>JAOVFP010000003.1:4030500-5374000 GCA_025738555.1 Cyathus striatus
AACATGTCAATGTTGCTACGCTGTTGTTTTAAACCTATAGTACCCGGGCCTGCATCACGCGCTGATAGAGGGCATTAATAGCAAGCCAGTAGATTTCTTGTCCTTTCGACAATCAGACACCGTGCGACACGCGTGCTATATATATTATGAACGGCCATATGGAATCACCACGAGACCGGCAACAGAACCAATATAGAAAACTTACTATAGGTGTTGCTTCCTCGCTCAAATCTGATAATCAAAGGGCAGTGACATGGAAGATGTCAAATGTGAGAACGCCGTGTACATCAGGCGAGAGACGCGCACACTGATTGATGAAAGATAGGGAAAACGAATACATAGGTATGGCCATTTTTCTAATTCTTGCGAGAAGCGCACATTAATACATGGGAGACAAGTCTGACGACTTAATAGAACATCGAATGCACTGGTCCTACCTATTGTCTCTCACAAACTCATGCTTAGTCAAAGAAAATAGGTTTATTTCGTTAATTGAATGGATAAAAAATGTTTGAGACCTAAGTGCTATTCGAAGGTCAAAACGGAATTAAAGATTGGTTGAAGAATCGTCGAAGAACTGAAAGGTCACGCACGCGCCGCGGCGTAGCTAACGGCCGTGCGACTAATTGTTTTATTACGTAATGGATACAAAACGTTGAGTCGCCTGGATCATATCGATGCCAACATCGATCAATCAGCCAACCATGTAGTATGAGCACATGTGACCTTTCAGCTCGGTGATCCCGTCATTCGCTCTTTCTAAGTCATCCACCCCAGTTCAGCCTCGGACACTCTCTCGCTTTCAGCTCAAAGTTCCGGATGGCGTTAGAAGAACCATATTTACCTCCTCCCTCCGTTACCTGTCGGGGCTTGACGTGTACGCACGATCGTTTGAAGTAGCGAGAGCAGAGCCTCAGAGGGAGCATGCCCAGGCTTACTCCGTTCTGGGTTAAGATGGAGCTTGTGGTCGAACTCTATTGCTATTAGGTACTCTTCCTGCTACCTTGCATTCATTTCCATCTCACCTCACCCTCAGGCCTCTACGCTTTCTTCCTGACCAACAAAACTATCACAATCCAAGTTGCAACATCTCGCTTCCCGAGTTCCCTCAACCTTCGGTATTTTGCATGTTGGCACCTGCGCAAGGGTCTGAAAGATCGGGAGAGGCTTTACCAAAAGTGTTACCTCACTTTCAAGGCCGACAAACGGGAGGGGATGGGGAAGCCGTAAACTGACGCCCTGGGGAAGGTCTGGAAGGAGGAGGATAACTGGACAGGGTGGCGAGATCGGTGCAGCGTTCTGCAGCAGGCTTACTATTCTGCTTTAGGTCGGCTTTCATTCCATTCGTTTTTGTGATGCACTGACGAAGCAGGACTGGTATAGACGCAATGCCGCGCATTTACGTCCAAATTAACTCAACATCAACCGGAAATGCAACAGGCCATGCGAATGGCGCACCGCCTAATCCTTAACGTCCTTTGGTCATCGTTTCGATCCCCGTCCCGAGTCCCCGACCCTTCGACTCTCTCCCTGGTCACACTGCATTCCTTCTATGCCTCTAATCCGCCAGGAAAGGTACAGCTGGCAACGGTCATAACGATAACGCTGCCCTCAATGCCGGATCCTCCAATGGGGCGGAGAGTAAATGGGCCAGGTCTTCTTACAAGACTCTCTGGGTACGTATGATGTATGTGTGTTTCTACTCCTTAATTTGTCGTTTGCTTGGACTGATTCACTTTCCTCTTGTTACGGTAGATGTTCGACGCCTCTGTTTGCAGTCCACGCCAGACGGCTTTTTGCTGCTTACTTTGGATCTTGCATCGCCAGCGCACAATCGCATACACAACAAGACAACGCGGGGCAGATGGACTTTATCAAGGAGTCGAGAGATGTGGGGGAGGGTATTGGTTATCTAAGGCTATTGGTACGTTGATTCTTGGTTGATTCTTCTTTTCGGGTTTGGACTGAGGCGTGTTGCCATCTGTGCTCTAGATGGCTTTCGTCTTTTATACCACCCGGTTGTATGTGTGGCACGGCATTGTGAATACCCCTCCGATGTCTGTTTGCTGGGGCTTATACTGAGACGAGTTCTATGTTCATCCGTATACGCTAGCCTTGCGTAAGGCATACATAAAGGTCTTCTCGTTGACGAGTACTTTCGTTTCGGCCTTTCCGCGCGGAAATGTAGATGCTCCATGAGCTCCGCTTTTCCTCTGTGCATTTGATGGGGTTTAGTTATCCCGGTGCTCTCTTCCACATACTCCACGGGCTTCATCGAGACATGGTGTCGTTCGAGAATTGGGGGGGGGTTGGAGGGGTTTGGATGCTCGCCTCTAACTAGTGGCGGGAGCAACACCCGTGTGTTGGAGGAGAGCACATCGTAGCGTGATCGTACTTTTTCGTCACGAGCCGTGAGTGGCTGCTCTGCACGGGCCATGGCAACCAGACAGAGATCTGCCAGTGCTGCTCGTATGCACGGCGTCCTTAATCCCACCTGCTCGAGATGACACGCCACTGAATACTGCACCCAAGACGAGCCTTTCTAAACGCCGATCTGATCCTTGAACATGAATAGTTTCCTCAGTTCTGGATGCGTATATCCACGCGTGAGTTGACATAACGATCATATTTTGGAGCTATCACCGATGGTTATGGATGACGTAGGGGGCAGCGCGGAATTTCCCCAGCCCTTTGAGGGGGATCTTTTCTCTGCGAGGGGGGGTGGTACGGCCTCTGGACTGCAAGGTAGTGAGGGGGGAGAACTTTAAAGGTACGTCTTTTATAGTGGTCTATCCACAACGTTTTTAACTTGAATACAATTAGAGTTGCACCCTCCCCACCGCCGTTTACTAGCGACGTGGTGCATAATGCAACTGGTACCGAAACGAGTGCCGAAGTGAATACCGATTCCGGAAAGGTGTTAACGGGGGGAGCTGTCTGTACTCACACCCTTCGCGTTACCCACAAGCCTGTACCACAAGAACGATTCGGGCAGCTGGATAACCTGAAGCTCTCGCCTAGCTCACAGCACTTGCTGTATCTCTATACACGCACCATGTTTAGCGTTTCATGCCAATCGCACGGGTTTCGCTGCGAACCTCTATACACATACATTCGCCAGGAATGAAGCTACCGAAGGCGTGATCGGTTGAAGAGGGGGGTTCTCCATCTGCTGAGATTACGAAGTAATAGCCAGGATAACACCATCCTTCCTCACCACACTCCTCGCTGTAGATAGCCCCAGTCACCCTCTGCGGCTGCCACTTTTAACAGCCCTCTCTCAAAATGACATATCATGGTTTTTGACTTTGGAAGCTACCTTCGCCTTGGCTTTCAGCTGTAGCTCCACTTATTCAATAAACATGGACCGTAACGCTCTCTTCGCCTTACTCACAAGCCTGTAATGTAAGAGCTATTCGGATTGCTGGATTCCTTGAAGCTGTCATAATCGCTCAGGACATTTCCTGTGGTTTAATACTTGCACGGCTTTCGGCCTTTCATACTTCGCGCTGTGTAAGTATATACCTACGTTCTCGAGGATGAATCTATTGAAAACGTAATAAATAGAGGATCGCTCCCATCTGCTGTAATTGCAAAGCGATATCCAGGATAACGCCGACCTTCCTCGTCATATTTTACGCTGAAGATGCCCCCTGTCGCCCGCTGCGATTGGCATCTCTCTCAATCAAGAGCATGTGAGGGACTTCTATCCTCCGAAGTCGGAAGATACCACGGTACTGGGCTGTAGCTGTAGGGCTGTAGCTTCGCCTCATAAACCTGGACCATTCAGCACGGTAAGATCTAGAGGCTCTAGATCATTGTATCTTTGGACAACGGGAAACGCGTCGCGGTTCGTCTACTCTATTATCGTAGCAGTGGGTGCGCCTCTGGGATACATTGTGTTGAGTCGCGGTGGAGCTTACAGGTTCTACATTCTCGGTGTACGTCGGTACTTTGCTGTAGCAGCGACTGGCTGCCTTGACGGCTTTCGTGTAAAGTGACACGGAGCAGCACCCCTTGTGAGTACTGAAGCGAATACTGGTTTTGAGGAGTTGTTAACAAGATGGCTGTTTGCAGCATTCAAGGGTACATACTCTGCATCTTTTCCACGTGTCGCCATTGACTGGATGAGTGTAACGCCCTATACCGTTCACGCAGAGCATACACCGATCTTATTCGTTGACTTATTATACCATATACACCTCCAGTCTATATGTTGGCTACGCATTGGATGTAGCTGGATACTTGCAATGCCAGATGTCACCTGTCGCTTTTGAAGCAACGCGCCGCTATGATAACATTGGTCTGTTTCACTGCAGACCAGCGCAACACTAAAGCCTAGTCTTCCCGTACTTGTCAATGATGTTCACAGCTTTACGAGTGTTAATGCGGTTGAATTTGCGCCGCATTGAGATCTCTTTACCTTCTCGTTTATTCACCTCACCTTTCGTCGAGAGGATGATCCGGCCAGAGGATTAAACGGGTAGTATAGCGTGGTTCAATGAAGGTAAGTCCTGTCTCCAAACCCCTTCCGTACGTGTTCCCGCCACTCAGGCCCTTTCATCCCTTCAATAGGCTAGTACTTTCATGTCTGTTCTTTCATTTAGTTCACGGTGTTCATTATTTATTACAAAAAACATGCGGTGTATGAACATGTATGGGTATGGTTCCGCCGACGGGATTAAAATTTGGTTCTCTTATGTTCGAGGTTTATGTGGGAACCAAGTTGGGTGGAGAGTTTGAAGATACCTAGGGTTGTTAGCCCCGCTACGATACCAGTGTTAGCTGTGTGAGTGAGAGAAAGGGGGAATGTGTAACGTACCAGCTGTTGCGAGTTAGCTGCGAGAATTGTCATGCGAGTCCGATTTGAGGTGAAGAGGGGTGGTTCCGGTTTAGGCGGTTGTGATGCGTAGCGACGCTGTGCTTGGTGGGGACGTTGTGTATTTTTGAGAATAAAAGGAGCGAGATGAATGTGAAGTGATAGTTGAACGCGTTTGCTGAGCTTGTTAGTGCTCGTAGTGAAGACATACGAGGGAGAGCGAAAAGCGTACGCGATATTTATAGCTGGCAGCCGGCGGTTAATTTTCAGTCGACTTCTCCCACTGCCACCACCCATCCAACCATTCATCTACTCGAGCTGAATCGACTTTATCACCCTCGATAGACGACTACCTTCACTTCGTAGACCCACTTGTTAGACCCACTCGTTCAATCCATCCTAAATGCTCAGCGGTACCGGTAATCTTCTCATCCTACCAGAACCAACCAGAACGCTACTTACCTCCTTCAACTCAGGCTATATTCCCGTGTTAGCAGTAGGAAAGAGAAGAAGATAACAACTTATCTTTACATTCTCATGGACACCCGAATCCATGCGTCACCTCAACCCAACGTACCGATCGATTCTCATGGGCCTCAGGTTCTCATAGACCCCCACGCATCCAACCCTCTCACCCTCCCAAGCCCCCTCTCAACTAACCCCACCAATGCCAGGCCTATCCACCTCGCGCTCAATCCTAATAACAGGCTCAACATCAGGCATAGGGCGCGCACTCGCACTAGCCCTTTCTGCCCTCCCACACAAGCCCCAAGTCATCGCATGTGGTCGGCGTGTTGAGCGGCTCGCAGAGCTTCAGGGGAAAGGGCTCGAGACGCGGCGGTTGGATTTGGGTAATTTGGATGGGCTGAATAGGGAGGTTGAGGGGATTCTTGAGTCGTATCCTGAGGTGGGTTGTTGAAGTCGTTTTAAGGGTGGGTGTCATTAGAAGTGTATTGACAAGGTATACAGTTGGACGCGGTGATTTTCAATGCGGGGATACAGCACCAGTTTGATTTTTCGAAGCCGGGGGGTGTCATGATGGAGAGTACGTACGCCATTTCGTCCTGCTTGACCAAGTACTGATAGTCATGTAGATGTGATACAGGAATTAACAGTGAACTATACCTCAGTTCTAACGATGCTCACATGTATCTTACCGCACTTCCAAAAACGTTCCGTGCGTCCATTCCCTTCCTCCCCTCCGTCCTCGTCGCTAACTCGATCCACAACAGGCTGAAGGGAAAGAAAGCACCGTAATCATGATCACATCAGGCCTCTCCCTCGTCCCGCTGCCGACTGTACCAAATTACTGCGCTACAAAAGCAGCGTTGCACAGTTTCACAGTGTCCCTCCGCGCGATGCTTCGTGCGAGTGGGAGTAGGGTGAGGGTGGTAGAGGTATATCCGCCGTATGTCTTCTTTTCCTTCTTTGACGTTGTTGAGTGTTAATTGTTTGATTGGATAGGCTGGTCGAATCGGAGTTGCATGATCGTACGCCCGCCCCTTCCCTCCCTTTCCTGTACTAATACATACGATAAACAGCCTATGGGACGACGGAGAGGCTGTCAAAGCACTGGATGTCCCTGGAGGAGTTTATTCGGCATGTTATGCCCCCCCTCCTGTCAGGGGAGGAGAATATACCAGTTGGAAATTCAAAGGATTGGTGGGAGCGCTTTGGGGAGGGGGAGAAGGGGGAGATTGCACAGGCTAGACTCGCTGGTAGGTGAGAAGAGAAGGGAGAGTGAGGGACGGTGGTATAAGTTTGTTGACGTATCACGGAATTTTATCGTTTAGAAAGAGCAATGATATCCTACTATACATTCGAGTATTCAAGCTCAAGTTACAACTTCCTTGGTACCGCTTTTAGCCCACTACAGAGAGGTTAGAATGACGAAACCCAACCCAACATTAGGGTTAGCCAACCACGTCTTGCGTCCCGCCTGGACTGTTGACGACATTCTTCCGACTGCCACCAACCCAATTGCGCCTTTTCACGTCTTTCTTCCTTCCTCTCTCTTCCTAAATGTTCCTATTCCCCCTCTTGTGCAACCGGGGCAATGCGATCCTACGATCCGGGAGACCCATCATCCATATGGCTTGGAAGGAAGACAATCATTGTGCAAGATATATATAACATCGTCGCAAGCATGGTGTGCTGGCTCGAATCTCGAACTCAGGGCCCACTTTATACCTGGGGAACTGATTATCTGGTCTCTTTAACCCCCCTCTGTAAACCCAACGAACAAAATCAATCCGTCTCCTCCATCTACCCATCGAAATCATGGGATCCCTTGAACCACTCACCCCCCTCCCGCGCCCACAACGCATATTCGTAATAGGGGGTGGACCAGCTGGACTAGTTACACTCCGCAACCTCATCCAGCGCGGGGAATTCTCGCATGTCGAGCTGGTAGAGAGGAGGGACGATGTCGGCGGAGTGTGGTACGTCCATTTCTTTCCCCCTTCTCCTTTCATCACTCCACTCACACATTTCAATATACAGGTACCTCGACGACCCCACCAAAGAAACAACGACCCCACGCTGGCCCTCCCCTGCCTACCCAAACCTAATAGGAAACGTTCTCCCCACCTTCCTCTCCTTCTCCTCTTACCCACCGTTCCCCACTCCCCCGAATTCCCCCAACCAGCCCTTCCCAACGCTTCAAGAGACATATGAATACCTCCGCACCTTTTCGGCACCGTTCGTAGCTACAGGAAAGATCAAGCTGAACACGGAGGTTGTAAGAGTCGAAGAGCTTCCCCCGTCAGAAGGCGGAGATACTGGGGGGTGGAAAGTCGTTTTATGTGACTGGAGTCATAGCAAGCAGGGAGAAGAGAGGGAAGAGCATTGGGATGCTGTGGTTGTTGCTGTGGGATGGTACGATAATCCCGTGTGGCCATCCACACCTGGGCTCGATATACTCCGTGACAAGGGCATAGCCAAACACGCGAAAGAGTGGCGCGGGGCGAAGGGGTACGAGGGGAAGGTATGTCTCTTCCTTTTCCTTCCTCTTTCTTCGTGACGAAGCAAACTAACCATTTCAAACAGAAAATCCTAATAATAGGAAACGCAAACTCCTCAAACGACATAGCAGCACACCTAGCCCCCGTAGCCCACGCACCAATATACCAATCCCAACGACGCGAGCCATGGTTCCTATTCAAATCCCTCCCGGACGCGCGTATACGTAAAGTATCCCCCGTAGCACGATATGAATATACACCCTCCGGACACGTATCTGCATATCTTGAAGACAGTAGAGTGTTAGAGGGGGTGGACTATGTGTTGGTAGGAACGGGATACCGTCCCTGTCCGAAATTTATCTATCTCCTTCCTCGCCCTTCTTCCCCTTCAACGGAACTAGTCCCACTAATACCAATCCCCGCACCCTACCCGGCCCGCATCCCAAACCTCCACCGCCTAATCCTCCACGCGCACAACCCAACACTATCCTTCATAGGCGCAGCACACTCTTACACGCCCTTCATAACAGCAGATCTTATCTCCACATGGCTCGCATTCGCCTGGTCATTCCCTGAACTTTCTTTGTATCCCCCTTCCATAGAGCAACGCCTCGTATTCGAACAAGAACGATTGAAGAAGATGGAAGAGAGAAGGAAGGGGGCGGGAGGGAATCCGAGTTCGTTGGTTGTGTTTAGTATTCTTGGCGAGGATGAGGATGAGTATGTCCGGGCGTTGAGGAGGGAGGTTGTGGGTGTTGATCGGGAGCTTGATGGGGTTTTGCCGAGTTGGAGTGAAGAGATGGTGAAGGAAAGGGTGGGGATGTATGGGTTGAAGGAAGGAGCTTTGTGGTGGGCTAAAAGTCGGGAAGAGGGGGTACAGGTGAAGTAGGTAACTGGAATGTATAAGGTTGTGTATGATATTATTGTACTTTCTAAACGATAACATTCCGTGAAACCTCAATATCTATCGTCCCATTGCAAGTCTAGCCCGTGCCAACTCCTCCTTCCCCCCTCCCCTAAAGCGCTCCCACCGATTCTTCGAATTTCTAACCGGAGTATTCTCCTCCCCCGAAAGGAGGGGTCAAGAAGCCTATTCTATCGTATCCACTGTCGCTCACTCTCCCCTCACCTCCTCGCAAGTCTAGCCTTTGCCAACTCTTCTTTCTCCCCTTCCCCAAAGCGCTCCCACCAATTCTTCGAATTTCCAATTGGTATGTCCTCCTCCCCCGACAGGAGGGGGGGCATAACCTGCCGAACAAACTCGTCCAGGGTCATCCAGTACTTCGACAGCTTCTCCGTCGTTCCATAAACTGTTTATCATATGTATTAGTACGGGAAAATGAGGAAGGGAGAAGAGCGTACGGTCGTGCAACTCCGATTCGACCAGCCTATCCAATTAATCAATTAACACACATTGAAAACCAACAAAAGGAGGACATACGGCGGATACACCTCCACCACCCTCACTCTACTCCCAGCATCGCGCGGAGGGACACTGTAAAACTGTGCAAAGCTGCTTTTGTAGCGCAATAATTTGGTATAGTCGGCAGCGGGACGAGGGAGAGGCCTGATGTGATCATGATTACGGTGCTTTCTTTCCCTTCAGCCTGTTGTGGGTCGAGTTAGCGACGAGGACGGAAGGGAGGAAGGGAATGGACGCACGGAACGTTTTTGGAAGTGCGGTAAGATACATGTGAGTACCGTTAGAACTGACGTATAGTTCACTGTTAATTCCTGTATCACATCTACGCGATCATCAGTACTTAGCCAAGCAGGACGAAATGGCGCACGTACTCTCCATCTTAACAGTCTCCGGCTTCGAGAAATCAAACTGGTGCTGTATCCCCGCATTGAAAATCACCGTGTCCAACTGTACACCTCGTCAACATCCACCCACCCTCAAAACCATCTCAACGACCCACCTCAGGATATGCATCCAGAATACCCTCAACTTTCCTATTCAGCCCTTCCAAATTACCCAAATCCAACCGATGCGTCTCGAGCCCCTTCTCCTGAAGCTCTGCGAGTCGCTCAACACGCCGACCGGATGCGATGACTTGGGGCTTGTGTGGGAGTGCAGAGAGGGCTACTCGACGTAGAACATGTGCTGGAGCATGATGAGATCGCGCTCTCCCCTTTCGTACTTCATCAGTACTTCTAGATGCGCACAGAGCGCATCGAGGAGGTTCTAACTCCTTAGCGCTCGACGCGACTTTCGCATTTGAGTTAAGGCCGATCCAGTGTCGGTCTCACGATACGTATGCAAAGGAGGTGAAGTAAGGCTAAGCGTAAGCCATCGGTTCGTCTCCGGCGCTTTTGACATCGAAGGTGTCATTGGTGCAAGGAAACGCGGCTTCTAAGTACACTCGTGAACAGCGGTAGGAGATGGTGAATTCGCTGGATGGGTAGCCGATGATGATATCCCGCTGCTGATACTCAGAAGAATCCGCTCCCGGAGAGCAGTGAGACGTACGTGCTGTGATTATCGTTCAGCATAATGGTCTCTCTCGCGAGCTCAGGGATACGGGTGTGACTCCTTGCCCTCCTCAAAAGTCAAGATCAATGACGCATGCTCGAACTCGGGGGACCTACCTTCAGTAGCTCGCTTGCTACTAAATAGTACGAATCTTCTGGATGCACAGCTGATTTGAGAGAATATTCTATGTTCTAGACACAAACGTATGCGATGTGGTAGTGAAGCAGGAAGATGGGAGACTCTGACTTGACTCAGACTGCAGACATGTCACATGAGCTGGCTGGCTATTGTCAATTGACAACAATGTCAATCTTATGTTGATGCGGGTGATGCATGTGATGATGTAAGCAAGGAGTTCATAAGGTCGAGTCACACCGTCACAGTGCTGCTTTCTCATCCTCAACTACTACCATCATCTATTGTTCGCACTCTACAGCAGTTCTACCCCCCGTAAGCTTTTCCGGTTTCTTGCTTCGTTCATCAAGGAGCTCACTTTAGTTTCTACATTTTACAGACACGTATGTTGTTCTGAAAGACATTCGAGTGTATTGCTCGTACTAACCACAGTTGATAACCATCCTAGCATGCAGATCTTCGTGAAGACTCTAACCGGCAAGACTATCACTCTCGAAGTCGAGTCCTCTGACACAATCGACAACGTGAAGGCTAAGATCCAGGATAAGGAAGGGTACGTGATGACTCGTTGCTGCGATTCAAATTGAATGAATCGATTAATCAATTCAATTTTTCAGCATTCCACCTGACCAGCAACGTCTCATTTTTGCCGGGAAGCAACTTGAAGACGGCCGCACCCTTTCCGATTACAACATCCAGAAGGAGTCTACCCTTCACCTTGTCCTCCGTCTCCGTGGAGGCATGCAGATTTTCGTCAAAACTTTGACTGGAAAGACGATCACGTTGGAGGTGGAGTCTTCTGATACCATCGATAACGTCAAAGCCAAGATTCAAGACAAGGAAGGTATCCCCCCCGACCAGCAGCGTCTCATCTTCGCAGGGAAGCAGCTTGAGGATGGCCGTACCCTCTCGGATTACAACATTCAGAAGGAGTCCACCCTCCATCTGGTTCTTCGTCTTCGCGGTGGCATGCAAATCTTTGTCAAGACGTTGACCGGAAAGACCATCACATTGGAAGTGGAGTCTTCAGACACCATCGACAATGTGAAGGCTAAGATTCAAGACAAGGAAGGGATCCCTCCCGATCAGCAGCGTCTCATTTTTGCTGGCAAGCAGTTGGAGGACGGTCGCACTCTGTCTGATTATAACATTCAGAAAGAGTCCACACTGCATCTAGTTCTTCGTCTTCGTGGTGGTATGCAAATCTTTGTCAAGACGCTGACGGGAAAGACGATCACTTTAGAGGTGGAATCGTCGGACACGATCGATAACGTCAAGGCAAAGATCCAGGATAAGGAGGGGATTCCGCCCGATCAGCAGCGTTTGATTTTTGCCGGCAAGCAGTTGGAAGATGGGCGGACTCTTTCTGACTACAACATTCAGAAGGAGTCTACGCTGCACCTTGTTCTCCGTCTGCGCGGTGGCCAATGAGGGCGCTGGGATGAGATGGTAGATTGTTGTTTAGTATGGATATGATATTATGTTGTTAGATGCACGATTAGAATGATATAATTACAATGCGTTACCGACAAGGACTTACTCTATGCAGACATTCTTCAGGCTAGATCTACTCTACTGGTGTGACTCGGTATAGTTGGCTGTAGATAAGCCGGTACCAAAGCGGTCGTAGGACATAGACATCTGTCTATGAAACAGTGATTCGGGCGTAATTGTGTTGTGTTTCGGGGCCTCGGTTTAGACCGGAGGGCCGGTCTGCCTATCCTGGGAACGAGATCACGCTTTTTGTCATGTGAGGGCGCGTGGCCTATCTCGTTGATAGGCAGACCGGTAAAACTCGTTAACGTTTTGGTGTAGCGTTCCTTACGCTTTGCTTTCCGCAAATGTTCCTCCCTCCCTCGTGTACAATATACCCTATTGTTTTTCAACACATATACATTTATTAGCTCTTGTATATATTTCAGAGAGATTATTAGGTGTAACAGCGAAGAAAGAAGCAGTGTATGAATTCTGAACTGAGACCTGTACAATACTGCTATAGTGGGTTGTTACGTTATTGCCCCACATATTTCTCAGTAATTTCATGATATTTCAACTTTTGACTTTGCATAGAACTATATTATGAGTACCTATATGGTTCTGATGTCCCAGCGAGGTACCACAGCAGGGGACCAAGGTGGGACAGTCGTAAGAAACGATATACTAAAATGCAAACGAGTTTTACCGGACCGTCTATCGACGAGATACCCCCACGCCAGTCATGTGATGCAAGCGTGATCTTGTCTTAGACGGTTCGGCCTACCGGACTAGCCTCGGTTTACTTACGGGTGATTGTGGGTCCACATTGATAGTGAGTCGGGACTTGGAGCGGAGTATGAGCCGCACTTGCGTGGCTGGATGGCACTGAGCGTCGGGGTTGGAATTCGAACTTCGAACTTCAAAAGTTCGAAGGCCCCTGAGACTGAACTCCCAGGATCCCATCAATGAACCGATCCCATTCCAGTGCCTTTTTGACCACTTACCTTCAACGATGTCCACAGCACTACGGACGTTGTCGCGGTCGCACAACATGTTGAGCTTGTATAGGCGTGCTCTACCCTCCTCTTTCACCGGTCCTCACTTCTATCGAATACCAATAACCCAGCTAGCCGCTCTCTCATCTGCTTCACGAAAACACAATAACGACGAACAACCTTCTCCACGTACGCCACAACCTCGCAGCAAGATCCTATACATGCCCATGTACATGGTGCGCCTATGCTTCATATATATCGCGCTCGGTACATGCAGCGGCCTCCTCCTCAACACCCTATTCGATAAACTTGCACGTAGTGAATGGGTCAAAGAGTACTTAAACGAATGGGTCAAACTGTACTCAAACCTGATTTCCACCAAACTCACTCTGCGGAGGTTTATCCTTGACGAGCAACCCGACAACTACACCATCACAGAAATGAGCAGGTTCTTCGAAGCCATACATGAGTTCCTCAACAAGATTGCCGGAAAGATGAAATATAATACAGACCCTACCTGGGAGCAGCTCCAGAAGAACTGGGCAAGGGCGGGGAAGGCCATTGTGAACAGCTTGGTGGATATGGATACTATGCAGGCCTTGGCATTGTCGGAGGAGGAGGTGAATGCATTGGAGAGCAGGATAAAGGCGAAGGTGCTTATTATGTGTGAGATAGAGAGGTTGTATGTGGAATTCGGGTCACTGCCGCACGGTGATCTAACGCCTGAGGCGCGGAGGGCAGCTGTGAAGATACTAACGCAGTTTTTATCTAAGATAGTGGAGGTTACCAATTTTGATATTGATGAGGAGGAAGAGGAGAAGGCGCCAGCTTGGATGATGTAATTCAGCAGAAGGTGTGGGAGAGGTGCACATTGCATAAGTTGTCCTCTGCTTTACCAACTTGTAGTTTTTAACACGCGGAATCAGGCCTCCAAATTGTTCGCTTCAATAGTCTGCAGCAGCTAAGTACAATTATTAATAGCACGGGAAAAATGTATACATAACTTTGATTATGATCAACATCGTGAATGTACAGCAGTAGTACAACAACTTACTATCTTTTGACTATCGAAGTTCAAGTAAGCCCAGTGGAGTCCTACGCTCCCTCAGTCAATATATGAGATCTGATCCAAGGAGGTTCACGACATCTATACGGAAATCTGCCAGCTCCATTCTTACTTATGGGTGATTGTGGGTCCACATGTGACATTGATAGTGTCGGAAATCGGAGCGGAGTGTGAGCCGCACTTGTGTGGCTGGTTGGCAAGCTTCGGGGTTGGAATTTGAACTTCGAACTTCAATGACCTCTAAACCTGAACTTGGGACCAACCTTCAACGATGTTCACTGCATTTCAGGCATTGTCGCGGTCACACACTGTGTTGAGCTTTTATACGCGTGCTCTCACCTCCTCTTTCACCTGCTCTCCGAGTCCGTTCTATCGAATACAAATAACCCAGCTGGCTGCTCTCTCATCTACTTCACGAAAATACAAGAACCGTGAACAACATTCTACAGGTAGACCACCATCATTACCACTACTACCACCACCATCTGGAAACAAACTCTCATACATGGACACACTGCACCTGTTTCTTAGACACTTCGTAATCACTGCATGCGGCACTATCTTCGTCCTCGTCTTTAGTGGATTCCTTCTGGATAGAGCGCTCAAACAGTCCTTAAAATCGGAGCACCAGCTCAGCCTGAAGGGGTTTATCCTTGACGAGCAACCCAATGATCACACCCTTGCAGAAGTGAGCAAGTTCTTTGAAGCCATACATGAGTTCCTCAACAAGATTACCAGAAAGAAGAAATATGACACTGACCCTACCTGGGAACAGCTCCAGAAGAACTGGGAGAGGACGGGGAAGGCCATTGTGAATAGCTTGGTGGATATGGATGCTGTGCAGGCCTTGGCATTGTCGGAAGAGGAGGTGGATGCATTGGAGAGCAGGATGAGGGCGAAGGTGATTATTATGCGTGAGAGTGAGAGGTTGGTTGCGGAGCTCCAGTCAGTGGAGAAGGAGGAGGGGGGTGTAAACGTGTGGAAGTTTGCAAAGATATTAACAGAGTTTTTATCTAAGGTAGTGGAGGTTACAAATTTCGATGTCGATGAGGAGGAGGAGGGGGAGGTGCCAACTTGGATGATGTAATTCGGTAGAAAGTGTCGGAGAGGTGGAATATATTCTCATTCGTTGTTTTTCCCTCTGTTTTACCAACTTGTAGTTTTAACATGCGGAATTGGGCCTTCAAATCGTCCGCTTGAATAGCCTGCAGCAGCTAATAGTATAAATAGCTGGCGGTAGTGGAGGTTACAAATTTTGATATTGATGAGGAGACACCAACTTCGGAGAGTTAGATTCAATAGAAGTGGACTTTTTGGAGGCTTTTCTCATTCATTGTTTTATCTTTTGAACACGTGGAATCAGAATCCAGTACTGTTGACATACATGCATAAGTTACAAGCTAACAAAAGTCCTCACTGTAATATTCCCGCTACCTTTTAAGGTAGTAGGGTTATGTAGGGCGATGAAAACTCGTTTTTTGCAGAGCGAACACCTCCCATCAACCGGAGTTTAAATACACGTGGTTGCCGAAGATGGCAACCAACAACAATTCCCATATATAACGAGAATGGTTTCTTGCATCGTCGAGCGGCCTGGGTTGTAGCATGTTACACACAGCTCGGAATACCTCGAAGATTTGATTATATATTTTAAATAGTTTGAATTGCGTGTATGTAAAGTTAAGATTGAATTTAATATCTTGGTGGCATATTATAAGCAATTTTTCTATGAAGCCGCATTTTCCTAAGGGAAATGATTCATTGACCAGCAGTGCACTTTGAGGGCTACAGAACTGTCCAAAATTTAAATTTATCTGAGACATAACTTGTATACCACCTAATATAATATCCAGATGATTTAAAGATTGCTTCATTATTGTACTGAAAACAAGAGCAATAAGTTTGATCACACATAATTGATATATGTGTTTCATATCCTAACAGTAAATATCATACTGTGTGTACAGTACTATTCGGAAGCATGAGTTCTACATATCCTCAGGAATTTCTGTAGTGTTACATTAGCCTATATAGCAGCTAAATATGCAATTTCTCAAGTTTAACAATTAAAAAAGCTTACATAAATATCATTATAGTATATCAGTATACAATTGCCTGTATCTTTTGATACTTAAATAGTTTATACTGCATATATAGTACATCATATGTCCAAGATATCATGTAGAAATACCAACAAGAAAAACTTCTGTAGGCCAATTTGTAGATTGTATGACACAAATATAGCTGGCGAATTAGATTGTGTATATCATGCCATTAAATAAATCCATTATGTTATACAGTTTCGTTCCAGTAGTACACATTGTGGAAAGTATATATACAGAATTTCAAGGTTGTCTGCGCAGAGTGTAGTGTGCTACATTCTAATTAATGTGAGAATGCTTCGCATTATGAAAAATGCATGATTGCCATTACTTTTGGCAACCACGTGTAAGCTTGAAATATTGGTCATTCCCATATCCTAACTGCTTAGAGCTTCTACATACTCACCATGTTTGGTGCATCATCGACCAGGCATTCAGGACTATCCTTTGATGACATAATGCCTCCTCACCAGAACATAATAGTATGGATCTGCTCTCATGAACTCTATGTGATCCCATATATTCCTCACCAATTTATACTGATTGTAGCTTGTGGGCCTTGGAAATTGGGCCGAGATGATAGTGAAGAAGGATGATTGGAATTTCTGGGATCATTAAGAATAAATTTATGTGATGTCCCATTCAATAAACTTTCAGTGATACACTTGCTTGTGCACTTTCAACAGGTCTAACTACATATATAAATGATATATTATATGTTTTTTGGAGAGAATCGGGTTGTGTTAGGTAGCGGGCCTTGCCGCTTGTCGGCCTTATTGATTTATTTGATAATATACGACTGTCGTTCGTCTCCCCCACCTGGGACATCATGTGATATTCTAAATCGAGCAATATATTCCCGCGCTCATGTATAGAGCTCATGTATAGGCTGTACTCCATATTTTATACAACACTGTATAGTGAAGTGGAATACAATCTGCAATGTAGTCCTAGTGTTAGCCAAGGTTGCATGTTCAATTCTCGTTGTTTGAGTTTTTATTTTGCATCTCAGGCACCACCATGCTGGTGAAAGGCACTGTAAGCCATAGACTTGTGCCAAGTGCACTGAGGCCGGCACCATCGCACCCCGTGTTTGCAGCACCACAATATAAAATAGCATCACTCATATGTCAGGAAGAGGCGGCATTGGAAACCAAGCTGGTAAGAGACCGAATAGGAGGTTGCACTAGAAACTGGAAAGAGGAATTTGAGGAGAATTAAATGTTTGCCCACTCCACACCATACTGTCAGTTAACTATGGAGGATGACGATACCTCTCTTCATCTGTGTTCTAACTCATCATCATCATGTAAACAACTGGCCACTCCACCTTTCAAGTACTGTGATTCTTGTCATCAACATGCAAGGGCCAAAAAAAGAAATCAGCACATGGACACAAAAGGTAAAGAGACTACACACATAGCTGGAGAAAAATGGCACAGGGGTTCTGATGTGATAATGCCGGAAAAGCGTACACATGTGAATATACCCCAAACTGTAGAGATTGATGCAGAATTAAGTAATATGGGTTGGAATGAAGATGATATCGAAAATAGTGTAAGATTTAATAGACCTACAATGCTTCTAGGACTTACCCAAGATATTAAAGCTTATTGAGCTATTTATGGATGCAGAAGATTGTTTCCAAAGTATACGCTCTCAGTTTTTATCAGGAGAGATTGTTGAATTACAAAGCAAGTATTCTATTAAGATCGATGAATTGATCAGTAATAAGGAATGAGCACAAATGGTGGCATGGGAGATTTGGAACATTTCAGGCTATTGTTTTACGTGAGTAATTAATACTGAACACACACAATGAATTGACATACAAATATATTAGTGTGAGAGATCATAAAGTTCTGGAGACAGGTCATCACATACGATTCTGGTGTAGCCAGGATGAAGCTCACTGGAAAAAGCCCAAGCCATCAAAGAATCCAGATGTAAAACATCGAGAACATGTTGGGATGAATCGATATTTCTGTAATAGCTATTTATCAGTATCCTCCTTTACCGACACAGAGGATTCGACATGCATCAAAATAAGACTACGGCACCAAAAGAAACATGTACACTACATTGATGTGTCGATGCCATCAGAAGCCCTCGAAATTATTCAAAAGCATGTTGACTGGTTGACACCACCAGCCATTTTTGTGAAAATTCAGTTGTTCTATCCTCATGTAACGCGCTTGCAAGTACAAATTGCTTGGAAAGAATACAGCAAGGTGTTTTGGTTTTGTGATGAAAGCCAGCTTCCATCTGCAAAGAAACTTCTTGAAGAGTACGAAGACAGGGTTGATATTTTTGAGCCAAGTAATGTTCCAGATGGTGTAGAGATACTTGCATGGGGAATGAAAGAAATTGCTAATCATCTAAAAGGGAAAATTGTCGAAATTGGAATGGATGCAACGTGTTGAGTTTAATATTTACTACATATGAATAAAACTTACAGTAATTTTCAGATAATACAAATTCAAAGCACCTTGAGTTATACAGCATCATGGCAGAGTTTGACGGTGCGGGCTTCCCACTTGGGTATTGCCTACTTACAACTGAAACAGCTATATGCCCCAAAAAGTGCATGAAGTCACTTGCTGCATGGGCATGTTGTCTTCATGACACATATGAATTAATGCCTACCTTTATGCATGTTGACAAAGACATGGCAGAGATTGGGTGTTTAAAGGAGGTCTGGAATGGGAAAATTAATTTATGCTGGTGGCACCTTCGTCAAGCAGTGCAAACATGGCTGAAGAATAAAAAAATATCAACAACTCCATACAATATCAGTCGAGCATATGCAGGGTTTGCATTTATTGACCAGAACTTTGTGCCATTGGGACAAAAAATTGACATTGCAGATTATGGAGGGGGCTTACCTGGTGATGATATGGATATTGGTGGTGCTTCCACAAGAGCACATACCATGGTTACAAAGCAAGGCTTGTGCATAACAATTCCAGCATGCATAAATCAGCCTATAATATCGAATTCAAAGCTTCAGCCAATGCTTACTATTCGTATTCCACCACGTAAATCTAACGAGACAAATAGCCTGGTTGAATTAACTGATGAAAATGATGAAGAAAATCAAAATAGACATATCTTCTGTGTGGCTACTCACCGCGAAGTAATTTTGAACATGATGGAGCGCCACTACTGCACCCATCCACTAATACCTTGCTATGCAGAGCCAACCCCAGAAGCCATAAAGTCTTGGGCTGTTAAACAGATGTATCAATTTTGTGTTGCTCATAATCTGAACGAGGTATGGGCATACTTGTGGGAGAATTGGTACAGGAAAGGACATTGGGAATTGTGGGCTCATTCTGTACATCCTGATATACCACTCCTTAAAACAACGATGATTCTAGAAAGCCAGTGAGTCTCAGAATGGTAGCTATTTCTAAATCTAAATCACTTACAAATTGTATTAGCTGGTGCCATATAAAGCACAACTTTCTCCAACAGTTCCATCTTCCTCAATGCGATTTTCTTGCCTGGATATTGGTCAACAAACTTGCTCCGTCATACAATGAGAAACTTAATTACTTGCTGAGAGGAGAGCCAGCACGCTATCGAGATCCTCCTTCCTGGTGTAAGGCACTAAAGTCAACATGGCACTGGCTCGAAATTAAGCCTATTACAATGCCACTGAACGATGCTTACTGCCCAGATCCTCACAGATGGGTGTGTACTTGTCCATCATTCATGATTAGCCGATTCTTGCTTTGTAAACATCTTGTTCAGAGTGTACACCAAGTTCCAGCTGTGTTCTTCTTTCAAGTGAAGTGCTGCAGAACAACCCCATTTTGGAAGCACCCAGCTCTAAGGCTGATCGAAGATAACAAGGATGAAGATTTGATGGACCAAGGCAACAGTCTTGCATCAGAAATTGACATTGGTGGAAATTCATCAGATGTTGATATGTTTGATGATGACGATGGTGGATATAGTGAAGATAATGAAGACTTCTTCGAAAATGAACTTGAAGATAACCCAGAAGACACTAGACAGACATTTGAAGAGTCTATAAATTCAATTATCAGCACTATGTCAGATTTCTCAGATTTATTATGGTACCAAATCCAATTCCAAGATCAGAGAGCACTGCAAGCCATACAAAGTCAAGGGGCATCTCTATTTGCGCTAGCAGAGGCATGTTTGAATAAAGAAAAGAGAATGAATGGAAGGGCAGGAACTAGAACCCCAACAACATGGGATAGATCAACTGGTAATGTGATGTTCTTCCACACAAGGCCTGCAAGAAATCAAGACATTGAAGAAGCTGAATAGTGAACATGGCATCAAAGTCAAAGTCGACTATTTTAATATACTGCACTGATGTTTACTTATCTTACCGCGGAGCATATATTTAGCACTTAACCACCCCCAACACATGAATGACTATTTTAATATACTGCACTAATGTTTACTTATCTTACTGCAGAGCGTATATTTAGCACTTAACCACCCCCAACACATGAATGCCTCATTATTACTTTAATTTGCGACATTGGTTCTATTTAATCGGCCTGTACTTTTGCTGTCACTTGCTGCTGCCAAGCTACTGCATCGTCTTCACCCTCATGTCATCGTTCTGTACACATCTCCCAGGTAGTGATATTGCCTGTGCTGGAGGTCACATGATGTCCCAGGTGGGGGAGAGCAAGGGGACTTGATAATATACTGCAAGATATGCTTGGGGCTTGAGATTGGAGTTGAAGCATTTCATGTCATAGATTTCTTTGGGGAAATCTAACTGGACGAAGCTGTCACGAAAACTAAGTTTGCCCTGCAACGAATTATGTGACATTGAAATGCCTTAATGCAAAGGCCTGAACATAATGTGTATAAATGAGGACGAAACCACGCAAACTATCTTAATACGTGGCTGGTAATATTGCAATAAATTTATTTGTGCTAATGAATGTCAATGCTCCATACCGAGTCTTGTAATTTTAAGCATACCACCTAATTTGTTTTAAGCAATCTAACAATTTCTGGAAAAAAAGCATTAAATCAAGATCTCTTTGAATACTGATTACTGTGAGGGAATCTTGATAAATCACTATATATTCTGTTCTAACATGTACATGACCAGTAATTTACAGTACTTACACTAAGTATTATGCACCGATATATATACTTACAGCACTGGGAAACAGCTAGTAGCATGGCATAGTAAAGAAAACATCACTTACTGGTTCATGCCACTTACCTTTATCTAGAATGTGACTTCAACACATTTCTTAAGCCATGCCATTGGCAAACTCATCGCCCTTTTATACATATAGGATGTCAGTCTTAGTCAGCATCCACTGGATCCTGCGCAGTCTCGGCAGATGTTCATGTTCAATTCTATTATTATATAGAGAGTACGGTATTGAAGCTTAGGCTGTTAAATTAATTTTACCCATCTTGCAGTATGTTGCCAATATTGTATCTACATTGATATATACCCTTAATATTATTGTTGCCTTAAGAAGCATTGTGTTACATCAGTAGTAACAAAAGGCCTGTATGTGTCACTCCCACACATGTCTCAACTGACTATCAACTGACTATCAACTGACTCTCATATAAGTATCAATAGTCTCACCTGACTCTCATCTGACTCTCAACTAAGTCTCAGAAGTCAGGTTAGACTCTCATCTGACTGTCATTTGACTCTCGACTGAGTCTCAAGAGTCAACTGAGAGTTAGTTGTGACCTGAAATTAGTATTGGGCTTAGCTTGGATTCTTACCTGACTCTTACCTGACTCTCACCTAACTCCATGTGTGACATGTTGGAAAATGTTGGAAAAAGTGTGACATGTGTGACAAGCGTGGGAAAAATGTGACATGTTTGAAAAGTGTGGCAAGTGTGATGGTTATGATATGTGACAGTTTTCCAACATGTCACATTTTCCCCACGCTTGTCACACATGTCACACTTTTTCCAACATTTTCCAATATGTCACACTTTTCCCAATATTTTCCAACATGTCACACATGGAGTTGTATCACACAAGTCACACTTTTCCCAAAAGCGTGACATGCTGGGAAAAGTGTGACTTGTAACATGTTGGAAAAGCATGACTTGTGTGACATGTTGAATAAATGTGTCACACAAGTCACCATGTAATATACTGGAAAAAGTGTGACAAGTGTGACATGTTGGAACAAGCGTGACAATACATGAAAAGTGTGATAAGTGTGATGGCTATGATACTGTGACAGCGTGTCACACATGTCACGCTTTCCAACATGTCACACTTGTTTTCCGATATATCACGCTTTTTTGAACATGTCACAATGTGTGACATGTGTGAGGACTGTAGTAAACTATAGTCTAGGTAAGTGTGATGACTGTGCACACTTGTCCTAGTGTGTCATTCAGAATGTCCACTTTTTTCAACATGTCACACATGTCACACATTGTGACATGTGTAATGACTGTGGGAAACTATAGTGATTGGGTGGAATCTATATGGAGTCTATTTTACACCAATAACTCATACAAATTTAATTGATAGTCAGATGATAGTCAGGTGAAATTGTATCAATCAACTCTCAGATTAGTATCTGATACCAGATTGAATAAGAGTAAGCTAATAGTAAGGTGACAGTAAGGTGAGACTAGCAATTACTCTATTTTGTATGTAATTATAATCTGACTATCAACTGACTCTCACCTGACTCTCAAAACTCTCACCTGAGTCTCACCTGAGTCTCAACTAAGTCTCATCTTACTATCAATTTACTCTCTGATACTATCAACTGACTCTCAACTGACTCTCTGATAGTCAGTTGAAACATGTGGCTCATTGACAAGTTCTCATCTTCAGAAATTTCATCCACAAGGTTAATCATCTCTACTCAAAGGTTTGCTTTGCATGCCTTTTGTTACATCTGTGTCCAGATATACCTTGCTGACATTACTGAAGGTTCCCACATGACTGCTGAACATACCTGCTATGGGTTTACACTTCCTGATGTTCCCGCCCAGGAATGTACCTGGATCCCATTGGGTTTTCTATCAGGTATCCCAGATACATAGATTCTCTTATGACAGCCTCACTGTGTCATCATTATATTACTCCTCTCTTCCATTCCTACTTGTACTGTACATTTCATTATGGCCTTTGTAGATTAGTTCCTTATTCTTCATTCTGAGCACATCATTTGTGCCCCTACTCCGCTTTGCCCAGCTTTTATATTCTACCTATCCCTTTGACTTCTACTTTGTATTATACTTCTACATTCATACCTACAGGTTCCTACTTAGTATAAGTAGTCTTCCAGATGTACTAAGTAGTTCTCAGTATTTGTATGAACCTCATACACTTCTTCCTACTTCTAAGTTCCAAAACCTGCTCTGGGTTTTCCTTTGGGTTTCTCTCCTGCTGCCTAGTGTAGTGGTGAAGCCTTCTCTTATACTCTGAAATGTTTCCTTTGCCTTATATTGTCTTCCTTGAAATATGAACCATTCCCTGGAGATATCCAGGTGGTGCAGCATATATGCTGAAGCCATGGTTCTTTTCCACACTCCCACTCTACATTCCACACCCATACTCACTTCAGGTTCTTGTTATAGTTCTCCCATGCCTTCCAGGTGTCTTTGCATTCATTTCTCAGTAGGAAGGGAATCAGTACATAACAGTATATGAATACTAATACCTTGGATATCTCTCTATCATGGCTCCAACTGGAACTTCAGTTACTCACACAGCACATACCACTAGTCATACCAATGCTGTGGGTGCTTGTGCCACCCATGCAGCTATGAGGCAACAGCCTCCATGGAGTACTTCAGGTTCTCTACCTTCTACACCATCTCGGGTTACACCCAGCCCAGCACCACCTCCTAGTGCTACTTTCCTGGGTCCACCCTTGACTTCCACTCAGCTACTCTCTATTCCTGCAGTCAGGAACCTCAGATCTGCTCAGGCTCCTCCAGATGGCACCCCACCACCATATGGTACAGTCGCAGCAGACTGGGAAACTCCTGAGGGTTACAGTTCCGATGGTGGTACCATTGGGCCACCACCTCCACCTCCTTCTCAGCCTAACCCTCCATCTCCACCATCCTCAGACTCAGGGGATGATGGTGATGAGGATGATGTCAACAATCTCAGGTGCACACCTCTTGTGCACCACTCCCAGGAAGACTGGCTTGCCAAAGCTCTCTTGAGAGTTGTGGAATCTGCCTGGGGTACATTGGGATCACATCAGGAATGCAACATTCAAAAGCCAGATACTTTTAATGGTTCCAGTGCTGAGAAGTTGGAGCAGTTCATTATGCAGTGCCAAATTTACTTCCAGAATAATCCTTCCCAATACTCAGATGGATATGGAAAGCCAGACAACCACGCTCAACTAGATCAAAACAGTTGAACTCTGACCTTTGGCAAGATGGCAGTCACTTAGATATGTTCTTAAGTGCATCTTGTTCAGCCAGAATTTCAGTTAACCACTTAGTCCAAGCTTCTAGTCTTACTGTATTTGGATGCAAATGTAAGACTTGGTATTACAATAGAGTACTATAGCATGTGTCATTACTAATTGTTTTGTACATTCACTTAAGTTCAATAGATACAATTGAGAAATAAGATGTTAAAAAAGTGTCTATGTAATATATACCTAGCTTTGAGATGAAATCCTGCAATGATAAGTGTGACTCATAACCTGAGAAAGCATACAGAGTGCAGTAGCATGTGTCTACTGCTATTTTTCTAGTGATTTGTTGGAATAGGGTTGATTATGTCTGCAAGAATAGTCCACTGGATTTGTGTGATAGCTTGATGTGCACAGCAGGAGTTGAACTTGAGACTGAGTGTGTGGGAAAATATCACATGATATAAAAGTCATGAGTGTTGTTTCCATGGAGGAAATGATGCTTGTGACTTACTCAAGTGTTGAGCCAGGTGCATTCCTTACAATGCTGGCACATTGATTTTCATTCATATTATAAATACATCATTGCTCATGTTTATTTAGAGATTGCATATTTCAATAGAAGTACTGTAGATTGTTTCAAGTGGTAATACTGTATGAATCCAATCAATTGGGCAGTCACATGTCATGCACCCATTCTGCTGTGCCAAAATTTGGGCCATGTCACACATCACAAATAAAAATGCCAAGGGGTTAAACCATGACATATTTAGATGCTGGTGTAGCACCCAAAATTTTTCAATGTAATAATTAGTTTTTCTTCTCCAATAGCTATTTCTTGCCAACCAACAGCATTCTGTACATTTACAAGTTAAATGTATGCACTAATTCAAATTTTTGGCCAGCTTGAGTGCCCAAAATGCTGAAAATTCTGGTGTCACACTACAATTTCTTGTGTGCCAAAATCATTTTGTGGTTGGGCCTGTCACACACTCAAAGGTATCTACCTCCAATTGAATGAGTAGCAGTGTAATTTGAGATCAGTCTGGCAGAACTTCTTGCTGAAAATACCAAAAAGTCCTTCTCTTTAATGGACCCATGTCCTGGTACACTAACCATCAATCATCTTGAGTCTATTGGTATTGGAGCTTGTAAAACTGGACATGAAGGGCCCCTTAAACTCACTCCAATAGTAGAATCTGGCCTTGGAGATACATTAAACCAGCTCATTGCTGTAAAGCACCAGCCTTCACAAAGCATATCTCAGGGATTTCAGGAGGAGGCTCTCCTTTGGTTAATATCACCTGTGAGATGTATGAATATGAATAAGACAGTAGAGATGCTGCCCAGTAGGTAACATTGGCCTTGACTAGTGTCTTTGTGAGCTCTGAATCAATTGTGTGTCTATTCTTAGATGCTTTCCTACTTAGGCTAGTTATGTCCCTTATTAGTGCGAATCATTCCCATGCTAGCTAATGGTCCGGGACCTCTACCTTAGCTACTAATTACAACCCAGATATATTGTACCATTTGTAAGTAGTGCATAGAATATAGAAATTATGTTTTTACAGTGGGTAGAAGTACACTAGGCATATTATTGGGAAACCTACCACAAAGCATGGGATGATTAAGCTAGCTCAAGGGATCAATAGTCAGTACTGGGAATGCCAGTCTGAGCATACATGGGAATCCCACCAGCCTTGGGGTCTGTGGGTTCTGGATAGCTCTGCTAGAGCTCCCATAAACTGCCCTGCAGTTACCCTGGCACCTTCCCGCCTCATTTCAGGTCAATATGCACCCCATCCGAGCTATCCCCACTATGCTGGTAGTCACCCACCTTGTTCCTTGCAGCCTCTCCAGCAGTGGAGGCCAGAATTGAATGACAAAGTTGGTTGAGATGGCAAACTCTTGCCACAAGAACATCAGTGTTGCATGGACAACAATCTATGCTTGTTCTGCAGGAATCCAGGACATTGTGCCAAAGAATGTCCCTGCTCTGCCTCTTCCATGGCTAGAGCCCAGGCATCCAGATTACCTGCTTCAGCTCCTACGTCAGCTTCTGTGGGTCCCTCAACCCACAGGTTCGCACCTCTTTCCAACCTGGCTTCAGGTTCGAAAAAATAGGGAGCAGTTCTCTGGACACCACACAAGCCAAGGACTGTGTTGTTCCCTCTTGTGCACAGCCAATGCAGGTAAGACTCAACACTTCCACTCTTTCAGACTCCAATGCACTTCACATTCCACTTTGTAGTACCATCCATGCTCTCCCTACACCCTGTACAGTCTCATATAGTGCTCTAGTTGATTTGGGTTCTACTCACTGTTTTATGGATTCATCTTTCATATGGACACATGCTATACCTACCTCACCTACTCCACCCATTGCTCTCAGACTCTTTGATGGCACCAGCAACCATGTAATAACTGAGTTCATTACACTGCCTGTACTATTCCCTACTGGTGAATGTATAACAGTTGAACTTTATGTGACACCTCTTGATTCAGTGTGCTCTGCAGTCCTAGGATACAATTGGCTCACCCACTTCAATCTGTTGATTGACTGGGTATCGGGCTCATTAAAATTCCAGACTCCAGACACTTCTAAGCAACTTCCACTCAAATCTGATACCTCAGAACCAGGTTCTGCTTCTGAGGATCCATCTCTGGTCACTTCTGATGAGTCTCTGCCACCTCCTAGCATTTTGCTAATAAATGGTGCCACCTTCTCACATGCATGCCATTTAGAGGGAGCACAGACTTTCTATATCCAGCTTGGTACTGTCACTTCCACTGCTGCCCTCAATCCTGAGGAAGCTCCAGATCTCTCTTCCATACTGTCTGAGTATCACGAGTTTGCTGATGTATTTAGCAAGTCCCAGGCAGATACACTTGCCCCTCACCATCCCTATGACTTAAAGATCAACCTAGAGGAAGGTGCATCACCTCCCATAGGTCAGATCTATTCCCTTTTCCAATCTGAGCTTTCTGCTCTTTGGGATTTCATTGATGAACACATCCAGATTAGATTCATTCAACCTTTGCGCTCTCTGCACAGGGTGCCCATCCTTTTTGTCCACAAGAAGGACAGATTGCTTCGGCTTTGTGTGGATTTCCACAGGTTGAACACTATTTCTAAAAAGGATCGTTATCCTTTACCACTCATTTCAGATTTGCTTGACAGTCCCTGTCATGCCCATATCTATACCAAGATTGACCTGCATCATGCATACCACCTGGTTCACATTGCTGAGGACAATGAATGGAAAACTGCTTTCCAGACTCACTATGGATCCTTTGAATGGCTAGTCATGCCATTCAGACTTTCCAATGCACCTGTGGGTTTCCAATGCTTCATGAATGTCATTTTCAAAGATCTTCTCAATGTGTGCATCATAGTTTATTTGGATGACATCCTTATATACTCTGATAACCTTGTGCAACATTGCCAACATGTCAGGGAAGTCTTGCATCGACTCTGGAAGCACGGGTTGTATGCATGCATGGATAAGTGTGAGTTCCACTTGGAATCTGTGAAATATCTCAGATATATACTATCACCCAACAGTCTCACTATGTCTCCAACAAAAGTGAAGACTATTCAAGATTGGCCTGAACCAAGGAAAGTAAAAGACATTCAATCTTTCCTTGGGTTCACTAATTTCTATCAGTGTTTTCTATACAACTATTCCAACATAGTTGTTCCACTCACCTGCATTACCTGGAAGGGTAACCCATGGAACTTCTTGAAAAAATGCTGTTCTGCTTTCACTGAACTTAAGGACACTTTCATGTCAGCACCCATCCCTACCCATTGGGTTCCTGACAAGCAGCTCATTGTGAAAACTGATGCTTTGGATTACACATTGGCTGCTATCTTGTCTATAGTTTCCAATGATGGCAAGATTCACCCTATTGCTTTCCACTCACGAACCTTTACACCTCCTGAGTTAAACTATGACACCCATGACAAGGAACTGCTTGCTATCTTCAAAGCCTTCCAAGTCTGGTGTCATTACCTGGAAGGTTCTGGTTCACCCATCAACATTGTCACAGACCACAAGAACTTGGAATACTTTTCCACAACCAAGATCTTGTCCCAATGACAAGCCTGATGGTCCAAGTATCTTTCCCAGTTCAATCTAGTGATCTGCTTTCGACCTGGAAAACTTGGGGTGAAGCCAGATGCTCTGACTAGACGATGGGACATCTACCCTAAAGAGGGGGATAGCGACTACACTAAGGTCAATCCACATAACTATCATCCAGTGTTTGTAGAATTATATTAGCTATTCAAATGTCACAATGATTATCATTCCATGCCGCCTCCACATATGCTTTTAGATAGTTTACTATACCTTTTATGTATTCTACAGACAATGTGCTCCGCTTTCTATGTATTTAAGTAGTATACTATGTACTGTATTTACTTATCCATTTGCCTCTTGCTTCCTCCCCTTGCGTGCTATGAGGCCAAATGTAATGATGTTGTTGTTGATGCATCATTTATTTCAACAGTGTTCACCCAGGAACAGCTTATCACTTCTCTCTGAGCAACCTCACTTATTGTACCTGCTCTTCACACTAGTATTATCATGGACATTGAACAGTTACATACTGATATATTATTAGCTCTCCCTAATGACCTGGTTGCAGTTATCTGAATGCAGACTCCTGAGAATCATTGGACTGTAACCCCAGACAGTTTCCTCCATCTAGATAACCAGATCTATGTTCCAGACTCTGGAACCCTTCGGCTTTGGGTTTTACAGTACAAACATGACCACCCACTTTCAGGACACCTTGGACAGAACAAGACCCTTGAGCTAATTCAATGTGAATATACTTGGCCACTTATATGGACATTTGTAAAGGACTATTGTAAGTCTTGTAATACTTGCATGCATTCTAAACCACAGTGCCACCGCCTGTACAGAACCCTGAAACAACTCCCAGTTCCTGGATGTCCATGGCACTCAATATCTATGGATTTCATAGATCAACTTCCAAAATCATCAGCTTCCAAGTATGATTTTATACTCATTATCGTCAATCATTTCTCCAAGCAGTCTATCTTCATTCCCACTCACACCACATGCTCTTCTTCCAACCTTGCACTTCTATTCGTACTTCATGTCTTTTCCAAGCACAGAGTCCTGAAACACATCACTTCCAGTCATGGTTCCAAGTTTGTGTTGCATTTCTTCTGCTCCCTCAGTACAACCCTTGACATCACTTTACATTTCACCTCAGGTTATCATCCTGAAGGTGGTGGCCAAACAGAACATACAAACCAAACTCTGGAACAATACCTTCGGGCCTACTGCAATTGCCAGCAGGATAACTGGTGTGATCTCTTACCTCTTGCTGAATTTGCTTACAATAATGCACCAAGTGCAACCACAGGAATTTCACCATTCTATGCAAACAAGAGTTATCACCCAAACCTTGCAATACATCCAGAACATGATCTCACTTCTGCTTGTGCCTGACACTTCACAGTAAACCTCGAGGAACTTCATGAGATGCTTCGGACTGAAATACTCAGTGCACAGAAACATTACCAAGCACCCACTGATGCACATTGCAAACCTGCACCCACATTCCCTGTTAGGACAAAGGTATACATTAAAGCTGAGTACTTCTGGACAACCTGGCCATCCTGGAAACTTGCAGAAAAGTTCCTAGGACCTTTTGAAGTCATTGCACTTGCTGGATCACATTCACATACCTTGCGCCTTCCAGAACAATTTCGTGCAGTCCACCCAGTATTGCATGTATCCATGCTTGAACCCAATACTGAAAATACTATCCCAGATCACATTATTCCTCCACCACCACCTGTCCAGGTTGATGGTGATATTGAATACAAGGTCTTAGAAATATTGGACTCTAAACTGGATTGTTGTTTGTGTTGCAAACTGAGGTACTATGTATGCTGGCTAGGGTATGAAGGGACTGATGAAGAGTTCTCATGACTTCTGGCCATGGAACTGGAACATGCTATGGATATCATCGAAGAGTTCCACTCCCACTATCCAGATAAGCCTGGCCCTACTCCTATTTCTTAATTTTCACATTACTTATTATCTGCTTGCAGTTTCACCTTATACAAAAATCAAAAACAATGAATAACAAGCAAAAAGTGAGATACAAGTACAATAGTTCTTTGGTAATGTGTTATGACCATTTCCAACACTCCCTCTGTATTTGTGACTTGACCTGAGGTACTTCCCCACCTTCCGATGCTTTTCCGGCACCTGTCACACCTTCCTCACATGCATCCAGATCCTGGAAGTGTTCTACAAGCAATGTTTCAATATGGAAACATGGACAATGTGCCCAGATACCTTGGAAACATATAATGACAACTTATTGAGTTAGCCTACCACCTGGCAATTGGCATCACCACATCTCTGACTCAATTTGATAAACTATGCCATCTTCCAATGCTTCCTGCATTTTCCCTGGCAGTTCTGCTACTTCCACATCCAACCCAGACCTCATCCAACATCTTCCAATCACTTCCTCATCCATTCCCAACTCTTCCAATGCTTCCAATCCATTTCCAACACTCATCTCAGTCAGATATGCAATCCATGGTGCAACTAAGCTTGCTGTATTACCAGAACATCTGGAATGAATGGCTACCAGTGGAATATTGATGCACATGTCCTTCCACATCCATGGGCAATGTTAATAGGTCTCAGATTCAGCTTCCACTTGTTGGAACTTACTCAGGAACTTGTAGTTCACACCTTTGCTACTTTCCTTGCCAAAGGAATCAGATGCACTCTCATTCTCTTATTTGAACATTCACTGACCAATAGGATTTCTCATATTATTTTTCATTATATATTCTCACAGGCAGTATGACCTTGTGGGCTTGGCCCTAAAAGGGGGATACTGTTACATCTGTGTCCAGATATACCTTGCCAATGTTACTGAAGGTTCCCACATGACCATTGAACATACCTGGTTCATTCCTGGAATGTACCCGCTACAGGTTTACACTTCCCAACATTCCTGCCTGGGAATGTACCTACATTCATACCTACAGGTTCCTACTTAGTATAAGTAGTCTTCCAGATGTACTTAGGCAAATGCATGGGTATGCCATACCCGCACAGGTCATGGGTAAGGGTACCAGCGGGTACGGGTATGGGTCAGGTCTTCGAGACCCATAACCCGCAGGTACCCATAGACAGTTTATTGAATAAAAATGACTGAAAGGAAGATTTTACAAGCACTATAATAATAATGAATAAGTACATAGTATATATTAATCTAGATAGGGTTTGTGCATAGAGAAAAACCTCGGTTTTGCATTTTGTTCAGCTTGCGGGGTTGACCTTAAATGATATACCTAATGCAATTCATTCAAACTAACATTACTACTCCAATTTTTTTTGCATCTCTTCGATATTTTGGATACAGATAGTGCGTTGCTGCACGTTCCTAACGGCCCTACATACACAATTTATGGCCGACTCGTTCTGGTTCTATAGGTAGTATTGTCTACCTCTTCCCCAGTACACAGAAATTAGGATTCCCCTCTATATCACACTCGCTCCCTTTGTATTTCAACAGAAATATCGCACTATTATGTACTGGTTACATGCAATATAGTACCTGTTCCATATAACTGTGTATTGGACCTGAGACAATGTTTATTTAATATTCTTCTATGTTATGTAGAATTTCCTATATTTTGAAGATGGTACAACACAACAAGCAGTGTTCATGCTAGTCTCTCATACTTTCATGCAATTATACCCATGTTGTCTATGTACGAAATGAGCTATTATAAACTATATTGGCACATCTTGTTCAAGTACTATGAAATAGACATTCTATATCTTTTATATACTGGAGATAGTACGATACAAGCAGCAATTTTGACTCACTTCTCTTGCATACTCGTGTACTAATACCCATGTTGTATAACTACAAAATGAGCTATTATACACAACGTTCGTGTATCTACTTCAAATACTACGAGATAAGCATTCCAAATTTCCTATTTTTGGAGATAGTACAATAAAAGCAGCCATTTTCACGTAATGTTCACATATGCTTGCATACTAATACTAGTACCGTTTAAGTATAAAATAAGCCATTACAAAAAATTATCATACATTTGCTTCAAGTGATACAAATTAATTCATCATATGTTTATTCTAATTCTAAAATAAGTACTTAAAACCCACGGGTTGTGATACCCATGGGAACCCGTACCCGTGGGAATGGGTATGGGTTGACGTGGGTACAGGTATGGGTTGAGCTCGAGACACCCATGGGTTACCCATGACGTTGCCTAGATGTACTAAGTAGTCCTCAGTATTCATATAAACCTCATACACTTCTTCCTACTTCTAAGTTCCAAAACCTGCTTTGGGTTTTCCTTTGGGTTTCTCTCCCACTGCCTAGTGTAGTGGTGAAGCCTTCTCTTATACTCTGGAATGTTTCCTTTGCCTTATATTGTCTTCCTTGAAATATGAACCATTCCCTGGAGATATCCAGGTGGTGCAACACATATGTTGAAGCCACAGTTCTTTTCCACACTCCCACTCTATGTTCTGCACCCATACTCACTTCAGGTTCTTGTTATAGTTCTCCCATGCCTTCCAGGTGTCTTTGCATTCATTTCCCAGTAGGAAGGGAATCGGTATGTAACACCTTTGTTGCATGTGTTTCTATTTTGTCAACATGCATAGCACTGGTATGTATTTTTGGTGCTTTAGCTTGTTGACATGTTGGGCAATTTCTAGATTCATGTCCAACCTCTTTACAAGTGAAGCAGCACCCTTCAGCTCTTAGGCAATCTCTTTCTTCTTTAGACAACAGATTTGTGTGTTCTGTACATTTGTTGTTTTTATTAGTGCTGTTGTTGTTGTTCTGACTGTTATTATTAGGTTGTCTAGAGTGATTATCATTTGGATTATGCCTTCCAGAATTTCTTGAGAACAAATTGCCATCTGAAGACTGGCTATTACACCCTCCAGATGGAGTTTGTGAGTTATTTGGACTGACAGGCTGTGGTCCAGTCATTTGGTTCTGAAATTGACCCCATGTATGTCCAGGGACCTGACCTGTGTAACCACAATCTTTGTGTTGACAAGCTTCAGCTGCTTCTTCCCACTGAGTTGTGTACTTTGCCAATTTCTCCAATGTATGTCATTCTGGGTCCAGCCCTTTCTCTATTAGGTAAAGGTGAAGGTACTGATGGATACCCTTCCAGAATATTTGAGTTAGCTGACACATGGTAACATCTGGGAATTGAACTTGAAGTGATTCAATATCTCTCTTGAGGGGCATTAGCCATTTGGATCATAAAAAGCCCAGGTTTTATGAAAAAGTGATCACAAAATCCCTGACTTCCATGATTACTGCTAAAATCTAATGGTATTCATTATTATTAATGAATGTATGAGTGATCAAAGGTGATCATTGGATGTTATAATAGTGTATGATTGATATTAAAGGGCATATTGACTACTAATGAATACTAATGAATGTGAAAGTGATCAAAAGTGATCATGGTACTATATAAATGGTGTATTATAGTGTGTAATGACTACTAATGAATACTAATGAATGTGGAAGTGATCATAAGTGATCATGGTATGTTATTACTAGTGTATTATTGTGTGTAAGGACTACTAGCTTATACTAATGAATATAAAAGTGATTATGAGTGATCATAGTGTGTTATATTAGTGTATTATTGTGTGTAATGACTACTAGTTAATACTAATGATTGTTAAAGTGATCATAAGTAATCATGGTATGTTATAATCACCTTGCTTGCCAAGGTACTCTCCTGGTTGAAAATAGGTTGCACTTTTCGACTTTCACGTGACTTTTCCCACGGTCACATGTCCACTTTCTGCTCACCTCTGCTCTTCTCCACCACTTTTCTTTGTCTTCCTTTCTTTTCTTTGTCTCCTTTGTCTCTGCCCTCCTGAATCCCAACCCCCAAACCCTCTCCCCTCCTAGACACATTTAATCTCAGGGCACTTTTGGCTTTTCCTGTAATTTCCCCCAGACAGTTATACTTGGGCTGTGTATTTTAAATTATGTACAATAATATAATCTCTTTCTACTATGGATTCTGCTCTCTTTCTCTACTCCTCTTGATTTCTTCCCATTGCTGCTTAGTCTTTTCATTTAGTGCCTCCAGTCTATCATCCTCCTCCATCAAATCTGTATCATGTGCCTGTAAAAACATTGAATCATTAAAGTCTCAAAGTATTCTTATTGAGTCTCTTCCACTACTTCTCGACAGGGCAACATAAAGGTGAAATAAGCTCAGATGGCCATGTGGTGGCTTTGCAATGTCCACTAGTACATTCTTTATTGTCTGGCCTTGTGATCGATAATCTGTAAAAGCATATGCAGCTGTGACAGCAAACTGTTGATGCTTGACTGTCCTCTTTAAATCCTTTCCATTTACTTTTAGAACAATTGGAATGTCCTTTATGATTGGTTCTACTGGAATCACTGATTCTTGTAACCCTTCAAGATGTGATGTTCTTGTGCATGTCAACTTTACCAGGATGTATGCTGGAAGGTGTTTCAATTGTACCACATTTTCAGTTCCTATTTCTGGTTCATCTGCATGTAGGATTATATCCACAATTGTTCCTTGGGCCCCATTTGTTATGTCTAAATCTGTTTGAATGTTTTGGGTGACCATTACCTTTGTACCTGACATTTAGCTCATCTAGACTTTGATAATTGTAGAGTTGTACTCACCTTCATGCCAATTGCTATTTGAACTTTCTTTGGCAACTCTGTTCCCTTTTCATCCTTGTTGTTCTTCTTTCCTCTCAAAGCTACTGCATATTGTTCCACTACTGATAGGTTTCTCTTCCCAATCTTGTCCTTGGCAGTACATATCAATATTCTGTGTCCACTATCCCTGCAGTGCTTCTGAAGTGCCATCCTGTTCCATTCAATTCTGACTCCATGTCTGGGTGTCACCAGACATGTCTCATTCCATGGAGAAGTTGTGAAGTCTGTAGGTGGAGTATCTTTGTGCCCTATTAGCAGTCCCCTGAGCATTTTCAAATCATCTACCTCAACATTTCTAACCCACAAGCATCTAAGAAATTCAAGCCATGGCTTATCAGTCACCTGAACCTGTTCTTTCAGTATCACTACTGTCTGGAACTCTTCATAAATACTGTGTCCAGTTTTCCATTCTATAGGATCAGATAGTATTGAGGGAAAATATAATGAGTTTCGCCTCTTTGTTGCAACTGGTGGAAACTGGTGAAGATCACCACATAGGATAACATTTATCCCTCCAAAGCTTTTGGCATCTTCAGCATTGCTATGTCCAGGATCTGTAACCCCTCCTTTTGCCTTTCCTATTCCAATGTTTCTGGATATAATTGCCATGAATTTCTTGGAAATCATTGAAACCTCATCAATAATTAGGTAGTTGTATGGTTGCCAGAATTCTTGAAGTTTTTTCTTAGTTTGATCTTGAATTTTGCCATCCCAAGTTATCATGGCAATACTATGTGTTGTTTTTCCATCTACTATTGATGCAGCTACACTTGTATATGCTGCTTTAAGTAACATGAATTGAGCATGTCTTTGAACAAACATTTCTGTTACTGTCTGTATGACTTTTGACTTTCCTGTTCCTCCATCTCCCAATAGTAGCTTTTGAAGTTCTGGTGGTTTCCTTCCTGATAATGTTTGATCAAGGTGCCATTCAATTATGTCAAATGCTCTTCTTTGATCAGTCTTCAACATTGAAGGATCTACAGGTGTCAGTGATGTTTCATGGATTTCTTCTGTTCTGAAAACATTTGTTGTACTCTCCATATGTGTTATGGAACTGTTGTCCAACTCTGTAATGCCTGCTTGTAAAGCTGTACTTTCTTCTGTCACTGCATTGATAACCCTTGAATTTTGCAGAGCAACATCTTTTGCCATTTGAATTTTCCATTTTTGTAGCATTCTCATACTTTCTGCTGTGGCCAGTTTAATTAATCCCTCTGTTTTCTGCAGTTTCCATTTTGAAGTAGGTCTGAAGTGAAAAATACCATTCTGACATCCAATTAGCACTGCATTTATACCATGATTCTTTTCATTAACATTTCCAATTGTATCCTTTAATTCTTGTAGATCCTTCTCTGTATAGCTTGTTTTGCAGTCTGTAAGGGTTTGGACCTCTCCTTCTACTCCTCCAGCTATATCATTCTCCAGTTGCTGTGAGAACCCACCTCTTATGAACTCTGTTTCAGACAGTTCTACCATTGCCTTCTCTCGCTCTCTCCTGGCAGCCCCTTTACTTTCATGGAAGAACTGAATGCCTGCTACAATTCGATGCACTCTGGCTGGTGAAGATTCCATGAATTTATTAAAGGCTTCTTCCCATGTGTCAGTTTCTAACTTCAGATCTTTCTTAACATCTCTCCATGGCTTCAGGAGCATTAGCATTGTAGCACAATAGAACTGTTGAATTTCAGGATCATCACTCCTAGGAAAGTATGGTTCTATAAAATTTGGAAGGTTTGAATGTCCTTGAGTTCTCATTACCCTTTGTTTTTTCTCATACAGTGGGTGATCTTCATGATAGCACATTCTAAGATTCTTGTTTCTTCCCCTCTGCCTATGATCTTCTTGTTCTCCTGTCTGTGTGTTTGTTGCATTGACTTCATAAGTATCAATGAAGTACTGCATCACACTTAGATGCTCTGCAGAACTTCCATGCAGTGTATAATCAATAAACTGGCATTTTTTCACCAGCTCTCCAGTATCATCAGTCTGAAGAGTGACAATCTCCCCTGCACCCTGTAATTTAGAATTTGTAAGACATACTGTTACAGTGAATATAGTATTTAGAATATTACCTCTTGATCTTTTTCACTATCATCATTACTTGAATCCTCTTCATTACCCTCTTCACTTGGTCTTTGTTCACTGATGCCCTGATTTAATGCACTGAAATGTGTATTAAGTTGTAGAGTCTCCATATTCTTGCATGTTATACTCCTACCTATTCTCTTCATTCTGTACAGTAATTTGTGCATTTTCATTGGTTTCACTGTCACAATTATTTATTTATTTAATGTTGAAATTGTATGAGTCACTCCCTTACCCATGTTCCTCTCTCCTAACATTCTCTTCTGGAATTTCTGTACCTGGCCTGTTAATATAGAGGACATAAATTATTATATGTTCTCTGCAAGTCCAAGTTCCATGTAACTTACCTAGAACTAAATGGTTTTATTTCAGGAAATGCTTGAAGCATTGCAATAGAAAATGATATCCAGTATATAGGAATGTAATGGTGGGAGCGATAGGTATCTCCCCAGCCCATTAAATATGATATTACCATTGGTGCTGCTAGTTCTTGTTCATGGTTCACTATATTGGCCAGTCAGAAGAGAAGCCTACACTGTTGTTCTTCAAGTGAGTCAAGTTCAGATTCACACTCCAAATGATATGCATGTCCTTCTGCCATCAATCCAGCCATATTGTAGTTTTTTCCCTGATTTTTGGCAGCATATGAAAAAATGTATTCTCCTATACTTAATGTTTCTTGACCATATGTCAGCAATTTGGAATCATTATTTCCCCTTACTTGTGTTGTCACTGCTGGGTTCCAATTGTTCACATATTCATAAAGCCATTTTGGGGCCCATGTACCATCTTCTTTGATATAATCATCCTGAGCAATTTCAAATGGTGCTCATCTTTTACATTTTGCATGGCCTTTGCCATCATACTGGATGCATCTTCGAATTTCACAAGTATGAATCTATTTTGCCCTGGCAACTCTAGCTTCAAATTGCTTAAGTACTTCCCAGAAATTATCTAAGTCTGGATTTGGTGGTCTTGAGTATGCAATTTCAACATCATTTCTCATGTTTTGAACTGTCTCTTCTGATTCAATTCCTGGAACATATGCATGGATGTTTGCTGCAATATACTTTTTTACTTTGTCACAAAAGCCTTCTGTCTTCAATAATTCTTTTAACTCCTCTGATGTTGGAGTATTTTCCAGCCACAGAATTAAGTGAAGATGCAAACTTCCCCTTCCTTGTGACACAACTGTTCCAAAATATGCTGCAACCTCTCCATATACTCCAGGTGTGCTGTGTATCTTGAATCTGGTTACTGATATTCTGTAAAGTGTTTCAAGTACAGTTCTTATAGTGTAGTGGAAAAACTTGGCAGCTGCATATGGATCATTGGCAATGTTTTGTGCTCTTGTGTTTTTGTCTGGTCCTGCAGTTTGGATAAAATTGTCCATATCTATTTCCTCTCCTGCAAATATCTGTGCTATTGGATCATGAAGATCACAAGGATTTATAGTGATCCATAGTGAAGGAGGGCCAATATACACAACTGTGGACCACATCTGAGATCTTAGTAAATATCTGGATTGATTAGAACCCATTACTTGTCCACCAACAGCATATACTTGCTTCCACAGAGATTGAATCACTGGATCAGAAATCTCCATGTTGTTCTCTTCTTCCACTTTTGCTTTTTGAAGCATTTCTGTTGTAATGGTAGACAATAGTCGTGCTTCTTTCTCAAAATTCTTCCTGCACATTTGAATTTGTGCTGATCCCAGTGCTTCTCTTCTTTGTAATATACCAAATAAAACAAATGGAACTGTTTCATGAGTTCGGAACCTTCAATCATAATATTGCAACAACCACTTGGCATGTTCAGCTAATGAAACTTCCACAGGCCAGTCTGCTTCAGGCCCTCCCACTCCATAAGGAAACATACACAGTGATAAGACTAACTTTTTAGAGTATGTTTATTTACATAGTATTAACACCACCAACAAAGAACATATATTCCAAGTTAGATTTATATTTAGTTCAAGGGCGCAAGAGTTTCAAGTATAGTAAAATGAACAATGTATTTAATAGTAGATAGTGTGATTGCTTTCAGATACTTTCAGAATGGACTTTCAGATTTCAGAATTATACTCAGAATTCCAATATCAATTCAGAACATACTCTACTGCGAGAACGGAAGTACAGCCAGTGCAGTGCTTAAAGTATTCTAAGGTATGTCTAAACTACTTATATACTTAATTACATGGCAGCAGTCTCATGCGCAATGGGATAGGTAAGGTAAATGGTATGTCATAATGTTCTAGTGGATCCTGATGGTCAAAGAGGTATGGTCGACCCTCCATATGAGAATCCATGAGGGCACGCTCTGTTTCAGAGACACATCAAATGCTGTGCTGTGCTATTAATAGGCACACATCAAGACACGTGCGAATACATGTGCTAAGTCTGGCCAAGTACTCAGATATAACAGACACCGGTGTTTCCGGTACTGGCATGTCTGATGGCACTTATCCAATGTGCCGCAGGAAGTGTTTGGCACATGTTTCAAAGTCCTGGGGGCATGCGGTGTGACGCCGCTCGCGCATTTAGGCGTAAAATTGTGCATTTTTATCATTTTCAGCATTAAAGCTGAACACATTAAGGAAGCCCATATAATAAATAAAGATCCATGGACTGCTATTTAATAGCAAGCACTCAACAAATTGACTTAAATTCATAGTCATATACCATCTACAAATATACTTATACAGTATAAGTGCTCCAATGTCCAACCTACCACTAACCTGGAAATAAAGGAATGAGAATATAATCATTAAAATGGACCGCTTTAGCATCAGTCACATGACTTGTATAGGTGTCTGTTAGGTTCTAATACCGATATAATTGTTTGTTTGGCAACAGGAATGATATTAAACAATTAGTCAGACATGATATAATGGAATATTAATAAAGAAATCTATGCATTACTCGGAGTACAAGACTCTACAGAAAGTTAATGTTGGTCTATGAGTAATACATACCTATAATGAATGAAATATATTCGAAAGAACAAGTGTAATATACTGTATCAATGGTAAATTGCAGTAATGGAATGATCAGCATATATTCTGAGGGCATACAGAGGTCAAATCTCCATGAAAATGGGTGATCTTGGGCTCGTTCCGAAGCTAGAAGGAAACACATGTTAATCGACCATGATTAGCAATGCAACGGACGGGATTCCGGCCGATATAAGGCTGATAAACCAATCAGATATGTAAATGATGCTTATCTACCAGAAATAGCATTGATAAGGACATCTAAGGTCCTGAAACATAGGAGATTGGTTATGAATGATTAATGCGCAGTGCTTCACAGCCTGGACCTGGGTAATAATATTACCAATAGTAATGAAGATCTGACTAATAGATGAGAGTAGTGTTTCCATATGTTTTCACTGTACATATTTAGTATTTATGATCTGAGAACTTGCTTTGTAATATGTTTTTCAATTCTGTATATAACTAGGTACATTAGAGGGTGGCAAAGAAAGCAGCTTAGCGCCTTTCTTGCCCAGTACATAGGTATAGGGTAGTGGTTTTGGTCTAGGTGTTTCAAAGGAATTTAAAGTGATTTTATCGGAATTGTGTGTTTACTACAAAGTACAAAGGACTGAGATTCCAGTGAGGGTCTAGTATTTGGGATTTTGAGTAAAGCGAAATCAAGGAAAGCAAAGGGTTGCTTTCAACCAGTTTGAAGGATTTAAGTTAGCACAAAGGTGTTAATTAAAGTCTTGCAATTTCGGAGTAGTACAAGGAGTATTACTTCTTTTTCTTACAATAAATCATTATTGTTTCGGTTCATTTGGGATTGAAAAGCGAACTTAAAGATACCTTAACATAAAGAGGAGCACTACCTTACCCGTCACTCGCATTTTCGGAGTTTTTGTACAAGTTAGAAGTGATCTTGCTGTGGAAACATAGCAGAATTTACATCTAGAATACAAGTACCCGTTTCAGCGGTTTCCTGCATGGTGGCAGTTTTACACAGTAGAGACATATGGAGGTTCTGGGTTATTCAAGAGACTGCGCGATAGCTATGCATTGCAGTATCTGGTGGGACCAGTGGCCCAAGAGTCCTCTAGTCCGAAGTATTTCCCTGAAAGTATGTGATTGCCTATCCTAGTACTGGGTATGTTATTCTGGGTATGTAGAAGTACTAATACATTTCCATAGTATTTTCTCTGGGTATAGCTATCTAGTACTTGTAATTTGTATAGGAATTGATAGCCCAATTATATTGTCATTGTGTCGAATCCCTTGGTTCATATCATGCAGATACTTTGACTGGCAGCATGGGACTCAACCCCAGCCCTTGGACTCTTCCCTTGGTAATGTACTTGAATAGAATACTTTAGCTGGCGGCTCGGGACTCACCCCAACTCTTGGACTCTGGGACTGGATTCACTAACTGTATTACTGGTACTGATTGTCTATTATATTTCGAAAAATATCCCTTATATTTTACTAGGTGTATCAATGGAAAGGCCATTTCAAAGTAATTTTTCCTGTTATAATCTATAACTTCTCATAGTGCTTGTTCTCATGGCTGACCAAAATCACATACTGGCCTTCAGCCATGTCTGACTGCATAGGATCCCTCTCTTCCATTACCCCATAAATTATTTAACCCCCACTCCATCAATTCAGGTTCTGCCACTTTGGATGAATCTGTATCAGTGGTTCCTGTGACTGTGTATGGAATCACATCTGGTTCCTCACTAGTACCACTGCTTTCACCTAATGAAATGTATTAGTGTTATCTTCCTTCAATTAATACTTTCACTCTTACTTGTTACATTCCCTTCATTATCTCCATCAGTTTCTTGATCAACAAATCCTACATCAGTTGATTGCTGCACAATCCCCATAATCTCCTGAGGAACATCATCCTCTGGACATGCTTGCAAACAATCCATATCAATTTCAATATTTCCATAATATTTTGGATTATTTGTCTTCAGCCACTGCAATGCTGATCCTATAGCTTGTCTTTGTACATGAAATGTATTCCACAGATACTTCTTTGGAAGTTGACCCACACCAATAAAAGTTACTGTAATTATTGATGCTAAAATGCTTGGTGGTCAGGGCATTAGATTCCCATGCAACATCTTTGTCATGTCATCAAGGTTCAGCTCAAAAGAGCTTACATTTCCCCACATTCCCCTCTGCAGATTTTCTTGAGTTCCACCAACTTTTTTTGGATACAATTTGAAGGTGTACACTCTAGGGTACACCTGTGCAATGAGAAGCTGTTCTGCAAAAGTCAACCTTCTCAGTTCCCAAGGTATCTCTCCAACCCAGAAATTATTTGCCAATGACAGTCGTGGTGGTTTAGCTTATCAGGTTCCCAAGTTTTCTTTAGTTCCTGCATACAATCATGACAAACATTGAGCTTGACACCACATCAGTGGTATTGATACCTTTTGGCTCCAACAAGCATCCTTTGTATAGTGTGTGTGCAGGGTGTGAGAATGCAGGTTTCAGTCTCTCCCTATTTGGTAGATCACCCAGTGCTACCTCCTCCATTTCAGCTTCATATCTACTCAACTCTCTAGCACATACCCCACATACTTTCATCCTTAACTGCACATTTGATGTTGCCAAGTAGAACTTCCTGTAACAATCCCGCAGTTCCTCCTCGCTTGGCAACTCGAGATATCTGTCACTTTCAACTTTTGGATCACTCCACCCATATGGAATTTCCTCCTCCTGTCTCTCAACTTGTCGCTGCACCCATCTGCTTGCTTCTTCTTCCTCTCTTCTTCTTTTTCGTCCTGTGGCCCTTTCTGCAATTGTATTTCGCTTTACTTCACTTTGTGCTCGCAGCTGCTCTTTCTGCTCTGATGTCGCCATCATCATAATGCGATCAATTAACAGTGCCTTTGAAGTTCATTGTTCATGTGAAAATGACAAGGTGCCTTGGAAAAAGCGTAACAGCCCTACCACTGTCAATCCCTCTATCTCCTGCTGGACTTCATCTTCTGTGTGACTTTCATTTTCCATTTTGCATGGCTCCTTACTACTTGTCATGGTTGTTGTTTTTTTGTAACGAATCTCTCAGTGTCTTAAATACCATTTGAATTAAATAAATACATTTTCAATACACCTGACTCCTGAAGCATATTTATTCCTGTCACATTTCCCTCCCCATTCACTTTGAAGTTCCCACTACCCACCATTTCACTCTAAAAGTGGCCTTTGCTTTACATATGACTTGCACTGTCAGCATTGATCCAAACCACTTGTATGCCTCTTTTGTTTTCTGTGCTATTCTGTTGTGCTTATACTAACACTCTGACTAGTCTCCCTCCAATTCTCATGTAGCACTGACCACTCCCACTAAAGTTTTCCCACAATGAATCTCAATGTACTGGGCTGAATGTGATCAAAGGCCAGAAGTGCTGCACTCTGGGAACTTACTAACCTAAGGTAAGTTTTCCCTGCAATCCATGGCAGTGTTTGAAGTACTGACAATGCAGATAGTTATAGGTTCATCCATCTCATCTTCAACTGTACAGCCACCCAGCATCTTTCCATCTGCCTCTGCCATTTCCAGCACTCCTCTGCATGAACATTCATACTGAGCATCTCTGCAACTGCTAAGATCCCCCTCCTTGTCTCCCAATATCCACTGTTCTCTGAATCATCCCCTGCACAATGATTACAAGACAAGTTTCAGGGAATACATGCAACTGTCCTTGGCTCCTGATCCAAAGAGTGGATTCTGTGTGCCCCTCTTACAGTCTAGGTTTTTGCATGAACCACCACCTCAGCATTCCTCATACATGCACAGACAAAAATTTAGAGATTGAATAGGGATTGATGAGGTATGTACTCTCATTTCAATATGTATGTTATGCTTGAAATTCTGATCTTGCAGATAGATACACTTTCATTTGGTCGCTTAGGTTGATCACTAACCCTTACATCCCTATTCATTCTTCCATGGTCACCCTCAAAGTCATTGCTCCCAGCCTTCCCTGTGTCCCGACCCATACAAATTCCTGAACACAAGACCTGCCTCAAGACTTCAGACTTCATACATCCACTCATTCTTAGCTACACACTCGCAAATGCCCCTTTCCCCTGCTTGTTCATGCCTACTCAACACCATTGGCCTCAAACCCTATGTTCCCAACCTTGCATAACACAACAACTGCAATCTCAAAAACATCTAGTCCCTTCAACTATTATTCACATCGGAATAGGCATCCCTATACCATGTTCACACACTTGAATCCTAAGTGCCTCACTATCTCGAAATATGTCCCATTCATTTTCTGTCTTCCTTGCTTCTCCTTGCATTGACCCTCTCTCAACTGCTATGCCAACTAGCCTCCCTTCCTTCCCTATTGGTTCTCCCTCACTCCCCCTCGGCATTATCACTCTCCTTGGCCCACTCCATCTGCCACATCAATGTACACTCAAGACTCTCCAAAGTTCCTCCACCTCCCCAACCTAACATGCCATCCCATTTCTACTCTTCAATTGTCTGCAGATACACTGACACCTTCCATGAAACATACATCACAGTTCTCTCCCTTCCCCTCCCACATGTGCCGAACCTTATCCATTTTCTTCACTTTCTCCATGTTATTCATTACACTCCTACAGATCTTTCCATATGCAACACTTTGACTCCCAGTCCTTGATCAAGCTCAGTAACATTAACACCATTACATGGAGGATAGGAATGCTGCAGGTGTTGGTTGAGGGAGGATACAACAACACACAAGGATTATCAGGTTTGTCCATCTTCTGTACCCCTTCCTTTAGTCTGTTCTTTACTGTGTTTCTACAGTCTTACCTGCTTCCTTTCACTCAAGTGCATTGCATTCTAAAACACATCCACCTTCAAAAGCTTCAATTTACCTTGCCCCAAACTTCAAACAGTCCCATTGCTACCTCTGCTATACACCTCACCATTTCACCATTTCCAATCAGGCAACTTGCATGGGATAGCATACTCAGAGTCAAAGGAGGGTATAGATGTAAAATTGGGTGTCATATGTAACACACCATGTATTGTGTCAGTTTCTGTCGAAAGGTACTGTCCCCTCTTCCCCTCTCAATCAGTCATAAGTGGGTACAGTGACACCACCTTCCAGCATAATACACCTACAACCAAAGCAGCCTTGCTGTCCAACTACATCTATTCTAGAACCAGTTCCTCACCATCCTCCTACTTCACTGCAGACTTTGACTTTTCTCCCCTGCTGCACTGCATAGACACCTAGAAACCACAACACTCGTGGTTAGAAGTAATGTACTTCAACACACGGCCTTCCCCCCACCACCCATGTCAGTACTTTACCCTCCCCCCCAATTTCCGGATGGACAAGAAAATGTCCAGAATTTCTGGGTGGACTCCATATGAAAACCAGATTTTCCAGATGGAATCCACATGGAATACAGATTTTCCAGATGGAGTCCAGATGGACATGATAATTTCCAGACAAAGTCCACATTGAGTCCATGTTAAAGAACATTTTTTCTGGGTGGAATCTGGGTGGAATGAGAAATTTTCCAATTGATGGAAATGAAATATAACTTTGTTTTCCCATAGAGTCACATAGTATTACAGTGTCACAATATCAAGTGTCTCACAGTATTGCAATCATCACAGTTATTTTCACATGGTATTACACTTGTCACACTTTTTGCAGTGTCACAGTATTAGAGTTGTTACAGTTACCATTGCATAGTGTCACAGTATCACACATGGTCATAATGAAGCAAATATCACATTCACATTGTCATAGTCATTAGGGTCATCTTCCTTATCACACTTGTCACATAGTGTCACAGCTGTCAACATCTGTGATATTGTGACACTACAAAAAGTGTGACAAACGTGACAAATGTGACATTATGTAAAAGATACTGTGACACTATGTGAAAGTGTTGAGTGTGACATGATGTGAAAAGTGTGATACCATGTGAAAAGCATGATACAACATGAAAAGTGTGACACAACATGAAAAGTGTGACAACACAAAAAGTGTGATACAACACGAAAAGTGTGACACAATACAAAAAGTGTGATACAACATGAAAAGTGTGATACAACACAAAAAGTGTGGCACAACACAAAAAGTGTGACACAATACAAAAAGTGTGATACAACACAAAAAGTGTGGCACAACACAAAAAGTGTGACACAACACAAAAAGTGTGACACAACACAAAAAGTGTGACACAACACAAAAAGTGTGACACAATGTGAAAAGTAGCTGTGATAACTGCAAGACTGTGAGATATATAATATTGTGATACTGCAATACTATGCAACATTGTGACACCTGTGTCACACTCAACACACTGCATCATGCAAGTGTGTCACACTCAATGCATAATGTCATGCTCCACACACCATGTCATGCTTAATACAGTGTTACACTCAACACATAGTGTCATGCTTAACACACCATGTCACACTCAACCCATGGTGTCACACTTAATGCACAGTGTCACACTTAATGCACAGTGTCACACTTAATGCACAGTGTCACACTTAATGCACAGTGTCACACTCAATGTGTAGTGTCACATTCAATGCATTATGTCACACTCAACACACAGTGTCACACTCAATGTGTAGTGTCACATTCAATGCATCATGTCACACTCAACACAAGGTGTCACACTCAATGCATCATGTCACACTCAGCACATAGTGACATGCTCAATGCATAGTATCACACTCAGCACACAGTGTCACACTTGACATAGTCATAGAAGTTGTGGACTGTACAGCATGTGCCCATGCACAAGCTAGCCATAGTGTAATAGTTATGCACACTATCCACTATTATGTGAATGGGTATTATGTAATCATCATAACAATACAACTATGCAACTATGTCATGCTCTACTAATTTATTTATGATACAAGTAAGTAAAATAAGTAATAAACTACTAATTAATACAAGCTACATGGAATCCATACGGATTCCAGGTGGAGTCCAGTATAGCAAATTCCTTCGGAATTCCGGCTGAAAGGCAGAATTTGGCCAATAATCCAGATTCCATATGGAATTCATCTGGAAAGCACCCAGACTGGAAAACTAAAATTTGGCTGGTGTCCCTGCCAAAACAAGTCCACCCAGAGTCCAGATGGAGTCCATGGAATGGCTGGAAATTCCGTGGAAATTCCACAGACTTTCCAGGGAGTCCATGGATTCTGTCTGGACTTTGGAAGGAATTTAGGGGGGAGTGTAAAGACCTCACCTGTGTTAACATATCCCATCCACCATGCTCAGCACTGTCACCCCCATTGCAATGCTCACTAAGGACTGGAAAACATGCAATCGTAAAATTGGAAGAGATGGCAGGAGGTTGTGTGAGGTGAGTTCTGTTCGTCCTAATACACTAATCTGCAGTCCTCTCCCCCTCACTTACTTCACTTCATGGAAGTCTAGAATGCCCATATCCTGTGTCAATACCAAAACAATGCCACCCATACACAATAGATAGGAACTCAGAACACAGCTATTGCATGCAACCTTGACATACTGATTACTTACTATCCATTCCTCTGACCAATGTCTATGTAACTTTGAATATGCCCCTTTCATACGTTGTCGTATGATGCTCTCAGTTGCTACTTGTCTTATCAATGGTTGTTGACTTGATTTCCCCCCCTTTCTTATATCTCTCACTCAATCTTTTTTTTCTGTTCGTCTTCTAATTGAAATTATATACCTGTTGAAACTGTATATGTATTTTAATTGTATATGACTATAGAATCTATTTATTCTGCATTTCTTCTGCCCATTTCCGAATTGTTCTATCCTTCTCTCACCCTCTATGGCTTTCACCTCTTTTTTCGCACTTGACTGTGACTTTGACTTTTCCTCAACTCCTGCATTGGGGGCTATCGTTTACAGGAAAAATCTAACTTCCAAAATTCAGTCGTCCAAAGTCATGTACTCCAGCACAACTTCTACCCTACATCCTACTGACCAATTGACATTCTTTGGTCAAATAAAGTCCTGCTCCTGCAGACATGATGGGACCCTCACCATCTCAGTTGTATGTCCTTCCCAAGCCTGTATCGATACTCAAACTTGCTTCCATAACCAAGTGACTTTCTTGCTCAAAATCGAACAAGTTGAGAGTCATATTTTGACACTGTATCCTGTTCGTTCTGTCTGTTTCTCTGTTGCACTTTTTCATGCTTTCCAGGCTTCTAATATTTCTTCCACCATTTTCAATCATACTGCAAGTTCAGATGACTACCTCATCCAATTTGTCTCTTTCTCCCTTGCTGACATACATTACTCTCCTTTCCCACTTCATGATCACTTTCACATACTTACAATTACTCCACCTGGCTTTCTAGAACCTCTACTCAAATCTCACCCCTGACACAACAGTTTTCATTACTGCAAAACTCGTTCAATCACTTATTGAATCCACCTGGTCCAGGGTATGTTTTACTTGACTCAATTTTTTCTGCTACTATAATAATCCTCTCTTTCTGTTTCAGACTTATGAACTTCACATACAAGGCATCTACCACTATAATTATTAATATACTATATTTTTAAATAATCTCATGTAATACTTGCTAGTCCACAATCAACAGCCCTCTGATGTCATATTAACTCTGACTCTTAGTCTGTCTACTATGTGTTTACATTCCTCATTCCTTCACTTTCCCCCTCTTTCACTCCTATCTTCTTCATGTTCTCTCAAGATCTTCTAACCACCCCACCACAGTGTTTTTGGCATCTCTAACAAGTTCACCACCACCACCTCTTTGACCTAATGATCTGCATTTCTCAGTGTATTCATTCATATCAGTATTCTTTTTTTTCATTCATTTTTGACTATTGAATGACAGCAGTAAATTTTCAATTGCTCCTGAAATAGGCACTAACTAGTCAGTGAGCATCAAGTAGTCATCAATAAGTCACAAATGACATGGTCTCCATATCTTTATTCACTACCAACTAAATGTAACTTTCTTATTCAATCTTCCTCCTTATAACCCCCTACAGTGCTCTTCCCTTCTTCTTACCCCACACCTCCATCACTTTTTCAACAATGCCTCCAAAGTCTGATTTGACTTCTCATATTCCAGAAATCCATAATTGTCTTATGGATTCAGGCACTTACCTTGGAGATTGTGACTTCAAGGCTAATGTCCAGTGGACCAAGATCGAGGGAGACTTCAAAGTAACTGAGATTCCAGATGATCCCACCAATGATGACCCCCCTGCCTCTGAAACTCACAACAATCACCATACTTTGTCTACTGACCCCCCTGCCACTTCTGACAACCTGTGTCATGTCCATGGTACAAGTGACTCTGACAACAACAACGATGAGGACTCCAATGAGTCTAGTGGGCTGGCTATCACTGGTATCACTGCAGTTGTCAAGATCTCTGGCAACAAATTTTATTTCTTGTCTGATGGTGGTTTCAATGCTAACAGGAAATATGCTAAAGACTTTTCCGAGCTGGTACTTTCTCTTACCAGTGGGGCCCCAACTATTGAACCCTTTAAATCGGATTATAAGATTGTTCTTGAGAATGCCAAGTGGCTTCTTGCTTTGGCTGCTACAAAGAAGGGGATTCAGAAGCATGGTTTTTTTACTGGTCCTGAAGATGCTCTCCGCCTCAAGGTTAGGCACAAATTATTTGAGGTATGTTTCCTTCCCTCTCCATTCTCTCCATCTATTTTAAACCTCATTCCAGCCTGTACCAGAGGAGCCAGTTGATCATGAAGATCCTAAAGGTACTAATCTTCTGCTTTCAAGATCATCTACACCATTAACTTTACCCTTCTCTTGAGTCCTTAGATTTTACAAGAATTTGAAATTGGCCTGTTACCAATGAGGCCTCTCAAAAAGGCATCTCTGCCATTTATGACTCTCATAGTGTCAGGCATCCATGTGTTTACAATGTCAATGGTGATCCTATCTCCCCTAAAGACTATCATTCTCTTTTAATCAATGCAACCGCCAAAATCAACTTTGAGCTGAACTATTGGCACATTGATGCTTCTGTAAAAGAGCCTGCCAGGGATGTTTACTCTGCAGAATTAGCTGCCATTCGCACCATCATTGCTCCTCCTAAAATCATCAGGCATGAAAAGCATGATTTCAACAAACTGGACCCTAACACATCGCTCCACACTTCCACCAAGACAAAGCAACACTGTGTGTGTCCTTAAGTCAACCCAACCTTTGCTTCCTTTTCTTAACTTGAGACAGCTTCTTGCTTAAATGACTTAGTTTTAAGTAGCACCTTATGTATCTTTCTGATATATTTCTGCTGTAACTTAATTGCTCTTATCAATTACTATCAACTAAATGACATTTCTTTTTGAGACAACTGCAACATGACATATAAAACTACTCTTCCATTCCTTCCATTACTTGAATCTTTCCTTTTCTCCCCTCTCCTTCTTTTGGCAAGCAAGGTTTCTGCCATTGCAGCCAGCACTTCCAAGTGGTATATTATAGTGTATAATGACTACTGGTAAATAGTAATCAATATGGAGGTGATCATAAGTGATCAAATGTCATTTGTCACACATTTTTCAAGCTGTCGCATTCGTCACATTTGTCACACATTTCCCACACCTCACACATTTGTCACACATATTCCCACGCCTCACACATTTTTCACATGTCTTCCTGCACTTCACACATTTCCCATGTGTCATGTTTGTCATGCATATTCCTGTGCCTCACATATTTCCTGCACTCTATATACAGTCATCAACCATCATATGTGACAACAAAACTTGAAGCTGTGATTCTACATCATTTAGTACATATTCTACTATAAAAATTGTACATATGGATAGATATAATCATATAGAATCACTTTGTATAATTTTTACTGCACTGTGTTTTAGTAGGGAATGGACATTTGCAAAATAGTTGAGAGGACTGAATTTTGATCAAAACCATGTGGCATGACAGCTGCTGATGGCAATACAGTTTATTACAAAACACTTCAAAATTAAAGATTGCCGAAGTCTGAATCATTAATATAAACAAAACCTCCTTGTCTTGCAACACTGAGCACTTCAGATTTCTAGTGATATCAGAGAACATAGATGCACTTTATTCATAAAAACATTTATACAGGTTTATTATATTGAATCATAGCTGTTTATGTTATAAAACAGTTAAATCAAGTACCTTTATTGAGTAATACATGCCATGTATTTTTTGGAAATCTCATGTTTGGGGTAACTCTCCAACTTAATTTATGTGTCATATATCTATTTCAATATATATCTGTAAAAATACTGTTGGAACTCATTACTGGGGTACTAGGCCTCAAATACAAAAAGAATTGTAGTGATAGCCATAGATTTGACATGAGGAGAAGTCAATCAGTTGAGTTTGTCATGTGGAGTGAGTCTGAGGGGGAGAAGCCTGCCACCATGGCCCAAACTGGTATGGCATTGGTTTCCAACCCAGTTGCAGCTACTGAGGTATGTGATTTCCCTTAGCCGCTGCACTGCATCCTGTTAAAACTAACTGACGTGTTCAACACTTGACACAGGCCCTTAACACCATGCAGGTTGACGACACCACCACTATTCTGGGGTCCACTGTAAGTCCTGTATCTGTACTAATCAAATGTATTGACAAACTCCTTGACTTTTCTCTGTAGGTGAATACCACTCCTTCTGCAGGACCCAATGGGTGTTCTGAGACTCATAGTCTTCCATATGGCACACTGGCTAACATGGACAAGGACAGCCCTTTGTTTAAGAAGTATGAGCAGCTGTCTTTCAGGAAACATGTGAAGCAGGAGACTGTCATGCCTAGTACACTCCGTTCTTTGATGCACTTGATGACCCTGAACATATTACTGATGCATTGTATTATAAATAGAAACCCCCTACAGCCTTGTTGCTTGGGTATGCAGTGTGACTAATCGCGTATCTGCAATGCGTCATGAAGGCCAGACTGTGTCATTCACTGACCAAGTCACTCTCCTGTCTTACTGTTTTGGCTGATGCTGCATCTGAGTGTGAGTGGCACTGGCTCAACGTCCAGAAGATTGCCGAGGATGTCTCTTGCTTGTGCCCTGGTGTTATCACCACTGAGGTGAGTATTTTCATTCTATGATCCACATGTACATGAATTATATGCAGAGATTGTGATCATGGGTACTTTGTATTTATCTTGTAGCCAAGCACATGCTTTTACAAAAGGCACTCCATTATCCATTACAATGTGCTGAATGCAACCCCAGTGACATAGAATATCCTCAAACAACCATAGCCCAATGGTTCTTGCATTCTCACTCCTTAACACTTGTGCTTCCACCCATGAAGAAAGTGCACACCACCCATGTACAATATATTTACACTGGTTTGATACATCTTTCCCCATGTGTAACATGTCTGCATGTAGAACTTGGAAAATAGATGGTGTTTCCGTCAGAACTGCAGGTGATTCAAACAGACTCTTCTGTTGTTTCTGACAGATTTCACATGTGGAAATGTACCATTGTACATCCATTTCCATTTGCAGCCACCAAAATCTTAAGTTCAAAAGTCTATGAGTTGCATATACCCCTCTATGGCCCAACACATCATGTGCTGCCTGCAACATATACATGCATTGGTCCTGTGCTACTACTAAATGAGGTAGCACATCACCATCTTTATAATATAGTTTTTCATTTTCTAAGGCAAATTTATCAGCAAATTTCCAGAATCTCCTGTATTCTGGCTGGTCCATACCATCAGGGCACTCCATATTACTGAAAAGATATTTCCTCACCACTTCTATGTGACTGTCCATCAGAAGACCATAATCAGTTCTCATGTCATGTGGATAAGGTTCTCCTTGGGACGGATCAAACTTGAGTGCTATGTCTGGCAACACAGTGGTATTAATAAACTGCTGTAAGAAAACTTGTTGAGTTTCACTACATTTGGGTGAGTTAATAGCTTCCTGTTGCAGAATATTCTCCTTTTCTGCTGCTTCCATTGCGGCCTCTAAGTTGTCTACAAAGTCATCAATACTTTTGGCTATAGTAAACATATAACCACCTTGTGCATCAATGTCATCAAAGAACTCATGTAATTCCAAGGGATCAGGATCGCCTGCATAAGCTTTAACTAATTCGAAAGGTTTCTCATTGTCCTCTGACTCATCTGAAAATACCCAGTCTGTTCAGTCACCCTCAAAGAAAGGTCGGCAGGAAAGTCCATCAGGCCCAAAAGTTTTCCCAGCCTTGTGAACTATTGTAAATACAAAGTTGGTATGGATGAAGTCCACCCAATGATTAGTAGATGCATTAATCATTCCACCTGGATTATTAAGCATTCCAAACAAGTACTTAGCATCTGTTTCCACTACTAAGTTGCAACATCCAACAAGTAAGTATCTCTCTTCCTCCAGGGCCATGTGCAATCCTATGAGTTCTCATCGGGGCTGCAAATATCTTGACTGCCTGTCTGTTAACACTTTAGACCCAAATCTTATGTAATAGATTTTTGAAGGGTCTTCCTCATTGCATTGATAAATCAACCATCCCATAGCTATGTAAGACGTGTCCACAGCAACTACCAGTGGTTGTTTACTTTTATAGTTAGGGGGATGGATTGGTAAATGATTTTTCAATGCTTTCTTCAAGGCTTCTTGTGATGCTTTCTCTTCAGGACCCCATTTAAACAGCGCATCTTTCTTAAGTAAATTATACAGAGGCACCACTACATCCACAAATTTTGGAATATTCAAGCACCCTTGCACAACAGTCCCTAAGAATGCTTGGACTTCACTGAAATTTGCACAGTCCCCCCAGTTCATCACCGTGTCTATGCAATTCTTTCAGGATATATGTCACATCATCATAGAAAATGGCTATGGAATTTGTCCAGCCCATTGGTAAAGTCACTAGTCAGAACACACCAAATGGCGTTTGAAAAGTCATTAGGTTTCTCGATTTTTCATCCAGCAATTGCTTGTCATATCCCACATAGAGATCTAATATACCACCACAGGTGCATCCTGCAAAATGATTTGCTAGCTCCTTGGTTGCTGGTGGCAGACCTGAGTGAGCTATAGTTACTTTATTCAGGGATTCGAGACTATGAACAAGTTGTAGACTTTTCTTCTCCTTTTTAATAACACAAAACCATTTTGAATGGTATGATGAATTGGACAGCTCATAAACACCACTATTGATCTTAGCTTTAATGATATTACAGACATCCTCATATATGGTTGGTGGTATAGGAATATTTTTAACTACCCAAGGTACATGTGGTACTGTAGGGATCTGCACAGCAGGAAAATATTCCTCTTTGAATTTCCCCTTCTGAGTTTCATCCCAAGCAAATGCCTCATCGTGTGCTGACATTATCCAATGCATGGGCTTATGTTCTTCTGTTGATAGAAATTCCTCTGAATGCTGGGTATCAATGTACTCCTTATTAGGGCTGGTCATGGATAGATCTGGATGGATCTGGATAATATCCGTCAGATAAAATTAAATTCAGATACAGATCAGATGGATCTGCAGATTTCGGCTCTCATCTGTGCTAACTTATATTTACCGGGTACCAAGCTGTCAGTATTATAGTATTTCAAGTGTATCTCTTGCAGTTCCTCATTGATTTTTATGATTTTTGGGTTGTTGAAATCGTAAAAATCAGGGGTTCACAACTACATACTACAAATACAAAAATAATGGCTCATAAATTTAAAATATAGCTAAATGTGCAATGTAAGGCTTGTTTTATAGAAAATTCAACTTAATTCTAATGTATCTCATGCAATTCTTCATTGATTTTTGTGATTTCTGGGTGTATAAAATCATAAAACAAAGGGGATCATAGCTACATATTAAAAGTACAACAAATTCTGATGAGGATGGCTAAAGTGGCAATACAAGTCATGATTTTATATATCAATCACTCTCATTGCTGGATTCATCAGTATTTCCCCAGTCAAATTCCTCCCCACTAGAGCTTACATCAGGACCAGAAACCTTAGGTTGAGTTTCAGCTGGGTTGTCATCACCTTTCGGCTCAAAAAGTGATGAAATATGTTGAAAGCCAGGAAACAAGGGGCCATTTGACCATGATCCAAGCGCCATTTTTGCCCTGAATGTGTTGGATGTCATGCTGTATTGCATGAAATTAATTTGTCGATGACCAGTAGAAAATGCTCACTCTGCATCAACAGTAGAAGCTATGTAACATGTTAAATTTTAGATGCAAATAATATAGCAATTACATACCTGGTACACTGCAGTAGTCTAAAGCCATCTGGGATACCAATGGGTGACTTGTGGTAGTAAATGTCCAAAATTTCATGTACCCCCCCATATCTTGAATGGTACCTTCATCTACCAGTGACTCATGCAAATATGAATGAATTGTATCCAAATTTTTGGGCTTTTTGCTAACACCTGCCTTGCAAACAAATCGACCAGTGGGTTTCTGCAGTAGACATATAAATATTATTTGATTGGAATAAAATTTAAATCAAACCTCTGGCTCTGCCTCATATAGTTCATCTTCTTCCTTACGATAAGATTCATTCCATCGCTTGATAACTAGCTCTTTAATCTCAGTGATTCACTCCTCACTGTATTCACGGTCCTTAAACCAGTCCAATTTTCTATCTGGACACATGACTAATGTTTAATCAGAAAAAGAATTGAAATTGGACACTATGAAAACCACTCACCTATAGCAATATAGTACACCTCTGACTCTGTTGTCAAAAGAGTGTACTTATCAATCATTAATAATGCTGCTTTGGCAGCCACCTTAAGAAGTGGTTGGATATTATTTTTCTTATCTTCCAATAGACCTGTAAGGGAATATTGAATATCAAAGAAAATAGGTAAAACATCCATTATTAATGGAACTTCTTTCTGAGAAAAAAGATCAGTTGCATCCTTAAAAATCTAAATAAAAAATAATTAAGCATTAAGTATATAAAAGAAAAAAAGGTATACTTCAAGTGCATCAATTAAATCTTTAACAATACCCCACTGAGTAGGTGTAAGCTGATACTCAGTGAGATCATTGTCAGTTGCTGCAGTAATCTGCTCCACTTCTTTCCAGAAATACATGTAAGAGACTAAGCATTGAAAGTCAGAGTTCCAGCAGGTTGCTACACGTTGATCAAGGGTGCACTTTGATCCATCAAGATTACGATTTGCTCCAACCAACTTATCAAACTCTTCACGTAGTGTAGGAGAATCATTGATACGACGTGCAAGTCCCGAAACCTCGAAATTAATAAATATATATATTCAAATTTAATTATTCCACTCACCTTTGACATTACAAGCAAAGCTTCCTTTCTCTCTCTCTCTGGAACAATAATGTTCTCTCCTCGCATGAAATGAATTGCTTTATCATGTAGTGAGGTAACAACTACATGGTTATAAATACCATGTCCATCATCATCTTCCATTGATGTATCATCAATCTCAAGTTCATGATCCAGAACTTCATTAGTGTCAATGTCTTCATGCTCAACAACCAATATATCATTTGATACATTAGTTTTCTTATTTGGTGAGTGCTTGGCAAAAAAGAAGGACATGAAAGCCTAAAATATAAATTAGTAAAAGCCAAATATAAATAAAGTATTTACTTTGGCAACAAGATTTAGAATATGTGCAGTGCACCGAACTCTTACTGATGGGCCACGGAATGTGGGAATAAATCTTGGTAAAATCTCTGCAAGTTTATTGCAGTTGCTGGCATTGTCCATACCAACAGAAAGAAGCTTACAAAATATTAGATTAATAATAGTAACTATAAAATTAAACTTACAAGATGAGCAATGCCATATCATTTCAAACATGCAGCAAGTTCCTTCACCAGGTATTTTCCAGTATGTTTTTCCTTTAATCTAAATTTTAACTGTTAAAATTAATTCCAAAACTCAAAGAACACAAATTTACTGAATAAAATCAAGTATTGCCCAATGAATATCTCCATTTTCATACCAAACAATAACAAGTCCAAGGAATGAAGCAGTAATTGGAGCAGTCCACACATCAAGAACAACATGAAATGAAGAATTGAGTTTCTAATATAATATATAAAGTAAGTTGACATAGAAAGAAGTGCACATTAAAATAAATACACACCTGGAAATATTCCTGAACATGTAATGACAGCAGTTGAAAAAGACTAATAGTGTCTCGCTGAATGGTAGTATGAGATGGAAGCTGTGTTCCAGGGCGTAGCATTTCTACTTGCATTTGAAAGAACTTGTTGTTTACCATATTAAATGGTCACATGCTATCAGCACACTGAAGTGCTAGAAGTATTCGGTGATTCATTGGAGAGTAGGGAATTGTTGGCTCGGATGATTTAGCAGATGCTTCCTTGATTTGTTTATCACATTCCTTCATACTGGAACTTAAATTTCCAGTGCCAACAGCAGTATTCATATGTCCGCGTTTTTTTTGTGTATGATTGGTGGGATCAACTTTACAGTCAAAGAGGAATACTATCCTTGTTCACTGTCCATTTTCAATGACACGCTCCAGTGATATATTGTAGTGTTTATATGCTGGTGATGTCAGTTTTGAAAATGTTCCTTCTGCATTTATATTAAGTTCTACAACATATACATATAAAATATGTTAAAGTGCACCTATTATCTCCTCATCATCCATATCCCACACCTCTATATCCAACATATCTTTTATGGATGCACTAGCAGCACATTGTTTCTGTTTTACAGGAGACAGCATCACTGGATAGGATGGTGGAATATATCCAGTTTCACTGTCTGATGCATCTGGTGTGTGTGGTTGTGGAAGTCGTGTAGGAGATGGATTGTGAGACCTCTCAGGAGTGATAGGTCTGCTTGGTAATGGTGTACTGTGATTGCTGGCTGCTGGGGTAGATGCTTTGGATCCTCTTGAGGCACCTCTGCCTCGTGTTCCACACCTAGGCCCTCTTACTGGCATTATAGGAGAATAAAACGAATTTATTTAACAATATAAGGGATGGGACAAATGATATTCAACTATTTACAGTGGGGGAGGGGGCTAGAAGGGGAAGGGACTACTCTATTTCGACAGCACAGGCATTATCGAGGTGATCCTGAATGAATTTAAGTCAGAGCTTCAATAAATTTCCAAATATAGACAGATAGGCCAGATTATCCGAATATCTGTGGGAAATTATCTGTATCTGATCCAAAGGGACCGAAAACAGATAATATCCACAGATATTCAGATACCAGCTATCTGTGACCAGCCCTACTCCTTATGTTCCATCATGTATCATCCTTCAGGTGTGGGAACAAACTCTGGGGGGCTCATTGGTAGCTTTGGTAAGGCCGCCAGCAGGTCACCTAAGAACTGGTCTTGTTTTCTGAGCAACAGGTTTGTATTTTCGTCCAATGAAGTTTTCTCTAGTTGCTACCGGCGCCTGTCCGGATTTTCCTCCTAAAGCCTAAAAGTACTTTACTCCCCCAGGCGTATCTAACACATGAGTTGCTGACATGGCTTGAAGTAGTTGCTTTTGTGCTTCTTTATCCTCTATACCACCATCTGTTGCAAAGGCAAGTAGGTAGGCATACTTTATTTCCTCTTTTAACAATGTTTTTGGTTTTTCTTGTTGGTAATACCCATCAATCACAAATTTCCTGTCTGCATCTTGTACAATGCTAACTGCCAACTCTCCTTGATCTCCCATCAACTCATCAAGTAATGAAAATTTTGTTCTTCCTCGATGACTTTCAGTTTCTTCCCACATGGATATGTTGGAATCACCATCTGGTCTGTGGAGCCCGGTGCCATGATTGTGATCAACTGTGTTCCATCCATGCCATTCTGAATCTGACTAGCCATCAAGACATCAAAGGGTCTACCCAACAGTAGCTGATAAGGCAGGTTTTTAAGTATGTGTACCTGTAGGTACACCATTATCTTCCCAAGCTGGAGAGGAATGTTTCTTGCAAGTCCACAAGTCATTTCCAGCCCGCCATTTGCACTCTGCATATTTATTTTCATGTCAGGGTCCCACTGTAACCCACATTTCTCCACCATTGATAAACTCATTGAGACTATCTGTGACCTGCTATCAAGTAAGCACTCCTCTATTTGGACACCGTAAATAGATCCAGTGATGGCTCGTAATGCTTCCATGTCCCTAGCCACAATGATTCCCTTTTCTAGTCCATTAGTAAGCAATCCCAAATATTGGGTGACAGGGTCTGAGATGTTCCATCCACCAGTTACAAAGTTTCCACAATTGTCCTTACCATCTTGCATGGATTTCTCAGTTACTGGTAGATTGCAGTCCTGAACGAAAACCCAATTAATGTCTGGTAAGGACCTTCCTGGAGCATCTTCATCTTCTACTTCTTCGATTTGGACAGGTATGCTTTTGCGATCATTTGAGATGTCCTCATTTAACCCATTAGCTACTGTTGGCTGTTGTTTCGTAGTTAACCATGCATGTAAGTCTGCACACACACCAGGTGCTAACACCAATAAATCTCTCTGAGAAATAACTACAGGAATCTCCAACAACTTGTCTATGACTTTCATCAGTTGCACTTTCATTTCCACGGTCGCTTGGTGCATGTAGTAGGTGACTTTTTTGGTAATTCAGATGCTGGAATAGGCAAGTGAACTGGCACTGGTTGTAACTCAGTTACATTTTGGTACAGAAAATCAGGTAACTCTTTTTCTATTATATATTTTTCTTCTTTTGTCTGGGTTATGTCATTTTTCTTTCTTTTTAATATTTTTATGGGTTTGGGTGTGGGTTCCGTATCTGACTCTGTGTCAGCCATGGCTCCAGCATCCTCACTAATTATCTCAATTATCTCTTCATCTTCTTTGAATGATATGGCCTTATTTATAGGTCGGTCCTCTGGTACACTAGCAGCTGCAGGCAAGGTCATTACAACTTCGGGTTGCTGTGCCTCCTTCCTTGAACTGTCTAGAAACCCAACTGCTTACCAGACCATGTCTGCATGTTTTGTGCGACTGTCTCAGTGGGTGCCATTTCCTCAGGCATCACTCACCGACACACTTCATGCAACATCTGTTGCATTTGACGGCTGTTCGGAGGGTTGGTGGTACAACACTTGCTTTGGTATCTCTGACTCTTTCCTCACTAACATTTCATTTATGATTTTCTTAAGAAGGTAGGGTCCCCTTATTTTCTCATTGGTCCCACACATTGTTAACATACCAAACCCCCCTTTAATGACTCCATCTGCAATATCCTTAGCCTTGACTTTACAATTTGCTATGTTCTCACTACATTGTCCACAGTAATAACACCCTCTTGATGCTGGTGAAGTATAGGCCGTGTTCCCTCCCTGATACCCTTGGTTTTGGTACTGGTACATCATCCAATTGGTATTAGGGGGTTGGTTGTATGGTGCTGCAGGAGGTGGCTTCTGAAGATTTGCCAGCATGGTCTGGAATTCTTTTGTCAGCACACTCATTCCCAGTGTAACTGCCTCTGTCACTTCCTTCTTGATGTTGACCTCTGGGGTCTTTTTCTTGATAGGTAGCCTCGGGATATTTGTTAACTTCAGCTCCTCCTTCTGTGCCTTCCTCTTCTCCTTTCTTGACGAGTTTTTAACTGGAACATCTGAGTCGGAGCTAGCATCTGAATCCATGGAATCCAACGAATCTGAGTCGTCTCCCAAGAACTGCTTCTTCACAATGCTGTCACACACTCAGAGTACCACTTTATAGTCATAGGGGTCATCTGGATTCCTTTCTTCTACTGACTCAGAGACTAAATCTAATCGTTGGTTCAAGGTCTCTTTAAACTTTTGGCTTAAAGCCTTAAGTAGCCTCTTTACAATAGTCGAATTGGAGATCACTTTATTCTCCTTGCATATTGCTGCCACCATTTCAAACTCTCTTTTGAATGCTTTCCACACCTTCTTGTCCTTGGGGCCAATCATCTCATGCTTTCTCACAATTTTAGCCAATTGAGAGGTGCATCCTACATCTGCATCTTCATCATATTCCTTTAGGAGACAGGTTTTAAACGCATCCCATGAAACTCCTTGAGCTTCTGCAAACTGCGAAACAATATCCTGCACTTGACTGTGTGTGATTGTTTGTAGTGCATATGCAATGCACTCGCCTTCATCTTCGAATGAGTAATGCTCAAAACAGGACTGCAGACTTTTCAGCCAAAATCTGACCTGCGTGCCTTTTCCGTCCCATTTATTCATGTCCCTGCTGAAGGGATCTGGCATATCTTTTGGCATTGCAGGTCTCCTTGCGGATGGGTTTGCTGCTGCTTCACCAGCCGCTTGGGGTACTACTTGGTCTGCCACAGTAACTATCTCAGGTACAGGAACTATGGTATTTATTGGGACTGGCTCTTGAACTGGCTCGTTTTTGACAGGCACTATCTCTGGTTCAATGAATAAATTCCTAAGTATACGCTCTGGACTATCTCCTACTTCTGAGTCTGATCCTTCAAAGGTGCCTGGTAACACATTGGTAAGCAGGGTTTTGATCTCTTGCTCAGATTTGGTGATGACTGGCACTTGGGCTGCTTCGATTAGAGGCTGCTCAATGGCTTGGTCTACTTCGTCATGGATGCACTGATTTTCTACACTACTATCTATGCATGCACTGGCTCTTAATACTACTGGATTGTTCTCAGGGAGTCTGGTTACTGGCAAATTTGAGCTGCTTGGAACTCTTCTTTGTCGCTTAAACTCAAGGATTTCCTGTCCTGACTTCTGTGAGTTCTTTGTTTTGCGAGGTATTTTTGCAACTGGCGCTTCACTGATACACCAAGTAAGACTAACTCAGTCCTTTACTGATAACAAAAAATATGTGCACACAAACAATCACAACTTAACACAAGTCTATCACAATATATGCTCTACTAAGGAAACAGGGGGTCTAATTCCTTCATTGCTTGTCACTTGTCATGGTTCCAACAGTAGTATGTTATAATATACTTATAATGTCCCTATCTATCACCTCTCATTGCAGAAACACTTCAAAAACCAAATAAACTCGAATTCCCCCTCACAGTGGGCTCCAGATAAGAGGTTAGAGATGTTTACAACAGGGTGATAGTAGCTAGATTATGTAATAATAACTACTTACTCCTAAAACAATGTAACGGGGTGGCGAGTTTAGAGGGAATTTCACAGAAGATCGGTATTAAGGATGCTTCTGGGCAAAAGGGGGTGGAAGGGGGATGTATAGGATGGTTAAGGAATAACTAAGTAGTGGTTAGATAACATCTCTGGCTATGTACGAGGCAAATACATGATTCTCTATGAGTTTGCAGTTTCTTCTTACTGAACTCAAATCAAATTACTAATCAACGATCTCGGAAAATACACTTTATTTCACTACACTATGTCAAAGTACTTTATAATGGAAGCTGCATGGGGGATAGCTTCCTGTACATGGCAAAACTCGTCTACTTTATATACTGCTGGAAATATGGTGGCTGAAGGTACTGTATAGCTACTGGATAGTTACATTAAGGGTACTAGGCATGGTAAACGATGTCACTGCAAAGAGAAGGCTGTATGCTCATGGAGTGTGCTGGATAGGGGGTCGGGTGTTTGTCATAGGGAGTTGCATGATGGGGGATATGGTGCCACATGCATTCCTTCAGTCGATATGGGATTGGCTATACATGAATGTACTAAGAATAGCTCAGGTGTCAATCAGGGTTCAGGGTGCATCACTTAATCTAGCTATGTCTCGCTTCACTGGTATCTCCAAGAGAAGTTGATTGGTTGACTTGGGACTTTGGGACTTGCTGAGGCACCTGGGAAGGTGCCTCGTCATCGCTTGCTTCTCTTGGATATTGATTGTGTCTTGTCACGTGACCTTCGCACACCGCCAGACGTGTTTCTGGCTGTTATCCAATTAGTCGCTGAGTTTCACACCATCTTTATCTCTCCACTTCTGTATGCAGTACTACCTTAGGCTTTATGTTAATAATACCCTTGGTGAGTGTACTTTTTAGTAGTACTATAACTGGCAGCTCAGGTCTCGACTCCAATCCTATGATCTAACCCATGTTTGTTACCATTTGGTGAGTACTCGTATACATAATAGAAAAGCTAAAATTGACTGCTATAGGTAGTGTACACCCATCAGGTGTCTCAGGGTGGTGCATCACATTTGGTGGTTGATGACTGTATGTCACACAGTTTGGACATGTCACAATTGTCAGAGTGACAAACTCAACACCTCACTTCCTCAGCCTCCTCAGCTTCAACCTGACATGCCTCCTCCTCTGCAGGTTGCCATACCAGGGAAATTAGCTCCATCAAGGCCTTTACTGCCACTTTAGTAGCCACCTTTGCAGCAATTTCTTGGCACATAGCCATGTCTTCAGGTGAGATTTTGAAGGCAGACATATTGTGAGAAAAATGGATAAGCAGTTAGTAAAAGTCTAGCAGGGAGAAAAGAGATGTTTGAAAGAAAAGGGCCATGAGATAACAGTAGATTAAATAGAGGCATGGTGTTGGCAATAAGACAAGCACTGTTTTGTTTATTGGAGTCATAATTTAAGCTCAGGTTTCCATATGAGACAAACATAAGGCAGGGACTTCATATTAGGTTTTTAGAGGCATGTGAATGGCAATCATACTCAAAGGAATGGTGACTGAGGACTGTATATTTCACTCCTCCACGAGATCAGGTGGACTCCGGGTAGAGTCCAGGACTCCAGGTGGACTCCAAGTGGACTCCAGGTGGACTTTACCTGGACTCTACCTGGACTTTACCTGGACTCCAAGTGGACTCCAGGTGGACTTTACCTGGACTCTACCTGGACTTTACCTGGGCTCCGCCTGGACTCCACCTGGACTCTACCTGGACTTCACTGAACTCAAGTGCCTAAGCTGTATGTAGACTCTATTGTTACATGTGTGTGAAAGTGTGACATGTTGAAAAATGTTGGAAAAAGCGTGACATGTCACACTTTCACACACATGTAACAATAGAGTCTACATACAGCTTAGGCACCACACTTTTTCTAACATTTTTCAACATATCACACTTTTTCCAACATGTCACACTTTCACACATGTGTGACAAGTATGATGACTGTGGGAAACATGTTACAACTTACAGCTTAGGCACTTGAGTTCAGTGGAGACCAGGTAGAGTCTAGGTAGAGTCTGGTTGCTTGAGTCCAGCAGACTCTGGGTGCAGTCCAGCTTCTACCTGAAGTCCACTTGGAGTCCATGTAGAGTCTATAATTTTCTCTATATAAAGTCCAGGTGGAGTCCAAGTAGAGTCCAAGTGGAGTCCAGGTTCAGTCTAGGTGCTTGAGTTTACTAAAGTTCAGGTAGAGTCCAGGTAGAGTCCAGGTAGAGTTCAGGTAGAGTCCAGGTAGAGTCCAGGTAGAGTCCAGGTAGAGTCCAGGTAGAGTTCAGGTAGATTCCAGGTTCAGTTTGGGTGCTTGATTTTACTAAAGTCCAGGTAGAGTCCAGGTAGAGTCCATGTAGAGTCCAGATAGAGTCCAGGTTCAGTCTAGGTGCTTGAATTTACTTAAGTCCAGGTAGAGTCCAGGTAGAGTCCAGGTAAAGTCCAGGTTCAGTCTAGGTGCTTGAGTTTACTAAAGTCCAGGTAGAGTCCAGGTAGAGTCCATGTAGAGTCCAGATAGAGTCCAGGTTCAGTCTAGGTGCTTGAGTTTACTAAAGTCCAGGTAGAGTCCAGGTAGAGTCCATGTAGAGTCCAGATAGAGTCCAGGTTCAGTCTAGGTGCTTGATTCTACTAAAGTCCAGGTAGAGTCCATGTAGAGTCCATGTAGAGTCCAGATAGAGTCCAGGTTCAGTCTAGGTGCTTGATTCTACTAAAGTCCAGGTAGAGTCCATGTAGAGTCCATGAGTCCAGATAGAGTCCAGGTTCAGTCTTGGTGCTTGAATTTACTTAAGTCCAGGTAGAGTCCAGGTAGAATCCAGGTGGAGTCCAGTTGGAGTCCAGTTGCTTGAGTCCAGTGGACTCCAGGTGCAGTCCAGCTCACACCTGGAGTCCACCTGAAGTCTATGTAGAGTCTATTATTTTCTATATGTAAAGTCCAGGTGAAGTCCAAGTAGAGTCCAAGTGAAGTCCAGGTAGAGTCCAGGTAGAGTCCTGGAGTCCAGGTGGAATCTACATGGAGTCTACACGATTTCGTGGAGGAGTGTAATGACCTCACTGAGGAGAGTCATTTATTGGTTGGGGGAAGATAATATGCCTAGTGTACTTCTACCTGCTATAAAACATTTATTTCCATATTCTAAGCACTACTTACAAATGGTATAATATATCTGGGTTGTATTTAGTAGTTAAGTTAGAGGTCCCAGACCATTAGCTAGCATGGGAATTACTTGTGCTAATAAGGGACATGTCTAGCCTAAGTAGGAAAGCACCTAAGAATAGAAACAATGAGGTCCGAGTTTATTCTCAACATTGATGGGAAATAGTTACCAGTAAAGCCAAAGATTGAGCTAAGCATGTATCTATTTCTAATAATAGGATATTGAAGCTATGTTATTGTGTCATAGGAAAAGGTATGAGCACTAGACCCATGGCAGTTGCTGCTATCTAACCACACTGTACCAGCACTGTGTATAAACATGCCATAGGCACATAGCCTGGCCTGAGACCCAGCATTCCCAGCAGGCTTATTCAGCAGCTCCCATTCCACACGTCAAAGCACACAGCATCATGCCTCCATATGGAGTGTTCTTCCTGCAGGACAATTTATTGTCCTTCTTTATCTTCCCATATGGATGCATTCTTGGCACCCATATGTTTGTACATCTATGATTTACTCTGGTCCATCCCAGATGTCTGTATCCAGTCCAAAAGTCTATCTTACCACTTAGCTAATGTGTAAATTACTGTATTTGTACTAACTATATAGTTCCTCTAGCCATAGTTCTGTATGATATTTAATAGGTAGAGTTAAGTAGAGGAAGGGCAGTCTCCTGTGCCCCAAGAAATATGATTTAGCAGTTCTGTGAGAGTATTTGTGTGAGCTTGAGATTCTGAGTGTAATGAGAGTCAAAGTCCTAAGACTGTGCTAAGTCTGAGATTAAGGAACACACATCAAACACACATCAAAGCATTCACTAAGCACACATTCCATTTTGCATGTCAATCTTCAACGCCCTTTACATTACCTTACTTTGCCAGGAAGCATCCTGCATCTGAGTCTTACCCACTGAGCACTTTCTTAGTGAGTGTACATGGTGTGAGTGAAATTACACATATTTTAATTTATACTATGTTGCACTAAACTAGGTACTTTAGTAGCACTGTGTAACATAATCAGTACTTGCTGATGTACTTCAAGTTTTTCTTCATGCTACTTACCTACATCTCTAACCTTTTTTGTAGCACAGTATTACACTTGTGGGATGCATTAGTAGCTACATTATTCTTAGTAGGTGGTAGTAATACCAGTTAAGTAACTTACTAGAGTTTTTGTTTATGACAATAAATTGTTGAATTGTAACTTCTATTGTCTGCCATTGTAATGAGTTAATCATCAACATATCCTATGCATGTGATTAAAAACAATCAGTATTAAGCTTTATAAAAAATTGCCCAGGATGTAGTTACTTATCAACCAATTATCAGCATGGATGGGTAAAAATGTGATCACCTGTATCATGCATTTCAAGTCTGAAAGTATTTTTTGGATGATTTCTAAACCCATATGATTATTTTCATAGCTATCTTGCTTTTACACTGCTGATAATGCTTCGCATAATGATCCTGTATGTTGCACTCTCCCACAGTTATCACTGGACTCTCACTGGACTCTCATCAGACTATTGAGAGTCTCACTGGAGTCTCACCAAACTATCAGTAGTCTCAGTGAGACCACTCTCACTGTACTCTCAGTTTCAAAACTGTTATAAACCCCAAATATGTATATTCTCACTGTACTCTCACTGTATTCTCATTGTATTCTCACCTGTCAACCTCAGATATACATCTTGTTAGAGGGTTTTCTGAAGTGATCTTATAACTTGTTACTACAATACAACTAATAGTTATCATATTCAGCTATATATTTGTGATATAAGTCCATGCACTTGTTATAATTCATCAGAGGTGCAATAAAAAGTAAAACAAGATAAGAAATGTGAATATGTCCATGCTCTTGACATGGCAAGTCAGTGGAGCAGATAAAAATTGTGTTTAAAGATGGGAGGTGAGGGAAGTGAGGGAAGTGTCTTGGGAAAAGGTGAAAATGAAGTAATAGAAGAAAAGAACTACATAGAGAGGAAAGACATAACTGAAGGGGTTGACATGCAAAAATTAACAAATACAAAGAACTTAGACATCAATATCCAATCCATAATCTGCTATTCCATCATCCTCTTCTCTGTCATATTCATCTGCTGCTTCCTCTTCTGCTTCCTCTTCTTCCAATTCAGAATTATCAGATCCATCTTCCATAATATCTTCATCATCTTGATTACTATTGTTTCTTTCAAGTTGCTTCTTAATAACCTTTTGTGTATGAATAAATAGAAGTGCATGTATAGTCCAGTTGAAGTTAATGACAGTCATTCTGTTGAGCATATTTTGGTATCCTCCAAGCCATGCATTGAGTTGCTCACAAGCCTGTATGCAAATATTAAATAATGTTCTGTATTCATATAAATTTCTTGGTACTCATAAGTACTCATTGCTATTACAGATTATTAGTTGATCTGCGCTTCACATATTTCCCACGCTTCGCATTTGTCACGTACTTCACGCGCGTCACGTTCGTCACACATATTCCCGCGCCTCATATTTCTCCCGCGCATTGCATTTGTCACGTACTTCATGCGCGTCACGTTCGTCACACATATTCCCGCGCCTCATATTTTTCCCGCGTATCGCATTTGTCACGTTATTCACGCGCGTCACGTTCGTCACACATATTCCCGCGTGTCACGCTTGTCACATATATTCCCGCGCTTCACATCTGTCACATTTGCTGCGCGTCACGTTCGTCACATATATTCCCGCGCATCACATTTGTCACATTCTTCCCGCCCGCCACGTCTGTCACGCATATTCCCGCGCATCAATGCATCATACATTTCCCACACATCATATTTGTGACAATTTTCGCGCGTGTCACGTCTGTCACAATTCTCCCACACTACGCATATATCGCACTTGTCACGCTTTAGCGCGTTTGTCACGCTTTAGCGCGTTTGTCACGCTTTAGCGCGTTTGTCACGCTTTAGCGCGTTTGTCATGCTTTTATGCGCGTCACGCGTCACGTTTGTCACGTTCTTTATAAGCGTTACGCTCTTATGCATGTCACACATCTCACATCTATTTGTCACGCATTTCATGCTCGTCACACGTGTCACGTCTTTGGGGCACGTCACGCTGTGACGATCTGCATGCATATCACATAAGTCACATCTGTTTCTTATGATTTGCACATGCATCATAGTCATCATGTCTTTGAGGCTTTCATCATGCTTTCACACACATCATAAGTGTTACTTATATCACATCTTTGAGATTTATAACACATTTCAAGCACATTGTGCTTGCATGTGTATCATGATTGTGACATGTTGATGGGGTTCCAACAGGTCTATAATGAAAAATGTTCTATACATTTCATATCCAAGGAATCAGAGCACTCAGTGATGCCACATTTAACCCATATCTCATTACTTAGCTGGGTAATTCAGCCTCTTGCATTGACAAGTCAGTCATTGATTCAGACCCTGTATGACAATACTGCACATGACTATAGAAAAATGATAGTAAGTTTTTCTTAGGCAAGAAAGGAGAAAAGACAAAGTAGTCTTTCTGAAAAGAGAACAAGAAGAAAAGAAGGTGATGATGTAGTTGACACTAAACTAAAGAATAGAAAAGCAAGTAATGATCACTGAGCAAGAAAGTGATGAGAAGTACAGGAGGGGGTTTCATATGTATGAATGGATACTAATACTAAAAGAACTATGTAACATAAATCAGAGATGTGAAACACATGACAGTGTAGAAGTGTCATGTAATCATATAGAGTAAGCATACATGTGACTTAATAATGTGTGTTGAAGATATAAGAATAACCAATGGTTAATGCAAGAATCATGATCATTTAATGACTGAGACATATGAGTTTAATGTGATGTGGAATCACATATACTGACCATTCTTTCAGATTTGTTATCCATTTGTAATTCTTTCAGTATATGTCCTTTTCTGTTCAGTTGTTAAATATTTCCAAAATATTCATTTCTACCATAATGATCTCATCATCTCTCATATTCAGACTAACCATTATAGTTTTTACTTTGTCATTTAATTACATCTCTAGTTCTGATTATTAAACATCATATTATCCCATTTCCAAATTTCTCATGCTCTGTCAGTGTGGGTAAGCCTTCAACTACATATACACTCTACATTTTTCATTCTAGTCTCTTATTACTACCACACTTCTATAACTTTCTAATTGTTATTTTCTGTGTTACAATCTCCAATTCTACAAGTACATATCATTTCATCTGCATATATAATTCACTCTACTATTAAATACTTACTCCATTCTCATGACAACTTGAATAGTGGTAGAGACAGAAAAATCTGATGGGATTGGAAAGCATTGTATATGTGAAAAAGTTGCAATGCACTTGAAAAATGTGACATGCATGAAAAACACATGATGCATTTAAAAAAAAGACATATGTAACAGATGTGAAAAGTGTGACATGCATGCAGATCATCACGGCATGATGCACCTCAAAGACATGACACGTGTGACAAGTGTGAAATGCGTGACAAATAGATGTGAGATGTGTGACATGCATAAGAGCGTAACGCTTATAAAGAACGTGACAAACGTGACGCGTGACGCGCATAAAAGCATGACAAACGCGCTAAAGCGTGACAAACGCGCTAAAGCGTGACAAACGCGCTAAAGCGTGACAAACGCGCTAAAGCGTGACAAGTGCGATATATGCGTAGTGTGGGAGAATTGTGACAGACGTGACACGCGCGAAAATTGTCACAAATATGATGTGTGGGAAATGTATGATGCATTGATGCGCGGGAATATGCGTGACAGACGTGGCGGGCGGGAAGAATGTGACAAATGTGATGCGCGGGAATATATGTGACGAACGTGACGCGCAGCAAATGTGACAGATGTGAAGCGCGGGAATATATGTGACAAGCGTGACACGCGGGAATATGTGTGACGAACGTGACGCGCGTGAATAACGTGACAAATGCGATACGCGGGAAAAATATGAGGCGCGGGAATATGTGTGACGAACGTGACGCGCATGAAGTACGTGACAAATGCAATGCGCGGGAAATATGTGAAGCGCAGATCAACTAATAATCTGTAATAGCAATGAGTACTTATGAGTACCCACAATACCATTACAATAACAATAGGAAATGTAAAGTAATGAGTACTTATGAGTATTGTTAATACCATTACAATACAAATAGGAAATATAAAGTAATGAGTGCTTATGAGTACTCATAATACCATTACAATAACTATAGGAAATATAAAGTAATGAGCACTTATGAGTACCCCCAACACTATTACAATAACAATAGGAAATATAAAGTAATGAGCACTTATGAGTACTCTTAATACTATTACAATAACAATAGGAAATATAAAGTAATGAGTACTTATGAGTACTCATAATACCAATACAATAATAATAGAAAGCATAAAGTAATGAGTATTTATGAGTACCCACAATACCATTACAATAACAATAGGAAATACAAAGTAATGAGTGCTTATGAGTACTCCTAATACCATTACAAAAATAATAGCAAGCATAAAGTAATGAGTACTTATGAGTACCCATAATACCATTACAATAATAATAGAAAGCATAAAGTAATGAGTATTTATGAGTACCCACAATACCATTACAATAACAATAGGAAATACAGAGTAATGAGTACTTATGATTACCCACAGTACCATTACAATAATAATAGGAAATATAAAGTAATGAGTACTTATGAGTACTCATAATACTATCACAATAATAATAAGCATAAAGTAATGAGTACTTATGAATAGCCTGTATATACATATAGTATATGCCTCACTCATAAAACTCAGACCTTATATGATATCTCATATCATATAACACTGCTGTTAAATGATAAATTTGGCTGACACCCCTCCCAAGAAAGTGCTCTAGCTTCTATTTCCTCTCTCATGGATTGATCAGTGTCTTCACCCTGTAAAATTGGAACTGTTTGATTTTCATCAATTCCAGCTACTGCTGCTGGAGTATCATCAGTTATTCTATCTGGAGTACTTTTATATTCATGTGTACATTCACTACATGAATGATCTTTGGCACATGCAATAATTCCTTCCTGTCCAAGTATTTCAAATGCTTTTCTAGTTAACTCTTGTATATCACATTCATCAGATGTTATAACAAGTGTTTTATCATTGTATGTTGCTACCTGTCTTACACTTTCAGAAACAAATGCCTGCCAAGTTTGTCTATGAGACAGTTTAAATGCTGATTCTCTGAAGCATTCATTCCAAAATTCTGTAAATGCACCTGTAGATGCATGAAAATAATAAATTCCTTGAAGAACAGCATTTGTATAGCATCTGTCTCCCCAGACTTGCTGTCCAAGCTTTACATATTTTGCAGAGTTCTTTAGTCCTTTTATACATGTGCCATTTGTATGTTTTACACTTTTATGATCTGCATAGTAAAATGATTTACAACACTTGCATTTTCCTTTCAGAACATAGGCACTACTGTAAGGATGCATTCCTTTTATAAGTGTTACATGTGAAAGATCTCATTTTCGAACATCTTGGTAAAGTGGTGCTTGATCACATGATTGTGTTGAGCAAGTATAATGGCTTGGACAAATAGTAAAGACTGGTTCAATTTCTGTAGTTTTTACAGAATTAAGAGGATGACCTTTTATAGTTGGATCAAGTGTTAAAATTGTTGCAAATGAATCAAGTTTTGAGCCCAATGCATTTATTTTCTGTATATTGGTTAAATCAGCAGCAGCAGTAAATTCATCTTCAGTAAATAGATAATTAATATTATTATTTATATCTCTTTGTAGAACTCTAATAAGAGCATTAATCCAACTTGTTGTAGGTTTTTAAACACTTGTTTTTGGTATCCATGAAGATTCAATAGATCTGTATTATTTATTAATGTGAATATCAGTTTGAGTACCACTGCTAATGTAATGTCTTCATGGAAGTTGTTGGTAATAAATTCAGAAAAATCAGAAAATGTTATTTCTGGAAATGGATCTTGTACTGGAGATGCCCGTGCTTTTGGAATAGATGATATAAGGGCATAAAATGTGAAAAACCAAATAAAAGAGTGCCAGAAACTACAGAATTTTAAGTTAGCTTATTATCCTTGCAGAATTAAACAAACACAATGAGATATGTGTATTTGAACTACAACACAAGGAAAGAACAGTTTAAGTTTATAATGTACATATGGAATACTTGTTGAAAGTATAAGTAAAATATAATACAAATTGCTCTATGTTGTATTTGTTGAAAATACAGCATTGAGATAAATATTAATGAAGGTGAAACAAGTATACAATGGAAAAACTGAAGTCCATACTGTTGAAGTAAAATATAGTACAAATCTTGCATGCTTGTTGAAAGAATGTAAGACAACAGCAATTAATACAGAACTTACAGTCCATACTGTTGAAAGTAGGACCTAAGTTGAAAAAAAAAAAAAATTGTACAAGTAATACATACTTGTTGAAGTATGCATATAACAGGTAAAATATTGATACTGAATATAAACAAAAAGCAGTTCAATGAAATTCCTACAAATTTAGATTCTTTCTGTTCTTCTTTCTCTTTCCATCCTTCCTTTTCTCCTTCTCCTTCTCTTTTCCTTTAGTTGTTTCTCTCACTCTTTCTTTTCCCTTTCCCTTTCCCTTTCCCTTTCCCTTATCTTTGCTTTTTATATTGTCAGAAGACTCCTCATCTTCAGATGTCTCCTTTGCATCTTTCTTAGCAATTTTCTGCTGTTTCTCAATTTTCAGAAGAATAGCCTTTAAAGTTTCTTGAGTCTGTGTCTTTCCTTTCCAAACCTCATGGTCAGAAATGTCTTCATTCCCTTGAAGCCAAAGATTCATTTGAGGGTGCATATGAAGTTTTGTAAACACTCCTCTCCACCTATAATATGCTGGTACTGACATAAATATTGGTGCAACAATATTTATACCAGGCAATTTGTCTTTCCATTTTCCACTAGAAGTCATTGATGGAAGTTGCTTAATAATATTTTCAATAAATAACCATTTGGCATAGGATAAACATATATTTGAAACAGTATAATCACGTAAAGCATTGGGAACTTTGAATAGATTGATTAATTTTTGCTGATCTGAAGTTGTTTCTCTTAACTTAGATGTGGAAGATGTTGAAGCATCTTCATTGGAACCTGATGGAATACTAGATATATTTGATGTTTGTGTTGTGCCAAAACCATTCTAAATTCCATTTAAGTTATGCACTACTTCTGAAATAAATTATAACTTACAAGTAAAATCTTACAATATGTATTTCCATTTGTATCCAGATTCCATTCTACTTGCTGATTTGTATCATTCAATAACTCAGAATATTGACCAGCAAAGTTCCATCCTTCACTTTCCCATAAAAAAATATATGGATTGGATACTTGAATCAACTTATACTTCTGTCCAATGTATTTTAAAATCTTATATAAATGAACTTGAATTTCAATTTTTCGAAATGAGAATATTGGATCAGCAGCTGAAAAATCTTTGTAGATATACAGAGTTCCAGTGGTTGGAATTGCATCAGATGCAATCTCTGACATTGTATCATTGTCTCTAATGTCATAATTATTTCCCACTGCTTTCTGGCAACTATGTCCACCAGTAATTCTTAAGGCACCTTGAAGATCTAAAGACATATCCTCTTCAGGAGTATACTCATATTGTCTCATAAAATTTTGAAACTGCATTGGATCATGCAATAATTCATTTTGAGTTGATTTATCAGACTCAGAGATTGAACTTCTAGATGAAGTCCCAGAAGCAGATCAGCTTGAAGTAGACTGACTAGATGCAGAATGATGTGAAATAGATCTTCTGCTAACTTTTGATGAATGACTAGTAGAACTCATAGTAGGAGACTCAGAAGACTCAGATCTTCCCCTTTTATCAACAGATTTACGGGGAGTGGTTTCAGTAGCATCCTGATTTTCAAAGTCCATTTCTTCTTGAATTTGAAGAGGCTGCCTTGCATGTGAAGATACTAATGAACTTTCATCTTCATTGAATGAATCATCCATATTAATGGACAGAAAATTAAATGAGTCCTGAGGAGCAGATGCTTGAACAAGAGATGCAGGTGTAACTGTTCCTGAACATTCACAGTAGTGTGGTGGTGGAGCAACTGAGATGTTGCTATTTTCCAGTAATTTACGCTCCCCCAAGGGGTCTGTACGGATCCGTGCGAATCCGTGCGGAATCTGTACGGATCCATGCAGATCTAGAAATTCCGTACGGATTCCACACGGATCCGCACAGATTCCATACAGACTCGTACAGAATTCAATTACTTTTTAAAAGTAGTGACAATAGATATCTGCACAGAATGTGCAGATTGGTATTTTATTGGTTTTAAATCTCATATGTACATTCCTACGACATCTTATAACACCTCAGGTACTCAGAATCATGCTTATAAGAACATTATTATTATTATACTACTGACATACATATATAACTATACTAATATAAAAAATAGCCACTACTGAACGAGACAACGGCACTGGTGGTGGTGGTGGTAGTAGTAGTGCGAGACGGTGACACCGTCGCCATTGTCAGCCACTCTCCTCGTCCTCTCCCTTTGTCCCCCCCCTCCTTGCTCCCCTCTCCCCTCACGTTCCTCTCCCCTCGTGTTCTTCTCCCCTCGTGTTCCTCTCCCCTCGCGTTCTTCTCCCCTCGTGTTCCTCTCCCCTCGCGTTCCTCTCCCCTCGCGTTCCTCTCCCCTCGCGTTCTTCTCCCCTCGTGTTCCTCTCCCCTCGCGTTCTTCTCCCCTCGTGTTCCTCTCCCCTCGCATTCCTCTCCCCTCGCGTTCTTCTCCCCTCGTGTTCCTCTCCCCTCACGTTCTTCTCCCCTCGTGTTCCTCTCCCCTCGCGTTCTTCTCCCCTCGTGTTCCTCTCCCGTCGCATTCCTCTCCCCTCGCGTTCTTCTCCCCTTGCGTTCCTCTCCCGTCGCATTCCTCTCCCCTCGCATTCCTCTCCCCTCACATTCCTCTCACCTCGCATTCCTCTCCTCTCGCGTTCCTCTCACCTCACATTCCTCTCCCCTCGCTCCCCTCTCCCCTCGCTCTCCTCTCCCCAGTCCACCCCCTTGCTATTCTCTCCCCCGTGGCAACGATTGTTGCCGTCGTGGTTGTGGGCCTTGGGCACTGTTGTAGCTGTCGCCGTCGCCGTTGCGGGCATGGGTGGGGGAGTGGATGTGGGCGCTGGGCATCTTCGTTGGTGTTGGAGTCTTCATGAAGCAGGGGAGGGGGGGGAGTGGATGTGGGCGCTGGGCATCTTCGTTGGTGTTGGAGTCTTCATGAAGCAGGGGAGGGGGGGTAGATGACGTGGCATCGTCGTTGCTACGCAAGGGGGCCGGGTGATGTGCCATCGTGATCGTCGTTGCGATGCAAAGGGGGGAGATGAAAGGTGGTGACGTGGCGGTGTTGTCATCGTCGTTGCGATGCAAAGGAGCAGGAGGGATGAGGTGGGGGGCGACGCGGAGGGGGGAGGGGAGAAATGAGGAGGGGTGAGTGCCTGGCAGCATCGTCATAGTTGTCGTGACGCAGGGGGGAAGGAGGAGCCGGGTGACGTGGCGTCGCCGCCTCAGTGAAGCAGGGAGGAGGGGGCTGGGTGACTTCGCTACCCATTGAGAACAAAAGGGGAGACAAAGGGGAGGAGAGACAAGGGGGAGGAGAGACAAGGGGAAGGAGAGACGAGAGAGGCGGGGGAGAGTGACGTGGGCGATGGTGGCATTGCCACTGTTCTTGGGCAGTGTTATCGTCTTCATGACACAGGGAGAGGGGGCTGGAGGGGTCTGGAGGGGTCTGGAGGACCCAGCATCATCGTCTTCATGAGGCTGCTGGAACGTCGAGTGCCGACGACGTTGGGGTGATGTGGGAGGCAGGCGAGAGGGAGTGGGCGTTATAGGTATAGGGGTGGACCAACAACATGGCAACGTAGCATCGACGACAACCGTCGTCGATGCTATGCCCACGCAAGTTGGGGGTTGAGAGAGGGGGTTGAGAGGAGAGGGGGAGATGCTGAGGGGACCTGGATGACGTGGTGTCGACGCCGCTCTTGCCAGTGGCGCCATCGTCATCGTGATACACAGGAGGAAGGGGGTGTTGAAGTGAGGGTGGAAGACGAGGTTGGTGGAGGCGGCGTTGTGCCGTGGTACGCGTTGGCATACAACTGGCGCACACGGTGGGGAGAAGGAGGTGGGGGGGAGAGGAAAGTACACTTTGGCGTACATTGTTATCGGCACATGGGAGAGGACATTGGCGAAGGCGGCGTTGTGCCATGGTACACATTGGCATACAACTGGCGCACGCAGTGGGGAGAAGGAGGCAGGGGGGATACATGACGGAGGGTAAGCTGTTGGTAAGAGTAAAGATAGAGAAAATACAATGTACCATTATGATTAGCCCCAGCCCGACCTACATGCACAGTACTCCAACCCAGAGCGAGCAAGATGACGGCAACTGTTGATGAGTAGCTGCATTGGTGGCAGCATGTATTGATCAAAGCGATGAGCGAGGAGCGTGAAGCGAGCAATGGGCGGGGAGGGTGAAGCGAGCGATGAGCGAGAGGGGTGAAGCGAGTTATGAGCGAGGAGGGTGAAGAGAGCGACGACAGTGGGAATAGAGTGATGACGGTGAGAACAAGTGTATCGACAGTGAGAAGCACAGTGGTGACACGTCACCGGCACCAGTTACCGGTCACCGACGGCCGGTGACAGCGATGACATGTGACATCATCAGCGGTTATGTGCAAAGGCCGTGTTAGCTCAGCTGGTTTAGCACACCATATGTCTGATGACAAAGCAATGGGAAGCTAAGGGTTCAATTCACGAAGTGGTATGTTATTTTATTAAGTACATATTATATTATAATTACAGATAACATAAGAGGTCCATACGGATTCCGTGTAACTCTTTGTTACGGAATTCTGCATATTCCGTACAGAATTTACCAATCTGTACAGATTCTGTAAGGAATACGTGCGGAATAATTACTAATTTACAGTGATGTCCCAGCCAATCTACTAATTACAGAATCTGCATGGATTCCATACGGAATCTTCGTAATCCGCATGGATCTGCACAGATTCCGTACAGAACACATGGCTCAGTGTAAAGAGCTCCTATTTTCTAAGATTCTTTCTGCACTGAAATCAAGTAAAATGTTAGAAATATATATAAATAAACAAAAAAATGTACTTTGTTAGTTTCTTTGGTGGTCCAGCAGCATCATTCTGCTGGTCTTCTTCAAGACATTGAACAGATGTTATTCTATAAATGTATAAATCACTGAAATCATAAAGTAATTTTTACTTACTTGGTTTTCTTCTTTCTAATCACTGCCCTTTTCATTTCAGAACTCACCTCATTCACCAGTTCCTGCTCCTTCTCCCCTTCTCCCTGCTCCCCTTCTCTCTGTTCCTCAATTTCAACTTCTTCCTCCTCACTCTCTGCTTCTCCTTCAGCCATTACCACATCCTCCTTGTCCTCCTCCTCCTCCTCCTCACTCTCACTTACAACCTTCTTTCTCCCTTTCCCCTTTCTCCCACTTTTACTAACTTCTCCTGACTTAGCTCCACCTCTCTTGGATCTGGAACTAGGAGCTTGAGACTTTACTGCTCCAGAAGTGCCAGAATTTTTGGACCTGGTGGAAGTGGCAGGAACAGCAGCAGTAGCAGCTGTAGCAGATCTGAGAGCTCTAGGAGGCATAGAGATTGAAGTACAATAAAGCAGAGGTTAAGTGCATTCTGATGAGGGGGGAAAGGAAGGAACTTTACAGCACAGGTGCTTCTATATATGAGATACAGCAAGACATCACAAGATTCAACAAGAACATAGTGAGAGGGGGGGGGGGGGGTACACACAGACAGAGGGGAGAGGATAGGACATGGTGAAACTATAACATATTGAAGAGGGGGAGGGGGTACATGCAATGGAGGGGGGAAGACGATGCGCAGCACAATGAGAACATAGCAAGGGGGGGTGAACACACAGACAGGGGGAAGATGGCACATAGTCGATGCAACGACGTTACATGGCGCAACATGAACATAACAAAAGGGGTATGTGCATCTGGGGGGGAATGCACAGATGGAGGGGAAAGACAGCACATAGTCGACACAACGATGTTGCATGGGGCAACATGAACATAATGAGAGGGGGGTAAGCATATCTGGGGGGGTGAACATGCAGACAGAGGGGGGAAGACAGCGTGATGTGGGCATAGTAAGAGGGGGGGTATGCACATCCAGGGGGTGAGAACATGCAGATGGAGGGGGGGGTGGCACACAGTCAACATTGCACGGCGCAACATGAACATAACGAAAGGGGGGTATCCACATCTGGGGGGAACATACAGATGGAGGGGGAAAACAGTGTATAGTCGACATGACGATGTTGCACAGCACAACATGAATATAGTGAGAGGGGGGGTATGTGCATCTGAGGGGGTGAACATGCAGATGGAGAGGGGAAGACAGCACACAGTCGACATGGCAATGTTGCACAGCACAATGTGAACATAGTGAGAGGGGGGGTATGTGCATCCAGGGGGGTGAACATGCAGACAGAGGGGGGAAGACAGCACACAGTCAACATGGTGACATTGCACAGTGCAACGTGAATATAGTGAGAGGGGGGGTATGCACATCCAGGGGGTGAATGTGCAGATGGAGGGGGGACAGCACATAGTTGATGCAATGATGTTGCACGGCGCAATGTGAGCATAACGAGAGGAGGGGTAAGCACATCTGGGGGGGTGAATGTGCAGATGGAGGGAGGAAGAGAGAGCAGAAAGGGTGGGGGAGGACATTGTGCAGTGCATCAAGAATGAATCAAGAATGAGCATTTGCACTACATGACAGAATCGCCCACACATGTACCAACATATGGTGTCATCAAAGATACACCTCTGTTGCTAAAAAAAAACTAGCAAGAACAAGTAAATGAAACATAAAAAAAAAACTTACCTGTTGGTATCTCCCCCAACAACAAATCCTTTTGACCCTCCACCATGTTCCAGACTTATAGCAAGAAGGGACAATAAGAGAGTGAAGAGACAGAGAGGAAGCAAGTCAAGGGAAAAGGGTGGGAAAGGGCGAAGAGGGGGAAAGTGGGGGGAGGAGCAAGTAACCAGTCCAGGTAATTCCACCAAATCCAAAAACTACACACAGACCATTTGTGCACGGACCATGTCACATGACATCATGCAAGGGAACCGAAACTGAATATGAAAAATGCATGGACCATGTCACATGGTCATGTGATCTTCAATGCAGATCTTTGATGTGGACCAATGTTGTGTGGGAACTTGTGACAACAGAGTTTAATGTCAGATAATGTACTGACAGTTCAGTAACTTACTATCAAGAGATTCTCACTGGACTCTCTGAGATTCATCTCACTATAGTATCACTGCACTCTCTGAGACTCTCACCCAATGAGAATTTAGTGAGATTTTAGTGAGATGAAAATTGTTCATTTTCTCAATGTAGCCTCAGTAAATTCTCAGTGAACTCTCTCTACACTCTCAGTACTATCACTAAAATTAACCTGGATTCTCCTGAGAATGTGGGTCAGTGTCATGTCCTCCAATCCTTAGCCATGTGTCCAGCTTTAGCACAAAACAAGCAGAGCTTGTTTTCCAAATGATGTTTGCACTCCTCCAGAGTTAACTTACTATCAGGCCCTAATTTACCTGTTAAGTCCAGGCCTTGAGAGGCAGGACAGCATGGTTGGGCTGTAGACCCAGAGGAAGTGCTGGGAGTGGGTACTGATACAGCATTAGACTCAGAGGTGGTGGCAGCAGGCTCTGAAGGAGTGTTTCCCTGGTTCCTATTGTTGGAAGCCAGAGGAAGAGTCTTGGAAGGTGCAGCAGCAGCCTTGTGATGCCTCTCCTCAATGGAACACTCAGTACTGCACTCCCAATAGAAGCCCTGGGCCAAAGCCTTCATAGGCTGAAGGGATTCAGGACAAGGAATCTCCCTGCCAGAGATTTTATCCTTAATGCACAGACATAATCCATAGTAATATTGTGAGGTGAGGGATGGGTCATCCCAGTTCAACAGTGTTGCATATTGGTTGAAGCTAATCTGAACATAAAATTTGGAGCTGTATATCATTTGTTATTGTTGAGGCATTCTGGAGACTTTCACTATTTTTAGCAAAAGTCTCCAGAACACCTTGACACTAATGATATACAGCTCTGAATTTTATGTTCAATGACATGTTTTAAAGCTCTTAAGCAGTAGCATAACATACTTAAAATGCACATAATTTTGTCAAGCCCAAGTAACATGGTAAAGCATGCAATACAGTCAAAACCTCACCTTTTTTCATCACTTCCTGTAGCATTATTCTGTGTATATAAAAATTTGCAAAAGTCATATTATGATAGGGCAAGTCGTGTATTACATATCTACATTTTACATGAAGAGATTTGAGCTACTTTGAGGGAAGTTATGTTTCTTGCAATCTTGTTTGTTTGTATTTTGTGTGTGCAATACTTTTGATCAGCACTGTAGCAAAGAAATATGATCCTATTGCTGATTCTAATCAGTGGTTTTATGTTGTTGATAGTGACAGCCCACATTGGCATCTTTTGGGTAACTTTGAATGTGCTATTGAGGAAAATGAGGAATTTACCAGTAATTTACACTCCCCCAAGAGGTCTGTACGGATCTGTACGGAATCCGCACGGAATCCGAAAATTCCGTACGGATCCGTGCGGATTCCATGCGGATCTGTACAGACCCGTACAGACCTGTATAGATACCATACAGAATTTATATAGTAGCTATTATTATTATTAGAGGTGATTATTCTATATGGATTCCATACATATTCTGCATGGATTCTGTGTGGATTTATGCATTGCTGCCTTGTCACACATGTCAAGTGTAACCCTAGGTGAAAAGTGTCACACTATACAAAATCCATGATACACTCAATATATAGTATCATTCTCAATGCATAGTATCACACTTAATGCATAGTGTTATGCTTAATGTATAGTGTCACACTCATCACTTAGTGTTATGCTTAATGCATAGTGTCACACTCAATACTTAGTATCATGTTTAATGTATAGTGTCACACTTAATGCATAGTGTCACGCTTAATGCATACTGTCACACTCTACGCTTAGTGTCACACTTAATGCATAGTGTCATGTTTAATGTATAGTGTGACACTCAACACTTAGCGTCACGCTTAGTCACACTCAACGCTTAGTGTCACACTCAACGCTTAGTGTCACACTCAATGCTTAGTGTCACACTCAATGCTTAGTGTCACACTCAATGCTTTGTGTCACACTCAATGCTTAGTGTCACACTCAACGCTTAGTGTCACACTCAACGCTTAGTGTCACACTCAATGCTTAGTGTCACACTCAACGCTTAGTGTCACACTCAATGCTTAGTGTCACACTCAACGCTTAGTGTCATGCTTAGTTGCACTCAACACTTAGTGTCACACTCAACACTTAGCGTCACGCTTAGTCACACTCAACACTTAGTGTCACGCTTAGTCACACTCAACGCTTAGTGTCACACTCAATGCTTAGTGTCACACTCAATGCTTAGTGTCACACTTAATGCTTAGTGTCACGCTTAGTCACACTCAACACTTAGTGTCACACTCAACACCTAGTATCACACTCAACACCTAGTGTCACGCTTATAGTGTCACATTTAATGTATAGTGTCACATTTAACATATAGTGTCACACTCAACACCTAGTATCACACTCAACTCCTAGTGTCATGCTTAATGCAGAGTGTCACATGCAAGGAAATAAGTATAATAAAATTCTGTACAGATTCTGTACAGAATCTGTACAGAATTTTCAGGTCTGTAATGCGGAATTCCGAGGAATTCTGCGTAATCCATACGGAATTTTCGGAATCTGTGCGGAATCTGTACAGACCCAAAAAAACCTCTGCCAAAATGAAAAAAATCTGTGCAGATTCCGCACGGATTCCGAAAATTCCATACAGATTCCACACAGATTCCGTGCAGATCCATACAGAACACATGGCTAAGTGTAAAGAGCTCGAATTTACACAGATTCAGCAAGGAAATTATGTTTTACATGTATTATGTGTAAGTGATATTTTTATGTATTTTTACAGCTTCAAACTCAACTATGCAAATAGTCTTCTTTTTTCCTTCAGGTCAAGAAGCATCCACACCAATTACAGTTCAGTCTCACTCTGCATCTATTTCTACTTGCAATCAATCTGTATCAATGGCTCCATCTGCTGTAACAGAAGCTGCTGCTGAGTCTCAAGTAATTGCTGCATGTCTTGGTGTCCATGCAGATGAACTTAACTGCACTTTTGAGGATGGAATAAGAGGCCAATATATGAAGTACATGCTAGCTCTCAAGTATCTGGATATATATAACTCAATGGCAAGGAACAACCAATGGCAAGGGAAACCACCAAGAAAGAAGGAAATCATTGACATTTTCCTGTCCTATTCATACTTTCAGTCTAATCACTCAAAGCTTTTTACAAGCTATCAGATTATCCTCTTTTAAGGGAATGGATGAAGGGAAAAGATGGAGGGAAAAGATGATGCTCCATCTGACCTGGAAGCATGGGGATATGAGAAGTCCCAAAAATATACATTTGAGGACCTTAAGACATTTTATAACAATGGAGGGACACTTGATCCTGACAGAGCAGTAAGAAATAAAGTGAAGGGAAAGGGAAAGGAAAAAGTTAAAAGTAAACAGGAGGAGTCAGATGATGAGGAGTCAGATGATGATGATGGTGATGATGATGTGAGAATGAGGATGATGATGATGATGATGAGGAGGAGGAGGAGGAGGAAATGGAGAAGAATAAGAATAAACACTTTGGAGATTTAAAGATTGGATGAATTTTAAGAACCCAACTATAAATTTGCACATATGGATTATTTTAATAATGTTGCCAGGAGTATCAGCAAACATGCAGCCCTTTCCTGATATATCATTTAAAACTTTTAGCAAATTTATCAGTAATAATTATAGTTCAGAAATATCCTTATCAACAGCCTTAGTAATACTATTTACAGTTACACACAACTGTGACTTATTAAGTCTTCATGCATGGCAACACAATCCTAGATATCCTCAGAAGAATAATGTACAAATGACTGCTTGGATGCTTACCTTATCTTGGGCTTTACAAGAACAACTTGGAGAGAGATGTAACAAATTGTTTAAAGGTGAACCTGGTGACCAAGCAGATACTACTCTGGCACTGAGCTTGGATCAATTGATGAAGACTCTAAAGCTTAATCCATGTGAATCATCTGGCAAATTTAAAGGAAACTTAAAGTCAGTATCTCATAAAGAGATTTCACCATCATTTGTTATTTGTCCTGTAACTGCTGTATGTCAAACAAATACATGCCCCCCATTAGCATTGCACATCAGCAAATTCCCATATTACAAAATTAGTGAAATTAGCAAGAAATTAGGTAACATTAGTGATATTAAAGGCTACCCATCTCTTATATTCTCTAGAAGTCACACATTTTGGCCTAATGTTGTTGATATAAGCTCATATAAGGTGATCATAGGTTGATGTATTATTTAGAAATACCAATACCATGCATATTACTATGCATTTAAATACACTTTAGTAACAATTACAATATTTTACATATTATATGATTACAGAGTATTGATATCTATCATTAAAAGGACTGACATAGAACTTTTTACAATCTGTGAGTACATTACTTGATACCTAGCTTTCTGGTGCCTTAGGACTGAAACTAGGAAACAAATGCACACTTCCCTTAATAATGTCAATTGCAATGACACTTGATATCTGCTCCCCCATTGTCTGTAGATGTGAGACCTTATATAGATTGGAAGCTGGGTCTATCCCTGCAACTGAAAATGGTGTGAACCACTCAACATAGGCAAAATTTTTAGATGGAGAATTGCCTCCAAACCATATCTCCTGGGCATGAAAGGGAAGTGAGAATATGCAGTGAATCTGTGCAGTGGTATAACCCTTGATTCCATAGGTATGTCCATCATCAAAGTCCACAAGAGCAGTATCAAATCAGGCAGGTATGCCCACATCATACTTACCAATACAAGCAGGTTGAGCATGTATTGAATCAACAACATATTCCTTAATAGCACCTGATTTGTCCAAAGTGAAAGGATCATGGCTTGCAAACTTTATTCAATGATAAGCAGAGACTGACTGACACAGCATAGGAAGATGCTGGACAGCATTATGAATCTCCTGAGGCTGCTTGAGTCCTGGGTGCTGAAACTGAACAATCATATGAGCAAGAGCATTCTGAAAGTCTAATGCTCCATACTCATCACACAGAGTTGAGAAACTGACAGTGCAGCAAGAGGGATCCTTTGCCATTTTCAGTGCATGCAGTGGAACAAGGGAGGGCATCAATGATGGTCTGAAAGCCTGCAAGGTAGGCAAATAAATGAATTGCCGCTGAAGGAACTTATCATGCTGACAGACACATTCCTTGTGTTCCAGCCACAATGTCATTTGTGCAAACTCATCCTTTTTGTTTGTTGAATTGTAGGCTTCTTTTGCGAGATCAATGTGAAGTCACTCAGTGTACTGTGTATCTGTGTTGTCAGTTGTTCCAAAGAGTTCTATGAAGAAGCAATAGTGTTGTGCATAGTGCAGTTTTATAATATTCCATTGGTTATGAATATCAAGATCAACAAATATGTCTTTGTTGTCATGGAAAGTTACCAGAGCTGCATCAAGAAGCTCAAGTGTTTCATCTGAATGTACAGGGTACCTGGCAAGTTGAACAAAGTTGAGAAGAGCATGAACAGCACACATGAGATGAAGACTAGAAAGCCAAGAAAACCCATGAAATCGGATGTCAACAACAAGAGCCAATAAAAAGTGAGATATTTGATCATGTTCCATTCCAGTAACCTGTGAAAGCTTACATATCCCTTTCATAAATAGCCAAATATGATGGTTGGGAGGGAGGCAACAACACCATGCATCAATCTCTGCATCATCAACTGCTTTACAGACCCAAGCAATCACATGTTTTATAACCCCTTGAAAGAGCTGGTGTAGAATGTCAGGTGTGATAGAACTGTAGATGTTGACAAATGGAAGATTCTTCCAAAAAGGATGTGCAATCAGTTTGAGTCCTGCTTCTGCACAAGACTACATAAATGCAGTTGGTTCTTGAGAGATCATTTCCAATATAGTCTTGATTGGTGTGACTTCATGAGGACATAGGTAAGAAGGTGGCTCGCCAATTCCTTCATGAGGAGCTGGGCATGAAGGACATAAGCCAGTTTTGATGATTGTTACCATGACTTGTTCAGGGTAGTCAGCAATGTACACAGCAAATATTGGAAAACATAATTGGACTGCTCCATCACCACTGAGAAGCTCAATCCCATCATGACCAGCAGCTTGCAGTGGTTGCATAATGAAATCCATGCATGCATGAAAAAGTTTGGAGAGGGTATGACATTGGGAGGAATCATTTGATATATGATCAAGTCTTGATGTTGGAAGGTACCTGAGTAGTATGTAGCCATGTTGCAAAGTTGTTGCAAAGTTTTATGTTGCAAGTGCTTTGGCAAGTTCCCAATAGTCATGTAGACTGGGTAGGCCATCTTATTTTGAAAGGTAGTGAGCTGTGTTAATATGCCTAGTGTACTTCTACCTACTATAAAAACATTATTTCTATATTCTATGCGCTACTTACAAATGGTACAATATATCTGGGTTGTAATTAGTAGCTAAGGTAGAGGTCCCAGACCATTAGCTAGCATGGGAATGATCCATGCTAATAAGGGACATTACTAGTCTAAGTAGGAAAGTGTCTAAGAATAGAAACATCAAGGTCAGAGCTTATTCTCAACATTGGTGAGAAATAATTACCAGTAAGGCCAGAGATCAAGCTAAGCATGTGTCTATTCTAATAATAGATTATCAAAGCAATGTTATCACATCATAGGAAAAGGCATGAGGACCAGACCCCACAGCAAGTGCCACTATCCAACCACACTGTACCAGCACTGTGCATCAGCACATCATAGGTGCCTGGCTAGGTCTAAGACCCGGCATTCCCAGCAGGCTGATTCAGCATTTCCCATTTCCATGCATCAAAGTGTGCAGCATCATACTTTCATATGGAGTGCCTCACCTGCAGACAGGTTCTATTGTACTTTGTTATCTTCCCATATGGATGTGTTCTTGGTGCTCATATGCATGTCAAACTGTGATTTACTCTGGTCCATCCCAGACTCTCATAGCTAGTCTACAATGTCTACTTTACAGCTTAGCTAATGTGCAATTACTGCTTTTGTATTAACTATATAGTTCCTCTAGCCATAGTTTTGTAGGATATTTAATAGGTAGAGTTAAGTAGGATGAGGGCAGTCTCCTGTGCCCCAAGAAATACCACCTAGCAGTTTGTGTTCATATTTGTGTGAGCAAAGAGATTCTGAGTGCAATGAAAGTGAGAAGTCATAAGCCCATGCTAAGTCTGAGATTAAGGAATGCACATCAAAATGTGCATCAAAGTGTTCACTAAGCTCGCATTTCATCTTGAACATCAGTCTTCAACAACTCCTCATTACTTTACTTCACCTGGAAGCACCTTGCATCCAAGTCTTACCCACTGAGCACTTTCTTAGTGAGTGTATGTGGTGTGAGTTTTATTATTAATATTTACATTTACACTATGTTGCACTAAACTAGGTACTTTAGTGTCTTGTCTGAAGAAATGATGATGGGCACAATTGTAGCATCCATTCTCTTTGTTTGTGCTTCAACCTTCTGCTAAAAAGATATGAGAAAGGTGAGTATAGAATTAAATATAAGTCTTACCTGTGTCGACCACCACAATTTAGCTGTGTGCATATCATGATACTGTTGAATAGTACATTCCTCATCTACAAATTGCTGCTGAGGTTCAAGGATAAGGTGGGGGGTGAATTCAGAATTTCCCCAGAGTGCACAGATACATTCAACAATGTCCCTGGAATAAAATTTGAATGATTGGCCATCAACAATAGCCTCTCATCTATGGAACTTTGGGCGGCCACCAGGGAGCTTGGTGTCAATAATCTTGTTGAGTTCTACTGTGTTCTTATATGATAAGTTAAGAGCTTCCTGAAGCTATGATCTGGTTAATAGAAAGTCTGAGCAACAGATGTGTAATACATACCCCATCTATTGCAAGAAGTTCTGAAAATGAAGTTGAGCTTGGTCCTCAGCATTTTGCCCACTTTGCAACCTCCCAGTCAAGCCTTGAGGTAAATGGTGCCCATGGGTTGGTGTTACCAGAAAATTTGCTTTGGTAAACCTCATCTAGGCAGTTGGACCAGCACAGTACAGCTCCAGGCTCAGACATAGGGTACACATCAGAGAATCAGACAATGTGAGGATGCTGCATGTTGATATGTTCCTGGACAGCCAGGTGAGATGCTATATCATGTCATATCTGGTCCTGTGTTGGGAGTGATGAGTCCAGATCATCATCAGTGTTGCCTTCATCTGCTGCTTTGTTGTCATACTGATCTTGATGGTTTGGTTCCCAGTCAAACTCCATTTCAGCAGTAGCTGCTAGCACATCCTCTTCATAAGGATTGTCCTCTTCTATGTCCTCCCCATCAGCATCTCTAACCAAAATATGACCCTCATCCTGTCCAAACTCATCATCTCTGTAATTATCAGCTGTCCCAAAGACATCACCATTGAAGTGTATAGCATCCTGATTCAGAGACAGTTCTTGGTTCATATTGTGAATCCAGGCTTCATTTTGGACTTGTAGTTCATGATATTGATGGCAGAAGGGGTTTCAACTTTGCTGGATATGCGAATCATAGCTATTGAATGTTAGATTTGTAGCATTGTGAGCAGGACATGTGTATTGTCAAGAAGCCATAGTGAATTACAGTACGAATTACGAGATGAAGGATTTGTATAGGAAGATGGAGGTGAAATACACCTGTGTTAGTGTCAGCCCACAACTCAGCACCATCACATTCAATAACAGACTAACTTACAAATGACCTTTCCTTCTACCCAACCCATATTGTCATGTCACTTGCCTTTGAATAATTCTTCCACCAACTTCCCTCTCAACCCACCCAACCTCACGATGCCCTCTGAGCATTCACACAAGGCTAATGAGACCTGAAGACATAACCTGATTATGCAAGATATCACTGACTGAAAAGTCATTGATGATGTGGCTGCAAGTGGTCAGTACCTCTAATGGGTTATGATAATTGATAATATACTTACACTTTACATTTCAAGGTGGACACAGGGCAAAGGAGAACATGCTTTAAAATCCAGGTGTGCAGTACTTGATACACCCATACCAAGTTCAGACACTAATGCCAAGACCCAGTTTGACTACTAAAAGGCAATGAAGAGCAGAGGGCATCAAATGCTGGAGGAAAGTGAAAGTGTTGTGGTACAGATGGTATGTTCAATAGAGCCACTTGAAGAATGAGCCTTGTACTGAATGCATTTGTAGCTTCTACTGTTGAACAAGTGACAGATATTGTAGACAATAGCAAGGGGAAATTGGCCAATCGGATTAGGAAGAAAAAAGCAGCAGCCAAGAACAGTGTGGAGGGGAGTGAAGAAGAACACCCATGTTCATTGATAGTACTTGATCCATTTGGGCTGATGATGTATTTCCTTATTAGGTTGCAAGGTAAAACCAGTCATTGTAGAAAGTGATGACGAACTTGAAGTTCAGCCCTCACCAAAGCCAAAGCCAATCACAGGTAAGCACTACTGCATATCCTGAGTAAAAAAAACAAAGTTACTCACATGGTATCAAGCTGCAATACAGAAGCCAAAGCCCAAGAAGCCAGCTGCCACTATCAGCTTACAGTCAGCTGACTTGGAAGATAATGAACCTGAAGAAAGCAAAAATGAGAATGAACATTCAGGAAGAACTAACTCAGAATCAGAAGAAGAAGATTCTTCAGGTAAGACCTTGGTGGAACTCAACACAATTATAGAGGTATGTAATGTATGGGCTTTATTTACTTACTTACATTTCTTATTAATTCTACTATCACTCTCAGGCACCTATTATTAGAGACCCTCTCTCCACTAAGATGAATGCCAGGCCATCAGCCTATGATCTTTTTGAGTCTGACTCAGATGAGGTTGTGATGTTGTCATCAGCTCACAACCAGTATAGTAGGTCATCATCAGCAGTTCACTCACTCCCTCAAACATCCAAATATGAAGCAGATTGTGCTTCTGAGGTTGGAGTCTATAATGCTGAACCAAAGGCCAGCAAGTCATTGAAACCTAAAGCCAAAGCTGCGGGGTCAAAGAAAAAGATGGTATGTTATTTATTCCTTACATGTTATTATTACATTCATACTTACTACCTTTATCTTTATATATCTAGTCTCACTGCAATGCTGCATTTCAAAAAGAGGTAAATGTTTATATGCATCATGGTATACTTGAATTTTACTTACCTTAGCCTTTTCGAATCTCTAGCAACCAGAGATCATTGACAGGAAGCTGAAGCTTGAAGACAATGTGCCAGAATTACATACCAATTGGCCAGCACATGCACAACTAGTCTATGCTCCAGATGGCATGAGCATATGCTTGACTATGCAAAATGACCTCATCTGCTTCCTGCTCACAGAAACAATTCACTTCAAAACTGTAAGCCTTTTGAAAGACAATAGCTGGCCCAAGTTTCAGTGCCATGTGGAGTTTTTTCAGCAGTTCTTGAACACTGCAACTGAGTGTAATCTGGGAATTGTAGGCATGAACAATGTCAAGCAATGAATCATACAGGAGCTCAACTTCTGTGTCAAGCTTGGTGGTGTGGTGAGAAAGTCCCACTCTCAGCATATCAATACTGAAAGTCTTCTAGGTTTTAGACTGTCTTGCAATGACATGAATGCCCACCAAAGTTCAAGCTGCCACCCAAATTGCAGTGTACCTACTTGGAACTGGCAAGAAATGTCAGCAACATGTACAGAGTCTCTTTGATAATGACAGAGCATATATCTATCCCAGGGAGTGGTCTGTAGCATCTGTGAGTTGTTGGGATTCCCATGTCAATATGTATCTCACACTCACACTGTTAATGATTCATGACTAGAAAGAGAACTTGTCAATGAGCCACATGTTTCAACTGACTATCAGAGAGTCAGTTGAGAGTCAGTTGATAGTCAGATTATAATTACATACAAAATAGAGTAATTGCTAGTCTCACCTTACTGTCACCTTACTATTAGCTTACTCTTATTCAATCTGATATCAGATAGTAATCTGAGAGTTGATTGATATAATTTCACCTGACTATCATCTGACTATCAATTAAATTTGTATGAGTTATTGGTGTAAAATAGACTCCATATAGATTCCACCTGATCACTATAGTTTCCCACAGTCATTACACATGTCACAATGTGTGACATGTGTGACATGTTGAAAAAAGTGGACATTCTGAATGACACACTAGGACAAGTGTGCACAGTCATCACACTTACCTAGACTATAGTTTACTACAGTCCTCACACATGTCACACTTGTCACACTTTTTCCAGTATATTACATGGTGACTTGTGTGACACATTTATTCAACATGTCACACAAGTCATGCTTTTCCAACATGTTACAAGTCACACTTTTCCCAGCATGTCACGCTTTTGGGAAAAGTGTGACTTGTGTGATACAACTCCATGTGTGACATGTTGGAAAATATTGGGAAAAGTGTGACATATTGGAAAATGTTGGAAAAAGTGTGACAAGTGTGGGAAAAAATGTGACATGTTTGGAAAACTGTCACATATCATAACCATCACACTTGCCACACTTTTTCCAACATGTCACATTTTTCCCACGCTTGTCACACATGTCACAGTGAGGGAGTGTCAATGACATGGCATTGATGCTGTTCTTGCAAGTGGCATTGTGGTCATCACATCACAGGAAGAAGGAGATGGACAACAGGGTGTCATTGTCACCATGACACAGGGGGCATGGAGGAGAGGGGGCTGGCTGCTGACATGTCTACAATTCATAGATGATGCTGTGGGATATGAGGTAGCAGGAGGGACTTGAGATAGGGGAGGAATTAGCTTACCTGGCTTCAATGTACACTTTGAGAGTGTCTTGGGGGCGATGCCCTGCATGGTACCAGTGGTGTGGTGGGAGCAGCAGGGAGGGAGGGGCAGGATGGCATGGTGCCTGTCTTCATCACTTACATAATGAGGGGAGGGAACAGATGGAGGAAGAGAACAAAACAATATTCATCATTCATCATTGTGAGCATGAAGCTTGAGAGCAGCAAGGAGGGGACAGCTGGAGGGGCTGAGGTACAGGGAAGAGGGAAGAGGGAGAGTAATGCATTCATTGTCAACATTGACAGCACATATGTTTCATTGCTGACAGCTGGGTATCACTGAGCATGCCCACTGGTCTTGTAGAGTTCATGCTGTATAAACCAACAAGCTGTGTTGGTGTAGTGATAAGTTGTGTTGTGCTTTTGGTAGGTTAATTCACTATGTCTGTGGTTCAATTCCTGTCAGGGACATTTTATATTACATGTATTATTTTTACTATAATAAAGTAAAGAATATGGTTTACTTTAGTGGTACACAGGGAGTGAATGGGGATTACATGGAGTACACAAGGATTATGTGGACTATAAATGGTGTACACATGGACTTTATGTGGAAAATTTACCCAGAGTCCATAGGCACTTCCTGTATTCCACATGGAATTCAACAATTCCATGTGGAATCCACATGGAGTCCACATAGAGTTTGTACACAGACTTATCTCTGTATCAATCCTTCTGTACTCCATGTAAGCTCCATGTTCACTCCACATAGAGTCTCCCAATGTCCATGTGGACTCCATATAGGCTCCCAGAAAATTACATGGACTCCACATGGACTCCACATAGACATGTGGGGGACCATAAAGTGCTCAATAAAGGGACAAGTAAATAAGGTACAAGTAAACATTCATAAGTAAGAGTTTAATATATAACACAAGTACACAGTCTCAAGGAAAACTCAAAGTTCACTTTAATAGTCCTAGAGACATTGTCATGGATATAACAATACCTCACTTGAATTGTTTGGAAGCCTAAGGAAGATGTGAGAATGAAAGTGTCTGGGGAGGTTTTTCCTCTTGATTATAAATTATATTTATCATTTGGTGGGGATTGAGGTGGATGGAGGGCCTGAGGAGGAGAGGGACAAATATGATTAGGTTGAGATAAGGGATGTGGAGGGTATTAACATGTTGTGTGAGGTGTTGGTATAGTGGAATTGCACTTCTAGGGAACTTTATAACAATTCCTCAGCCAGGACTTAACAGCTGCTTAGTATCATTTCCAAGAAGTCATATTCTAGGTGGCAGTAGTGCAATTAGTACATTTCAAAGATTATTGTATAGGAGAGAATGTTCAAGTTGACATGTCCAGATGATATCATCTACACATACTACTCATCATCTGACTATAACCATTTCACAGTAAGGTAGGGAACACTATGATCCAACACCCTTATGTAATCCAATTTCTACTCTCCACTATCACTGAAATTCCTTCTTCAACACTCACTTTCAAGCAAATCTCAGCTGAACAAGTTTTAGAATCCATTAATCTGAACAGAATGTTCACTTTGATTTTTTAAATTTTTTTATATTCACCAACCTATTTAAATGTAAGAAACTTTACAAAAAGGATTATAAAATGTCTGAAAATGATGCTTCCATTGGTTAGACAGAAATTGATTTTTCTTCTTTCAACATTTTGTGTCTTATATAAGCATACCACATGATCTAAGTAACTGGCTATTGTATACACATGATGAATAAGATATTATTGCCAGCTGGCTGATATGGGCATAAAATAAGTCAGATACACTCAAAATTGACAACAATATCATGGGCTGGCAATCTAAAAGCACTAAGAATCATTTAAATAATTTGAAGCATGGAAAAGAAGCAATCAATAATGTTGCTGAAGAGTATGGACTGCAACAGGCAACTGTAGAAGAGGTGACAGATGAAGATGATGAGTACATGCCTGAACCTGGTGAGAGAACACTGACCAGTAGCAGATGAATGAATCACTTACTAACATTTAAATAATAGCTGATTATGATTCTGAGATGTCTGAATCTGACTTTGAAGAAGACAGTGATCCAGACCCTGATAAGGAAAGGGAGTTGCAAACAGAAGCAGGCATACTTCAATTTTCAGCATTGCTTCATGAGGTGCAGTGCATGGCTCTTAAAGCACAGCAGGAGGTGGTGGAGCTCAAGCCCAAAAGAAAGAGCCACTATACCAGCAATGCAAAGTGGAAAAAACAAAATTGGGCTGCAAAATGGTGTAAAATTCAACAGAGTGGGGAGCAACTGTTTATTTCTCACTTCTTCAAGGAGGTCATTGCAGTCCCCTATGGAATTAGGTAGAGTCTACCTGAAGTCCAGTAGTCTACCTGGACTTTACCTGGACTTTACCTGGACTTCACCTGGACTTTACCTGAACTCCAGAAATATTATTTCCTTGTGTATGGTGCATGTGAGTCCATCTGAAGTCCAGGTAAAGTCCAGGTAGATTCCTGGACTTCAGGTAGACTACTGGAAATCACTTGGAAATTACTGATTTCAGCCACTGGACTTCAGGTAGAATACATGATTTTTGCCTGTACTTCACCTGTACTTTACCTGTACTTTACCTGAAGTTCACCTGATTTTTAGCAGTACTTTATTCTAGGCAATTAGAACAAGGTTTCTTACTTATAATATATATATATATATAAATTAAATTAATAATTGTCACCAATGAGAATTGAACACAGGACTTCACACAAAATCAGTGCCTAATAAGTGCTAATACTGCAGCTTTACCATTACACCAAGCAGGCATTATTAGCTATCTGAACTGACACCCTATAGCCATCATCAAATATCCATCTCACATGCTGCTTACACTGCCAGCACACTTCTGTCATGTCATCATCATAGCCAACAACATGCAATTTCCTCTTCCCTCCCTCTTCTCACTGCCACCCTCATCTCTCATCTTGCAAATGACAAGTGCTGCATCATCCTTTCTCCCTCTCCTCCACCACCTCCTCTCTCTCCTCCTACCCCTCTTTCCAGCAAGTGAAGAGCACAGCCATCCAGCTCCACCTCTCCTCTCCTTGACAGTCCTGGCCAGCTCCCTTGCCCTCATCAGCAAGTGATGAGGGTGTGTGTCTTCCCCTTCCCACTCCCACTCACCCTCATCTCACAAGTGATGAGGGTGAGTGTCTTCTCCTGGCACCCACTCTCTTGCCCTCATCTACAAGTGATGAGGGCACATGTCTTCCCTTCTGCTTCCACTCACCTTGTCTTGCAAGTGACAAGGGCAAGTGTCTTCTCCTGGCCCCCTCACCTTCATCTTGCAAGTGATGAGGGCACGTGTCTCCCCCCTCCTGCTTCCACTAGCCCTTGTCTCACCAGTGATGAGGGCATGTGCTTTCCCCCTCCTGCTCCCACTCACCCTCCCACTCACCCTTGTCTCACAAATGACAAGGGCATGTGCTTTCCCTCTCCTGCTCCCACTTGCCCTTGTCTCACAAGTGATGAGGGTGCTGCCTTCCCCCATCCCCCTCTCCCCCACCCTCATCTCACAAGTGATGAGGGCACATGCCATCTCCCTCTCCCTCTCCCTCTCCTCTGCCCTCATCTTGCAAGTGATGAGGGTGTGTGCCATCTCCCTCTCCATCTCCCTTTCCTCCACTCTTGTCTCCATCTTCATCTCCCCCTCCTTTGCCCTCATCTCACAAGTGACAAGGTTGTGTGCCTTTCCACCTGGCCCCTTGCCCTTGCCCTCTCCCTCTCCCCTTGCCATTGCCCTCATCTCACAAGTAATGAGGGCACTCTCATGCTATTTTATGGGAGATCGATCAGGCATTCCACTATTGGAACACCTTATCAATTTCCCTTCTTGTATTATCTTGCCCTCATCTTGCAAGTGATGAGGGTGCTCTCATACTAAGTGGTGTCAGCCAATTCAATCACAAATTGCTCAGGAAAAATGAGTGCCAGTGATTTTAAATCTTCACCAAAAAAATGAGTGCCATTTTTATAAGGTGTATTCAGTAAATGTAATGGAGTGGTGATCATTGGCACTCATTTATGTATTGGTATTGACTGCTAGGGGATTATATTAGTATAGTATGGAGGCACTCAAAAGTGATCATTTTAAGAATATTAGAAGGTGATCATTGGCACTCATTTATGTATTGGTATTGACTATTAGGGGATTATATTAGTATAGTATGAGGACACTCAAAAGTGGTCATTTTAAGAATATTGGGAGATGATCATTGGCACTCATTTATGTATTGTTGTTGATTACTAGGGAATTATATTAGTATAGTATGGAGGCATGCCACATCCCATTCCAACCACTAAGGATTGAACCATGAAGAGTCTAACAATGAGAGAGCATGTAAGTAAATGGCTTGGGGGTAATGAACAAAGTATGGGAGTAATGGAACATTGGCTTCACCCCATGTGTTGTGCCCCTTGAACTTCTCATTCTGTATTTATAACAAGGTGGAGTTAATGATGATATCTCGGAGTTGGGACAAGTCCCAAGTGGAGGAAAGGTGTTAATGTAGTTGATTCAAAACTGTAGTCTACTGATACACCTTAAAATATTTAATGGTTAAATCTCTTTATTTGTCATATAATATTAGAACTCAGTATTAGTAATGCACATCACAAGTACAAGGGTTGGGGCAAGTTCCGAGTTGCCAATCAAAGTGTTCTATTTTGAATACATTACTAAGGGAATGGGACATCTGAGAGCTGGGGTTGAGTCCTGCACTGCCAGCAGAAATATCTAATTGATATATACTAAAGGAAATACAACCAGATGTGTGTTATCTAATTACTAGAGTCCAAAAGACTATGTACATGCACCCAGTACTTGATTGAAACTTAGCTAAGGAACACATTCTGCATTCCTGTCATGTGATCAAATGCAAGGCATTAGAACCATTATCTCCGAACCAGTTATTGTGGTTATGCATAGCCCAGAGCAAGTCATGTGACTTTGTACTTGGTACTCTGAGAATATCCTGCTGTTTTAATCTACCACATGGTCAATATGTTAGAAATATCATTATGTCATCATATAAAGTAGTCTAGAGTAGTTCCTTTCCATGTATAGGTACTGTACAGTTTTATTTGTAAAAGATATATAAGGAGGACAGGGATGAGGAGGAAAAGCAAGCAACCCCAGGAGAAATCCTAGGTCTCTTCCACTCTAGGAGTGTAGTATATTGGAAATAGAACAAATCTGAACAGTATCTGAACTGAGTAATTTCACATTTGAGAAGTTTTGAATCTATAGTTTACTTACCTTTATACTTGTTTATACATTATCTGTGTTATCTCTCCCTTGAACTTAAAGCCTGTGGTTTGCAGTGATTATTTGAGTATTACATAATATATTAGTAGTATTTAAATACAAATCACAAATTCAGCACATCACTACCTACAAAGTGAAGTAGTTTATATAGTAATTACTTTGTCCCAGATATGGAGGGAGTTAGTGTCTATGGGATTGTGGCACAATGGGGGATAAGTAACTCCAGAGAAATGTAGACTACAGTGGACTAGTTTCATGCCTCTAGATTACAGGCAACATATAATGCCAAAGGTCTTGGTAAAGATAAAGAATGGGGTAAGATAATAAGGAATGAGGTAAAACTAATGGGGACAGAAATAATGGAATGTACTAGAAGGAATGGAAAGGCATAGAATGAATATCAATAATAATGGGAAGGGATAAGTAAACAGTAACAAGTAAACAGTTTGATATATAACAAGTGTATACAGTCCAGAGGAAATGTACAATTCTTGGATGAAAACATAATGTTGACTTAAGTCAGTCCTAGGGGCTTTGTCATGGATATGACAAGGCACTCAAAAGTGATCATTTTCAGTAATTTACACTCCCCCAAGAGGTCTGTACGGATCCGTACGGAATCCGCACGGAATCCGAAAATTCCGTACGGATCCGTGCGGATTCCGTGCGGATCCGTACAGACCCATACAGACCTGTATAGATACCATACAGAATTTATATAGTAGCTATTATTATTATTAGAGGTGATTATTCTATATGGATTCCATACATATTCTGCATGGATTCTGTGTGGATTTATGCATTGCTGCCTTGTCACACATGTCAAGTGTAACTCTAGGTGAAAAGTGTCACACTATACAAAATCCATGATACACTCAATATATAGTATCATTCTCAATGCATAGTATCACACTTAATGCATAGTGTTATGCTTAATATATAGTATCACACTCAACACTTAGTGTCACACTCAACACTTAGTGTCACACTTAATGCAGAGTGTCACACTCATCACTTAGTGTTATGCTTAATGCATAGTGTCACACTCAATACTTAGTGTCATGCTTAATGTATAGTGTTATGTTTAATGTATAGTGTCACACTTAATGCATAGTGTCATGTTTAATGTATAGTGTGACACTCAACACTTAGTGTCACGCTTAGTCACACTCAATGCTTAGTGTCACACCCAACGCTTAGTGTCACACTCAACGCTTAGTGTCACACTCAATGCTTAGTGTCACACTCAATGCTTAGTGTCACACTCAACGCTTAGTGTCACACTCAATGCTTAGTGTCACACTCAACACTTAGTGTCACACCCAACGCTTAGTGTCACACCCAACACTTAGTGTCACACTCAACGCTTAGTGTCACACCCAACACTTAGTGTCACACTCAACGCTTAGTGTCACACCCAACGCTTAGTGTCACACTCAACGCTTAGTGTCACACCCAACGCTTAGTGTCACACCCAATGCTTAGTGTCACACTCAACGCTTAGTGTCACACCCAACGCTTAGTGTCACACTCAACGCTTAGTGTCACACTCAACACTTAGTGTCACACTCAATGCTTAGTGTCACACCCAACGCTTAGTGTCACACTCAATGCTTAGTGTCACACCCAACGCTTAGTGTCACACTCAACACTTAGTGTCACACTCAACACTTAGTGTCACACTCAATGCCTAGTGTCACACTCAACGCTTAGTGTCACACTTAGTCGCACTCAACACTTAGTGTCACGCTTAGTCACACTCAACACCTAGTGTCACACTTAGTCGCACTCAACACTTAGTGTCACGCTTAGTCACACTCAACACCTAGTGTCACGCTTATAGTGTCACATTTAACATATAGTGTCACACTCAACACCTAGTATCACACTCAACACCTAGTGTCACGCTTATAGTGTCACATTTAACATATAGTGTCACTCAACACCTAGTATCACACTCAACACCTAGTATCACACTCAACACCTAGTGTCACGTTTATCGTGTCACATTTAATGTATAGTGTCACACTCAACACCTAGTGTCACACTTATAGTGTCACATTTAATGTATAGTATCACACTCAACACCTAGTGTCATGTTTATAGTGTCACATTTAATGTATAGTGTCACACTCAACACCTAGTGTCACGCTTATAGTGTCACATTTAACGTATAGTGTCACACTCAACACCTAGTATCACACTCAACACCTAGTGTCATGCTTAATGCAGAGTGTCACATGCAAGGAAACAAGTATAATAAAATTCTGTACAGATTCTGTACAGAATCTGTACAGAATTTTCAGGTCTGTAATGCGGAATTCCGAGGAATTCTGCGTAATCCGTACGGAATTTTCGGAATCTGTGCGGAATCTGTACAGACCCAAAAAAACCTCTGCCAAAATGAAAAAAATCTGTGCAGATTCCGCACGGACTCCGAAAATTCCGTACGGATTCCGCACGGATTCCGCGCGGATCCGTACAGAACACATGGCTAAGTGTAAAGAGCTCATCATTTTAAGAATATTAGGAGGTGATCATTGGCACTCATTTATGTATTGCTATTACTGATTACTAGTTGATCTGCACTTCACATGGGAAAAAAATGAGGCATGGGAATATGTGTGACAAATGTGACATGTGGGAAGTATGTGACAAATGCGAAGCGTGGGAAATATGTGAAGCGCAGATCAACTAGTAATCAGTAATAGCAATACATAAATGAGTGCCAATGATCACCTCCTAATATTCTTAAAATGATCACTTTTGAGTGCCCTCATTCTATACCAATACTATCCCCTAGTAATCAACAATAATACATAAATGAGTGCCAATGATCACCACTCTGTTACATTTACTAAATACACCTTATAAAAATGGCACTCATTTTCCTGAGCAATTTGTAATCAAATTGGCTGACACCACTCCCCCAATAGGGAGGAGGCCAGTCACTCAATTATGGGGAATCCCAATAGTTGAGTTGTGTCAGGAGGAGGCATTCCTCCAGTAAAAGGTTCTACTATGAGGAGGTGACACATTGTGCAGTCCTTATCCTTCAGTCAAGTGTTCTTGGCTGCCAGTCTTCCTTAGATGATATAATGTCATGATTAAATAACATGATTTAGAGATACATAAATGACTGCAAATTGAATATAGCTATCACAATGTTCATGTGAATTATTTTTTTACCATACTTTTGTGTAAAGTGGTAGTACAAATAAATCAATAAAATATATGAAGCCAACATGTTTTTAAATAAATTCACATAAAATAGAGGGGGTGTGCTATATATTGCTAAAATATATTAATAAACACAATTAAGAAAACAATATTACAGAGGAAGTAATACAACATATCCAATATGACCCATGATGAAATTTAGAAAGATCCAACCTGCATGTAATGGATGGACCTATAATCAAAGTGGTATCAAAGTCACATAAACCAGACCTTAAATAGTCAGGAACCCAGAAAAGTAAATTGCCTGACAAATCCATAGCCCAGCCATCTCCATGACATGAAGTATAAATTGAAGGCCCTCCAAGTGAGAGTAATTTACTAAGATGACCTGCATAACAGAAAATCTGATATTTTAACAAATCACAGCTATTAACCACAAATATTACACACCTGACTTCAACTGCAACTTTCTAATATCCTGTAGGCCTGATATCATTTGCTTTCCATCTACAGAAAATGCTACTGATGTTATTGAACTTGTGTGGCCATAAAATGGACCAGCAGCAATTGTTTCACTCTCTACATTCCATATCCTCACAGTTTGATCATTGGAACCTGATACCACTTGCTTTCCATCTGGAGAAAATGCTACTGATGAGACTGGATGTGTGTCACCATCAAATAGATGAACACCAATTGTTCCACTCTGCACATCCCATATTCTCACAGTTCGATCATATGAGCCTGATACCACTTGCTTTCCATCTGGAGAAAATGCTACTGATGTGACTGGGTGTGTGTGGCCATGAAATGGACCAGCAGCAATTGTTCCACTCTGCATATTCCATATTCTCACAGTTTGATCATCTGAGCCTGATACCACTTGCTTTCCATCTGGAGAAAATGCTACTGATGTGACTGGGTATGTGTGGCCATGAAATGGACCAGCAGCAATTGTTCCACTCTGCATATTCCATATTCTCACAGTTTGATCATCTGAGCCTGATACCACTTGCTTTCCATCTGGAGAAAATGCTACTGATCTGACTGGATGTGTGTGACCTTCAAATAGACCAGCACCAATTGTTCCACTCTGCACATCCCATATTCTCACAGTTTGATCTGATGAGCCTGATACCACTTGCTTTCCATTTGGAGAAAATGCTACTGATGTGACTGAATTTGTGTGGCCATGAAATGGACCAGCACCAATTGTTCCACTCTGCACATCCCATATTCTCATGGTTAAATCATGTGAGCCTGATACCACTTGCTTTCGATCTGAAGAAAATGCTACTGATGTGACTGAACTTGTGTGGCCATGAAATGGACCAGCAGCAATTGCTCCACTCTGCACATCCCATATTCTCACAGTTTGATCATCTGAGCCTGATACCACTTGCTTTCCATTTGGAGAAAATGCTACTGATGTGATTGAATTTGTGTGGCCATGAAATGGACCAGCACCAATTGTTCCACTCTGCACATCCCATATTCTCACAGTTTGATCATCTGAGCCTGATACCACTTGTTTTCCATCTGGAGAAAATGCTACTGATCTGACTGAATTTGTGTGGCCATGGAATGGACCAGCAGCAATTGTTCCACTCTCCACATTCCATATTCTTATAGTTTGATCTGTTGAACCTGATACTACTTGCTTTCCATCTGGAGAAAATGCCACTGATCTGACTGAATGTGTGTGTCTATCAAATGGACCAGCACCAATTGTTCCACTCTGCACATCCCATATTCTCACAGTTTGATCTGATGAGCCTGATACCACTTGCTTTCCATCTGGAGAAAATACTACTGATGTGACCCAATCTGTGTGGCCATGAAATGGACCAGCAGCAACCTTTCCACTCTGCACATCCCATATTCTCAAGGTTAAATCATCTGAGCTTGATACCACTTGTTTTCCATCTGGAGAAAATGCTACTGATGTGACTGAACTTGTGTGGCCATGAAATGGACCAGCAGCAATAGTTCCACTCTGCACATCCCATATTCTCATTGTTTGATCATCTGAGCCTGATACCACTTGCTTTCCATCTGGAGAAAATGCTACTGATATAACATAATCTGTGTGGCCATTAAATGGACCAGCACCAATTGTTCCACTCTGCACATCCCATATTCTCACAGTTTGATCTGATGAGCCTGATACCACTTGCTTTCCATCTGGAGAAAATGCTACTGATGTGACCCAACTTGTGTGGCCATGAAATGGACCAGCAGCAATTGTTCCACTCTCAACATTCCATATTCTCACAGCCCCATCACCTGAGCCTGATACCACTTGTTTTCCATTTGGAGAAAATGCTACTGATGTGATTTCATCTGTGTGACCATGAAATGGACCAGCAGCAATAGTTCCACTCTGCACATCCCATATTCTCATTGTTTGATCACCTGAGCCTGATACCACTTGCTTTCCATCTGGAGAAAATGCTACTGATGTGACTGGGTGTGTGTGGCCATGAAATGGACCAGCAGCACTTGTTCCACTCTGTACATCCCATATTCTCACAGTTTGATCATATGAGCCTGATACCACTTGTTTTCCATCTGGAGAAAATGCCACTGATGTAACATAATCTCTGTGGCCATGAAATGGACCAGCAGCAATTGTTCCACTCTGTACATCCCATATTCTCACAGTTTGATTATATGAGCTTAATACCACTTGCTTTCCATCTGGAGAAAATGCTACTGATGTTATTGAACTTGTGTGGCCATGAAATGGACCAGCAGCAATTCTTTCACTCTCCACATTCCATATCCTCACAGCCTGATCCCATGAATCTGATACCACTTGTTTTCCATCTGGAGAGAATGCTACTGATGTAACATAATGTTTGTGGCCATGAAATGAATCAGCAGCAATTTTTTCACTCTGCTCATCCCATATTCTCACAGTTTGATCATATGAGCCTAATACCACTTGCTTTCCATCTGGAGAAAATGCTACTGATCTGACTTGATGTGTGTGGCCATAAAATTGACCAGCAGCAATTGTTCCATTCTGCACATCCCATATTCTCACAGTTCGATCATATGAGCCTGATACCACTTGCTTTCCATCTGGAGAAAATGCTACTGATGTGACTGAATCTGTGTGGCCATTAAATGGACCAGCAGCCACTGTTCCACTTTGCACATCCCATATTCTCACACCTTTATCATATGAGCCTGATACCACTTGATTTCCATCTGGAGAAAATGCTACTGATGTGACTGAACTTGTGTGGCCATGAAATGGACCAGCAGCAATTGTTCCACTTTCCACATTCCATATTCTCACAGTTCGATCCATTGAACCTGATACCACCTGCTTTCCATCTGGAGAAAATGCTACTGATGTGATCTCATCTGTGTGGTCTTCAAATGGGCCAGCAATTTTCTTTCCAGTTCTTGTGTCCCATATACTAATTATGAAATTTTCATATCCAACACTAATTTGCTTTCCATTGGAAGAAATAGCCAAACTTCTTACTGGTGACATATGATGGTAAACTTCACTTCTTGTATATCTCCAATCTTCATTCATGTCACTCCATCTGATAATAATATTTTCAAATATCTTATGATATTTATCATAAATAACTGATTTTTTCGGAGTAAATGGCAGTGCTGAAAGATAAATATGTGGTGCACTTGTTGTTATTGGAACATTGAAATGTAATATAAATTGAATTGCTTCATTAATAAACTCTTCAATTATTTTCTCATGCTGTATATATTAAATTTAGCATCTAATTGAAGCTGTTTTTTAATTTATTGTACTTACATTCTGACAACCTTTCAATACTTTAAGTAGACCCAAAGCCTCAGGTATTTTATCTAGCAAACTCATGACCTCAAGCCAATATAGAAATTTTTCATATAAGAATTCTGTTAACTCAGTTATTCTTTCTATTTTATATTCTTGACTTTTAATATCTATTTCATGTGAAAGCCAATAAATGCAACAATATTGTAAATAACTTGGTAGGTAATGCTGGATCTTTTCAGGTAAATTTTCTATGTCTTCATTTTGCTCATATGATGTTTCTAAATTACAAATATTGAACTTTAATTCTCTATTTAAAATTTTATATATTTTTGTCTGCATTTTAATGTTATATGCTGTTTTGTTGATTTTGTACTGCTCCATGTTACATCTTTCTGTTAAGAATTCAACAAATGACAAATGTCTTGTAGTCACTTTCCTGTCATTTGTAGATACCACAGGCTGTAAACATTGCAAAATAACTTGAATATTATCTTCAAGATCTTCATCTTCATTTTCACAAATGAAGTGATATATATCATTTATGGTTAATGATATTTTTGCTAGTATTATTAATCCCAGAACATTTTGAACAATTTGTTTGCTCATCTCACTCCAGGCTTCAAATGAAAATTTCAGAATTTGAATATACAATTTGTCAATGTCAGAAACTGTACTCTCTTCTTGATTTTCCATAATTTTTCTCAACTTTCTCTTTGGAGATATCATATCTTTTTGATCTAAGGTAATAAATTTAACAGCAGTGTAGGCCCAAATGAACAATCCAGAAGCTTTTGTTGCCATTGCATTTAAAGCCTCATCACTTGGTTTCCAGTTCAACCAAGAGTAAGATTCTTCAAATTTTCTTTGTATATAAAATATTATATCATTGTTAGTTTCTGATTCTGCACTTGAACCAATTTCCAACTCATAATCAAAGCATATTTTAGCATTTTCTAACCCTATTGGCTTTGAACCAGACCTTCCAGTAATTATAAGTTTACACCTTTTTGACAATTTTGACCAAGAGAACAATGTGTTCATGAAAATATGCTTATCATCTGAAGTTCTGCATTCATCTAATGCATCAACAATAACCACTGGATTGTGTAGTTGGTTCAGATATTCAACAAAGCTCATGGAGATAAGATTATCAAAGTGCCATTTAATATCTTGAATTCTAAAAGTATTATCCAACTTTTTTGCCATTGCTTCAGCAATCACAGTGTGATTAGAAGCTATATTTGCTGCTATAGTTCGCCAAATAGTACAAGGATCACCAAGTACTGCATCATCCCTTTTGAAAAAGTGGTAGCCACAGAGTCTTTGAGTGCCAGAGAGCTTGGAAACCCAACTAGATGCAATAGCTGATTTCCCATTTCCAGGATACCCAGTAATCCACATTATATTTGGTGTTGGCTCATCTTATAGTGAGAACAGTTGAATATATAATATAGTTTAATATTACAGATCTGAGATTACACATACCAAAGTCATGAAGCCATTTATCAATCTTGTCAAACAAGCTCTTTCTGGTGCCTTCCATGCAAGAAGGAACATAATAATGATCATGAGATACTGGCTTTAGTAAACCAAGCTTTAGTACAATTTCATTTTTGCCTCCATCATTAATATTGGTAATAACATCTCGACCAGCAGCAGCGAAATTTGAATTTTGAATGATTGAATTATGTACATTTTTGAACATTTCAGTGCTTGATGCGGATATAGTAGCCATCAGTTTAAATTGCTTATTGTCGAGTTCGTAAGTACGAGTTAGAATGTTGACGTTCACAGAGCGAGGGGAGGGGGGAGAAACATGTTGATGTTGCTAAGCTGTCGTTATAAACCCATGCACAGGCCTGCATCATGCGCTGATAATCACAGAGGACATTAATAGCAAGCCAGTAGATTTTCTTGTTTGTTCGGCAATTGGACAGCATAGTCTTCAATTTATCACGTATGCGTGCTATAAATATCATGAAGGCCCATGTGGAATGATCACGAGACCAGTGGAAGAACCAATAGAAGACTTCCCGCAAGTGTTGCTTCCTTGCTCAAATCTGATAATCACGGAGAAATGACATGGAAACTCGAATTCAGAAGCTTATCATGCAGCCTTTGTCAAATAACTGCAATTTCACTACTTCATTCTTGGTGATAATTGATGGATTGGATGAATGTGGAAGACCAGATATACAAGCTAGGATTATTAAGATGTTCGCATCCGTGCTTTCCAAAGCTGATAGTGCTTATCTGCGGTGTTTCATTACAAGCAGGCCTGAGCTACGATGTCGAATGTGAGAACGCCCTATACATTAGGCGAGAGAGGCGAGTACCAATTAATGAAAAATGAGGTGAGGGATAAGACATTTTCATAATTCATGCGAGAAGAGCAGGTATGTTACGGTGTTCATGACACACACTGGTGTATGTTCCTTACTATAGTTTACTTATTCTATCGCATAAAACTATGCTTAGGGCCTAGGCAACGAAAACGGGCTTATTTCATTAATTAAAAGTACAATAAATGTTTGAGTCGGAAGTGCTATGCGAAGGTCAAAACGAAATTGAGGATTGGTTGAAGAGCCGTCGGCGAAGAACTGAAAGCGCATGCGCGCATAGCGGCGTACGTAGCTGATGGTGCGACTAATTGTTTTCTTACATAATGGATACAGACGTTGAATCGCCTAGTCTGCGACTGTCGTTCGTCTCCCCCACCTGGTACATCACGTGACATCCGGCACAGGCAATAATTCTAACCGGAGGGGCCTCTACGTCGCGCATATGTGCTTACAGGCCACTGCTGACATGTGTACAGAAGGATGACATGGTCATTGAGACATAGACGGCGCAGCGGTAGGTGTAGGCAAAAGTACAAACCACCAACAATGTATGTAAATTAATAAGGAGGCATTCAAGTATTAGAGACAAGTTAGCGCTGCTAAGATAAGTATCAGTGCAATATGTTAAAATAGCTTTGTAGTCTTACACTGACACATGTTGATTCTTCAGTGTCGGTAAAGAAGGATACTACTAAATAGCTGTTACAGGAATATCATTTCATCCCAACATGTTCTCGATTTTTTACATCAGGATTATTCGATGGCTTGGGCTTTTTCCAATGAGCTTCATCCTGGCTGCACCGGAATCATATGCGGTGACCTGTCTCGAGAACTTTATGGTCTCTCACACTAGTATTGTATGTCAATTCATTCCATGTATTCGTTTTAGCACTATATTAATTACTCATATAAAACGATAGCCTGAAATATTCCAAATTTCTCGTGCTACCGTTTGCACTCGTTCCCTATTGCTAATCAATTCGCTACTCTTGATGCAATATTCTCGGAATTCAAAAATATCCCCTTCTAAAAATTGAGAGCGTATAGGTTGGAAAAAATCTTCTGTATCCATAAATAACTCAACAGATTTTAATATCTAGGGTAAGTTCTGGAAGTATTGCATGTCTATTAAATCTTACATTATATTCGAGGATATTCCCACTAACTTTAGTTAGTAGGGTTATGGGGACCGTATTTCTGAAACTTTTGGCAGTAAATTTCATGCTGTGCAGTTGAGTTTGAATTATTTCGGCATCCTCCTTAATTCACCTTTGTCAGTCCCCTTTCAGCAACCTTTGAGTGTCCATCTCTCTGTCTCCAGTATCCGTCGTACGCTGCGTTTTTATATCTTGTGTTTCTACTTAAGTCATACCTTCTTTTGTATTTTTAACTTCATTACCATGCTAATTTGTGCTACCTCTTTTTATATCAGGGCATGGCATTGCCCCTTCACCAATTCCAATGCCTACATATTGTGAATGTTTATATCTACTCTTTTGCTTACCTTGTAAATGTCATAACTTTGCCTCTACAATCTTGATACTTGCCTGTCTTCCCAATGCAACCTTTTGAGATTGATAAATTTCATGCCTTCATCCCGGGAGTCTCACCTCTTTTGTGCCTGCCTGGCAAATAAGTCCAACAGGTGGTATCTTCCTCCCTCACTGACCTTCTACCTCACTTATCGTGACCTCTCCCTTTACTTAAATAGTTTGTGTAGATATTTCCTACTTCATTCAAGTACATATTACTCACTTCAAATTTCTCATTGTTAGTGGGCCTTGCCGGCGATAGCCGGCCTTATTTGTTATTGCCTCCATTCCAATCCATATCATTTAATTCCTTCATGCGTGTGTGCTGTTCTGGAATTAACACATCAGAATTTCTGTGCCGTTTTTGCCAGAAAAAGAGGAGGATCCATGTAATATTTTTATTCTTTGTCTGGCAAGCATCACAATACTTGAAAGCCAGATTGGCCGGTTGTTTACATGACGAAGATGAGTTAGAACACAGTCGAACAGAGGTTTCATGCTCCATAGTTCTTTCATCTCCTATGCCACGTCTTCCAGACATATGCATAAAATAGTCTTACGCTGAGCCGATTCAAGCGCGGAGGTGCAACGACTCTGGCCCCTCAGTGCACTTGGGATCTCTTGGCTTATACCTTTACCCAAAATATGCCACCATACGGGGCAGACTGCATTGGAAGGCTGATATAAGAGACTTTTTGTGTGACTTAAACCGACTAAGTCGACTTTGAGTCGACCTCTTCTAGAAGTCGAGTCGTGAGAACTGGAAGTCAGCAATGCCGACTCGACTCAACTTTTTTCAGTCCCACTTGTACGGTTCGCGGTTTTCGAGTCGAACCGCGGCAACACTACCCTAGTCTGCCAACAACCTCGTGCTCGTCGTTCAATTTGCGTTCAATCTCAACATCAACTTGCCCAACGATGCACATCTTCAGTACTCAGAATCCCAGCCAACTATGTAGTACAAGCGCATATGAGCTCGGAGATCCCGTCTTTCTCTCTTTCTAATCCATCCATTCGGCTCAGCCTCGGATACTGGAATATAGCGTCGAGGCGTTTGTCCACTCTCTCGTTCTCAGCTCAAAGTTCTGCACGACACTGGTAGAACCGCACTTGCCTCCTCCCCCGTTACCTGTCGGAGCTCAACGTGTGTGCGTCATCGTTTGAAGTAATGAGAGCAGAGGGAGCATGCCCAGGCTTAGTCCATTCTCGGTTAAGATGGAGCCTGTGGTCAAACACCATTGCTATTAGGTACGTCTTCCTGCTGCCTTCCATTGCAATCTGTAACCGCTATCTTCCAGCTCCCTTCACTTTCAGGCCTCTACGCTTTCTTCGTGATCGATAAAACTAGCACAGTCCTTGCAACGTCTCGCCTCCCGAAGTCTCCTCTGCTTCAACCCTCGGCACGTTGCATGTCGACATCTGCGTAGGAGCGTGAAAGATCGGAAGAGGCTTGGTCAAAAGAATTACGTGGCTTTAAAACTCGACAAGCGGGGGTGGGAGGAGGAGGATACCTGGACAGGTTGGTGAGGTAGGTTGTGGGTTGTTCTTTAGCAGGCTTACTATATTGCTTCGGGTTAGCTTTTTTTACATTCTTTTTGTGATGTACTGACGAAACAGGACTACAGACGGGTGGTGGAGGTATATACGCCGTATGTCCTCCTTCCTTTGTTGTTTTTCAGCGTATGTTAGTTGAATGGATTATAGGCTGGTTGTTGAATCGGCGTGATCGTACGCTCTTCTCCCTTTCTCCCTCCTTTTCTCGTGCTAATACATATGATAAACAGCTTATGGAACGACGGAAGGACTGTCAAAGTACTGGATGCCCCCTCTCTTGTGAAATTCGAAGGATTGGTTGGAACGCTTTGAGGAGAGGGAGAAGGAGGAGTTGGCACGGGCTAGACTTGCAAGGGGGGCGATAGATATTGACGTTTCAAGGAATGTTATCGCTTAAAAAGTACAATGATATCCTACATACAACCGTATACATCCAAGTTACAATTACAACTACAACTACAACTACAACCCCTCCCGGTTTTTAGCCCACCACAAAGCTCCCTCCTTCAACCCATACATCCCCACCCTTTCCTTCACCATCTCCTCACTCCAACTCGGTAAAACCCCATCGAGCTCCCGATCAACACCCACAACCTCCCTTCTCAACGCCCGGACATACCCATCCTCGTCCTCGCCAAGAATACTAAACACAACCAACGATCTTGGATTCCCTCCCGCTCCGTTTCTCCTCTCTTCCATCTTCTTCAACCGCTCTTGTTCGAATACGAGTCGTTGCTCTATGGAAGGGGGATACAATGAGAGTTCAGGGAAAGACCAGGCGAATGCGAGCCATATGGAGATGAGATCCACGATTATGAAGGGTCTGTAGGAGTGTGCTGCGCCTATGAAGGATAGTGTTGGGTTGTATGCGTGTAGGATTAGACGGTGTAAGTTTGGTATGCGGGCCGGGGAGGGTGCCGGGGTTGGTATAAGTGGGACTGGTTTCACTTTTGTTGTTGGAGGGGGGGGGGAGGAGGTAGATGAACTTCAGAGAAGGACGGTATCCCGTTCCTACCAGCACATAATCCACCCCCTCTAACACCCTACCATCTTCAAGATGTGCGACTACGTGCCCGGAGGGCGTATATTCGTACCGCGCCACGGGGGAGACTTTATGTATACGCGCATCGGGGAGGGATTTAAATAGGAACCATGGCTCGCGCCGCTGGGATTGGTATATTGGGACGTGGGCTACGGGGGCCAGGTGTGCTGCGATGTCGTTTGAGGAGTTTGCGTTTCCTTTTATTAGGATTTTCTGTTTGAAATGGTTAGTTTACGTCGTGACGAAGCAAGAGGAAGGAAAAGGAAGAGACATACCTTCCCCTCGTACCCCTTCGCTCCGCGCCACTCTTTCGCATGTTTGGCTACGCCCTTGTCACGGAGTATATCGAGCCCAGGTGTGGATGGCCACACGGGATTATCGTACCACCCCACAGCAACCACCACCGCATCCCAATGCTCTTCCCTCTCTTCCCCCTGCTTATCATTACCCCAATCTCGCAGAATAACTTTCCACCCCTCAGTATCTCCACCTTCTACTGGGGGAAGCTCTCCGACTCTTACAACCTCCGTGTTGAGCTTGATCTTCCCTGAAGCTACGAACGGCGCAGCGAAGGTGCGGAGGTATTCATGTGTCTCTTGAAGCGTTGGGAAGGGTTGGTTGGGGGAATTCGGGGGAGTGGGGAACGGTGGGTAAGAGGAGAAGGAGAGGAAGGTGGGGAGAACGTTCCCTGTTAGGTTTGGGTAGGCAGGGGAGGGCCAACGTGGGGTCGTTGTTTCTTTGGTGGGGTCGTCGAGGTACCTGTATATTGAAATGTGTGAGTGGAGTGATGAAAGGAGAAGGGGGAAAGAAATGGACGTACCACACTCCACCGACATCGTCCCTCCTCTCTACCAGCTCGACATGCGAGAATTCTCCGCGCTGGATGAGGTTGCGGAGTGTAACTAGTCCAGGTGGTCCACCCCCTATTACGAGTACGCGTTGTGGGCGCGGGAGGAGGGTCAGTGGTTCGAGGGAGCCCATTCGTTCAGCTTAGGATGGATAGCACTAGATTTCTAGGTAAACCAGAGGAGACGGTCCAAAGATTCAGATAATCAGACCTTAGTTATAAGTCCCTTCAAGCTGAGTCCGAGGTTCGAGCCAGCACACCATGCTTGCGACGACGTTATATATATCTTGCATAATGATTATCTTCCTTCCAAGCCATATGGATTGAATCTCCCGGGTCGTACATATGATCGTATTGTCCCGGTTGCACAAGGGGGGTAATAGGAACAGTTAGGAGAGAGAGAAGGAAGAAAGGTGCAATTGGGTTCGTGGCAGTCCGAAGAATGTCGTCAACAGTCCAGGCGGGACGGAAGACGTGTTTGGCTAACCCTAAGGTTGGGTTGGTCTCTAACTTCTCTTACATCATGTTATTCTTCTCTATCTCTTTTACTTCACTAAAAGTCAGGAGGGGATGTAGGTGGAGGTGTAACTTGAATGTATAAGGATATCATTGTACTTTCTAAACGATAACATTCCGTGATAAGCACGTCAACAAGCCTACTCTATTCGCATCCACCGTCCTCCCTTTCCCCTCACCTGCCGGCAAGTCTAGCCCGTGCCAACTCCTCCTTCTCCCCCTCCCCAAAGCGCTCCCACCAATTCTTCGAATTTCCAATTGGTATGTCCTTCTCCCCCGACAGGAGGGGGGGCATAACCTGCCGAACAAACTCCTCCAGGGACATCCAGTGCTTCGATAGCCTCTCCGTCGTTCCATACGCTGTTTATCATACGTATTAGTGCGGAAAGTGAGGGAAGGAAGGGGGGCGTACAATCATGTAACTCTGATTCGACCAGCCTGTCCAATTAATCTATTAACACTCTCGAAAACGACAAAGGAAGGAAAAGGAGGACATACGGCGGATACACCTCAACCACCCTCACCCTACTCCCGCTCGCACGAAGCATCGCGCGTAGGGACACTGTGAAACTGTGCAAGGCTGCTTTTGTAACGCAGTAATTTGGTACAGTTGGCAGCGGGACGAGGGAGAGGCCTGATGTGATCATGATTACGGTGCTTTCTTTTCCTTCGGCCTGTTGTGGATCGAGTTAGCGACGAGGGAGAGGAGGAAGGGAGTGGACGCATGGAACGTTTTTGGAAGTGCGGTAAGATACATGTGAACATCGTTAGAACTGAGGTATGTTCACTGTCAATTCCTGTATCACATCTACGCGATCATGAATATTTGGTCAAGCAGGACGAAATGGCGCACGTACTCTCCATCTTAACACTCTCCAGCTTCGAAAAATCAAACTGATGCTGTATCCCCGCATTGAAAATCACCGCGTCCAACTGTATGCCTCGTCAATACACTTCTAATCACACCCGCCCTCAAAACGACTTCAACAACCCACCTCAGGATACGACTCAAGAATCCCCTCAACCTCCCCATTCAGCCCATCCAAATTACCCAAATCCAACCGACGCATCTCGAGCCCCTTCTCCCCGAGCTCTGCGAGTCGCTCGACAAGCCGACCGGATGCGATGATTTGGGGCTTGTGTGGGAGGACAGAGAGGGTTAGTGCGAGTGCGCGCCCTATGCCTGATGTTGAGCCTGTTATGAGGATTGAGCGCGAGGTAGATAGGCCTGGCATTGGTGGGCTTGGTTGAGAGGGGGCTTGGGAGGGGGCTTGGGAGGGTGAGAGGGTTGGATGCGTGGGGGTCAATGGGGTCAATAGAACCTGAGGCCCATGAGAATCGATCGGTACATTGGGTCGCGGTGACGCATGGATTTCAGTGTCCATGAGAATGTAGAGATAAGTTGCTATCTTTTCTCTTTCCTACTGTTAACACAAGAATATGGCCTGAGTTGAACGAGGTAAGTAGCGTTCTGGTTGGTTCTGGTAGGATGAGAAAACTACTTACCGGTACCGTTGGATGTTAAGGATAGGCTGAGCGAGTGGATCTAATTAGTGGGTCTATTAGATGAAAGTAGTCGTCTGTCGAGGGTGATAGAGTCGATTCAGCCCTTGCAGATGGGTGGTTGGGTGGGTGGCAGTCGTAGTGGGAGGAGTTTGTCGACAGAAAATTAGCCACCGGCTGCTAGCTATAAACAATGCGAACGCCTCCCGCTCTCCCTCGTATGTCTTAACTACGAGCACTATCGCGCTCAGCACACGCTTCACATTCCATTCTCATTAACACCGCTCCTTTTAATCTTTGGTGAAGAGTTTGAAGAAGCCCAGGGTTGTCAGCGTTAGCTGGGTGGCGGCCCATTGAGAGGGGGGAGGTGTGTCGCACCAGGTGTTGCGAGAAATGCTATCAAATCTGATTTGAAGTGAAGAAGGGTGGTTCTGGTTTAAGTGATTGTGACACGTAGCGACGAGCTGCGAGTGTTCGGGGGGAGTGGTGGTTGGTGGCCATTGCGTTGTGTATTTTAGAGAATCCCACGCAAACCTCGAACACGAATAGAACCGATTGTTCCCTTGTTATCCGCTCCCAGAGTCCCTACAGCCCCGGCACAGTACGGCGATATCGTCCTAGGATAGAAGTCAATCACGTTCTCTTCTTGATTGAAGGAGATGCCAGTCGCAGACGATGACTGAGGCCATCTACAGCGTAAAATATGAGAGGAAGGTCGGCGCTATCCCAGATACATCGCTATGCAATTCAAGCAATTGTAGTGACTATTTTCCACTGATTACGCCTTCAATAGATTCAGCCTCGAGAACGTATGCATATAGGTACACAGCGCAAAGCATGAAAGACTGAGTGCCGCGCAGGTATCGAGCTAAAGTGAAGTGTCCTGAGCAGGTCCTGAGCAAGATGACACCTTCAAGGTACCCAGCAGTCCGAATAGCGCTTACATTACAGGCCTGTAAGGCGAAGAGAGCGTTACAGTCCATGTTTAGGGTAAGTGAAGCTACCACCCGATCTCTGAGGCGGACGTAGCTTCCGAGGTCAATAGTCCATAATATGCCATCTCGAGAGAGTGCTGTTAAGGAAGGTGACAGCCGCAGATGGTAACTGAGGCTATCTACAACGTGGAATATGAGAGGAAGGATGGTGCTATCCTGGCCATTACTTCGCAATCCCAGCAGACGGAAAAGTAACCATCTTCAACCGATCACGCCTTCGACAGCTTCAGCCCTGGCGAATGTATGTGTAGAGGTTCGCAGCGAAACCCGTGCGATTGGCATGAAACGCTAAACGTGGTGCGTGTATAGAGATACAGTGAAGTGCCATGAGCGAGGCAAGAGCTTCAAGTTATCCAGCTGCCCGAATGGTTCTTGCGGTACAAGCTTGTGAGTAACGCGAAGAATGAGTACAGATAGCTTCCCTCGTTAACACCTTTCCAGAATCGGTATTCACTTCGGCACCCGCTTCAGTACCAGCTGCATTATGCACCATGTCGCTAGTAGACAGCGGTAGAGAAAGTGCAACTCTAATTGTATTCAAGTTAAAAACGTTGTGGATAGACCACTATAAAAGACGTACTTTTAAAGTTCTCCCCCCTCACTACCCTGCAGTCCAGAGGCCATACCACCACCCCTCGCAGAGAAAGGATCCCCTTCAAAGGGCTGGGGAAATTCCGCGCTGCCCCCTACGTCATCCATAACCATCGGTAATAGCTCCAAAATACGTTCGTTATGTCAACTCACGCGTGGGTGGATATACGCATCCAGAACTGAGGAAACTATTCATGTTCAAGGATCAGGTCGGCGTTTAGAAAGGCTCGTCTTGGGTGCAATATTCAGTGGCATGTCATCTCGAGCAGGTGGGATTAAGGACGCTGCGCATATGAGCAGCACTGGCAGATCTCTGACTGGTAGCCATGGCCCGTGTAGAGCAGCCACGTACGGCTCGTGACGAAAGAGCACGATCACGCTACGATGTGCTCTCCTCCAACACACGGGTACTGCCCCGCCACTAGTTAGTAGGCGAGCATCCAAACCCTTCCAAACCCCCCCCAAATCCTCGAACGACACCATGTCTCGATGAAGCCCGCGGGGTATGGGGAAGAGAGCACCGGGATAACTAAACCCCATCAAAGGCGCAGAAAAAAGACAGAGCTCATCATGAGCTGCTCATGGAGCACCTACATTTCCGCGCAGAATAGTCGAAACGAAAGTCCTCGTCAACAAGAAGATTTCTATGTACGCCGTACACAGGGCTAGCGTACACGAACGAAAATAGAATTCATCTCTGCGTAACCTCAGGAAACAGGCATCGGAGGGGTATTCACGATACCGTACCACACCTGCAACGAGGTAGTGGAAAAGACGAAAGCTCTCTAGAGCACAAATGGCACCATGCTTCAGTCCAAACCCGAAAAGAGGAATCAACCAAGAATCAACGCACTAATAGCCGTAGATAACCAATGCCCTCCCCAACCTCTCCACATCAAGAGCGACGGTTTTCGACTCCTTGATCAAGTTCACCTGCTTCGCGTTGTCTTGCTGTGTATGCGGTTGAGCGCTGGCGATGAAAGGGCCAGTAAGCAGCGAAAGGCGCCCGTCGTCGACGCGAGGGAGGGTGTTGAATATCTACCGTAGCAAGAGGAAAGCGAATCAGTCCAAGCAAACGACAAATTAAAGAGTAGAAACACACATACATCACATGTACCCAGAGCCTCGTAAGGGAACCTGGCCCATTTATTTTCCGCCCCATTGGAGGATCCGGCATTGAGAGCAGCATTATCGTTATGGCCGGTGCCAGCTGTGCCTTTCCTGGTGGGTTGGAGGCATAGAAGGAATGCAGTGTGACCAGGGAGAGGGTCGAACTGCCACGGGAAAAGGAGGGTTGGGACTCGGGAGGGTGCTTGAGACGATGACCAAAGGACGTTAAGGATTAGATGGTGCGCCATTCGCATGGCACGTTACATTTCCGGTTGATATTGAGACGCAAATGCGCGGTATTGCGTCTGTACAAGTCCTGCTTCGTCAGTACATCACAAAAACGAATGGAAAGAGAACTGACCTGAAGCAATATAGTAAGCCTGCTGCAGAACGCTGTATCGATCTCGCCAACCTGTCCAAGTATCCTCCCCCTTCCATCCCCTCCCGCTTGTCGACTTTGAAAGCCACATTATTCTTTTAACCAAGCCTCTCCTGATCTTTCAGCCCTGGCGCAGATGTCAACATGCAACGTGCTGAAGGTTGAAGCAGAGAGAACCCCGGAAGGCGAGACGTTGCAACTTGAACTGTAATGGTTTTGTCTGTCACGAAGAAAGCGTAGAGGCCTGAGGTGGGGGGAGCTGGGAGATAACGGTCATAGATTGCAATGGAAGGTAGCAGGAAGACATACTTGACGGCAAAGGAGTTCGACCACAGGCTCCATCTTAACCCAGAACAGACTAAGCCTGGGCATGCGCCCTCTGATCTCGCTACTTCAAACGATGGCCAGGTAACGGAGGGAGGAAGCAAGTACGGTTCTTCCAGCGCCGTTCGGAACTTTGAGCTGGAGCGAGAGAGTGGACAAGCGTCTCAACGTTATATTCTGGTGTCCGAGGCTGAGCCGGAGTGGATAGCTTAGAAAGAGAGAAAGACGGGATCACCGAGCTCACAGGCGATCGTACCACATGATTGGCTGGGATTCTAAATACCGAAGGGACTGTCGTTCGAGTCCGTAGTCCCCTGTTACAACTGACTATACCAAATTAGGTACTAGCGCGAGATTTCGACACATCAGCTCGGATTTGGCTCGGATGGCAGCCTTTATGTAAGCGAACCTCTTCCGTTGACTTAACGCCCTCGCGTTCTAGTTGCGCGAGGAGATAAGAAGGAATGTGCAGTACAGTATGGAATGAAAGGCAGGTATCTGATAAACTAGTAGTTATACTTAAGTTGATAGATATGTACCCATGTTGAATGTTGGATTACCGCTGGCCGTTGAATTAGTATATAATTTTCGTGGGATGTCATGTCATAAGGTGCATACATATGCATATCTATGTAGTGTTTAAAATATACAACTTTGCAGAATGTGATAACCATATTTTTAATGTATACAGTAGGTAGACTGTGTTCAAATACTTAATATATTAACGTTGTACTTACATATACTTTCCTCAAAAGTAATTTAGTATCTACGCATGTGGTAAGTTATACCCTCATTTCGTCCCTGTTATGGAACACGGATTTATCATCCAATCCTCGCGCTATCGATGCGCCATGTCAGCGCTTCAGCTGGCGGGGCACTTGTTGAAGGCTCTAATAAATTCGTGTGACGGCGTATATTGTGGGGGTAAATGCACACGGTAAACGACGTAGTATACAGATTTAAATACAAAATATGTAGCATATAAAAGGAATAGCATAATGTCATAGAATAAAATGGAAACATACAAGTGAAACATAGTGGCGTGAGCGGGGATCATTAAGACATTTGAATATGGTTGTCTCAGGTATTCCAACAGCACTGGCATTTTCCTTACTGACTTGACTCGATCTCGTATTACGAACTGTCATTCTTTTCCTGGTATAAAAGTAGATTACAACGTTACTGCCCACCTTAGCTGTCTCTCTTCATTACGAGAACTGAGGTGAGCAGAGCACACTATACTTAGCTATTCATTTACTTATTTATATTACCTGCTATAGTGTTCTTACTTATCTAGTTACACACCTCTATTACCTGTACATGCTAACAATTTCTGTAAACGGCGCAAGAGGCTCAAGAGTTATAAATATTTACAAAATCATGAGCTTTATTTCAATAACTATAATACTTATACAGCACTATTATTAATGTTGATAAGTGTGCTACCGCCTTACAGTAAGTAGTTACTGAAATAAAATATTAAATTAATGTCATTACAGTGAATACATATATTTCCCTAGTAGATTACTGCTACTAGATGCAGACATGTGGTTACCTACAGTTTATAAGCACTTGTTTAATGCCTACCTACAATAAAATATCAAATACAGGCAAGTATAGTGGACTTATTATTTACTGTAGCGATGTATCTATTGTGTCTAGGGAGTTGCATACATAAATGCAAGCACAGGAAACATCGCGCGAAGGATTGCCGTATAAGCGCCTTCCAAGCGCTACGGCACCGTTCAAACTGGCTTGCGAACCAATCACGTGATGTGTCAAAATCTTGCGCTAGAGCCCAATTTGGTATGGTCGATTGTAACAGGGGACTCATTACCGCTGTCGTTCGCAAGGGGTGGCAGATCCTCCGATCTCGGAACATATCCCGAAGTACCCTCCCCCCCCCCCCTCCCCCCCTAAATAAGGACTAGTACAGTTCTGGCATATTGAATCTCCGACGGCAACATCTTCCGTCACTGGCACGTTCTCGGTTCACATTGCTGTAACCCCTGCCATCGTCCTCCGTTATCTTCAAGCTCGTGTTACAAGACGCGTCTCGTCGTCCTCACCGATTGTCGATTTCAACAGAATTGAAATCCATGTACATAGTCAGTACATACTGGTGGTCCTCAGTTGTGTACCACCCTCATCGTATGTACATACTTCAGTCAGGGAGATGCACAGTTAAAAACCTCGGAAACTTGGATCTTTCTGTAATCACTATTCGAACTTCGAGCTATTTAAAACATAGCAATAACGTTTAGAAGAATAAAATGAAGGTGCATTAGAAAAGTGGCAAGTGTATAGTGGCTTTTGCAGGTGTGCGTACTACTATACAAAGTTCCCTTACAAGCTTATTACACATCTACAGACATCACTAAAATTCCACATTTTCAGTCAGGTCCACAAATACCTTTTCATTGGACTCTTGGATCACCATGTTTAACGTATCCCTTCGCTCTCCGTGATAGCGTGAACACCCATCCGCTACCATACAGCATCTTGAACATTGATATGACAACTTCGATGCAACGTGTCCCGCCTCACCTATGTCTGAAAGCCCCGAACTACGATAGCCCTTGTGCTCACTGCTGCCTACATAGGTGTACTCAAGACGTTAGAGGCCTGGGTTCTTTGAAGCACGCGACACTTCCTTCGCGTTATCTGCAGAACTGAACACTCAGCCATGCGCAACTTTACCAGAAGATTGATTATATGAACGTGTTGTAATAGAGAGTGACTTTTTTGAGTAATGTTGCATTATACTGTTCGTACCTATAGTTTTACAATGCCATGAAGTCCTGTGAGTGGTTGCGTGTGCACACTGCACGAAGCCACCTGGAAGTCGGGACTAACTACTTGATATTGCTGCTCTTTTATTAATTGAAAATCTAGTCACAATACTGTCTCGTAAAAGAATTTAAGTATATTCAGCGGGTGGGATTAGCTTGACTACGATATCTACTGGACGTCTATATAGCACATATGAAAGTTTGGGCAGGATTGCCGAGCTGCCGATTAGTGATTTGATTTGATCTCAAGGTATTGCCGTTGAAGTGCCGGTGGTCAGAGACACCCGAAATCAGGGTTGCTGAAAAATCCCTATGTTCCAAGATCGAAGGATCTGCCACCCCTTGGTCGTTCGTCTCCCCCACCTGGGACATCACGTGATTTACCTAATTTAGATTTATATTCCCCCGCCCTTACACAGATAACCATAAAGGTGTTTTACTTTACATCTTACGCAGCACCATAGTGAAGTGGAATACAATATGTAATTGTTGTTGCTATGTTACTTAAGGTTGTGAGTTCAATCCTTGCTCTCTGAGTTTTTGTTTTGGGTAAAGGTATAAGCCAAGAGATCCCAAGTGCACTGAGGGGCTGGAGCCGTCGCACCTCCGCGCTTGAATCGGCTCAGCAAAAGACTATTTTATGCATATGTCTGGAAGACACGGCATAAGAGACAAAAGAACTATGGAGGATGAAACCTCTGTTAGACTGTGTTCTAACTCATCTTTGTCATGTAAACAACTGGCCAATCTGGCTTTCAAGTATTGTGATGCTTGCCAGACAAAGAATAAAGATATTACATGGATCCTCCTCTTTTTCTGGCAAAAATGGCACAGAAATTCTGATGTGTTAATTCCAGAAAAGCACACATGCATGAAGGAATTAAATGATATGGATTGGAATGGAGGCAATATCCTTGAATATAATGTAAGATTTAATAGACATGCAATACTTCCAGAACTTACCCTAGATATTAAAATCTGTTGAGCTATTTATGGATACAGAAGATTTTTTCCAACCTATACACTCTCAATTTTTAGAAGGGGATATTTTTGAATTCTGAGAGTATTGCATCAAGAGTGGTGAATTGATTAGCAATAGGGAACAAGTGCAAATGGTAGCATGAGAAATTTAGAATATTTCAGGCTATCATTTTATATGAGTAATTAATATATTGCTAAAACAAATATATTTAGTAGTATCCTCCTTTACCAACACTGAATAATCAACATGTGTCAGTGTAAGACTACAAAGCTATTTTAATGTATTGCACTGATACTTATCTTAACAGTGCTAATTTGTCTCTAATACATGAATGCCTCCTTATTAATTTACATACATTGTTGGTGGTTCATACTTTTGCCTACACCTACAGCTGCGCCGTCTATGTCTCAATGACCATGTCATCCTTCTGTACACATGTCAGCAGTGGCCTGTAAGCATATATGCACAACATAGAGGCCCCTCCGGTTAGAATTATTGCCTGTGCCGGATGTCATGTGATGTCCCAGGTGGGGGAGACGAATGACAGTCACATACCAAAGGTGAGCATCATTCACCTCAGACAAGGGTGGATCGGATCGCTGTAAATATGGTACAACCCGATTTACTTAACAATTAGAATAGTTATTAAAATATGACATCTGACTGATGTGTGAGCAAATCTAGAATATGTGCAAGAATAGGAAAACTGACCGATCCACGCAACATATTTACAATAAGATCCATGACCCCATCTGTTCCTAGGCCAATCAGAAAATTTTCGGAGGCTCGGTTCACATTGCACAGGTAAAATCGGCACGAAACAATTGGAACAATAAGCAGATGTATTACCCAATTTAGAATTTTCTAATGCATCTGACACATTACATATTTTATGGCATATTCTAATTGTTACAAAAATCGGGATGTACCATATTTACATGAACCCGATTTAGGCCTGTCTGAGGTGATTGAGCAAGTTGTATCCATTATGTAAGAAAACAATTAGTCACACAACCAGCTACACACTTGTGCCCCTCCAGTTCTTCTATGACTCCTCAGTCAATCAATCTTCAATTACATTTTGACCATGAAATAAACCCATTTTCATTGCTTAGGCATGACATTGTGAGAAAGAAAAAGTAGGCTAATGGGGGACATACACCAATGCATTTGATCTTCTACTAAGTTGTCTCCCAGTGTAACTTGCACTTCTCACATGAATTAGGAAAATGACCACACCCATGTCTTCATCTTATCTTTATAAATCAGTGTTCACCTCTTTTTTCCAATGTACAGGGCATTCTCACATTCGACATCTTTCATATCATTGCCCTTTGATTATCAGATTTGAGTGAGGAAGCAACACTTGCAGTAAGTCTTCTATTGGTTCATTCACTGGTCTCATGGTCTTTCTGCATGGGCCTTCACAATATTTATAGCACATATATGTGATAAATTGAAGACCATGCTGTCCAACCTCGAATGAACAAGAAAATCTACTGGCTTGCTATTAATGTCCTCTATCAGTGATTCAGTGCATGATGCAGGCCTGGGTATGGTTTAAAACGACAGTAGCAACATCAATATGTTTCTTCCCCCTCTCACTCTGTGAACCTCAAGATTCTAACTTCATACCTATGGACCTGACAACAAGAAATTTGAACCCATGGCTACTGCATCTGCATCAAGCACTGAAATGCTCAAAAATGTACATAATCCAACCATTCAAAATTCAAAATTCACTGCGGCTGGTTGAGATGTTATTACCAATATTAATGATGGGGGTGCCAATGAAATTCTACTAAAGCTTGGTTTAATAAAGCCAGTATCTCATGATCATTATTATGTTCCTTGCTGCATGGAAGGAACCAGAAAGAGCTTGTTTGACAATATGGATAAATGGCTTCTTGATTTTGGTATGTGTAATCTGTAATACTAAACTATATTATATATTCAACTATTCTCACTATTAGATGAGTCAACACCAAATATAATGTGGATTACTGGGTATCCTGGAAGTGGGAAATCAGCTATTGCATCTAGTATGGTTTCTAAGCTCTCTGGCACTCAAAGACTCTGTGGCTACCACTTTTTCAAAAGGGATGATGCAGTTCTTGGTGATCCCTGCACTATTTGGAGAACTATAGCAGCAAATATAGCTTCTAATCACACTTTGATTGCTGAAGCAATGGAAAAAAAGTTGGATAACACTTTTAGACTTCAAGATATTGGATGGCACTTTGATAATCTTATCTCCATAAGCTTCATTGAATATCTGAACCAACTTCACAATCCAGTGGTTTAGGGCTGTACACTGTACCATATACTGAACTCTTTCAACCAAGTGTTCAGTCACACATCATGCAGGGTGTTTGAACTGAACACTTGAGCACATTTGTCACATCTCACAGGCTGCCATGAACATAAGTTTTGAGACAAACATGGTGCTTAATTAGCTGAATTTTCTGCCTGTGCTGGGTGGCTGTAGGGGCATGAACAGAACCACCAGGTGTCACACATCAACTCAGGGTTTGAACACTTGGTTAAACCAATTTTTTGCATCATGCACCAGAAGCTGTGAACAAGTGGTCAAAATTCTCCAGTATGGTATATGGCCATATACTTACAGACTGTCATATCCTGTATCACCTACCTCCAGACTTCTAGTCTCTTACTCCACCTTTTCCCTTTGTTACTCCAGACTTTGATTACACTCTTAATATTACATATTGATTACTGTACATAGATTACTCTTGTATCCCTTTCTCCATTCTACTGAGCTATCCCCTCAGTAATTGTAGTATACATTCATAGTGAGTCACTTATCATTCTTAAGTGCACCACTATCAGTTTCACATTACACTGCCATATGTGCTCACTTCTCCAATGCATTTTATTATATTTAATTAGTATTAGTCTACATTCTTAGGGACTGGTACCTGGCTGTACTTCCCTGCTGGCCTTCACATACTCTGAGTCTCCAGTATTCAAGTAGTACTCAATTTGCATTTAGCCCTCAGTTTCATATTGAACTACATCCTCACCCTATTGTCTGACTTGAGTTATGCCTCTCATCTACCTTGTCTCTTGTCTTCTCTGAAGGGCTTGCCCTTACTCTGAAATCCAGGACTGGGAATCCCAGGGGCACAGCACATAAGCTGAAGCTGAAGTCCTATCCCCCTGAGTTATCATTCTCTGTTTTCGTCTTATATTCACCCCTTGTTTCTCTGTAGTCACTCTCTTGTACTCTGCTGCCAAGTCAGGCTAGGGGCATGGTCATGACATGGACATGTGATGGTTATAGTTCACCTGTAAACCATACTGTATTGAAGATTTTTTTGAGCTCAATGGGACAGTATGGGCCATTTTATGGTTACAGGTCATAGTTTCAATTTTTTTGTCCTCCTGTTGTTTACCATCTGGAGCATAAGTGTAACTTGATTTTTACAGAGATATTGTAGCTGGAGAAAGTGTGTATCAGTTGCTTTGTGATAAGCAATAGCTCACATGTATGGACAAAAGTGTCTCTCAAAGAGTTGTAATTCAGTTGTGTGGCATGAGGCATTCTCTTAGTTCCTGAGACCAGGGGTTTATGGTAATAGGCTTCAACTAAGGTATAATTGCTATTGCCATTGTATGCACTGTGTGCATACAGCATTCTTATTCATAAATTGAGGAATGAGAATATGAGAGCATACTTAAGCATCATGTGTAGCCATCTGCAAAGAGCCAAATGATTTGTGTAATACAAATACCAATGAACTAGTATAAAGCATGTTAGTCATTAACTAAAAAGTTTACCAGAACTGTACCATGTAGCTACATGGCCACCACTGAAGGTAGAAAACATTAGTGAGCATACAGTGAGTATGGTAGAAGCACCAGGTGAGACTGTAAAAGACACAGCAATAGAGTGAGAGCAAAATATGCTCAAGCATCAATGGATAGACACTGTATATAGGTGACATAGCAAAACACTGAGTACTAACAGTTATCAAGGCTACTATAAGTCCATGATGTCTATAAAGGGTCTTCAGCCCTTGTTCAACTCATAAGGATAGGTAAGTTATAAAGGTGCTTAAGAACAGAAAATGCTTTGGGTTGGAATGTGACAGATGTGGGGAAAATGCATTGCTTTGAACAGATGAAGAGATGCAGATATGGACCAATAACCTGTACAGCATTGTAGAGGTTGCAGTTATAAAACAAGTGTGTGCCAATCAAAAGTACTCACCCTATCCTCTCTCCCACATGACTGCTCTGCACACCCATAGCATTGTCAGTGGGCCTGACATGTCCATATCATCATTTATCAATGCATTTTTGAGGATTTCACAAGCAGCAAGCAGGACAACATGGTGGTGGTCCATTTACAAGGAGACAAAATGAAATGCAAGTGATGACCAACAAGGGAATATCCTGTTTAGAACTTTGATGGTGCTGACATGCAGTACATGACTTTAGGGCAGGCAGGCAGGCAGTGAAGGGAAGCAATTGGAGAAGTCTGAGGACTAAGTTGAAACATAATTGTACTGATTTTAGCCTAAAATTTTCTTTAAATTTAATTATTAACTGTGAATTCACCAAGGTGTACTGTATGACCATATTCATATGGTTTCCTTACAGTCAAAACCATACCATAGCTGTACTGTATCAAGTATTTTCTGAAGCCTCAACAGAATGGTTATGGGTCTGTATATACAGGTACCATATACTGTACCATTTTGACTGATTGTTCGGTCACGCATCACACAGGGTCTCTGAACAGAACAAATTCAGGCCTTGTCATGCATCCCAGAGAGCATCACAACAGGCAGCATCACAATTATTTAGTAATATTGGGCAGGAACATATTTTTCATTTTAATCAGTTGTATAGATATAGAATTGTAGCTAGAAATTTAAATCTCTCTATGCATTTTATAGCAGCAGAAAGTCCTTTACTGCTTAGCATAAAAATATTTTTATTATATGTCTAAGAAATTTAAAATATGGCGAGAAAATACGGCAGCTTATTGTATAAAGTCATGTGCAGTTGAAGAGGTACCAATTATTGCTAGAAAAGTTAAAATAATAATTTATTAAATAATTTGTCCATTTGACGAGATATTATCTGTCATATTTAAACTAAATTCTATGGCAGAAATGAGATAAAATAAATCATGCTTGTCTGCCATGAATTCAGAAGATAGTGTCAGATCAGTTCAGCGAATCACTAAAAAGTTGGTGTCAACGCATGTCAATGTTTCAGCACTTCAGCATGTCAGTGTTTAAAATAAAATAAGATGGTAGATGGTCAGTATAAGGTTCACAGTCCACATTCATACTCATGGCTTGCGGGAGGGTATGTACACTGGCCTTCTTTGTCCAGGGGTGGGATGATGACTCACATATGAGAGAGTAAATAAGAGTGTACCAGTTGTAAGTTGTTGAGTTCTCGTAGAGTAAGTCAATCAATGATAAGTTCACACATGTAACAAGCTACCACTGATTAGAATGACTGTTGTATTCAGTAATCAACAATACTAGTACTATACTAAAATACCCTTTTCAGCAGCAGCATGAGTGACGAAGCAACCACAGCATGTAAGTGTTGTGTCTTCCTTGTGAATGTGATAAGTTGGGAGAATGGAGAACAAAGGGAGGAGGGAGGAGGGAGAAGAGTAAAATAAGTTAGGTTAACAAATGAAAGGTGAGATAGTAAGTTATGAATAGGGAGTAGTAGCAATAATTGGATTCTAGATGGGGTGGAGCAAGCAAGAAATGAGGAGGACATACCAGTGCTGTTCCATATGAGAAAATCTAGCTAGGGACAACAAGAGGTCAAGATGAGGCAAGAAGATGAGGGGAGAAGGGGAGAGGAGGTGGGGGGGAAAGGTAGAGGGATAGGAGGCCAGCCAGAGGAGAAGGTGCTCACTCTTGTCAATGAGGGCAAGAGAGAGAGAGAGGGTGGCAGGAGATGATTCTCGCCCTCATCACTTGTGAGAAGAGGGCAAGGGGCCAGGGAGGGGGAGGGCATGGGTGGAAGACACTTGCCCTCATCACTCAGAAGATGAGGGCAAGACCAGGAGAGGGGAGGGGAGGGAAGGAGGTAGAGGTGGAAGGTGATGTGGCATCGACACCAGAGGTCAGCACCGTAGTTGTGACGTAGGTAACAAGGGCAGGGGGGAGGGAGAGGTTGAGAGAGATCTTGATGTCATTATTCACAAGAGGAGGGGAGGGAGGAAAGGAGGGAGGGAGACAACAGAGTTGGACTTTCGAGTGATGTCTGCAATGTGAGCATTGGGAAAGGGGAGCAGGGGAGGGTGTACCATGCATCGTCAGCATGGACAGAGGTTGAGGAGGGATCTGAAGGAGGCCGAGTAGTGAATAAAATGGGAGGGGGAGGATGCATGACGAATAGGTAAGGCCTTTTTCCCTAAAATGCACATATGAACATCTTCATTGCCCCACTATCCACCCTTCTACCCTTGCAAACATGGCTCCTCCCTCAGACTAAAATATTCCAACCTCATACCCACACTTCCAGGCCTCAAAAACAGACACTTATGCAATGGTGGGTAAACCCATGAATGCTGATGCTTGAAAGGGAGACGTGGCTGTCCAAGGAACACCATTACTTCCTGCTGAGGTACGGGGATCGAATGTGGAGTTGGGTGAAACGATAGGCATGTGGTATGAAGAACCATGGTCTTATTGTCAATGAGCCATAGCTGGAGACTGGATGAAGTTGTGAATGTACAAGTGTCTCTCCCTTCACCCCGAATCTGAGTGGTGTTAGCCAAAATTATCATAAAAATGTAGTGTTTTATGATTGCCCCAATCATAAATAATGATCACCTTCATGACTATGCGTTTTGAGAGCTTATCCACCTATTAATACTAAATCTAATGGTGATCATAAGTGATCATTGGCTATTTTGAAGTGAATATTACTACTGTAGGTCCATTATAATATGGTGATCATATGTGATCATTGGCTATTTTAAAGTGAATATTACTACTGTAGGTCTATTGTAATGTGGTGATCATATGTGATCATTGGCTATTTTAAAGTGAATATTACTACTGTAGGTCTATTGTAATGTGGTGATCATATGTGATCATTGGCTATTTTAAAGTGAATATTACTACTGTAGGTCTATTGTAATGTGGTGATCATATGTGATCATTGGCTATTTTGAAGTGAATATTACTACTGTAGATCCATTATAATATGGTGATCATATGTGATCATTGACTTATTTTGAATTGAATATTACTATTGTAGGTCCATTGTAATATGGTGATCATATGTGATCATTAGCTATTTGAAGTGAATATTACTATATTGTAATGTGGTGATCATATGTGATCATTGACATATTTTGAAATGAAAATTATTACATATTGCTATTGTAGTTCATGTCACATTTGTCACGATCTTCCCGCGTGTCACATATTTCGCGCGCTTCACACAATTCCCGCGCTCTACATCATTCCCACGCTCTGGATAATTCCGGCGCATCATGATTGTCACGATCTTCCCGCGTGTCACGATCTTCCCGCGCTCCACATCATTCCCGTGCACCGTGTTTGTCATGTTCATCCTGCGCATCACGATCGTCACGCTCTAGCACTCGTCACGATCGTCACGCTCTAGCACTCATCATGATCATCACGCCTTTACACGTGTTACGATCATCACGCTTTAGCACGCGTCACGATTGTCACGCTCTAGCTCGCGTTACGATTGTCACGCTTTAGCACGCGTCACGATTGTCACGCCTTTACATGCGTCACAATCGTAATGCGTACTAGAGTGTGACAGATCGTGACGCATGTAAAACCGTGACAATTGTGACGCGTGTAAATGCGTGACAATCATGGTCATGATTGTCACGCTTTTACACGCGTCACGATCGTCACACATTTATGGCTGTCACAAATGTGATATATTTCTTGCATGTCACAATTATCAAGCTTTTACATGTCACATTCATCAACAATAGTGTTGGCATAATCAGTCAATGGTGGTCATATTATACACCATTTAATCTATAGATGAGTTGATCAAATATTGATGGGGTCCCAACAGGTGTGCAATGAAAATTGTTCCCATACCTTTCATGATCTAAGAATAAGAGTATTCAGTGATATAACATTTAATTCTCATTCTCAGTTCATTGCTTAGCAATGTAATTCAGTCTTTTACATTGACTAGTCATTGATTAATCTGTCAACTGTCAATCATTAACACATACTTTTTTGGCAGATGAGGTCTGATCCTGTTGATAACATTGTATAAGAAGGCAATGTCATAATTAACACTAAGCTAAAGAACAGAAAGTAAGTAAATAACAGCAACTGAGCAAGAAAGTGCAAAGAAGTACAAAATGGAGTTTTCAGATATCAGAATGAATACTAATACTAAAAGAGTGAGTAGAAGTGAAACTGTTTGAGACACAATAAGATAGTTTTCATTAACTCCCCATTTCAATAAAACATAGACAACTATCATGTAGTCATATAGAGTAAGCAATTATGTGATTTGGTAATGTGTGTTGAAGATATTAGTATAATTGATGACCAATGCAAGAATTAGAATCATCTAAATGCTGTAATGTGTAAGTTTGATGTAATGTGGAATCACATCTATACACTATCCATTCATATGTGTTAAGCATGCAAGGTTCTATATTCTTCTCTGTCTGGTTGGTACATGTTTCCATAATGTTCAATACCATTGTAATGACCTCATCATCTTTCATACCTAGACTGTTATGTACCGATTCCCTTCCTACTGGGAAATGAATGCGAAGACACCCGGAGGGCATGGGAGAACTATAATGGAAACCTGAAGTGAATATGGGTATGGGAATGGGAGTGGAAGTGTGGAAGTGAACCATGGCTTCAGCGTATGTGCTGTGCCACCTGGATATCCCCAGGGAATGGTTCTTATTTTGAGGAAGATGATATTCAACAGAGGAAGATGTTCCAGAGTATAAGAGAAGGCTTCGCCACTACACTAGGTGGTGGGAGAGAAACCTGAAGGAAAACCCAGAGTGGGTTTCGGAACTTAGAGTAGGAAGAAAGTGTACAGAGTTGATACAAATACTGAAGACTACCTAGTACATTTGGAAGGCTATTTATATGTACTAGTAAGACATAGGTACGAATCCAGAGACAGAATACTAAGTGTAAGTAAATGAAATAAAGACTGGGCAAAGAGGAGTAGCAGCACAAATGACGCGCTCAGAATGAAGAATAAGAAACTAAACTACAAAGGCCATAATGAAATGTATAAGTAGGAATGGAAGAGAGGAGTAATGTTATAATGATGCAGTGAGGCCATCATAAGAGAAACTAAGTATCCAGGATACCTGATAGAAAACCCGATGGGTTCCAGGTACGTTCCCAGGCGGGAATGTCAGGAAGCGTAAACCCAAAGTGGGTACATTCCAGGAATGGACCAGGTATGTTAGAAGGTCACGTGGGAATGTTGGCATGATGTATCTGGACATGGATATAACACTAGACTAACCATTATGGTTATTATTTTGTCATTTTATCATATCCCTAGTCTTGATTGTAAAACATAGCATACCATCTCATTTCCAAATATATCATACACTCTAAATAGGACTAAGACTCCAACTACATATACACTCTACATCCTCTAATCTAGTTTCTTATTACTGTTACACTTCCATAACATCATATTTGTCATATACTGTATTACAACCTTCAATTCTAAAAGTGCATATTCATTTACTGTGATTTTTATAATTAGCTTTGTGGTTTCAGATACTTAATCTGCTTCTGTAACAATTTGGATGGTGATACAGATGTACCAGAAACTGCACATGTGGTTGGCTTCCCTTGTTTAGCATTAAGTTTTAGGTACCTTGCAAACCTCCTCTTAACTATATCCCTGGCCCCACATATGTAAGAGTCCATAATTAGTACACATATCTATTATTGTTATACTCTGTGTAAGATAAACAAAAGTTAAAATAATCTACATGATATTATAGGCTAAAAATGTGACAGCTGACATGCATGAAAAATAATGACATGTTGGAAATATGTCACATATGAGATAGGCATAAATGCATGACAATTGTGGCACGTGTTAAAGTATGACGATCGTGACACATGTAAAACCGTGACGATTGTGACGCATGTAAAGGCGTGACAGTCGTGACGCGTGTAAAACCGTGACAATTGTGACGCGTGCTAGAGCGTGACGATCGTGACACACAGGAAGAACGTGACAAACGCGGTGTGCGGGAATGATGTGGAGCACAGGAAATATGTGACACATGGGAAGATCGTGACAATCATGATGCGCCGGAATTATCCAGAGCGTGGGAATGATGTAGAGCGCGGGAATTATGTGACACGCGGGAAGATCGTGACAAATGTGACATGAACTACAATAGCAATATGTAATAATTTTCATTTCAAAGTATGTCAATGATCACATATGATCACCACATTACAATATAGTAATATTCACTTCAAATAGCTAATGATCACATATGATCACCATATTACAATGGACCTACAATAGTAATATTCAATTCAAAATAAGTCAATGATCACACTCTGTAAAAGCGAAAAAGTCCATAGATCATGTACCTGACATTCATTAGTAGTGCCAGTGTTGTCGTTTAAGATTAAGATAATCTAAGGTGCTAACAGGAATCGACTTTGTTCGTGTTACAACACCTGAGTGTCAGGAAATATTTAGCAAGGATATTCTTGGAAATTTAATAGGTGATCTTGTACAGCAAAAGCTGTATGAATTGTATGAAACTGGGTATGAAGGGTAATGTACAGCAAAGGCTGTATGTAATGACAAATATAATGAGAGGGGTATAATACACACTATAGACTTGGTGCTATATCTGATGTGTATATTGTATAGATCAATGCTTAACTTGCTTAAGACTTGACCTATGACTGATTCTGCTTCTGTTACTGTTACTCTGACTGTGACTGTGACTTCTGACTAATACTGTGACTGTTACTGATCTGTTTACTGTTGCTGATACTGATACTATTTCTGACTGTACTGGCTGTGCTGATAAAACTGTACTAATAACTGATGACTAATGACAAATGGGTGAGACTACTGGGGGGTGGGTAGCTATCTATCTACTGCCAAACTGCCCTCCTTATATACCTTTTCCCAACCTGCTTAGTAATCCAATTCCCACTCTACCAATCTACATTGTTCTCCAAAACGAGTAATGTGCAAGTGTAGATTTTAGATCTGAGGCTGTACAGGACAATGGTATTTGAGGGTTAGTCAGCAGAGGACAATAGCATATATCAGAACAATGTGTAATGAATTACATTGTTCTAAATAAAGAGCTACATTGTTCTGGGCAAGAACAATAGGAATCCATTTTTATAACAATGGAGCAGTGAACAATAGATACCTATCTGCCATTGTGTGAACAATGGCAGTGAAAACAATGGAGTCATATATAAATAGTTTCACATTGTCTTTGGACAATGGGTAAAGAGTACAATGTAGTTCATTTATTATGAACAATAGGATTGAAGAGCTCTTTACACTTAGCCAGGTGTTCTGTACGGATCCGCGCGGAATCCGTGCGGAATCCGTACGGAATTTTCGGAATCTGTGCGGAATCTGCACAGATTTTTCTCTTTTTGGCAGAGGTTTTTTTGGGTCTGTACAGATTCTGCACAGATTCCGCACAGAATCAAAAATTCCGTGCGGATTCCGCAGAATTCCGCATTACAGACCTGAAAAATTCTGTACAGATTCTTATTATACTTATTTCCTTATAGAAAATTAGAATAGAATATTGTGTGATACTAAGCACTAAGTGTGACACTCTCCATTAAGCGTGACACTATACATTGATTGTGACACTAAGTGTTGAGTGTGACACTAAGGGTTAAGCATGACACTAAGCATTGAGTGTGACACTATGGGTTGAGTGTGATACTCAGAGTTGAGTGTGACACTAAGTGTCAAGTGTGATACTAAGTGTTGAGTGTGACACTCTGCATGAAGTGTGACACTAAGGGTTGAGTGTGACACTATGAGTTGAGTGTGACACTTTGCATTAAGCGTGACACTAAGGGTTGAGTGTGACACTAAGGGTTAAGCGTGACACTAAGGGTTGAGTGTGACACTAAGGGTTGAGTGTGATACTAAGTGTTGAGTGTGACACTCTGCATTAAGCGTGACACTAAGGGTTGAGTGTGACACTAAGGGTTAAGCGTGACACTATGGGTTGAGTGTGACACTCTGCATGAAGCGTGACACTAAGTGTTGAGTGTGACACTAAGTGTTAAGCATGATACTAAGTGTTGAGTGTGACACTATGGGTTGAGTGTGACACTAAGTGTTAAGTGTGATACTAAGTGTTGAGTGTGACACTATGGGTTGAGTGTGACACTAAGGGTTGAGTGTGACACTATGGGTTGAGTGTGACACTAAGGGTTGAGTGTGACACTATGGGTTGAGTGTGACACTAAGGGTTGAGTGTGACACTAAGGGTTAAGCATGATACTAAGTGTTGAGTGTGACACTCTGCATTAAGCGTGACACTATGGGTTTAGTGTGACACTCTGCATGAAGCGTGACACTAAGGGTTGAGTATGACACTAAGGGTTGAGCGTGACACTAAGTGTTAAGTGTGATACTAAGTGTTGAGTGTGACACTCTGCATTAAGTGTGACACTAAGGGTTGAGTGTGACACTAAGGGTTAAGCATGATACTAAGTGTTGAGTGTGACACTAAGTGTTAAGCGCGATACTAAGTGTTGAGTGTGACACTATGGGTTGAGTGTGACACTAAGGGTTGAGTGTGACACTCTGCATTAAGCGTGACACTAAGGGTTGAGTGTGACACTAAGGGTTAAGCATGATACTAAGTGTTGAGTGTGACACTAAGGGTTAAGCATGATACTAAGTGTTGAGTGTGACACTATGGGTTGAGTGTGACACTATAGGTTGAGTGTGACACTAAGCATTGAGTGTGACACTAAGGGTTGAGTGTGACACTAAAGGGTTAAGTGTGATACTAAGTATTGAGTGTGACACTAAGGGTTGAGTGTGATACTAAGCATTGAGTGTGACACTAAGGGTTGAGTATGACACTCTGCATTAAGCATGACACTATGCATTGAGTGTGACACTATGCATTAAGCATGACACTATACATTAAGTGTGATACTAAGTGTTGAGTGTGACACTATGCATTAAGCATGAAACCATACATTAAGTGTGATACTAAGTGTTGAGTGTGACACTATGCACTGAGTGTGATACTATACATTAAGCATGACACTAAGTGTTGAGTGTGACACTATGCTTTGAGTGTGATACTATACATTAAGCATGACACTATGCATTGAGCATGATACTATATATTGAGTGTATCACAGATTTCATGTAGTGCCACACTTGACACCTGTGACAAGGCAGCAATGCATGAATCCACACAGAATTCATGCAGAATATGTATGGAATCCATATAGAATAATCACCTCTAATAATAATAATAGCCACTATATAAATTCTGTATGGTATCTATACAGGTCTGTACAGGTCTGTACGGATCTGCACGGAATCCGCATGGATCCGTACGGAATTTTCGGATTCCGTGCGGATTCCGTACGGATCTGTGCGGATCCGTACAGATCCGTACAGACCTCTTGGGGGAGTGTAAATTACTGGGATTGAAAACAATGGAGTTGTATATAAATAGTTTTCTCATTGTCTTCAAAAATAGGTGAATAGTACAATGCAGTTCATTTATTATGAACAATAGGATTGAAAACAATGGAGTTGTATATAAATAGTTTTCTCATTGTCTTCAAAAATAGGTGAATAGTACAATGCAGTTCATTTATTATGAACAATAGGATTGAAAACAATGGAGTTGTATATAAATAGTTTTCTCATTGTCTTCAAAAATAGGTGAATAGTACAATGCAGTTCATTTATTATGAACAATAGGATTGAAAACAATGGAGTTGTATATAAATAGTTTTCTCATTGTCTTCAAAAATAGGTGAATAGTACAATGCAGTTCATTTATTATGAACAATAGGATTGAAAACAATGGAGTTGTATATAAATAGTCTCTCATTGTCTTTATACAATGGATGAATAACACAATGAAAGAGTGTCATATTATCCTTTGTTAGTGCATTGTTTGTGCAAGTGATTAATTATTGATATGTGTATGATGTTTAATGGTGATTTAGGGTTATTTGTTCATGTAAGGTATTGGTTTGTTCATGTATAGTATTGGGTATATTTGATTAGTAGTGTATTGTATCATGTGATGGTGTGAAGTATTCAGTCATGTGACATTACTGTGCAATTTCTTTAATTGTGGTATACAGTGCATTTGCATGCATTATATATAATCAAAAATCATGCCTGACAGCGTATGTACCAGACATGTGAAGCAGCTTGTACATATATGGTTAACCAAAAGGGCCTAGCATCCAGGGAACATATGTGCAGCTTATACACAACTCCTGTGCAACTCCTGTGCAACACATGTACACTGTAGATATAACTCATCTTGGACTCATGCAATACTCACTCAACTTTTCTGTCTGTACCATCTGCTCCTATAAACAGTGTGTAAATATTTGACTAATCAAAGTGCCTAGTGTAAAATGAACTAGTATGTGTAGCTCATGTGTAAGGCATCTATAGCATATATGTAACTCATGTAGGACTCATGCAATACTCACACTACTTCTCCAGCACCACTGTAGTATGTATGTACTATCTATACATCAATTGACTTACAATACTAAGTACTAGAACTAGTACTAATATTGATTTTGCTATGTACTATATATGCTACTAATTTCATCATCACCATTTGATGATTTCAATATGAACAAGCCTAATTCACTTATTACATCTTTGAATCCCTTGACAATTACCTATTCTAGCTTATAATATATACCGCACTGAGTAATGTAACATGAGATGGAGAATTTTATGACTAAAATCAACATAAATATTAATGTGACTATGACGAGCAGGAGGAGCAAATGAAGAGGGGCCGGGTGGGCATGTGGCAGTGTGCTCAGCTGTGCATGCACTTGCCAGTTGATGCTTCCAGCCAATTGCTTACATATTAATCACGTGATACAATGGATCTCCGCTCCGGGTTTGCTCAAAGATTTTTTCGTGCATGTCCCTTTCTTCCTTACTCTTACTTCCTCTTACTTCCCAGTGCCCCACCAACATCGGTGAAATCTGCTTGTGCCCGTGGGATGGGAGCCACTCGGTTACATGGTGGGTCCATTGCGCCGTTGTGCTTGGTTGTGCGACTAACGTTTTCTGCCTAGTGCGGTTGTGCAGTCCTGGGATGTGTATCTTGCAGGCTCAGAGGGTGTCAGTGTTGTGTGGGCTGGGGGTTCATGGTGAGTACCTTGCGCTGTTGCACTTGATTGTGTGACTAACATTTGCTACTCTGGTATAGTTGTAGAATGTTCTCGAGATAGATATCTTGCATGGTTGGGTGGGGCCGCACTGTGCTTTTTGCAGTGTGTGGCAAGCAGGGGAGTCTGGGGGCTGTCTGGGATTGGAGGTTAGGTGTTGTGCACATGATAGTATAAGTCATGTATTAAGTTGGGGGCTTGTGAGTGTCATTCTGTCATTTTGTTGTAGGCATTACTAGTTTGTTGTAGTCTATATAATATATTATGATTATGTAGTGGACATGGTGAGAGTATGTCAACAACATTCCCATTTCATGTAAATGGCATTAGCAGAGTATGTAATTGATATGACAAGGCATCTCTAGATCATGTTCAGGTCATGTATTTCTCAGTATGCTATTAACAGAGGTACGATCTCATTGGCTAAGAGAACAGAATTACATGTCCTAACCATGCCCCAGATATGAGTGTGAAAGGTTTTTTCAGGTCATGTCCAGGTCTGAATTGTGACATTTTAGCATGTACTGCTCATTACTGACCATTACATGACCTGTGCAAATCTGCTAAAATAAACTAACAAAGTTGTTAATAGACTTTATGCATGATTAACTTGTTCAGGACACCACTGGCTCACTGATACATATTACTGATCAACAATCTGTGGGGAGAAAATGCGGATATAGACTGATAAAGACGAAATCTGGATTGACCAGGATAAAGATCTTGTCTGACCTGGAACTTGCATTGAGCATGCCTAGACTGTGCAATACCTGGCTTCATGCTGACCGAAATATCTGCCAGAGATGTATAAAAGAGCAATGAAACTTTTACATATTGCCACTTCAAGATATAGGTACTTGTAAGTAATGAGCCAAAGAGGTAAGGAACATCTAGGTAGGTGATTCAATATGGTATATATGTTAATGTTACAATAGGTGTAGTACTTATTACTAGTCATAGTCATGTACTACATTGCGACATTATATCTAAGCTGAATTCAAATAGAAAGCCCTGCAGCTTGCTGTTATAAATCATTATTTAAGTTCTACATGTGTAATAAATAAAAGGAAAAAAGTTTTGTCATTTATTAGGCAACATTATACATAATTTCAAGCCATTGTATGATGTGCATTTATTGTAAGACTCAACAGAAAGCCTTATAATCCATCTACTTGTGTGTCATTTATATGACATTTTGAGGCTCTCTGTGGGGCCTTTCAATCCTATTTAAGGATCTGTGCTCAACAATATGCATTGCGAGGTGAGTGTTGCCTTAGGGCCTCACAATTCCCCTTAATCTGAGTCAATTGTGTGGCAAACTAGATTTTCATGATATGGTAATTTGTGTATTTCCCTTGTCAACCAATTTCATTCCAACCCAACAAGCTTAACAAAAAGCAAAACTGATCTTTAAACAGCCATTGAGAAATATGGAGACCATAAATTTGATGCACACAGCAATAATTATATAGTATTACTGAAGTTCTAAAGTCCAAGAAAACTTGTCACTCATCTAAATTACTTATCCTGCAGCCTAGTCACAGGGTACTTTAATTTATATCTTATAAATAAATATCTATAAAAACAGAATTTTGGTCTCAAAATGCTCATGAGTATGCTCAAGCACACACAATGCAACCCCAATGAAGGTGCCTGACCCCCAAGCATGCCAACCAAACTTCATAACTGAAAAAAGAGTAACTGAAGATTAAATCTAGATCTTAAATCAGCAGGCAAGTTGCTGAATCACAGAATTTGAATTTATTTGATGGATTTGAGTGTGGTGCTCCAGCTTTCCATAGGACAATGCATATATAACCCTAACAGGGTCTCAGCTAGTATTAATTACTAAGCATTGACTAAGCTTAGAACTCATTGATGTCGCTAACAAGTATGTTGTTTTCAGTCTTATTGCCATTGTATAATGTTTCTATTGAAGCTACAGCTTTCATGCAGACTTGCTACAATATTAAGACATGGATACATTCTATTTAAGTCAAATCATCAGCTTCATTTAGTCTGCAACTTAAAATTCTCCTCAAATAGACCATAAAGAATGAAATAAGCCATGCATATCATATCCATGCATACACTGCAAATAAAATTGCAAAAAATCTGATCTATGATGTTCTGCGATGGTTCATGCATATATATCCATTTCCAGAAGTCTAAGTCTCTTCAGGCATGTTGTTTAAGTGGTGTATTGATTTTTGTATATATGGTCTAAATTGTTATTCTGCTACTACTATACTAAAAACTAGCATTATGACCTAAGATATATAGCAACACCAGTGGCTTTCATTTTGATCAATCCCTGTCACTGACTAGTGGGGGCACACACTAGATGGTCAGTGAGAGGTCATTGATTGCATTCTAGGTCTAAGCACAATCAATAATTAGTATGGAATCAATAGTAAACTAGAAATCATTGTAATATAAATCAATTAGAAATGAAATCAATGGAGACCAGTCCAAAATCAATCAATCTGAAAAATCATTAAAACTAAAAATCAATCAGAATGAAATCTATACAGAAATTAATTCAAATCCTTCGGTCCTCCACTACAGCTCAACATACAAGTAGGCAGTACTTTACACTCCCCCCCCCCTTCACCATGAATTCACATGAAATTCCAGTACTTTACGCTCCCCCCCCCAGTCCGTCCGGACTCCGGGTGGACTCCATGGATTCCATGGACTCCTGATGGACTCCGGCTGGATATCCAATTGTCCACCTGGAGTCCTGGTGGAGTCCTGATGGATTCCTGATGGACTTTGTATCTACCTTAAGGTGAAAAGAATTAAATAAATTACAAAAATTCATTTAAAATAATCAGAAAAAATAAATTTATTACAATTAATTTACATATTTTTATATATTTTCTATAATTTACTCCCCACTGCTCCCCACTTTCATTTCCCATGCTCCCGCCCAGCGCTCTCAACAATGATGACCGGCGAGAAAGTGCCTATTGTCAATGTGGCACCCACTCTTTGTTGCACCTCTCCCTCCCTCTTGCTGCGCCTCCCTTATTTTTCTCCCCATCTCATCACCACCGTGCCCTCCCCCCACATCGCGCTTCCCTCTTTTTTGCACCCACCTCCCCTCCCTCTTGATGCATTCCCCTCCTGCTCGACGCGCTCCCTTCCCTCTCGACGCGCTCCCTTCCCTCTCGACGCGCTCCCTTCCCTCTCGACGCGCTCCCCTCCCTCTCGACGCGTCCCCCTCCCTCTCGATGTGTCCCCCTCCCTCTCGATGCGTCCTCTCTCTCGACGTGTTCCCCTCCCGCTCGACGTGTTCCCCTCCCGCTCGACGCGTCCCCATCCCTCTCGATGCGTCCTCCTCCCTCTCGACGTGTCCCCCTCCCTCTCGATGTGTTCCCCTCCCTCTCGATGCGCTCCCTTCCCTCTCGACGAGCTCTCCTCCCTCTCAACATGTTCCCCTCCCTCTCGATGCGTCCTCCCTCTCGACATGTTCCCCTCCCTCTCGATGCGTCCTCCCTCTTGACGTGTTCCCCTCCTGCTCGACGCATCCCCCTCCCTCTCGATGCGTCCTCCTCCCTCTCGACATGTTCCCCTCCCTCTCGACGCTTCCCCCTCCCTCTCGACGTGCCCCCTTGTCATGTCCCCATGCTTCCTCCCTTGTCATCCATCCCCCATTGTCATTGTGAAGGAGGGGAGAGGAGGCGAGGAGGAGGAGGAGAGGAGGCGAGAAGGAGGGGAGGAGGGGGAGTGCAGGAGAGGAGGGGAGAGGAGGAGGAGAGAGTGAGAGGGAAGGAGTGAACGTCGTCATGACTTGTGATGTGGCCAAGACAGGAGTTGCCAAATGTGTACGGTGCGCACAATTGAGCGCCCTACATATTGTGTAATATGCAATATAATTGTAACGCCATTGTAGTGTATCGGTTGCATGTGTAAGCGTTTGAACTTAATATTATGTAATACTTGAATTGACATGAGTTCAAACCACGCTGTGGACAATGTATATATTTATTTTTGATACAGTACTAGTACTTACTGTAATATTAATTAATATAAAGTAAATGTAATCTAGCTATTCCAACGCTCCAGCAGGAGTCCTGTTGAGTCCAGTCAGACTCCATAAGGATTTAGTCCACTGGAATTCCTGTTGAACTAGCCGGACTCCCGTTATTCAATGGATTCCGGGTGGACTCCTGGTGGACTCGAGACAGACTTGAACAGAACTGGACTCGACAAAAATGGCTGGACTTGCCGCTAAAACACATTCAGCCAAAGTCCGGCAGGAGTCTGTCAGGAATCTGTGGAATCCACGGAGTCCACCCAGAGTCCAGACGGAATGGGGGGGCGAGCGTAAAGACCTCTGAAATTCACATGAATATCACCTATTTGACATAAAATTCACATGAACTTCATGTGATTTTGAATATTTTCTAAAAAGCATAGGTTCATGAACTTTCATGTATTCTAGGTGAAATTAAAGTGAAAATATTGTGAAATTCATTTAAAAACATGGAGAAAATGAATTTATTTATTGATCATGTGACTAATTTACATATTACAAAGCAACAATAGTATTACATAATGTCCCCCAATTTCCTGCCCTTGCATTTGATGTCCCATCCCCTGCTTTCCCATGCCTCCCACCCCTCTGCTCGCTGTGCACCTCATCCCACTCGTTATCCTGCCCCTCCACTCGCTGTGTGCCTCATCCTGTTCATTATCCCACCCCTCCACTCACTGTGCGCCCCATTCCACTTGCTATCTCTGCCCCTCCACTCGCTGTATGGCCCATCCTGCTCATTATTCCGCCCCTCCACTCGTTATCCTGCCCCTCTGCTCATTGTGCACCCTAACACACTCGCCATCCCATCCTTCCCACCTCTCCGCTCATTGTGTGCTCTAACACGCTTGTCATCCTGCCCCTCCCACCCCACCATCCCACCCCTCATGGTCACTGTGTGCCTCCCACTTTCCCGCACTCTTGTTGTTACTGTATTTGTCCTTGATGGAGAAAGAGAAGGGAGGGAGTGAAATAGGAGGTGGAAGGATGAAGGAGTGGAAGGGAGAAAAGAGGGAGAGGGGAGAGGGAGGGGAGAAAGGAGTGAATAATGGTGATGTGGCAAGAAGCAAGAATCAACAATGATGCGATGTGTTTTGGTCATGTGATATTTCAATCATGTGACAATGTATTAGAAAGCGGAGGGTTGGTGGGGGTATGTAGTGTGGGAAATAACTTGTTTACACAAGTCTTCATAGTGCAGTAGTTAATTGCTGTATTGTGGGAAAAATCATTAGTCAGCACTCCGAGGCTGCTGGTTCAATTCTGGCTGGGGTCATTATTTACTATGTGCATTTATTTTTATTATTAGTAAGCAACACTATGAAATGCAATTGAAGCTCACTACTATTGTATAAGTTTCATGTGAATTTCTAGTGAATTTTACATGAATTTCACCAAGTGACATGAATACCTGGTGAAAAAATTCATGTGAAATTCAGGTGAAATTATTAGCAGTGTTCTCACTGAAATTCAGCAAAAATAATGCAAAAAAGTTCACATGAACTTCACCAATTCATGTGAAGTTCATGTGAAATTCACATGTAAGAGGGGGGGGAGTGTAAAGAGCTCACTTCAACACACCCATAGAAGGCAGACACAACTCCAAAAGCACCTGGATTTAAATTAACACCTTTTTTGGGTTTGTAACCTAGAAGCTCAACAATGAAAGCTTGTATCATAATGTTGAAAAATTGAGCACCAACAATAGGATTTTGAGTAATCAGTGATGCAAGTGAGAAATAAACAGATTGAGAGTTATTTAAAAGATTATCTATATGTAAGTTATCACCAGCCAAATAACTAACAATAGGATTGTAGACATCAGCCAGATTCAGAGTCAAGTAAAAAGTAGGAAGGCCTTTTTCAATTACTAATGAGTGAATTTCATTTCACATAACAGTCTTGCTAGCATTAGATCCAGGTATAGGAGCTGTGATAGCTTTCACTTCATTCATGAGTTGTAAGACATTTTGTTGTTCAGTTGTGGTTGCACTTGCAGGATTACCATTTGACAAGGAAGTTACCATGTGCTCAAGTGTTTCAACAGAAATAGATGCAAAACATGAGGCAATTTGATTAAAATTGGTTTTTGACTCTTAAACTAATATTGAGAAGAGCTTTTTGATGTTGTATAATATTAAAACATGTAAACATAAATGTGGGGTGCACTTGAAATCTTCAATCAGCATAACTTAGTAAATGCTTAATATGACACTGAAAAGATAACTTTACTAGATGACTGTTATCCTCAGGTCCACCAATACTATAAGGAAATAAAGTGGGATATATTAAAGGTAACAAGGAGAGATTGTGAAATTCATTAACAGGAATGGGATCATGAGGAACTTGCAAGGTTGAACCATTTTTTGTTTAAAATGTTTTAAAGCTGCAGCACATAGTTCATGAGCAGGCATGTTAGCATTTGTGTCAGTAACTACAACACTCTCAAAATTATCAGGAGATGATGAGAGAAGCTCTTCATTATCATTGTTGTCATATTTTAAAATCAAAGAGTCCACTGTGATGCTGCTTGCACATTTAGGTATAAAATTGTGCATTTTTATCATTTTCAGCATTAAAGCTGAACACATTGAGGAAGCCCATATAATAAATAAAGATTCATGGACTGCTACTCAATAGCAAGCACCCAACACATTGACTTAATATTAATAGTCATAAACCACCTACAAATATACTTATAAGTGCTTCAATGTCCAATCTACCACTAGTCTGGAAATAAAGGAAAGATAATATAATCATTAAAATGGACCGCTTTAGCATCAGTCACATGACTTGTACAGGTGTCTGTTAAGTTCTAAGAGGACCCCTGATAATCCTGCTTTAGGTCAGATACTAATCCCCCTACAATCACTAAAATTTTCTGAAATGTCAGATACAACTTGGCGGGTGTCCCCCTATGGCATCAAAATTTTTACCACAATGTCAAGTTTAGCATCCCCCTATATTTGAGGCTTTGCTGGTAGGTCAGATACTTATCCACCTGTTTCGACACAGCCACACCAACCTTTCATTGCATCAACAAGGGCCAAATGTGCAAGGTTGTGTCCAGTGCCTTATGCACCATCTTCCATATACATCACCATTCCCCACTACTCACTGCCTCAACCACATACTGAGATAGGTCCTACTGGATAGGCCTAATGCCTCGCGAACATGTCCAGACACAGATTTTTCAAACCCTCACTGCCTTACTATCTTCTCTGCAGTCTTCGGTCTATCTCTTCTCTCCCGTTTTTGTATATATAATCAATGTGTGCTTGCAATTGTAAAATTCAGTTCTTTTTCATTAACTGCAATATAAAGTGTTCACATTGCAATTTGCTGCTTCTCGTTCCACTGTGTTATTTTTATTTCATCTACTCGAAATTCTGACTACTCTATTCTGAACAGAAATGAACTTAATTTTTGATGACATTAACACACTCTCCAAATGAAGTACTTAGATTTGGCAGGCATTGTGAGAACATGAACAAGCACAGGGTACAAGCACAGGCTTAAATCGAAAGATACAGCATTTGACCAAATCTGCATATGGTGGCAGTATGGACAAGGAGGAAAAAGACAAAATTGGTAATACAGCAAATGCGAAATTTGCAGCTGAAGCTGGTGCTGGAAAAAATCTTCAACAATGAAGACATGAATTTTCTTTATTGGTGCCCTCTGAACTATTTGCAACAGCTCATGTTAGTTTTGTTGCGCTGTTGAGTAATCAATCTTATGGTATCATTATTGCTAAAGATCAAGTATTGCTTGGAGAAGGTGCACTCTTTATTATTAAAAGCAACAACTGCACTAAGTAGTAATATTATGTTATGGTTATCACAATGTATGAGAGAGGTGCTGGTAAAAGGGGAAAGCACAATTGGGTGTCATCATCAAATAACATTCGTGAGCTCTCTTACATCAGTATGCAAGTTTGGAGGCAGATACAACCTGGTCATCGACATTTCCATGATATTTTCAGTCCCTCAGCTCAACTTGGTTTGCTACAATTTGTTCATGTACCAGCTGGAGCATTTCTATGTGAGTTGTCTGCTTCATCAATAAAGCTGGTTCCTCATAATGACTGCATTGTCGAGATGCACACAAACACATTCACAAATAATTTTGTGTGGATTTCAGGGCAAAAGCAACTTGCTTTGAGCACTGTAAAGCGGCTCATGACAGGCCAGAATCACTCAAATGAAGATACAGTAGAGTAGAAACACTTTGACTATTTTTAGAGGTCAGATACATAATCCCCCTGTAAACCCGAAAATTTGTAGCTTGGATACACTATCCCCCTAAAATTCGAAAATTTTTGACGATTTTTCGTCCCCTATTACAGCCAGAAAAAGGCGATTTTAGTATCTGACCTAAGACGGGATTATCAGGGGTCCTGTTCTAAGACCGCTATAATTGTTTGTTTGGCAACAGGAATGATATCAAACAATTAGTCAGACATGATATAATGAAATATTAATGAAGAGATCTATGCATTACTCAGAGTACAAGACTCTACAGAACTTTAATATTGGTCTATGAGTAATACATATTTCTAAAAAATGAAATATATTCGAAAGAATGAGTGTAATCTACTGTGTCAATGGAAAATTGCAGTAATGGAATGATCAGCAGGGCATACAGAGATCAAATCTCCATGAAAATGGGTGATCTTGGGCTAGTTCTAAAGCTAGAAAGAAACACATGTTAATCAACTATGATTATCAATGCAATGGACAGGATTCCAGCTGATATCAGGCTGAAAGATCAATCATACATGGGAAAGGATGCTTATCCACCAGAAATATCATTGATAGGGGCATCTAAGACCTTGAAACATGATAGATTGATATAGAATGAGTAATGACAGTGCTTCACAGCCTGGAACTGGGTAATATTATTATCAAGAACAATGATGATAGGAATCATAGATAGGAGTAGTGTGTTTCATCTGTTTCACTGTACACATTTAGTATTTATGATTTGAGAACCTGCTTTGTAATACATCTTTCAATTCTGTATATTACTAGGTACATTAGAGGGTAGAAAGGGAAGCAGCATCACGCCTTTCTTGCCCAGTACATAGTTATAGGGTAGTGGTTTAGGTCTTGTTGTTTCAAAGTAATTTAAAGTGATTTATCAGAATCTTGTGGGATTTATTACAAAGTGCAAAGGACTGAGACTCCAGTGAGGGTCTAGTATTTGAGACTTTGAGTAAAAGTGACTTCAAGGAAAGCAAAGGGTTGCTTTCAACCAGTTTTTAAGGATTTAAGTTAACACAGGATGTGTTAATTAGGTTCTTGCAATTTCGGAGTAGTACAGAGTGTATTACTTCTTTTCTTCCAATAAATCATTATTGTTTCAATTCATTTGGGATATAAAAGTGAACTTAAAGATACATTGACATAAGAAGGAGTACTACCTTATCTGTCACTCACATTTCCGGAGTTTTGTACAAGTTAGAAGTGATTTTGCTGTGTAACTATAGCAGACTACACCTCTAGAATACAACTGCCTGTTTCACCACACTGTCACTATGTTCAACTAGTTGTATGTGGAAAGGAGGTACAGATTGATTAGGAAAGGATTTTATTTTATTTCCATCTATTACAACATTAGAGTACAAGGGATTGTTTTGTTTCAGCCAATGTAGAGCATTGTAAACTTTTTGGCTCCTGACAAGTAAAGGTTTTGCTTTTTTCTGTAACTAATCTTGAGAGGAAGGAGTTGATGAATAAAAATAACACAAATATAGGTAATTATATCATTTATTGTAGGGGGAAGAATGTTCAGCAATTGTGATGGTCATTGTGGATAAATAATTACATGACCTTTAAGGCCTTTTTGCACAGTGGGAAGGTCAAGAGATTGATCATGCTGACACAATTGAACTATTAGAGATTTAGCCCAACACCAGGCTATCATAGTCTGTTCAACAATAGTTAAATCCTGCAATTCTTCAGGAACAGGTTCAAGGTATGTTTTGTTAGCCATTGATAAAGGAGGAATTTTACCATGTGTTAAAGAAGATTGACAACTTTTGCACAATTTGACACACTGATTGGTAGAATCAGTACTAAAAGAATTATTTTCACATACATTTCTATCAGGATGCACCAGGAAATTTGCAAAAGGATCAGAAAAGTATAGTTTTGGAACAGGAGGAACAGAAGTTGAAAGAGGAGATAAATCAATTTGTGATAAGGCAATAATAACACCTGATCTTTTGAAATGCAAAGAACCACAAGAAGCACAAATTTGTAAAGAAAGTGATTCTTTACTAGTCATGTTACAAAAATTTTGAATCAACTGATTTTTTTCATTTTCAGAGAGAACCTGAGGCCAATTGTTGTAGATTTCATTTAACAAATCATTTGGCTCAGAGGTAACAACACTAGAACCATTTTCCCTGAGATATTGTTAAGTACAGAGGTAAGGGAACTTGTTGGCAAAGTAGATAAATTTTCTATGTCAATATGTAGAGATTGAGTCAAAAGGATTAAGCCTGAATGAGTATTTGTTGATTTAATTACAATTTGCAACATATGATGTTTCAAGTCAGTTTGTGAGGGAATTCTGTGGAGAGAGGTTTGGCAGTCTGATCTAAATTGAATACAGTGATAGAGATCAGATGTAGCACAATAACCATTAACAAGATGATCAAGTAACAGTTGTTGTAGTTGTGTAACAGAAAAAGAAATATATGGAATATTAATACCATGTGAAGACACAATTAATTCCAAATCAATCTTTTTAAGGGAACACATATTATTTATTAGGTAATAAATAGAGTCATTGAAAAGGTTTTGGTCACAGACAAAGCAATTTTTGAAGAGGGAAAATAAGTAGAGGACACAGTTTCTTTTGGCATTAGAAAGAACATCTATATGCAGGAAATGTGCAAGTGAGGAAAGATTACTACTTGACAATGATGAATGTATAACTATTTGTAAAAAACATAGTTTTAAATGAGAAGGAGAGGTAAATATTGAAGCACTATATTTACACAAATCTCCATCAGTGTCTGTAAAGCAGTGACCACAAAAGATGTGATTGAAAAAATCAGTCAATGAAGAAAAGTTGGAGTCACTCAGGGCAATGGCATGATTATTCAATGTAAAATTCAGATGATTTAGAGATGTAAACAAAAGTGACAAATTATTCAGATTTCCTAACAAGGATTTGTACTGAAACAAATTATTAGTATGTAGGTAGGATCAAAATAAAGAGTGCTTACTTGGTTCAATGTATAAGAGGTGGATTGATGAGTTTCAGAATCTGTGTCCAACAGGCAATTCTGAGTGCAAGAAGCTATAGGTTTGTTTGGATTCCCATTAGGTTCTGTCCTGATAAAGAATAAGATTCCATAATCCAGTATAAGACACAATAAACTTACAGTAAAGTTTGGATACTCATAACAAGAAAAAAATCACACAAAAAGAAAGGTGTTTGCAGTCAAGAACATTAAGAAGAAAGAAGGTGGGCACTGAGACCCAGTTTAAATACCATGATCAATTCAAAGTTTTAAATAGAAATTAGGGAGAATGACTGATGAGTTAGAATGAGTTACTCAATACAGAAAGGGATTGAATTCTTAAAGGACAATGCTGAATGGACCTGGAACTTTTAGCTGTAGCAGAAGTAATTGAATATTGGCAGTCAGCACAATACTCAAGAGTATGATGAAATGGGAAAGCTGTTCATGATGAGACAGACAGTGAGGGCAAGGAAGACAAGGGAGATGTAGGAATTGAATGATAACATATATTCTTATGACTCTCATGTGGTACTTATTGACAATGAGCTTGGAACATGAGAGACATGGATTGAGTTGAAAATCATAGATAAAATATATTATAACTATGTACAAAAATAATATACTATTCTATGCTGTAGGCAAGTAAAATAAGGTCCTGAAGATTTAAATAATGATAAAACCACAACACCAAACTATGCAAAGGGTGATGGTGACTGCAAGTGTTGGAGGAGGAGATAGCATTGGATTGGGGGAGATTATGTTATGAAGATGTTGATTTGTTGTTGGCAGATGTGGTGCAGACATTGTCACACAAAGAACCAAGGCATCTCATCATCCATATGGTGATTTGTAGTGAAACAAAAGCAGCAGGACTAGGGAGAAGAGGAAATGGGAAGAATGAAGGAGGGAGGCAGTGGAAATGAACCCAGACAACTGGAAGGCAAGGGAAAAGGAGTGGCAGACATAAGAGGGAAAGGCCCTTCAAACTGAGACTTGGGCTGCTTCTTCTGCTGAAGCAGCTCAGGATACATCACCCCTGGAAACAGGAAGGTGGCTTGAACCTCCTGCCTGCCACATCCTGCACCTGATGTATATGAATGTCAGCAAGTATAACCTGCACAATGAGCATGTGTGCTTGACATTGACAGATGGGATCATAGTGAGTCAACTAGAGAGGGTTTCAGTTAGTATGTGAATGAAGAGGGTGGAGGAATGAGAATGGAACAGGGGAAAAACAACCCACTCTACATTCCCATATGATACAAATCCCAATGTTTGCCTCTTACTGGCTGCTTCCTGATGTTGATGTCAATATGTGTACTCTGCACAGCAAGCAAGTAGTCATGGGTTCAACATGGTGAGAGAGGTGGAGAGAGCATTGATTAGTATGTGAATGAAAGGGAAATGAGCAAGGAGAACATAACACAATATGAGGTGATAGAGCCTGAAGGTGGATGGTGGAGGAGAGAGACGAACACAGTGGAGAAAGATGAGAAAATGTGATGTTTGCTTACAGTTGAGTCTGCCCCAGACACAGTCCCTACCCTACCCTATCCACTATGCTCATCCCCCCAGCAATAAATTACAGCACCCATCCTGTTCAGAGGTGTAGGCTCATACTGATTTGCCAGGCCACCACACAGTATTCCTTGGTTGACTGTCCAGTCCTGCCAGCTGTTTGGTACTTGGCATCTCCCATTTGTAAACACATTAAAAAGTGAGATTGAGGTCTTGACATAAGTACATGGTACTCACAGTATCTAGGAGGCTGCCACAAACAACAGAGACCCTTTTGCAGACTGGCCACAGGCCCACAAGATGTATGGCATCAATCATGTGGTGTATTTCTATTGATCTGTCAGCAGTAATGCTTTAGATAATCCTCCTGCCCACAAATCAAATATCCTCATCCCAGAAGGTGTAATATTCATACACACAATTACAAATACTTCAGAGCCACAGGCTTGGTGGAGAGTGAGAGCTGGAGACAACCAAAGCAGTGCAGAGATGGTCTGGGGGCAGGTTTACCCCAGGACAGCATGGCATTTGTAGGGTGGGACAGGGGTAAAAATATTGATGGTGCTGCTGTGATGGGAGGTCAATGACATAGGGGGGGGAATGACAGGATGAAGGGGGGACTCAGGGAACATATTGTTGAGGTTGTGGGGTTTGTTGAGGTGGGGAGTTGAGGTGGGCAATATGGCATGAGATAGGAGAGAAGCAGAAGGTGGTTAGTACTCAGTAAGTAAACTGAATAAGAGAAAATCAATATTGACAATTGCCCTGTGTCACAGAATGTCACAAATGATCAATTGACCAACTAATCATGGAGTGTAAACAGGCTTTGACCAATCATATTGCCAAAAAGTGAGATCCTGACTGTGATCCACAAATTGACTTTTATGGTAATCCAGTGGTCCCCAATACCCAACTACCTTAAAAGGTAGTGGGAATATGAATGTATTATTAAATATGAGAATCACAATATTGGTGTGATTTCCTCTTTTTCTTACCATACTTTTAAATAAAGTGGTAATTCTAATAAATCAATAAAATATGTGAAGTCAACATGTTATTGAAATAAATTCACATAAAAAATAGGGAGAGTACTACATATTGCTAAAATGTGCTACTAAACACAGTTGAGAAAACATATTACAAAGAGGAAGTAATACAACATATCCAATATAACCCATGATGAAATTTTGAAAGATCTAACCTGCATGAAATGTGTGGACCTATAATCAAAATGGTTTCAAAGTCACATAAACCAGACCTTAAATAGTCAGGAACCCAGAAAAGTAAATTGCCGATTTTATCTGTAGTCCAGCCATTTCTATAACATGAAGTATAAATTGAAGGGCCTCCAAGAGAAAGTAAATTACTAAGATGACCTGTATAACTGATATTTTAACAAATTATAGCTATTGACCACAAAGATTACACACCTGTTAATTGTAACTTTTTAATATTCTGCAAGCCAGGCACCATTTGCTGTGCATATGGTATAAGTGCAACTGATGTAACTGAATTTGTGCAATCTTCAAAGGGATCTGCAGTAATTGTTCCACTCTCCATAGTCCATATTCTCACTGTCTCATCATATGAGCATGATACCATTTTCTTTCCATCTGGAGAAAATGCTACTGATGTGACTGTTTCTGTGTGACCTTCAAATGGACCAGCAGCAATTGTTCCACTCTCCACATCCCATATTCTCACAGTTTGATCCCATGAGCCTGATACCACTTGCTTTCCATCTGGAGAAAATGCTACTGATGTGACCCAATTTGTGTGACCTTCAAATGGACCAGCAGCAATTGTTCCACTCTCCACATCCCATATTCTCACAGTTTGATCTTCTGAGCCTGATACCACTTGCTTTCCATCTGGAGAAAATGCTACTGATGTGACTGCTTCTGTGTGACCTTCAAATGGACCAGCAGCAATTGTTCCACTCTCCACATCCCATATTCTCACAGTTTGATCATATGAGCCTGATACCACTTGCTTTCCATCTGGAGAAAATGCTACTGATGTGACTGCTTCTGTGTGACCTTCAAATGGACCAGCAGCAATTGTTCCACTCTCCACATCCCATATTCTCACAGTTTGATCAGATGAGCCTGATACCACTTGCTTTCCATCTGGAGAAAATGCTACTGATGTGACCCAATTTGTGTGACCTTCAAATGGACCAGCAGCAATTGTTCCACTCTCCACATCCCATATTCTCACAGTTTGATCTTCTGAGCCTGATACCACTTGCTTTCCATCTGGAGAAAATGCTACTGATGTGACTGCTTCTGTGTGACCTTCAAATGGACCAGCAGCAATTGTTCCACTCTCCACATCCCATATTCTCACAGTTTGATCCCATGAGCCTGATACCACTTGCTTTCCATCTGGAGAAAATGCTACTGATGTGACTGAAAATGTGTGACCTTCAAATGGACCAGCAGCAATTGTTCCACTCTCCACATCCCATATTCTCACAGTTTGATCTTCTGAGCCTGATACCACTTGCTTTCCATCTGGAGAAAATGCTACTGATGTGACCCAATTTGTGTGACCTTCAAATGGACCAGCAGCAATTGTTCCACTCTCCACATCCCATATTCTCACAGTTTGATCTTCTGAGCCTGATACCACTTGCTTTCCATCTGGAGAAAATGCTACTGATGTGACTGAAGATGTGTGACCTTCAAATGGACCAGCAGCAATTGTTCCACTCTCCACATCCCATATTCTCACAGTTCGATCATGTGAGCCTGATACCACTTGCTTTCCATCTGGAGAAAATGCTACTGATGTGACTGAAGATGTGTGACCTTTAAATGGACCAGCAGCAATTGTTCCACTCTCCACATCCCATATTCTCACAGTTTGATCTTCTGAGCCTGATACCACTTGCTTTCCATCTGGAGAAAATGCTACTGATGTGACTGCCCCTGTGTGACCTTCAAATGGACCAGCAGCAATTGTTCCACTCTCCACATCCCATATTCTCACAGTTTGATCCCATGAGCTTGATACCACTTGCTTTCCATCTGGAGAAAATGCTACTGATGTGACACCATTTGTGTGACCTTTAAATGGGCCAGCAATCTTTTTTCCAGTTCTGATGTCCCATACACTAACTGTGTAATTTTGGTATCCAACACTAATTTGCTTTCCATTGGATGAAATAGCCAAACTCATCACTAGTGATGTATGGTGGTAAACTTCACTTCCTTGATATCTCCAATCTTCTTTCATGTCACTCTGTCTGAAAATAGTATTTTCAAATATTTTATGATATTTATCATAAATAACTGTTTTTTTCGGAGTAAATGGCAATGCTGAAAGATAAATATGTGGTGCACTTGTTGTTATTGGAACATTGAAATGTAATATAAATTGAATTGCTTCATTAATAAATTCTTCAAATATTTTCTCATGCTATATATATTTAATTCAGTGTCTAATCCAAGCTAGTTTTTATTGTACTTACATTTTGACAATCTTTCAATTCTTTAAGTAGACCCAAAGCCTTAGGTATTTCATTTAATAAACTCATGACTTCAAGCCAATATAGAAATTTTTCATATAAAAATTCTATTTTCTCCTCTATTCTTTCTGTTCTATATTCTAGACATTTAATGTTCATTTCATGTGAAAGCCAATAAATGCAGCAGTACTGCAAATGACTTGGTATGCAATTCTGGATCCTTTCAGGTAAATTTTCTATGTCTTGATTTTTTATATATGATGTTTCTAAATTACAAATGTTGAACTTTAGTTCTTTATTTAAAATTTTATATATTTTTATTTGCAGTTTAATGTTATATGTTGTTTTGTTAACTTTGTACTGATCCATGTTACATCTTTCTGTTAAGAATTCAACAAATGACAAATGCCTTGTAGCCACATTCCCATTATTTGCAGATACCACAGGCTGTAAACATTTCAGAATTACTTGAATATCATCTTCAAGATCTTCATCTTCACCTTCACAAATGAAGTGGTATATATCATTTACAGTTAATGAAACTTTTGCAAGTATTATTAACCCCAAAACATTCTGAGCAGTTAGTTTGTCTATCTCACTCCAAGCTTCAAATGATATTTTCAGAATTTGAATATACAAATTATCAATGTCAGACACTGTACTCTCTTCTTGATTTTCCATAATTTTTCTCAACTTTTTCTTTGGAGATATCAAGCCTTGTTGATCTGAAATAATAAATTTAACAGCTGTGTAGGCCCAAATGAACAATCCAGAAGCCTTTGTTGCCATTGCATTCAAAGCCTCATCACTTGGCTTCCAGTTCAGCCAAGAGTAAGATTCTTCAAATTTTCTTTGTATATAAAATATGATATCACTGTTAATTTCTGATCCTGGACTTGAATCAATTTCTAACTCATAATCAATGCATATTTTGGCATTTTCCAGCCCTATTGGCTTTGAACCAGACCTTCCAGTAATTATAAGTTTACACCTTTTTGACAATTTTGACCAAGAGAATAATGTGTTCATGAAAATATGCTTATCATCTGAAGCCCTGCATTCATCTAATGCATCAACAATAACCACGGGATTGTGAAGTTGATTCAGATATTCAATGAAGCTTGTGGAAATAAGATTATCAAAGTGCCATTTAATATCTTGAATTCTAAAAGTATTATCCAACTTTTTTGCCATTGCTTCAGCAATCAATGTGTGTTTAGAGGCTATATTTGCTGCTATTGTTCTCCAAATAGTGCAGGGATCACCAAGAACTGCATCATCCCTTTTGAAAAAGTGGTAGCCACAGAGTCTTTGAGTCCCAGAGAGCTTGGAAACCCAACTAGATGCAATAGCTGATTTCCCACTTCCAGGATACCCAGTAATCCACATTATATTTGGTGTTGACTCATCTAATAGTGAGAATAGTTGAATATATAATTAAAGTTTAGTATTACAGATTATACATACCAAAGTCAAGAAGCCATTTATCCATATTGTCAAACAAGCTCTTTCTGGTGCCTTCCATACAGCAAGGAACATAATAATGATCATGAGATACTGGCTTTAGTAAACCAAGCTTGAGCACAATTTCATTTGCACCCCCATCATTAATATTGGTAATAACATCTCGACCAGCAGCAGTGAAGTTTGAATTTTGAATGGTTGGATTATGTACATTTTTGAGCATTTCAGTGCTTGATGCAGATACAGTAGCCATTGGTTCAAATCACTTATAGTCGAGTTTGTAGGTACGAGCTTAGGATGTTGAGATTCACAAAGAGAGGGGGGGAAGAAACATGTTGATGTTGCTATGCTGTCATTTTAAACCCATGCACAGGCCTGCATCACGCGCTGATAATCATAGAGGACATTAATAGCATGCCTGTAGATTTTCTTGTCTGTTCGGCAATTGGACAGCGTGGTCCTCGAGTTATCACACATACGTGCTATAAATATTATGAACGCCAATGTGGAATAACCACGAGACCAGTGGAAGAACCAATAGAAGACTTACTACAGGTGTTGCTTCCTCGCTCAAATCTGATAATTAAAGGGCAGTGACATGGAAGATGTCAAATGTGAGAACACCGTGTAAAACGGGCGAGAGATGCGCACACTGATTGATGAAAGATAAGTAAGACGAAGACAGGTGTGACCATTTTCCTAATTCATGCGAGAAGCGCACATTAATACATAGGAGACAAGTCTGACAACTTAATAGAACATCGAATGCACACCGGTCCTACTTACTCTCTCTCAAAAACTCACGCTTAGTCAACGAAAACAGGTTCATTTCGTTAATTGAATGGATAACAAATGTTTGAGACCTAAGTGCTATTCGAAGGTCAAAACGGATTTAAAGATTGGTTGAAGAGTCGTCGAAGACTCGAAGGACTGAAAGGGCAAGCGCGTGTCGGTCGTGCGACTAATTGTTTTCTTACGTAATGGATACAAAATGTTGAGTCGCCTGGATCATGTCGATGCCAACATCGATCAATCCATCTCGTCGTTCAATCTACTTTGAATCCCAGTCAACCATGTAGTATGAGTGCATGTGAGCTCTCAGCTCGATGATCCCATCTTTCTCTCTTTCTAAGATATCCACTCGATTCAGCATGTAGCATCGAAACGCTTGTCCACTCTCTCGCTCTCAGCTCAACGTTCCGGACGGCGTTAGAAGAACCATATTTACCTTCTCCCCCCATTACATGTCGGAGCTTGACGTGTACGCGCGATCGTTTGAAGTAGGGAGTGCAGAGGGCACATGCCCAGGCCCAATTCATTCCGAGTTAAGATGGAGCCTGTGGTCGAACTCCTTTGCCGTCAAGTACGTCTTCCTGCTACCTTCCATTGCAATCTATGACTGTTGTCTCCCAGCTCCCCCCACCCTCAAGCCTCTACGCTTTCTTCGTAACCGGCGAAACTATCACAGCCCTTGCAACATCTCACCTCATGGAGTTCACTCTGCTTCCACCTTCGGCACGTTGCATGTGGACACCTGCGCAAAGGCGTGAAAGATCGGGAGAGGCTTTATCTAAAGAGTTACCTCGCTTTCAAGGCCGACAAACCGGAGGGGGTGGGGAAGCTGTAAACTGACGCGCTGGGGAAGGTCTGGAAGGAGGTGGACAACTGGACAGGGTGGCGAGATCGGTGCAGCGTTGTTCTGCAGCAGGCTTACTATTCTGCTTTAGGTCGGCTTGCCTTCCATTCGTTTTTGTGATGCACTGACGAAGCAAGACTGGTACAGATGCAATACCGCGCATTTACGTCCAAATCAACTCAACATCAACCGGAAATGCAACAGGTCATGCGAATGGCGCACCGCCTAATTCTTAACGTCCTTTGGTCATCGTCTCAATCCCCGTTCTGAGTCACCGACCCCTTGACCCTCTGCCTGGTCACACTGCATTCCTTCTATGCCTCTAACCCACCAGGAAAGGCACAGCTGGCACCGGCCATAACAATAATGCTGCCCTCAATGCCGACCCTCCAATGGGGCGGAGAATAAATGGGCCAGGTCCCCTTACAAGACTCTGGGTGCGTATGATGTATGTGTGTTTCTGCTCCTTAATTTGTCGTTTGCTTGGACTGATTCACTTTCCTCTTGCTACAGTAGATGTTCGACGCCTTTTTTTGCAATCCACGACAGACGGGTTTTCCTGCTTACTTTGGATCTTGCATCGCCAGCGCACAACCGCATACACAACAAGACAACGCGGGGTAGGTGGACTTTATCAAGGAGTCGAGAGATGTCGGGGAGGGTATTGGTTATCTAAGGCTATTGGTACGTTGATTCTTGGTTGATTCCTCCTTTCGAGTTTGGACTGAGGCGTGTTGCCATTTGTGCTCTAGATGGCTTTCGTCTTTTATACCGCCCGGTTGTAGGTGTAGCACAGCATTGTGAATACCTCTCCGATGTCTGTTTGCTGGGGCTTATACTGAGACGAGTTCTGTGTTCGTTCGTATACGCCAGCCTTGAGTAAGGCATACATAGAAATCTTCTCGTCGACGAGGACCTTCGTTTCGGCCATTCTGTACGGAAACGTAGATGCTCCATGAGCTCCACTCCTCCCCTGCGCTTTTGATGGGGTTTAGTTATTCCGGTGCTCTCTTCCCCATACCCCGCGGGCTCCATCAGGACATGGTATCGTTCGAGGATTGAGGGGGTTTGGAGGCGTTTGGATGCTCCCCTCTAACTAGTGGCGGGAGCAGCACCTCGTGTGTTGGAGGAGAGCAAATCGTAGCGTGATCGTGATCTTTCGTCACGAGCCTTGCATGGCCACTCTATACTGTCCACGGCTACCAGTCAGAGATCCGCCAGGGCTTTCCGTACGTACAGCGTCCTTAATCCCATCTGCTCAAGATGTCATACTGCACCCAAGACTAGCCGTTTTAAACGCCGACCTGATACTTGAACATGAATGGTTTTCTCAGTTCTGGATGCGTACATCCACGCGCGAGTTAACATAACGAACGTATTTTGGAGCTATTACCGATGGTTATGGATGACGTAGGGGGCAGCGCGGATTTTCCCCATCCCTCTGAGGGGGACCTTTTCTCTGCGAGGGGTGGTGGTATGGCCTCTGGACTGCAGGGTAGTGAAGGGGGGAAAATTTAAAGGTACGTCTTTTATAATGGTTTATCCACAACGTCCTTAACTTGAATACGATTACAGTTGCTCTTTCTCTACCGCTGTCTCGCGACATTGTGCACAATGCAGCTGATACTAATGCAAGTGCCGAAGTGAATACCGATTCCGAAGAGGTGTTGACGACGGAAGCTGTCCGTGCTCTCACCCTTCGTGTTACCCACAAGCCTATACCGCAAGAACTGTTCGGGCAGCTGGATAACTTGAAGCTCTCGCCCTGCTCTTGACAATTCACTGTATCTCGACACACACCACGTTTAGCGTTTCATGCCAATAGCACTGGTTTCGCTGGGACCTCTATACACATACATTCACCAGGACTGAAGCTGCCGAAGGCGTGATCGGTTGAAGACGGTTACTTTTCCGTCTACTGGGATTGCGAAAATAGCCAGGATAGCACCATCCCTCGTCATATTCCACGCAGTGGATAGCCTCAGTCACCCTCTTCGGCTGCCACCTTCCTTAACAGCACTCTCTCAGGATGGCATATCATGAACTTTTGACCTCGGAAGCTACCTTTGCCTGGCATTCGGGCGATGGCTTCACTTGTTCAACCCTAAACATGAACCGTGACGCTCTCTCCGCTGGATACCCGAAGCTGTCGTCTCGCTTAGGACACTTCACTGTAGCTCGATACCTGCACAGCGCCCAGCCTCCTATGCTTCGAGCTGTGTAAGTATATACCTACGTTCTCGAGGAGGAATCTATTGAAAACGTAATAAATAGAGGATCGCTCCCATCTACTGTAATTGCAAAGCGATATCCAGGATAACACCGACTTCCTCGTTGTACTTTACGCTGAAGATGCCCCCTGTCGCCCGCTGCGACTGGCACCTCTCTAAATCAAGAGCATATGATGGACTTCTATTCTCGGAAGTCGGAAGATACCATGGTACTGGGCTGTGGCTGTAGGGTTGTAACTTCGCCTCATAAACCTGGACCATTCAGCAAGGTAAGATCTAGAGGCTCTAGATCATTGTATCTTTAGACAACGGGAAACACGTCGCGGTTCATCTACTCTACTATCGTAGCAGTGGGTGCGCCTCTGGGATACATTGTGTTGAGTCGCGGTGGAGCTTACAGGTTCTACATTCTCGGTGTACGTCAGTACTTTGCTGTAGCAGCGACTGATTGCCTTGAATGCTTTCGCGTAAAGTGGTGATACGGAGCAGCGCCCCTTGTGAGTGCTGAAGTGGTTTTGAGTTTTGGTTCTCTTTATGTTTGAGGTTTATGTAGGAATCAAGTTGGGTGGAGAGTTTGAAGATACCTAGGGTTGTTAGTCCCGCTACGATACCAGCGTTAGCTGTGTGTATGAGAGAAAGGGGGAATGTGTAACGTACCAGCTGCTGCGAGTTAGCTGCAAGAGATGCTATACGAGTCCGATTTGAGGTGAAGAGGGGTGGTTGTGTGTTTGGTGGAGACGTTGTGTCTTTTTGAAAATAAAAGGAGTGAGATGAATGTAAAGTGATAGTTGAACGCGTTTGCTGAGCTTGTTAGTGCTCGTAGCGAAAACATAGGAGGGAGAGTGGAAGGCGTACGCAATATTATTTATAGCTGGCAGCCGGCGGCTAAGTTCCAGTCGAGCAACTCCTTCTCCCACTGTCACCACCCATCCGACCATTCATCTGCACGAGCTGAATCGACTTTCTCACCATCTATACTACTTCCATCTGTTCGACTATCCTGCTAGATTCACCATCCTGAATGTCCAGCGGTACCGGTAAGTAGCCATCGCATCCTACCAGAACCAATCAGAACACTACTTACCTCAGCTTCAACTCAGGCCGTATTCCCGTGTTAGCATATCTTTACATTCTCATGGACACCTAAATTCATGCGTCACTGCGACCCAACGTACCGATCGGTTCTCATGGGCCTCAGATTCTGTTGACTCCATAGACCCCCACGCATCCAACCCTCTCACCCTCCCAAGCCCCATCTCAACCAACCCCACCAATGCCAGGCCTATCCACCTCTCACTCAATCCTAATAACAGGCTCAACATCAGGCATAGGGCGCGCACTCGCACTCGCCCTCTCTGCACTCCCGCACAAGCCCCAAGTCATCGCATGTGGTCGGCGTGTTGAGCGGCTCGCAAAGCTCCAGGAGAAAGGGCTCGAAACGCGTCGGTTGGATTTGGGTAATTTGGATGGGCTGAATGAGGAGGTTAAGGGGATTCTTGAATCGTATCCTGAGGTTGGTTGTTGAAGTCGTTTTGAGGGAGGTGGATGTTGACGAGCCTGTGTACAGTTGGACACGGTGATTTTCAATGCGGGGATACAGCACCAGTTTGATTTCTCGAAGCCGGAGAGTGTTAAGATGGAGAGTACGTGCGCCATTTCGTCCTGCTTGACCAAATACTGATGATCGCGTAGATGTAATACAGGAATTAACAGTGAACTATACTTCAGTTCTAATGATGCTCACATGTATCTTACCACACTTCCAAAAACGTTCCGTGCGTCCTTTCCCTTCCTCCTCTCCCTCCTCGTCGCTAACTCGACCCACAACAGGCTGAAGGGAAAGAAAGCACTGTAATCATTGTTACATCGGGTCTCGCCCTCGTCCCTCTCCCAACTGTACCAAATTACTGCGCTACAAAAGCAGCGTTGCACAGTTTCACTGTGTCCCTCCGTGCGATGCTTCGTGCGAGTGGGAGTAGGGTGAGGGTGGTAGAGGTATATCCGCCGTATGTCTTCTTTTCCTTCTTTGACGTTGTTGAGTGTTAATTGTTTGATTGGATAGGCTGGTCGAATCGGAGTTGCATGATCGTACGCCCGCCCCTTCCCTCCCTTTCCTGTACTAATACATACGATAAACAGCCTATGGGACGACGGAGAGGCTGTCAAAGCACTGGATGTCCCTGGAGGAGTTTATTCGGCATGTTATGCCCCCCCTCCTGTCAGGGGAGGAGAATATACCAGTTGGAAATTCAAAGGATTGGTGGGAGCGCTTTGGGGAGGGGGAGAAGGAGGAGATTGCACAGGCTAGACTTGCTGGTAGGTGAGAAGAGAAGGGAGAGTGAGGGACGGTGGTATAAGTTTGTTGACGTATCACGGAATGTTATCGTTTAGAAAGAGCAATGATATCCTACTATACATTCGAGTATTCAAGCTCAAGTTACAACTTCCTTGGTACCGCTTTTAGCCCACCACAGAGAGGTTAGAATGACCAAACCCAACCCAACATTAGGGTTAGCCAACCAATTCCGTCCCGCCTGGACTGTTGACGACATTCTTCCGACTGCCACCAACCCAATTGCGCCTTTTCACGTCTTTCTTCCTTCCTCTCTCTTTCCAGGCTCCTAAAACCATCCCTCGCCTCGCTCGAATGGCCTACGTGCGATAAGATTACAAACACGGACAAACATTAAGCACATCTAAGAGGCCAAACTCGCGAGGGAGGGGCTGGCTTTTTTCGTCTCGGCGTTCTCGGTAATGTGACAGAACCTTGCTCCCTGGGTCGCGAGATATGGCATCGCTTACAGAAATTACTAACTTCACACGCAATAAATGTGTCTCACGCAGGTTCACCTTCAAGTTGCGCGGTGTTCAAGACTTCAAGTTAGTCCTTTAACTTCGACACACCCTAACTTCCAAGTATGTTAGTAGTGGTCTCTGTGTCTCTGACATGTACTGCATAAGCCAGGTGTTCCTGTAGGCTAGCACACATACAATAAAATTATTGCATCTCTTACAAGTTATTTATGTACCACAGGCAAATGCAATACAACTACGAAAGTCCAATTTACCTTTGAAGGCATTAAGCCTTTACTATCTCAGTAAAGAAAATTATAAGATACTATCGGAGAAATTACAATGACTGCAATGCATTGTAAGGTACAGGCTTTCCTTTAGAGTATTGAACAACTTGGTACTCTTATCGTACATTAATAATGATGCTGTGTACACAGAAATATATTATTAGTGCTCCTGACATTATAATGCAGTACAACTAATACAAGCTGACACTTGAAGCCGACATTTACTGAATTAAGTTTCAAAGCTTCCGATTTCTTTCAGCTATAGCATTTTGTATCTTGGAAATAAACGACAATTAAAGTAATATTTTCATTTGGAGCACCTAACTTCCATGATACAACAAATAGTGACTAGTGAGCAGCCATAAACTGTACCGCGGCACTTCTGAACCACGGTACATACCTGTAGAGAATATGAAGTAGAGAATGTGAAGTTAGCGTGGGATCGCATTTATTGCGTGTGAAGTTAGTAATTTCTGTAAGCGATGCCATATCTCGCGACCCAGGGAGCAAGGTTCTGTCACATTACCGAGAACGCCGAGACGAAAAAAGCCAGCCCCTCCCTCGCGAGTTTGGCCTCTTAGATGTGCTTGATGTTTGTCCGTGTTTGTAATCTTATCGCACGTAGGCCATTCGAGCGAGGCGAGGGGATGGTTTTAGGAGCCTGCTCTCTTTCTAAATGTTCCTATCCCCCCTCTTGTGCAACCGGGGCAATGCGATCCTACGATCCGGGAGACCCATCATCCATATGGCTTGGAAGGAAGACAATCATTGTGCAAGATATATATAACATCGTCGCAAGCATGGTGTGCTGGCTCGAATCTCGAACTCAGGGCCCACTTTATACCTGGGGAACTGATTATCTGGTCTCTTTAACCCCCCTCTGTAAACCCAACGAACAAAATCAATCCGTCTCTTCCATCTACCCATCGAAATCATGGGATCCCTTGAACCACTCACCCCCCTCCCGCGCCCACAACGTATACTCGTGATAGGGGGTGGACCAGCTGGACTAGTTACACTCCGCAACCTCATCGAGCACGGAGAATTCTCGCATGTCGAGCTGGTAGAGAGGAGGGACGATGTCGGTGGAGTGTGGTACGTCCTTTCCTTTCCCCCTTCTCCTTTCATCACTCCACTCACACATTTCAATATACAGGTACCTCGACGACCCCACCAAAGAAACAACGACCCCACGCTGGCCCTCCCCTGCCTACCCAAACCTAATAGGAAACGTTCTCCCCACCTTCCTCTCCTTCTCCTCTTACCCACCGTTCCCCACTCCCCCGAATTCCCCCAACCAGCCCTTCCCAACGCTTCAAGAGACATATGAATACCTCCGCACCTTTTCGGCACCGTTCGTAGCTACAGGAAAGATCAAGCTGAACACGGAGGTTGTAAGAGTCGAAGAGCTTCCCCGTCAGAAGGCGGAGATACTGGGGGTGGAAAGTCGTTTTATGTGACTGGAGTCATAGCAAGCAGGGAGAAGAGAGGGAAGAGCATTGGGATGCTGTGGTTGTTGCTGTGGGATGGTACGATAATCCCGTGTGGCCATCCACACCTGGGCTCGATATACTCCGTGACAAGGGCATAGCCAAACACGCGAAAGAGTGGCGCGGGGCGAAGGGGTACGAGGGGAAGGTATGTCTCTTCCTTTTCCTTCCTCTTTCTTCGTGACGAAGCAAACTAACCATTTCAAACAGAAAATCCTAATAATAGGAAACGCAAACTCCTCAAACGACATAGCAGCACACCTAGCCCCCGTAGCCCACGCACCAATATACCAATCCCAACGACGCGAGCCATGGTTCCTATTCAAATCCCTCCCGGACGCGCGTATACGTAAAGTATCCCCGTAGCACGATATGAATATACACCCTCCGGACACGTATCTGCATATCTTGAAGACAGTAGAGTGTTAGAGGGGGTGGACTATGTGTTGGTAGGAACGGGATACCGTCCCTGTCCGAAATTTATCTATCTCCTTCCTCGCCCTTCTTCCCCTTCAACGGAACTAGTCCCACTAATACCAATCCCCGCACCCTACCCGGCCCGCATCCCAAACCTCCACCGCCTAATCCTCCACGCGCACAACCCAACACTATCCTTCATAGGCGCAGCACACTCTTACACGCCCTTCATAACAGCAGATCTTATCTCCACATGGCTCGCATTCGCCTGGTCATTCCCTGAACTTTCTTTGTATCCCCCTTCCATAGAGCAACGCCTCGTATTCGAACAAGAACGATTGAAGAAGATGGAAGAGAGAAGGAAGGGGGCGGGAGGGAATCCGAGTTCGTTGGTTGTGTTTAGTATTCTTGGCGAGGATGAGGATGAGTATGTCCGGGCGTTGAGGAGGGAGGTTGTGGGTGTTGATCGGGAGCTTGATGGGGTTTTGCCGAGTTGGAGTGAAGAGATGGTGAAGGAAAGGGTGGGGATGTATGGGTTGAAGGAAGGAGCTTTGTGGTGCGCTAAAAGTCGGGAAGAGGGGGTACAGGTGAAGTAGGTAACTGGAATGTATAAGGTTGTGTACGATATTATTGTACTTTCTAAACGATAATATTCCGTGAAACCTCAATATCTATCGTCCCATTGCAAGTCTAGCCCGTGCCAACTCCTCCTTCCCCCCTCCCCTAAAGCGCTCCCACCGATTCTTCGAATTTCCAATCGGAATATTCTCCTCCCCCGAAAGGAGGGGTCAAGAAGCCTATTCTATCGTATCCACTGTCGCTCACTCTCTCCTCACCTCCTCGCAAGTCTAGCCTTTGCCAACTCTTCTTTCTCCCCTTCCCCAAAGCGCTCCCACCAATTCTTCGAATTTCCAATTGGTATGTCCTCCTCCCCCGACAGGAGTGGGGGCATAACCTGCCGTATAAACTCGTCCAGGGTTATCCAGTACTTGGACAACTTCTCCGTAGTTTCATAAACTGTTTATCATATGTATTAGTACGGGAAAATGAGGAAGGGAGAAGAGCGTACGATCATGCAACTCCGATTCGACAAGCCTATCCAATCAATCAATTAACGCATTGAAAACCAACAAAAGGAGGACATACGGCGGATACACCTCCACCACCCTCACCCTACTCCCACTCGCACGAAGCATCGCACGGAGGGACACAGTGAAACTGTGCAACGCTGCTTTTGTAGCGCAGTAATTTGGTACAGTCGGCAGCGGGATGAGGGAGAGGCCTGATGTGATCACGATTACGGTGCTTTCTTTCCCTTCAGCCTGTTGTGGATCGAGTTAGCGAAGAGGAGGGAGGGGAGAAAGGGAAAGGACGCACGGAACGTTTTGAAGTATAGTTCACTGTCAATTCCTGTATTACATCCACGCGATCATCAGTATTTGGTAAAGCAGGGCGAAATGGCGCACGTACTCTCCATCTTAACACTCTCCAGCTTCGAAAAATCAAACTGGTGCTGTATCCCCGCATTGAAAATCACCGTGTCCAACTGTACACCTCGTCAACATCCACCCACCCTCAAAACCATCTCAACGACCCACCTCAGGATATGCATCCAGAATACCCTCAACTTTCCTATTCAGCCCTTCCAAATTACCCAAATCCAACCGATGCGTCTCGAGCCCCTTCTCCTGAAGCTCTGCGAGTCGCTCAACACGCCGACCGGATGCGATGACTTGGGGCTTGTGTGGGAGTGCAGAGAGGGCTACTCGACGTAGAACATGTGCTGGAGCATGATGAGATAGCGCTCTCCCCTTTCGTATTTCATCAGTACTTCTAGATGCGCACAGAGCGCATCGAGGAGGTTCTAACTCCTTAGCGCTCGACGCGACTTTCGCATTTGAGTTAAGGCCGATCCAGCGTCGGTCTCATGATACGTATGCAAAGGAGATGAAGTAAGGCTAAGCGTAAGCCATCGGTTCGTCTCCGGCACTTTTGATATCGAAGGTGTCAGTGGTGCAAGGAAACCCGACTTCTAAGTACACTCGTGAACGGCGGTAGGAGATGGTGAGTTCGTTGGATGGGTGGCTGATGATAATATTCCGCTGCTGAGAATCAGAAGAATCCGATCCAGGAGAATAGTGAAACGTACGTAGTGTGCTTATCGTTCAGCATAATGGCCTCTCTCGCGACCTCGGGGATACGGGTGTGACTCCTTGCCCTCCTCAAAAGTCAAGATCAATGACGCATGCTCGAACTCGGGGGACCTACCTTCAGTAGCTCGCTTGCTACTAAATAGTACGAATCTTCTGGATGCACAGCTGATTTGAGAGAATATTCTATGTTCTAGACACGAACGTATGCGATGTGGTAGTGAAGCAGGAAGATGGGAGACTCTGACTTGACTTAGACTGCAGACATGACACATGAGCTGGCTAGCTATTGATAATAATATTGATCTTGTGTTGATGCGTGTGATGCATGTGATGATGTAAGCAAGGAGTTCATAAGGTAGAGTCACACCGTCACAGCGCTGCTTTCTCATCCTCAACCACCACCATCATCTATTGTTCGCACTCTACAGCAGTTCTACCCCCCGTAAGCTTTTCCGGTTTGTTGCTTCGTTCATCAAGGAGCTTACTTTTGTTTCTGCGTTTTACAGACATGTATGTTGTTCTTAAAGACATTCGAGTGTATTGCTCGTACTAACCACAGTTGATAATCATCCTAGCATGCAGATCTTCGTGAAGACTCTAACCGGCAAGACCATCACTCTCGAAGTCGAGTCCTCTGACACAATCGACAACGTCAAGGCTAAGATCCAAGACAAGGAAGGGTACGTGGTGGCTCGTTGCTGCGATTCAAATTGAATGAATCGATTAATCAATTCAATTTTCCAGCATTCCACCTGACCAGCAACGTCTCATTTTCGCTGGGAAACAACTTGAAGATGGCCGCACCCTTTCCGATTACAACATCCAGAAGGAGTCTACCCTTCACCTTGTCCTCCGTCTCCGTGGAGGCATGCAGATTTTCGTCAAAACTTTGACTGGAAAGACGATCACGCTGGAGGTGGAGTCTTCTGATACCATCGATAACGTCAAAGCCAAGATTCAAGACAAGGAAGGTATCCCCCCCGACCAGCAGCGTCTCATCTTCGCAGGGAAGCAGCTTGAGGATGGCCGTACCCTCTCGGATTACAACATTCAGAAGGAGTCCACCCTTCATCTTGTTCTTCGTCTCCGCGGTGGTATGCAAATCTTTGTCAAGACGTTGACCGGAAAGACCATTACATTGGAAGTGGAGTCTTCAGACACCATCGACAACGTGAAGGCTAAGATCCAAGACAAGGAAGGGATCCCTCCCGATCAGCAGCGTCTCATTTTTGCTGGCAAGCAGTTGGAGGACGGTCGCACCCTGTCTGATTATAACATTCAGAAAGAGTCCACACTGCATCTAGTTCTTCGTCTTCGTGGTGGTATGCAAATCTTTGTCAAGACGCTGACGGGAAAGACGATCACTTTAGAGGTGGAATCGTCAGACACGATTGATAACGTCAAGGCAAAGATTCAAGACAAGGAGGGGATTCCGCCCGATCAGCAACGTTTGATTTTTGCCGGCAAGCAGTTGGAGGATGGGCGGACTCTTTCTGACTACAACATTCAGAAGGAGTCGACGCTGCACCTTGTTCTCCGTCTGCGCGGTGGCCAATGAGGGCGCTGGGATGAGATGGTAGATTGTTGTTTAGTATGGATATGATATTATGTTGTTAGATGCACGATTAGAATGATATAATTACAATGCGTTACCGACAAGGACTTACGGATGAGAAAGACTACCGACTACTCTATGCAGACATTCTTCAGGCTAGATCTACTCTACTGGTGTGACTCGGTATAGTTGGATGTAGATAAGCCGGTACCAAAGCGGTCGTAGGACATAGACATCTATCTATGAAACAGTGATTCGGGCGTAATTGTGTTGTGTTTCGGGGCCTCGGTTTACTTATGGGTGATTGTGGGTCCACATTGATAGTGAGTCGGGACTCGGAGCGGAGTATGAGCCCCACTTGCGTGGCTGGATGGCACTGAGCGTCGGGGTTGGAATTCGAACTTCGAACTTCGAAAGTTCGATGGCCCCTGAGACTGAACTTCCGCTGAACGATGCCCTCCCATCAATGACCCGATATCATTCCAGTGCCTTTTGGACCACTTACCTTCAACGATGTCCACAGCCCTACGGACGTTGTCGCGGTCACACAACATGTTGAGCTCGTATAGGCGTGCTTTACCTTCCTCTTTCACCCGTCCTCGCTTCTATCGAATACCAACAACCCAGCTAGGTGCTCTCTCATCTACTTCACGAAAACACAACAACGACGAACAACCTTCTCCAGATACACCACAACCTCGCAGCAAGATCCTATACATGCCCATGCACATGGTGCGCCTATGCCTCACGTGTATCGCTCTCGGTACATGCAGCGGCCTCCTCCTCAACACCCTATTCGATAAACTTGCACGTAGTGGATGGGTCAAAGAGTACTTAAACGAATGGGTCAAACTGTACTCGAACCTGATTTCCGCCAAACTCACTCTGCGGAGGTTTATCCTTGACGAGCAACCCGACGACTACACCGTTGCAGAAATGAGCAGGTTCTTCGAAGCCATACATGAGTTCCTCAACGTGATTACGGGAAAGATGAAATATGATACGGACCCTACCTGGGAGCAGCTCCAGAAGAACTGGGCAAGGGCGGGGAAGGCCATTGTGAACAGCTTGGTGGATATGGATACTATGCAGGCCTTGGCATTGTCGGAGGAGGAGGTGAATGCGTTGGAGAGCAGGATGAAGGCGAAGGTGCTTATTATGTGTGAGATAGAGAGGTTGTATGTGGAATTCGGGTCACTGCTGCATGGTGATCCAACGCCTGAGGCGCGGAGGGCTGCAAAGATACTAACACAGTTTTTATCTAAGATAGTGGAGGTTACGAATTTTAATATCGATGAGGAGGAGGAGGAGGAGGAGGAGGAGGCGACAGGTTGGATGATGTAATTTAGCAGAAGGTGTGGGAGAGGTACAGATTGCATTCTCATCTGTTGCTTGTCCTCTGCTTTACCCACTTGTAGTCTTTAACACGCGGAATCAGGCCTCAAATCGTTCGCTTGAATAGCCTGCAGTGGCTAAGTATAATAGCTGGCGCCTGAAGTTGATCTATATGTATACTGTATATACATAACTTTGATTACGATCAACATCGTGAATGTACAGCAGTAGTACAACAACAGTGAACAACTTCACAGCAGCCGTCTATCTTTCGGTTATCGAAGCTCAGGTCCAGTACGTTCCCTCAGTCAATAGAGATGTGATCCAAAGAATTTCGGGGCTTCTTGCTTATGGGTGATGTGACTTGATAGTGTCGGGAGTCGGAGCGGAGTGTGAGCCGCACTTGCGTGGTTGGGTGGCAAGCTTCGGGGTTGGAATTCGAACTTCGAACTTCGATGGCCCCTGAAGCTGAACTTGAGACCAACCTTCAACAATGTCCACTGCACTTCGGGTGTTGTCGCAGTCGCACACTATGTTGAGTTTTTATACGCGTGCTCTCCCCACCTCTTTCACCCGCCCTCCGACTCGGAGTCCGTTCTATCGAACACAAATAACCCAGCTGGCCGCTCTCTCATCTACTTCACGAGAATACAAGAACCGCGAACAACATTCTACAGGTAGACCACCATCATTACCACCACTACCACCACCACCACCTGGAAACAAGCTCTCATACATGGACACACTGCGCCTGTTCCTTAGATATTTCGTGATCACTGCATGCGGCACTATCTCCGTCATTGTCTTCAGTGGATTCCTTCTCGATAGAGTGCTCAAACAGTCCTTAAAATCAGAGCACCAGCTCAGCCTGAAGAAGTCTATCCTTGATGAGCAACCCAACGACCACACCCTCACAGAAATGAGCAAGTTCTTCGAAGCCATTCATGAGTTCCTCAACAAGATTGCCGGGAAGAAGAAATATGATACTGATCCTACCTGGGAACAGCTCCAGAAGAACTGGACGAGGACGGGGAAGGCCATTGTGAATAGCTTGGTGGATATGGATACTATGCAGGCCTTGGCATTGTCGGAGGTGGAGGTGGATGCATTGGAGAGCAGGATGAGGGTGAAGGTCATTATTATGCGTGAGAGTGAGAGGTTGGTTGCAGAGCTCCAGTCGGTGGAGAAGGAGGAGGGGGGCGTGAACGTGCGGAAGTTTGCAAAGATATTAACAGAGTTTTTATCTAAGGTAGTGGAGGCTACAAATTTTGATGTCGATGATGATGATGAGGAGGAGGTGCCAACTTGGATGATGTGATTCAGTAGAACATGTCAGAGAGGTGGATTACATTTTCATTCGTTGTTTTTCCCTGTTTTACCAACTTGTAGTTTTAACACGCGGAATCGGGCCTTCAAATCGTTCGCTTGAATAGCCTGCTGCAGCTAATAGTATAAATAGCTGGCGACAGTGGAGGTTCCAAATTTTGATATCGATGGGGGGATGCCAACTTCGGAGAGTGAGATTCAAATAATAGAAGTGGACTTTTGGGGAGCTTTGCTCATTCATTGCTTTATCTTTTGAACACGCGGAATCAGAATTCATTACTGTTGACATACGTGCATAAGTTACAAGCTAGTGAAAGTCCTCACTGTAATATATATTTGCACTCAGGCAGTTCTATACCATCGTACCGATGATATTCTGCAAGATATGCTTGGGGCTTGAGATTGGAGTTGAAGCATTTCATGTCGTAGATTTATTTGGGGTAATATAACTGGACGAAGCATACACATGTACTATGCTCTCTGCGTTCCAACTGCCACTTCTGCATCCTCATCGCTTCGGTTACTATAATTCAGTGTAAATCTCCCGCTCGACCGTAGAGCCATAGAGTCTACTCCAACGGACCGCCAAACCTTCCCACGGAGAAAGCGAGTCATTTGTATCCTTCCTAAAATACACAGCAGAATCCTTGCCCAGCGACAACTTCTTATCGGGCTGTGTCTTTTGTCTAAAGTCATTTACAAACACACGCAGCTTCCGAAGAGCAGCAATACGCCCATCGTTAAGATGTGCCAGTCTGCGGGCTTCCACAAATTCTCGAATTCCATATCCCGTGAAATCTGTCAAAAGATTGTAATCGAAATCCAACACCTCTAGCTGTGGACATATAATATCTGGGTAACCTTTTCCCAAAGGCGAAAGAGCAGATAATAGATCGTCACTGAAGACATTAGACTGAGTGACTGGGTAATTAGGCGGTGGTAAAGTTGACCATCTGGTATCACGATCCACTGTAATGAACTTCAGGGATTTCAGATGTGGTATGTCATGAAGAATTTGAACCACATCTCTGGGTGAAGTTAGCCAAAAGGGTGAATGCAGCACTAGAGATAGATCATCTCTACTGTCATGTATCACCGTCATTAAGATTTCTCGGACAAAGGCAAGCATGAAATCAGGAATATATCCCGGAATATCTAAATCAAACTGTTTAATAGAAGGAAGATAGAGGCGTTTCACAAGACTTTTGGTCTCATTCGATGGGGGTAATGAGAGGTATAGTGTTGTTAATTGCTGAAGCGCAATATCTCCTGTGATGGGTGGCCATGAGTTAGTATCAATTTGAGATGGGGTCATAGCTCCTGAAAGTTTCAACTTCAATGTCTCCAAAGCAAGACAATGGTGAAGTATTGTCGATGTGCGATCAACCGTATTCCCTAGGTACAAGCTTGACTTCACTTCCAGCTCCAGGTTCAACTCTGTAAGTTGTTTCCAAACATGTTGTTTGTGTTGTGGGGTAGAAGAAAAGTCTGCAAGATAAACACTGTAGCCACCGATTGTAGCAGATGTGACACGAGAAAGAAGGCCAACAACATTCTCCCACTGAAGCCACACTTCAGCGTCTCCTGTCCATACAGTGCTTTGATAATTGGTGAGATGAAGCTTCCTTAGCGTTTTCAAGCGTTCTTCCGTTAGCCCACTTTTGAGCAGGTCATCCAGAATATCTGAAGAAAGATAAACATCAAGCTCGTACCAATGTCAATGATGCAGTAGTATGGTGTTGCTAATAAGTGATAAATATAGGTGCTGTATTTCCGACATAATATCATCATAATTAGTATCAAGGGGGTGTGCCGATCGAAAATTCCCACAGGTGGTTAGTTAGTTAGTTGGGGCCAAAGGCCTGAAAAAAAAAAAGGAACCCCTTATATAGGCACCTTAGATGAGGTCATGTAGTACCTACATAATACCAATATCTATATATTGATTTCATATTCTCATATGTATGCTATACCATTGCTATTAAGATCAATTTGAGGTCAATACACATTGTTAAAGTTGGATTAGATAATATTGAGATCATGATTACAAATATTTCTTATCTTATCACTAATTATGTAAGCATCTAACCATCAATTTTTCATTCCGCTGCTACCAAGCCGTGTCCGCTATCGCTTGGCCATAACAGTGAGACATACAGTAATGAATTCAGCAGTACGTTATCAGGGACTTTCAATGCCAGCATGTACTGAGTGATAACCACAGCCTCCCCCACCTGCACCGCCAGGGGTTATTGATTCCGAGGGCTATGTGATCTGTCCAGATTGTGGTATCCGTCTAAACTGCGCGAAGGTTGGCCTCACAAACCTGACAGAGTGGCATATGGGATCAGAGAGATGCAAAGTCAATAGAGCCATTCAGCCAAGGAATAAAACATTAAAGAAGAATGGATCACTTCTCACTTTCTTCACAAAGCCGAAGCCAACACCTGTTCCTCTGACTGTCGCCAGTCTGACAGTCCTCAACAACACAGTATCTCCATCCAGCACGACAGCAGCTCCATTCCCATTGGAATCCAAGACATGCCATCCAAGAACGCCAGGGGATCCACATAATGGTGATTTTCTGGACAGATTGTTCAATTCAATCTCAAGGCTTCTGGACGGCGTTCCAGTTGCTTCGGTGTATGATACATTGGCCATTTTTGCTGGAAGTCCAGCGGATCATGATGATCCAAGCATAGATGCAGCTGACTTGTGGGAGATGATACTAAATGGCTTACTAAAGTCAGTCATTGGGTGGGGGATAGAGAAGGATATGGATAACCTCATACGCCGTGGTAGGATGGGTCTTGATGGTCTAGCCAACTTTGTCAGGCACTTTGTAGTAAAGCGGGGAGTGGATGTGGCTTTATTTGAAGGGAAGCTATCGCATTTACTACAAAAGATTGAAGAAAAGTAAGTTTTGTATGTGTTCTTCACATATCTCTGCATACTCACCTTTCGATTTAGAGCCACCCCAATAGACCCTTTCTTCGATGATGCTGCACCACATTTCACAGGTCTCCCATCCCCTCTCAATACCCACTCAAAAAACAATGCTACTTGTGAATTTATTGATGTTGATGGCATTGAAACAGCAGTAGATGCTCCAGTTGTACCATACAAACGGTTAAAACCATGCAATGGCCATTTACTTACCTTCCCTGAAGGAAAAACACCTCACTCCTCATATCCGTTTGGTCTTCACGACAAGACATTCCTTCCATGGTCGTATAGGATTACAGTGAACAAGAGCATGTTTCTATATGCTTCTAATTGTTCTATTGTCGTTGATGGCCAATACGATTCATGTACTTCTTGCTGCAACCTGTACAAGAATAATAGTCTTATGCGGATCATTGAAAGATTGAACACTAGCCTTCATGTTAACACTCCATTTGCATACCTTGGAATTGATAACCTCATCGACTTGCTGCGCTACAAAAGCCAACAAATTGAATATCACTGGCATATAGGCCTTAATCAAGCACGACGGCTACTTACAAAGGCAAAGAGTCTTGATGACCTGAAAAGGCTTATAGTTGCGATTGCCAGTGGCAAGGTCAACCAAGTGGACCAGCTTCTAACTATAGGTCTCAGGCAGGGGACTGGAATGAAAGCACTATTTGATGTATACTGGGAAGCGGCAAAAGGAGTCTACCGCCCAAATAGCTATACAGAAGAAGAGGATATGAAAGCCATTCTTATATGGTGGTTGGCTGGAAACCATGTTGCAGAGATCAATCACCGAGCTAATGCAGCACCTAGCATCTCATACCTGCGTGCCCGCTCCACAGTTCCCCCACTGACTCCCTCTCCTTGGCAGCCAACAGTTAGCGAAGTAAAAATGAACCTTGAAGCAAGCATAAGTGGTATACTTGATGTGCTTGAGAGCTCTGCCAAGTCCGGGGGAGTTCTTCATACTGTTTTGATGTTTGATGAAATCGCAACTGAGAAACGGATCCGTTGGGATCCAAAGACAAACACTATGCTGGGAGTGTGTAGACAGCATTCACATAAAGCATCAGTCCAGTTTGTGAATGAGAGTGATATGACGGAGCTATTTAGGTGCTTGGACAACGGGGAGATTCACTATGCAGGAGAGGTGCAACACATTTTGTATTTGTGTTCATTTGAGTCAATGACTAAGGATTCTATTTTAGGCTACAATTGCAGCTGTCGGTGCACTCTGCAAGAACAATCAAATATATCCTGCCTGAGCAGTTATGGTATCTGGTGACTGCAAGCAGGAATCCAGGGAAGAACATGCAGTTGTTCTCCAAACAGTTCTGGATGGTGTCAATATGTTGCGAGATACAACTAAGTTCCATGTTGTCTCCATTGCCTCAGATGGTGAAGCTCGACGTGGTTCTGCCTTGGTCCAATTAACATTTAAGAAGAAATTGAATGAGACCTCTCCCATATATGAGCAACTCAAGTACCTCACATTTCTCAATCACTATGTGGGAGATGATGATCTTACTTGTGATAAAGACTTTAAGCATATTGTCAAGCGGCTTTGAAATCTTGTTATTAGAGAACGCAGTATCAGCTTAAACAATTGCCGTATTACACCAAATGTAATAATTGGGCAGTTGAAGCATGAAGGGCTAGCGGCAGATCACATTCGAGCTTTATTTAATCCAGATGATAAACAGGATGTTAAGCTAGCATATGATATGTTGAAGGATATATGGAGTATCCCCCGTTCAGCATCAAGCTCAAGCTGTGGTTTCTTAGAAAGTCGTGACGCTCTGTGGATCCTTGGAAAATTTGCTTTCCACCTTGTGTTCCCATACTTATGTGTTGATCTATCTCTTTCAGAACAGATCGAACACCTTAGTGCTGTGGTGCATCTATCCCTTGCACTATACAAGCAAGCAGGAAAGGAATTCCTACCAACCAACCTATATGTCGATGTACAGCTCATGATCAATAATGTTATATACTGCGTAGTGAAGGCCAAAGCAGACAATCCAGATGGCGAATTCTGGATTATCCTTTTAGGAACAGACAGGCTTGAGGAGCTCTTCGGCATACTCAGGACTATGATTGGAAACGATGCTAATCTTGATATTCTACAGCTAGTTTCTCGCCTCGCAGGAACAACAGAAGTCTCAAACATTCTAGCAATGTATCCCCACTGGGACCGAAGTCCACGTCATCTCAAACTTCCAGCCCTTACGAGAGAATCGAAGGAGATTCCTGATAGAGCAGACCACATTAAACCAGGATCATGGAGAGGAAATGTAAAACTTACAGATGTTTCATTTCAAACATCATGGCGACGTGGTCGTGCTTTGGCAGAGGAGGACTGTGAATTCATCAAACCAATCCTCAGAGAACTTGAAGCAGAAGGTGTTGATGTCCTCTCACCATTAGGGGTCCCTCTTGTTGTACCTCACGGCAACATAGACCTTGATGACAACCCAAGCCTTGATGACAATCCGAGCCTCAACAATCCTCCATGTAATCCACCTAGCACATCTGATTCTGATACAGACATGCACATCAAAGTTGAAGATCATTTTGCAGAGCTTGTAGACAGTGGCATGGTATCGACTCCCGAGGTTTCCAGTCACATTACGGTGGGCGGGAAAGAGCTGTCAAAGGCACGGGTACTCGCTCAGTACAGCAAAAGTCGAAAGTGTGTAAGCTCTACAGATCGCCTACGATGTGTACAGTCATTTGGACGCTATGGAGGAAGCAAATCATCACATACCAACATAGCTTCACCATCTGATGATAACAGAGATGTCCTCCTCATCGCTGATCCCATTGTGACCCTCCTGTATTCTGAGAACCACTTTTGGCTCTGTTTAGGTGAAGTGAATCGGCTGCGGATCGATGGTGAATCGGTTGACTGCATCAGCCTGGACATCCTGTCAGAAGACACTGTATCTGTATCGTATCAAGTACTTGGACTGCGACATACAACATCAGATGATGATTCTGAATTAATATATAACTGGAGAACGTACGCAACTGACGAGGTCTCTTTCACAGTTCCAGGCTGACTTATTCAAGTCGTGAATCCTACCCTTTCCACAATGCACAAGGATATTCCATTTTACCTATTTCAAGGATCAGTACTTGTTGCATTAACAGCGAGTGTATTCCAAAGTCTTGCCCCTTCTGACTTAAAGCATGTTCCGAAAATCGATCCTAAGAGGGAATACCCATACCAAGAGAGAGATGGTAGCTACATTAATATTGATATGCATAAAGAGCTCAGTCTAATACTTACATGCAGGGTACGCATGTTTCGCTTGCGAAACAAACCACACAATTGGAGATGTTGTTGGTCTTGATACTTGTGAATGTCCCTGCTGTACACCATCCACCGTGCTTGATCTCACCCAAGGCCAACATGTTCTTGAGCACATCGGAGCACATATCTTGTTCGATAGCAGCGGCATTGTCTCGAAGGGAGTATTATGTGGCCTTTGCCTTCTCCCCCCATTGCAGTGCCAATACTTCTTAGGGAAAGGAAAAGGTGCTAACAGAAAAATGAAAATCAATCATCAAGTATCGAGTGGATGTCTTGTGAAGATGAAATACTCTTACAGTGTTGCAGTGGAGTCAACAAAATCATCACCCTGCTATAATGTTCCTATACAATGCCCATTATGTCTGAAATCCAACCCAGCCATCTGGAAGTACTTCATGAAGAATCACTTCGAAGATAAGCATAAATCACAAAAGATTTCGGAGTACTCACATTTATGGAGGATTACAGACTTCGAACGTGACAAAATGAGAAAGATATGGGTGAAGCACTCCGTTGGAACTGTTAAACCAGCAAAAGGATCAAGTAAGCCAACACTCAAAATATCGGAAGCTCACCATGCGCAGATAACACTGAGGTACAAAACGATTGTAAACTATCACTAGGCAGCTCGATCTCAAGCTGACATGACACATAGCTCAGATATTGAAGCAACACTGTTGCATGGGCAAGGAAGTGAGGAGGATCAAGCCGTTGTTGGTGGGGAAAAGGACATCAGGAAATACCTAACCTATATGATTAGCACAAATAAGCACAGTAAAGCACATGCAAGTTGTTTAGGGCTATTTAAAGTGATTTAAAGTGATTTAAAGCAAAATTTAGTGAGATTAAGGCCAATAAGGTGTTTTAGTCAAATTAGGATTGGCCCCCTCCTTATTTTAACTAAATCCACCTTGTTGCTAACTTAATATACCTTATTTCAATACATTTGCAAGAATAATATCAATGTAGCATTATTAAGGAATTTATTAGCACATATTGCACAGGTATTAGATTACATTACTTTCTATTAGGGGTGCATAATGTTGGAATTAATGATATTTAGTTGACATTAATCAAGCACATTCTATTGCGATACAGTACTCATAATTGACTTGTAGTAAGGAGCAAAAAGTGGTTTATAACTATGTACAAAATAGCAGCAAGTGCCGAGTAGCTAGGCATCAATATATACTAAGATCCATCACTCAATTGAGCCGCCTCTCACCCTCCCGCGAAACACCAATTGGTTGCCCGCTACAAGGCAAAGTCAATTGAAATTCATTACAAGATAGAAATACAACTCACCTAACACGACGATAAAGTTCATGCATAATGAAATGAAATGCTTTTGGATGATCACTCTGCATGGCCTTGATGGTCGCTACGTGCTCTTTATAGACTTTCGCATAAAGGTTGCCGTCGAATGGTTTTACACTTCTGATACCATCTTTCCATTCCAAAATAGCGGCATAGACCTATAAAAGATATCAGTATTGTATAACATTAAAAAAACGGATTAGTACTTACAGCGGTAGCTCCAAGTGCAACCATCGCAATTGGAAGCTCAGGTTTAGCGACAGTGTTCATCTCCTCATTATACTTGATGACTACCTGGTGGCCATTTGATGAAGACACCTGAAAGAAGCTTGCTTTCAAGGTCTCCGAGATCGCAGTGTTGAGATATGGTTCCGTTGGCTTGGGAACCCATTGCTAAAGATAAGTAGCAAGGTGAGCTCAACATAAAAATATACTTGACATGACTTACTAATCTGCTGCCCCATTCACCCGGAAAGATATACAGCCCATCTTCTTCAAAAAGGCTGGTAACATGCTGCTCGCACTTTTTACCTGTCCCTAGCTGGTAAACAGCTATTTCAGCGCTAGCATGGAGCTTAGCTGGGCTGCGTGTCAAGGCCATGCGATCCAGAACCTAGTACAAAATGTATGTAATAAAATCTGTAAACCGAAATTGAATGTCATCTGCTTACCACATTGCTGAGCTTGGTACAGAAATCGTCATCACGCTTAAGTCGCGCTTCGATATCCTGTAAGATGGCATTTTCCATTGTGCTGACATTGCACTGTACAGCGGCAACCATCATTTCTCGACGATAGGCATTGCGCTTCTGAAATTCGGGCCAGCTGTTATCCATTAAGACTTTCAGGACCTCGAATTGACACGTTTTGATAAGGAAGAAACAAATGAATTCGTTCTGGTCTTTCACCCAGATAGACTTGCCGTTACCGCTTTCAGAAAGTACCAGAACAGTGTGTTCCGGCCAGTCGGTGCGTAGGCTGCGCATATCCTTCTGCCTAGGTATGCCTTCAATTATTTCAGGTTGCTACATAATGTGAAAGCGTGGTATTAGAAAAGCAGTATGGTATAATATTGATAAGTCTTACTTCTTTCACAAAGGCAGCATCACGACAGCTCTGAAAGATTGGTAAATAGTAGTACTAGCATGAACAACAATTAAACAACTTACTAGTTTCTTAGCAGTCGAGGTCTTGAGCTTAGGTTTCACCAATTTTTGGGTTTGTTTGTGTCCTTCGTCACTTGGGCAGTCTGCATCGTAATCGGAGCTGGGAGGCAAGGAGCGTGCTGATGAAGAAGATCGGTAGGTGGGAATTGGAAGACATAAATCTTCATCTTCCCTGTCAAAAAGATCCTCGGCACTACCAGTGCGACGGGAGCGTGGGTTGACATTGACTGTGACATTCGTGGTCATCGATGGCAGCAGAATTATGACAGGTTCCTGGGTAACAATAAAGAAGGAGTAAGTATAGTCTGACCGCTGAGTACTGAGTGTTTACATACCTCATCCTCCAGAGCTTCAAGTTCAGCTTCAAGTTCGTTAACTGATTTTGCCAGGTATCCTTCGTCTCCTGATGACTCAGAGTCAGTATTCCGTTGAGTTTCATTGTGTTCCTTGTCTTCAGCTTCAGACTCGTCGGTCACATACTGTGCGGTACTGGGGGTTGGCGCCTTCATCTGGCTCTGGTTGCCTTGTTGCGTATTGGGAACTAGGGAATAAGATTGAGCCCACAACATGACCCACTAATGGGGAACATACCTTTACCACTACCACTGGCATGGTTCTTCGGAGGTTGCGGAAGGCCAGTGAAGTCATCGTTGTCAGCATCATTTCTAATTTCATCATCGCTTTCAACTATAACAGCACGAGACCTTGATCGTTGACCTAAAATAGAAACATGTCATCGAAGCACAACGGAGATGGCCAAATGTCAACAAACGACTCTTACCTGCATTCCCTTCCTCCTTTCCCCCACCACTTCCCTGTTCGTCTATTTCTCTCTTTTTCTTCCTTGGTTCATTCGATATCTTGTGAGTTTTATCCTCTTCGTCAATGTCAGAATCTATGCTTACTCAGCGCTCTAGCCTTAACACAATTACTAGGAAGTTGAACATACCATCCGTAACCTGGCGCTTTCGTTTTCCTCCTCCTTTCTGACCCTTCTGTGGTTGGTCGCCTACTTTGCGCTGCCATGCTTGTTCCTGGTTTTAGTAAACGTCATTCAACATACTTGTCAGTGTACTTACGAGGGTTTAGGAGCATCTTCTCCTTTGCTTTTCGTCCACCTTTAAGTTGTCATAAGTATAAGACCTTTTATAATGTTGTAAGCCATACTAATACTCACCGCTAGTAGCTACATCATCCATCAACTTTCGCTCAGCAATTGCATCCAAGAGTTTATTCCGTCGTTTGGTTTGGATTGCCTTGAGGGTGCATTCAGACTTCGCAGAGTTAGACATGGGATGGTATGGAGTTCGGGTGGGAGAGAGGAAGACAAGACTACAATGTGGCGTAGTGGAGAGCTATGTGGGCACAAGTTTAGGTGTGTTATGTGATTGGTCAACATTGAAATGTGGGCTGACTTGATTTACAGATATACGTCGCTTCCGTCCCTGTACTACTACCCGACTAGTATTGCACCTACTCTAGCACTCTACTAACTCTGTACTCTCGTATGGCTGATCGCAAATATACTTGTCTTGCATGCGAAACAACAAATCTCACACATTCTGGATTTACTGCGCACATCCGTCAAAGCAAGGATCCATTCTGTCGTCAGTTTTACGCCTTTTATGACAAGAAGCACCCATGGATACAAGGGGTTGGGCGGGGGTCTTCTCAGGACTTAAAGGCGATACCATTCTTGGGGGATGCATTTGGGTCTGTGGATGAGTATAAACACGACAACGATATGCTTGGGCAAGATGAACCTGCAGAATATGAGGATGAAGGAGAGGTAGATGAGGATGATGCAGATGAGATGCAGGAGTTGGCGGATGTGACAGTAATGGAGTTCGACTGGGAGCCCGTTCGTGATGATGAACCTGAAGTGCGGGCGAACCATGAAGATCAGTATGATGATTCTTTGTTCTCTGATGAGGCAAAGGAGCAGATATGTCAAGAATTGGATTCACGTTTGGCTGCAGAAGAACGTGCTAATACACAGCATCCTCATGTCACCTGCTTCTCCGACATATATCCCACTTCCCAACCTGGTGCAATATTACGACACTTGAATCATTTGGATGAAATCTACCGAAGCAACGTTGCTAGTGGCTCAAACCCATGGGCTCCATTTAACTCAAGAATCGATTGGGAAGTTGCTAAATGGGCAAAATGCCGAGGTCCAAGTTCCACTGCCTTCTCAGAACTTTTGTCTATTGATGGGGTACGTGCATCACCTTTCATTCACACTAACATATTGACTAACACTATATATAGCTTTGTGATGTGCTTGACTTGTCCTACAAGAACGCCCCAGAGTTGAACAAGATTATCGACCTGAAGCTTCCTGCTGGCCGTCCAAAGTTTCAGCGTCATGAAGTTGTTGTTGCTGGCGAGTCATTTGAGTTATATTCAAGAGATATTTTAGAATGCATTCGTGCACTCTGGGGGGATTCGGACTTTACTCCACACCTAATCTTTGAACCAGAGCGTCATTTTACGGATGAAAACCATGATGTTCGTCGCTATCACGACATGCACACAGGGAAATGGTGGTGGTCAACACAGGTTAGTACGGGTCTTTCTCAGATATCAAAATTTCTAATATGTACTTCAGCGAAAAGTCGAGGAGCAGTCAAAGCGAAAGGACTGCACTATTGTTCCAATACTCATATCATCGGACAAAACCCAACTCACCACATTCCGAAACAAAATGGCATATCCTGTCTATATGACAATTGGCAATCTTCCAAAGCATGTGCGACGTAAATGTTCACAACATGGCCAAGTTCTTGTTGGTTACCTTCCGACCTCGAAGCTAGACCATATATGCTGCAAGGCATCACAACGTCGTACACTTGCCAACCTTTTTCATGCGTGTATGGGGTTCATTCTGAAGCCGTTAGTAGTTGCTGGGCGTGAAGGTATTCAGCTTGTAAGCGGTGATGGGGCAGTACGGCAATGCTACCCTATCTTTGCGGCCTATATTGGAGACTACCCCGAACAAGTGATGGTTACCATCATCAAGACAGGACGATGCCCTTCATGCCCGGCTCCCCGTGAGGGTATTGGTGATTCAATTACACGTTTACCCCCTCGTGATGATGGCCCCATTCGCGCTGTCCTGAATACTGTTTCTCAAGGCTCAACTGCCTTCAAGCAGGCTTGTGCGGCTGCAGAAATAAAGCCTGTCCAGTCACCATTTTGGAAGAACCTCCCTTTCGTCAACATCTACCAATCTATTACGCCTGATGTTCTTCACCAGCTCTTCCAAGGAGTTATAAAGCACATCATATCATGGGTTCGCTCCGCTATTGGTGATGCTGAGGTTGATGCACGGTGTCGCCGATTCCCGCCAAACCATCACATTCGTCTATTTATGAAGGGAATATGTAACCTTTCACGAGTTACCAGAACAGAACATGATCAAATTTCTCGATTTCTATTAGGGCTTGTTCTCAACATTCGTCTTCATAAACAACCTGAGTCCTCAAACCAGCAGCTTGTGCGTGCTGTTCGCGCTATGCTGGACTTTGTACAACTGGCTCGATACCCGGTACACACAGACGAAACACTTGAACTTTTGGACTCAGCTCTGGAAGATTTTCACGACAACAAAGGTGTTTTTTTAGACCTTAATATACGCTCGCAGTTCAATATCATTAAGCTCCACTATGCTCAACATTACCGCTATTTCATTGAGCTCTTTGGAACAACAGACAATACAGACACTCAGTACACGGAGCGTTTACATATTAACCTTGCAAAAGACGCATTCAATGCTACAAATGGAAAGGATGAGTTTTCTCAGATGACTCTGTGGCTTGAGCGCAAGGAGCGGGTTTTTAGGTATGACAAGTTCCTGAGATTCCGATTTCTCAGCCCTCCACTGGTACCACAGTCCCATATACCTATGCTTCCTCTTCTCATTCCGCCGCGAAAGCTAAAGATGACAAAGCATCCCTCAAGTCGGGGAGTTACTTTCTCCTCATTACAAGATCAGTATGGTGCCATTGACTTCGAAGCTGCCCTTTCTCGAATGGTTGTGCAGTTCCAGCACCCAGAGTTCACTCGGTCTCAGATTTGGAGAGAGAGTCGCAGGCTGCCGATGATATGTCAGACTGTTTCTGTTTATCACCGCATCAAATTTGTCAGCAGTGATCTCTTCGCTTCCAATAATACCGAACCTGTTGTCGACTCTATACATGTACAACCGGCTCATGTTGGAAAGTATAGCATCACAATACCTGGGCGCTTTGATACTGCTTATGTTGATTTTCATGATAGTGAGGCACTTGGAGTTGAAGGTATGTTCTTGGATTGCCGGAATTATATTTGGCATTATTCTAAATTAAATTAATCAGGTCATTGTATAGCACAAGTCCACTGTGTATTCTCGCTTCCGTCCCACGTGGTCCAAGAATGGTTTAAGGGTAACCCTCCATCGCAACATTTTGCTTATGTTGAGTGGTTCACACCATTTTCAACTGCTCAGTTTGATCCATTATCCCGTTTGTATAAAATTTCACGTCTCCAATTAGCTCAATATGAAGGGAGGCCAGCATCAAGTATTATACCTATTAATCTCATTAAGGCAAGTGCACATTTGTTCCCAAACTTTGGTAAGAAAGCACCAGAAGATTGGAAATCAAGTAGCATTCTTAATGATAGTAGAACATTTTACGTTAATCCTTTTAATGATCGCTTTCAGTACTCTACAATAGTTTAACTATGAAATAAATTTCAATATCAACCTGGGATTTCATGGTTTACTGTTTATAAGACATATATATGGAACATGAAGGTTCATTTAGTTTGTTTTAGTATCGCATTAGCTCAAATTAGCTACTACTAGTACTGATTAAATACAAATACACCTTATATTACCTTATCTTAACATATATTACAATATATATACTAAGGAACGCTAAATCCAGCTAAATCCAACTAAATCCAGCTTAGTTCACTAGTTTAGCCAGTAGGGATTTTGCTGATGGAGGTGGAGGAGCCTGAGGGAGAGCAAGCTCATGGTGAGGTGTTTGAGGCAGGGAATGGTGTTGGCGTCAAGATTGAAGCTGATCTTGAAGGAGACATATCCTATGTGTTGGAACAAGCAGCCTATATGGCTGAGGTGATGTTGGAGATAGAAAAGTCAGACGGTGTACAAGGACATGGTGGGGGGGATGGCAGTAACATGGTAATGTCTCCGAATAGCCACCAGGAGCCCATGCCAGATATAGAGAAACCTGCATCACGAAGTTCTGTCATAGCTGACATGAGCGCTGGCATTGTGAGTATCTTTTGCATGGTGGAAAGAGTGTACTCACAGTTCCATACAGCCTGCCAATGTGTCGGTCGAGGGTCGGCCTGTATCAGTTGCATAAGTGTCAGCCAAATTTCTCATTTATCATAGGCCTTATATGATATGGGATATCATATAAGGTCTGAGTTTTATGAGTGAGGCATATACTATATGTATATACAGGCTATTCATAAGTACTCATTACTTTATGCTTCTACTATTATTACAATTGTATTATGTCTACTCATAAGTACTCATTACTTTATGCTTCCTATTATTATTGTAATGCTACTATGTGTACTCATAAGTACTCATTACTTTATGATTCCTATTATTATTGTAATACTAATATGTGTACTCATAAGTACTCATTACTTTATGAAGAGGGGTGTCAGCCAAATTTATCATTTAACAGCAGTGTTATATGATATGGGATATCATATAAGGTCTGAGTTTTATGAGTGAGGCATATACTATATGCATATACAAGCTATTCATAAGTACTCATTACTTTATGCTTATTATTATTGTGATAGTATTATGAGTACTCATAAGTACTCATTACTTTATGTTTCCTATTATTATTGTAATGGTACTGTGGGTAATCATAAGCACTCATTACTTTGTATTTCCTATTGTTATTGTAATGGTATTGTGGGTACTCATAAATACTCATTACTTTATGCTTTCTATTATTATTGTAATGGTATTATGGGTACTCATAAGTACTCATTACTTTATGCTTGCTATTATTATTGTAATGGTATTAGGAGTACTCATAAGCACTCATTATTTCATATTTCCTATTATTATTGTAATGGTATTAGGAGTACTCATAAGCACTCATTACTTTGTATTTCCTATTGTTATTGTAATGGTATTGTGGGTACTCATAAATACTCATTACTTTATGCTTTCTATTATTATTGTATTGGTATTATGAGTACTCATAAGTACTCATTACTTTATATTTCCTATTGTTATTGTAATAGTATTAAGAGTACTCATAAGTGCTTATTACTTTATATTTCCTATTGTTATTGTAATGGTATTATGAGTACTCATAAGCACTCATTACTTTATTATTGTGGGTACTCATAAGTACTCATTGCTATTACAGATTACTAGTTGATCTGCGCTTCACATATTTCCCACGCTTCGCATTTGTCACGTACTTCACGCGCGTCGCGTTCGTCACACATATTCCCACGCCTCATATTTCTCCCGCGCATTGCATTTGTCATGTACTTCATGCGCGTCACGTTCGTCACACATATTCCCGCGCCTCATATTTTTCCTGCGTATCGCATTTGTCACGTTATTCACGCGCGTCACGTTCGTCACACATATTCCCGCGCTTCGCATTTGTCACATACTTCCTGCGTGTCATGCCTGCCACATATATTCCTGCACTTCACATCTGTCACATTTGCTGCATGTCATGTTCGTCACATATATTCCCATGCATCACATTTGTCACATTCTTCCCGCCCTTCACGTCTGTCACGCATATTCCCATGCATCAATGCATCATACATTTCCCACACATCATATTTGTGACAATTTTCGCGTGTGTCACGTCTGTCACAATTCTCCCACACTACACATATATCGCACTTGTCATGCTTTAGCGCGTTTGTCACGTTCTTTATAAGTGTTATGCTTTTATGAATGTCACACATCTCACATCTATTTGTCATGCTTTTCATGCTCATCACAGTGCATTTGTCATGCTTTGTATGCGTGTCACGCGTCACATAAGTCACGCTCATCACATAAGTCACATCTGTTTCTTGTGATTTGCACATGCATCATAGTCATCATGTCTTTGAGGCTTTCATCATGCTTTCACACACATCATAAGTGTTACTTATATCACATCTTTGAGATTTATAACACATTTCAAGCACATTGTGCTTGCATGTGTATCATGATTGTGACATGTTGATGGGGTTCCAACAGGTCTATAATGAAAAATGTTCTGTACATTTCATATCCAAGGAATCAGAGCACTCAGTGATGCCACATTTAACCCATATCTTATTACTTAGCTGGGTAATTCAGCCTCTTGCATTGACAAGTCAGTCATTGATTCAGACCCTGTAGAAAAATTTCTTAGGCAAGAAAGGAGAAAAGACAAAGTAGTCTTTCTGAAAAGAGAACAAGAAGAAAAGAAGGTGATGATGTAGTTGACACTAAACTAAAGAATAGAAAAGCAAGTAATGATCACTGAGCAAGAAAGTGATGAGAAGTACAGGAGGGGGTTTCATATGTATGAATGGATACTAATACTAAAAGAACTATATAACATAAATCAGAGATGTGAAACACATGACAGTGTAGAAGTGTCATGTAATCATATAGAGTAAGCATACATGTGACTTAATAATGTGTGTTGAAGATATAAGAATAACTAATGGTTAATGCAAGAATCATGATCATTTAATGACTGAGACATATGAGTTTAATGTGATGTGGAATCACATATACTGACCATTCTTTCAGATTTGTTATCCATATGTAATTCTTTCAGTATATGTCCTTTTCTGTTCAGTTGTTAAATATTTCCAAAATATTCATTTCTATCATAATGATTTCATCATCTCTCATATTCAGACTAACCATTATAGTTTTTACTTTGTCATTTAATTACATCTCTAGTTCTGATTATTAAACATCATATCATCCCATTTCCAAATTTCTCATGCTCTGTCAGTGTGGGTAAGCCTTCAACTACATATACACTCTACATTTTTCATTCTAGTTTCTTATTACTACCACACTTCTATAACTTTCTAATTGTTATTTTCTGTGTTACAATCTCCAATTCTACAAGTACATATCATTTCATCTGCATATATAATTCACTCTACTATTAAATACTTATTCCACTCTCATGACAACTTGAATAGTGGTAGAGACAGAAAAACCTGATGGGATTGGAAAGCATTGTATTTGTGAAAAAGTTGCAATGCACTTGAAAAATGTGACATGCATGAAAAACACATGATGCATTTAAAAAAAAGACATATGTAATGTATGTGAAAAGTGTGACATGCATGCAGATTGTCACGGCGTGACGCGCCTCAAAGACGTGACACGTGTGACGAGTGTGAAATGCGTGACAAATAGATGTGAGATGTGTGACATGCATAAGAGCGTAACGCTTATAAAGAACGTGACAAACGTGACGCGTGACGCGCATAAAAGCATGACAAACGCGCTAAAGCGTGACAAACGCGCTAAAGCGTGACAAACGCGCTAAAGCGTGACAAACGCGCTAAAGCGTGACAAACGCGCTAAAGCGTGACAAACGCGCTAAAGCGTGACAAACGCGCTAAAGCGTGACAAACGCGCTAAAGCGTGACAAGTGTGATATATATGTAGTGGGGGGGAATCGTGACAGACGTGACGCACGTGAAAATTGTGACAAATGTGACACGTGGGAAACGTGTGATGAATGTGATGCGCGGGAATATGCGTGACAAACGTGACGGGCGGGAGGAATGTGACAAATGTGATGCGTGGGAATATATGTGACGAACGTGACGCGCAGGAAATTTGTGACAGATGTGACACGCGTGCCGTATGTGATAAGTGCGAAGCGCGGGAATATTTGTGACGAACGTGACGCGCGTGAAGTACGTGACAAATATGAAGCGCGGGAATATGTGTGACGAACGTGATGCGCGTGAAGTACGTGACAAATGCGATGCGCGGGAAAAACATGAGGCGCGGGAATATGTGTGACGAACGTAACGCATGGGAAAATTGTGACAGATGTGACACACTTGAAAAGCGTACATAATTCTATTAGAATAATAATAGGAAGCATAAAGTAATGAGCACTTATGAGTACACATAATACTATTAAAATAATAATAGGAAGCATTACAGTAATAATAGAAAACATAAAGTAATGAGTACTTATGAGTACACATACTAATATTACAATAATAATAGGAATCATAAAGTAATGAGTACTTATGAGTACACATGCTAGTATTAAAATAATAATAGGAATCATAAAGTAATGAGTACTTATGAGTACACATATTAGTATTACAATAATAATAGGAATCATAAAGTAATGAGTACTTATGAGTACACATGCTAGTATTAAAATAACAATAGAAAACATAAAGTAATGAGTACTTATGAGTACACATATTAGTATTACAATAATAATAGGAATCATAAAGTAATGAGTACTTATGAGTACACATAGTAGCATTACAATAATAATAGGAAGCATAAAGTAATGAGTACTTATGAGTAGACATAATACAATTGTAATAATAGTAGAAGCATAAAGTAATGAGTACTTATGAATAGCCTGTATATACATATAGTATATGCCTCACTCATAAAACTCAGACCTTATATGATATCCCATATCATATAAGGCCTATGATAAATGAGAAATTTGGCTGACACTTATGGTTCGTGGTTTTTGAGGTGAAATTGGACCACCAACAAGCTTCAAGCTTGCTTTGCAGAACCTTGACTGGTACTCAATGCACTGATCGCATATTTGGATCAGGGCTCTTGTTGGTGGTCGAGGTCTCTGCTTTAGTGAGTTATGAATCAAGCAGTGCTGCAGGAAGGGGATGGGAGTGAATGAACCAGACTCCACCGATATCGGAGTCCCTCCTTCAAGTTCCACTAGCTAGACACAGTCGAAGCTTGAATGTAGTGAGGCAGTGGAGAGTAGCAGTTAGTCCTGCTGGTCCACCATCGATGATTAAGACTCATGCGTTTGGGGCATTAGTAGCCTAGGTCTGGTTGGACGGTTGGGGCTCAAGACAAAGGTGAGGGGCCAGGGCTGGGGGGATGAGTTGAGTGTTGACTCAGTTATCAATGGGGAAGTAATAAGTCATTGGTGAATTCAAATTGGCTACTTTTTTGTTTCTTCATGACAGGGTAAGTATTGGAGCTGGGAGAGTAGTGGAGGTACGTAGTGGTCGACGTTAGATCCAATTGAAATGGCGTAGTCTGATTTGGGTTAGGATCTGGGTTAGGGTTAAAAGTAATCGTGCTTGTCGACGCCCATGGCCCTCAGCACATTAAATTTGTCGCACCGTGTTGACTCTTGAGCACGCTCAACTTTCGCATCCCTCTTTCTTCTCCATCTTAAATTAATGGTTTGTTGGCTCTACTGTCTGATGTCTTGCTACCACTGATCCTTGGACTCCCAAACCCTGAAATATGTTGGCTGCTTTGAGTGGGCTTTGAAATTTTGACCTCAGACCAGCCTCAGGAATCACGGCACTCGTGCATGCTTCCACTCCCACCGTTTCTTCTCATCGATGCCCATAGCACTTAGGACACTGTCGAGGTATCAAACTACACTGAACAGCCTGCCCTTCAGCCTCTCTTGCACCTCGTCTCCTGCTCTCCGGTTCCCTCGAATGTGGGCTGCTAATTCTAAGCTACCTGTCACCAGACTCTCCTTTGCACCACAAACACTACACACAACATCAACATGTCCACAGAGCATCTTTAGCTCAACTTCAAGCATCCCCACTCACACACTTTTGTACAGAATCCGCTACAGGCGCGATGGAACTCAACGCTCAAAGGCACTAGGCACGATAATCGGTACGTCCCATCACAGTTCATTCATTCATCACCCAACTGATTGACACTCAGCAGGCCTCTCAATAGTCTCCATTGTCTTCACTACATTCACCTTGTACACCGTATACAGCCTCCATAGAAGAGCAACAGCGCTTGACATCATATCCCAGCTCCGAACCCATACCTACTCGAATATCTTCGCATTAGGTCTCCTCCAGTCCATCAAAACCACCACGCGCATTCTTGCGAAAGCAATCGACGCTCCCCCTACATCTCACCTAAACTATCTCCTCGATATCACAGAAAAGTATATCAAGCTACATCAAGTGGAAATGGACAACCATAAGGTGAAGATTTGGCTTCATCTGCCTGTTCCGCAGGAGGTGCTGGATATGCTGCACTATGCGGAGGTTGTGAAGAACAACTTGGTGGCGTGTATGTTCCTAATTGACTACTTGATTGATCACGGTGTGCAAGACCTTGGTCCAGTGTCTGTTGTGGATAATATCATGGAAGGGGTGTTTAGATGTTTGGACTTAGTACATCACATTGCGGAGGGTGAAGAGGCGGGGAAGTTGAGTGATCGTGTAATGGATGATGTGAAGAAAGAGGAAGAAGATGAGAAGGATAAGGGTGATGTACAGGTTATTGGATGATGTTATGGTATTCATTTGGACTTGGTCACAGCAGCTTTCACCGACTGCTACTTTGGGTCTTGGGGCAGACACATCCACTGCATGAGATGGATGTTTGATACGAGGTGTATTCGGTGAGCCACTGGCAATGCACTGAACTAAAACTGTGTGGATAGAAGATATAAAGCAATTACGAAATCCACCAGTCCATATCACAACAGGGTATATTACAATCCATGCACAAGTAACTACTTAACCTCTCCTCCCTCTTGCACACTGCTACCTCCATCCCCAGCATCAATAGTAGACGCAACATCAAACAACGTATCAGTCATCGCCAACTCATAGTTTGAAAGTTTTATCATAGTATAAATCGGCGAATTCCCTGCTTGCGCATTCTCGTCAATCATGATCAACAATTCACCGAACTGCAGATAAAGGAGTTTAGCTGCATCCTTTGGAGTGCTAGCTATCATTTCCTGGAAGTTCGAACCCGCGGTTACGAATTCCTTGACTTTTATTTTGCTGTCGATTATCTTTCGCCATCGTTTTGGATGTGTTTTAAAGTCCTGTTCGAATTTTGAGATTAGGCTGTCCCGATTGGATGGGTGGTCACCGGGTTGAGACATTTCGCTGTACAAAGCAGCCAGCTGAGGATTTTTATAACTCCAAATGGCCTTCTTTATCCAGTTCTGATTCTGTATCCGATCACGCTCGTCTTCAATGCGTTTTAAAATGCCCAGGATGATGGATATATGCTCCAGCAGCTCTTCCGGTGTGGATGTTTCATCTAAACGGAAAAGGCGAAGGCGTAGTTGTAGATCGCAAACTATTTCTGCTGCATTGTGTATACACTCCAATTCAGCTAGCCATGAGTACGCGACTTTGATAGTGTCCTTTGTGACATTGCTATCGATGAACGGGTTGGCGAAGATGGAAGCTAAGTGTGAGAGTGGGGAGTGCTAAGTATTGCCACGGGTAACGCGGTAACGTGCAGAGGACCGTTCCGGTTATCGGGCCGCTAATAATTAAACTAACTCCGCATAAGTACACTCCAAGCACAAAGTTTTAACGTTAGCTGTTACTAAAATACACATTTGTAGTCAAATACTTGACCTAAGTAATATTGTCAATTAAATCATGGATTAATAGCAGAATCTGGAGATGTGGGATAGTCAAGACATCCAGTACATACAAAGAAATTTAACGTGCTCTTAGTTCGACTTGTGCAAGCACGGAGTCTTAAGCCCAGGACCCACGACAAGGGAGCACGAGGAAGGATAACAAGTATCCCACCCACCCTGGGGAGACGTACCTTTATATCCCGAATCTCAAATGTTGTCAAATGCTATCGATGTCGGCGTGCCAGAAGGTTGGGATAGGAACGGGGTCGAAACGATAGACAAATATGCCAGTTCAACGCCAAACCTAAGTCCGACAAAGCACACGTTTTATATAATTAAAACATGGTGGGTATAGCACAAATTGTACGGAGGAAATATCAGAATGCTAACGAAATAAGCGTGTCAACAAACCTAAGTTGTGAATAGCACATGTGGAGTACTATCCCCAGCCTGGTGGACAGCACAGATTCGCCAGACACACGACTCGCTACCGAGGAATATGTGTGTTCAACGACAATCTTAAGTTGTGTGGACGTCGTGCATGCCGAACCTGGTGGGTACAACACATATCTGCCCATCGAAAAAGCCAGGGATGAATGTCGAGGTTTCAGATATGGTCGTCGCCAGAGACCGAAGTTCGAACCAAAGCTGCACGAGAAAAAGAGGAGTGAGAGGTTGTCGAGAAGGAGAGTACGCACTTTTCGAAACTGCCAGGCACGACCCCGAGACATCATCAGAGACCGCAGGCGGCGGACAACATTGTTCGCTAGAGATGGAGAAACGTTGGTAAATAGGCATTCCTGAGCCAGAAGAAGATGGGTCCAGGAGGCTGACACGAACGATGGAAGCGAGAGTGTAACCAAGGATGCCGCAAAGAAAACCACTAGTAGAGAAGATTATGGGTAAATATCAACGAAAGTTAATGAGATAAAACATACATCTGGACAAGTTCACGATAAATTCAATAAACAATGAGACGAAGTTGCCGGACGAGCGGTCGGCCACCACAAATATAGAATTAGCCTGAGTGAACACTTACCAGTTCTGAACAGCATGAGGGATAGTAAGAATGTATGGAGGGAGTATGAGGCAAATAGTAGAGATGGAAAAGTCGAGATAATGGTGGTTTGGAAGAAAGAGAGTGAAGGTGAGGCTGTCGAATATTTAGGTGGCTGGATGTCTGCCGGATTCCGACAGTCAAATAGCGCTTCAGACTCCGACGGACCCATAATATGAAGTAACTTATTAAGAACGGGCCACAGTTTACAGAGTAGAAAATGAACATCGGAGGCAATTTAGACTTTCTTATAATCGATATTTTCCAAACGTTTGAAGACCTGTACTATTTAATCAATGAGGATGCGCAGGCGGGATATTCGTCGATGTTCACTATGATGAGACTTACACACTGTGGGGTGAAGTTGGCAGAGATGCTGTTCGATATTGCGGTTACTATTGATGCTGGGGATGGAGATAGTGGTGTGCACGACGGAGAAGCGAGGTTTTAGATGGATTGTAATATACCCCGATGTACATATTGTGGTTCGTTCCCCTCCTTCTGCTTAGTTATATCATCGCTCACTAAACCAGGCACCTTGATCCTTCGGATCAATCCCATGGTCCAGCTCACGGGCACCGTTGGCCCTCCCCCGCATATAAAGGAATGATAGGAAATGTCCTCCCGACCAACCTCTCCTTTCACTCCCTCCCTTTCCCTGAACGTCCAGATCCACACCAGCCCTTCCCAACACTATCAGAGACACACGAGTACCTCCTCGCTTTTGCTGCGCCGTACCTCTCCTCCAGTGCAATACGGCTCAATACAGAGGTGCTGCACGCGGAAGAGCAGAAAGAGGGGTGGAAAGTCGTTTTGAGAGATGTGGTGAAAGATGAGGTGAGGGAGGAGCGGTGGGACGCAGTAGTGGGTGCTGTGGGGTGGTATGATAACCCTGTATGGCCAAATACGCCTGGGCTCGATGTCCTTCGTGAGCGTGGAGTCGCGAGACATGCAAAGGTGTGGAGAGGACCAGAGGGATACGAAGGAAAGGTATATCATCCTTTCCCACTTTCTTTCTCATTCCCGCTAACGACGTGTCACAGCGCGTCCTAGTAATCGCCAACGCAAACTCCTCAAACGACATCGCAGCCCAACTAGCACCCATAGCCCAATCCCCAATATACCAAAGCATCCGCCGACCAGCGTTCCCGGGCTTCCCAAGTCTCCCAGACGAGCGAATCGAAATGGTTTCCCCAGTGCAAGAGTACATCCTCCACGACTCAAGCGGTAAGGTCGAGGTGAAATTATCCGATGGACGAAGTATTCCCGATATCGACTATGTAATCCTCGGAACGGGGTACAAAGTCTTCCCAGACTTCATACGCATCCTCAACACCGAATCCCAACTGAACCCACTAATCACCCCTACAACATACCCAAACCGCATCCCACACCTACACAATCTAATCCTCTATGCGCATAATCCAACGCTGGCGTTCACAGGTGCTCCAATGGCATTTACACCTTTTACCATATTCGATTTGCAGGCAACGTGGCTTGCGCTGTGCTGGACACGCACCAACCCCATCATGTACCCTGAAACGACCGAAGGGAGGCTGAAGTACGATGAGGACCGAATTCGCACGGTGGAAGAATGGCGCAGTGGGATTGATAATCCCAGTGCACTGATGGTGTATAATGTGCTTGGTTTGGGTGAGGAGGATTATGCAAGCATGCTGAGGGCGGAGGTGGTTGCCGTTCGCCCGGAGCTTGCGGAGGTGTTGCCTGTTTGGAGTGAGGAGAGTAGGCAGGCGAGGGATAGAATGTTTGTGGCCAAGTTGGACGTTTTGAGGTGGGCTAGAGATGAGCGTGGGGAGGGAAAGGCGAGTGGTTGAATGGTTTATATGCTATTTTATTGGTATAGTTGTTACAATTATTCTGGATGTATGTTTTCAGTCAGCTAGACTCTCGAGAAATATAGAGAAAATATTATATATTAACCAAAATTCCATCCATCCAGTATTCTGAGTGAATAGTTCAATCAGCAAGGAGACCTCAAGCAAGAAACCGAACCTAGGCTAAGACTGAGGTAGCGGACAGCGTGGGCGCAGCATCTGAAACAGCAGTGAATAAAGTCTTGCCTAAGTTGTAGGGGACGAGACTCACTCGACGCGTCAAGACTAACAAGCGGGTGTCGGAGTTCGTCTCGGCTCCAGTAACAATTAGCGAAGTCGGGAGATGTGCACTTCGTGCACAACCTCACCCATAGCCTACCCAGCGAGTAATCCAATAGGCAGATAAATTATAGAACGTATCAATAACCACAACAGTAAAAAGCACAACTTAATAATATTACTAGAGTACGTAACAACCGTAGCATAAATACCTACTTTCTACCAGAAACCTCAAACGCGAGTCAAAGACAACACCATTCTTCATTTCAATTCAAATTCGCATAGCATTTCTCGCAGCAGCTGGTACGTTACACCTCCTTCCCCTCTCGCTGACCCAGCTAACGCTGGCATCGTAGCAGGGCTAACAACCCCGGGCTTCTTCAAACTCTCCACCCAACTTGATTCCCACATAAACCTTAACATGAAGAGAACCAAATTTTAATCCTGCCAGTGGAACCATACCCATACATGTTCATACACCGCATGTTTTTTCTAATCAATAACGAACACCGTGAACTATATGAAAGAACAGGCATGGAAGTACTAAGTCTATTGAAGGGATGAAAGGGCCTGCGTGGCGGGAACACGTACGGAAGGGGTTTGGAGACAGGACTTGCCTTCATTGAACCACGCTAAACTACCCATTTAATCCTCTGGCCTGATCATCCTCTCAACGAAAGGTGAGGTGAGTAAATGAGAAGGTAAAGAAATCTCAACGCGGCGCAAGTTCAACCGCATTAAAATTCGTAAAGCTGTGAACATCATGACGAGTACGAGAAGGCTAAGGGTTTGGTGTTGTGCTGGTCGGCAGTGAAACAGACCAATGTTGTCATAGCGGCGCGCTGCTTCAGAAGCGACAGATGACATCTGGCATTGCAAGTATCCAGCTACATTTAATGCGTAGCCAACACAGCAGTATTATAGAATGGAGGTGTATATGGTATATTAAGTCAACGAATATGAATGGTATAAGGGCATTACACTCATCCAATCAATGACGACACGTGGAGAAGATGTACAGTATATACCGTTGAATGCTGCAAATAGCCATCTTGTTAACAACTCCTCAAAACCAGTATTCACTTCAGCACTCACAAGGGGCGCTGCTCCGTATCACTTTACACGAAAGCCTTCAAGGCAGCCAGTCGCTGCTACAGCAAAGTACCGACGTACACCGAGAATGTAGAACCTGTAAGCTCCACCGCGACTCAACACAATGTATCCCGGGGGGCGCACCCGCTGCTGCGGGGTAGGGTAGACGAACCGCGACTCGTTTCCCGGTCTCCAAAGATACAATGATCTAGAGCCTCTAGATCTTACCGTGCTGAATGGTCCAGGTTTATGAGGCGAAGCTACAACCCTACAGCCACGGCCCAGTATCGTGGTATCTTCCGAGGATAGAAGTCCTTCACATGCTCTTGGCTGAGAGAGGTGCCAGTCGCAGCGGGTGACAGGGGGCATCTTCAGCGTAAAATATGACGAGGAAGGTCGGCGTTATCCGGGATATCGCTTTGCAATTACAGTAGATGGGAGCGATCCTCTATTTATTACGCTTTCAACGGATTCATCCTTGAGAATGTAGGTATATACTTACACAGCTCAAAGGATAAATGGCTGAACGCTGTGCAGGTATCGAGCTACAGTGAAGTGTCCTGAGCGAGACGACAGCTTCAAGTCATCCAGTAGTCCGAATAGCTCTTACATTACAGGCTTGTGAGTGAGGCGAAGAGAGCGCTTCCAAACGGTCCATGTTTAGGATTGGATAAGTGAAGCCACCGCCCAAAAGCCAGGCGAAGGTAGCTTCCGAGGTCAAAAGTCCATGATATGCCATCTTGAGAGAGTGCCGTTAAGGAAGGTGGCAGCCGCAGAGGGTGACTGAGGCGATCTACAGCGAGGAGTGTGGTGAGGAAGGATGGTGTTATCCTAGCTATTACTTCGCGATCTCAGCAGATGGAGAACACCCCTCTTCAGCCGATCACGCCTTCGGTAGCTTCATTCCTGGCGAATATATGTGTATAGAAGTTCACAGCGAAACCCGTGCGATTGGCACGAAACGCTAAACGTGGTGTGTATATTGAGATATAACGAATTTTCATGAGCGAGACGAGAGCTTCAAGTTATCCAGCTGCTCGAATGATTCTTGCGGTATAGGCTTATGGGTAACGCGAAAGGTGAGAATGCGGACAGCTTCTTTCGTTAATACCTCTTCGGAATCGGTAAAGTTATTTCGGTGCTCGCTTCAGTACTGCACCACATCGCCAAAGAGCAGTAGAGAAAGAGCGATTTTACCTGTATTCAAGTTAACGAACGTTGACGATAGACCGCTACAAGAGACGTACCTTTAAAGTTCTCCCCTCTCACTACCCTGCAGTCCAGAGGCCATACAACCCCCTCCCGCGGAGAAAAGATCCCCTTCAAAGAGCTGGGGAGATTCCGTGTTGGCACCTATGCTATCGATAACCATCGATAAAGTTCCAAAAGATGTTTATTATCTCAACTTGCGTGTGGGCATATGCATCCAGAATTGAGGGAACTATTCGTATTCAACGATCAGGTCGGCGTTTAGAACGGCTGGTCTTGGGTGCAGCATGTCATCTCGAGACGCTGCGCATACGAGAAGCACCGGCAGATCGCTGACTGGTAGCCGTGGCCTGTGTAGAGTGGCTACGCACGGCTCGTGACGAAAGAGCACGACCATGCTACGATGTGCTCATCTCCAACACGTGGGTACTGCTCCCGCCATCAGTTAGAGGTGAGCATCCAGGTTCCTCCAATCCTCGAACGATATCATTGCTCGATGAAGCCCACGGGGTATGGGAAGAGTGTACCAGAATAACTTTACACCATCAAAGGCGCAGGGGAGGAGCGGACTCATGGAGCATCTACATTTCCGCGCGGAAAGGCGAAACGAAAGTCCTTGTCAACGAGAAGATCTTTATGTATGCCTTACTCAAGGCTAGCGTATACAAACGAATATAGAACTCGTCTCAGTATAAGCTCCAGCAAACAGAAGTCGGAGGGGTATTCACGATGCCGTGCCACACCTACAACCGGGCAGTATAAAAGACGAAAACCATCTAGAGTACAAATGGCAACACGCCTCAGTCCAAACCCGAAAGGAGGAATCAACCAAGAAATAACGCACCGATAGCCTCAGATAACCAATACCCTCCCCGACCGCTCCACACCGAGAGCGACATTTCTCTAATCCTTGATAAAGTCCACCTACTTCGCGTTGTCTTGTTGAGTATGCGGTTGTGCGCTGGCGATGCAAGATCCAAAGTAAGCAGCAAAAAGCCGTCTGTCGTGGATTGTAAACAAAGGCGTTGAACATCTATCGTAGCAAGAGGAAAACGAATCAGTCCAAGCAAACGACAAATTAAGGAGCAGAAACACACATACATCATACGTACCCAGAGTCTTGTAAGGGAACCTGGCCCATTTATTCTCTGCCCCATTGGAGGATCCGGCATTGAGGGCAGCATTATCGTTATGGCCAGTACTAGCTGTGACTTTCCTGGTGGGTTAGAGGCATAGAAGGAATGCAGTGTGACCAAGGAGAGGGTCGAAGGGCCAGGGACTCGGGGCGGGGATTGAGACGATGACCAAAGGACGTTAAGGATTAGGCGGTACGCCATTCGCGTGGCCTGTTGCATTTCCGGTTGGTGTTGAGTTAATTTGGACGTAAATGCGCGGTATTGCGTCTGTACCAGTCCTGCTTCGTCAGTACATCACAAAAACGAATGGAAGGAAAGCTGACCTAAAACAGAATAGTAAGCCTGCTGCAGAACAACGCTGCACCGATCTCGTCACCTTGTCCAGTTGTCCTCCTCCTTCCAGACCTTCCCCATCGCGTCAGTTTACAGCTTCCCCACCCATTCCCGTTTGTCGGCCTTGAAAGCGAGGCAACTCTTTTGATAAAGCCTCTCCCGATCTTTCAGACCCTTGCGCAGGTGTCAACATGCAAAATGCCGAAGGTTGAAGCAGAGGGAGCTCGGAAAGCCAGATGTTGCAACTTGGACTGTGATAGTTTTGTCGGTCAGGAAGCTGAGGGTGAGGTGAGATGGGAAATGGCGGCTACAGATTGAAATGCAAGGTAGTAGGAAGAGTACCTATAGCAATGGGGTTCGACCACAAGCTCCATCTTAACCCAGAACGGAGTAAGCCTGGGCATGCTTCCTCTGCTCTCGCTACTTCAAACGATGGCACGTACACGTCAAGCCCCGACAGGTAATGGAGGGAGGAGGTAAATATGGTTCTTCTAGCGCCATCCGGAATTTTGAGCTGAGAGCGAGAGAGTGGACAAGCGTTTCAATGCTACATTCTGGTGTCCAAGGCTGAGCTGGAGTGGATGGTTTAGAAAGAGCGAACGACGGGATCACCGAGCTGAGAGCTCACATGCGCTTATACTACATGGTTGGGCTGATCGATGTTGGCATCGACATGATCCAGGCGACTCAACATTTTGTTTCCATTACGTAATAAAAGCAATTAGTCGCACGACCGATAGCTACGCGCGTGCCCTTTCAGTTCTTCGAGGACTCTTCAACCAATCTTTAATTCCGCTTTGACCTTCGAATAGCACTTAGGCCTCAAGCATATGTTATCCATTCAATTAACGAAATAAACCTGTTTTCGTTGACTAAGCGTGAGTTTTTGAGAGAGAATAAGTAGGACCGGCGTGCATTCGATGTTCTATTAAGTTGTCAGACTTGTCTCCTATGTATTAATGTGCGCTTCTCGCATGAATTAGGAAAATGGTCACACCTGTCTTCGTCTTACTTATCTTTCATCAATCAGTGTGCGCGTCTCTAGCCCGTTTTACACGGCGTTCTCACATTTGACATCTTCCATGTCACTGCCCTTTAATTATCAGATTTGAGCGAGGAAGCAACACCTGTAGTAAGTCTTCTATTGGTTCTTCCACTGGTCTCGTGGTCATTCCACATTGGCGTTCATAATATTTATAGCACGCATGTGTGATAAATCGAGGACCACGCTGTCCAATTGCCGAACAGACAAGAAAATCTACAGGCATGCTATTAATGTCCTCTATGATTATCAGCGCGTGATGCAGGCCTGTGCATGGGTTTAAAATGACAGCATAGCAACATCGACATGTTTCTTCCCCCCCTCTCTTTGTGAACCTCAACATCCTAAGCTCGTACCTACAAACTCGACTATAAGTGATTTGAACCAATGGCTACTATATCTGCATCAAGCACTGAAATGCTCAAAAATGTACATAATCCAACCATTCAAAATTCAAACTTCACTGCTGCTGGTCGAGATGTTATTACCAATATTAATGATGGGGGTGCAAATGAAATTGTGCTCAAGCTTGGTTTACTAAAGCCAGTATCTCATGATCATTATTATGTTCCTTGCTGTATGGAAGGCACCAGAAAGAGCTTGTTTGATAATATGGATAAATGGCTTCTTGACTTTGGTATGTATAATCTGTAATACTAAACTTTAATTATATATTCAACTATTCTCACTATTAGATGATTCAACACCAAATATAATGTGGATTACTGGGTATCCTGGAAGTGGGAAATCAGCTATTGCATCTAGTTGGGTTTCCAAGCTCTCTGGCACTCAAAGACTCTGTGGCTACCACTTTTTCAAAAGGGATGATGCAGTACTTGGTGATCCCTGCACTATTTGGAGAACAATAGCAGCAAATATAGCCTCTAAACACACTTTGATTGCTGAAGCAATTGCAAAAAAGTTGGATAATTCTTTTAGAATTCAAGATATTAAATGGCACTTTGATAATCTTATTTACACAAGCTTCATTGAATATCTGAATCAACTTCACAATCCAGTGGTTATTGTTGATGCATTAGATGAATGCAGGGCTTCAGATGATAAGCATATTTTCATGAACACATTATCCTCTTGGTCAAAATTGTCAAAAAAGTGTAAACTTATAATTACTGGAAGGTCTGGTTCAAAGCCAATAGGGCTGGAAAATGCCAAAATATGCATTGATTATGAGTTAGAAATTGATTCAAGTCCAGGATCAGAAATTAACAGTGATATCATATTTTATATACAAAGAAAATTTGAAGAATCTTACTCTTGGCTGAACTGGAAGCCAAGTGATGAGGCTTTGAATGCAATGGCAACAAAGGCTTCTGGATTGTTCATTTGGGCCTACACAGCTGTTAAATTTATTACCTCAGATCAACAAGGCTTGATATCTCCAAAGAAAAAGTTGAGAAAAATTATGGAAAATAAAGAAGAGAGTACAGTGTCTGACATTGATAATTTGTATATTCAAATTCTGAAAATATCATTTGAAGCTTGGAGTGAGATAGACAAACTAACTGCTCAGAATGTTTTGGGGTTAATAATACTTGCAAAAGTTTCATTAACTGTAAATGATATATACCACTTCATTTGTGAAGGTGAAGATGAAGATCTTGAAAATGATATTCAAGTAATTCTGAAATGTTTACAGCCTGTGGTGTTCACAAATGATGGAAAAGTGATGATAAGACATTTGTCATTTGTTGAATTCTTAACAGAAAGATGTAATATGAAGCAGTACAAAATCAATAAAACAACATACAATATTAAAATGCAGTCAAAAATATATAAAATTTTAAACAAAGAATTAAAGTTCAATATTTGTAATTTACAAACATCATATAAGAAAAACCAGGACATAGCCAATTTACCTGAAAAGATTCAGCATTGCATACCAAGTTATTTGCAATACTGCTGCATTTATTGGCTTTCACATGAGATGGACATCACAAGTCAAGAATATAAAACAGAAAGAATAAATGATCAAACAAAACTTTTATATGAAAAATTTCTATATTGGCTTGAAGTCATGAGCTTGCTAAATGAAATACCTAAGGCTTTGGGTCTACTTAAAGAATTGAAAGATTGTCAATATGTAAGTACAATAAAAATAGCTTTGATTGGACACTGAACATAATATATATAGCATGAGAGAATATTTAAAGAGTTTATCAATGAAGCAATTCAATTTATATTACATTTCAATGTTCCAATAACAACAAGTGCACCACATATTTATCTTTCAGCATTGCCATTTACTCCCAAAAAATCAGTTATTTATGACAAATATCATAAAATATTTGAAAATACTATTTTCAGACAGAGTGACATGAAAGAAGATTGGAGATATCAAGGAAGTGAAGTTTACCACCATACATCACCAGTGATGAGTTTGGCTATTTCATCCAATGGAAAGCAAATTAGTATTGGATACCAAAATTGCACAGTTAGTATATGGGACATCAGAACTGGAAAAAAGACTGCTGGCCCATTTAAAGGTCACACATCTTCAGTCACATCAGTAGCATTTTCTCCAGATGGAAAGCAAGTGGTATCAGGCTCATGGGATCAAACTGTGAGAATATGGAATGTGGAGAGTGGAACAATTGCTGCTGGTCCATTTGAAGGTCACACATCTTTAGTTACATCAGTAGCATTTTCTCCAGATGGAAAGCAAGTGGTATCAGGCTCAGAAGATCAAACTGTGAGAATATGGAATGTGGAGAGTGGAACTATTGCTGCTGGTCCATTTGAAGGTCACACAAAAACAGTCACATCAGTAGCATTTTCTCCAGATGGAAAGCAAGTAGTATCAGGCTCAGAAGATCAAACTGTGAGAATATGGGATGTGGAGAGTGGAACAATTGCTGCTGGTCCATTTGATGGTCACACAAAAACAGTCACATCAGTAGCATTTTCTCCAGATGGAAAGCAAGTGGTATCAGGCTCATGGGATCAAACTGTGAGAATATGGGATGTGGAGAGTGGAACAATTGCTGCTGGTCCATTTGAAGGTCACACAACTTGGGTCACATCAGTAGCATTTTCTCCAGATGGAAAGCAAGTGGTATCAGGCTCATGGGATCAAACTGTGAGAATATGGGATATGGAGAGTGGAACAATTGCTGCTGGTCCATTTGAAGGTAACACAACTTGGGTCACATCAGTAGCATTTTCTCCAGATGGAAAGCAAGTGGTATCAGGCTCATATGATCAAACTGTGAGAATATGGGATGTGGAGAGTGGAACTATTGCTGCTGGTCCATTTGATGGTCACACAAAAACAGTCACATCAGTAGCATTTTCTCCAGATGGAAAGCAAGTGGTATCAGGCTCAGAAGATCAAACTGTGAGAATATGGAATGTGGAGAGTGGAACTATTGCTGCTGGTCCATTTGAAGGTCACACAAAAACAGTCACATCAGTAGCATTTTCTCCAGATGGAAAGCAAGGGGTATCAGGCTCATATGATCATACTGTGAGAATATGGGATGTGGAGAGTGGAACAATTGCTGCTGGTCCATTTGAAGATTGCATGAATTCAGTTACATCAGTTGCATTTATACCATATGCACAGCAAATGGTGCCAGGCTTGCAGAATATTAGAAAGTTACAATTAACAGGTGTGTAATCTTTGTGGTCAATAGCTATAATTTGTTAAAATATCAGTTATACAGGTCATTTTAGCAATTTACTTTCACTTGGAGGCTCTTCAATTTATACTTCATGTTATAGAAATGGCTGGACTACAGATAAGACAGGCAATTTACTTTTCTGGGTTCCTGACTATTTAAGGTCTGGTTTATGTGACTTTGAAACTATTTTGATTATAGGTCCACACATTTTATGCAGGTTAGATCTTTCAAAATTTCATCATGGGTCATATTGGATATGTTGTATTACTTCCTCTTTGTAATATGTTTTCTCAACTGTGTTTAGTAGCACATTTTAGCAATATGTAGTACTCTCCTTATTTTTTATGTGAATTCATTTCAATAACATGTTGACTTCACCTCAGGCTCCTAAAACCAGCATCCTCATCTCTCAAGCTTCCTCCTATGTTTTGTGGGAGGCTAACAGAGGTAAATATTTGTGCAGGACAAACACAAAACAAGGAGGAAGCTCTTGAGAGAGCAGCTGGCAAAAGTGGGTACCGACAATTCACCGTGAACCCTTCCAATCACCAGGACCCTTCCGCTTAAATGCTTTGTCATACTCACACTTACTCTAGAGTCTATATGCAAGCTACAATGTATTTGTGACCTTCCTGCACCATCTCTTTCTAATGCTGTAGCAAGCTGTCTCCATCAATAGTTCAGCATATTTTAAATGTATGTAAGGGCTTACACAACAATGAGAATTATTAAAACTGGTATCTGTTCATTATTGCATTGAATTCCTTGCAAAGACCTTTTGTTATTGTTAAAATCTTTGCATATCTCACAATGCATTAGTAGATATACCTTCAGTGATCTACTGTAATTCAAGTAATACATTCCTCCTTGGAGACTCATAAAAATGGTTACATTCAACTATACACAATTTCACAGATAATCTTATTTGAGATTATGGATGCCCCTTATACACATACCAGCAACAACTTTATGGTGAACAGTGGCTCAGAGCACAGCACGTATGTAGGCAATGAAACATGCACAAAATATTTACATACTTATCTCAAGTTTTTGTACTCAGTCATGTCAACACTGGACTTCATTTTTTTTTGGCATCTAACATGTATTTCGACATTTTGCTTTCCTAGTACATTAAGCAGGGTGAAAATCACTGTTATTTTGTCAAGCCCCTTCTCGCATGCCTTTAGTAGTGGTATCCATACTGAAATGTATTCATGGGCCTGTGCCAGTGGGAACACAACCCATGTCATGCAAACCACCTTGATTCATGAATCACTTGACTTCATAAATTTGGTAAAGTACATATTGATATGTTAAGTAAGCAAAAGGGTTCTAGTGATTGAAAGGGTTTATGGTGAATTGTCGGTACCCACTTTTGCCAGCTGCTCTCTCAAGAGCTTCCTCCTTGTTTTGTGTTTGTCCCTCACAAATATTTACCTCTGTTAGCCTCCCACAAAACATAGGAGGAAGCTTGAGAGACGAGCATGCTGGTTTTAGGAGCCTGACTTCACCTATTTTATTCATTTATTAGAACTTACCACTACACCAACACAGCTTGTTGGTTTGTGCAGCATGAACTCCACAAGACCAGTGGGCACACTTGGTGGTACCTGGCTGTTAGCAATGAAACACATGCACTGTCAATGTTGACATGTATTACTCTCCCTCCTTCCTGTTCCCTGTGCCCCAGCCCCTCCAGCTCTCTCCCCTTCACCACTTTCAAGGTTCATGCTCACAATGACAGATGATGAACATCATTTCGTTCTCTCCCTCCCTCCCTCCCCTCCCCTCCCCTCATCATGCAAGTGATGAAGATGGGTGCCATGCCATCTCACCTCATCTCCATGGTGCATGGAAGCCACACTGACAGCATGATGCTCTCAATGCATATGTCAGATCTTGGTAAGTCATATTCCCCAGCTCATCCCACCTGCTAACTCACCTCCCACAGCATCATCTGCACTTCATAGATGGCCACATCAGTGCTGTGACATCCAGCCCTCCCCTCCTTGCCACTCTTGAGCTTCATGCTCACAATGATGAACAACAAACATTGTTTCATTCTCTCCTTCCTCCCTCCTCTCCCCTCCCCTCATCATGCAAGTAACAAAGATGGGTGCCATGCTGTCTCACCTCTCCCTCCCCACTGCTTCTACCCCATAATTGGCACCATCTAGGACATCTCTCCATGGTGCATGGAAGCCACCTGGTAGCATGATGTTCTCAACATGTGTGTCAGATCCTGGTAAGTCATATTCCTCAGCTTGTCCCACCTGCTAACTTGCCTCCCACAGCACTGTCTATGCTTCATAGATGGCCACATCAGTGCTATGACATCTGGCCCCTTCTCCCCCTGCATTGTGATGATGACACCACCTTGTTATTCACCTGTTCTTCCCTCCTCCCATGACAAGACAACAACAATGCTGCTGGTGGGAATGGCATCAGTGCCATGTCATCCAGCTCTCCTCCCTCCTCCCCACATCAAGATGTGGCACTCACCTGTAACCTCCCATCTCACCCTCCCATTCCCCTCCTCCACTGTGCCAGACAATGATGCTATTGGCAAAACACACTGACACCATAGCCCCCCCCACTTCCTCCCCCCCATACATCAGAATGACACCATAGCATCCAACACAGCATCTGGCCCCTTCCCCCTCCTCCTGTACATTGGACAACAATGGCAATGCCACATCATACAGCCCCCTTCCTCACTCCCTCTAGCATCACAACAGTGATGCTTCTGATGAGAATGTCATCATAACCACATCAACTTGACACCAATAGGAGAGTGTCTGTGCTCCTTCCCTTTCCCCCTTCTTGTCTCACCAGGAATGGGTGCCAAGTCATTGTCCTCTTCCTCTCTTCCTCTCTTCCTCTTAGTATGCCTAGTGTACTTCTACCTACTATAAAAACATTATCTCTATATTCTTCACACTACTTACAAACAGTATAATAATATAGGTTGTATTTAGTAGCTAAGGTAGAGGTCCCAGACCATTAGCTAGTGTGGGAATGATTTGTGCTAATAAGGGACATTACTAGCCTAAGTAGGAAAGCATCTAAGAATAGAAACATTGAGGTCAGAGCTTATTCTCGACATTGGTGAGAGATAATTACCAGTAAGGCTGGAGATCGAGCTAAGCACACATCTATTCTAATAATAGGATATCAAAGCTATGTTATTGCATCATAGGAAAAGGCATGAGCACTAGACCCATGGCAGTTGCCACTATCTAACCACACTGTACCAGCATTGCACATCAGCATGCCATAGGTGCCTAGCCTAGCCTGGCCTGAGACCTGGCATTCCTGGCAGGCTTATTCAGTGGTTCCCATTCCATGCATCAAAGTGCATGGCATCATGCCTCCATATGGAGCATTCTCCTGCAGGACAAGTTATTGTCCTTCATTATCTTCCCCTATGAACACATTCTTGGCACTTGTATGTTTGTATATTCATGATTTACTCTGGTCCATCCCAGATGCCTGTATCCAGTCTAAAAGTCTAATTTACCACTTAGCTAATGTGCAATTACTGCTTTTGTATTAACTATATAGTTTCTCTTAGCTGTGTTCTGTAAGATATTTAATAGGTAGCTTTGTGTAGTAGAAGGGCAGTCTCCTGTGCCCTGAGAAATACCACCTAGCAGTTTGTGTTCATATTTGTGTGAGCAAAGAGATTCTGAGTGCAACAAAAGTGAGAAGTCATAAGCCTGTGCTAAGTCTGAGATTAAGGAATGTGCATCAAAACATGCATCAAAGTGTTTGCTAAGCTCGCATTTCATTTTGAACATTGGTCTTCAACAACTTCTCATTACTTTACTTCACTGCCATGATGCTCTTGGTGCATACATTGGATCCAGGTAAGCCTATTCTCCCAGCTCACCTGCAGCCTCCCATCTCACCCCTTCCCATCTCCCTCCTCCACTGTGCTAGACAACAATGCCACTATCAAAAATGGCACCAACACCACAGTTCCTGCTTCCTCCCTCCCATATGTCAGAGAACAATGCCATGGCATCATGTCACAACAAGGACATTACAGTATCTAGGCCTCCCTTCTCCCTCTTCCCATGTGTCAGACGAAGATGACAATGCCATATTGTACAGCTCCCTTCCTAATCCCCCCCCCCAGCATCTTAATGGCAATGGGGAGAGTGTCATCCAGCCATGGCATCCACCAGCACATACATCCCTCTCCATCCCCCTCCTCCCCTGCATCACAATGAGGACAATGTCTGTTTCATTGGCAAGAATGTTATTGAGGCTATGTTATCCAGCCCTCTTGCTCCCTTGACCTTCCTCCTCCCTCTCTTGCATCACAGTGGTGCTGTTGGAGAGTATGGTGTCCACTGGCACTGTTGTCCAATCCCCCCTCCTCATACCCTGCCTACATCTTGGTGATGATCGTCTACAGCCCTCTTCCTCACCCTTCCCCAGTGTCATGATGGCAGTGCTTTGGGGTGGAAACATCACAGCATCCCTCCCTCTCCCTCCCTTTCCCCTTCATCTTGCAAGCAACAAAGATGCCTCATCACACCATCTTGTCCCTCCCCCCCTCTCTCTCCCTCTCTCCCTCTCCCCTCTCTCTCCCTCTCTCCTTGCCCCCTTGCCCTTTCTCCTCTGAGATGACACTGCCATGCCACACCCCCCCTCCTCTTCCCCTCCTTGGTCTAGCCACATTGTACAAATGATGAGATGGGCTGGTGGGAAGTGATCTATTATTGGATTGCTTCTCAATATATTTTGACATGGCATATGGGGTGACTGGCTGCCATTGCCACTGGGAGGTGACCTATTGTTGGATCACTTCTCAGTGTCCCCGTTTGACATGGCATATGGGTGACTGGCTGTTGTTGCTGCTGGGAAGTGATTCATTATGAATTGCTTCTCAGCATTTCATCTGTCTATCACTCTCATGTACAGCTACACCCTTTCCAATTACAGTAGTATGTTGTTTAGCACTGATATGACATGTTATTAGATGTACAAATAAGTTCACTTCTCTGCTTTAAGGGTCATGTACTAAGTCTTGTGGCCAAATGTAGAATGCACATCAGATATATTTAGCATATCATCTCATATTCACACAGGTGCCATAAGTTATATTTGGTTTATACTTTATGAACCACACATGTTTTACATGTGTGTGGAAGCACAGAATTAATTTTAGTACATCTGTGTATAGTATATATTGCTCATGTGAACTATTTTGCTTTCCTTCCCCCCCATCACTTGCCTAAGCACACAAATGTCTTTAGCTTGAGTTTATTTTTTGATAACTTTTTACACCTACAATGGCTCCCAAATCTTCCAAACAACAACAAAAATCCACAAAGTTAGATATTACTAAATTTCGCTTATTTTAAGATTAATATTTCTAATTAACTATTTAGAAATTCTTCTAAGCCTGCTGTTGAAACTGACAAAGATACTATTAATAAACCAATTTCAAAACAACAAACAAAGTAAGATCTTTCATATGAATTATATACAAAGCTAATTATTATGTCATAGAAATTCCAACAAACCTTTCATTGAGCCAGAGGAGTCTAAGCCTAAGATGAAAAAACCCAAGTAAGTATTGATATTGATAGTATAATTTTTTATTTATATCACTTTATATTTAGAAAAACAAGCACTCAGTGCTTTCAAAAAGATATTAAAGAAGATGCTAAAGGTGCTCCTGAGGGATTGACTAAGGCTGCAAAAATTCTTGAAATTGGAGGTGATGCTGTAGCCCCTCCACCTATTATTCAAGCCTCAGCTTCAACTTTGCCACCTCAGCCCATGAGAGTTATTTCCTCTGATATTGAGGATGAGTTGAACACAGAACAAGCTGAGCTGATAGTACAAAAGAACATGGAATCTGGGTCTAAAGCTGAAATTGGGACTAAAGCTGGATCTGAGTCTAAGGATGAAACTGGATCTAAAGCTGAAACTGGGTCCAATATTGAGCATGAGCTAGATGCTGATTTAGTTGACTTAAACAAACAGAAATAGCAAACAAAATGCAGGTTGACACCCAGGTTGAAATAGGAGGGCCAAATAGGAATGCTGGTGAACTTGATGAGGAGACTGATAAAGAGGAATATGAAAAGAGAGCTGAGGCTGAAATAGATGATCATTCAGCTGAGGAGAGTGAAAAAGAGAAAAGTGCAGAGAATGTAAATGAGAATGATACATCTCAGATGAAAGATAACAATAAAGATGGCAGTGAAGAGATGAGCAGTAAGAATGAAGAAGAAGATAATAATGAGAATGAGAATTTTGAGAATACTACACCTAAGAAAGCAAAAGTCACTACAAAGAGATATCAAGATTCTACCCCAGAAAGTCATACAGGCAGCTCTATTAGTAGAGTTACTAAGAGTAGTTGCAGATCTACATCTCATAACTCTGCTGCAACAGTTCCACCTGATAGCCCTTCTCCAATTGAGCTTGAAGGTGCTTCTAGAACTCATGGTGGATTTTCTAGAGGAAGAGCTTTTGGAAATACATTTAACTCTGCTGATTTTGATAATACCAATGATGCATTGATGCATATTGAGGAATCTGATTCAGGCCCTGTAATGGGAAGAGTTAATATACTCTGATCATTCTAAGCAAAGCCCACCATTTGTTGTTACACAGCCACTTGGTACTAAGTTGGGAGATATTCTTCACAATATATGTGTAGAATATGAGTATACTGCTATTCAATGTGAGTTAGTTATAATATAATATATAATATATTAATAACTAATATTTGTATAGCTTATTTTATCTATATTCAAGATGATGATATGTGGGCACTTAAGGGAAAATACCACAAAGCTTTGGAGAAAAATGAGACTGTTCCTTGGATTAAATATAAGAAGGGGAAGTATTCTATTTCTTTGTCAGCTGTAAGTTTCATATTATAACTTCTATAGCATTGTTTCTGAGCTTTATAATCAGGAGAGTATTTCTGAAATGATTCCAGCACTGCCTGTAACTTTAGGTGGTGGTACTACATCTCAACACATGAAGCCATCTGGATCAACTGTCATGTCTTATCCATTTGAACTAGACTCTGTTCAATACAAGATAGCTTCAGCATTCAATGTCTCTAAGGGACTCTGTGAAAGAAATGTAAAGAAAGATATTTGAATTTCTTATTAGAAATACTTGGCTATTCATGACATTTTTGCAAAGTTTCCTGCAATGATGGCCAATAACATTTGGAAGGAGAAAAGACCTTCTAATGATGACATCACTGAGGTTTTTATGTCAAAGTCAACATACTATTTCTATTATAGTAACCCATTTTCTATGGTGCCCCAGATTCTTGGATTGGATAAATGGCTCAAAGGAGATTCAGATGCACCACACACTGGTGAAGTTTGGAGTCATGGAGTAAAGCCAAGCTTGGACAACTTGAAGAAGTTGTTGGATAATATTAAGAGTGATCATTCCTCCAGTGCAAATGCAGAGAGTGAAGATGGAGAAGGATCTCATAAGAAAAAGAATGACAAAGGAAAAGGGAAGGCAAAAGGAAAGGAGAAGGAATTGGGAAAGGGAAAGGGTAAAGATAAAGAAGTGGAGGTTAAGTCTAAGGGAAAGAAGAAGAAAACCAATTTGTGAGTATAGTCATTTGTGTGAAATAGTGATTGTATATACATGAAACAAAAAATTGATGTATTGTTTATGATAATCTTTTCCAACTGATTTCTTAAATTATATAACTCTGGTCCTTCTACTGACAATTATGACTAACAGGAACATCTGGAAGATATTAAGCAATTTGATTATATTTTATATCTTCATTGGGTTATTTCCTGCAGTTTCAGCAATGCAAGATCCATTTCCATCAGTGAAATTTTCTATATTTGCACAATTTATTGAAGACAGTTATATTACTGCTATTAACATTAACCAACAATACTGATTTATTAAACTTACATGCAAGACAACAAAATCCATCACTACAAGATGAACATGCACAAGTTCATACTAGTTGGATGAATGCATTAAGTAGAGCACTTTATGAAAAATTAAATGAAGATATTTACAAGTTGTTCACTTCAAATGAAAATACTGAAGTAGATGAAGAATCATTTATTACAGAAGTTGGATTGAAGATGAATGCATTTTTGAAGATATTGAAATTAGATCCATATGATGAGTGTGGAAGATTTACTGAGTGGCTTAAACCAATATCTCACTCTGCCATTGAGCCAATCTTTTTAATTTGCCCTGCATGTGCAGAATGTAATAATCGCAATTGTTATAGAAGGTCATTAAGTCAGAAGTCTCAGTCTTGTGATATTCCATGTGTTTCATTGATCAAAGACAGTAAACAATATCTGAATTCTCATGTTCTTAGTGGCAAATGTAGTTGTTGCAAAGCAATTTATTATGCAGACCATAAAAGTGTAATTAATCCATTTAATTCTGCACAGTGGGATAGAATATACTTAAATCTGGCAAAGTACTTTAAAGTGGGAAAACAAGTTTGGGTTGATCATACATTTTCATCTGCTGTTGTAAATGCAATATACAGCTTTCATGCATCTGCATCTGCATTTTCAGAATTTTGGAATACAACATTTATTATAAATAAGAGAGGATCCAAGGCAATTTCACACCAGCAAGCTTGGCAAGCATTTGTACAGGAATCTATTTGACAAGTTGCCTTGAGTTCTAATACTGTTTTGAAAATAGCTGATGGAACAAAAATTGATGATGTAACTAGACATGCCTTTACACATTTGGGAGAAGGTATTGTATGAAGTGCAGAAAATCACCACTGCAGTGAATGTACACTGAGATACAAAGCTAATGACAATATAATTACACCTGATGATCCAGCTGCAGTAGCACAAGTAGATGAAAACCAAAATATACCTGCATTAACAGGTAGGAATGCAGATAGAGCAGCTAGAGATGCTGCTGAAGCAAGATATAATGCTCAAAATGCAATGAATGTTGATCCAAGTCCAAATGAGAGCTTAAATGAGAATTCAGCACTTGTAAATATGGTTGTTGTAGATGGCATTGTTATGGAACCTGCTCGTTGTGCCATAGAGAACTGTACTCAAGATCTAGTCAGTGCAAGACAAGGTGTTTTCTGTACTATGCATGAAGTACTACACAAAAATTTATGCAGAGTAAATGGCTGCAATAAAAATCTAGTTCAAAATATAAAGGCATGTGAAGAGCACCAGCAAAAGTGGTGATCACATTTCACAAGATTTGGCAGACAGTCATTACTTGGTGTCCAAAGAATATTACAGTATACCCAGGAAGAATGACTCCCATGGTTACCTCAGATCAATAGACAAGTTCAAGCACATGATATTATGAGCTCCAGGGAGGAAAAGAAAAAAAAGGACTACTTTTCTCCATCATGATTTTATTGTGTTGAAACAATCTGTGCACCATGTGGTGTAGTCCTTGCTTGGGCAAAGTTTGATAAGTCTGAGTCTATAGATCAAATATTTGAATTTTTAGAAAAAGTATTTCCAACAGAGGATGTCTGGCCAAGTTACATATGCATAGATAAAGCCTGTGTTCTTCTCAAAAGTGCAGCTACAAATGGGAAATGGATAGAGTGGAAAAATACAACATGATTTGTTGTTGACTCTTATCATTATATTAATCATAGGGTGACAGATTATATATGTCATAAATGGTGTAACCCAGCACCATTAAATGGATCTGCTCCAAATCTAGTTGTGGTTGAACATGATGTGAATGGTGCTCCACATTACAAACATGCATTTAATACAAAAGTTAGTTTTATATTCTTATAATTGTATAACTATTGCTAATTAGTAACATAAGGCATGTGAGCAATTAAATGCATAGATAGGTGGCTTCCAAACAATGTTGAACAAAATGACATTATCTAATTTTAACTGGACCATGCACACACTATTGTTTTTACACACACAAAGGGTTATAAAGAGGCAACAAATGAAAGATCAAGTAGTAGAAGAAGATGACAATGAGGAAATAGGAATTGATATAGAGAGGGATGACTAATACACCAAGTGCTGCTAAGCAGTATAGGTTAGTACAATATTTGTTGTTCATTTTCAATATATGTGTATGATGCTAGTTGTATAATTAAAATTCATGTATAAGATAGACAACTCCATGTAAATTTTATGTGAACTCTATATATAAGGCTTATACATATCAGACATCATGAACTGTTCATAAAGTTCACTAGACTCCATGTGTACTCCATGTGGAGTATACATAAACCTCTACAATGTTCTTCACATATGAATGAGGAGTGTATGTGGACTTTTATTACTACATGTGGACTCCATGTGGGTGCAATGTGGAGTAAATATGAATTTTAATCTATGTGTAAAGTTCATATATACTCCACAAGGAGTTTACATGGAATTTATAGACTCAATGTGGACTTTACATGGACTCCACTCCATATAGAATTTAAGGAGGCTACATGGAGGCTACATGGAGTCCACATATACCTGTGGGGGAGCATAAATTACTGAGATATTGCCTCCTTCTGCCACATTCACCAGATGACAAAAATCTAGTCTCGTCATGCTGCATTTATGTGCTGACTCTTGTGTTATTTGAAAACACAGAAAAGATCCCCATAATGCACTAATAAATGTGAAAATTAAAAATGAAGATCTTGCCTCCTACTTAGTAATGTTAACAGCACAATTCAGCTAAGCTCAGCTTGGCCTTCAGCAGCTCTTGCAACAGCTCAGTCCTTTTTGGCTTGGCTAATGACTCCAGCTGGTTGAACTGTTGGTATGTGATATATTAGGAAAGTGATTACATAACTAAGTCTCATCTAACAGTGGCTCCTTGTTATTATTGCTCTCATAGTCTGAATATACACCCAAGGCAGCCACAAATGATGCCAAATCCTCGGGGCATGTATCTGTGTCTGCTTCACATTCCTCCATCTTTCATGATATTCTGGCACAGAAATTAAGTGCATCACCATGCTTCAATGAAAATTTTAGCATCTGTGGGCTTCCATTAAATCTGCTTTAATGTGGCTTCTGTCAGAAGTAACAAATAGAAAAAGGGGTGGTTGAGAGATAAGAGGATGATAAGAGAGAAAGACTCAGACACAAACACAGACACAGACACAAAATGGGAAGGAAACTTGTTAACTACTACCAAGTTACAGAGTGTATATATATACTGAGGCTGTCTACCAAAGTCCCAACCAAGGTCCATGTAACTAAGGTAACAGACAGCTGTCAATCTGTCAATCACATATCTGTCAATCAAGGATCTGTCAATCACAGAACTGTCAAGTATGACAGGTGACAAGTGACAGCTGTCAAAGAAGCTGTGCAACCCAGAATATCTAACAGCTTCGACAAGATGTTGTTGTTTCTTTAGCAGATGAAAATACTCTCTCACAGGGAACAGAGGAGTCATGAATAGCCAAAATATCCAGCACAATGTCATATCCCGTATCGCCTACCTCCGGACCCCTATGCTCTTACTCCGCCTTTCCCTTTGTTTACTCCGGACTTTGATTACGCTCTTAATATTACTTATTGATTACTGTACATAGATTACTCTTGTTTCCTTTCTTCCGTTCTACTGAGCTATCCCCTCAGTATTGTAGTATACATCTCATAGTGAGTCACTTATCATTCTTAAGTGCGCCACTATCTGTTTTACTTTACACCACCATACGCGCTCACTTCTCCGACGCGTTTTATTATGTTTAATTAGTTATAGTCTTCATTCTACGTACGCCTACCCTGACCGTACTTCTCCGCTGGCCTTGGCCAGCGGCCTTTACTTACTCCGAGTCTCTAGTATTTAAGTAGTACTCAATTTGTACTTTAGTCTTTAGTTTCGTATTGAACTACGTCCTCACCCTTTCGTCTGACTTGAGTTACATCTCTAGTCTTCCGTCTCTCGTCTTCTCCGAAGGGCTTGCCCTTACTCCGAAATCCAGGACTGGGAATCCCAGGGGCGCAGCACATAAGCTGAAGCCGAAGTCCTACCCCCTGAGTTATCATTCTCCGCTTTCGTCTTACACTCACCCCTCGCTTCTCCGCAGTCACTCTCTCGTACTCCGCCGCCAAGTCAGGCTAGGGGCACGGTCGTGACACACAAGAAGGAAGATAGTTGGGTATCTCAACTGATTGTCCTATAAGATAAGAAGAATTGATTCAGAATTCCCAACAGTACTTAATTGGTAGAACTTTAAAATAAAAGCTACTTACTACCCAATATTGAACCAGATCACACCAAACTTGGGTCTCCAAAAAATAAGCTTCAATCTCAGATTCTAAACTTTGTGCAGAAGAAGAATAATTAGTTTCAGGATGGTCCTCTAAAATTTTGTCTGCCCAGTCCATGTTGGACTCATCAATTAGCATAGCATTTGGCTGAGGACTTTCTAATCCTGCTGATGTATGATAATTTCATAGCTAAGCAAAGAAAATAAATAAATGTAGCTCAGAAAATAATAATTGTGCAATAATAAGTTATGGCTCACATGACTAGTGAATAATTCATGAGCTGACTGAGCTTCTGTCTGTGAGTGGTCTAGGAACCATTTCAATTTGCGAGCTGGGTTCACTACTGTAAAATTATTTAGTTTAGTATAAGTAAAGATAATTTATCTCACATACAAATGGCCAATGTAAAAGCTTCCACACATGACATGTGCTCTTGGTACTCTTCTAGCTTTTCAATTCCTTTTGCTATCACAGGTGCATATGCTGGCATTGATCTTTGATATTGCTGCCATTGCTTAATTATAATCTGAAATAATGGGAGAGTATGGGAAAGTGTTGGGGTTTTCTTGGCAGACAGTTTCTGTTGAAAGGCATGAGGCACCTATAAATTATGAGTTATTTATACAGAGTTAAATCTGCAGATATAATAGTAAAATATACCTTGAGAATTACAACATATTCAGATAGTACTTCCCAGTCTGTTATTGATAGCTTGTACTTTAAGAGATTGGCATCGCTGGATAAAAATAAATCAATAGCCTGATGTCCATATTATATTAACATTGCATTGTTCATCATTTAAGAACATCAAGATCATATGTACACATTGACATTCAATTGCACATTCTATTATTAGAAGTGTAGAAGACCACCTCATTTCAATGTCATGAAGAAGCTGCAGTTTTGGAAAATCTTTTGCAATCTGAATACTAGCAAATGCATCTCTTCATGCTGGAGAAGAACAGATCTAATAAAGTGTGAATATATAAGGACTAATTTATAATTTATACCCTTACAGCACAAATAGCAGTGTGAAGAAGTGCAATTGCATCACAAGTTGAGCTGCCAGGAGTGGGAATGTAATCTTCTGCTTCAATGATTAAGGCAGTATTGGTAATTGCATTTAATATGGCCTGCACAGCCAAATTAACAACATGTGGGAAGCACCTGTTAACTAATATAAGTATTTTTCAGCTGTCAATGAAATTTACAAACCTAATATGATTCTGCACTTGGTCAAACGTAAATCCCCAGCTGACAAGTCGCCCCTGAAGAAAATCTACAAATGTATCATTATTAGAAGTGTTATCCATTGTTATCCAACCAATCTTAAGGTAAGTTAGTGTGGTTACAAATATATAATGAGTATTAGATCACATACAGATGTAATCTCCAAGCAGTCAAGAATCTCTAAGAAAACAGCACATAGATGATTACCTGTGTGCCTCTTTGGAACTCAGTAAAATCCAACTAGCTCAGCCCACAGACAAAGATCATACTGCACACTGGAGGGAGTTTTGTGAGCAATAGTTTCAATCCAGTGCATGGTAACTACCATGAATGGTGTTAAATTCAGATCAGTCCATAGATCCATTGTAAAAGAATGCTTTCCAGCTGAGTTCTTTAGGTTAAAAATTAGAGAATTTATAAGTACATATAGAATAATGATTACCTCAAGTTCCTTACGGAGATTAGTCATATGCTGATTCCACATTTGGATAATATGGTCATAAAGTGAGTGGTGATGAGGAATATCCTTCTCTTGAAGCTCCTCATGCAACATCAGAAATATGCCACAGAGCTTTGAGTTCTCAATCGCATTTAGTGCCTATTTAAATCTTTTATTAGATACATTTATGATAGCACAATTTGAACTAAATTTATACCCACCTGATCATCAGCTATAACCCATTCAGCTATTGCATCAGCAAAAGCCTCAGGGCTGTACACCTTTTGTTCAAGCAGAGGCTTTCCTGATTGTCCAGCTTGGTTTTGGCATTGTCTATAGTCATTAATATGCTTGAGTAGTGTTTCATCTGAAGTAGAAATCAAAATCTTCATCTTATCACAAGCAGGAACCCACTCATCAATGTGATTTAAGACAAGATGTCAATGAATTGATCCAGTAGATGTATTCTTGCTGAAAACTGTAACATTATAGTCGTCATTTGCATAGAGTTGTTGCCTGGACCTGTTAGAGTGAGTGATAATGACAATTATATAATAATAAAGTACATACTTGCAAAGTTTGCATGTTTTGCTTCCATTTTTCTCTTTTTCAATGAATGTGTTAATATCCTTGGCAGAACAGGTGCACTTTGCATTTTTTTCATTACCCCAGTTCTGATTTCTACTGCTATTCCCACCTGCATGTGGAATGGTAAGGGCTGGTGTTGCAACTAATTGAAGGTGATCAAGAATATGAGCTGATTGTCCAGGGGTTACCAGCTCAGTAGGTGCAATTGGCCTGTTGTCATCAGAATCACTAGTGATAAATGGATTGTCTGATATATCATCAGTAACAATCACTGGTAGTAAAGCACTAGTGCATGGTGCATGTGCCAGTGAATGTGAATTGGCTACATCCTGAGTCTGCTCAGAAAGAGGAAGTGAGGAGTTTTCACTTTCCTCAACAACCAGCTCCTAATTAGATTAATAGGATTAAATTACATTAAAATAAAAATCAATTGTGTTACTCACAGGAATTACGATACAGGCAGGATTTTTTTTCCAACCATGTTTCGCTTTTTCCCACACTGAAGCTGCTAGAACAACAAATGAGAGATCAGTAACACATGCACAAAAAAACAGAATCAAATACCAGCTGGTTGGCTGTCAAAGACAGTTGTGAGAGTATCATTTGAATCTCTTGCCAAGTCCTTGTCAGCTATTCTTTCCTGTACTGGAACCACTAGAGCAAAAAATGAAAGATCAGTAGCACATGTACAAACAATGGAAGCAAATACCAGCCAGTTGGCTGTTGGGGGCAGTGGTGAGGGTATCATTTGGACCTCTCACCTCCTTTTCAGCTCTTCGACTATGATGAGTTGCCTTGGCCATATAACAGCAACAAAGGAAATGATTTATTTGGTATGCTATAAAGTACATCATACCCGCTATATATACATGTAGATATTTCATATGTAATTGATGTTTGAAGTTAGTTGATGTAGATCTATTGGTTAGTCAATGCATGTTTACTGGTTTCACAGAATTACATATGCTCACCTCCCAGCTCTCAATGTGTACTTCATCTCCATTAAACATTATTGAACCATACTGCAATGTGACATGTTGAGGAATAAATGTGACTGGATATAAGAAAAGAAAAACATGAGATATTGGTGTAGACAAATAATAGGCCTCATGAACCATAAACAACACACACTGATATTAATAAAGACTGCAGTGCAGCCATATAGCTTGACATTAACTAATGAGTTAATACATGATGGAAATTAACTATAATAAATACACCATTGTAATAATGTCAGCTGCAAAACACAACATGAATGTTCATAGTACCTTCTGATATCCTAGTTCTTGCAGTCCACCCTCAATCCTTATCTCACTGTTATCTTGAAGTTCTTGACCACCATCTTTAAGCATATACTAACCTGTAAAGGTGATTAAGGAAAGTAGACAGTGGAAAGTGCATACTGTTGCAAAATAGATCATGGTCCATTAATGAATTGACCAATTGTAGCATGGCTATGATGCAGGCAGTTGCATGCATGCAGCATGTGGGGTGTGGGTGGCGAGCCAATGCAACAATGCACATGTGCACAGCATGTCAAAGAATGCTGTTCAGGAATTTCTTTGGTAACATGGCCAACACCAAAGAATTCAGAAGAATGACTGAGGTAGATATATAACTGTCAGCAAAGGTATGGCTAAATGAGTACTTAGCATTGTGAACATACCCCCAGCATACTTATTCTTCCATCATAAATATATGACATAGCCTTAGTTGATAGCCAGAGTCTTGAGAAATTTTGAGGAATGAGTGTGCCAAGATGAAATTGCTTGCCTATGTCATGACCCATTAGCTGCCATGAGACCAGGGGAAGATCCTATGTCTAATTATTGAGCCTTAGGTACATATGAAAAGCAATAAAGCAGGAAGGAAGAGCAGAAGTGGAGTGTGTGTTGTGATCTAAATGAGTACTTGACATCAATGTGACAGCACACAGCCTCAGACTGGTGATGTAACTCTTGAGCTGTTAGCAAATGGCCAGCCATGGCTAATAGCCATTAGCCTTATTGTAGACTTGACTCAGCTCAAATAGAGTTTGGCTCAATGGCTCAACAGTCCTGAGCCAAGCCATTAACAACACTACTTCTACTACATTCACCAGATGACAGGAATTTAGTTTTGTCACACTGATTTTAATTTCCAATGCATCTGTCATTCACAGAATGTGGAGAGCAAATATCTCATGCATATCACTTCTGTCTGCATATGGCACATCCCATCAATCATAGGATATCCAGCCTACATGTACCATTTCTACCTCATTAATTTACATCCTCTACTTTGCTATTACAAATGTAGGATATGCATGATCCTTTAAGATAAATGTAGATATTTCACAATATACCTATTCCATATGATAGATCCCCATAATGCACTAATAAATGTGATAAATTACAAATGAAGATCTTACTTCCTTCTGCCACATTCATCAGATGACAGGAATTTAGTTTTGTCACACTGTATTCATATACTGACTCATGTGTCATTTTCAGAATGCAGAAAACTAATATTCCACATGTATCACTTCTGTCCACATATGGCATATCCCATCAATCATAGGATATCCAGTCTACATGCACTACTTCTATCTCATTAATTTACATCCTCTACTTCACTATTAGAAATGTAGGAAATGCATGGTCCATACAGATAGATGTAGATATTTCAGAACATACCTATTTCATACAATAGATCTCCATAATGCATGAATAAATGCAAAAAATTAAAAATGAAGATCTTGCCTCCTTCTGCTACAATCATCATATGACAGGAATCTAGTCTTGTTGCACTGTGTTCATGTGCTGACTCATGCGTCATTTTCAGAATGCAGAAAACAAATATCCCACACCTATCACTTCTGTCTGCCTATGGCACATCCCATCAATTAAGGTAAATCCAGTCTAGATGCACCACTTCCACCTCATTAATTTACATCCTCTACTTTACTATTACAAATGTAGGAAACATACAGTCCATTCAGATAGATGTAGATATTTCACAATATACCCATTTCATATGATAGATCCCCATAATGCACAAATAAATACAAAAATTAAAAATGAAACTCTTGCCTCCTTCCACTACAATCATCATATGACAGGAATCTAGTCTTATCATGTTGTGTTCATGTGCTGACTCATGTGTCATTTTCAGAACACAGAAAACAAATATCCCACACCTATCACTTTTGTCCATGTATAGCACATCCCATCAAGGATGCTGAAATTATGGTGGATTCTGGCAGTGACAGAGATGAAAGCAATGTGGAAAGTGAAGTTGAAAGCAACACAAACTCAGCAAACTTGTTGAATACAGCAGAAATCAACAGTGAAGATAACATGCAGCAAGTACTATTAGCAACCAATGGTACAAATGCAGAACCAGTGAGATAAACATATATAACATGATGACACAAACTTACTTGTTTCAGGCCAGTGCAAACCATCCTGATAATGAAGAAGTTTTAGATAAACAAGTAGCAGAAGCCCAGGTAAAAGAACTACTTGCAGAAATGCAATACCACACCACTTCTGCAGATATGAGCTCATTCACAATAAATGAAAATATTCTGCAGACATTTAGTCTCTCAAACCAAGCTGTTCTTCTTGATGCAAAGTTAAAACTTACTTTGTGAAGTAATGATAAGAAACTTGATGTGTTCTGAAAGTGAATTATGGGAATGGTAGGAACACTGAACTTATTCCTAGATATAGAATTAAAGTATACCTGGCAACAAGCATCATTAACTGTAGCAAAAGCAGCAGGGCGTGGAATAAACCATGCTTGAAATTTATGCACCTGGATTGCCAACTTCCTATGTGACAAGAAGGTTCCACTTCATCAATATGGGACATATAACATGTCTATTCTTGAAGATGAGGATTTCTCACATGACCTCCACCTCTACTTGCTTGAGATTTCAAAGAACAGCTATATTACTGCTTGGAGTATTGTTGAATATGTTGCAACTCCAGAGGTGCAATTGCAATTGGGTACAAGAGCTTGAGGAATTTCTGAATGGACTGCACAACAGTGGTTGAAGAAACTGAGTTGGTGATATGGAAAAAAACAAAACAGAATGTATATTGATGGCCATGAAAGAATTGATATCATCTGATATCGAGAAACCTTCTGTAAATGGTGGAAGGAATATGAAAAACACTTTTTCATTTATGACAATGATGGAAATATAATATTCTCACCGGTACCATTTTCCATTCCACAAGGTGAATTGCACTTTCAGCTCATTGTCATTACACATGATGAATCCACCTTTTATGCCAATGATTGCTGAAGAGTACTGTGGTCTCATCCAGCCACCAAGCCAGTAGCTGAGCTGAAAGGAGAGGGTGTATCATTGATGATTTCGGAGTTTCTTGTTCCTGAATGGGGTCAATTAACATATCAAGAGCAGTCAGTACCCAAATATCTCCAATTAGATGAATACTTACTCAAAAAAATAGAGATGCATGGGTAGTGTTCAAGGCAGGGAAGAATCAAGATGGATATTTTGAGCTCTTTACGCTCCCCCCCCCCTTTCACGTGAATTTCACATGAATTTCACATGAATGGGTGAATTTCATGTGAACTTCATGTGAATTTCAGGTGAACTTTTTGCATTATTTTTGTTGAATTTCAGTGAGAACACTGCTAATAATTTCATGTGAATTTTGCATGAATTTCACCAGAACTTCACTAAGTGACATGAATTTCATGTGAAGATGGAGTGAAAATTCACATGAATTTTTCACCTGATATTCATGTCACTCAGTGAAGTTCATGTGAAATTCATGTGATACTCATGTGAAGCTTATACAAGAGTAGAGAGTAATACTGCATGTTGAGTGTGACACCCAGGGCTGAGTGTGACACCGAGGGCTAAGTGTGACACTGAGAGCTGAGTGTGACACCTAGAGCTGAGTGTGACACCAAGAGCTAAGTGTGACACCAAGGGCTGAGTGTGACACCCAGGGCTAAGTGTGACACTGAGGGCTGAGTGTGACACCCAGGGCTGAGTGTGACACTGAGGGCTGAGTGTGACACCCAGGGCTAAGTATGACACTGAGGGCTGAGTGTGACACCTAGGGCTAAGTATGACACTCAGGGCTAAGTGTAACACCGAAGGCTGAGTGTGACACTGAGGGCTGAGTGTGACACCTAGGGCTGAGTGCAGTCATCAAACTTGTCACACATGTGTGAAAGTGTGACATATTGGAAAATGTTGGAAAAAGCGTGACATGTGTGACATGCGTGGGAAAAATGTGACATATTTGGAAAAGTGTCACATACCATAATCATCACATTTGCCACACTTTCCGACTTTTCCCACGCTTGTCACGCACGTCACACTTTTTCCCACGTTTGTCACACATGTCACGCTTTTTCCCCAATATTTTCCAAATATGTCACTTTTTTTTTCCCACGCATGTCACACATGTCACGCTTTTTCCAACATTTTTCAATATGTCACACTTTCACACATGTGTGACAAGTTTGATGACTGCACTCAGCCCTAGGTGTCACACTCAGCTCTAAGTGTCACACTCAGCCCTGGGTGTCACTCTCAGCCCTAGATGTCACTCTCAGCCCTCAGTGTCACACTCAGCCCTCAGTATCACACTTAGCCCTCAGTGTCACACTTAGCCCTCGGTGTCACACTCAGCTCTAGGTGTCACACTCAGCTCTGGGTGTCACACTTAGCCCTGGGTATCACACTCAGTAGTGTAATGACCTCCAATTTTTAATATGAATTTCACTGTATTTTCACCTAAATTTCACCTAAAATACATGAAAGTTCATGAACCTATGCTTTTGGAAAATATTTAAAATCACATGAAGTTCATGTAATTTCATGTGAATTTCATGTGAATTTATATTAAATAGGTGATTTTCATGTGATTTTCACGTGAATTTCATGTGAATATGTGAATTTTAGGTGAATTTCATGTGAATTCATGGTGAAGGGGGGGGGGAGTGTAAAGTACTGGATATTTTATATCTGAGCACCTGCTTGAGCAAGTTAAAGTGCTGTTGACATTTTTGAAGCCAGGACCAATGGTGCTGCTACTGGACTGTTCATGTTTGATAATGCACCCAGTCATCAAAAGTGGGCCCCAGATGCCCTTTCTGTATGTTGAATGGTCAAAAATCCATGAGCTAATTGGACTCACCATAAAAATGGTCCAAGAATGAGGTCAACAACATTTGGGCCAGACAATACTCCACAAGAATTCTATTACCCAGATGAGCATCCTACCATGGGGGGATGGTTTAAAGGAATGGAACAAGTTATTAGAGAGTGTGGTCTGTGGCCACAAAGCAGTGGAATGAGAGCTGAATGCAAGGGGTTCAGGTGTAAAGAAGGAAGCACTGACTGCTGTTGCCATCAACTTCTATTTTCCCAGCCAGACTTCATCAATCAAAAGTCACACCTCAAGGAATATATTACATCATGAGGGCACATCTGTGATTTCTACCTGAAGTATCACTGCAAGCTCAATTTCATTGAACAGTACTGGGGTGCTGCTAAACTACAATACAGAAACTTTCCCAGAACATCTGACATCAATGCAATGGAGAAAAATGTTCTTGAATGCCTAGATAATGTTCCACAACTTCAAATTATGCAGTATGTAAATGCTCATACACTAATTAATATATCTCTTTTCTTATCAGTGATCTTCAGATATGCAAACCAGTCTGCCTGCTTCATTAATACTTATGACCAAGGCTTAAATGGACCTGAGGCTGCTTGGGCTAATAAAAGATATCATGGTCACTGGATCCTTCCACCCACAATGGCAGCTGAACTTAAGGCTGCATATCATCAGCACATGCTCAAATTCAACTCCTAATATTACTAGTAATTATAATATATATAATGTGTATCATGTATCACTCATTTGGACTTATGTCTTGAAGATATAACTTCAGGATTTTTCCGAACTGCACATTTTGCACCTCTTGGCGCTTACATAATCAGATTATGTAAGGGTGCTGGAACTGTGTGCTCTCTACCTTATTCAATGTGATAGGTCCCCAAAATGCACTAATAAATGCAAAAAAAAATACAAATGAAGATCCTGCCTCCTTCTGCTACATTCAGTTGTTGACAGGAAACTGGTCTCATCATGCTGCATTCATGTGCTGACTCATCTGTTATTTTCAGAATGTGCAAAACAAATATCCCATGCATATCACTTCTGTCCATGTATGGCACATCCCATCAATCATAAGATATCCAGTCTATATGCACCACTTCTACCTCATTAATTTGCATCCTCTACATTGCTATTAGAAATATAGAACACACACAATCTGTTCAGTTAGATGTAGATATAACATAATATAATTATTCCATATTATACATCCTCATAATGCACTAATAAATGCAAAAAATTGCAGATAAAGATCTTGCCTCCTTCCATCACATTCAGCAGATGACAGGAATCTAGTCTTGTCATGCTGCATTCTTGTGCTGACATATCTGTCAATTTCAGAACACAGAAAAAATATATCCCATGCTTATCACATCTGTCTGTATATGGACCATCCCATCAATTATTCCAGTCCAGTTCATATAGACTACATTTCATGTTACAATTTATACATTCTACAGACACATGGTCAACTAAGTGAACTGCAAAATAATATTCTAGCATTGATAGTAGCTTGATATTCAAATTTTGGGTGTTGAGGTGAGCACAGGATGTAGTTCATGCATGTTAAAATTGTAGTCTAGCTGAACCACATATTTATAATTTTGACAATGTGGCATAGTATGATCACTTTCCTAATACAAATGTAGCCTTATATCACCACATGGGTTTCACTATTAAACATTGCACTGACTAATTACTAGGTTATAATAGGTCCAGGTACTGATATGCCTGATGGACATACAACATATATAAGCATAATTTTTGCAATATCTACATAATATAAATCACTCACTTGTGATCACAATTGGATTACCTAAGCATTGGAGTGAGGTCCGAACTGCCAACGATCATGCTATTTATAGTCACCACCACCAAGGACATAGTGAACAGATCTAAAAGCAATAGTGATTATAATAAGGGATTAGCAGGAAAGTGTGTATATAGAACCCCAGCAGCACTTGATCCACCATAAGCGCATGGTAATGCGACGCATCTGGGTCATGGGATGGTTCCAGCAGTGCAACTTACCCAAAGAGGCCGACAGTGTCAAGGAGCCCATCAAGTGCCAACAGCCATTGCTGCTACTCTGGACTCAAACCAGATCAGTCCTCAGCATCTTGCAAATGAGATCTCACCCTGATCTACTGATTGAAGCGAGTAGACCATATACCTGAAGCTGTGGTTGCCAATGGTTCTATCTTTAGGCCCATGATGCGACGGGGCATCTAAACATGCACATCAGCCAATAAGTGTGTCTCTATTATCATGTGCACCCACCCCTTTCAAGGAGCTATGTCCAACACTCTCCTATCCCGGCCTTTGTGCACATCCCTCTGCCCAGCATCATAGTTTAATTACCTTATCTAGACATATGTTAAACCTGTACAGTACCTTTACAGTACCTAAGAACTCCGCTTTTTCAGTAGTATATAAGACTCACAAGCTTGATCATGTAGAACCAAGCAATCCTGTATCGATTCCTTCTGCTATCAGTGCTATTTAGCATATTTGTGATAATCTATTCAATTTCCAAGTGTAAAAACCCAGTGTGATCTAAGCCCTCCCAGGACCTCAAAGAAGCTTAGTTTATTATTAGTGATTACAAGTGTTATAGATTACAAGTGAATATTGTAGTGTGTTCATCCCTCCCCTGCCCAGAATCACCTTGTGTATTCTGAAGATATTCCCCTGGACTCGCCCCTGCTTGATTGTTAGCAAGAGTAAGCAATGACCCTTACATAGTTTCGTAGCTATTACTCCCTAGTAACCTTCTTTGCCCTTTTAGTACATACCCATGTACCTCTTGTTTGGCTCAATCTATGTACCATTGTGGAACCACACATATGCTGCTACATGCCTCAATCCAATGAGGAAATCTACATTGGATATTGCCTTTGCTTCTCTAAAATCCAATAGATCACATCAATGTCATTGGGGAGAATAACAAATGGCACTGACTTTACAATGTGCTGCAAGGCTCTTTGTGAACAGATGTCTGCTTCCACAGATAATCTACCATTCTCAGTCTTTACAGGGGATTTTTCTTCAAGCCAGCCCATTACCACTGCATGCTTTGGAGCATACCCACACAGTTGCAATGTAGACAGGTCAGGTACATAGAGATATTTGCCCATCACAGTAAAGCCAGCAGCCAGGCTATTTGACTGAATGCAGCTGAATGATGCCTTGGAGATACCAATACCAGGCCTTGTCCCACTCAACAACTGTTTGAAATATTTCACTGGCAGCACACAATATCAGACAACATTGGTAAGATCAATCCATTGAATATGCATGTAGCCTGGTGGCATATGAACAATGAAGGTATAATGTGGAATGTGAGGAAGTACTTACTTGCACCAAGGTTGTCTACATTTTTTGTAATAACCACAGAAGGTGGTGTCAATGGGTAGTGTTGGATACCAAACTTGTAGCCAGGAGCCATTGTAGGTGTGCTGACTGGTAGAAGAGTATTACTGGTATATAAATTCAAATGCCAGTTGATGTGATTCTGGGTCAGTTCCTAGTTTGTGTTGTATACCTCCTCATTTTCTGCAATGTCTATTGAATACCCTATCAGCTGGAATGATTAGACACATTTGAACACCAGTGGCTTTCATTCTGATCAATCCCTGTCACTAACTAGTGGGGGCACGCACTAGATGGTCAGTGAGAGGTCATTGATTTTGTTTTAGGTCTGAGTGCAATCAATGGTTAGTATGGAATCAATAGTAACTAGAAATCATTGTAATATAAATCAATTAGAAATGAAATCAATGGAGATCAGTCCAAAATCAATCAATCTGCGAAATCATTAAAATTAAAAATCAATCAGAATGAAATCAATGCAGAAATTAATTCAAATCCTTCAGTCCCCCACTACAGCTCAACATACAAGTAGAGTAGTTAACCATGTAGTAATAACCACTGTACTATAGTACCTTTTCTAGTTAATCTGCACAAATATACTTGATACATAGGTAGAAATCATTTGTACCTGGAAAATCAATCAATGTAGGGTGAAATCAATGCTATGGACTTAGTAGAATTACACTCTATAGGTAGAATCAATCAATTTAAAGTGAAATCAATGGGTAGAAATCATTTGTACCTGGAAAATCAATTAATGTAGGGTGAAATCAATCAATGTAGAGCGAAATCAATGCTATGGACTTAGTAGAACTACACTCTATAGGTGGAATCAATCAATTTAAAGTGAAATCAATGGGTAGAAATCATTTGTATCTGGAAAATCAATCAATGTAGGGTGAAATCAATGCTATGAACTCAGTATAATTACATTCTATATGTGGAATCAATCAATTTAAAGTGAAATCAATGCTGTTATGTATGTGGAATCAATGGGAAAGCAACAATTACATATATACTTTCCAGTTAACTAAAGGATCATTTATAATGTGATATATATTCAAGTCTATTGGATAAATAAACAAACATTTGCTTAAAATGTGTTATAATTTTCTTATCCATCTTGCATACATCTAGATAATGTTAATGGACATCGTTGAGACACTATGAGAATAATTCCCACAGTATTTTCTTTCAATGAATTGACTGTAACATGTAACATACAAGTACTTAGATACTTTGTAATTGTAATAGAGCAGATATAATAATGATAAAATAAAAGAATGATGACTAATCACTGACATATGCACTCACTAAATATATAGCACTGATTTCACAATGATTTTATCATCTATTTTCATTGATTTCTTAATAATTCCACATATAGAAGGTAATTCTGCTAAGATCATAGCATTGATTTCACCCTACATTGATTGATTTCACCTTACATTGATTGATTTTCCAGGTACAAATGATTTCTACCTATGTATCAAGTATATTTGTGCAGATTAACTAGAAAAGGTACTATAGTACAGTGGTTATTACTACATGGTTAACTACTCTACTTGTATGTTGAGCTGTAGTGGGGGACTGAAGGATTTGAATTAATTTCTGCATTGATTTCATTCTGATTGATTTTTAATTTTAATGATTTCGCAGATTGATTGATTTTGGACTGATCTCCATTGATTTCATTCCTAATTGATTTATATTACAATGATTTCTAGTTACTATTGATTCTATACTAACCATTGATTGCACTCAGACCTAAAACAAAATCAATGACCTCTCACTGACCATCTAGTGTGCACCCCCACTAGTTAGTGACAGGGATTGATCAAATTGATAGCCACAACTCATTTGAATGCTGAGTTCCCTGTAAATTGGTGCCACTGCAAGACATGCTTTGACAGAAGGATGGCAAATAATGGTGTTAACATGTCTCATGAATGTCAGTGAGTCTTGAGTCTGAGTATGGGCACTTGAACATAAAGTATAGTTACAATATAGAGAGGTAGTGATCCTTACTTTATTCACTGGTATGTCATAAAATGGAATGCAGCCAAAGCAGCACTGGAATTTAGTAGCCAGAGAGACTGTATAGGAGCAACAGTGAGGAGGTTAGACTTTTGATTTGATCTGAATTAAATGCAGTAACTTGAATTTGAAGAAAGCTAACTTTGTGTGAAGTTTGACTTGCCAGATACTTATAACCATCCATCAGCCCCAGTCATTGACCACTCATATTAGATTCTGCACATTTGGGGAAATGCAGTGACAATAGAGAGAAAATGGAATATATGCAAGCATGTTCATGGTTGTTGAGGTGAAATTGGGCCACCAACAAGCTTCAAGCTTGTATTGCAGAACCTTGACTGGCCTCTTGTGGCACTCTATGCACTGATCACATATTTGATCAGGGCTGTTGTTGGTAGCCAAAGTCCTTGTTTTAGTGAGTTATAAGTTGAGTAGCACTGCAGGAGGGGGATGGGGCTCAGGGTGAGTTAATCAGACTCCACCAATATCTGAGTCCCTCTTTCAAGTTCCACTAGCTAGACACAGTCGAAGCCTGAATGTAGGGAGGTAGTGGAGGGTAGCAGTTATCCCTGCTGGTCCACCACAGATGAGTAGGACTCATGCATTTGGGGTGCTGTCTGTTATGTGGTTGGACAGTTGTAGTTGAGTTGTGGCTCAGCCATAGGTGAGGGGCCAGGGCTAGTGGGGGGATGAGTTTGGTATTGACTTGGTTATTGATGGATAATAGATAATTTGTGAATTCAAATTGGCTACTTCTTTGTTTCTTCATGACAGAGTAAGTATTGGAGCTGGGAGGGTAGTGGAGGTATGTAGTGGTTGACATTAGATCCAATTGAAATGGCATAGTCTGATTTGGGTTAGGATCTGGGTTAGGGTTAAAAGTAATTGTGCTCATTGACACCCATGGCCCTTAGTGCATTGAATTTGTCACACTGTGTTGACTCTTGAGCATGCTCAACTTTCACATTCCTCTTCCTTCTCCATTCTAAATTAATGGTTTTTTGGCTCTACCATCTGATGTCTTGCTACCACTGATCCTTGGAGCCCGAAACCCTGAAATATGTCAGCTGCTTTAATAAGTGGGCTTTGAAATTTTGACCTCAGACCAGCCTCAGGAGCTTTCACCATCATGGTCCTTGTGCATACTTCCACTCCCACTGTTTCTTCTCATTGATGCCCATAGTACTTAGGACACTGTCAAGGTATCACACTACACTGAACAGCCTGCCCTTCAGTGTCTCTTACACCTCATCTCCTGCTCTCCAGTTCCCTCAAATGCATGCTGCTAATTCTAAGCTACCTGTCATCAGACTCACCTTTGCACTGTGAACACTACACACAACATCAACATGTCCATAGAGCATCTCTAGTTCAACCTCAAGTGTCCCTGCTCCCACACTTTTGTACAGAATTTGCTACAGGTGTGATGGAAATCAGTGCTCAAAGGCACTAGGCATGATAATTGGTATGTCCCACCACAGTTCATTCATTCATCACACAACTGATTGACACTCAGCAGGCCTCTCAATAGCTTCCATTGTCTTCACTATATCCACCTTGTACACCACATATGACCTCCATAGAAGATCAACAGCCCTCAACATCATATCTCAGCATTAGGTCTCCTCCAGTCTATCAAAACCACCATGTGCATTCTTGCAAAAGCAACTGATGCTCCCCCTACATCTCACATTAACTATCTCCTTGATATTACAAAGAAGTATTTCAAGCTACATCAAGTGGAAATGGACAACCACAAGGTGAAAATTTGGTATTGTCTGCCTGTGCCACAGGAGGTGCTGGATATGCTGTGTTATGCAGGGTTTGTGAAGAAAAACTTGGTGGTGTGTATGCTCATAATTGACTACTTAATTGATTATAGTGTGCAAGACCTTGGTCCAGTGTCTGTTGTAGATAATATCATGAAAGGGTGTTTAGATGTTTGAACTTAGTACATCACATTGTGGAGGATGAAGAGGCGGGGAGGTTGAGTGATCATGTAATAGATGATGTGAAGAAGGAGGAAGAAGATGAGAAGGATAAGGGTGATGTACAGGTTATTGGATGGTGTTATGGTATTCATTTGAACTTGGTTACAGCAGCTTTCACTGACTGCTACTTCAGGTCTTGGGGCAGACACATCCACTGCATGAGATGGATGTTTGATATGAGGTGTATTCGGTGAGCCACTGGCAATACACTGAACTAAAACTGTGTGGATAGAAGATATAAAGCAATTACAAAATCTGCAAGTCCATATTACAACAGAGTATATTACAATCCATGCACAAGTAACTACTTAACCTCTTCTCCCTCTTGCACACTGCTACCTCCATCCCCAGCATCAATAGTAGATGCAACATCAAATAATATATCAGTTATTGCCAACTCATAGTTTGAAAGGTTTATCATAGTATAAATTGGTGAATTTCCTGCTTGTGCATTCTTGTCAATCATGATCAACAATTCACCAAACTGCAGATAAAGAAGGAGTTTAGCTGCATCCTTTGGAGTACTAGCTATCATTTCCTGGAAGTTCAAACCCACAGTTATGAATTCCTTGACTTTTATTTTTCTGTCAATTATCTTTTGCAATTGTTTTGGATGTGTTTTAAAGTTCTGTTCAAATTTTGAGATTAGGCTGTCCCAATCAGATGGGTGGTCACTGGGTTGAGACATTTTGCTGTACAAAGCAGCCAGCTGAGGATTTTTATAACTCCAAATGGTCTTCTTTATCCAGTTCTGATTCTGTATCTGATCATGCTCATCTTCAATGTGTTTTAAAATGCCCAGAATGATGGATATATGCTCCAGCAGCTCTTCTGGTGTGGACCTTTCATCTAAATGGAAAAGGCAAAGGTGTAGTTGTAGATTGCAAACTATTTCTGCTGCATTGTGTATACACTCCAATTCAGCTAGCCATGAGGTTGCTTTATATGCCATGGAGATGGAGAAGAGGGTTAAACTGGCTGGTTCATGATTGCAATGTAAGTTGGATTTTTAGAGTAATGCTACTGTATTGACTGATGGCTGCACCCTTCTGTATTGACCTTTGTGCTCCATTTGTCCTGTACAGAGCTTGATATAATAGACTTGAAATCATGATGGGTGGAGATGTGGCATTGGTAAGTGACAAGGTGGTGTGCAGAGCTTGTGTTATGGTAAAGTTCTAGTCAAGACATTCATTGTACAAGTCCAATAGTCATGTGATCAATGAGTCTGGAGACAATTTAATCAGTATCAAATTCAAGTGGTTCTCTATTCATGAGCTCTTAAGTTGATTAAACTTATGTATGAGCAAAGTGAATGAATGAAAATGAAGCTGATTTGATTTAAGCTGAAGCTTGAGCTCTACCACTCAAGTTACTACTGTTTAAATACAAATTAGTTCATGCTAATAATAAGTAATTGTGAGTCATAATGCTGTGCATTGACTGTGCATTACTGCAGCACAGTAAGAAGAAGGAAGGTAAAACTAAGTAAGGTATAATGACTTGAGATGAGTCAGAATGGGTTAGAATCATGTAAATAAGAAGTTATATGTTTGGTATCAAGGATGATACCAAACAAGTCAATGAAATGTAAAGAAATATATGTAAGCAGAAGGAAAAATCATAACAGCTTGTGCTCATGCCTGTGATTCTACAGTGAATGACAGTGTGATCTGAGCCTTTTTCTTGTTCAAGGGAATTTGGTAGCAGTGGTGAAGGTAGGAGAAGCTCAAAAGGACAGCATGTTCAGTGTAGTATGTAGGCAAATGCATGGGTACACTGTACCTGCACAGTGTCACGACCATGCCCCTAGCCTGACTTGGCAGCGGAGTACAAGAGAGTGACTACAGAGAACGAGGGTGAGTATGAGACGAAAATGGAGAACGAGAACTCAGGGGGTAGGACTTTGGCTTCAGCTTATGTGCTGCACCCCTGGGATTCCTGGTCCTGTATTTCGGAGTAAGGGCAAGCCCTTCAGAGAAGACGAGAGACGAGAGGACAAGAGATGTAACTCAAGTCAGACTGAGGGGTGAGGACGTAGTTCAATACAAAACTGAAGGCTAAGTACAAATCGAGTACTACTTAAATACTGGAGACTCAGAGTAAGTAAAGGCCGCTGGCCAAGGCCAGCGGAGAAGTACGGTCAGGGTGGGCATACGTAGAATGAAGACTATAACTAATTAAACATAATAAAACACGTCGGAGAAGTGAGTGCATATGGCGGTGTAAAGTGAAACTGATAGTGGTGCACTTAAGAATGATAAGTGACTCACTATGATATGTATACTACAATACTGAGGGGATAGCTCAGTAGGATGGAAGAAAGGAAATGAGAGTAATCTATGTACAGTAATCAATATGTAATATTTAGAATGTAATCAAGGTCTGGAGTAAACAAAGGTGAAAGCGGAGTAAAGGTATAGTAGTCCAGAGGTAGGTGATATGGGATATGACAGTATTCCCCCCTTAAGGCCGAGCCCTCAAGGTCTGAGCACGTGATCAAACAGTAAGCTTTTTGAAAATTTGATCGGTGTTTTGACATCAGGTCTGGATATATAAAGGTCAGCTGTGGAGGAAAAAATCAAACCCATTCTTTACCCCGTTATATCAACTCCCTAACACGTGACTGCTTTTAAAAAATGTCTTCAAGTTCTCAACCCATGTCCAAGGCCATCGATGCGGAGAAGCTCAAGAAGCTCAAGGAGATGGAGGTGCAATTGAAGGCCCTTAGGGCGGAGCTAGGCGTGGAAACAGTGGCAGAGTCAACTGAGGTCGAGGCAGTGAAGGAGATGGAGCAGGCTGGGGTGGAGAAGGAGGATGCAATGGAGGTGGACGAGGGAGGAAGACTAGGAGCGATAAGGGAAAAGAAACGTAAGCAGGAGGAGACAAAAGCGAGGGTCGCTCAAACGATGGCACGACTAACTGGTCGCCCAGCGGAGGAAACGACAGCACAAGGCACTTCTCCGCCAATACATGTGGAGTACAAGACAACAATAGCAAGGTTGGGAGTAATCTTGTTTAGTTGAGAATCGGTAGAGAGGTCCTTATGAACCCATAGGGATGCCGATAGCTTGGTGATGTCAGTGGACGAGTTGACCCTGGTGGAAAAAGTGGTGGAGGAAGCATTGGCCAAGGTAGGGCCTTTGAATGTAGGAGTTCCAACTCCTGTGGTAGAGCCGGAGGTAACGACCAATCCACAGGTAGGTACTTACATGAGCGTGGAGCAAATTGCTGACTGCGAACATACCATTCAGCAGTTGGAGGCCGAAGGCCACACCATGTCTCCGGAGGAAGAGGTGGAGAGGAACGTCCAGCTGGCGGAGAACGAGGGTGGTTCCAAGAGGAAACGCACTGACACGAATCTGGAGGACATGACAGAGGCAACACCAAAACCGCCTAGGAAAAAGACGATGACCCAGACTTCTCAGCACAAGGGGGTGAAGAGCAAGGCCTTCGTGGACGATGAGGCAGTGGAAGACAATGCTAGCAGCAAGGCTAGCCAGTTGGGAAGCAAGAGTCGTACTGGTACAGAGAGCCAGGCTGGCGACAAGTCCGACACCAAGGTGGAAGAAGTGAGAGCATTGGCAGAGAAGAAGGGTAAGGGTGTGGAGAAGACCAAGACAGCTGCGGAGAAGAAGGAGAAAGAGGCTTATGTTTTACTCAAGGTCCCCTGCAACATTTGTAGTAAGTTGAACAGGGAGTGTTTATTGGATCTCGAGTAAGTGGTCTGTTTTCTTATTGGAGTTGTTCTGACTTGCTCCTAGGGGAAAGAAAATGAACCACAAGGTGTGCGAGGCGTGTTGGATGAAGAAGGGGAGGTGCGACAACGATGGGATAATGTGGGGGACTGTAGTCCCGGGGAATGCAGAGGAGTGGAGAAGGGGTCTGGAGAAGATGCAGACCAGTGGTGTGGGCCAGGAGAAACTGGTGGAGGAGTTGCAGATGCAACTGGCGGTGGTGAGGTCAAAGTTGGAGATCTCGGAGAAGCAAGCAGATGAATTGTGGACCAAGGGGAAAATGTTCGACACTGAGTGCAAGATCCTGAGGGATCAGCTGTATCTGGCGGAGAGTGAGCGCGACAAGTTGGTGATGCAGCTCAACTCCGGGAGCCCCTCATCGGCCATGCTCATGGAGGCATTGGGGAGGAACATCAACATGCACACGGAGTTGATGGGAACATTGAATAGGTTGATGACAACCATGCAGGCAGCAGAGGAGGGTACTCTGGTGGAGACTAATGAGTCCAGGAGTAATGAAGAGGAAGAAGAGGAGGAAGACGAAGAGTAGTGTACAGTAGTAGACAGGGGAAAAATTGTATATACTTATTTTTTGTGGACTTTCAATGATTTCTGGCGCAAAGAGAATGAAAATGTAAGAGTAAACAGTAAGACGGAGTAAAAGAAACACTTTAGGAGAAAACCAATACAACTCCGTACTTCCACTCTCAGCCCACCTCGTTAAGTATGCAAAGTGACGAATCAGCTATGCCTATTAAACGTAGTGGTCATCATGCAAGCGGGGTCCAGAGAAGTGTCAATCTTCAACCTTTGGTTAAGAAGACGAATACGGAAATACAATAAACTATAGCGGAGAAATGAAAAATGTAAGCGGAGAAAAGTCTATGAAACAGGAGTAGAAGGATTGGGCTTATCGGGATAACGAGCGTGAAATTCCTCTATGAGCTCTGTAGCATGTTCTACTTCGGTGGCAGCCAACCAATGTGAGAAGTAACAAGAATAAGGAGGGTGGTTGAGAGAGAATAGAGGATAATGAAGAGTAAAGAGGGTGATGGTGGAGCAAAGACTCAAACACAAACACTGACACAGACACAGATGGGGAGGAAACTTGTTAACAACTACCAAGTTACAGAGTGTTTATATACGGAGTAAGTCTACCAAAGTCCTAACCAAAGTCCTGTAACTAAGGTAACTGACAGCTGTCAATCTGTCAATCACAAATCTGTCAATCACAGATCTGTCAAGTATGACAGGTGACAAGTGACAGCTGTCAAGGAAGCTGTGCAACCCAGAATATCTAACAACCAAGTGAGTTCTTTGTCGGTTCCTTCATAACCAGTCCATCGGACTAAGTAACAAAGAGGGCATTTCTTGAACTGGCGATCTAGCTTGGAGTCGCAGATCTCACTGATCTCGAACTCGATATCTCCGTCGATTTCCACAGGAGGAGGCAGAGGTATCTCTCGACCAGGGATAGTGTTTTCAGCTGCAGGCTTGAGCATAGAAACATGGAATACAGGGTGTACAGCTTGGAAATTGGAAGGGAGTCTAAGGGTGTGGGAGTGGGTACCAGTTTTGGCAATAATCTCGAAAGGACCATAATACTTTTCAGCCAATTTCTTGGAAGGGCAAGTGGTGTTGAAAAACTTAGCGTGGATGAAGGCTTTGGTTCCAACTTTGAACTCCGGGGCAGGCAAGCGACAGTTGTCTGCTCCGACCTGATAGCGCTTTTGAGCAAGTGCTATTTCAGCCTTGAGGTTTTCATGAAGTTCCTGGAGATCCATGGCGTAGTCCCTAGCATGAATGGAGGTAACGTCACATTCGGGATAAACTGTAATCTGTGGATGATAACCCTTATTGGTGAAGAAAGGAGTAGTATTAGTGGTCAAGCTCGGTGTATTGTTATATGTGAACTCAGCAATGGGAAGGAGATCAGCCCAGTTGTCCTGCTGGTAATTGCAGTAAATGCAGAGGTACTGTTCCAAGACTTGGTTAATGCGTTCAGTTTGTCCATCGCCTTCTGGATGGTATCCAGAGGTAAAGTGTAGGTTAATGTCGAGAACCTTACCAAGAGACCTGAAGAAGTGGGAGACGAACTCCGAACCATGATTGGAGGTAATGTGGCTGGGAACACTGTGCTTAGAGAATATGTGCATGACAAAGAGCTTAGCGAGCTGGGCGGAAGTGATGGTGTTATGACAAGGGATGAATATAGCTTGCTTGCTAAGGCGGTCAACAATAACTAGAATTGAATTGTACTTATCAAATCCAGAGATGGGGAGTGTTTCAATGAAGTCCATAGAGATAGAGTTCCATGGGCACTCCGGAATAGGGAGTTGCTTCAAGGTACTGTAGGGATGGTGGCGCTGTGGTTTAGACCGTAAGCAGGTGGTGCAAGACTTACAATAGTCCTTGACATAAGTATGAAGTCCAGGCCAAGTATATTCCCGTCGAATATTATCCAAGGTCTTGTTCTGACCAGGGTGTCTGGCAAGTAAATGGTCATGTTTGTACTGGACAACGTGAAGGCGGAGAGAATCGTCGTCTGGGACATAAATCCAGTTGTCGAGGCGGAGTAAGCCATCTGAACCAACAGACCAACGATTAGTAGGGTTGTGAAGGTGAATAGAAGCAACAGTGTCTAGGGGTTGGGCAGTGAGGATGTCGCGGTGGAGTTGCTCAACATCCATGATGATGCTGGCATGGAGAACAGGATGAAGGAGTGTGGTAGCACAGATAGAGGTGATGAGCTGTTCTTGGGTAAAAACAGGGTGAAAATTGTGCGGATTAACTTTGGCATAGTCGTTATTCCCCCCTTTAGGGTAGACGTCCCATCGTCTAGTTAAAGTGTCAGGTTTCACACCAAGTTTCCCTGGGTGGAAACAAATAACCAGATTGAACTGAGACAGGTACTCTGACCAACGAGCCTGACGGTGAGTGAGGATCTTGGTGGTGGAGAAATACTCTAAGTTTTTATGGTCAGTAACCACATCAACCGGAGTACCAGAACCTTCCAAGTAGTGTCGCCAGACACAAAAAGCTTCAAAAATAGCCAATAGTTCCTTGTCGTGGGTGTCATAATTCAATTCAGGAGTGGTGAAGGTATGGGAATGGAATGCAATGGGGTGAATATCACCATCGTCAGCAACAATCGAGAGGATAGCTCCAAGAGCATAGTCGGAGGCATCAGTCTCTACAATGATCTGGGCGTCAGGGACCCAATGAGTGAGTACAGGGGCTGTAGTGAAGGCATCCTTCAATTTCTCGAACGCCGAACGGCAAGCTGGAGAAAAGTCCCATTTCAAACCCTTGCAGGTAAGACGAGTGAGTGGCACTACTATATCGGAGTAATGCTGGATAAAGTGCCTATAGAAATTGGCAAACCCAAGGAAAGACCGAATGTCTTTAACCTTCTTAGGCTCGGGCCAATCCCTAATGGTTTGGACTTTATTCTGGGACATAGTGAGGCTGCCCAGAGAAAGGACATAACCCAGATACTCAACAGATTCAGTGTGGAATTCACACTTGTCCACCCGGGCATAGAGCCCATGTTGGTGTAAATGCTTGAGGACTTCTTTAATGTGCCGTTTGTGCTCCTCGAGACTATCAGAGTAGATTAGCATATTGTCGAGGTAGACTGTAATGCACACATCGAGCATGTCCTTGAAGATGTCATTCATGAAACATTGGAAAGCCGCAGGTGCATTGGTGAGTCCAAACAGCATTACTAGCCATTCAAACGAGCCATAGCGAGTGCGAAAAGTGGTCTTCCACTCATCTCCATCAGCAATGCGGACTAAGTGGTAAGCGTGGCGGAGATCAATCTTGGTGTAGATTCTAGCCTTGCGAGGAGAGTCAAGGAGGTCAGAAATAAGGGGAAGGGGATATCGATCCTTTTTGGAGATTGCATTAAGCCCACGGAAATCGACACAGAGTCGAAGGGATCCATCTTTCTTCCAGACAAAGAGCACTGGTGCTCCGTGTGGAGAATGAGAAGGACGGATGAAGCCAATCCGGAGATGTTCGTCAATGAACTCTCATAGAGAGGCCAACTCAGACTGCGAGAGTGAATATACAGTACCAACTGGAGGAGACGTACCTTCCTCCAAGTTGATCCGGAGATCATAAGGGCGATGCGGAGCAAGAGTGTCTGCTCGTGTTTTGCTGAAGATGTCAGTGAACTCATGGTATTCTGGAGGAATATTGGAGAGGTCCATGGCTTCTGCAGCCATGGCAGCGGCAGAAGCTGAAACTACGGCACCGACTTGTATCCTAAACATCTGCGAGCCTGCAAGCTTACTAGCCCAGAGAAAAGCTGCAGCATTAATGAGCAAGATACTAGGAGGTGGACTATTGTCCGATGGAGGAACAGAAGACAAAGCTGGTGATGGAGGGTTTTGCAAGGAGGCAGGTGCCTTCAGTGCAGGTGTCGACAAAGACGGAGAAGATTCTCCCAGAACCGGGGTTTGGAAGCCAAGTATATGTCTCTCAGTCCAGTCAATCAACGGATTGTGTTGGGAGAGCCAGTTAAATCCTAATACCACGGAGCAGGAAGAATCGAGCAGAGTTACATAGAAAGAAATATCCATGCATTCACCAGTAGGAAACGTTACAGATAATAATATACTCTCTGTAAGTATGGAGTTAGAGGTACTGTCAAATAGTTTCAGTGCAATGGGAGGGACCGGAGTTGTGGGGAGGTTGTGCTCCCTCACAAACGACAAGTCAGCAAAACAGTGGGTTGAACCAGAATCGATGAGTGAAAGGAAGGAAAGAGGCATATCCGGCGCAGCTGGAGAAAACGAAGTCAATGGAATATTTACAGCTTGGGGATCATAAAGAGCAGATGTGTTTAGTCTTATCTCCTTAGTTGCACAGGAGAGATTAACGCGGCCCTCAGCCTGTGCGGAGTCACTGGAGCCGCTCTCTATTTTTTCGAACTCTCAGCCGAGTTCGCCAAGGGAGTTGCCTTGGTAGAGGTGGCAGTGGCCGCATGGGCTTTGGTGGCAGAGGCTGCCTTATGACAGTCCTTGGCCTGATGACCAGCGTTGCCACAGAATAGGCAAAGCTTCTGGTCCAGGTGACGTTTACGTTCCTCCGGGGTAAGTTTCCCGTCAGAACCAAGCTTCCCAGTCAAGTCTGGCACCTTGGACTGGTTCTGCTTTTGCTTGTTCTTGGGTTTCCCCGAGGACGAAGCGGAGGTAGAAGAGGCGGAGGAGGTAGAGGAGGATGGAGTCTTGGAGGAGGAGGAAGAATTCGAAGTTGACTTCGAATTCTGATTGCCCTTGGGCTTCTCTGAAGACTTGGCAGCAGATTTGCTGCGCTTCTCCTCAATGTTGCACTCGGTGTTGCGCTCCCAATGCCTCTGATCGTAGCCCTGGGCTACCTTCTTAGTCCCAGCAAGTGTCTTAGGCTGGCCTTGCTCTTGATGGGAGAGAGCATCCTTCAAACGAGGACAAAGGCCATGGTAGTAGGCCAAGTTGAGGGCAGCATCGTCCCAAGGCAAAAGTGTGGCATATTTGTTGAATTTAATCTCGTAGGTTGTGAGCTGCTGATTATCCTCCATGTGGAGGGAGAAAATGCGAATTTCAGCTTCACCAACTGGGTTGGTATGGCCGAAATGAGTCCAGAGGAGCTGAACAAAATAGCCCCATGAATCCATCCATGGCTCATAGATGTCATCGTCTAGATGAGTGGCAAACAAGTTGCTTGCCGAGCCATGGAGAAAATTCAATGCATAGTTGACTTTAGAGGCATTGTCCGGGTACAACTGAGGGTTGTTCCAGAAGACCAAGCAGACTTGCATAATGAAGGGCTCCAGCTTAAGCATGTTGGAGCTGTTGAAGTTGTCCAGCTGGTTAACCTTCTTCTCCCGAACGGGAGGAGGAGGTGGTGGAGGTGGTGGTGGCAGGGCAAAATAACCCGCCACAGAAGCCACCATTTCCAGGATTTCATCCCGGGTGAAATTGTAATGGGGTCTTGCAGTTGGGTGATGAGGGTCGTGATAGGCGTCCCTGGAGGGAGGCCTTGAAGGAGGTTCCGAGGGAGAATTGGAGGGAGGATTAGAGGGAGGACCTCCGGGGCCATTTGGTCTGCCAGGACCATTGCCACCAGCACCTGCCTGCTCATCATTGTCCCCTTGATCATTGTCTCCTTGATCATCATCTCCGGAACCATTGCCATCATCTCCAGCATCGTCTGGAGGCCTATACTGTCATGACTGTGCCCCTAGCCTGACTTGGCAGCAGAGTACGAGAGAGTGACTATGGAGAACGAGGGTGAGTATGAGATGAAAATGGAGAATGAGAACTCAGGGGGTAGGACTTTGGCTTCAGCTTATGTGCTGCGCCCCTGGGATTCCTGGTCCTGTATTTCGGAGTAAGGGCAAGCCCTTCGGAAAAGACGAGAGACGAGAGGACAAGAGATGTAACTCAAGTCAGACTGAGGGGTGAGGATGTAGTTCAATATGAAACTGAACATAAGTGCCAGCTAAAATTTTCAAAAAATGCTAGGTGGAATTGATTGCCTCAATCAATTTCACCTGGCAGTTTTTGAGTGCCTATTATGTATGGGTAATGATCATAAACAATCATTAGTTGTTCTAATTGAATACTACTATTGTGGGTATATTTCAAGTGATCATAAACAATTATTAGTTGTTCTAATTGAATACTACTATTGTATGAATATTTCAGGTGATCATAAACAATCATTAGTTGTTCTAATTGAATACTACTGTATGAATAATTCAGGTGATCATAAACAATCATTAGTTGTTTCTAATTGAATACTACTATTGTGGGTATATTCCAGGTGATCATAAACAATCATTAGTTGTTCTAATTGAATACTACTATTGTATGAATATTTCAGGTGATCATAAACAATCATTAATTGTGTCAAATTCAATACTAATTCTATATGATGGTTTAGGTGATCATAAACAATCATTGATTGTTTCTAATTGAATACTAATACTATATGAATGGTTTAGATGATCATAAACAATCATTGATTGTTGCTCAATGAATACTACATTTGTATGCATCTTTTAGGTGATCATAAACAATCATTGATTTGTTCTGACTGAATATTACTATAGTATGAATGTATTAAGTGATCATAAACAATCATTGATTGTTTCTTATTGAATATTACAATTGTATGGGTGTAGTAGCATCACATATGTCACACTTATTCCTGTGCATCGCATTTGTCACGCTCTTCCCGTGCGTCACGTATGTCACAAATATTCCCGCGCATTGCATATGTCACAAATATTCCTGTGCATTGCATTTGTGACGCTCTTCCCGCGCGTCACATATGTCACAAATATTCCCACACATTGCATTTGTGACGCTCTTCACGCGCGTCACATACGTCACAAATATTCCTGCGCATTGCATTTGTGACGTTCTTCCCGCGCGTCACGTATGTCACAAATATTCCCACACATTGCATTTGTGACGCTCTTCCATATCACATATGTCACGCATGTCACATTTCGCATGCATATCACATATTGTCACATTTATCACATTTATCACACATGTGACACACGTCACATATGTCACACATGTCACATTTCGCATGCCGCATGTCATGTATGTCACAAATATTCCCGCGCATTGCATTTGTGATGCTCTTCACATGCGTCACGTATGTCACAAATATTCCCGCGCATCGCATTTGTCACGCTCTTCCCGCGCATCACATATGTCACACCTATTCCCGCGCTTCACATCTGTCACGTTCTTACGCGCGTCACATATGTCACACATATTCCTGCGCATTATATATTTTCCGCGCTTCAAATATTTCCCACACATCACGTTTGTCACGCTTTGAACGCGCGTGACATTTGTCACATGTTCGAGGTGCATCACATTTGTCACGCTTGAAACGCCCGTCACATCTGTCACATCCTTGAGGCGCGTCACATCTGTCACATTATTGATGTGAAATATATATATTACACTTGAAACACACATCATAGTCTATAATACACTTCACACATGTCACGCTTTAAGCGCGTCACATCTGTCACATTTTATGTTATCCACAACATCATCATCTTTCACATCCAGACTAATCTTTATAGTTATTACTTAGCCATTTCATCACATCTCTAGTTCTGAATATAAAACATTTTGTACCCTTTCAAAACTGAGCTGTCAAAGGTTTAGTACCTTATAATTGTAGTTATGTTCTGAGTCAAATAAACAAAACATACCCCACATGGGATTTTAGAACAAAAATATAACAAATCTGAGGTGCAGAAATGCACTTTAAGCATTACATTTGTGAAAGCTTGCAATGCACTTGAAAGATGTGACACACATACACCTCAGACAGGCCAAAATTGGGTTGTGAAAAATATAGTACACTCTGATTTTATTAACAATTAGGAAATATTGTTAAATTTGTAGTGTGACAGATGTAGTAACAAATAGATGGGTTCAGATCATTGAAAATATTGTACATAAATCAGACAGTTATATTGTTGTGCATATTTAGAATGTGCTGACAGATTGGTGATCTAACACATTTTGACAGATATTCTAATTGAGAAGAAAATCAGGCTGTACAATATTTTCATCAACTTGATTCACCCTTGTCTGAGATGATAAAAAACTGGATACCAACAAGACATGAGTGAAACATGCAATGCACCTCATAAACAAATGTAACATATCTTCAAATCATGACATATGTAAGGCTCATTTAAAACCTGACAAATGTGACACACATCTGTAGAAAGGAACAACTGTACACATAGTAAGTATATAGTAATCTCAGTGTTATTGTATAGTATAACGACTCTACCTGTACACATAGTAAGTATATAGTAATCTAAGTGTCTCACCTCAGTGTTATTGTATAGTATAACAACTGAGGTGAAAGTGTATCTACTGGTAAGTATATATATGTATCTAGGAGTGGCTGTAGTATAAAGGTATGAAGGGGAATGTAGGTAAAGGGATAAAGAGATGAATGGGTAAGATAAGGATAGAAAGGAGTTTGCACATATGTGCATTTATAGTGATATGAACACTAAGTCCATTTCCTATCAACAACATCAAAGATGTGGCAGATGTGACATGTGTTTCAAGCGTGACATGTGTGAAGTGTATTATAGACTATGATGTGTGTTTCAAGTGTAATATATATATTTCACATCAATAATGTGACAGATGTGACGCGCCTCAAGGATGTGACAGATGTGACGGGCATTTCAAGCGTGACAAATGTGATGCACCTCGAACATGTGACAAATGTCACGCGCGTTCAAAGCGTGACAAACGTAATGTGTGGGAAATATTTGAAGCGTGGAAAATATGTAATGCACAGGAATATGTGTGACATATGTGACGCGCATAAGAACGTGACAGATGTGAAGCGCGGGAATAGGTGTGACATATGTGACGCGCGGGAATATTTGTGACATACGTGACGCGCGTGAAGAGCGTCACAAATGCAATGTGTGGGAATATTTGTGACATACGTGACGCGCGGGAAGAACGTCACAAATGCAATGCGCAGGAATATTTGTGACGTATGTGACGCGCGTGAAGAGCGTCACAAATGCAATGTGTGGGAATATTTGTGACATATGTGACGCGCGGGAAGAGCGTCACAAATGCAATGCACAGGAATATTTGTGACATATGCAATGCGCGGGAATATTTGTGACATACGTGACGCACGGGAAGAGCGTGACAAATGCGATGCACAGGAATAAGTGTGACATATGTGATGCTACTACACCCATACAATTGTAATATTCAATAAGAAACAATCAATGATTGTTTATGATCACTTAATACATTCATACTATAGTAATATTCAGTCAGAACAAATCAATGATTGTTTATGATCACCTAAAAGATGCATACAAATGTAGTATTCATTGAGCAACAATCAATGATTGTTTATGATCATCTAAACCATTCATATAGTATTAGTATTCAATTAGAAACAATCAATGATTGTTTATGATCACCTAAACCATCATATAGAATTAGTATTGAATTTGACACAATTAATGATTGTTTATGATCACCTGAAATATTCATACAATAGTAGTATTCAATTAGAACAACTAATGATTGTTTATGATCACCTGGAATATACCCACAATAGTAGTATTCAATTAGAAACAACTAATGATTGTTTATGATCACCTGAATTATTCATACAGTAGTATTCAATTAGAACAACTAATGATTGTTTATGATCACCTGAAATATTCATACAATAGTAGTATTCAATTAGAACAACTAATAATTGTTTATGATCACTTGAAATATACCCACAATAGTAGTATTCAATTAGAACAACTAATGATTGTTTATGATTACCTGAAATGTTCATATAGTAGTATTCAATTAGAACAACTAATGATTGTTTATGATCATTACCCATACATAATAGGCACTCAAAAAATGCCAGGTGAAATTGATTGAGGCAATCAATTCCACCTAGCATTTTTTGAAAATTTTAGCTGACACCACTCAACTGAAGGCTAAGTACAAATCGAGTACTACTTAAATACTGGAGACTCGGAGTAAGTAAAGGCCAGCAGAGAAGTATGGTCAGGGTGGGCGTATGTAGAATGAAGACTATAACTAATTAAACATAATAAAACACGTTGGAGAAGTGAGTGCATATGGTGGTGTAAAGTGAAACTGATAGTGGCGCACTTAAGAATGATAAGTGACTCACTATGATATGTATACTACAATACTGAGGGGATAGCTCAGTAGGACGGAAGAAAGGAAATGAGAGTAATCTATGTACAGTAATCAATATGTAATATTTAGAATGTAATCAAGGTCCGGAGTAAACAAAGGTGAAAGCAGAGTAAAGGTATAGTAGTCTGGAGGTAGGCGATACGGGATATGACATACAGGTCATAGGTAAGGGTACCAGTGGGTATGGGTATGGGTCAGGTCTTGAAGACCTGTAACCTGCAGGTCCCATAGGGAGTTCATTGAATAAAAATGAGGGAAATAATACTTTTGCAACAGTAATACTTATAAATAAGCTAATAGTTAATATTAATATAGACTGTGCTTGTATTTAAAGCAAAACCTCGGTTTTGCATTTTGTTCAGCTCGCAGGGTTGAGCTTATGTGATATACCTATATGCAATTCATTCAAATTAACATTACTACTCCAATTCATTTTGCATTTCTTTGATATTATGGATATAGATAGCGCATTTCTGCATGGTAATAACAACTCTACATTCATATTTTATGGCCATCTCATTTATGTTCTATTAATAATATTGTCTGCCTCTTCCCCAATACACAGAAATTAGGATTCCTTCTCTATACCACACTCACACCTTTTGTATTTCTACAGACATATTGCATTGTGATATAATGGTTACATGCACTATATTACATGCTCTATATCACTGTGTATTGTACATGATACATGTTTATTTAATATTCTTCTATGTTTTGTAGAATTTCCTAGATTCTGAGGATGGTATGATACAACCAGCAGTTATTGCTCGACTCCTTCGTCTTTTCGCATACTTATACCCATGTTGTCTATGTATAAAATGAGCTACTATACATAACATTGGCACATCCGGTTCAAGTGCTACGAAATAGGCATTCTGTATCTCTTATATTCTGGAGATAGTATGATGTAAGTAGTAGTGTTCACTCGACTCTCTTGAATATTTGTGTACAAATACCCGTGTAGTATACATACACAATGAGCTATTATACAGGATGTTCGCACATCTGGTTCAAGCACTACAAAATAAGCATTCCATATTTCTTATATTCAGGAAATAGCACAATAAAAGCAGCTGCTTTCACTCAAACATCACACATGCTAGCGTATGAATACCAGTCACGGCTACGTACAAAATGAGCTATTACACAAGATTACCATACATCTGCTTCAAGTGATATGAATTAATTCATTATATATTTATTCAAATTGTGAAGTATGTAAGTATTAGTAAAACCCATGGGTTGTGATACCCATGGGCACCTGTACCCATGGGAATGGGTATGGGTTGGCATGAGTATGAGTATGGGTCAAGCTCCAGACACCCATGGGTTACCCATGATGTTGCCTAGTAGTATGTGACTTTGATAGTGTCCTTTGTAACATTGTTATCAATGAGCAGGTTGGTGAAGATGGAAGTTAAGTGTGAGAGTGGGGAGTGCTAAGTATTGCCATGGGTAATGCAATAATGTGCAGAGGACCATTCTGGTTATCAGGCTGCTAATAATTAAACTAACTCTGCATAAGTACACTCCAAGCACAAAGTTTTAATGTTAGCTGTTACTAAAATACATATTTGTAGTCAAATACTTGACTTAAGTAGTATTGTCAATTAAATCATGGATTAATAGCAGAATCTGGAGATGTGGGATAGTCAAGACATCCAGTACATACAAAGAAATTTAACATGCTCTTAGTTTCAGTAATTTACACTCCCCCTGGAGGTCTGTATGGATCTGCACGGAATCCGTACAGATCTGTACAGACCTGTGTGGGTTACATACAGAATTTAAATAGTAGTAATTTTTATTGTTTGAGGTGATAATTCTGTGTGGATTAATGTAACAATGGAATGGGAATGTATAGTATCACACTCAACACTTAGTGTTATACTTAATGCATAGTGTTACAGTTAATGTATTGATATGACTAACTTTTAGAAGAACTTTATTATGTCAGTAGTAACACCACCAACATAAAATATGTAATTATGTTAGTTATATTTAGTACGAAGGGTGTCTGGTTTGCAATAATGAAATAGAACAATGTTAAAGACAATAAATTGCTTTTCTAAGACTTAATTTTAATACTCCAATTGCAATTCTAGTTTAAAAACGCAGATATCCAATATTCAATTCAATTTACTAGTACTCAGTACTTCAAATTCTAATAAAACTTCAGATACTGATTCAAGAACATTACTCTACTTCGAGAATGGAAGACAGCTTGTGCAGTACTTGGCTCTACCTACACTACCATCCCTAAGTTATATACTACAGTTCTACCTACTTTATTTGTAATGGTAAAATAGTGTATCATATGTGTAAATAAATGGTGTATATCTACTTCTGAAACTGTCCATAGGTTCTCAGAGGTGCAGAGAACCCTCCATATGGTTACAACTTGTTCCTGAGGTGCCTCAAATGCTGTGGCATTGGTACTAGCTTGGTACATGCACTAAAGCACATGTGCATGTAGGTACATACTCGGTTACATGGAATTTCGGAGTTAACAGCTTCTTTGTGATGCGCGCATCAATAGCACATGATGGCATATGTGCCATACTTGGCAGTTTCGCTCACAGCACCCCATATGGTTTTGCACATATCTCTAGTGCAGCCATCTGGGTCCAGATACGGGTGGTATGAGATACATCCTTTGCTACAGCCTTGAGATGAGGCAATGGGAATTTCCTCCAGAGCATTACTTTACATAATAATGGCACATGGTATGATGCGTTGGACTTTGTGCTAGAGCACCATTCAAGGTGTGTGAGAGTGGTCCAGCAGCTTCGTTATAGAATACTAATAATTAAATAAGTAGCTTAGTGGCTACTAAGAAATGAATAGAGCATATTTAATAAGTGCAGAAAGCCAGCAACCCATATAATATATCTTTCCATACCCTTGGTTTGTATTGAGATACTTTAGCTGGCAGTGTGGGTCTCAGCCCCAGCCCTTGTACTCTTCCCTTAGTAATGTATTTTGTATAAAATACTATAATTGGCAACTCAGGACTCGTTCCAACTCTTGTACTCATGGGGCGGCATCTGCACAGATAGAATATAGGAGTTTGAATAAAATGCCATAATAATTGAAAAATAAGTTTATTTTAAAAGCTGGTGTATCAGTATAGTGTCACACTCAATACTTAGTGTAACACTCAATGCTTAGTGTCATGCTTAATGCATAGTGTCACACTCAATTCTTAGTGTCACACTTAATGCATAGTGTCACACTTAATGCTTAGCATCACACTCAATGCATAGTGTCACACTTCATGCACAGTGTCACACTTAATGCTTAGTGTCACACAATTTTCTATTCTAATTTTCCAAAAGAAAATAAGTATAATAAGATTCTGTACAGAATTTTTCAGGTCTGTAATGCGGAATTCTGTGTAATCCACACAGAATCAAAAAAACCTCTGCCAAATCTGTGCAGATTCTGCACAGACTCCAAAAATTCCATATGGATTCTGCACAGATCTGTACAGAACACCCGGCTAAGTGTAAAGAGCTCCTTAGTTTGACTTGTGCAAGCACAAAGTCTTAAGACCCACAACAAGGGATAACAAGTATCCCACTCACCCTGGGGAGATATACCTTTATATCCCAAATCTCAAATGTTGTCAAATGCTATTGATGTCAGCATGCCAGAAGGTTAGGATAGGAACAGGGTCGAAACAATAGACAAATATACCAGTCCAATGCCAAACCTAAGTCTGACAAAGCACATGTTTTATATAATTAAAACATGGTGAGTATAGCACAAATTGTATGGAGGAAATATCAGAATGCTAACAAAATAAGTGTGTCAACAAACCTAAGTTGTGAATAGCACACATGGAGTACTATCCCCAGCCTGATGGACAGTACAGATCTGCCAGACACACAACTTGCTACCAAGAAATGTGTGTTCAATGATAATCCTAAGTTGTATGGATGTTGTGCATGCTGAACCTGGTGGGTACAACACATACTTGCCCATTGGAAAAGCCAGGGATTAATGTCAAGGTTTCAGATATGGTTGTTGCCAGAGACCAAAGTTTGAACCAAAGCTGCATGAGAAAAAGAGGAGTGAGAGGTTGTCAAGAAGGAGAGTATGCACTTTTCAAAACTGCCAGGCATGACCCTGGGACATCATCAGAGACCACAGGCAGTGGACAACATTATTTGCTAGTAATGGAGAAACATTGGTAAATAGGCATTCCTGAGCCAGAAGAAGATGGGTCCAGGAGGCTGACATGAATGATGGAAGCAAGAGTGTAACCAAGGATGCTGCAAAGAAAACCACTAGTAGAGAAGATTATGGGTAAATATCAATGAAATTTAATGAGATAAAACATACATCTGGACAAGTTCATGATAAATTTGACAAACAATGAGGCAGAGTTGCTGGATGAGCAGTTGGCCACCACAAATATAAAATTAACAGTGAACATTTACCAGTACCAAATAGTTCTGAACAGGGTGAGGGATAATAAGATTGTATGGAGGGAGTATGAGGCAAATAGTAGAAATGGAAAAGTCAAGATCATGGTGGTTTGGAAGAAAGAGAGTGAAGGTGAGGCTGCAGAATATTTAGGTGGCTGGATGTCTTCCAACAGTCAAATAGCACTTCAGACTCCAATGGACCCATAATGAAATACATGACAGTTTACAGAGTAGAAAATGAACATTGGAGGCTATTTAGACTTTCTTATAATCAATATTTTCTAAACAATATGCAGTACATAGACAAATTTCCTCAGCTTGGTATCAACTTCAAAGTTCAAAAACTTGATCAATCACTCAATGTCCCCACCATTTCCTCCTCTGCAGTCTCAGCCACAACTGTCAAACAAAAAACCATCCTATCTATAATAATTTTCACCAAATCCACCAGATCCCCATGTTGTATATGACCAGGATCAGTCACCTCCCAAATGAACCCCATATGTACCACAATCATGCCCTTCATATACTCCACATAATGCAGCATTTCCAGCACCTCCATCATTAGAAACATATGCATATGCTACTGAACCTCCTCAGATCCAACATGGTAATTGTCCATCTCCACCTTATGTAGTTTTATATACTCCTGTGGTGTCAAGGAGGTACTTCAAATTCACTGGGGGGTGGGGTGTTCTCAAGAGTATGAACCTGGTGGATTCAATGAATTGTAGGAGACCTTTGGTGTGTTATTGGTAGGGTTGGGCTTGGAATTGCATTATGATGTGGAGGGCATCTGCTCTTATGCCCTTTGGGTTTTTTGTGTAGGCAGTGAATAGTGTTATGGCAATGGAAGTGATTGAGAGGCCTGTGCAAGTTCTGTTGGCAGTTGGGAATAGTGAAGGACAGTGGGTGGGACATACTGGTTATCACAGCTAGCACCTTTGATTGCTGAGTTCCATCACACCTGTAGAGTATCCTGGAAAAGAGTGTACCAGTGGGGATGCTGGATGCTACACTAGGGAAGTACAGTGTTGCATGTAAGTGCAGGAGCAGGAGACAAGATGGAAACAGTGCAAAAGGGTAACCCATGTAGTGCAGTGCAATACCTTGACAATGTCCTTCATACTATGGGCATCAATGAGAGTGGGGGTATAAGAGAACCCTGTGCAAGTACTGTCAGTGTGGCCCTTCCAAGTCAAATCACAGTGCTGCTGTCATATATCAGAATGTGGACTCAGACCTGAGCCAACTCAGGGCAAGACACCAGATGACAGAGCAACTTGGAGCAAACAGTCAAGAAGCATTTGAGAGATAGGATGGGATGGAAAGGAAGGAGAGATAAGAAAGCTGAGCATGCTCAGTGTAGTAGTATGATAAATTCAATGCACTGAGTCATCTATCAACACAGTTGTAGTTCAGTGTATCATCAATGGGTCACCACATATACTGTACCATTTCGACTAACTGTTCATCAATTTATGCTGTGACAACAATGAACAGTTTGACTCTCTGTTCAAATTTCAGTGTGATGTGTGACAAATGGACATCTGTTCATCACTAAACAATTTTTAGCCAATATTTTAACAAATAACAATGAAATTATTTTATAATTATAACTATTTCCTTGTACCTCTGTTCATGTGGCAATGTGATGTATAGTGCTCTGCAAAACAGGTCTCAGTCTGGTTTGCATGTGTGGGTTAGGGTGGGCCCAGTAGGAGTCTAATTCACTGTGTGAAGCAGTGCTAATTAGCAGGGGTATGGGGGGCATGCCCCCAAGGAGAAAATTTGCTAATTAGCAATGTGAATCAGCAAATCTGAGCTCTTTACACTTAGCCAGGTGTTCTGTACAGATCCATGCAGAATCCATGCAGAATCCATATGGAATTTTCGGAACCTGTGCAGAATCTGTACAGATTTTTTTCTTTTTGGCAGAGGTTTTTTTGGGTCTGTACAGATTCTGCACAGATTCTGCACAGAATAAAAAATTCCGTGTGGATTCTGCAGAATTCCGCATTACAGACCTGAAAAATTCTGTACAGAATCTTATTATACTTATTTCCTTATAGAAAATTAGAATAGAAAATTGTGTGATACTAAGCACTAAGTGTGACACTACATTGATTGTGACATTAAGTGTTGAGTGTGATACTAAGGGTTAAGTGTGACACTATGCATTGAGTGTCACACTAAGGGTTAAGCATGATACTAAGTGTTGAGTGTGACACTATGGGTTGAGTGTGACACTACATGTTAAGTGTGATACTAAGGGTTGAGCGTGACACTAAGCATTCAGTGTGACACTAAGTATTGAGTGTGACACTATGTGTTAAGCATGATACTAAGTGTTGAGTGTGACACTAAGCACTGAGTGTGACACTATAGGTTGAGCATGACACTGAGAGTTGAGTGTGACACTATGTGTTAAGTGTGATACTAAGTATTGAGTGTGACACTATGTGTTAAGTGTGATACTAAGTATTGAGTGTGACACTAGGGGTTGAGTGTGACACTGAGGGTTGAGTGTGACACTACATGTTAAGTGGGTTGAGTGTGACACTTAGTGTTGAGCATGATACTAAGTATTGAGTGTGACACTAAGTGTTGAGCATGATACTAAGGATTAAGCGTGACACTAAGGGTTGAGCATGACACTAAGGGTTAAGTGTGACACTAAGGGTTAAGCGTGACACTAAGTGTTGAGTGTGATACTAAGGGTTGAGTGTGACACTAAGCATTGAGTGTGATACTAAGTGTTGAGTGTGACACTAAGGGTTAAGCGTGACACTAAGTGTTGAGTGTGACACTAAGGGTTGAGTGTGACACTAAGGGTTGAGTGTGACACTAAGGGTTGAGTGTGACACCAAGTGTTGAGTGTGACACTGAGGGTTGAGTGTGACACTACATGTTAAGTGGGTTGAGTGTGACACTAAGTGTTGAGCATGATACTAAGGGTTAAGCGTGACACTAAGGGTTAAGCATGACACTAAGGGTTGAGTGTGACACTAAGTGTTGAGCATGACACTAAGGGTTGAGCATGACACTAAGGGTTAAGCATGACACTAAGTGTTGAGTGTGATACTAAGGGTTAAGCATGACACTAAGTGTTGAGCGTGATACTAAGGGTTGAGTGTGACACTAAGCATTGAGTGTGACACTAAGTGTTGAGTGTGACACTAAGGGTTGAGCATGACACTAAGTGTTGAGTGTGACACTAAGGGTTGAGTGTGACACTAAGCATGTTAGATATTCAGGGTTGCACAGCTTCTTTGACAGCTGTCACTTGTCACTTGTCATACTTGACAGATCTGTGATTGACAGATCTGTGATTGACAGATCTGTGATTGACAGATACTTGATTGACAAATATGTGATTGACAGATTGACAGCTGTCAGTTACCTTAGTTACAGGACTTTGGTTGGACTTTGGTAAACACCCTCAGTATATAAACACTCTGTAACTTGATAGTTGATAACAAGTTTCCTCCCTATCTTGTGTCTGTGTCTGTGTTTGTGTCTGAGTCTTTGCTCCACTATCACCCTCTTTGCTCTTCATTATCCTCTATTCTCTCTCTACCACACTCCTTATTCTTTGTTACTTCTGACAAAGCATTGAGTGTGACACTAAGGGTTGAGCGTGACACTAAGGGTTGAGCATGACACTAAGGGTTGAGCATGACACTAAGGGTTGAGCATGACACTAAGGGTTAAGTGTGATACTAAGGGTTAAGTGTGACACTAAGGGTTAAGCGTGACACTAAGGGTTGAGCATGATACTAAGGGTTGAGTGTGACACTAAGCATTGAGTGTGACACCAAGTGTTGAGTGTGACACCAAGGGTTGAGTGTGACACCAAGGGTTGAGTGTAACACCAAGGGTTGAGTGTGACACCAAGGGTTGAGTGTGACACCAAGGGTTGAGTGTAACACCAAGGGTTGAGTGTGACACCAAGTGTTGAGTGTGACACCAAGTGTTGAGTGTGACACTAAAGGGTTAAGCTTGATACTAAGTGTTGAGTGTGATACTAAGGATTGAGTGTGACACTAAGCATTGAGCATGACACTCTGCATTAAGCATGACACTAAGTGTTGAGTGTGACATGAAGTGTTGAGTGCGACACTCTGCATTAAGCATGACACTATACATTAAGTGTGATACTAAGTGTTGAGTGTGACACTATGCATTAAACATGAAACTATACATTAAGTGTAATACTAAGTGTTGAGTGTGACATTATACATTAAGCATGACACTAAGTGTTGAGTGTGACACTATGCATTGAGTGTGATACTATACATTAAGCATGACACTATGCATTGAGCATGATACTATATATTGAGTGTATCACAGATTTCATGTAGTGTCACACTTGACACCTGTGACAAGGCAGCAATGCATGAATCCACACAGAATCCATATAGAATATTCACCTCTAATAATAATAATAGCCACTATATAAATTCTGTATGGTATCTATACAGGTCTGTACAGACCTCTTGGGGGAGTGTAAATTACTGGCAAATCCAGGCTATTTCACATGCTGATTAGCAATATTGTGCAGCAGGTACCACTACATATCTTACCACATTTCTACATCTATATTAGTTATTCATACCCACTCAACTTGATTCATCTTTGATTTATGTCATCAACCAGTCAGCTTCTGTTGGAACAGTTTGTTTTCTGAGAGAAGTATCCATGATGACAGCAGTACCAATGCTGATCAGATTGGAAGGCTCCTCATTGATAGTTTCATTATCCAAGATATTGCTATAGTGGGAGAGGTTGAAATGAGTGGCCAGAGTAAGAGTAAAGCCATTTTACACTGTTACTTCATTCAGAAGCCCTTCATCCAACCATTCAGAATGTTACTTGATGGATCCTGAGTGTGAATTTCATACTCTTGTATTTCATCACTATTCCCTTCATCCACCTCTTCCACATCAACATTCACCTTCTCAATTGTTGCATGAATATTGCACCATTTAACAATTAGAGGTTTAGGCTTTGGTTTCTCCTATGTGATAAATAAGTATGCATTATGAGAAATTATGATACCAGTATGTATGCTTTTTCACCCACCATTTGATTGTACTGACATAGGAGTTAGGTGGTCAGCAATGGTGCTGATTTTCTGGCTTTTACATTTTGACCCATTCAACCAAGATTCCACTAACATTACTCTCTTGTCAGCCATGGATATCAGGACAACAGAAAAGATCTTTATAGCAATGGCCTATTATAATGTATGTGAGTGAATTGAAGGGCTTTGAGTGATATTTTTAAACTCTTACCACAAGAACATCTGCATGTTCCTCATTTGACAGGTGCTCCCAGCATTCATGAAGCAGCTCATTTACTTTCCATGAATAGTTGAGTGGCTCAGTGCCTTTGCAGTAGCAGTTAAATTGTACTCTCAGCATGACAGGGGTTTACCTCCTTCATCACCTCTTTTGCTTGATCTACTGTATGTCCATTCTCCTTGTAAAGTGTTCCATATTCATTCTTCAGCAACACTTGCAGTGAAAGTAGAATTTATTTTTCAGCCTCTGGCTTAGAAATTATGGATGGGAAGCTCCCAGCACAAATATTAAGTGTTGGTATGGCCAGTGGATTAGGATTAAAGAGAATGGGTGCAAGTTGGTTTGCTTTATGAGGCCACAATTAGTGATATCTAAAATCAAGTGGTGCCATTGATACATACAAGGATCCAACATAAACACTGCCAAGTAAACATTTCTGGCAATTTCATTTTCAATGAGCAGTGATAACCTAAGGTTTGCAATTTGATTAACTTCATTCTTAATACTCTACATATACTTCAGCAACTTCAGTCCATCATCTATTACTGGACTCTTTCAACCAAGTGTTCCAAGGGGGCACATGAAAAAAAATTAATGACCTGAGGTTGATTTTTTTTAAATCAGGTCCCTACCCTACCCTACCTACCTATTTCGCTTACCAATCCGATCAAATTTCCATTTAAGGAATGTAATCTATTTTAAGCTGCCCTAACTTACAGTTGCTCTTTGGTTTCTCTGTGTCTTTACCTATGTATTGCTTGCAGGTCCACAGGTTGAGTTACTGAAGGTTCCAATTGGGAAAATATTTCATCATGTATTGTGAGCATATATATATCAAGTAGTCAATATGATTTACAAGATTAGAAGTATACAAAGCTGGAACTACATAACAAGTCTGTGAGCACTGGAATAACAGTGGCATATTAGATAAATTAGAAAACCTACAGTTGAAATATAGTGATGCAAGCAATAAGGTCTTGGGCATTCCTGTTTCATATGTAGTCTGTTTAAACAATAGGTATAGAAATATATATTGGAGATCACTATATTAATTTGAACTTTGAAGTACTTAAGTATTAAATACCTAAGTAATAGTGCTCAATCTTCAAATTAATGGCTGGAGACATTGACTTATAATATAATTGTTACTGTTGCAGCTATATTCTCCTATTTCACACTGAACTGAAGGAAAAGACAAGTCAAATAAAGCTACTAAGTCATAGCACTGTACCATTTAAATCAATTTGACAATCACACATCACAGGAACCTTGTGTAGTGACAAAATCTGGCAGTTGTCATGCATAACAGAGGCCTAGTGTCAAAAGGTACTGATATCATGGATTTGTCACAGATAGTAGCATGTAGGGTGCCAAACAGTTTATCAGACAGAATTTGGCCTTGAACTTCTATAGTTCACTTCAATCATTGTTACAGTATTGCAAGGCCCAAATTTATATACTATAAGTATTGCTCATAACTAGTTTGGGAATTATTTAAGAGTGCCAAAATTTTACATAAGTATGTCACAGTGCTGCTCATAGCAGTGTTGAAATCTTATAGTGGTTTTTCTTGTCATGGTGCCTACCCTGTGTTAAATTGATTAAAATGGTACAGTATACTGTACCAATTGAAATAGTTCAGCAGTCACACATCACAGAGCCCTCAAATATGCCAAAATTTGGCATATGTCACATGTCATTTTTGCAACTGCTGAATGTTATAATGGTTCAAAAAAATTGTCTATTTCAGTGCATAAACATGAAAAATTGCATTATATTTGCTCTAGCAATAATTTACTTGAAGTTAGAGCAAGCAAGAGGTACTTAATCAATATCAGAACCATGTCAACTGTTTGACATTCTTCCAAAAAATCTATGCTAGGAATTGGTATACAACATATTGTTTGCAAGTCATTAACAGTTGGGAGCTCTAGTAAGCTCAGAAGATCATTTGGAGTGATTACAACTGATGCATGGTTTTTGTGTACAGTTGGACCTTGGTAGTGGAATTCGAAAACAGTAAGAGGGGGGTTTAGCAAGCAGACAGTGCTGGGAATGATGAGGGCAGAGTCATTTGATTGTATATAAAGTATATATCTGTAGTGAATGGAAACAAAAACTGAATCTATCATGTCAGACAATGAGTTACTGTCTTCAGCTGTAGCTGCTAGAAATTGATAGAAAAGTTAATACATCCAAACAAGCAGTCTGTGGTAAATTTCTTATCTCGGTTTACCTGTGAGCACCAAAACCCTCTACACCATTAACACATTAAAAATTTTGTTGTTGGTAAGTACACCTGCTGAAAAATTCTCAATATCACATCTGAAAAAGCTACTGCCGAATGCATTCAGCAGTTGGGCATGTCACACACATTGGGGGATGCTGATCTATTTCAATTGGTACAGTACTAGAGTCAATAAGTGGGACTCAAGAGTTTTAATGCATACTTGAATGTATTAATGAATATTGATTATGGTCATGATTGTACTTAGTCTTGAGCACAACTACATATGTCTTAAATCACTATTAATCTATTTGACATTTATCTAGACAAATAAAAGTGAAATTACATGAATATAGAGCAGTCAACATGTTATAAAACTTCAGAAAAAGCCAGGTCAAGCCATGTTATGGAGGGTTCCATAAAAAATTTCAGGCCATTGGCTTGACCCTACCTACCCTACCCCCCATGGGAAATTATGGTTGGCATGCCCCCTTGAAGTGTTCAGTCACGCATCATGCAGGGCATTTGAACTGAACACTTGACACTTAATTAGCCGATTTTTCCGCCTGTGCCGGGCAGCTGTAGGGGCATGAACAGAACCACCAGGTGTCATGCATCAACTCAGAGTTTGAACACTTGGTCAAACCAATTTTTCGCATCACACACCAGAAGCCATGAACAAGTGGTCAAAAGTCTCCAGTACAATGAGATCTTGCAGCTGTGCAACACAGCAAGCCAAAAGGTGTAAATAATAGGCTACATATCTAGAATATGATATTATAAAGAGTTCTTCTGTGTTGGAGCTATTTAGCACTAATTCACATGTCATTTTTAACTGTCTCTTAAGTAGTTGCTAATTGGCTAGCTAAATAGCCATGTGAACTAGGCCATGTGAGTTTCACAAAGCTATTTCCTGGAGCACTAGTGATGCATGATGAAAGGTATATTTGTTCATGTTCACGGCATCATATGATGCATTACTGAACAGTTGGTTGAAAGGATACAATACCTCGTATTGAGCTTCCCTCTAGGCTGACGGAAGACAGTTAGTGAAACCAAACCTGCTATGTATAACTCCCAAGTGAATACCACAACATCATCCAATAACCTGTACATCACCCTTACCCTTCTCTTCCTCCTTCCAATTCTTATCACCCATTACGCGATCGCCCAACTTCCCCGCCTCTTCCTCCTCCGCAATGCAAGCCACTAGGGTCAAATGTTCAAGGACCGATACCATAATATAATCTAACAAAACTACTGGACCCAGCTCCTGCAGATGAACATCAATTATGAAGTTCATTGCCTTCATACACACCACAAGATTCCGCTTTGCAAACTCCACATAACGAAGCGTATCCAGCACCTCCTGTGACATAGGCAGATGCAGAAGCTGCAGAGCATCCGCCTCGTATTTGTCCATTTCTGCTTGATGTAGCTTGATATACTTTTCTATGATATCGGGGAAGTATTTTAGGTGCAGTGGGGGATCAGTTGCTTTCGCGAGAAAGGACGTTATGGTTTTGATGGACTGGAGGAGACCTAATGCTGAGATATTCGAGTAGGTATGGGCTTGGAGCTGGGATATGATGTCGAGGGCTGTTGCTCTTCTATAAAGGTCGTATGCGGTGTTCCAGGTGGATATAGCAAAGACGAGGGAGGCTATTGAGAGGCCTGCTGAGTGTCAATCAATTGGGTGATGAATGAATGAACTGTGGTGGGACGTACCGACTATCGTACCTAGCACCTTTGAGTGTTGAGTTCCATCGGGCCTGTAGCGGATTCTGTACAAAAGTGTGCGAGCGGGGATGCTTGAGGTTGAGCTAGAGATGCTCTGTGGACACGTTGATGTTGTGTGTAATGTTCGTGGTGCAAAGGGGAGTCTGGTGACAGGTAGCTTAGAACTAGTAGTTGCCCATATTCGAGGGAACTGGAGAAGACGAGGTACAAGAGACGCAGACGGGCAGGCCGTTCAGTGTAGTGCGATACCTCGACAGTGTCCTAAGTGCTATGGACATCGATGAGAAGAAACGGTGGGAGTGGAACCATCAAGCATGCACGGGTCAAATTTCAATGCCCACCTAAAGCAGCCGGCATTTCATTGGTTTGGACTCCGAAGACCAGTGGCAGCAAACAAGCAGCAAGACATCCATGTATCAGACAGTAGAACAATCAGACTAAAGATCTGGGATGGAGAAAGAGACGAGCACGATTAACCCTAACATGGATGCTAACGCTGACTCTCTTTCCAAATAACTCGGATTTTAAGCAACACTAGCCATTTGGATCTAACTCGACCACAACCCAAAGCGACTACCCCACAATGAACCATCCATCGATCACCTAGCCACCCAACTAATCCCCTCCACCCCCCACCTCACCAATGTCAACAACACCAAGCACACCAGCGACAGACCCCTACCCGCGCCCCAGCCGCATCCTAATCATCGGAGGACCAGCAGGCCTAACGACCCTCCACAACCTCACCACACTCGGTTCCTTCGACCGTGTTGAGCTCGTAGAAAGGAGGGACAATATCGGTGGAGTCTGGTCCGTTCCCCTCCTTCTGCTCAGCTATATCACCGCTCACTAAACCAGGTACTTCGATCCTCCAGATCAACCCCATGGTCCAGCTCACCGGCACCGCTGACCCTCCCCCGCATACAAAGGAATGATAGGAAATGTCCTTCCGCCCAACCTCTCCTTCCATTCCCTCCCCTTTCCCCAACGTCCAGATCCACATCAGCCCTTCCCAACATTATCAGAGACACACGAGTACCTCCTCGCTGCTGCTCCGCACCTCTCCTCTGGTGCAGTACGGCTCAATACAGAGGTTCTGCGCGTGGAAGAGCAGAAGGAGGGGTGGAAAGTCGTTTTGAGAGATGTGGTGAAAGATGAGGTGAGGGAGGAACGGTGGGATGCAGTAGTGGGTGCCATGGGGTGGTATGATAACCCTGTATGGCCCAATACGCCTGGGCTAGATGTCCTTCGTGAGCATGGAGTCGCGAGACATGCAAAAGTGTGGAGAGGACCAGAGGGTTACGAAGGAAAGGTATATCAACCCCTCCCCTCATTCTCATTCTCGCTAATGGCATGTCATAGCGCGTCCTGGTAGTCGCCAACGCAAACTCCTCAAACGACATTGCAGCTCAACTCGCACCTATAGCCCAATCCCCAATATACCAAAGCATCCGCCGACCAGCGTTCCCGGGCTTCCCAAGTCTCCCAGACGAGCGAATCGAAATGGTTTCCCCAGTGCAAGAGTACATTTTCCACGACTCAAGCTGTAAGGTCGAGGCGAAATTATCCGATGGACGAAGCATTCCCAATATCGACTATGTAATCCTCGGAACGGGATACAAAGTCTTCCCAGACTTCATACACATCCTCAACACCAAGTCCCAACTGAACCCACTAATCACCCCTACAACATACCCAAACCGCATCCCACACCTACACAATCTAATCCTCTACGCGCATAATCCAACGTTGGCGTTCACAGGTGCTCCAATGGCATTCACACCTTTTACCATATTCGATCCGCAGGATACGTGGCTTGCGCTGTGTTGGACACGCACTAACCCCATCATGTACCCCGAAACGACTGAAGGCAGGCTGAAGTATGACGAGGACCAGATTCGCAAAGTGGAAGAGTGGCACAATGGGATTGATAATCCCAGTGCGTTGATGGTGTATAATGTACTTGGGATGGGGGAGGAGGATTATGCGAGTATGTTGAGGGCGGAGATAGTTGCTGTTCGCCCGGAGCTTGGGGCGGTGTTGCCCGTTTGGAGTGAGGAGAGTAGGCAGGCGAGGGATAGAATGTTTGTGGCCAAGTCGGATGCTTTGCGGTGGGCTAAAGATGGGCGTGGGGAGGGAGAGGCGAGTGGTTGAATGGGTTACATGCTATTTCATTGGTACATTTGTTACAATTACTCTGGCTGTATGTTTTCAGTCAGCTAGACCCTCGAGAAATAAAGACAACATACTATATATTAGCTAAAATTCCTTCCATCCAGTATTCTGAGTGAATAGTTCAGTTAGCAAGGAGACCTCAAGCAAGAAACCGAACCTACCCCACATTCCCTAAAACGGCTGCTCAGCAAGCACCTCAGCAACCTTCACAACAAGCTCATCCTTCCCCCTCAACTCAGCCGCAAAATACGCCTTCAACCCACCCACCCCCTTTTCCCTAACCATCCTCGAAACAGCATCATATGCCTTCGGCTCATCCGCCCGCCTAATCGTGCACACAAAGTCGCGTTTCTTCGTATATACCATTAAGTCGCCCGTCAGCGCACCCATGGGTACCTGGAGATTGATCACGATCGGTTTCGGCGCAGAGAGGTCTTTGAGGACGTTCGAAGTGGTGGAGTGGGATGCGGGCGTTTTGAGGTCGGGTCCGCCTGCGCGTGCGCGCATGAACTTGCTCATGGGTACGAGGGTGCGTATGTTGTTGTTGTAAGTCGGTTTGAGGGTGACAGTGTTTGCTGCGTTGAAAGGCTTGCATGATTTCTTGTGTGTTGGCCAGTGTGATCCTGATACAGCGGCGATTAGGCTGTGCAGTAGAGAAGATGTAAAAGAAAAGAAAAACGCACGTTAGCATTCCCTGGAACAGTACCTCGCAACCTGACACTTTGCACAATTCTTCAAAGGCTTCTCTTTCTCTCCACACGCAATGCAAGCCTTCTCACTCCTTGGCGCCTCATCCTCCCCATTCCGCTTCAGAATCCATTTCTGTATAACAGCAGTAATCTGTGGACCAAAGCCCAGATAAATGTCGACACGTGGGAGGGGTGGAAAAGATGCAGAGTATGTACTGTTGAATGTTGCAAACAGCTATTTCGTTAACAACTCCTCAAAACCAGTATTCACTTCAGTACTCACAAGGGCAACTACTCCGAGTCACTTTATACGAAAGCCTTCAAGGAAATCAGTCGCTGCTACAGCAAAGTACTGATGTACACCGAGAATGTAGAATCTGAAAACTTCATTGCACTTAAAGACAATGTATCCCAGAGGCGCCCTACTGCTACGATAGGGAGTGGACGGACCGTGACGCGTTTCCCGTTGTCCAAGGATATGTTGGATTGGCAAGGTTGACAGCCTTGACTGGGTTATGGGGGTGTATAATATTGGAGCACTCCTGCCATGGTGACGAGCCTGATAGCCCACTCAACTGGTTAAGTACCTGTTCTTGCTTGTGTATAGGCAAGGGCTGGTAGCTCAGTTGGAAGAGCGCCTAGTCATGAGTACGGGTGGTCACAGGTTCAATCCCTGTCCAGTCCAATAGTTTTAACAGGATACAATGATCTAGAGCCTCTAGATCCTACAGTGCTGAATGGTCCAGGTTTATGAGTTAGTAGGCTAAGCTACAACCCTACAGCCACGGCCCGGTACAGTGGTATCTTCCAAGGATAGAAGTCCATCACATGCTCTTGATTGAGAGAGGTGCCAGTCGCAGCAGGCGACAGGGGGCATCTTCAGCGTAAAATATAACGAGGAAGGTCAGCGTTATCCTGGATATCGCTTTGCAATTACAGCCGATGGGAGCGATCCTCTATTTATCACGCTTTCAATGGATTCATCCTCGAGAACGTAGGTATATACTTACACAGCACGAAGCATAAAAGGCTGAATGCTATGCAGGTATCGAGCTACGGTAAAGTATCCTGAGCGATACGACAGCTTCAAGATATCCAGCAGTCCGGATAGCTCTTACATTACATGCTTGTGAATAAGGCGGAGAGAGCGTTACGGTCCATGTTTAGGGTTGAATAAGTGAAGCCACCGCCCGAACGCCAGGCAAAGGTGGCTTCCGAGGTCAAAAGTCCATGATATGCCATCTTGAGAGAGTGCTGTTGAGGAAGATGACGGCCGCAGAGGGCGACTGAGGCTATCTACAGCGTGAAATATGACGAGGAAGGATGGTGCTATCCTGGCCACTACTTCGCAATCTCAGAAGACGGAAAAGTAACCGTCTTCAACCGATCACGCGTTCGGCAGCTTCAGTCCTGGTGAATGTATGTGTATAGAGGTCGCAGCGAAACCCGTGCTATTGGCATGAAATGCTAAGCGTGGTGCGCGAATCGAGATACAGCAGGTGTTATGAGCGAGGCGAGAGCTTCAAGTTATCCAGCTGCCCGAACGTACATTTCCGGCTGATATTGGGTTAATTTGGACGCAAATGTGCGGTATTGCGTCTGTACTAGTCCTGCTTCGTCAGTACATCACAGAAACGAATGGAAAAAGAACTGACCTGAAGCAATATAGTAAACTTGCTACAGAACGCTGTACCGATCTCGTCAACCTGTCCAAGTATCCTCCCCTTCCATCCCCTCCCTAGCGCATCAGCTTACGGCTTCATCAACCCCTCTCGCTTGTCGACTTTGAAAGTCACGTTATTCTTTAACCAAGCCTCTCCTGATCTTTCAGGCCCTGGCGCTGATGTCAACATGCAACGTGCCGAGGGTTGAAGCAGAGAGGACTCCGGGAGGCGAGACGTTGCCACTTGAACTGTAATGGTTTGGTCTGTCACGAAGAAAGCGTAGAGGCCTGAGGGTGGGGGAGCTGGGAGATAACGGTCATAGATTGCAATGGAAGGTAGCAGGAAGACGTACTTGCCGGCAAAGGAGTTCGACCACAGGCTCCATCTGCTCTCGTTACTTCAAACGATGGCGCATAAATGTCGAGCTCCGGCAGGTAACGGAGGGAGGCAGCAAGTATGGTTCGTCCAGCGCCGTTCGGAACTTTGAGCTGGAGCGAGAGAGTCGGAGTCGAGACTGGAGAAGCATCTCAGCTTTACATTCTGGTGTCCGAGGTTAAGCCGGAGTGGATGGCTTAGAAAGGGAGAAAGACGAGATCACCGAGCTCACAGGCGGTCGTACCACATGATTGTGATTGGCTGGGATTCTAAATATCGAAGGTGAGCATCGTTGAGCAAGTTGTATCCATTATGTAAGAAAACAATTAGTCGCACGACCAGCTACGCGCTCGTGCCCCTCCAGTTCTTCTACGACTCAGTCAACCAATCTTCAATTACGTTTTAACCACGAAATAAACCTGTTTCGTTGCTTAGACATGACTTTGTGAGAAAGAATAAGTAGGCTAATGGGGGACATACACCGATATGCATTTGATCTTCTATTTAGTTGTCTCCCACAGTGTAACTTGCGCTTCTCGCATGAATTAGGAAAATGACCACACCCATGTCTTCGTCTTATCTTTATAAATCAGTGTTCGCCTCTTTTTTCCAATGTACAGGGCATTCTCATATTCGACATCTTTCATGTCATTGCCCTTTGATTATCAGATTTGAGCGAGGAAGCAACACTTGCAGTAAGTCTTCTATTGGTTCATTCGCTGGTCTCGTGGTCTTTCCGCATGGGCCTTCACAATATTTATAGCGCATATATGTGATAAAATGAAGACCACACTGTCCGATCTCCGAATGAACGAGAAAATCTACTGGCTTGCTATTAATGTCCTATATCAGTGCGTGATGCAGGCCTGTGCATGGGTTTAAAATGACAGCATAGCAACATCGACATGTTTCTTCCCCCTCTCGCTCTGTGAACCTCAAGATTCTAACTTCGTACCTACGAACCCGACAATAAGAAATTTGAACCCATGGCTACTGCATCTGCATCAAGCACCGAAATGCTCAAAAATGTACATAATCCAACCATTCAAAATTCAAAATTCACTGCAGCTGGTCGAGATGTTATTACCAATATTAATGATGGGGGTACAAATGAAATTCTACTAAAGCTTGGTTTACTAAAGCCAGTATCTCATGATCATTATTATGTTCCTTGCTGCATGGAAGGAACCAGAAAGAGCTTGTTTGACAATATGGACAAATGGCTTCTTGATTTTGGTATGTGTAATCTGTAATACTAAACTATATTATATATTCAACTGGTTACTGTTCTCACTATTAGATGAGTCAACACCAAATATAATGTGGATTACTGTATCAATATGACCAAGTGTTCGCCACTTTTCAGCATGATGGCCATGAACACTTGGACCCTCTGTTCAAAGGGCCATGCTGGGTGTGACAAAAGTCATAAGTGTTCATGGGGATCTATGCAAGTGAAGCAAGCAGCCGAAAATTCAACCTTAACCTAAATTTTTTCACTGTACCTCTGTTCAAAGTGCTCCGTGACACGTGATAAACAGGACATCTGTTCCTGTTCAAGACCCTGTGTGATGTGTCACTGAACACTTGGTCATATTGATACAGTACTGGGTGTTGAAATAAACAATGCATCAATGATGATGACATTACATTTGTCCTCAAAGCACACAGAGGGAGAAAGCCAGAGGCAAATGGATAAGTAAATACAGTACATAGTATACTACTTAAATACATAGAAAGTGGAGCACATTGTCTGTAGAATACATAAAAGGTATAGTAAATTATCTAAAAGCATATATGGAGGTGGCATGGAATGATAATCATTGTGACATTTGAATAGCTAATATAATTCTACACTGGGTATCCTGGAAGTGGGAAATCAGCTATTGCATCTAGTATGGTTTCTAAGCTCTGTGGCACTCAAAGACTCTGTGGCTACCACTTCTTCAAAAGGGATGATGCAGTTCTTGGTGATCCCTGCACTATTTGGAGAACTATAGCAGCAAATATAGCTTCTAATCACACTTTGATTGCTGAAGCAATGGCAAAAAGACTGGATAACACATTTAGAATTCAAGATATTAAATGGCACTTTGATAATTTTATCTCCATGAGCTTCATTGAATATCTGAACCAATTTCACAATCCAGTGGTTATTGTTGATGCATTGGATGAATGCAGAACTTCAGATGATAAGCATATTTTAATGAACACATTACCCTCCCGGTCAAAATTGTCAAAAAAGTGTAAACTTATAATTACTAGAAGATCTGGTTCAAAGCCATTAGGGCTGGAGAGAGCTGAAGTATGCATTGATTATGAGTTGGAAATTGGTTCAAGTGCAGAATGAGAAATTAACAAAGATATAATATTTTATATAAAAAGAAACTCTGGGTTGAATTGGAAACCAAGTGATGAGGCTTTGAATGCAATGGCAACAAAAGCTTCTGGATTGTTCATTTGGGCCTACACTGCTGTTAAATTTATTACCTCAGATCAACAAGGCATGATATCTCCAATGAAAAAGTTGCAAAAAATTATGGAAAATTAAGAACAAAGTACAGTGTCTGGCATTAACAAGTTATATATTCAAATTCTGCAAATTTCATTTGAAGCCTGGAGTGAGATAGACAAACTAACTGCTCAGAATGTCCTGTGGTTAATAATACTTGCAAAAGTGCCATTAACCACAAATGATATATATCACTTCATTTGTGAAGATGAAAATGAAGATCTTGAAGATGATATTCAACTTATTCTAAGATTTTTACAGCTTGTGATGTCCACAAATGATGAAAAAGTGATTACAAGACATTTGTCATTTGTTGAATTCTTAACAGAAAGATGCAAATTCACCTGATGGTGTGCATGTAATACATTATGCACAGTAATTAGAACTTGAACATAATGTATGAACACTGTAAATTACAAGAGAGAAATTAATACTACATAATGTATAGTGACTAAAACACACTGCCCAATAAATGTAATGAAATCTATACTACTGGATAATTCCGACCAAGTGTTCGGACCCCCCCAGGTGTGACAGTCCAAACCTCTGTTCATATCCCTATAGAATGTGTGACACCTGAAGTGAACTGTTTGCAGCCTAAGCCATGGGTGAGTGAAATTTAAGCTGGAATTGGTTTGAATAGCTTTCAATTGTAATTATTATACTTATTACACACTTCAGGAGGTATATATTGGTATCAACACTGTTTTAAATATTACTACTCATTTTATTTTATTTTTAACGATTTTTCACAATTTTTTTGTTTTCCTTGTAGTCTTGTACCTGTGTTCATGAGCCTTTGTGACATGTGACCAACAGCTAAATCTGTTCTGTTCATGGCCCTGTGTGACGTGTGACCGAACAGTCAGTCGAAATTATCCAGTATAGGTACACTCTAGTCTCTGAGTGCAATGACAGGAATGGTAATCCTGACACTTCCAAATCCAGGTAACTTACAATGCATTAATTTGTTCCCCCACAGAGATATGATCTCACTGGTCAGGGTGTTTCCAAAGTGTTTCATGCTGACATTAAAGAATTCTGTGTTGCAATTCACTTCTCTGCATTCTTCGAAGCCTTGTGCTTCAGATATCATATTGTATGTTTTCCTTATGTTTTCTTATATTTTTTTTCATATGTTTCCGCATTTCCACAATTTCCATAGATATATTTCTATACCTCATGAATACTTAGCACTGTAGCAGGCTACTTTCAAGCTAATTTCAATTTCTATTCTGTATATTCTTCATATGTTTTCCAATTTCCAAAATATTCATAATAATTGTATAATGTGAAAACTTCTGTACAGCATACACAATCTGCTGGTCTTGGCACAAGGTTGCCGCATTCCACCTTGTGCTGCAGTGGCCCCAAAATGTCTGCACCGAATGTCGGGATCCAGAAAGCATGATTACATAATGGTCTCACATTTGTACTGGTGTGGCCATAACATATGGAGATTTAGGAAATAGATGAAAATAGCAATTTAGTGCTATCCCACTGAGAAATTTGCTATAAATTCAATGAATTATACACCTACTTTATGGTATAATGATAAATGTGCTGTTATTGGTATCATTTTTCATGACTTTTGGTTTTGGTCTGATGAAAGTGTACAAGCCTCTAGAATTCAACTAACTGTACCATTAGATTACAACTATTCATACAACTGGATGATGTCCAATTTACTTGACAAAAACATTTGCATACATTTATAAGCTTTAAATGTCAAGGACTTCGTGCTTTGTAATGCATCTTTGGATTACATACAAGCCTACATTCATATTCACATACCCAGTTTTCAATAAAAGTGATCTTTTATGGAAAGAAAAACAAAAAAGCGAAAGTATTGGTAGGTATTTTGAATCAATTACATAGATATTCATATTTTATAGACAGTACATAGTTGGAATTAGTTAATTTGTATATTTTCATGCATATTTTGTGTGATAACATCCAAGAATCTGTATTTTATGCCAATGGTTGTGGCCGCTGTTGACCAGTGTGCAAAGCTTTAGGCATTGGCTTCCTTCTGTTAATTAATTTTTGATAGATTGATGAAATGAATCTACTTAAGTGACTAAGCTGATGCATTATGGTGTGTATATGTAAGTACTGTATTGGCTTGATGGTGCAAAGAAGGCAGGATGCAGGCACACCTCATTGTCTGACTAATAAGCTACTAGGAATGCCTTGTGTATCAGCTTCCCTAGAGACACAAGAATCAGCCTACTTCCTATCTGGTAACCTACAGTAATTTACAGTATGCATACATTGCGATTTACTGTAACTTACCATGGATAATATATACATTTTACAGTATTGCCTGGCAACTTGGAAATGTCGACTACATCGACAGAAATCTTGCTTGCAAAAAAAAAGGAATAATAAACTAATAAATTAGAAATAAAATAATTAAGGGATTAAAATATGGATTGTAGGCAAATAAAGTAGTAATAAGAGTCTGAGATTGAGATTAATAAGCAGTGTGACGATGCCTGCTTAGTGGTAGAGATACAAGAGGGTCTAATTTATCTAGAACATTTTTTTCACATGGAGTTATGTTATTACTACCTAGAGGAGGCACTATAGTACAGATTGCAAGTAAACTGGCAGAATAGTAAATACAAGCTCAGTTACCAGCATCTGCACAAAGTGGGTGATAAGTAAGTCCAAAAACAAGTTCCACAGTTGCATTCAGCAGATGGTTTTGATAAAAGTTTGGCTGGATGAGGTATCCATGCATATCATATGCAGAAGGATGAACAATCTGATGTGTGTTTGACAAAAGAGACAGTGACTCTGTAACAAAGTTGTTGTATACAGGCCAAGAATTAATAGTAGACCAGTCTAAGTTTATTTAGACAGGGTGGGTAAGTTAGAGGTTGGAGGGGACATACCTAGTCTCTTTGTTGGAGTAAGGTTTGTGTCATACAAGGGGACAGGCTAAAGCAAAGGGGAGGTGTAAGAATAGAGGTATGAAACTGAAAGTAATGCAGATACCCAAAGAAGTTTGTGGGAGGCATTGAGATGTGGTTCATTAGGAGGACCAATGAGGAAACCAGATTTACCTATAAGTTTGTTGGAGGTAACTTGAGCCTGAAGCCATTTAATATTGTGGATGATATCTTCATAATGAGATGCAAATGGTTCTATCATAGGACCTGTTCCAGAGAGAGAGAGAGGGTTATGAGCACAGGATCTACGATTGAATTTGTGCCTCATAACAATCCTTCTGCTGAGAACAAGAAATCCTGTTCTGTTATTTTAACAACTGCAGTAAGGTTTGCCACATATGGTCCAAAGCCAGATGGGGTCCACTCAGGGGCGACTAAGACCACAGTATGTTCCCCATCCACCAAATTCCAATTTACATATGACCTGAAGTCTTGGTTTCCAAGGTAAGATGGTGAGTGCTCAAGTCGATTACTGATGACAGTGTTAGATATTCTGGGTTGCACAGCTTCTTTGACAGCTGTCACTTGTCACCTGTCATACTTGACAATTCTGTGATTGACAGATTGACAGCTGTATGTTACCTTAGTTACATGGACCTTCATTGGGACTTTGGTAGACACACTCAGTATATAAACACTCTGTAACTTGATAGTTGTCAATAAGTTTCCTCCCCATTTTGTGTCTGTGTCTGTGTTTGTGTCTGAGTCTTCCTCTCTCATTATCCTCATCTCTCTCAACCACCTCTTTTCTATTTGTTGCTTCTGACAGACAGATAAACTTTCCTCAAAGGAAAGGTACAGCTGTTTGCAAGTATCTGGACAAGATGTCCATAGGTTGTCCATGGTGGAAGGAAAGGTTGCTGTAGCCTGTGGAAGAGTCAGATATAAACTGATTATTTGAATGTCTCCATAGTAATTCAAGATTAATATGAATATGGGTGTAATAAATTGGACATGAACTGCTGTATACAAGGATTTGGCAAAGGATGGTCCAGGTTCCAGCAAGCAACAAGGCCCAGGATTCCAGTAGAGTCTTAATGTAATCAAAATTTGAGCATGAGTGATATTATAGAAGGTACAATGGAGAGTAAACTAGCATAATAATAGTGGCAACAAAGGATTGATCATGTGTAAGTAAAGATAAAGAGGATAAACAAAAGGATGAAACAATTTTTACATGTGTAAGTTGTAGAATTGAAAAAGAAGTTGACTGGGGAGAGAAAAATAGGTGCATCAAAACCCTCATGCTGTAAAAACCCTGCAGGGAAAAAAAACCAGCAGTCATTGGGGAAAAGCTACCAGACAAATGATGCAAGGTTAGGTGTGAACATAGCACTTCCTCTTGTTGCTGCTATGAATGGACATATATGGACTGATCTTGTCATAAACACACTTTACATGTTGATTGCCCCTGGGAGGGGTGACAATGGTTCTGATTGCCACTAAGTCAGCAGAAAAAACATCTCAAGCTGGTTTCTTGCCATTCTTGTCAGCCTAAAAAAGCCAAAATGTCAATTCAAAATCCAGCTCAACCATTGCATTGACCAATAAGCTACGATAGTCATTAGGATGGATGAGCACCCCATGAACATTATGAGCAGTGGGCTGTCTAATGTGGTGAGAGCTATAAAGAGCACTGGCAGCAGTGTGAGCTGCATCATTGGTGTAGGGCCAATTGCACATGCAAGACCACTCTGGTAAGAGAAGTCAGTTACACAAAGATACACAGGAACAGGTCACAGCAGATTATTACCCTTAGGATCTTCCTTGAAGGTTGCCTCCTCAGGCTCCCACTAACAAGTAAAGAATGTAAGGGGAAGTTTGTTATCAATTGAAAACACATTACCTCAAAGAGGGAGTGCTTGACCTTCAGACAATGAGCAGAAGGAGTTCCAGCTAGAAATCCATGGCTTTCAAGACCCCTTTGAGTGATGAGGGACAGGAGCCAGTTAATGTTGTCAATTGTTCTACTAAATTCTGACTTGAAAGGTTCTATGCATGGAGCTCCACCAGTGAGAGAAAGTGCCAATTTGGAAAAAGGGATCTGGTTGTTGGTTTTCCTTTCCTTGTTGTAGCTAGCATCTGTGGTGAAGTAAAACTCTTCATCTGAAATCTTGATGATGGCAGTAATACCTGTGATTTTGGGTTCCAATAGTGCTTGTGCAAGTTCAGAGGAATCAACAACAGTATCAGATTTGCTCGAGTTGTTGTGATTGGTGCTGGTGTTGTCATCAATCAGGTTTGAGACTTCTTGGGTGGAATCCTCTGTAGCAGAGGATGGACTGTTATTAAGCTCAGTTACCTTAAAACAGTGTCCAAACTTCTGCCACTTGACATTCACCTGGAAATCCTTGTCTCTGAGGTAAGTGCTGGAGTCTACAAGATGATCATGTACCTCCTGAATATGATAAGCCAGTGAATTGGCTGCAGAAGAGGAGCTAGCATGACTGTTAGAAGCCATGATAGAAGAGATGGGGAAATAAAAGTGGCAGGGAATGAGCAAGTATATATATTGAAATGAATGAATACAAGCTGAATTGAGGTAGAACACAATATTCATTTCGAAAGGTACCCCAATCAAACAGACTCCAATGAATTGCAAACAAAGGCAGAATAGAGCAGTATTGAACATTTTTATTTCAAACAGATATTGCTGCAATACAGAACATAGGTCGAGCCCATGTTAAATACAGAGAGGACACATAACTACTGTGCAGGGAAAGTAAGGGACCTCAGAGTGCCAACATATGGTGGTGGAATATTCTGAAACACCCACCATATTCGAAAAGGCTGTATGCCTGCTGAAGGTGACTGGTCACAACAAATCTATGGCCCCTACCCCAGCAGATATCTTGAAGTTAAGTTTTATGAAATCTGGCAACTTTAAGTGGATCAGTAACAACTCACCTCTTGCTCCAGCAAGAAATCCTCAAAAAACATGGGCATGTTTGAAGTTCTATGATGGAATGAAAAAGGATTGATACAGGTAGGATGTGGGATGCATCAGAACATTACATCAGTTGGATATTCCACTGTGCATGATGTACTGTGTGTGGAAGGTTTGAAAGCATGAATACTACATTACTTAACACAATGTCTGGTTGCTCAAACAGAGTCAGTAAGGGGTATACTCTGTACCTGTTGTAATTTAGCCATAAGTGCTCCTGCCCATGCTGGAATCCCAGTGGACTCAAACAGGAGGGGGGTGAAGATAGGAGAGGCATACCAACCTCACTGACAATTACATCAACAAGGGGAAGGAAAGGAGAGGGGATGGCCATGCAATATGCCTACCCCACCAACACTCACATTGATGGGAGAAGGTGATGGGGAGAAAGGGGGTGACAGAGAGAGGAGGTGATGGCCATAACTCCATGAATGATTGTGTATGTGCAGCTTGATACCTGATGATATAGGAAGTTGCAAAACCCTAGAAGAGACAGTTGGACAATAACTGATTGGATTGGAAGGGGTGGAGAGTGTTTCAAGTGTGATGGTTTGTGGTATTTGCATGGTGCACCTGCTGTATGTTTTGAATTCGGATTTTGGAGCTGCTGAGGAGAGCCTTGTGTTTATGAAGGTGTTGAAGTGTTGTGCAGGCATCCACACCACAATATCGACACAATGGAAGTAGGTTGCATAGACTATAGCCACTCCAACTACAGCACCCAGAAGTTGTGCTACAATGTAATGGGGAACCTTATGCTGTGGGAATGAGCAGACGATGAGAGTAGTTGAGGTGAAGGAGAACAAGTCACTACAGGTTGTTAATGGTTAACCTTTTGTATGTGTTGAGAGCTTGAAGTGTGTGATTTACAGTGTACCTGGAGGCAGCTCAGGGCATCATGGGGGCTATTTCCCTGGACCTAGGTCTTCTCAATGTCATGGTGTTATGAGACATTGCTTCTGTGATAAGACAAATGCAGATACTGGGGACAAGGAGGAAGAGGCAACAAGGTAGTCTGAGCTTGGACAGCCATGCATTCCCAGGTTTTGAAGACAATAAGCATGTTCACTGTTTGGAATCCCTGTCCAATATTCACAAAATCGAGTAAAATGTGAGCCCAGTGGGAGACAGCCATTTATGTTTGCTAAAATACTATATCAGTCACTAGTTCACTGTGCAAGTAAAACTGAAATAGCAATTGGATGAGAAGGATAGGGAAACTATGGGCAAAGGAAAATTGAAAGAGAGGGAGGATTGATAATGAGAGGAGATAAAGATGCAGTTAGCACGGAAACTGAGAGAGAAAGGTATTGAAGAAGTTGGAATAGAGATATTGAAGAACAGGAAAACACAGCCTCCAAACAAGGAAAGAACAACATATGAAAGAACAACATATGAGGCTTGGTGCATCCCCTGGATCACTAACAAGAACCATATCTTCAATTGGAAAAATATATTTATTAAGTGAATGGTTGAGCATATATGTATGATCAGCCATGGCCAGTGGACCACTCATATGGTCTATTAAGCACAGGAAGGTGGGGTTAGTCATGCTGAATGGTGACTCCCATATCTATATGACTTTAATGGTAAAGTTAGATATTACAGTGAAGGGAGTGGAGGAAAGGAAAGAAATGAGCTCCATAATCCATAAATACCACCATGTGTTTTCCATTGTTGATCATTTCACCAAGTGTAGGCCAGTCAGATTGTTTCATTGGGACTATGGGTGGGACATATGTTAACAGTGCAATACCTATCAAAATTGGAAGTGTACATGGTAAGCAAGTTGTGAGCATGAAATTGGAGGAGTGGACAGTACCTGAGTTATCAAATACAGGCTTCCATATGTCTGCAACAGAAAGTCCCTTGGGGTTGGTGACTACAAGAGTGAGTACTTTGTTTGGGTTTGTGTCAAGGAACATTTTGACTGTTGAGAGGTACATACACCTGTACTGTTCAGCTGTTGAACAGTGCCTGATTGAATGTAAATGCTAGTGGTTAACCATGTAGTAGGTACTAATGCAGTCTGTAGAAAATGGATACTAGCACAAGCACAAGCAATTGGGTTAGATATTGACAATATGTATTTGTGTGACAGAAATGTATCACTCTGTTTTTCCTATGAATAAATGAGTACACTTCTTTTCTATATTGTTGTCTTTGGAGGTACTTGTGAGCTTGAGCTTGAAGAAGTTGAACTCCCAAATGAAGTTGTGTAGGGACAGCAACCTGTTGATCCCTTGCAACTGTGCAAAGTGAATATAATGTGAATATAACACAAAGGATTATGCACCAGTGAGAGGATCCTTGCTGAACACAAGTGAATCACAGGCATCAGTCACTGTGACGTTAGAGTACCTTCAAGAACATAGTTCAGCATAGCTGTTGCAGATGGAAGCTCCAATGACACTTAAAATCTTCATAAGATGCCACAATTATGAGTAAACACACCTCTTTGCTGAGACATGAGCAGCAAGAGAGCCTTGAATGAACAAGCCATACAGCTGGCTAGAAGAGAGATGTGTATTGAGTATGGAAGTGTGGTGGGGAAGTGTAATGATGTTGAATGGCAGTGGAATGGGGGAAGTCAGAGGTGTGTATCACATGCTTATGAACACATTGCCAAAATGATAACTGCACAATAGCAAGTGACCCACACATCAAGCTTGCCAGGCACCATGGATGGTGCCGGGAAAAATGCTGATAATCTTCAGCATCAGATAGAGAATTTGACATTTATGGAGCTGAAATCATTCTTCACAGGCAAAATGACATTCTCACACAAGCAATGGTAAACCAAGGCAGTGTTTATTGACCATGTGATGACATTGGCATCAAGCAAGCATAAACAGGAGTTGCTGAGATTGAGCAAAGTAAAGCAAAATGTAAATGCTCAAAGGTCAAGGGGATGAAAAAGAAAATGAGAAGAAAGCAAACAGGCCAGAAGAGTAGTATGAAGAATAGAGAGAGTTGAAGAATCTGGTCTGGTACCATATGGGTGGATTGACCCACAAGTTGACAAGAGCAAGTACCTGGACCTGCCAAGTGAAGAGGAGTTGAGAACTTGCTATAGGAACTTCTATAATGCAACATCCAATAGCAGGTTAAAGCTGGGAGTATGTGGGGTCTGTGCCAGGGAGATGAGTGGATATGAAACTGAAATGGAGGTGCTAGGAGTTGATCAAATTCCAAACAAGGAGAGACTGAAGCCAGCATTTCTTCATGCAGCACAAAATCTATATGATGGATATTTATTGGAGCCTAAAGGGACCAACACAACAGATGGGGTTACCAGGGTCAACATATGTCATGATTGTCTGCATGAGTTAAAGAAGCAACAGGATCCAAATAAAGTGAAGCCACCATGGCTATCACTAGCAAATAATCTTTGGGTTGGAAACATTCCCTAGGAACTGCAAAGGTTATCATTTGCAGAGCAGCTACTCATTGCACATGTGTATCCAAGGGTGTTTACATTCAAGCTGTATCCAAAGAAGATGGGTGGTACACATGAAAATCTACAATGAGGAATGAGGGGGAATGTAAGCTCATTTGAACTAAATGTGGATGACATGACAAAAATGGTGCATGGTGATTTAATGCCCAGACCACCAAGTGTGCTAGCTTCAATTATAACCATAACATTTATTGGGGTGGGCCAATTACCAAAGAAGTATCTTTGGAACACATTTTGGGTTAGAAGACAAGCAATTGGGGATGCATTGAGGTGGCTCAAGACAAAAAATCCAAAATATTATGGAAATATAAAGATAGATTCAACACACCTAGGAGCATGTCCAGAGGATGATATTCCATCAGAACTACTGGAAGTGGTACAGCAATCAGGTGATGGAGTAATTGAGCAGGAAAATGATAGATATGTTCCAAATGAGGAAGATGAAATAGGCATAGAAGAAACTGGTGAGGATACTACTTTGTCCACATATCATAAGAAAAGAATAAAAATAAAATAAACTAACATGGACTAACAGGTACAAACACAAACACAGATGATGAACCAGATGTGGTTCCATACACAGTTACAGGAACAGCAGATAATGACTTGTCTAAAGTAACATTCCCTGAACTGATGGAATGGGGACTGAGCAATCTATGGGAAGATGGAAGGGAAGGTAACTATGTAGTAAGGCATGGACAGAGACCTGTGGTTGACTTTGGTCACCCCAGAGAACAAGCTTTAAGAGAAGTTATAGATTATGACAGGGAAAACTATTTTGAAAGGGCCTTTCCTTGTATGTTTCCCTATGGGGTTGGGGGGCCTGAGGCAGATCGACCTGCAGAATTATCACTAGCTGACCATGCCAAGTGGATGATGCAATACCATGACAGGAGGTTCAGAACTCATGAGACCTTACCATTTGTGGTATTTGGAATTCTGCAAAGATGAGAGACATTGGGTTCAGCACGTTTGCAAATGTGCAGAACTACATTTGAGGAGTCGTGGCTATCATTTTGATCAATCCCTGTCACTAACTAGTGGGGGCGTGCACTAGATGGTTAGTGAGAGGTCATTGATTTCATTCTGGGTCTGAGCACAATCAATAGTTAGTATGGAATCAATAGTAAACTATAAATCATTGTAATATAAATCAATTAGAAATGAAATCAATGGAGATCAATCCAAAATCAATCAATCTGCGAAACCATTAAAATTAAAAATCAATCAGAATGAAATCAATGCAAAATTAATTCAAGTACTATGGTCCCCCACTGCAGTTCAACATACAAGTAGGGTAGTTAACCATGTAGTAATAACCATTGTACTATAGTACCTTTTCTAGTTAACCTGCGCATATATACTTGATACATAGGTAGAAATCATTTGTACCTGGAAAATCAATCAATGTAAAGTGAAATCAATCAATGTAGGGCGAAATCAATCAATGTAGAGCGAAATCAATGCTATGTACTTAGTAGAATTACATTCTATAGGTGGAATCAATCAATTTAAAGTGAAATCAATGCTATTATGTATGTAGAATCAATGGGTAGAAATCATTTGTACCGTAAAATCAATCAATGTAGGGTGAAATCAATCAATGTAGAGCAAAATTAATGCTATGAACTTAGTAGAACTACATTCTATAGGTGGAATCAATCAATTTAAAGTGGAATCAATGGGAAATCAATAATTACATCGTTGAGACACTATGAGAATAATTCCCATGGTATTTTCTTTCAATGAATTGGCTGTAACATGTAACATACAAGTACTTAGGTACTTTTTAATTGTAATAGAGCAGATATAATAATGATAAAATAAAAGAATGATGACTAATCACTGACATATGCACTTACTAAATATATAGTACTGATTTCACAATGATTTTATCATCTATTCTCATTGATTTCTTAATGATTCCACATACATAATAGTCTTGATTTCACTTTATATTGATTGATTCCACCTATAGAATGTAGTTCTACTAAGTACATAGCATTGATTTCGCTCTACATTGATTGATTTCGCCCTACATTGATTGATTTCACCTTACATTGATTGATTTTCCAGGTACAAATGATTTCTACCTATGTATCAAGTATATATGCGCAGGTTAACTAGAAAAGGTACTATAGTACAATGGTTATTACTACATGGTTAACTACCCTACTTGTATGTTGAACTGCAGTGGGGGACCATAGTACTTGAATTAATTTTGCATTGATTTCATTCTGATTGATTTTTAATTTTAATGGTTTCGCAGATTGATTGATTTTGGATTGATCTCCATTGATTTCATTTCTAATTGATTTATATTACAATGATTTATAGTTTACTATTGATTCCATACTAACTATTGATTGTGCTCAGACCCAGAATGAAATCAATGACCTCTCACTAACCATCTAGTGCACGCCCCCACTAGTTAGTGACAGGGATTGATCAGAATGAAAGCCACTGGTGATTTGAGGAGGCAAGAATACTATCAACAACAACCACAGAGATGTTGCAAAAGGCAAAAATTGAAGAGGAGAACAATTTACCAATATCTGATCCAGCAATTCAATTATTACATCAGCATGTATTTGCTGTAGGTGGGTGTGTTATGGAATCCAATCAATTCAGGTATTCATTAAAATCACAAATGTGGTCAACAGTTGCATACATTGGACCACCATCTCTATGGATCACTATAAATCCATGTGACCTCCATGATCCAATAGCACAAATTTTTGCAGGTGAGGAGATAGATATGAATAATTTTGTCAAGACAGCTGGCCCAGATAAAAACACAAGAGCACACAATATTGCCAATGATCCCTATGCAGCAGCCAAGTTTTTCCACTATATTATCAGAACTATGTTGGACACACTGTATGGCATTTCAGTGACCAATTACAAGGCCCACTCAACAACTGGAGTATATGGGAAAGTATCTGCATACTTTGGAACTGTGGAGTCACAAGGATGAGGAAGTCTTTATCTTCATTTGATTCTGTGGCTGGAGAACACTCCAACTGCATCAGAAATGAGGGAAATGTTAAAAACAGAGGAGTTTCAAGAACAAGTTAAAAGATTCATAGCTGCCAACATCCATGCCTACACACCAGGCATTGAATCTGCAGAATCAGTGCAAAAAATGGAGAATGAAGTGGATATTGCATATTCAAGGCCTCCTAATCCAGACATGGACAATTACTGGGAAGAGTTAAAAAAGTTTGAAGCACAAGTTGCCAGAGAAAAACAAATACACAAATGTGATTTTAGAAGGTGCATCAAATATGATGGGAAAGGGCATGCAAAATGCAAGAGGAGAGCACCATTTGAAATTGCTGAAGCTGAATATGTCAAGGAAGATGGTAAATGGGCTCCAAAGTGTTTATATGAATTTGTAAACAATTGGAATCCTGCAGTAACAACTCAAGTAAAAGGAAACAATGATTCCAAATTATTAACACATGGCAGAGATACACTCTGTATAGGAGAATATATTTTCACTTATGCAGCCAAAAACCAGGGGTTAAATTATAACATGTCTGCATTGTTGGCAGAAGGACATGCATACCACATACAGTGAGAAGCTGAGTCTGTGCCTGATACACCTCAGGATCAGCAACAGAAACTTCTTTTCAGATTGTCAAACACAATTCATCAAGAACAGGAATTAGCAGCTCCAATGGTAATGTCCTATTTGATGGGGTGGGGGGACACATACAGATCACATCACTATGTTCCCATATACTGGATATCATTTTCAACAGCTCTTCTCCATGAATTTCCTCAAATAACTGTATGTGTCACTCCCACACACATCTCATCTGACTCTCAACTGGGTCTCGGAAGTCAGGTTAGATTCTCATCTGACTGTCATTTGACTCTCAACTGAGTCTCAAAAGTGAACTGAGAGTCTCATTAGAGTCAGTTGAGAGTCAGTTGAGACCTGAAATTAGTATTGGGCTTAGCTTGGATTCTTACCTGACTCTTACCTAACTCCATGTGTGACATGTTGGAAAATGTTGGGAAAAGCGTGACATGCTGGAAAATGTTGGAAAAGCGTGACATGTTGGAAAATGTTGGAAAAAGCGTGACATGTGTGACAAGCGTGGGAAAAATGTGACATGTTTGGAAAACTGTCGCATATCATAACCATCACACTTGCCACACTTTTCCAACATGTCACACTTTTCCCACGCCCGTCACACATATCACACTTTTTCCAACATTTTCCAACATGTCACACTTTCACACATGTGTGACAATAGATTCTAGGTACAGCTTAGTTTCCCAGCATATCATACTTTTCCAACATTGTCCAGCATGTCACACATGTCACAATGTGTAACATGTGTGAGGACTGTGAGAAACTATAGTCTAGGTAAGTGTGATAACTGTGCACATTTGTCCTAGTGTGTCATTCAGGAAGTCCACTTTTTTCAACATGTCACACATGTCACACATTGTGACATGTGTAATGACTGTGGGAAACTATAGTGATCAGGTGGAATCTAAGGTAGGGCTCACTAAGTTCCAGCACCCTTATGTAATCATATTACATAAGCGCCAAGACCGGCCAAATCTGAGGTTCAGAAAATTTCTGAAAAAATAATGTCATAATTCATTGAATATATTGTTCAGGAAAGCAAATTTACCCTTCAAAGCTACTTTACGAAACAATTAAAAGTTGTTTTTATCACTTGTAGTGCATCTAGCCAACTAAAATGCTCTCCCTCAGAGTGGAAAGATATCTCCTGTTCCACTGGATCATGTGATAAGGTAACAATGCGTGACATTTAAGTGACATGTCACGATATGTCACGATATGTCACGGTGTGTGATGGCCAAATCTGAGGACTCGAAAATATAAAATGCTGTCATTCACATGGAAATGTAATAAATATGCATTTTCTACAATAAAAAGTTTTTCTATATCAAGTTCCCCAAAATTAAATTTATTTAAAATTTTCTTTCTGGGAGTGAGAGATTCAATCACCACAAATGCATCCCAGAAGAAAGAATTGCATTAGAATGGATTGTGACTGAGCTGATAGTCATTGAAGTTGACAAAGGGAATTGCTTACATAAGAGGTGCCAGAACTTAGTGAGCCCTACCTTACATGGAGTCTATTTTACACCAATAACTCATACAAATTTAATTGATAGTCAGATGATAGTCAGGTGAAATTGTATCAATCAACTCTCAGATTAGTATCTGATACCAGATTGAATAAGAGTAAGCTAATAGTAAGGTGAGAGTAAGGTGAGACTAGCAATATTCTAATTTTGTATATAATTATAATCTGACTATCAACTGACTCTCACCTGAGTCTCAACTAAGTCTCATCTTACTATCAATCTACTCTCTGATACTATCAACTGACTCTCAACTGACTCTCTGATAGTCAGTTGAAACATGTGGCTAAGTGTCATGACCTCTCAAATAAGGCCTTTTGGAGGCAGGTAGGTTTAAACTGGTAGATATATTATGAAAGGCTAATGTTCACTGATACACTTGTTTCAATAGCATTCAAGCAGCACAAGGCCAAGGGGAGTACAACAACATGTCAGGCAATAACACAGGAGCTAACCAGAGGTGAGTGTAAACATGTGAAAAGCAACAATACCATTGAACAAGTAAATATTTCAGAGAGCAGGAAGAGGGGGGCAATGATACAGGTGCAAGTGATCATGACAGGGAGGAGGAGCCAGACAGTCAGAATGAAGAGGAAACAGAGGTACATTACTAAGGATACAAGGAATACAATTTACAGCTGGCTAACAAAATGAAACAGGAAAAGGAAGAAGTAATTACACTCCAGAGTAACAACACAGGAAGACTTGTCAAGAAGTCTCAGGTTACAGATTATGAGCTGTGTGGAACTGAGGTTGAGAACCTCAGTGTGCTGCAGTACTTCATGGACACATATGAAATCAATTTAAGAGAGGGTGGCAATAGAGACAGTGGTCCATCAAGTGAAGATAACACAGAAAGTACAAGCACAGGAACAGAGGGAAACACAGGACAGAGACAAAGAGGGAGGAGCAAGAACACCAGGATATGATACCACAATGGTCATCCTCAGCATGAGAAGAAGCAAAGGGTGATGAGAACCCAAGGACACTCCAACCTTCCTAATTTTATAGGTCCATATTTTCCCAGGAGTGATGATCCTGAGATAAGGCAATTCTATTGTGCCTCTATGCTGGTACTACTGAAACCATGGAGAAAGCTCAAATCAGATCTGAAGGTTGAAACAGAAAGTTGGGAGGAAGCATTCAACAAGTTTATGGAATCTGCACCTGCCAGAGTCCACAGGGTGGTAGATGGAATTCAGTACTTTCATGACAGTAAAAGTGCAGCCAGGAGGGAAAGAGAAAAGGAACTAGTAGAAGTATCAGATGACCAACAGCTGCCAAATAGGTTTACAGAACAGATGGAGAATGATCTAACAGAAGGATTGGCTGAAGAAGATGTGAGAGTAACAGACAATATAAAAGAATATACTGAAGAGGAGCTGCAACAATTAAAGTCAGAGGTTGGCAATCAAGAGGAGATCAAACATGGATTAAATGCTGTTCTTATTGGATGTCAATATGGTATTTTTGACAAACAACCCACAACTGACTGGATAGTAAAACCCACTGAGGGGAAAGTCAAACAGGCTATAGCAGAAAGCATGAGAAAGCTGCAAAGATAGAAGATTCAGATGGAGAATGATGTGGCTGAACAGAACTCACAAACTATGGTTGTCAGTAATGAAGATAATATAGCAATGGGAAATGTAACAATGGCAAACACATTTCATGGGTCAGTAACACCACTTGACCACAGGCTACAAATTTCTAGAGCAACAGAAACACAAGTGGCATCCCTTACACCACTAGACCATAATATGCTGAAGCCTGATCAAAGACGAGGTTTTGAAATAGTGGAATGGCATTTGAGTCAAACACTGGCAGGAAATGAGCCACCAGAGCTTAGAAAGCTACTCCTAGGGGATGGAGGAACTGGCAAATCAAAGGTGATACAAACTGTGACAGAAATGTTTGCACAAAGACAAGCACAATTCATGTTAATGAAAGCTGCATATACAGGTGTAGCAGCATCAATTGTAGATGGGAAAACTACACACAGCATTGGGATGATTTCAAGGGAGGTGCAAAAAGTAGCAGATAAAACCAAAAAGAAATTACAAGAATTTTGGCAGCCATACAATTATCTAATAATTGATGAGGTATCCATGATTTCCAAATCATTTTTGGCAACACTGTCCAGGAACATTGGCATAGGAAAGGCAAAGGGAGGAGTTACAGACCCTGAACATACCAACCCAGAGGACTCCAAAAGTTTTGGAGGAATAAATGTGATTCTATGTGGGGATTTGCATCAGTTTCCTCCTGTTGCAACAAGCAAATGAAATGCATTGTGCTACAAACCCATTAGTTCAGACTCAATTAATATGATCAATGGATGTAGGATCTTTGAGGAGTTTGAAACAGTGGTGATACTCAGGGAACAAGTCTGGGTGGTTGATAAACCATGGCTGGAATTTCTTAGGAGACTGTGATTGGGGAATATGCAAGCAGATGATATTGCTATGGTTAGAAGACAGCTAATAGATCACCCAGACAATGCAACAACAGATTTCAAGAGTCCACCATGGAATGATGTATGTCTAGTGACACCCTGACATGGAGTCAGAATAGAATGGAACAAGGTAGCAGTTCAGAAGCACTGCAAAGAAACTGGACAGCAGTTGTTCATCTGCACTGCCATGGACAAAATAGGGGATAGAAAACTTTCTGTAGTTGAACAGTATGCAGTAGTGATGAGATCAAAGAACAATGACAAGGGCATCAAGGGCAAGGAACTTCCAGAAGAACTGCAAATAGCAATTGGGATGAAGGCGAGCACAGTCTACAAGTCAAAATGCCTGAGCTACCAGTAATTCACACACAAGCTTTTCATGTCTGGCAACACTACTTGGGAGGTTCTGGTACTCCAGTTGATGTGGTTACTGACCATAAAAACTTAGAGTATTTCTCCACCACCAAGATCCTCACTCACCATCAGGCTCGTTGGTCAGAGTACCTATCTCAGTTCAATCTGGTTATTCATTTCTGCCCAGGGAAACTTGGTGCAAAACCTGATGCTTTAACTAGACAATGGAACATCTACCCTAAAGGGGGGAATAATGACTATGCCAAAGTTAATCTGCACAATTTTTGCCCTGTTTTTACCCAAGAACAGCTCATCGCCTCTATCCATGCTACCACACTCCTTCATCCTGTTCTCCATGCCAGCATCATCATGGATGTTGAGAAACTCCACCATGACATCCTCACTGCCCAACCCTTAGACACTGTTGCATCCATTCACCTTTGCAACCCCACTAATCATTGGTCTGTCAGTTCAGATGGCTTACTCTGCCTCAACAACCAGATTTATGTCCCAGATGATGATTCTCTCTGCCTTCATGTTGTCCAGTACAAACATGACCATTTACTTGTCAGACACCCTGGTCAGAACAAGATCTTGGATAATATTCAATGAGAATATACTTGGCCTGGACTTCATACTTATGTCAAGGACTATTGTAAGTCTTGCACCACCTGCTTATGGTCTAAACCACAGCATCACTGTCCCTATGGTACCTTGAAGCAACTTCCTATTCTGGAGTGCCCATGGCACTCTATATCTATGGACTTCATTGAAACACTGCCAATCTCTGGATTTGATAAGTACAATTCAATCCTGGTTATTGTTGACTGCCTTAGCAAGCAAGCTATCTTCATCCCTTGCCATAACACTATCACCTCTGCCCAGCTTGCTAAGCTCTTTGTCATGCACATATTCTCTAAGCACAGTGTTCCCAGCCACATTACCTCCAATTGTGGCTCGGAGTTTGTCTCCCACTTCTTCCAGTCTCTGGGTAAGGTTCTTGACATCAACCTGCACTTTACCTCTGGATATCATCCAGAAGGCAACAGACAAACTGAATGCATCAACAAGGTCTTAGAGCAGTACCTTTGCATTTACTGCAATTACCAGCAGGACAACTGGGCTGATCTCCTTCCCATTGCTGAGTTCACATACAACAATACACCAAGCTTGACCACTAATACAACTCCTTTCTTTGTCAATAAGGGTTATCATCCACAGATTACAGATTATCCTGAATGTGACATTACCTCTGTTCATGCTAGGGACTATGCAGTGGATCTTCAGGAACTTCATGAAAATCTCAAGGCTGAAATAGCACTTGCTCAGAAGCACTATCAGGTCAGAGCAGACAACCATCACTTGCCTGCCCCAGAGTTCAAAGTTGGAACCAAAGCCTTTGTCTGTGCTAAGTTCTTCAACACCACTTGCCCTTCCAAGAAATTGGCTGAAAAGTATTATGGTCCTTTCGAGATTATTGCCAAAACTGGTACCCACTCCCACACCCTTAGACTCCCTTCCAATTTCCAAGCTGTACACCCTGTATTCCATGTTTCTATGCTCAAGCTCACAGTAGAAAACACTATCCCTGGTCAAGAGATACCTCTGCCTCCCCCTGTGGAAATCAATGGAGATATCAAGTTCAAGATCAGTGAGATCTGCAACCCCAAGCTGGATCGCCAGTTCAAGAAATGTCCACTTCATTACTTAGTCTGATGGACTGGTTATGAAGGAATGGATGAAGAACTCACTTGGTTGGCTGCCACTGAAGTAGAACATGCTACAGAGCTCATAGAGGAATTTCACACTCGTTATCCCAATAAGCCTAATCCTTCTACTCCTGTTACATAGACTTTCTCCACTTACATTTTCATTTCTCTGCTATAGTTTATTGTATATCCATATTCATCTTCTTGACCAAAGGCAGAAGATTGATGCTTCTCTGGACACTGCTTGCATGATGACCACTATGTTTAATAAGCATAGCTGATTTGTCACTTTGCATACTTAACAAGATGGGCTGAGAGTGGAAGTACAGAGTTGCATTGGTCTTCTCCTAAGGTGTTTCTCTTTATTCCGTCTTACTGTTTACCCTTACTGTTCATTCTCCTTGCACCAAAAAATTATTAAAGTCATACAAAACAAGTATTTACATCTTCTCTGACTACTGTACACTACTCTTCATCTTCCTCCTCTTTTTCCTCTTCATTACTCCTGGACTCATTAGTCTCCACCAGAATACCCTTCTCTGCCACCTGCGTGGTTGTCATCAACCTGTTCAACATGCCCATTAACTCCATGTGCATGCTGACATTCCTCCCCAAGACCTCCATCAGCATGTCCAATAAGGGGCTCCTGGAGTTGAGCTGCAGCACCAACTTGTCATGCTCATTCTCTGCTAGGAACAACTGGTCCCTCAGAATCTTGACCTTGGCATTGTACATCTTGAGCTTGGTCCACCTTTCATCCACTTGTTCCTCCATGACCTCTAACTCTGACCTTGCCACTGCCAGTTGCATCTGCAACTCCTCCACCAGTTTCTCCTGCCCCACACCACTGGTCTTTATCTTCTCCAGACCCTTTCTCCATTCCTCTCCATTCCTCAGGACTACAGTCCCCCACATTATCCCATTGTTGTTGCATCTTCCCTTCTTTGTCCAACATGCCTCACATGCCTTGTGGTTCATTTTCTTTCCCATAGGAGCAAGTCAAAACAACTCTGAAATGAAAACAGACAACTTACTCGAGATCCAACAAGTATTCCTGGCTGAACTTACTGCATATGCTGCAGGGGACCTTGGGCAAGATATATGCCTCTTTCTCTTTCTTCTCTGCAGCTGTCTTGGCCTTCTCCACACCCTTACCCTTCTTCTCTGCTGATGTCCTCACTTATTCCAACTCGACATTGGACTTGTTGCCAGTTTGGCTCTCTGTCCCCTTATGACTCTTGTTTCCAGATTGGCTAGCCTTACTGCTAGTGTTATCTTCTTCCACCTTGTCATCCACAAAGGCCTTGCTCTTCACACCTTTGCACTGGGAGGTCTGGGTCATCATCTTCTTCCTTGGCAGTTTAGGCATCACCTCTTTTGCATCCTCCAGATTTGTGTTGGTATGCTTCCTCTTGGAGCCACCCTTGTTCTCTGCTCACTGGATGCTCCTCTCCACCTCCTCCTCTGGAGTTATGGTGTGGCCTTCAGCCTCCAGCTGCTGAATGGTGTGTTCACAGTCAGCAATTTGCTCTGTGCTCATGTAAGTACCTATGTGTGAACTGGTCATTACCTCTGGCTCTACCACAGGAGTTGAAACCCCTACATTCATAGGCCCTACCTCTGTCCTATCCCCTCAGTATTGTAGTATACATCTCATAGTGAGTCACTTGTCATTCTTAAGTGCATCACTATCAGTTTCACTTTACACTGCCATACATGCTCACTTCTCCAATGTGTTTTATTATGTTTAATTAGTTTATAGTATTCATTCTACATATGCCTACCCTGACCCCAGCAGCCTTTACTTACTCCAAGTCTCCAGTATTTAAGTAGCACTTGATTTGTACTTAAACTTTAGTTTCATATTAAACTATGTCCTCACCTTTAGTCTGACTTGAGTTACACCTCTCATCTTCTAGTCTCTTGTCTTCTCTGAAGGGCTTGCCCTTATTCTGAAATCCAGGACCAGGAATCCCAGGGGTGCAGCACATAAGCTGAAGCCAAAGTCCTACCCCCTGAGTTCTTGTTCTCTGCTTTTGTCTCATACTCACCCCTTGCTTCTCCATAGTCACCCCCTTGTACTCTGCCACCAAGTCAGGCTAGGGGCATGGTTGTGACACAGTAGCATTTTCTCCAGATGGAAAGAAAGTGGTATCAGACTCATATGATCAAACTGTGAGAATATGGGATGTGGAGAGTGGAACAATTGCTGTTGGTCCATTTGAAGGTCACACAAGTTCAGTCATATTAGTAGCATTTTCTTCAGATGGAAAGCAAGTGGTATCAGGCTCACATGATAAAACTGTGAGAATATTGGATGTGGAGAGTGGGGTGATTGCTGCTGGTCTATTTGAAGGTCACACAGGTTCAGTCACATCAGTAGCATTTTCTCCAGATGGAAAGCAAGTGGTATCAGGCTCAGATGATCATACTGTAAGAATATGGGATGTGGAAAGTGGAACAATTACTGCTGGTCCATTTGAAGGTCACACAAGTATGGTCACATCAGTAGTATTTTCTCCAGGTGGAAAGCAAGTGGTATCATGCTCAGATGATGAAACTGTGAGAATATGGGATGTGGAGAATGGTGCAATTGCTACTGGTCCATTTGAAGATTGCACAAATTCAGTTACATCAGTTCCACTTTCCCCAAATGCCCAGCAAATGGTGTCAGGCTTGCAGAATATTAGAAAGTTGCAATTGACATCAGGTGTGTAATCTTTGTGGTCAATAGCTGTAGATCATTAAATATCAATTATACAGGTCATCTTAGCAATTTACTTTCACTTGGAGGCCCTTCAATTTATACTTCATGTTATAGATTTACTTTTCTGGGTTCCTGACTATTTAAGGTCTGGTTTATGTGACTATGATACCATTTTGATTATAGGTCCACAAATTTCATGCAGGTTAGATCTTTCAAAATTCTGTCATGGGTCACATTGGATATGTTGTATTACTTCCTCTTTGTAATATGTTTTCACAACTGTATTTAGTAGTACATTTTTGCAATATATAGCACTCTCCTTTTTTATGTGAATTCTTTTCATTAACATGTTGACTTCACCTATTTTATTGATTTATTAGAATTACTGCTTTATGTAAAAGTATGGTAGCAGGCAGAGACACCTATGACACACAATACCATCCCTATTCTCCCTCTTTCCACCAATACCCAAACACACTTCATGTCTCTTTCCCCTGCACCTGCTTAAACACCTCACCTTCCTCCTACCCCACCCTGTGCACCTCCACTTCCTCATCATATGCCCACCTGTACAACACCCTGGAAGTGGCCTTGCAACTGCTGTATCCACAAAGAACATTTCCAGCAAGTAAGCACCTTATTGGTCTACATCTCTTTAGTGTTATATTTGTGTCTGGCAACCTTCTGCCAACTACCCAGATGCACCCACATGTCCTGTGTATACTTCTGATCAGTTCCTGATATTGACACACTTTGGGTTTTCTCATCTTGACATTTCCATTTGAGTCATGGCTATCAATTTGATCAATCCCTGTTGCTAACTAGTGAGGGTGTGCACTAGATGGTCAGTGAGAGCTCATTGATTTCACACAGGAGGGAAATGCAACCAATTTGAGATATGAAATCAATGGTAGTAGAAATCAATTACTGTAGAAATCAGTGGCTGTAGAAATCAACTAATTGTTCTCACTCACACCAAAATGAGTAGAAGTGTCAGTGCATGAGTTCTCCTGTGAAAGCAAGAATGACAACACCACCTCAAAAAGGAGCCCATCTATTGCTGTCAAATATCAATGCCACACAGGTAGCACAATATTAAAGACAATACTAGGAAAAAATATGAAAAAAGAGAGGGTGAAAGAGTATTGGCTATTAGATATTATATTAATTATAAAAGGATGAGAGATAAAGAAAAAAGAAGAAAGAAAAAGTAAAGTAAAATTATGAAATGTTGTGTGGCAGTCAAAGTGAAGCAATTAAAGTAGGGTGCTTATGAATATAGATTTGGAAAGTATCAGAGTTCCAATGATCAATTTTCTGTATGGATTTGAGAGGAATTCTGTGTTCAGCTAAAGCTGTAGCTCCACCTGAATGCCTGAATGTAAGGAGTGTCCCACTTAAATTCAGATATATCAGGCATCAAATTCAGTTCCAAAAGGGTACTGGATCTGAGCCAGCTGAGTACACAGCTAATAACAACATCTGGGGTACATATACTGAGCTCTTTACACTCCCCCCCCCCTTACATGTGAATTTCACATGAAATTCACAGGGCAGCAAGAAAATTCCGGGCGTGCACAAAAGTGAGCGTGAGTTGAGCATGCACATTCAGGGTCTGAGCGTGATAATAGCGACCCTGAGTGTGAAGTATTGTATATTGAGCGTGAAGAAATCCTAGATGAGTGTGAAGATAATATCTTCAAAATTGACATAGTTCTGTATTGTACTGTCTTAAAAATGTGTAAATATAACTATCCACGCTCACATTAATAATCAGTTTGAGTGTCTGTGAGCATGAATGGTAATACCTATCATGCTCATGCTCAAAATCGATTAAATTGAGTGTGAGCATGAATAATACATATGTATTTTACATTCAAACTCACTCTACAGTAAATATAGCCATTGTGAGTGTGAATATATGTATACTAATCTGTATTCACACTCACACTCAATTTAATTAAGTTTGAGCATGAGTGTGATATGTAATATCTATCACACTCACTCCTTTGAGTGTCATTTTATGAAGTTGGAGGTGAGTGTGATAGGTACTACAATTCATGCTCATGCATATCTACCATAATTATTGCATGAGTATTACATTAACTGCAACACATAATTTACTCGAGTTTGAGTATGATCTTGATTAAATTGAGTTTAACCATGACTGTGGTAAGCTATACTATTCATGCTCATGCATGTAATTTACATTGAGCGTGAGCATGAATTGGAAAATATTCATACTTAAACTTTTATGCCCATGGTCAAACTATAACAAATGTGACTATATATATGTACTACATCTTTCCAGACTGAAACAAATGTTAAAAATATTTTCATGTACTTAGTCAAATTACTGTATTTTCATGCTCACAGTTCACACTCACAAATGTTGAGCATGAGAACTAGTGACTTGAGTGTGAAAATGATGACCCTGAGCATGAAAATCTGACCCTGTGCATGAAAAATCTGACCCTGTGCGTGAAGAAAGATCTTGAGCGTGTGTTGAGCATGCACGCTCAATCCACGCTCACACCTTGAGTGTGAACATGAGCGTGAAATATAAATATTATTCTTCAACATTTTACTTCATATCTTGATTAAAAACCTCACTCACATTCACAATAAGACACAGTCATACAATACCAGTATGTACATTTGATTTATACTCTTTTTGGCTCACAAATAGGCCATTTAGAACTAAAATAAATACCTTGAGCATGACATGCTCAATCACGCTCACTTTTGTGCATGAAAATTTGGCCTTGAGCATGGCACGCTCAATCACACTCACTTTTGTGCATGCCCGGAATTTTCTATGTGCCCAAATTCACATGAATTGGTGAAGTTCATGTGAAGTTCATGTGAAATTTAGATGAACTTTTTCACATTATTTTTGCTGAATTTCAGTGAGAACTAAGGCTCCAACCCTATAGTATATGAACTGTATATATACGGTTACAGTTCTATATGTTTATGTATATATCTGGGATATCCCTGTACACAGTAAATATACAGTATACACACAGTTGTATACAGTTGTAAATTTCTTTGCAGTAAGCCTTGTTATGTGCTTGGCTTCAGCTCTTTGGTTTTGCACAGCTTTGGACCGCGTGAATTTCAGGGTCTAAGGAGCTGGGCAATGCGCTAATCATCCATCATGTAGCTGTTTGCACCTCTGCTTCACTGTACCAATGTCAATGACTCATTATACAGTTCTCGGTATCAAATATATGTATATCAAGACACCATCTATGCATACTTGCTCACATCTTAGTATTTCTTAAGTTTTGGTGCTATCTAATCACTTATAAATATGGCTCTCTTTAAATTACTGTAGACTTTCAACCAACTGTTCAGTCACGCATCACAGAGCAATTTGAACAGTGGTATATCCAATTTGAATAGAGGTTAGGGTCTATTTTTCGGTGGCTCGCTTCACTTGCGAAAATTCTCACAAACAGATAAACATTTCGTCACACATTACAAAGAGCCATGAACAGAGGGTGCAACTGTTCATGGCCATCACGCCAAAATCTCGCGAACAGTTGGTTGAAAGTCTACAGTATAAGGAATTTATGCTCACAATGCTAAGAGCTGCACTGTGCGACGTTTTACAGATAAATGGAGATTCTATGATACCAGCCCAGCTTTAAGAGAGCACTGATCCTTGGTCTCAGTGGTCTAACAGTCCAACTAAATCTATGACATCTGCTGCTTTACACCCGATCTTTGCCCAAGTTGAAAGGCTTTCAAAAAAAACCTTATTCCTTTGCTTCCATATTCTGTATCGTTGGCAGAGGAGAATGGTACAATTAATTGTATATTTAAAGGAATTCCCGTTCCTTCTTCTCCTACTGGCAACCATTGGAGTGCTTTTAACTGATGAATGGACATACTTTTTGGTGAAGATGTTTGTACAACTTGCGGCAAATTGTGGAATATTCAGCATGGTCAATTTGGAATGGACCTGGTCATTGACTATATTCGTTTTACAGTCAATCCTTGCTTGCTCCCATATGATATTGCAGCTATAAAGGTCAATCATCTTGTAGCTGAAATCGAAAAATTGACATATGAATTTGTTTCCTATCAATTTAATTTAACATGTGCTTATCACAATTATTACTTTACAGAAATAGTTCAGCTACCTCAACTTTGGAAACACGGTTAGTCATTACTATAAGCCACTCCATAATCGATACTGACAGCCAGTGCTTGAATAGAACATTGAGTGAGTGTGGTCTGGACTCCGGTTGCTACTATTGAGAAGTTTGGATCTTTGACTACAGGAACACAGTAAACAGCTACTTTTCAATTGTTGTTGATACTTATTATGTTGAATTCTATAGAAGCACTGCCATTCCTTTCCTATGCTTTCCAGAATGGCATGCGACTTTCTTGTTATACCTGCTACTAGTGTTTCTGTTGAACAGGTATTTTCAAAGTCTCACCACATTTGCTCAGATCTTTGAAGTTCACTCAAAGCAGAAACTATACGCAAAGCACTTCTAGCAAAAGTATGGATTCATGATGGATTTCTTGATACCAATCCGCCAACAATGAAGCAGAAGCACAGTGATGTCAGTAATATGTGACATTTTAGATGCACATGATCTATCTGTCTATATACTAGTTATATACAGTTAAATAGTGTGTAGAAACCATATATGTATATTTATGCCTTTCAGAGTATACATATACTATACAGTTGGAGCCTTAGTGAGAACACTGCTAACAATTTCACCTGAATTTCACCTGAATTTCACATGAATAATTCACTTGATCTTCACATGAAGTTTTTCACCAGATTTTCATGTCACTTGGTGAAGTTCACATAAATTTCACCAGAAATTCACATGAAGCTTATACAATAGCAGTGAGCTTCAATTGTATTTCATAGTGTTGCTTACTAATAATAAAAATAAATGTACATAGTAAATAATTACTCCATTCAGAATTGAACCAACAATCTCAGAGTAATAACTAATAGTTCTCCCACAGTACAGCAATTAACCACTACACCATGAAGACTTGTACAGAAAAAATATTTCCCACACTATATACCCCCATCAACCCTCCGCTTTCTAATACTTTGTCACATGATTGAAATATCACATGACCAAAACACATCACACCAGGACCCTTGATAATCCCACCAAAGGTTTGATACCAAAATCGCTATTTTGGGGGGGTTATAGGGGGAAAAAAATTGTCCAAAATTTCTTCAATTCTAGGGGGATAGTGTATCTAAGCTAATAATACTAGCATTCATAGGGGGACATAGTATCAAACCTCAAAAAAAAAAGGTCTATTATATTATATTATAAGTTGTCTGAGGGAATTGGAAGCTCATTTAGAATAGAAAGAGGATGAGCAGCTATATTATATAAAAATCTTTTCGCTGTAGGTTTGAGCTGAAACTCCTCTGATATATCTTGTAGAGATATTTGAACCAAGTCTATGGGTGAGGCTGTGTGTGTTGGAATCAAAACTGCACTCAGTACATTAGCAAGCTTCATACATCAAAGAAGCTCATTAGATACAAAGTCTGGAACATTTCAATAGACTTTTCCAGAGCCAATCCACTGGGCAAGATCTTGACCAGCAGAGAGATATAATGACATTGTCTACATCTGTCTTATAAAGAAAAGCAAGGAAGAACTAGAGCAATACACTATGGCTGTTGGTGCATTGTCAGGAGCCTGGTTTGAGACAATGGTAATGAGTGAAAAAACCTTACAGTTGTCTATATTGATTTTAGGCTAATAGAGGCCAATACAGCACTTAGGCAGTGGAAATGGGTATGGATGCTGTGTTGAGCACCAATGAGCCAGGAAGATTAGGGATGTTGATGAGGAAAAGAAATAGTTAAGGTATGTGTTGGTTGACAGAAAAAATTATGGATGTGGCTGTGCTAACAGGTGGATAGGTATCTGACCTTGCCATGAGGCCAGTGCTGTAGGGGGATGGCAGAACATGACATCATGAGAATGTTGCTGCCTGCAACAGGGGGACACCAGCCAAAGAGTATCTGACATTTGATGATTAATTAGAGCAGTGTAGGGGGACTGTTATGGTTTTCTTATTTTTCCTATTTATGTTTGATTTCTTCACATTTCATTGACTTGTTTGGTATCATCTTTGATACCAAACACAAGATCTTTTACTTACATGATTGTCATTCATTCCTGATTCATCCTGAGTCATTTTACCTTATCTGGTTTATCATTCTTTCTTCTTACTGCACCGCAGCAATGTGCAGCCAATATGCAGCACTTTTACTTATTTAGTTACATTTCTACTTATTATTAATATAAACTTGTTTGTATTTAAACAGTAGTAATCTGGGCTGTAGAGCTCAAGCTTCAGCTTAAATTGAACTAGCTTTACTTTGATTCATTCACTTTGCTCATACTTAAGTCTAAACAACTTAAGAGCTCATGAATAGAGACTTGAACTTGATACTGACTTACTTGTTCTTTTGAACTCATAAATCATGTGACTATCAGACTTGTACAATAAACGTCCCAACCAGAACTTTATTGTAACAGGGACCCATATCAAACCTTTGGCTGGATTATCAAGGGTCCTGTCACACCATTGTTGATTCTTGCTTCTTGCCACATCACTATCATTCACTCCCTTCTCCCCTCCCTCTCCTCCCTCCCTCTCCCCCCTGTCTCCTCCCTCTCTTCCACTCTTTGATTCCCCCACCCTCCCTCCTCCTCTATTTCACTCTCTCCCTCCTCCTCTTTTTCCATCAAGAACAAATACAGCAACAATGAGAGCACAAGGAGCAGGATGGCAGGGCAGGAGAGGCAGAATGATGAGTGCATTAGGGCACACAACAAGCACAGAGAGTGGAATAGCAAGCAGAGGGGCAGGATAGTGAGTGGAAAGGCAGGATAGTGAGCAGAAGGGCAGGGTAACAAGCAGGATGGGGTGCATAGCAAGTGGAAAGGTGGGGATAGTGAGTGGGATGGGGCATACAGCAAGCAGAGGGGTGGGATAACAAGCAGGATGAAGCACACAGTGAGTGGAGGGGCAGGAGGCATGGGAAAGCAAGGAATGGGACATTGAGTACAAGGGCAGGAAATTGGGGGACATTATATAATACTATTGTTGCTTTGTAATATGTAAATTAGTCACATGATCAGTAAATAAATTCATTTTCTCCATGTTTTTAAATGAATTTCACTATATTTTCACTTTAATTTCACCTAAAATAAATGAAAGTTCATGAACCTACTTTTTAGAAAATATTTAAAATCACATGAAGTTCATGTAATTTCAGGTGAATTTCATGTGAATTTTATGTCAAATAGGTGATATTCATGTGAATTCATGGTGAAGGGGGGGGGAGTGCAAAGTACTGCACTTCCTTGTAGCTTGTGCATGCATTGAGATATGACAATAAATAGCTGAATAATATTACCTAGTATCCAGATCTTGGCTATCAGTACTAGTAATCAATCATGAAATAATTAGCTGAAGATTTTATAAGATCACTATAATAATCATATTGATAAGTAATATTACAGAATATTGTTAAACAAATATGTATCAAATATTATCATGCAAATAATTCACAATGCAGCTACCTAGTAAGAAATATATCACAAATAATCTAAATAATAAGCTGTAAGCTAATAATCACATATTATCACTTATGATAATCCAAACCATTCACTATTAATCTAACTAATAGTCTAATGACCATATATATTACCATATTATAATAGATCTACAGTAGTAATATTCAATGTAAATTAACTAATGATTACATATAATGACCCTAAATATTCACAAATCACCTAAATAATAGGCCAATGATTGCATATGATCACTATAATATAATACTAATAGACTTACCATAGTAATATTCCCTTTAAATTAACTAATAATCACTTATGACCACTCTAACCATTCACAATTAATCTAAATAATAAGCCAATGATTGCATATGATCACATATGATCATCATAATTATCATGTGGGACATATAGTAGTTACATGAGAAATAGGCAATCATGAAACACTACATTTTTATGATCATTTTGGCTAACACTTATGCACATTTATACAGATGTTATGCAGATCATTACAGTGCAATATTTCACTGGGAGTCATCTCTTGATAGAAATTTCATTACATGATATAATAACATGATTAGATAATAATATTTAGTTACATATAGATGAATGCAAATTAAATAAGAAAACAATATTACAGAGGAAGTAATACAACATATCCAATATGACCCATGACAGAATTTAGAAAGATCTAACCTGCATGAAATTGATGGACCTATAATCAAGATGGTATCAAAGTCACACAAACCATACCTTAAATAGTCAGGAACCCAGAAAAGTAAATTGCCTGACTTATCTATAGTCCAGCTATTTTTATGATATGAATTATAAATCGAAGGCCCTCCAAGTGAGAGTAAATTGCTAAGATGACCTGCATAACAGAAAATATGATATTTTAACAAATCACACCTATTAACTACAAAAATTACACACCTGATTTCAACTGCAACTTTTGAATATCCTGTAGGCCTGATACCACTTGCATTTCATCTGGAGAAAATGCTACTGATGTGACTGGATGTGTGTGGCCATAAAATGGACCAGCAGCAATTGTTCCACTCTGCACATCCCATATTCTTACAGTTTGATCAGCTGACCCTGATACCATCTGCTTTCCATATGGAGAAAATGCTACTGATGCGACTGGATGTGTGTGGCCATAAAATGGACCAGCAGCAATTTTTCCACTTTTCACATCCCATATTCTAACAGTTTGATTATCTGAGCCTGATACCACTTGCTTTCCATCTGAAGAAAATGCTACTGGCATGACTGGATGTGTGTGGCCATAAAATGGACCAGCAGCAATTATTCTACTCTGCACATCTCATATTCTAACAGTTTTATCATGTGAGCCTGATACCACTTGCTTTCCATCTGGAGAAAATGCTACTGATGTGACCTTATCTGTGTGGCCATGAAATGGACCAGCAGCAATTGTTCCACTTTCCACATCCCATATTCTCACAGTTTGATCATATGAACCTGATACCACTTGCTTTCCATCTGGAGAAAATGCTACTGATGTGATCAAATCTGTGTGACCTTCAAATGGACCAGCAGTAATTGTTCCACTCTGCACATTCCATATTCTCACAGTTTTATCATTTGAACCTGATACCACTTGCTTTCCATCTGAAGAAAATGCTACTAATGTGACCCTATTTGTGTGACCATAAAATGGACCAGCAGCAATTGTTCCACTCTCCACATCCCATATTCTCACAGTTTTATCATTTGAACCTGATACCACTTGCTTTCCATATGGAGAAAATGCTACTGATGTGACTGGACCTTTGTGGTCATCAAATGGACCAGCAGCAATTGTTCCACTCTCCACATTCCATATTCTCACAGTTTGATCAATTGAACCTGATACCACCTGCTTTCTATTTGGAGAAAATGCTACTGATGTGACTGAATCTGTGTGGTGTCATATCCCGTATCACCTACCTCCAGACTCCTGTCCTCTTACTCTGCCTTTGCCTATGTTTACTCTGGACTTTGATTATGCTCTTAATATTACATATTGATTACTGTACATAGATTACTCTCATTTCCTTTCTTCCACCCTACTGAGCTATCCCCTCAACATTGTAGTATACATCTCATAGTGAGTCACTTATCATTTTTAATTGCGCTACTATCAGTTTTACTTTACACCGCCATATGCACTCACTTCTCCAATGTGTTTTATTATGTTTAATTAGTTATAGTCTTCATTCTACATACACCTACCCTGACCATACTCCTCTGCTGGCCTTGGCCAGCAGCCTTTACTTACTCCAAGTCTCTAGTATTTAAGTAGTACTCAATTTGTACTTTAGTCTTCAGTTTCATATTGAACTACATCCTCACCCTTTTGCCTGACTTGAGTTACACCTCTCATCTCTTCTGTCTCTCATCTTCTCTGAAGAACTTGCCCTTACTCCGAAATCCAAGACCAGGAATCCCAGGGGCACAGCACATAAGCTGAAGCCAAAGTCCTACCCCCTGAGTTCTTGTTCTCCACTCTCATCTCGTACTCACCCCTCACTCCTCTGTAGTCACTCTCTTGTACTCTGCTGCCAAGTCAGGCTAGGGGCACAGTCATGACATGTGGCCATAAAATGGACCAGCAGCAACTGTTCCACTCTCCACATCCCATATTCTCACAGTTTGATCGTATGAACCTGATACCACTTTCTTTCCATCTGGAGAAAATGCTACTGATGTGACTGTACTTGTGTGACCTTCAAATGGACCAGCAGCAATTGTTCCACTCTGCACATCCCATATTCTCACAGCTTTATCACCTGAGCCTGATACCACTTGCTTTCCATCTGGAGAAAATGCTACTGATGTGACCCAATTTGTGTGACCTTCAAATGGACCAGCAGCAATTGTTCCCTTCTCCACATTCCATATTCTCCCAGTTTTATCATCTGAGCCTGATACTACTTGCTTTCCATCTGGAGAAAATGCTACTGATGTGACTGAACCTGTGTGACCTTCAAATAAACTAGCAGCAATTGTTCCACTTTCCACATCCCATATTCTCACAGTATGATCATGTGAGTCTGATACCACTTGCTTTCCATCTGGAGAAAATGCTACTGATGTGACCTGACTTGTGTGGCCATAAAATGGACCAGCAGCAATTGTTCCACTCTGCACATCCCATATTCTCACAGTTTTATCATTTGAACCTGATACCACTTGCATTCCATCAGGAGAAAATGCTACTGACACAACTGGATGTATGTGGCCTTCAAATGGGCCAGCAATCTTTTTTCCAGTTCTGGTGTCCCATATACTAACTGTGGAATTCCCATGTCCAACACTAATTTGCCTTCCATTAGAAGAAATACCCAAACTTGTCACTGGTGATGTATGATGGCAAACTTCACTTCTTATATATCTCCAATCTTCATTCATGTCACTCCATCTGAAAATAATATTTTCAAATATTTTATGATATTTATCATAAATAACTGATTTTTTCGGAGTAAATGGCAATGCTGAAAGATAAATATGTGGTGCACTTGTTGTTATTGGAACATTGAAATGTAATATAAATTGAATTGCTTCAGTAATAAACTCTTCAATTATTTTGTCATGCTGTATATACTAATTTCAGCATCCAATTGAAGCTATTTTTTATTTATTGTACTTACATTCTGACAACCTTTCAATACTTTAAGTAGACCCAAAGCCTCAGGTATTTTATGTAGCAGGCTCATGACTTCAAGCCAATATAGAAATTTTTGATATAAAAATTCTGTTAGCTCATTTATTCTTTCTGTATCATATTCTTGACTTTTAATGTCTATCTCATGTGAAACCCAATAGATGCAGCAATATTGTAAATAACTTGGTATGTAATGCTCAATCTTTTCAGATAAATTTTCTATGTCTTGGTTTTCCTTATATGATGTTTCTAAATTACAAGTATTGAACTTTAATTCTTTATTTAAAATTTTATATATTTTTGTCTGCATTTTAATGCTATATGATGTTTGTTATGAAATATGTTATTTGAATAGTATACCATTGCATTTCTACTATGGTATTCAACTACCTACTTATCTTACTTATAAATTTCAATTCCTTTTGGTTATAGAATACCCTACATCTCTGTAGAAATTGTTAGAATATTCTTGCATAGTCTGGTGATACGCGAACGTTCTAGTTACACAGTAGACAACATATATAACTGCAACATTTAGTACCCAAAAATATTATCTACTTTACCTTTAACTCATTGCCCCTTGGCCAACTCACTCAGAATACAAATATTAGATACTGCTCACGCTATCTAATATTAGTAGAATACAAGATACACTCTGTATAAGGACTACTACCATCTTAAGGTCATCACGACCCACTCTGACCACCACGTTGATACTCGTTATGCACCTTTGCTGACAAGTATCTCCAGCGGTTACTATTCTAAGTGCTCGGTTAAACTGGACATAGTAACTGGTACTCAACTCGTTTCAGACAAATACTCAACACCCCATAACTGGTAACTATAGAACTCAATACTCGTACTAACAGATTTATATTCATAGGAATACACCACTATTATAGTTCTGAAGGAACCATAACAATGTTTTATTGATTTTGTACTGCTCCATATTACATCTTTCTGTTAAGAATTCAACAAATGATAAATGTCTTGTAGTCACATTCCCACCTTTTGTGGACACCACTAGCTGTAAACATCTCAGAATAATTTGAATATTATCTTCAAGATCTTCATCTTCATCTTCACAAACGAAGTGATATATATCATTTATGGTTAATGGCACTTTTGCAAGTATTATTAAACCCAAAACATTCTGAACAGTTAGTTTGTTTATTTCACTCCAGGCTTCAAATGAAATTTTAAGAATTTGAATATACAACTTGTCAATTCCAGATGCTGTACTATCTTCTTAATTTTCCACAATTTTTCTCAATCTTTTCTTTGGAGATATCATGTCTTGTTGATCTGAAGTAATAAATTTAATAGCAGTGTAGGCCCAAATGAACAACCCAGAAGCTTTTTTTGCCATAGCATTCAAAGCCTCATCACTTGGTTTCCAGTTCAACGAGCACTTTACGCTCGCCCCCTGTTACACATGGAATACATGTGAATTCCACCTGTACATGTGTACTTCACATGTACTTCATATGTACTACACTCCACCTCAAATGTATTCAAATCAGCAAATTTCCATTCAAATTTGCGAATTTTGTACACATGAAGTACACATGTAGTGCACATGTAGAGGTGAAATATCAAAATTCCACATGGAATTGCAAAGTGAAGTTCACAAGGAATACACATGTACTAGTTACACTTGTACACTACACATTGTAGTTACTTATAATACACTTACTCACCACTACCACAACAAAAATGAATGTTTTAACATAATGACACAAAGGATTGTCACAATGTCACACTTGTAGTTATGACACTTTTCCCACAGTCATCACATTGTCACACTTGTCTCACCATGTCACAGTTGCCACACACTGTGACAACTGCAACATGGTGGGATGACTGTGACATGACAGGACATGTGTGACACTGTGCATTATGTGTGACAAATGTGTATTGAGTATGACAAGTATGTGTTAAGTGTGACAAGTGTGCATTGAGTGTAACACTGTATTGACACTATGTATTGAGTGTGACATGTGACACCATGGGTCAAGTGTGACAAGTGTGTGACAAGTATGTGTTGAGTGTAACACAATGCATCAAGTGTGATACCATGTGTCATGTGTGACACTGTGCATCAAGTGTGACACCATGTGTCAAGTGTGACACCATGCATCAAGTGTGACACCATGCGTCAAGTGTGATACCATGCATCAAGCATGACACTGTGCGTCAAGTGTGACACTGTGCATCAAGTGTCACACCATGTGTCAAGCGTGACACCGTGCATCCAGTGTCACACCATGCGTCACATGTGACACAGTGCGTCAAGTGTGACACCATGCATCAAGTGTGACACCATGCATCAAGCGTGACACCATGCATCAAGTGTGACACCATGCGTCACATGTGACACCGTGCGTCAAGTGTGACACTGTGCATTAAGTGTGACACCATGCATCAAGTGTGACACCATGCATCCAGTGTGACACCATGTGTCAAGCGTGACACAGTGCACCAAGTGTGACACAGTGTGTCAAGTGTGGCACTGTGCATCAAGTGTGACACCATGCATCAAGTGTGACACCATGCATCAAGTGTGACACCATGTGTCAAGTGTGGCACAATGTGTTAAGTGTGGCACAGTGCATCAAGTGTGATACAGTGCATCAAGTGTGACACCATGCATCAAGTGTGACACCATGCATCAAGCGTGACACCATGCATCAAGCATGACACTGTGCATTAAGTGTGACACTGTGCATCAAGCATGATACTGTGCACCAAGTGTGATACCATGCATCAAGTGTAACATGGTGGGATGACTGTAACATGAGGGACAAGTGTGATAACTTGTGACAGTTATAACATGTAACAAGTGTGACAACTGCAATAACTTCAAGAATGGCAGGAAATGATATACATGGAGGGTGGGAACAGAGGGGAATGACACATGTGAAGGGTGGGAATAGCAAGAAACAATATAAAAGTACACATGAAGTACATCTTAAGTACACCTTTCAACTGTTATTTTCATCAAGTTATAAGAAAGGTGGAATCCATGTGTACTCCACATGATTCCATGTAAATTACACATGAAAAATGTGTACTTTTATCCAGATATGTGGATTCCATGTGGACTTCACATGGAAATGTGTACTACACATGGAGTACACGTGTATAGGTGGGTGTGCGGAAAGTACTGAGTTCAACCAAGAGTAAGATTCTTCAAATCTCCTTTGTATATAAAATATTATATCATTGTTAATTTCTGATTCTGGACTTGAACCAATTTCTAACTCATAATCAATACATATTTTGGCATTTTCCAACCCTATTGGCTTTGAACCAGACCTTCCAGTGATTATAAGTTTACACCTTTTTGACAATTTTGACCAAGAGAATAAAGTGTTCATGAAAATATGCTTATCATCTGAATCTCTGCATTCATCTAATGCATCAACAATTACCACTGGATTGTGAAGTTGATTCAGATATTCAATGAAGCTTGTGGAAATAAGATTATCAAAGTGCCATCCAATATCTTGAATTCTAAAAGTATTATCCAACTTTTTTGCCATTGCTTCAGCAATTACAGTGTGATTAGAGGCTATATTTGCTGCTATGGTTCTCCAAATAGTACAGGGATCACCAAGAACTGCATCATCCCTTTTGAAAAAGTGGTAGCCACAGAGTCTTTGAGTGCCAGAGAGCTTGGAAATCCAACTAGATGCAATAGCTGATTTCCCACTTCCAGGATACCCAGTAATCCACATTATATTTGGTGTTGACTCATCTAATAGTGAGAACAGTTGAATATATAATATAGTTAAGTATTACAGATAAGTACACCTACCAAAGTCAAGAAGCCACTCATCAATCCTGTTAAACAAGCTCTTTCTGGTGCCTTCCATGCAACAAGGAACATAATAATGATCATGAGATATTGGCTTTAGTAAACCAAGCTTTAGTACAATTTCATTTGCACCCCCATCATTAATATTGGTAATAACATCTCGACCAGCAGCAGTGAAATTTGAACTTTGAATGGTTGAATTATGTATATCTTTGAGCATTTCAGTGCTTGATGTAGATACAGTAGCCATTGTTTCAAATCACTTATAGTCGAGTTTGTAGGTGCAAGCTTAGAATGTTGAGGTTCACAAAGAGAGGGGGGGAAGAAACATGTCGATGTTGCTATGCTGTCATTTTAAATCCATGCACAGGCCTGCATCACGCACTGATAATCACAGAGGACATTAATAGCATGCCTGTTGATTTTATTGTTTGTTCGGCAGTTGGACAGCATGGTCCTCGATTTATCACACATGCGTGCTATAAATATTGTGAATGCCAATGTGGAATGACCACGAGATCAGCGAAAGAACCAATAGAAGACTTACTACCGGCATTGCTTCCTTGCTAAAATCTGATATCAAAGGGCAGTAACATGGAAGATGTCAAATGTGAGAACATCGTGTACATCGGGCGAGAGACGCGCACACTGATTGATGAAAGATAAGTAAGACGAAGACATTAGTGTGGCCATTTTCCTAATTCATGCGAGAAGCGCACATTAATACATGGTAGGACTGTACACCGTCACCGTACTATACGGCTATACGGCACCCGTATATACGGGTCCGTAACCGTCCCGTCATGGATTTTGGGAAGTATACATACGGTACGGTAACGGTACGGACATGTATGAAGTTCCGAGTGTGGAATAATTCACCGTAACCATAATTCGGCTGTGTCGTAAACTCGGGGCGTCGTAATTCGTAAGATTCCGCTATTTTTCATTTCTTTCTGCATACATAGGTGCTATTTCATGTCATAATAATGTATATGTTTTTAAAATAAACATATGTCTTGTTATCGCTGTGTTATAGTTCATTTTCTGTCGGTTCTTCCTCTTATCTTTTCATCTCGAGAAATTCCCACGCATAGAAAAGGCGAGCGAATACGAGATCTCTCTATTGGGATTCTATCTGTAGTATTTAATATGTTTTTGTTATATATACAGTATTACTTTGTGAACAAGAACTTCATAATTTATGCTGTCTATCATTGTTTATTATTCGTATGTATCCTCTTTCCAGCGTGTCGACACACATGAAACATGTAGGCACTCTCATAAATATTATGTGTTTTATGTGTAGCGACTTCAAATATATTATTTTTATTAAAATGTTCATATTCCTATGTAGTCGACACAATGAGAAAGTATGAGTTAACAGAGCTTACTATCTGAAACCTCGAGCCTTCAATTTACATGTATCCTGGCTTATTACAAAGCTATAGCGGGACACTTCTCGCAAAGCTGTACACCCCGAGATGAATCACAAAAGCGCTAAGTCTATTTTAGTATATAATGCAAAGATTGACTGAACTACAGATGTAAAAAAGAAAAAGGAACCCCTACGATGGACGTATTTACTCTTATTCGCTCACCTCTGTTAGCGTGGGAAAGTTCTCTGAAAGGAAGACGGGAGGAAGAAGTGATGGGAGATGTGCTATAAAACAACAATCATAGGGCATACATTTTTAAAAAGACATATATATGAATTATGATATGTAGTAGTACCTATATATGCATAAAGAAATGAAAAATAGCGGAATTTACGAATTACGACGCCGAATTACGGTTACGGTGAATTATTCCACACTCGGAACTTCATAGACATGTCCGTATAACGACCGTAATAGTACGGCCGTATTACGGGTGCATACGGTTATACGGTCAATGTAGGTACATACTTAAGTAATCAAGTTAATAAATTGCGAACAGTGTAACAATTATATAATCAAGGAACATCACGAATCTTTTCCACCCTTGCTATCCCACCTCAGTTGACAACGATTAAACACTTGAATTTGTCACCATTTATCATTAAATGTGAAACCAGAGTATAATGACTCAACAGGCACCTGCAGATTATGCTAGACGGCCGAGCCATCCATAATTGACAAGACAACCGAGGATGATAGCACTTTAGCAATCGGTAAAACTCTGATTCAAGCCCATCCTTTCATTCAACTTTATCTAAACTCCTATATCTTCCCTTTAGACATTTTGATTCGCTGCCTTAATTGCTATCTCCTTGTATATTCCCCATAAATGCTTGAAATTTTTCTTAATTGCTATCTCCTCTAGATGTATCTATGCGTTCAGATTTCTACTTTGAGAAATATTTCAGCAGATATCAGCATATAAATGCTGCATCCCACATGCGAGGTATGTAACAAAGTAGTCTCGACTATTAATTTGAACGTCCTACAAGCAATGGATACTATGCAGCAATCAACTGAGAATGTGAATGGTATGTTTTATCCGTTTTATTTAAGACATTTCTTAGAGCTAATTCATTTAATTAGCTCTTGGACGTGGTCAACGTTCTAAGAATATCACAAAGCTTAAGGAATCCCTCGTTAATGAACACCGAGATGAAAATGGACACCTCCCCAAGCAATGCAATCGAAAAAATCGCAGGAAGACTACTCGACACAAGCAGAAGAGACCAAGAATGGATGTGTCAGTGGGTGATGACAACGAAGGTAGTGACTTTGCAGGCTCCGACACATCTTCCGGTGAAACCTCTGATACGGACATTGACTCTGTCCCTTCTAATTTGGAGGTATGTTAATATCTAAGGTGACAAAACATAATATAATAATCATTTTTGTATATAGCTCGCAGAATCCCTCCCAACGAAGACTATTCCCGAAACTGGACGAGGTTCTGGTAAACGAAAGAGACCTTCGGTTGTTATAGAAGTTGTCGATGATGAAGACAGTCCTAGAAATACTTCTTCGCGAAACCTCTCTCCTTCTTCTAGTGTTATAATCGAAGCGGATACTATGGCCCCTTCAAAGAAGGTAAGCAGTTCCTCGTGTTCGATGATTTGGTCCTCATATTGTATTAGCCACTGCGGAATCCAATTTATTATTTTTACGAACGTGTTGAACATAATTCACTTGGATCTATTGGTAATCCTGGAGATAAACATTATAAATGTTTGCATGGTGGACGCAAGATATCCACCATAACCAAGGCTATGCGTTGCAGCTTAAATGGTAAAACACCTTCACTCTTCTGGAATTTAGCTAACAATTTTCACTGCAGGATTGGTTAGTAATCTCAGAGCATGCAGTCCAGTTATGCATCGCTTTTATACTGTATTGAAAGCTCGCCGTGAACCGGAAGGAATTTCTCAAGAAGAGATCGATATTGCATCTGGAAAGACACCTCTAGGTGATAGCAAGGCGGCAGAATTTGTTGCTGAACTGGAGGAGAAATCTGCAAGTATCCAAAAAGCCTTTGCAAAACAGGAGGAACGAGCAATGGTGAGAGGGTAATTCAAATATGTTGATATTGCCAATGATTAATATTATTTGATAGGGTGCATGGAGCCAAGAAGCATTTGAACAATTGCTTGCGAGTTACGTAGTCTGCTGTGACCAACCTTTTGAGGAAGTGGAAAGGCCAGAATTTCGAAGACTATTGGAATACGTATTTCGTGGAGGTTCTCTCAAGGTGCCAGGATGACACGCTATCAAACGTCGCATTATGAATCTTAGTGAAGAAGGGTTAGCTGAGTTAAAAGATAAATTTGCGGTGAGCACAGAATTCTGGTAGATTCATTTATTGTTCTCTAATTGTATGTATCTTAGAGACTTAAAGGAATGTTTACATTATCTCTTGATATGTGGACTTCTCCAAATAACATTGCTTTCGTTGCGATGGTTTTACATCTTGTTAATGACTCAGGGAAACTTGGTTTGTCATACAATAACATATTTATTTCAATCTGATTGCTAAACTTTTGAATAGAGGAAATACTGATCGATTTTCGTGAATTAATCGGTGAACATTCTGGTGAAAATATTGCAGAAGCAGTATGGGAGACACTCACTTACTATGGAATCTCCAACAAGGTGTGTGAAAAATATGCTGGATTAAAAAGTCTTTAATTTATCGACTTCAGATTATCGCATTTATGCTTGATAATGCGAGCAATAACGATACATTTGTTGATGCTATTGAGGAACGTTGTGAAAAGGAGTGAATACCTTTCAATTCTCAATGGGCTCGGTTGCGATGTATGCCCCACACAATTCATCTCGCAGCTCTTCAGGTATTAGCTTTGTTTTTACAGTTCACCTAGTTATCTTATTACTTTCCACTATATTTCAACAGCTTCTTGAGAGCATTGGTGCAATTTCAGGACCTGATAGCAGGAAGGCATCAGGCAGGAGTGTGAATTATCAAGACTCAGTATCGGCATCCTTGGTTGATGATTCTGACGAATTCATTACCTCACAAGATGATGACCTGGCTGAAGATATTGTTGAAGCCGATATATTAACATCTGTTAGCAAGGTCAGCTATTCAGTCTTTTATTTCAGTATATAAACTTATTTTTAGATGTTATAATTCTAGCTGCGTAAAATCATTCGGGGAATTCGCTCTAGTCCGCAGCGTAAACGTATCTGGTTGTCACAAGTCTCGCGCTCTTTGGAAGAGAAGGGATTATCTAAAGAACAGAAGGCATTAATGCCCATTTTGGATGTTCGGACAAGATGGTCTTCAACGCATCAAATGATGAGTGCGTATTTTTTCAACTTCAATTTCTTATTCTATTAAAATCACTAGGTCGCGCATTGGAGTACAAAGAAGATATTAATGAGTTTAGCATACGCTATAAGGACCTACATCTGCTTGAGCTATCTGAGCGCGAATGGAATGCTATTGAACTTGTAACGATGTGGTTGCATGCATTCCGACAGGCGACAACTCAGATGTCCACTACGAAGCAACCTATGTTATCAACAACACATGCCATATTCCGAGGACTTCAAGATGAGCTGAAAAAGGCGATCTCAGCACTTCCTGATAACACAAATCCTAAAATACTTTCAGGGCTGCTAAAAGCTCATCGCAAACTTAGTGATTATTACCATCACTTTGACCAGTCTCCATATTATACGTGGGCTGCTCGTAAGTTTCCTATTCATATTAAATATCACATAGCTGATTTTTTGAAGTACTTGATTCAAGGATATCTTATCAGGGCTTGCTTGATGACTATGAAGGCGAGAACGACCTTCTGGATTATCTTAACACTGCAAAGCAGCTTCTACACAACCATTTCGCAGAGTTCTATGCAGGAAAGTACCAAATCACCGCTGTTCAAAGCACTTGCTCTACATCAAGTACTTCCTCATCAGGTGGAAATTTCGATTTCACCGCCCGTTGTTCTCGAAAGGAACGTCAAATTGTTGACGAGCTAGAGTCTTACTTTAAATTGCCACCTGAAGATTTTAAGACCTGTGATCCGTTTGAGTGGTGGCTTCGACATCGAGCTCAGTTTCCAAACCTTTACTACCTTGCAACAAGTATATTATCCATTCCAGGTACTATAATCTACATTTCACTTTATGAGTAATATGAAACTAATTACTTGTGTTTAATATAGGATCTGCTGTTGCTGTTGAGAGGGTTTTCTCTGGTGGAAGAGACACCATATCATTACGTCGTGCCAGCCTGAGTGCAGATACAATTCGAGGACTTATGTTGGCCAAGTACCGTCTTCGAGCTCTTCGTACTACTCCTTCTAATAGTTGATTATAAATACATGTTATTTTAGAACCTAGTTTTACTATTAGGAAATTACAACATTGTCCCAAACCGTATACCGTATTTGACCGTATTTGACCGTAAAACAGACCGTACCGTTTTTACACATTGAGAAAGTTACCCTCATACGGTACGGGTACGGGTAAGCCGTATACCGTATGGTACCGTATGTTTTACGGCCGTATACCGTATACGGTACGGTGTACAGCCCTAATATTACATGGGAGACAAGTCTGACAACTTAATAGAACATCGAATGCAACACCGGTCCTACTTATTCTCTCTCACAAACTCACGCTTAGTCAACGAAACAGGTTCATTTCGTTAATTGAATGGATAACATATGTTTGAGACTTAAGTGCTATTCGAAGGTCAAAATGGAATTAAAGATTGGTTGAAGAGTCGTCGAAGAACTGAAAGGGCACGCGCGCGTCGAGGCGTAGCTAAAGGTCGTGCGACTAATTGTTTTCTTACGTAATGGATAAAAAATGTTGAGTCGCCTGGATCATATCGATGCCAACATCGATCAGCCAACCGTGTTGTATGAGCGCATGTGAGCTTTCAGCTTGGTGATCCCGTCATTCGCTCTTTCAAGTCATCCACTCCAGCTCAGCCTCGGACACCGGAATGTAACGCTTGTCCACTCTCTCGCTCTCAGCTCTAAGTTCCGGATGACACTAGAAGAACCATACTTGCTTCCTCCCTCTTCTACCTGTCGGAGCTCTACGTGTACGCGCGATCATTTGAAGTAGCGAGAGCAGAGGGAGCACACCCAGGCTTACTCCGTTCTGGGTTAAGATGGAGCCTGTGGTCGAACTCCATTGCTATTAGGTACGTCTTCCTGCTGCCTTCCATTGCAATCTATGACCGTTATCTTCCAGCTCCCCTCACCCTCAGTCCTCTACGCTTTCTTCCTGACCGACAAAACTATCAGTCCAAGTTGCAACACCCCGCTTCCCGAGCTCTCTCTGCTTCAACCTTCGGCATTTTGTATGTTGACACCTGCGCAAGGGTCTGAAAGATCGACAGAAGCTTTATCAAAACAGTTACCTCACTTTCAAGGCCGACAAGTGGGAAGGGACGGGGAAACCGTAAACTGACGCGCTGGGGAAGGTCTGGAAGGAGGTGGACAGCTGGACTGGGTGGCGAGATCGGTGCAGCGTTGTTCTGCAGCAGGCTTACTATTCTGCTTTAGGTCGGCTTTCCTTCCATTCGTTTTTGTGATGCACTGACGAAGCAGGACTGGTACAGACGCAATACCGCGCATTTACGCCCAAATTACTCAACATCAACCGGAAATGTAACAGGCAATGCGAATGGCGCACCGCCTAATCCTTAACGTCCTTTGGTCATCGTCTCAATCCCCGTTCCGAGTCCCCGATCCTTCGACCCTCTGCCTGGTCACACTGCATTCCTTCTATGCCTCTAACCCACCAGGAAAGGCACAGCCGGCACCGGCCGTAACGATAATGCTGCCCTCAATGCCGGATCCTCTAATGAGGCTGGGAATAAATGGGCCAGGTCCCCTTACAAGACTCTGGGTATGTATGATGTATATGTGTTTCTACTCCTTAATTTGTCGTTTGCTTGGCCTGATTCGCTTTCCTCTTGCTACGGTAGATGTTCGATGTCTTCGTTTGCAGTCCACGACAGACAGCTTTTTGCTGCTTACTTTGGATCTTGTATCGCCAGCGCGCAACCGCATACACAACAAGACAACGCGGGGCAGGTGGATTTTATCAGGGAGTCGAGAGATGTGGGGGAAAGCATTGGTTATCTAAGGCTATTGGTACGTTGATTCTTGGTTGATTCCTCCTTTCGGGTTTGGACTGAGGCGTGTTCCCATTTGTTTTCCAGATGGCTTTCGTCTTTTCCACTACCTCGTTACAGGTGTGGTACGGTATCGTGAATACCCCTCCGATGCCTGTTTCCTGGGGTTCCGCTGAGATGAATTCTATATTCGTTCTTATACGCTAGCCTTGCGTATGGCGTACATAAAGATCTTCTCGTCGACGAGGACCTTCGTTTCGGCCATTCTGTACGGAAACGTAGATGCTCTATGAGCTCTGCTCCCCCCCTGCGCGTTTGATGGGGTTTAGTTATTCCGGTGCTCTCTTCCCCATACCCCGCGGGCTCCATCAGGACATGGTATCGTTCGAGGATTGAGGGGGTTTGGAGGCGTTTCGATACTCCCCTCTAACTAGTGGCGGGAGCAGCACCTCGTGTGTTGGAGGAGAGCAAATCGTAGCGTGATCGTGATCTTTCGTCACGAGCCTTGCATGGCCACTCTATACTGTCCACGGCTACCAGTCAGAGATCCGCCAGGGCTTTCCGTACGTACAGCGTCCTTAACCCCATCTGCTCAAGATGTCATACTACACCCAAGACTAGCCGTTTTAAACGCCGACCTGATACTTGAACATGAATGGTTTCCTCAGTTCTGGATGCGTACATCCACGCGCGAGTTAACATAACGAACGTATTTTGGAGCTATTACCGATGGTTATGGATGACGTAGGGGGCAGCGCGGATTTTCCCCATCCCTCTGAGGGGGACCTTTTCTCTGCGAGGGGTGGTGGTATGGCCTCTGGACTGCAGGGTAGTGAAGGGGGGAAAATTTAAAGGTACGTCTTTTATAATGGTTTATCCACAACGTCCTTAACTTGAATACAATTACAGTTGCTCTTTCTCTACCGCTGTCTCGCGACATTGTGCACAATGCAACTGATACTAATGCAAGTGCCGAAGTGAATACCGATTCCGAAGAGGTGTTGACGACGGAAGCTGTCCGTGCTCTCACCCTTCGTGTTACCCACAAGCCTATACCGCAAGAACTGTTCGGGCAGCTGGATAACTTGAAGCTCTCGCCCTGCTCTTGACAATTCACTGTATCTCGACACACACCACGTTTAGCGTTTCATGCCAATAGCACTGGTTTCGCTGGGACCTCTATACACATACATTCACCAGGACTGAAGCTGCCGAAGGCGTGATCGGTTGAAGACGGTTACTTTTCCGTCTACTGGGATTGCAAAAATAGCCAGGATAGCACCATCCCTCGTCATATTCCACGCAGTGGATAGCCTCAGTCACCCTCTTCGGCTGCCACCTTCCTTAACAGCACTCTCTCAAGATGGCATATCATGAACTTTTGACCTCGGAAGCTACCTTTGCCTGGCGTTGGGGCGATGGCTTCACTTGTTCAACCCTAAACATGAACCGTAACGCTCTCTCCGCTGGATACCCGAAGCTGTCGTCTCGCTTAGAACACTTCACTGTAGCTCGATACCTGCACAGCGCCCAGCCTCCTATGCTTCGAGCTGTGTAAGTATATACCTACGTTCTCGAGGAGGAATCTATTGAAAACGTAATAAATAGAGGATCGCTCCCATCTACTGTAATTGCAAAGCGATATCCAGGATAACGCCGACCTTCCTCGTCATATTTTACGCTGAAGATGCCCCCTGTCGCCCGCTACGACTGGCACCTCTCTCAATCAAGAGCATGTGAGGGACTTCTATCCTCTGAAGTCGGAAGATACCACGGTACTGGGCTGTAGTTGTAGGGTTGTAGCTTCGCCTCATAAACCTGGACCATTCAGCACGGTAAGATCTAGAGGCTCTAGATCATTGTATCTTTGGACAACGGGAAACGCGTCGCGGTTCGTCTACTCTATTATCGTAGCAGTGGGTGCACCTCTGGGATACATTGTGTTGAGTCGCGGTGGAGCTTACAAGTTCTACATTCTCGGTGTACGTCGGTACTTTGCTGTAGCAGTGACTGGCTGCCTTGAAGGCTTTCGTGTAAAGTGATACGGAGCGGCGCCCCTCGTGAGTACTGAAGTGAATACTGGTTTTGAGGAGTTGTTAACAAGATGACTGTTTGCAGCATTCAAGGGTACATACTCTGCATCTTTTCCACGTGTCGCCATTGACTGGATGAGTATAACGCCCTATACCGTTCACGCAGAGCATACACCGATCTTATTCGTTGACTTATTACACCATATACACCTCCAGTCTATATGTTCGCTACGCATTGGATGTAGCTGGATACTTGCAATGCCACATGTCACCTGTTGCTTTTGAAGCAACGCGCCGCTATGATAACATCGGTCTGTTTCACTGCAGACCAGCGCAACACTAAAGCCTAGTCTTCCCGTACTTGTTAATGATGTTCACAGCTCTACGAGTGTTAATGCGGTTGAATTTGCGCCGCATTGAGATCTCTTTACCTTCTCGTTTATTCACCTCATCTTTCGTCGAGAGGATGATCCGGCCAGAGGATTAAACGGGTAGTATAGCGTGGTTCAATGAAGGTAAGTCCTGTCTCCAAACCCCTTCCGTACGCCAGAAGAACTGGGTGAGGGTGGGGAAGGCCATTGTGAACAGCTTGGTGGATATGGATACTATGCAGGCCTTGGCATTGTCGGAGGAGGAGGTGAATGCGTTGGAGAGCAGGATGAAGGCGAAGGTGCTTATTATGTGTGAGATAGAGAGGTTGTATGTGGAATTCGGGTCACTGCTGCATGGTGATCCAATGCCTGAGGCGCGGAGGGCTGCAAAGATACTAACACAGTTTTTATCTAAGATAGTGGAGGTTACGAATTTTAATATCGATGAGGAGGAGGAGGAGGAGGAGGAGGCGACAGGTTGGATGATGTAATTTAGCAGAAGGTGTGGGAGAGGTACAGATTGCATTCTCATCCGTTGCTTGTCCTCTGCTTTACCCACTTGTAGTCTTTAACACGCGGAATCAGGCCTTCAAATCGTTCGCTTGAATAGCCTGCAGTGGCTAAGTATAATAGCTGGCGCCTGAAGTTGATCTATATGTATACTGTATATACATAACTTTGATTACGATCAACATCGTGAATGTACAGCAGTAGTACAACAACAGTGAACAACTTCACAGCAGCCGTCTATCTTTCGGTTATCGAAGCTCAAGTCCAGTACGTTCCCTCAGTCAATAGAGATGTGATCCAAAGAATTTCGGGGCTTCTTGCTTATGGGTGATGTGACTTGATAGTGTCGGGAGTCGGAGCGAAGTGTGAGCCGCACTTGCGTGGTTGGGTGGCAAGCTTCGGGGTTGGAATTCGAACTTCGAACTTCGATGGCCCCTGAAGCTGAACTTGAGACCAACCTTCAACGATGTCCACTGCACTTCGGGTGTTGTCGCAGTCGCACACTATGTTGAGTTTTTATACGCGTGCTCTCCCCACCTCTTTCACCTGCCCTCCGACTCGGAGTCCGTTCTATCGAACACAAATAACCCAGCTGGCCGCTCTCTCATCTACTTCACGAGAATACAAGAACCGCGAACAACATTCTACAGGTAGACCACCATCATTACCACCACTACCACCACCACCACCACCACCACCACCTGGAAACAAGCTCTCATACATGGATACACTGCGCCTGTTCCTTAGATATTTCGTGATCACTGCATGCGGCACTATCTCCGTCATCGTCTTCAGTGGATTCCTTCTCGATAGAGTGCTCAAACAGTCCTTAAAATCGGAGCACCAGCTCAGCCTGAAGAAGTCCATCCTTGACGAGCAACCCAACGACCACACCCTCACAGAAATGAGCAAGTTCTTCGAGGCCATACATGAGTTCCTCAACAAGATTGCCGGAAAGAAGAAATATGACACTGACCCTACCTGGGAACAGCTCCAGAAGAACTGGGAGAGGACGGGGAAGGCCATTGTGAATAGCTTGGTGGATATGGATACTATGCAGGCCTTGGCATTGTCGGAGGAGGAGGTGGATGCACTGGAGAGCAGGATGAGGGCGAAGGTGATTATTATGCGTGAGAGTGAGAGGTTGGTTGAGGAGCTCCAGTCAGTGGAGAAGGAGGAGGGGGGTGTGGACGTGCGAAAGTTTGCAAAGATATTAACAGAGTTTTTATCTAAGGTAGTGGAGGTTACAAATTTTGATGTCGATGAGGAGGAGGAGGAGGAGGAGGAGGAGGTGCCAACTTGGATGATGTAATTCAGTAGAAAGTGTCGGAGAGGTGGAATACATTCTCATTCGTTGTTTTTCCCTCTGTTTTACTAACTTGTAGTTTTAACACGTGGAATCGGGCCTTCAAATCGTTCGCTTGAATAGCCTGCAGCAGCTAATAGTATAAATAGCTGGCGATAGTGGAGGTTACAAATTTTAATATCAATGAGGAAACGCCAACTTCGGAGAGTTAGATTCAATAGAAGTGGATCTTTGGGGGGCTTTGCTTATTCGTTGCTTTATATTTTGAACACGCGAAATCAGAATCCATTACTGTTGACATACATGCATAAGTTACAAGCTAGCGAAAGTCCTCACTGTAATATATATTTGCACTCAGGCAGTTCTATACCATCGTACTCGGGGCTTGAGATTGGGGTAGAAGCATTTCATGTCGTAGATTTCTTTGGGGAAATCTAACTGGACGAAGCATACACATGTACTATGCTCTCTGCATTCGAAAATTCCACTCGCTATTATCACCTCCGCTTAAGAAAAAGATACTATCAATATGATATACAGCTACCACTTATGCATCCTCATCGTTTCTGTTACTATAATTCAGTGTAAATCTCCTGCTCGACCGTAGAGTCATATTCATAGGGACTACCCCAACGGACCGCCAATAGGGCTGCCAACCGTAACCGTACAAAACGGTTACGGCTTGTACGGTACGGTATATATTGCCGTACCGTATGAGCAAAATAAATTGTTCATACGGTACGGGTACGGGACGGTTTTCACCCGTAATTAACCGTACCGTATAACCGTTTACGGCCGTATATACGGCTTAGTTGAGTACATCTATTTGTTCTCCAGGCTATGAGCAAACAATGCTTACCGTTGCGACGTGTTGTCTGCATATCGCCTAAAACTAATCAATGATGATAAACTAACCATGCGCGTGAATGCTTAAAGATATACCTTAAGTACTAGTAAGTAGTCTGTCAACTTCGTTTATGCCCTTGTTCTCCCAAGGCATACCGCATACATTCTGGACTCCTCTATGTTATGACTTGCAACTCTCCTCGGCCTCCTGTACTCGTCTTTTTCACTGCTATCACACTTTCATCAAGGATTATCTTTCTAGCGTTCCACAAATCTGTCGTAATTTTTAGCAATACTAGACAAACTTCGCTCTCATTGGATCGATCTGAAGTTTCCAAGTCTAAGTTGATAACAATATCACCACTATACATGGGCTGCATGTATGTTTTATTTCGCTTTTAAACGTTATTAATATGTAGAAATATAAGCTTATTGTCTTTAATGCAGTACTGGACCCGCGTATCTCATATGAAGGGCTGAAGTACGATTTTTACAATGACAACACTTTGCTAACATACCTCGAAAATTCGAAAGAGAAGTTTGAAGATTAATTTCAGAAGAACTATGTTACTAGGTGCCCTGATACCTCCGATTTAAACACCCCCTCCACATTTTTTTCTGTATCTGTCACCGGCACTGGGGTCTCAGGTAACAGTGGCTTTACTACAAGGTATTCTCGCAAGCCACATGTCACTGCAGATGAGCTAGGTGATTATTTCAAGCTCCCACCCGAGGATTTCGACTCCTGCAATCCTCTGGAGTGGTAGTTTAGCCGCCGCTTTTAGTTCCCTGCATTATATCGTTTAGCGTGCAATTTATTTGGGATTCCTGGTAGTTCAATTTCAACATTTGCATATTAATAACAGCTCACTGACTTCTATCTATTTTTAGGCTCTACAGTTGCAGGAGCGAATCTTTTCTGGGGGATGTGATACTATATCTATCCATTGTGCAAGTCTCAAGCCGGAGACGATTCGCAGCATTATGATCGTAAAACATTACTGCAAGCTTCAAAGAGTCTGAGGTGGCCAGTGACTCGAGGTAGTTTATGTATAACTAAAACTTATTAGTTATTCTACTTATGCATTATGTGTGTTATATATTTCGTGCATATTATACCTGTTGAGTGGAAATTTCGGATCTTACAGAAGTAATTCAGTATTTATCATAACCGTAAACCGTAAACGGCCGTATTTGTACCCGTACCGTACCGTAGAAGGTTCAAAAAATGTCTGTACGGTACGGTTACGGCTAAAACCCGTACCGTAAACTGTTATGGTACGGTTGGCAGCCCTAACCGCCAAACCCTCCCATGGAGAAAGCGAGTCATTTGTATGCTTCCTAAAATACACAGCAGAATCCTTGCCTAGCGACAACTTCTTATCAGGCTGTGTTTTTTGTTTAAAGTCATTTACAAACACACGCAGCTTCCGAAGAGCAGCAATATGCCCATTGTTAAGATGTGCCAGTCTGCGGGCTTCCACAAATTCTCGAATTCCATATCCCGTGAAATCTGTCAAAAGATTGCAATTGAAATCCAACACCTCTAGCTGTGGACATGTGATATCTGAGTAACCTTTTCCCAAAGGCGAAAGAGCAGATAATAGGTCATCAGTGAAGACGTTAGACTGAGTGACTGGGTAAATAGGCGGTGGTAAAGTTGACCATCTAGTATCATGGTCCACTGTAATGAACTTTAGGGATTTAAGATGTGGTATGTCATGAAGAATTTGAACCACGTCTCTGGGTGAAGTTAGCCAAAAGGGTGAATGCAGCCCTAGAGATAGATCATCTCTACTGTCACGTATCACCGTCATTAAGATTTCTTGGACAAAGCCAAGCATGAAACCAGGAATATATCCCAGAATATCTAAATCAAACTGTTTAATAGAAGGAAGATAGAGGCATTTCACAAGGCTTTTGATCTCATTCGATGGGGGTAATGAGAGGTATAGTGTTGTTAATTGCTGAAGCGCGATATCTCCTGTGATGGGTGGCCATGAGTTAGTATCAATTTGAGATGGGGTTATAGCTCCTGAAAGTTTCAACTTCAATGTCTCCAAAGCAAGACAATGGCGAAGTATTGTTGATGTGCGATCAATCGTATTCCCTAGGTACAAGCTTGACTTCATTTCCAGCTCCAGGTTCAATTCTGTAAGTTGTCTCCAAACATGTTCATGTTGTGGGGTAGAAGAAAAGTCTGCAAGATAAACCCTATAGCCACTGATTGTAGCAGATGTGACACGAGAAAGAAGGCCAACAATATTCTCCCACTGAACCCACACTTCAGTGTCTCCTGTCCATACAGTGCTTAGATAATTGGTGAGATGAAGCTTCCTCAGTGTTTTTAAGCGTTCTTCCATTAGCCCACTTTTGAGCAGGTCACCCAGAATATCTGAAGAAAGATAAACATCAAGCTCGTACCAATGTCAATGATGCAGTAGTATGGTGTTGCTAATAAGTGATAGATATAGGTGCTGTATTTCTGATATAATGTCATCATAATTAGTATCGCCTGTTGTGAAGTAAGGGCTTTCATAGAGCAATATTAGTAGAGTTCAATCTTGGCGATATGCAATACAGCTACAGCTGTTTTGTGATGTGCGCTAAACTTTTCTGGCAGGATACTGTGGTGTTGCTGTAGCGATTGATCTGTAGCAACGTGACAAAACAGCCAAGATTGAGCTTCCCTATTGATAAAGGACATGATCCAGATTGATCCAGCCACGTCCTGGCAGCAGCTTGACACTGATCAAGTTTAAGGTGCACCATGCCTTCATGGATTGAAACAAGGTTTGCAGGTGGGTAATATCCTGTATCGAGAGTGGGAAGAACGATGTGAATCACTGCCCACAACCGTGGTGTTGAATGAGCAATGCTCCTCCAGGAGCTGCAGATATGTGTCAACAGCAGTGGTGCTTCTGTAGAACTCATACAAGGATTGTGATCTGTTGGAAGACAAGCAAGAAATATCTCCTTGAGGATGTCTCAGCTGAGCCTTCGAGCAGGTGATATCAGAGCATGATATGGCTCAACAAGGTCAGGTACTTTCAAATGTTTGTCCTGTAGCAAATCAAGTTGTTGTTGAAGTTGGTTGATTTCATTGTCAATGGTGTGAACTTCTTTAGTTGATTTTTCCAAGAAGTCCTTGATTTTCCTTGTTTCTTCGATTGACAGAACATAGTTAGTACCAATATGATGTTGGAATGATGAATCCATATTCAATATAAGACCTATAAGTTTGAAGAATGTAAGATGGTTCACTTAGATGGGACCAAGATGGGACTCACTGTATGGGTGATGGGCGTCAATAGTAAACAGCTGCTGTACAGCATTTCCACCACAGCCATAACCAACTTACTTATTCCTGTGTTATCTGATCTAGTTCACTTCAGATGCCCACTGTTTAACTGCTGAAAGTTAAGGCGACTGTTTGCCATATGTTAAGTATACCGACTTCTGTAAGTAAGAACTTTTAGCACATAAATTCAGTTGAAGTACCGGTTCACTGAGACTTTCAGTGGCCCGCCTCTTTTTTTGCTCTTTGGGGGCCCTGGCATTGCTAGTTTGTTGCTAGTAGTGGAAGAGACACAGAGTGATGCCAGCAGCGGTGTCTCAACACACCTGTAGAATAGCACTGCAGCTAAGAAATCATAAAAGGACATGATATATGTTAAAAGAACTTCATTTTGCAATGCAGACTTGGAGGAGGCTTGGAGTTGCTTGGAGTTGCTTGGAGGAGGCCCTGGATTTTGTCTGGGCCCCAAATTGGCCACTGCACGATGCAAGATCTGGTCACAATCATGTGGATGTTATCCTGTGTGACATTAGCACATAACCTCCAAAGCTTCCATCAACCAATGTTAACACATTCACCAACATCCACTGTCATCTCCAATGATGTCCATAGCACTATGGAGATTGTCTCGATCATATACTATCTATGTTGAGCTCTTATATGTGTGCTCTACCCTCCTCTTTCTCCCATCCTCCCTTGAATTGAATACGAATTACCCAGCTGGCCGCTCTCTCATCTACTCCACAAATACACAAGGACCATGAACAACCTTGTCCAGGTACACTACATCGACGTCATACCCCACTGCTGTTGAATATACAAATGCCTCCAAGTCTGACTCGTGCTCTCGTTTTCTGTTAGACCACACCCACTGGTATTCATTCAGCAGCCACCAAGGTCATACACTCATTGCACAGTAAAGGACAATATATTGTATATATTGTATCACTCTCTGTTTCACCATGCTGCCCTTTTCCTGTACTAATACATACTTGTACTATACTGCTACTGTGCTGCACAGCGCACTATTGGCCTCAAGCTTTCCCCAGTATGTAGTTTACTCCTTTGTCCTGGAGTAAAGGACTCATAGTGTATATAAACCTATGTACTTTAGATAGTACACCTCAGCCGTTATTTACGATGCTGAGGTGAGTTCTCTTATTTGTACATACTGTATCGTTTACTTACAATTACCTAGTGAAACACTCTAGGTATCTATCTAATATATATAGCCGTTATTTACAATGCTGAGTGAAACACTCTAGGTTTTCTACAGGTTATGGGCCCTGCCCACTGTTAACTTAAAGAAACAAATTTTACAACATGTTGAACTTACTTTTATCATGTCTACCCAATCTACATTGCTCTCTGACACACTCCCAGGTTCTGTGCCAAAATTGGATGCAAACGGTTTAAACTGGACCGTTTTCTTGTTTCGTTTCCAGGATGCCATGGAGGTGAAAGGGTACTGGGGTCATTTTGACGGCTCGACCCCACGCCCTGTGTTGACTCGCATGCCAGCAGCTCCTGCTACTGCTGCCACTGTTTCCAGTCCTCCTCCTGCCGAAGGTACCGAGGGTGCTGCTGCACCAAGCCAGCCTTCAGAGGGAGATGCTTCTGCCACTAGTCCACCATCGGACACAGTCACACCTGGGGATATTGTTCAGTGGGACAAAGACAAGCGCTCAGCAAAGTCTTTACTTACCCAGAAAATCCCCAACTCAGCTTTGATGTTGATCAAAGACAAGTTGACGGTGCAGGAGTGCTGGGAAACGATTGTTAGGGAGTATACCGACAAGGGAGCATTTGAGCAAACAGACTTACGACAGGGTTTCCTTGATTTGCATTGCCCACTGAAAGGCAATGTGAAAGAATTCTTGGACAATTTGCGAAAATGTCGTATCGAGTTGCTCTCGCTAGGGGTGGACATCAGTGAAAATGATTATTGTTCTACAATCATTTCGAGCTTACCTATTCATCTGTCCAAGTTTGCTTCAAGTTTGCTGGCTACCGCAAAAATGTGGGGCAGACCAGTGAAGCCAGATGATTTGATTTCTGCGATCTCGGAAGAGTACTCCAGGGATTTGATGCAGCAGATGCGTTATAAGAAAACGCAAGAGAGCGAACCAGATGTTGCGCTTGCGGCCACCTCGAGTGGAGGAAAGGGGTTGGATAAGAAGGCAAGGGGCACTTGCTTTTATTGCAAGGAGACGGGCCATTGGAAATGCAATTGCCTGAAGGCTAAGAAGGAGAAGGAGCAGTCGGCGTCCTCCAAGCAAACAGCTGGATCTGCAAACGCCGCGCTCGACTCCGATTCTGAACTAGAGGGTGGTTTTGCGGCATTTTCGGACAGTGATTTTGAGCTAGAGGAAATGCTGTATGAGTCTTCAGCTTTTGCAAGTGAAGACAATGAGCCCTTAGGTAGTGATGACAGTTTCTCGGAGGTAGGCAATGAAATGGCAGCAAGTTGGGAGTCACTGGGGGAATCTGAAAGCGAGTGGGATAATATATCCCAGGAATCAGCCTCAGACTCAGAGGAAATCTCTGCCACTAATGCTGTAATCGACAGCATGTCCACAGAATCTCCATGCATGGAGATAGTTGACTCTGGGTGCACGCGGCACATTTCACCATACCGCGATGCATTTACAAGCCTTCAAGAAATCCCCCCACACATTTTTAAGGCTGCCAGTAAGCACAAATTCAGTGCAATAGGGCAGGGCGAGATGGTAATCAATGTACCAAACGATATTGATATCTCGCAGCTATGCCTCACGGAGGTCTTGTACTCTCCAGAGGTGGGGTACACCTTAATTTCGGTAGGCATGCTTGATGATGCTGGATTTGTGGTCACATTTGCTGGTGGCAAATGTGTAATTCAAGGTGTTGACAGTGCTATAGTAGCACAGATTCCCAAGCAAGGGAAGGGGCTATACCGTATGGTACATGAGCTGGATACAGCAAATGCAGCTGATGAGACAGTGACACTGGATAAATTCCACTGTCGCATGGGCCACATTTCTCCTGAAACTGCAAAGTGCCTTGTCAAGAAAGGCTTTGTAACAGGAATACGACTCGAAAATTTGTCCTCAGGTGATCCATTCTTTTGCAAATCTTGTGTATATGCAAAAGCAACACGAAAATCGGTCCTGTGACAGCGCAAGGGTGACCGTGCGACTGTTTTTGGTGGAGAGGTCCACTCAGACCTCTGGGGACCAGCCCCAGTTGCAACTAAGGCTGGGAAGAAGTACTATGTTACCTTTGTTGACAACAAGACATGCTTGACTCACTTGTACCTCCTCAAATCCAAGGATGAGGCTTTTGAAGCCTACAAGGAGTATGAGGCCTGGGCAGACACAAACATGAATGCCAAGATCAGGACCTTGCACTCGGATTGAGGGGGAGAGTACATGGGAAAGGACTTCATTGGCCACCTGAAGAGCAAGGGTACACAGCAGAAACTGACTGTGCACGACACTCCTTCACAGAACAGAGTCGCGGAATGTCGAAATCGGACCATCATTGAGTGCATTCGAGCATTGTTGCATGCCAGCGGACTACCAAAATCCCTTTGGGGTGAGGCAGCGCGACATGTAGTGTGGTTGATGAACTGCACTACAACTCGCATGCTTTCAGAAATGACGCTGTACAAGGCTACTTTTAACAAGAAGCCTGATTTGTGTGACGTGCGAGAGTGGGGCGAGAAAGTGTGGGTGCGTGTCGAGAAGGGGAATAAGTTAGGAGGACGTGTTCACGAGGGATGCTGGATGGGTATTGACGAGCAATCGAAGGGCGTATGCATATATTGGCCTGACACATGCACAGTTAGTGTCGAAAGAAATATCTATTTCGATAAAATGGGTGCGTCAGCCAGTCGTCTTGAGGGGAGGATTGGGAGTTTGCTATCGAGACTCCCGCTGACTTACCTGCCTCGAAATTGAGTGAAACAATGCCCTCCCCAGCCTCTGGCAGCGCAAAACCCAAAAATCCATCCCCTCCTGTCCCTTCTACACCAGCAAAGCCTTCCCCACCACACAGTGTCGACCCTCCCAGTGCTAATCCTCCAGATATTGTGCCTCCCGAGCTCCAAGGATGCCCACATCGAACATTGAAACCATCTGCACGCATACAGGAATTGTTGGATGGAACAGCAGTGTATACGAACCATCATAATGTGCCTATCATACCAGTCGGTGTCCAAACATCACGCCCTGAGCCAGAACCAGTGGCCGAATGCGAGCCTATAGTGTTTGAGGGGGAGGGATCTGTGGACTGGATTATGGCAGCAGATTACATAGAGGAGTACGCAATGGCAGCCGAAATCAGCGAAGCAGAAGCACTGGAGCCTCAGCATCTCACTGAAGCAAAGTCCAGACCAGATTGGCCTCTCTGGGAGCAAGCGATTGAGGAGGAGCTGGTGACTTTGGGGGAAATGGGGACTTGGGAACTTGTCGATCCACCAGAAGATGCTAATGTTGTTGGCTCGAAATGGGTCTTCAGAGCCAAGAAGGACACTGACAGAAGCATTGTATGATACAAGGTGCAATTGGTTGCACAAGGCTTCTCGCAGGTTCCAGGTGTTGACTATTTCGACACATTTGCGCCAGTAGTGCGACTTGCATCAATATGCACTGTGCTTGCAATTGCGGCAGCTATGGACCTGGAGCTCCACCAGATCAATATAAAGGGTGCATACTTAAATGGAAAACTTACAGATGATGAGAAAATTTATATGTGCCAGCCTCCTGGCTATACAGCCCCCAATTCCTCTGGCAAGGTGTGCTTTCTACACAAAACCCTGTATGGGTTGAAGCAGTCTGGTCATCATTGGTACTAGAGGCTCTGTGAGATCTTGGTTGATTCCATGGGATTTGAACATTGCAAAGTTGACCAGAGTGTTTTTATAAAAAAGCAGAGTGGAGGAAAGGAACTAACAGTTGTGCTTGTGCACGTCGACGATTGCACACTGGCGGCAACAAGTCTTTCGTTGATCAACCAGTTCAAAATCCGAATTGCCAGTCACGTGGACATTACCAATTTGGGTGAGTTGCATTGGCTACTCGGAATCGAAGTCTGCCGCATTCGTGAACGTCGTGCCCTCTACCTCTCTCAATGTTCGTACATTGACTCCATCCTCCGTTGTTTCAACTTGCAAGATGCAAAACCCCTCTCCATCCCTATGGACCTGAGTGCCCGTCTCACCTCTGCCCAATCTCCGTCTTCAACATGCGATTTCGCGTTCATGCGCAACATCCCCTACTCTGAAGCAGTAGGCTCTATCAATTATGCCATCTTAGGAACTCGCCCAGACCTGGCATTCCCTCTTCAAACCATCTCTCGATTTATGTCTAGCCCTGGACCTGCCCACTGGGAAGCTGTCCAACACATTCTGTGTTACTTGAAAGGAACTAGGGACTTGTGGTTGGGATTTGGTGGTGATTCCACAGAGTTAGCAGGGTACTCTGACATGGATGGGAACATGTCTGAGAATAGACATGCAATTTCAGGGTACACTTTTATTCTAAATGGTGGTGCCATTTCGTGGTCCTCTAAACGACAGGAAATCATATCACTCTCGACTACTGAAAGCAAATACATCGCCGCAATGCACGCCTCGAAGGAAGCCCTTTGGCTTCATTCACTTATCACTCAAATCTTCGGTTTCGACCTTGCCCCCACCACTCTTTTTTGCGACAACCAATCCACAATCGCACTCACAAAGGATCACCAATATCATGCACGTACGAAGCATATTGACGTGCGTTACCACTTCATCCATTGGATCGTCGAAGAAGGATCCATCCGCCTTGTTTATTGCCCGACTGACGACATGGTAGCCGACATATTCACGAAGGTGCTACCTTCTGCGAAAGTCAAGCATTTCGCTAGTGAACTCGGACTCGTTAGGGTTTGAGGGGGAGTGTTGAATATACAAATGCCCCCAAGTCCGACTCACACTCTCGTTTTCTGTTAGACCACGCCCACTGGTATTCATTCAGCAGCCACCGAGGTCATACACTCATTGCACAGTAAAGGACAATATATTGTATATATTGTATTGCTCTCTGTTTCACCATGCTGCCCTTTTCGAGCTCTTTACACTTAGCCATGTGTTCTGTACGGAATCCGTGCGGAATCTGCACAGATTTTTTTCATTTTGGCAGAGGTTTTTTTGGGTCTGTACAGATTCCGCACAGATTCCGAAAATTCCGTATGGATTACGCAGAATTCCTCGGAATTCCGCATTACAGACCTGAAAATTCTGTACAGATTCTGTACAGAATCTGTACAGAATTTTATTACACTTATTTCCTTGCATGTGACACTCTGCATTAAGCATGACACTAGGTGTTGAGTGTGATACTAGATGTTGAGTGTGACACTATACATCAAATGTGACACTATAAGCGTGACACTAGGTGTTGAGTGTGACACTATACATTAAATATGACACTATAAGGGTGACACTAGGTGTTGAGTGTGATACTAGGTATTGAGTGTGACACTATATGTTAAATGTGACACTATAAGCGTGACACTAGGTGTTGAGTGTGACACTAGGTGTTGAGTGTGACACTAAGTGTTGAGTGTGACACTAAGTGTTGAGTGTGACACTAAGTGTTGAGTGTGACACTAAGTGTTGAGTGTGACACTAAGTGTTGAGTGTGACACTAAGTGTTGAGTGTGACACTATACATTAAATGTGACACTATAAGCGTGACACTAGGTGTTGAGTGTGATACTAAGTGTTGAGTGTGACACTATACATCAAATGTGACACTATAAGCGTGACACTAGGTGTTGAGTGTGACACTATATGTTGAATGTGACACTATGAGCGTGACACTAAGTGTTGAGTGTCACACTATACATTAAATGTGACACTATAAGCGTGACACTAGGTGTTGAGTGTGATACTAGGTATTGAGTGTGATACTATGAGCGTGACACTAAGTGTTGAGTGTCATACTATACGTTAAATGTGACACTATAAGGGTGACACTAGGTGTTGAGTGTGATACTAGGTATTGTGTGTGACACTATACATTAAATGTGACACTATACATTAAGCATAACACTATGCATTAAGCATGATACTATGCATTGAGAATGATACTATATATTGAGTGTATCATGAATTTTGTATAGTGACACTTTTCACCTAGGGTTACACTTGACATGTGTGACAAGGCAGCAATGCATAAATCCACTCAGAATCCATGCAGAATATGTATGGAATCCATATAGAATAATCACCTCTAATAATAATAATAGCTACTATATAAATTCTGTATGGTATCTATACAGGTCTGTACAGGTCTGTACGGATCTGCACAGAATCCGCACGGATCCATGCGGATCCGTACAGATCCGTACAGACCTCTTGTGGGAGTGTAAATTACTGCCCTTTTCCTGTACTAATACATACTTGTACTATACTGCTACTGTGCTGCACAGCGCACTATTGGCCTCAAGCTTTCCCCAGTATGTAGTTTACTCCTTTGTCCTGGAGTAAAGGACTCATAGTGTATATAAACCTATGTACTTTAGATAGTACACCTCAGCCGTTATTTACGATGCTGAGGTGAGTTCTCTTATTTGTACATACTGTATCGTTTACTTACAATTACCTAGTGAAACACTCTAGGTATCTATCTAATATATATAGCCATTATTTACAACACTGAGTGAAACACTCTAGGTTTTCTACAACTGCGCTGCTACTTCCAATATTACATGATCACCTCATCCATCTTTTTGGTCATCTCTCTCGTTATAACCATTGAACTTGAAAACAGTGCCAGTGGATTTCTCAACCAGTCCTTAAAATGTTACTTTGCCTTCTTCAGCCTGCAGACAACACACCCCAAGTATAATACCCCTGCAGAAATAAACAACTTCTTCAAAATTGTACATGAGATACTCAATGTCTTTATGGAAAAGAAGATATCTGCCACAGACCCTACCTGGGAGCAGCTCCAGAAGAACTGGGTGAGGATAGGGAAGGTCATTATGAGTAGCTTGGTGGATATGGATAGTAAGCAGGCCATGGCTTTGTCAGAGGAAGAAGTGGATGCATTGGAGAGCAAGATGAGGGCAAAGGTGGTTATTATGTGTAACACTGCATGCATGCCTTGATATTTCAATGTGAAATAGCTTTGAAATACTGTGGAAATATTCTTTATATTACATTATTATTTCGCTTTGTAATACTCTTACAATTCACATATGATATTTCTCACATATTTGAAAGTCACAATAACAAAGAACTATTGAAACCCAGATCCCCATTTTCTTTGAAATCCTTTATTCAATATTTCAAATGTTTTTCACCTATGAAATAATAAAGAAATATTTATTTGGGTAGTCACAATGAGCTTTGTCTACCATTGTCTCATCTTTGTGACATATGTCACAAGGTTCTTATCTAAGAGATCTTAGCAAGATCTTGGTCACAGTGGCATTGTGACATGTGTCATGATTGTCATATTTGTCCCACAGTGTCACACATGTTGCAGTTATCACAGTTGTCACAGTTGTCACAGTTGTTGCAGTCGTCACAGTGTCAGGCATGATTTTTGATTATATATAATGCACTGTATACCACAATTAAAGAAATTGCACTGTCATGTCACATGACTGAATAGTTCACACCATCACATGATACAATACACTACTAATCAAATATACCCAATACCATACATGAACAAATAACTTTTAAATCACCATTAAACATCATACACATATCAATAATTAATCACTTGCACAAACAATGCACTAACAAAGGATAATATGACACTCTTTCATTGTGTTATTCATCCATTGTATGAAGACAATGAGAAACTATTTATATACAACTCCATTGTTTTCAATCCTACTGTTCATAATAAATGAACTGCATTGTACTATTCACCTATTATTGAAGACAATGAGAAAACTATTTATATATCACTCCATTGTTTTCAATCCTATTGTTCATAATAAATGAACTACATTGTACTCTTTACTCATTGTTCAAAGATAATGTGAAACTATTTATATATGACTCCATTGTTTTCACTGCCATTGTTCACACAATGGCAGATAGGTATCTATTGTTCGCTACTCCATTGTGATAAATTTGGATTCCTATTGTTCTTGCCCAGAACAATGTAGCTCTTTATTTAGAACAATGTAATTCATTACACATTGTTCTAACATAAGCTATTGTTCTCTGCTGACTAACCCTCAAATACCATTGTCCTGTACAGCCTCAGATCTAAAATCTACACTTGCACACTACTCATTTTGGAGAACAATGTAGGATGGTAGAGTGGGAATTGGATTACTAAGCAGGTTGGGAAAAGGTATATAAGGAGGGCAGTTTGGCAGTAGATAGATAGCTACCCACCCCCCAGTAGTCTCACCCATTTGTCATTAGTCATCAGTTATTAGTACAGTTTTATCAGCACAGCTAGTACAGTCAGAAATAGTATCAGTATCAGCAACAGTAAACAGATCAGTAACAGTCACAGTATTAGTCAGAAGTAACAGTCACAGTCAGAGTAACAGTAACAGAAGCAGAATCAGTCATAGGTCAAGTCTTAAGCAAGTTAAGCATTGATCTATACAATATACACATCAGATATAGCACCAAGTCTATAGTGTGTACTATACCCCTTTCATTATACTTGTCATTATATACAGCCTTTGCTGTACATTATCCTTCATACCAAGTTTCATACAATTTATACAGCTTTTGCTGTACAAGACCATCCACTAAATTTCCAAGAATATCCTTGCTAAATATTTCCTGACACTCAGGTGTTGTAACATGAACAAAGTCAATTCCTGTTAGCACCTTAGATTAACTTAATCTTAAACGACAACAGCTGTCCCACAGTGTCATATATGTCGCAATCGTCACACTTATCACAACTGTGACAACTGTGACAACTGCGACAACTGTGACAACTGTGACACTGTGGGACAGCTGTGACAACTGCAATGACTGTGATGACTGTGATGACTGTGACGACTGTGACGACTGTGACATGTGTGACACTGTGGGACAGCTGTGACAACTGCGACAACTGTGATGACTGCAATATGTGTGACACTGTGGGACAAATATGACAATCGTGACACATGTCACAATGCCACTGTGACTAAGATGAGACAATGGTAGACAAAGCCCATTGTGACTACCCAAATAAATATTTCTTTGTTATTTCATAGGTGAAAAACATTTGAAATATTGAATAAAGGATTTCAAAGAAAATGGGAATCCAGGTTTCAATATTTCTTTGTTATTGTGACTTTCAAATATGTGAGAAGTATTGTATGTGAATTGTAAGAGTATTACAAAGTGAAATAATGATGTAATATAAAGAATATTTCCATGGTATTTCAAAGCTATTTCACATTGAAATATCAAGGCATGCATGCAGTGTGAGAGTGAGAGGTTGATTGCAGAGATCTATTTGCTGAAAAGGAGGAGGGTGATGTGAGGATGCAGAGGGCTAAAGAGATATTAATGAGGTACTTGTCTAAGATGGTGGAGGTTACAAATGTTGATATCAGTGAGGAGGAAGTGCCAACTTTGGAGAGTGTGATTCAATAGGAGGTGTCATTGAGAGAGGTAGACTTTTTCATTCATTGCTGTCCTCTGCTTTACCAACTTGTTGTTTTTGACAAGCAGAATCAGAATCCATTACTGCCATACATGCATGTTAACTTCAATGCATATGTTGCAAGCTAACTAAAACATTGCATACATCACCATTCAACAGCTCTGGTCCACTAATCAGTATTGCATGCTTCATGCTTTGTCCCTTCAGGCCTTCCAGATTCTCTCTGACATTGGCACTCCACATAATCTGACACTATTTCTACCCATCTTCTCCAGGCCTCTAGACATGGCTGGTTGTATAAACAGGGTATTTTCTTTTGAACACTTTGCAAATGGTGCACTTAATATTATCCAACACAGATTCACTATACTTTTCTAAATTGCTGAAAGTATGACTGCACAAGTCTATTTGCCCATAAAATCATTTCAATAATCATACACCAATTGAACTTCACAATCAATACCTTGCAATGAATGTTAGCAAGTAGTATTGACACAATAGAGAAGCATCATGTTGAACAAATTGACTAAGCCTGTCTGTAGCCAGCTGATATATTCTACAAGTAGACATTTCGAGATTGGTTATCCTATGTACAGTTCATTTTAAAACTCAATTCAGTAAAACTGTACCAGCTTCCTCAAATGTTTGCTTTCACTTTCAGAATCCATTTCAAGCACATCTCCAAGAACCTATAAGAATGTGTCAGCTCTCCAAAAAAAAAGACAAATAAGCTTGCTACTAACTTGATTCACAGCCAAATATTTCTTAACTGCACCATCTCCAAATATATACCTAATTCCAGAATCACTGGAAAGACTTTTTTGAGCCTCTTCCCAGGTTAGTGGCAACCTCCTCATAATACCCAATGTATTTCTCTCCTCTTCAGACATGTTGGCCACAGTCTGAGGTCCAGGGCAATCTTTAACCTTCAATTGCATATTTGACTGTATTCCCAAGTGCCCACACCCTAATATCGCTGCCAGGACAAGATACAGATTTGCAGTTCCATTGATAAAATGAAACTCATATTGTCTTGCAGTAATTGACCCCACACTGGTGTACCATATCAGGCATTCCTGATTTTCAGTCCCCCAGCAAACATATGTTCCACCAGAACACATACCATCTACCATCCTCTTGTAAGAGGCCAGTATAGACATTGCATATCCCACAATACTGGGAAGGTATTCTAAAACCCCTGCAAGAAAAGAACTTTCATATAAGGAAAGATCACTGGGATACTTGGTAGATCAAGGTGAGTTTATTGAGATATGTGCATGGGCAGAGCTTCCAGTACTCCACATGAAGATTCAGGGAGCAAATGTAGCTCTAAGGCCATGTTTGGCTGTGATGTGGAATATCGTTTCTTGCATGTGCACTAGCACATTGGCAGCTTCTAGTGGTGATAGGTCCAGTGACAACTTCATGCTGTATGTAAATTCAACTTGCATGAACTAGGTAAAGTGAATAGCTGCTACTCACTTGACTGGGTGCTGTTTCAGCATGGTATGGAAAGCCAGACAACCACACTCAACTAGATCAAAGCAGTTGAACTCCAATATTTGGCAAGATGGCAGTCACTTAGATATGTTCTTAGGCACATCTTGTTCAGCCAGAATTTCAGTTAACCACTTAGTCCAAGCTTCAAGTCCTACTGTATTCAGATGCAAATGTAAGACTTGGTATTACAATAGAGTACTATAGCATGTGTCATTACTAATTATTTTGTACATTCACTTAAGTTCAATAGATACAATTGAGAAATAAGATGTTAAAAAAGTGTCTATGTTGTATAAACCTAGCTTTGAGATGAGACTTGTAACCTGAAAAAGCATACAGAGTGCAGTAGCATATGTTTACTGCTATTTTTCTAGTGAGTTGTTGGAATAGGGTTGATCATGTCTGCAAGAATAGTCCACTGAATTTGTGTGTAATAGCTTGATGTGCACAGCAGGAGTTGAACTCAAGATCAAATGCATGTGAATTTATCATGTGATATAAAAGTCATGAGTGTTGTTTCCTCCATGGAAACAACACTCATGACTTACTCAAGTGTTGAGCCAGGTGCATTTCTTACAACACTGGCACATTTATTTTCATTCATATTATAAATACATCATTGCTTATGTTCATTTAGAGATTGCATATTTCAATAGATGTACTGTAGATTGTTTCAAGTGGTAATAATACCTATCTACAGAGCTATTCTAATTGAAGTATCTGCAAGTACATATAACCAGCATATCAATTAATTTTTCACCAAGTACCATCTCCATTGATTGAGTCATCCTCATCTGAAGTGAAATTAACTTCAATTTCTGGAAATTCATGCTCCTCATAAATAACTGGATGATCTGCATTCATCATAGCATCAAGCTGTGCTGAATGAGATTCATTTAGACACAGCAATTTGTCAGAAAGTGAAGTATATATATTGAATACTATTATTTACCTATTCCCCTCCCATTGTTCACACCACCCATGTAATACAATCCCTCTGCTGTAGCATTTTCAATCCCTCCTAACTCTGAAAGGCCAGGTAATAAATCCATGGTATCATGATGATCACATAGTGAAGTCCTAATAATTTCAGTCCAGGTATCCTGAATGCCAGGTGGAATATCAATTCCTGACTGAATATCATTAAGGATTAGCAAGTAGATATCCCAGACATTGTTCCTAGTAATAACTGGTGAACCATGCTGTGAATATATGTCCTGAGCCAGATTAGAAAATGTTTCTGGTACTAGCTGGAATACAGGATCATTAGGTGGTGAAAACAATGCACATGCTTCCTGAATAGCCTCCATATTGACTGGTATCTTGCATACTGTTAGCATAAGAAATCATTTATAAAAATGATAACTCACCTTGAAATCTAAGACACCATATTCATTTGGATTTTCAAAAATGTCATTAGGTATACCATGAGGAAGCACTTTGTTATGATCAGCATGCTTTGCTGTATTGTTAACCCAGTCTTTGTAGCCATCAAGCTTGCCCTGTAGCCAAGGAATAAATACCCATCAGAATACCATGCTATTGTGATAGCTTGTAAGAATAAATATATTTTATATTATAGAAAATTATGAATGCTTCAATAGTATGGTCTGGGTGATACAAGTCTTCATTAATGCCCCTGTCAAGGATATCTTCAAATCCAGGAGTGAACCTTCAATGAAGCTGTGACCATGTTATCTCAGGTCCAACATTCTCCTTCGATTGCATCCAGCAGTGTTGAAGTGTTCCCTGAAGTGCAGGATCATGAAGGTGACAAAGAAATGTATGTCCATTGGCAAGTCCAAAATTTTCAGAGCCAGGGTCACTCTGAGTAACCAGAGGCATTGCTACATATATTTATTAATAATGGCCAATCTGAACAAAATTTTAAAAGGCTTACCACCAAGATTCTCAATAGTTTCAAGATAATATGCAAGAATAAGTTTAGGGTTACTATTAGTATGCCAAACCTTCAACCAATGAATCTTTCCAGCAAATGGGTCAATGCCAGTATGTAAACCCAGACCAAATTTGTATTTCCACTTGTCATGCTGATCCACTGCAATTATATCATTCACACCAGCAGCCCACCACCTCGTTTGATGCAGTGTTTGTGCATGCTGCTGCTGAACAAGCTCAGGCTCATAGAGAGCAAAGTATGATGTAACAATTCGCCTGAAATTCATAATAGTAAGTGAATGAAAAATTTGACATCAATAACATAAACAGACCTAAAGACTGCCATGTTCTCCTCATGAAATAGCAAACTCACCATCTCACAAGCACCAGCTTTTTGATACTGAGTTCATAAGTGAATCATTGCTGGCCAGATGCTCTTGACATCATGATTTTGCTTCCAAGTTTGAAAAAGCCCCATTTTCTCATGCATTTCAATAAACCTGGTCAAACTATTCATTTAATAAGTGTAAGCTTGATATTTAATGTGAATAATAGTGAACACAAAGTTACACAACTTACCCTAATCCATAATGAGTATTATCCATGTGCTTCATCCTCAAGTAATGAAATATGTTCTTATCAGTGAGACACATTTTCCAGTACCTAAGTATGTGTGGGGCAATGTCATCGATAGGAGCTATGGCATAGAGAAATTAACAATGGTAAAACTATAAGTACACATGAATCCAAACTTACAGTTAGGATTATATTGATTTTGCATCCTGTTCTAGCCATAATTTCGATGTTGGTAATGACAGCAAGTAGTGTATACACATGAGTGAATGAAGAAACAGTTGATTCGATTTTTTACTGTACCCCTAAGTATTTATATTGTCAATCTTCTCTAAAAATACTTTGCAAGGCAGCTGTGCATAGCAAATCTACATAAAATAAATGTGCTACACATTACATAAAACATAAGCACTTTACCAGTCTGTATCTTTACAAATTTAATGATTACTCAGTCTAATAAGTGAAGATTCTGCTACCAAGTTCCAATTTCATACTCACACAATGGGAAGTAATTAGTATTTAATATTAGCCATTGTTTTAGTTTCCTCATGCCTTACCAGGAGTCTTTTATTGCACTTCATGATAATTACTCTGGCCAACCTGTCAGTATCAAGCACATTGTATTACATTCAGGTAACCACTAGCTGGTAATTATACTAAATCAAAGTAATTGGAGTTGATCATTCTTGGCTCTTGAGAGTCTTAGTATCACAAATGACATCACAATCAGTCAAAATCTCTTAATATTTGCTGCATTGCCTTTGACTATACTATTTTTATTTCACATCACACTCATTCAAAATATGCACAATGAGCAAAATTTACATTTGGGTTATTTAACATCTTACTGTGCTCAACATCAAGCACATTATATTATGGTCAAGTAACTGCTTTCTTGTAATTATGTTGAATAAGAGTAATCAGAGTTGACCATTCTCAGCTCTTGAGAGTCTTAGTATGGCAAATGACATAAAAATTAGTCAAATCCTTTTAATATTTGTTGCATTGCCTTTCACTATACTATCTATATTCCACTTCATGATCATCCAAAATATATACACTGGGTAAAATTTATGTTTGTTTATTTAATATCTTACCATGCAACATCACACATGAGGTATTTGTGAATTGTCATGATTTCAGAACATCTGACTTATGATACAAGACATGATCTCACTAAAAATATAAATACCTTGTGAAATTCATCATATCTTCTCAGCAGCACCTTTTATCCCACCACTTTCACTCTTTCATTGCTATCAACATGAACTTTGGTAATGCTGAAGCTATTGCTAAATTCACTGAAGATACACATGCAAGTGAACCCATCCCATGTGGTAGAAGCAGCTGCTCAATCATTCTCCAGCCTGGTGACAGCAAGCACTATATTGCAGGTGGTACTCATGGTAAATTTGTTTGTGATGGGTGTTTTGAATATTATGCAAAGAAACCAGATACACTTCTGAGTAAGGAGTAAGTCTGAATTATTATTAGTATATGATGAAAATTTTCTCACACCAGATAGGGCCTGATATTGCAAGTTGCTTATCCAGTACAAATTGACAACTACCCATGGACTCCATCATAAGTATGTCTTTTATATTTTCATTTAACAATAATATACTAATATACTTGATGTTTAGGCCCTGCAATTGCAGATCAGCTCAGTTCTGAAATTTCTGAACAGAATTCAGTGGCTTCATGATCCAGTACTGTTGATGTACAGTCTATCAGAGCTTCTGTAAACCAGGCTCAAAGAAAAGGTATGTAATTAAATATTTTAACCATGATGTTTTTTGATATTTTGTTTAGATTCCAGTTTCCTTGCATGAAAGATTACACATCTTCCAAACAGCCTTCCCTCAGCAGTACTGCAGCAATGGTCACATACACCTGATTCTACTCATCAACTGCCAGCTGTGGGAATACCAAGTTCATGGTAGTGTTGCCGCTGGCTCAGCTCCAAGCCACTGAGCTGGTAAGCAGAGCTGGCAGTTGAGTGAGCTGAGCAGACTTTTTCACTCATTGCTCCTGTCAGCTCAGCTCAAACTGATGAGCAGTAGCTGACAGCTCTGAACCAGCTTAAGCAACCACTCAGGTATGTGAAAACGGGGCAGAAAAGTGATTCCAAGTGATTCTGCAAAAATGTCAAGTTCTCTCAAATTCTTCATTGTGTTTGCTACAACTATAATTCTGTATGATTCATGATTTTATAGCAAGTTAAAAGCAATCCAATATGCAAGTATTTACAGCAGGACTAAGGCCAGAGATTGAATTCTGATTCCATGCTCCCTTAAATCAGGGTCAATAAGGTTAACATGACATTGACAGTACTAAGCAAGTACCAAGTGCTTGCATTAATTTGTGTGAAGTAATATATCATGTCTCTGAATATTCTACTATAGTACTGGGATATTATAGTTTTAGCTCGTCATTCAACATCCAAATTTCCATGCATGATATCTACAATCTGACATTAATTTTCAGACTTATGCTAAGTATTTGCAAAATTTCAACCACAAGCCGAACCATAAAATTAAAGCTTGCAGAAACACTAGTTAAATTAATTGGCCTTCTCTTCCAAGAACACATTTCCAGTGCTTTCTGCTAGTGACAGAGCTGTACATACCATTACCTATATAATTCACTTGTTATCTCATATGTATCTATACATCCTCTGACATATGGCTCATTAATGCAATAGGCTCAGTAACTCAACTGCTAATTTTTTATTAATATCCAATCTCTTGAATGATAATTAGCATTTGAGTGGCTGCTCAAGCAGCTCAATGAGCAGAGTTGCAATGAGCAGAGCAACCCTTGATTGGCTCAGCTCAGCTCATTGAGCTGACAGCAGGAGAAGCTACTATGAGCTGAGCTGAGCTGAGCAGCAGCAACACTAGTTCATGGTCAGCAAATGGTGGAATCTATGCAGTGTCTCAACAAATTACTTCCTCAGGGTACTCTGGTTCACATTCACTCTATAAGGCAGAGCAGGACAAGTACCAGTGATTTAGTTACCAGGGACACCAATTTGAAACAATTAGCATTATAGTTCAGGCAGTCTGTGAGATTTCTGGTAAAACTAGGCCTGAGTTGATTTCAGTTTGTAACTAAATTATATTTTACTGTGAACACTATTGCTAATATACTTTGAGTAGAATCTACAAGAAGGCCACCAGAATATCCCAGCCATGATTACACCTCAGGACTTAATCAAATTGGTAGAGGATACAATGCTACCTCAACTTCAGAAGGTGATGCATTGGTTTCCATTTAAAACCAAGTCACTTACCATTTGTGAGCTTTGTAATTGGACAGATCTTGCATGCATGCAACAAGACCAGCCATATTTCTATAATCACTTTTTTGGACAAGGACAAGGCAAAGCCAAGAAGAATGTATTTAAGATACCTTCAAAGCACACTAGTCAAAGCCAATGTTACCTACTGGGCAGCATCTCTACTGTCTTATTCATATTCATACATCTCACAGGTGATATCAACCACAGGAGAGCCTCCTTTCAAAATCCCTGAGATATGCTTTGTGAAGGCTGGTGTTGGCATTGTTCATGACACTGCTGGTAGTAAGCCTGGTGGAAAGTCAGCAACAATGTGCAATGTCTACTTGCCGGAAGAGTTCATCAATAATGAAGGAAATGACTTCATAAAATTCATTCACAATGGTTCTGCTCATCCTCTTCTAGATGGAAGTGATCCACTTTATGCCATCGCAGAATTTCTCTGTTTCATGCAGCATATTCAGTATGAAAAAACTGATTCCTTGGTATATGTATCAGATCTACAAGGTGTGCAGTTTTACCATTTTATTTTGAGTGTTCTTATATAATTTTTTATAATACAGGAAGTGCCACACTTTTATCTGACCCACAAATAATGACTGCACCATGAGTTTATTTTTCAGCTACTCAAAGAGATAGAGTAACATTTCAATTAAGATCACTTGAAGATGATGCCACCCTGTTTGGCCAGGGGAATGTGGGTTCTGCATTCAATAATTTTGCACCTGAGCATACTGTACCATTTTGACCAACTGTTTGGTCATGTGTCACACCAGACCATGAACAGAACAGTTGAGCAGCTTGGTCATGCATCACAGGGCATTGTGAACACAGGTACAGAGAAACTAATATGGGGCTTGAAATCAATGAAATTGTGGTCAAAATTACAAAATTAATGCATGTACATATATACAACTACTGTTCCTAATGTTCTTCCAAGCTATTTGTTGAATATAATATATTTTTCTTTTTTTTCCTCTGCCTATGTCCCAAATCAAGTGTTGCATCAACCATAACATCATTAACCACCTCAATTTGTGTGCTTTCTGCATCTGCTACAAGCTGGAGGCCACCCAGATTATTACCAATTATACTGGTTGTCTGTTGAGCTTGAGTGTGAATGTGTTCCAGCTAGCATCTCATGCTATATATAAGTGAAAAGAGTAGATGATCACCTCTGCCAATAGGGTGAAAATTGATGAGAAGAGTGAATTTTTCTTTATGCCTGTGAGGTAAATCACAAATTGTAGTCATCAGTTGCCTAACTACCAATGCAGCATCTCCCATTAGGTATATTCAATCAACAAAATTGACTGCAAACAGAACACCTTATTGGTCACACATTTCAGTAACTATCGAACAGAGGTTTAGACCATCATGCTCCAACAGGTCCAAACACTTGGTTGAAATGATACAGTATTTGCAACAATTACTGTGAATGGTTTAACTTAACAACTCTCAATACAGCATCAAAATCTAGTCCCTTGCATGCTGTTACAAATTTGGAGTCATGTTAAGGATCTGTATGACCTTTTTATATGAGCTTGTAGGTACTTTGATTAGAATCACTCCATAAATAGATCAATTATCTACTACTATGTTTGAAACAATCTATAGTACCTTCAGTGAATTGTGCAATTTCTAAACAATGCATTACTGAATGATAATATTAATGGAGATGGTACTTGGTGAAAAATTAATTGTTATAAAGGTCACAAGTGTCATTTCCATGGAGGAAATGACACTCATGACTTTTATATCACATGATAAATTCACATGCATTTGATCTTGAGTTCAACTCCTGCTGTGCACATCAAGCTATTACACACAAATTCAGTGGACTATTCTTGCAGACATGATCAACCCTATTCCAACAACTCACTAGAAAAATAGCAGTAAACATATGCTACTGCACTCTGTATGCTTTTTCAGGTTACAAGTCTCATCTCAAAGCTAGGTTTATACAACATAGACACTTTTTTAACATCTTATTTCTCAATTGTATCTATTGAACTTAAGTGAATGTACAAAATAATTAGTAATGACACATGCTATAGTACTCTATTGTAATACCAAGTCTTACATTTGCATCTGAATACAGTAGGACTTGAAGCTTGGACTAAGTGGTTAACTGAAATTCTGGCTGAACAAGATGTGCCTAAGAACATATCTAAGTGACTGCCATCTTGCTGAATGTCAGAGTTCAACTGCTTTGATCTAGTTGAGCATGGTTGTCTGGCTTTCCATAGCATGGTACATCTGAAGCTCTATGCCCAAAAGTTGCAGTGCCTTGGCAATTTCATCCATTACTATAGCCTCTACTGAACCTGATGCAAGCACATGAGATGCAGAGCAAGAATGATAGCTGAAAACTTCGATTGGGTCTGTAGACTTGATGAGAATAAACTCTGACTCAAATCCAATGAGGAAATCAACATTGGATATTGCCTTTGCTTCTCTAAAACCTGATAGATCACATCAATGTCATTAGGAAGAATAACAAATGGCACTGACTTTACAACATGCTGCAAGGCTCTTCATGGACAGATGTCTGCTTCCACAGATAATCTACCATCCTTGGTCTTTACAGGGGATTTTTCTTCAAGCCAGCCCATTACCACCACATGCTTTGGAGCATACCCACACAGTTGCAACATAGACAGGTCAGGTACATAGAGATATTCACCCATCACAGTGAAGCCAGCAGCCAGGCTCTTCAACTGAATGCAGCCAAATGATGCCTTGGAGATACCAATACCAGGCCTTGTTCCGCTCAACAACTGTTTGAAATATTTCACTGGCAGCATGCAATATCAGACAACATTGGTAAGATCAACCCATTGAATATGCATGTAGCCTGGTGGCATATGAACAATGAAGGTATAATATGGAATGCAAGGAAGTGCTTACTTGCACCAAGGTCATCTACATTTTTTGTAATAACCACAGGAGGTGGTGTCGATGGGTAGTGTTGGATACCAAACTCGTAGCCAGGAGTCATTGTAGGTGCATTGACTGGTAGAAGAGTATTACTGGTATATAAATCCAAATGCCAGTCGATGTGATCCTGGGTCAGTTCCTAGTTCATGTTGTATACCTCCTCATTTTCTGCAATGTCTATTGAATACCCCTATTGGCTGGAACAATGAGACACGTTTGAATGTTAAGTTCCCTGTAAATTGGTGCCATTGTGAGACATGCTCTGACAGAAAGATGACAAATAATGGTGTTAATGTGTCTCATGAACATCAGCTAGTCTTGAGTCTGAGCCTGGGTACTTGAATGTAAAGTATAATTGCAATATAGGGAGGTGGTGATCCATACTTTATTCGCTGGTATGTCATAAAATGGAATGCGGCCGAAGCAATGCTGGAATTTAGTGGCCAGAGAGACTGTATAGAAGCATCAGTGGGGAGGTTAGACTTTTGATTTGATTTGAATTAAATGCAGTAACTTGAATTTGAAGAAAGCTAACTTTGTGTGAAATTCGACTTGCCAGATACTTATGGCCATCCATCAGCCCCAGTCATCGACCACTCATATTAGATTCTGTGTGTTTGGGGAAATATGGTGATGATGGAGGGAAATTGGAATATATGCAAGCATGTTCATGGTTTTTGAGGTGAAATTGGACCACCAACAAGCTTCAAGCTTGCTTTGCAGAACCTTGACTGATACTCAATGTACTGATCGCATATTTGGATCAGGGCTCTTGTTGGCAGTCAAGGTCCCTGCTTTAGTGAGTTATGAATCAAGCAGTGCTGCAGGAAGGGGATGGGAGTGAATGAACCAGACTCCACTGATATCAGAGTCCCTCCTTCAAGTTCCACTAGCTAGACATGATCGAAGCTTGAATGTAGCGAGGTAGTGGAGAGTAGCAGTTAGTCCCACTGGTCCACTGCCAATGATTAAGACTCATGCATTTGGGGCATTGGTAGCCTAGGTCTGGTTGGACAGCTGGGGCTCAAGACATAGGTGAGGGGCCAGGGATGAGGGGATGAGCTGGGTGTTGACTCTGTTATCAATGGGTAAGTAATAAGTCCTTGGTGAATTCGAAATGGCTACTTTTCGTTTCTTCATATGATGACATGGCAAGTAACTCATCAGTAAAAAAGCACACGGTGTACTGTACTAACACAATCAATTCGGCAGTAACACATAATGCACCTCCTGGGTATGCCGAAATTTAAGGGTAAGTAACACATCTGAGGTAGAAATGCTGAATTTTCCCAAAATTTTTGTCCCCCCCCAAAAGTATTATTTTTAAGGTCTGTATTTTATCTAAACTACCGTACAAGTTATTGTAGAACATTAGCATAGTTTGATGTACCTTAATTACTTGATTGAATAAACATTCAATGCTTGTGCTTAAATGGCCAATGACTGGTTACAATATTCAAAGAAGTAAAATAATTGCACACTAAGGGGATTTGAACCAGCAGTCATATGACAGTACAACCAAAATTCATCACAGAAACATTACTTACTGTACCATCTATCCACTAGACAACATTGCTTTAATTTTAAAGCTACATGTAACAATAAAAATACCTGACATGCCGAAAATTACAATATGTAATGCCTAAAATCTTGAAGTGCTGAATGTATCTATGGGTTTGGGATGTAACACACTGTGAAGGGTGCCGAATTGATTATATTAGTACAGTACATTGGATTGGTGGCAAGGGAAAGTGCTGAAATCGTTTTATTAGTAATACATTCCCATAGCACAACTCTGAGCCAATAGAAAGCGAATAAAATAATTCCTCCACAATACATTGTAATACAATTATTTCTGGGATATACAATGCTTGTACAACAGTTCCTGTTCATTGCAATGTCATTTTATATATATTACAATTTTCTTCCAATTTATTCCCATGTTCTTGACATAATACAAGTTCAACGCAAGATTTCTTGCACATTACATCAGTAGGCAACTATTTTACTAACATGTAATGGACGTAAAATAATTCTTTCAATCAGAGTAATAAACATCATATTACTATGCCAACTACTACTCTATGATATATAAAGAGGTATAATAACATAGTATCATTAGTATTGACAAAAGAACTTGGGGGAATCTTCCTGGCGAGTTGTGTTAGGCTGACAGAACCAAGCTAGTTGTATGTAAGTGCAAGTGTGTGTGAAGAGGGTGATGTTTAACAAAGATATAGTGATCATAGGTTTTGGCGAATGACGATGAAGCTAATATGTCCGGAAAATTGATAGGACTCAGTCTGTCTCATTGTGTCCTCTTTCATTCTCATGCATCCAGTTCTGGCTCTGTCTATCTTCAGTGTTAATGTGGTTTTATAAAGCCTAAGGGCTACTGCAAGCTGTGCTCTGGCAAATGCAGCTACAAGTACAGAAATTATACTTATTCATTGGCTATGGAATACATCCAAGTCCTTGCAATGCCCAGATGCAATAGGACCTGATACGACACCACTGTTCTATGTCAGTCCCCTTTGGTGCCCCATGCGAATAAATGACAAACCATAGTACCCAATTTCACCATCCACCAACCTATCCATTTCCACTCATGTCAATGTATATTAGCACCTCTTAGATGGGAGTCCAAGTGGGAGGGGAGGTGACATGGAACTGGGAGGATGGAGATATAATGTGTACAAGTGATTGTGATCGTAGATGGCATGAGAAATATTTTATGGCAACATGTTTTGCACCACTAACCGCAGCTATTGGCAGCTATCATTGTCTGGGGTGAAAGAAAGCTGACGCCCTTTAAAATGATGGGTGTCCAAGGTGTCAGGGTGTCCGGGTAACTCTGCGAGTATTTGTTAGACTTGAAAATGAAGTTAAGCATACCTCGTTAATGATAATACCAAATTGCTTAATTCCAGTTGCAGTGTTATCCTACAATCATGTAGGTAAATGAAATTTCGGGGATAAAGCACCAGACCAAAACACACGAAGTAATGTTGGCTAATAGTACTTCCAGAAGTAGCGGATTTGGTCCCAATACGAAGAGCTTGGTCACTAAATATGATAAATTTAGAGACATTCGCAACTTGAATGATGATATCTTACTTATTGATAATAGTATTTCCTGAAACAACTACAATAGAGACAGTCACATCCGAATCATTAGATCCCTGAACAAAAAATCAACAACAGATGGGAACAAGATGGGTAGCCCACAGAGTAGTTGTTTCACTTTAAAATGAGGTTAGATCCCTTGTTGATAGTGAGATAGTAATCCCAATGTTAGCAGATATTTCCCCCGATGGCACTTGCATGATATGGTATGGTATTCACCTGATTCTTCATAGCACTGCAATATATATAATTAGACCTGTGAGATAGGAACAATGATTGCGAGACAGAGAATGCAGGAGTTATAAAAAATAAAACAAATTAGAGTAGACTGTTAGTGTAATTAATGATTTTCACCGAGTTACGAGGGTATGTTGACAGGAGACTGGCCCAACAGAGAGAATGACTCATGAGACAGGATCAAGGGTTCTATGTTTTATAACAGCATAGTTAAAATGAGGCATTTTATGTTGATAGTTAAACGTTAAACGTTTAGGCCTAAGGTCTCTGCAGTGCTTGAGTGACGGGCCCACTGAAAGGGGTGGGGGATCGCATAAAATTCATACGGGCTGATTACATAATGCGCCTCGACCTAATTTGTATTGTTTGTTTTACCTTGAGTTACCAAATAAACACATCACTGTAATGCCGTTATGCAAGCTTGGCCCGTGCACGTGCACATTCGCTCACAGTGTATCTTGCCTGAACTCTTGCTTTCTTTTCCCCCACTTCTTCCCTTCCCTGCCCTCCTCCCACTCCCCTACTCTTTCCCCTCTTCTTCCTTCCCTTCCCCTTCCCTTCCCTTCCCCTTCCCCTTCCCCTTCCCTTCCCTTCCCCTTCCCGTTCTTTTTGCTGTTCTCTGAGTCCTACTCTGAGTACCTTCAAGTTCTCCCCGACCGGTACATCTGAATTCTGACCAATATCGAAGCTGAAGTTCTGCCTGCAACCAATGCTTTCATCAAGGCTAAAACTCCATTCACTCCAGCTTCTGTATGATATTGAAGCTCACTATTTGTCTCTCTAGAAATCTTGTCCTGGCCTCCCCTTTCTTCTCTCCCTCATCTGCATTCGCAGGTGTGTTTGATTCATATATGCGGACTCTTTGGGGCAATGCCACAACATGGAGCTCGTGGTGCATAATCTAGTGCTCAGGGCAATGTATCCATTCTTTAGTTCTCCTTTTCATGTTGTGGCGTGTGCTTGAGCAGTGGGTATACAAAGGACTTCTGGGTTGATTGGAATGCCATGCTGTTAGGATTTGAGCTTGAAGGGGGAGGGGGGTGCCATCGTGTGGTTCTTGAATCGGTTACTGGAGTCATGTTGATGTTGCCTTCAGACATGGAGGAGAGATTATGCTCTTCCACTGCAGTTCTGTTATTGATATATTATCACTCTTGTTATCTTCTTAGACAGAGAAGGAGATGGGATTAAGCTGGTACTGCTGCCATGCAGTATGTTCAACGACACTTTCTTTCCTTTGCTCTACTCTTTCCTCCACTCTTTGTTAGTGGATTCTTTGAAACGACATTTTAACATTTTTTCAGACGTTCGTCCACAGTGGATTGTTCCACTTGACAGTATTCAGAAGTGGGCTCTTCTGGATTGCTGCGCCCTCGTCAGGATGGTACTGTGGATTGGCAGCTGTGTGTGTTGTCACAAGAGCAGGGACAAGGTAGTTATCCTGTTCTTCATTGCCTAACCTGCATCTGGGTGAATGGTGATTTCTGAGCGTAACACATACTGATGGTGGATATCTTATACCACCAAGTTCTACTGGTGGTCTCTGATCATCTTTATATTTTCAGTAGGTCTGTGCATATATTATACTTGTGTGTTCGTTTAATTTGTTGGGTCTTCCTTGTTGTCACTGTTGAATGTTCTGTATATCTCTTGTGTCGTGTATAATTGTTTTAGTATAGATTGTTTAAATTTGATTTTTGGTTTGCGTTATCGCTCAATCTAAGAGGTATATAAGCATTGCACTGTTATGTGGGAATTCATTCCCACTGCTTTCCAATGGGTGGGAAATATTCTATTGGATTATATTAGATTCCAAGCTTTCTATTGCATCAAAATAATTTTAGTCCTTTACATGGCGACAAAATAATTGCTCTGGTATGTATTTTAGCAATGTAATCCATTGTATTTCATGCTCACAACCCTATCCCATGCCGATAATTATTGCTGACTATCCCAAGCAACCCCGGCTTCCATGGCGCTCACAACAAATCCAGTCATTACAATACATTTTACATTATTTTATTTAATTCTACATAAATCTATTATATTCCGTTCCCTATGTATGTGGCACACTTTTTTACTGATGCTGATCTGGGAGGGTGGTTGAGGTAGTGGTCGATGGGTTAGGGTTAAAAAATGATTGTGCTCGTTGATGCCCTCAACTTGCCAATTCCTCTTTCTCCATCCTAAATTAATGGTATGTTGGCTCTACCATCTGATGTCTTGCTGCCACTGGTGATCTTCGGAGTCCAAAACCCTGAAATATGCCGACTGCTGCTTTAAGTGGGCTTTGAAATTTTGAAATTTGACCTCAGACTAGGAAACACAGTCTTCGCACATGCTTGATACTTCCACTCCCACCGTTTCTTCTCATTGATGCCCATAGCACTTAGGACACTGTTGAGGTATCGAACCACACTGAACAGCCTGCCCTTCAGCGTCTCTTGCACCTCATCTCCTGCTCTTTGGTTCCCTCGAATGCGGGTTGCTAATTCTAAGCTACCTGTCATCAGACTCTCCTTTGTACTACAAACACTACACACAACGTCAACATGCTCACAAAGCATCTCTAGCTCAACCTCAAGTGTCCCCGCTCCCACACTTTTGTATAGAATCTGCTACAGGTGCAATGGAACTCAACGCTCAAAGGTGCTAGGCACGATAATTGGTACGTCCCACCACAGTTCATTCATTCATCACCCAACAGATTGACACTCGGCAGGCCTCTCAATAGCCTCCATCATCTTCGCTATATCCACCTGGTACACCGCATATGACCTCTATAGAAGAGCAACAGCACTCGACATCATATCCCAGCTTCAAGCCCAATCCTACTTGAATACCTCTGTATCAGGTATGCTCCAATCCATCAAAACCATCACGTCCATTCTCGCGAAAGTAACCGACCCCCCACCGGATCTAAACTACCTCCTCGATATCATAGAAAAGTATATCAAGCTACATCAAGCGGAAATGGACAACTACGAGGTGGATGCTCTGCAGCTTATGCTTCTGCCTGTGTCGCAGGAGGTGTGGGATACGCTTCGTTATGTGGAGTTTGCAAAGTGGAATCTTGTGGTGTGTATGAAGGCAATGGAATTGGTTATTGATTGTTGTATGCAGGAGCTGGGCCCAGTAGTTTTGGTAGATAAACTTATGGGATTGGTGCTTCAAAATTTGACCGTAGTGGCTAGCATTGCGGTAGAGGAAGAGGCGGGGAGGTTGGGTGATTGTGTAATGGGTGATAAGAATCGGAAGGAGGAGGAACAGAAGGCTAAGAGTGATATACAAGTTATTGGATGATGTTGTTGCAATGTTCACTTGGGTTTAGACACGGCAAGTTTCATTAATATCATTTTTGTCTTAGAGCGAGCGCGTCTACCGCTAGAGAAGGAAGCTCAATAAGAGGTATATGCGGTGATCCACTGACGATGCATTGAACTAAAACTGTGCATAGAAGATATAAATACAAAATCCGCCAGTCCATATAATCGCAACAGGGTATATTACAATCCATGCACCGGTAACTACTTCACCTCTCCTCCCTCTTGCACACTGCCACCTCCATCCCCAGCATCAATAGTAGCCGCAACATCAAACAACGTATCAGTCATCGCCAACTCATAGTTTGAAAGTTTTATCATAGTATAAATTGGCAAATTTCCCACTTGCACATTCTCATCAATCATGATCAACAATTCACTGAACTGCAGATAAAGAAGGAGTTTAGCTGCATCCTTTGGAGTGCTAGCTATCATTTCCTGGAAGTTCGAACCTGCGGTTACGAATTTCTTGACTTTTATTTTGCTGTCAATTATCTCTCGCCATCGTTTTGGATGTGTTTTAAAGTCCTGTTTGAATTTTGAGATTAGGCTGTCCCGATTGGATGAGTGGTCACCGGGTTGAGACATTTCACTGTACAAAGCAGCCAGCTGAGGATTTTTATAACTCCAAATGGCCTTCTTTATCCAGTTCTGATTCTGTATCCGATCACGCTCGTCTTCAATGCGTTTTAAAATGCCTAGGATGATGGATATATGCTCCAGCAGCTCTTCCGGTGTGGACGTTTTATCTAAATGGAAAAGGCAAAGGCGTAGTTGTAGATCGCAAACTATTTCTGCTGCATTGTGCATACACTCCAATTCAGCTTGCCATGAGGTTGCTTCATATGCCATAGAGATGGAGAAGAGGGTTAAACTGGCTGGTTCATGATTGTAATGTAAGTTGAATTTTTGGAGTAATACTACTGTACTGACTGATGGCTGCGCCCCTCCGTATCGATCTTCGTGCTCCATTTGTCCTGTACAGAGCTCGATAAAATAGACTTGAAATCGTGATAAGTGGAGATGTGGCATTGGTAAGTGACGAGGTGGTGTGCAGAGCTCGTGCTCGTGCCTGTGGTTCTGCAGTGAATGACAGTGTGATCTGAGTCTTTGTTCTTGTTCGAGGGAATCTAGTAGCAGTGGTGAGGGTAGGAGAAGGTCGAAAAGACAGCGTGTTCAGTGTAGTACGCGACTTTGATAGTGTCCTTTGTGACATTGCTATCGATGAGCGGGTTGGCGAAGATGGAAGTTAAGTGTGAGAGTGGGGAGTGCTAAGTATTGCCACGGGTAACGCGGTAACGTGCAGAGTATCATTCCGGCCATCAGCCCGCTAATAACTAAACTAACTCTGCATACCTAAGTACACTGTTTACTTTGGGGACCCAAGCACAAAGTTTTAACGTTAGCTGTTAGTAAAACACACATTTGTAGTCAAATACTTGACCTAAGTAACATTCTCAATTAAATCACAGATTAATAGCAGAATCTGGAGATGTGGGATAGTCAAGACATCCAGTACATACAAAGAAATTTAATGTGCTCTTAGTTTGACTTGTGCAAGCACGAAGTCTTAAGCCCAGGACCCACGACAGGGGAGCACGATGAAGGATAATAAGTATTCCACCCACCCCGGGAAGATGTACCTTTATATCCCGAATCTCAAATGTTGTCAATGTCGGCATGCCAGAAGGTTAGGATAGGAACAGGGTCGAAACGATAGACAAATATGCCAGTTCAATGCCAAACCTAAGTCCGACAAAGCACAAATTGTACAGAGGAAATATCAGAATGCTAACGAAATAAGTGTGTCAACGAACCTAAGTTGTGAATAGCACATGTGGAGTACTATCCCCAGCCTGGTGGATAGCACAGATTTGCCAGACACACGACTCGCTACCGAGGAATATGTGTGTTCAACGCCAAACCTAAGTTGTGTGGACATCGTGCATGCCAAACCTGGTGGGTACAACACATATTTGCCTGTCGGAAAAGCCAGGGATGAATGTCGAGGTTTCAGATAGTATGGTTGTTGCCAGAGACCATTGAAGTTCGAACCAAAGCTGCACAAGAAAAAGAGAGGAGTGAGAGATTGTCGAGATTCGAGAAGGAGAGTACGCACTTTTTGAAACTGCCAGGCATGACCCTGAGACATCATCAGAGACCGCAGGCAGCGGACAACATCGTTTGCTAGAGATGAAGAAACGTTGGTAAATAGGCATTCCTGAGCCAGAAGATGGGTCCAGGAGGCTGACATGAACAATGGACAGGCAATATTGTAAAATGTATATATTATCTACGGTAAGTTACAGTAAATCATAATGTATGCATACTGTAAATTACCATAGGTTACCAGATAGGAAGTACTTAGGAGGCTGATTCTCACATCTCTAGGGAAGCTGATGCACAAGGCATTCCTACAGTTGGGGTCATGCAAACACCACCAACTTTAATATCTCAACAACGCGAATTTTTTGGCACAAACTAACTTCAGATTCAGAATCAGCAGCCTCAGAAACGTCAAAAACCGATGTTTTCGGAAAGTTCCCACGAGAGAATAGGCGCGCCAAAATTTTTGACCAAAAAATCGACATGTTACAGGGTCTAAATCTACCTGATTCAGGCCATGGACCCTATCACGGCATAGGAGAGAACTGAAATGTCCAAGGAAACACAAGTTTTGACTCAAAACTGTAAAACTACGTACATAATTATAAGTATGCACTTTGTGTGCACTTACATTTTCTAAAGTAAGTGTCAAACAAAGGAAATACTACCATGCTGACACATCAGAGGTTGCTGACTAAGGCTGTCAGCTTGGCATGCTGGTCTGAACTCCGAGTCCCTACAGCGGAGACTAAATGTATTGATAACTTTTATCTACTCCAAGTCTACTCACTTCAATATTCTTGATGGGCACATCAAGGCTTGAAATAAGATCAATGCTACAATTCCTCATCAGGATGGAATTTATAGCCTTGAATCTATGACTTGTCAAGAATAAAATAGTTGTCTAATGCCATTACTTTAAAGTTTGTAGCAATTAGTATGTAGTACTATTGATTACATATTTCTTTATAGTAACGTTTTTTTACTGCTGTTGCTGCAGTGTTTCTATACAATCCATTTAAGCAAGATTTAATACCTTTTAAAGGATTTTTGGGCATTTTTTACAATGTATACTACAGGTATGACCAGTTACTTAAGATTTTTTAGTGCCAGAACAGGTACTCCGGTGGGGATTATTTTGATGGAATCATAACTAGATTAATGAAAGGATGCCAAAAATGAAATTTCCGGGATTTTGCCTATTTTTTTCGGCCGTACGCCAAATTTTTGGGTCAAAAATACAAAAAATCAGTATGAGCGAAATCGGCTTGTGGAAATCAAAAGCTAACCCTCGAAATATGCTATTCTGACGGTTTTCGGAGGTCAGAAGTCATTTGAGCTGTGGGAAAAAATCAACCAAAAAAGTTGGTGGTGTTTGCGTGACCCCAACTATAGCAACCAGACAACGAGGTGCGCCTGCATCCCACGGTGGCGGGATTCCCACCTTCTTCACGCCATCAAGCCAATATTTAGTACTTCTTTTCATTTCATCAATCATCTCAACATAATTAATTAACCGAAAGAAGCCACGTGTCAATGCTTAAAGCATTGTGCACTGGCCAATGCCTGCAACCATCTGCATAAAATACAGGTTTCTTGGGTATTACTAAATGAGAATATGTATGAGAATATGCAGATCAACTAATTCTGACTGTCTGTAATATATACATAAAGAAATAAGGCCGGCAAGCGGCAAGGCCCACTACCCCTTGATTTACCTTGACTCTCATTCACCATGACACGTTGCAATTGTTGAGTCGCTCATTAAACATACTGTTACAATTTCTCGATGTTGTATTGTAACTATAGTAGTAATTGGGACTGTCATTATTACTTTGCAGTAGAATATTGTAAGAATTGAATGAAGTCAGCCTTATTTGTTATCAAGTCTCAATGAAAGAATCCTTATACTGTTAAATTGAACATGTGATGCTGATTCATTGCGACCCCAAATACCGCCCTAACATCCTCTCCGCCTCATCCCATCCGTCGCCAATGGCAGATCGACTCAACAAATTCAAGTAAGCAACCAATGCGGGTGGGTTGAGCTTTTCGTGAAGAACTTTGAGCACATCACGCCACATGGTCCAGGGCAATCAGAAGCAGATGGGGGTGATATATTGCAGGAGGGGTGGATCTGTGTGTTGTTAGACAGATAGAAATGGGGAGAGGAGAGAGGAAAGAAAAGCAGAGTCGAAGAGAGGGACAAAAGAGAGGGAAAGAGGGATGGATGAAATAGGAAATACTTGATCTTTACAACCATGTCCCTCTTCAAATGGTGCTGCACATCAACATGTTTCCATGTGCTTATATCTATCAGCAACACCACGACTGAGAGGTATCCAATGTGCATGGGCTTGCCATTGAGCAAATTATCTTGTTGGCATCTTCGTGGTGGTGGAATTTGAGGGTTGTGCGGCCTAGGGAGGTTAGATTTTTATCATCTTTGTCTGTAATGTCATTAAGCAAGATATCTCAAGGATAAGATGAGGAAGAACATACCAAATAACACTCCTTCACCATCCCCTCCCCAATCCCCTCAAAGAACATCCTCACATCATCCTCCATCACCTCCTGATCCAAATTGGTCACATACAACATCTATGAAGAAGTCTGTGGCTCGATAACTTCATATAATGACTCTCGATAACATTGGACGTTCAGTTCTCAGCATGCAGATCGAATGGGTTATGTTTGTGCATGAGGAACGCCACAGATGATTCCTAGAATGTGGAATACACTACATACCCATATCCATTACAGCATCCATCAAGTCATTTCTCTGCCAGCGTGTATTAGTACAGAATAGAAACTATAAAAGAGAAGAGACAAATACACCAATTTGAATTGCTTCAATAACACCATATGGCTTAAACAGTGCTTTCAAGTTGTCCTCCGTTGTTTCAGGGACCAAGGAGCAGATCTGCAATGTTCCCATGGGATATGGGGGCAGGCCTGCACAATGGTTTATGTGTTTGGGTTTCTGGGGATATGAGTCATGACAATGAGTGGGAAAAACAATCAAAGAGCCTTCCAGCTAGCCAATCACACAGCGTCCCAAGTCATCAGCCAATCATATTGCCAGAAAGTGAGATCCCGACCGCAATCCACAAATTGCCTTATAGGGAAATCCAAACGACCCTATAACCCAACTACCTTAAAAGGTAGTGGGAATATGTACGTAATTGATTCAAAATACGTACCAGGGCTTGCTAAGTATTCATGAGGTAGAAATATATTTATGGAAATTATGGAAATGCGGAAAACATATGAAAAACATAGATGAAAACATAAGGAAAACATACAATACGATATCCGAAGCATAAGGCTTCGAAGGATGCAAAGAAGAAGCGGATCGCCACACGCAATTCTTTAATGTCAATATGAAACACTTTGGGAACACCCTCGCATCATATCTCCGCGGTGGAGCAAATGCATGTAAGTTTGCTGAATTTGGAAGTGTCGGTATTACCATTCCCGTCATCGCGCTCAGAGACTACAGTGTACGTATAGTATAGATTTCACTTACATTTATTGGGGTCCGTTGTAATTACTGTACATTATGTAGCATTACTTTCCCACATCAGGTGAGTGGGGATGCTGGAAACTACGCTAGGGAAGTACGGTGGTGCGTGTAGCGTTCGAGCTTGTACGCGTAGTTCTGAGAGCCTGGTGACAGGTAGCTTGGTTGCCCATATTCGGGGGAATTGGAGTGCAGGAGCAGGAGACGAGATGGAAAAAGCGCGAAAGGGTAACCCGTGTAGTGCAGTGCGATATCTCGATAATGTCCTTTGTGCTATGGGCATCGATGAAAGTGGGGGTATAAGGGAACCTCGCGCGGGCGCTGTCGGCGCGGTTCTTCTAAGCCAAATCACAGCGCGGCTGTCATATATCAGAATGTGGACTCAGACCTGAGCCAACTCAGGGCAAGACACCAGATGACAGAGCAAACTTGGAGCAAACAGTCGAAAGGCGTTTGAAAGATAGGATGGGATGGAGAGGAAGGAGAGATAAGAAAACTGAGCGTGCTCAGCGTAGTACTCAGCGTAGTAGTATGATAAATTCAATGCGCTGAGTCGTGGGCGTCAACGAGTCCTCTATCCACACAGTTGTAGTTCAGTGTATCGTCAGTGGGTCACCACATATACCTCGTATTGAGCTTCCCTCTAGGCTAACGGAAGACATACTCGCTCCAAGACAAAAGTGACAGTTGGTGAAATCAGGCCTGCTGTGTATAACTTCCAAGTGAATACCACAACATCATCCAATAACCTGTACATCACCCTTGCCCTTCTCTTCGTCCTTCCGATTCCTATCACCCATTACGCGATCGCCCAACCTCCCCGCCTCTTCATCCTCCGCAATGCGAGCCACCACAGTCAAATGTTCAAGCACCGATTCCATAATATAATCTACCAAAACTACTGGGCCCAGCTCCTGCAGACGAACATCAATTATGAAGTCCATTGCCTTCATACACACCACAAGATTCCGCTTTGCAAACTCCACATAACGAAGCGTATCCAGCACCTCCTGCGACATAGGCAGAAGCAGAAGCTGCAGAGCATCCACCTCGTAGTTGTCCATTTCCGCTTTATGTAGCTTGATATACTTTTCTATGATATCGAGGAGGTATTTTAGGTGCGATGGAGGATCGGTTGCTTTCGCGAGAATGGGCGTTATGGTTTTGATGGACTGGAGGAGACCTAATGCTGAGATATTCGAGTAGGATTGGGCTTGGAGCTGGGATATGATGTCGAGGGCTGTTCCTCTTCTATAGAAGTCGTATGCGGTGTTCCAGGTGGATATAGCGAAGACGATGGAGGCTATTGAGAGGCCTGCCGAGAGTCGATCAGTTGTGTGATGAATGAATGAACTGTGGTGGGACGTACCGATTATCGTGCCTAGTGCCTTTGAACGTTGAGTTCCATCGCGCCTGTAGCGGATTCTGTAGAAAATTGGGGGAGCGGGGACGCTTGAGGTTGAGCTAGAGATGCTCTGTGGACACGTTGATGTTGTGTGTAGTGTTCGTGGTGCAAAGGAGAGTCTGGTGACAGGTAGCTTAGAACTAGTAGTTGCCCATATTTGAGGGAATCGGAGAACAGGAGACGAGGTACAAGAGACGCAGATGGGCAGGCTGTTTAGTGTAGTGCGATATCTCGACAGTGTCCTAAGTGCTGTGGGCATCGGTGAGAAGAAACGGTGGGAGTGGAACCATCAAGCATGCACGGGTCAAATTTCAATATTTCAATGCCCACCTAAAGCAGCCGGCATTTCATGGATTTGGACTCCGAAGACCAGTGGCAGCAAACAAGCAGCAAGACATCCATGTATCAAACAGTAAAGCAATCAAACTGAGTGGACGAGCACGATTAACCCTAACCCACTGACTCTCTTCCAAATAACTCGGATTTTAAGCAACACTAGCCATTTGGATCTAACTCGACCACGACCCAAAGCGACTACCCCACAATGAACCATCCATCGATAACCAGCCGCCCAACCCATCCCCTCCACCACCCACCCCACCAATGTCAACACCAAGCACACCAGCGACAGACCCCTACCCGCGCCCCAACCGCATCCTAATCATCGGAGGAGGACCAGCAGGCCTAACGACCCTCCACAACCTCACCACACTCGGTTCCTTCGACCGTGTTGAGCTCGTAGAAAGGAGGGACAGTATCGGTGGAGTCTGGTTCGTTCCCCTCCTTCTGCTTAGTTATATCATCACTCACTGAACCAGGTACCTCGATCCTCCAGATCAATCCCTGGGCCAGCTCACCGGCACCGCTGGCCCTCCCCCGCATACAAAGGAATGATAGGAAATGTCCTCCCGACCAACCTCTCCTTCCACTCCCTCCCCTTTCCCCAACGTCCAGATCCACACCAGCCCTTCCCAACATTATCAGAGACACATGAGTACCTCCTCGCTGTTGCTGCTCCGCACCTCTCCTCCGGTGCAGTACGGCTCAATACAGAGGTTCTGCGCGTGGAAGAGCAGAAGGAGGGGTGGAAAGTCGTTTTGAGAGATGTGGTGAAAGATGAGGTGAGGGAGGAACGGTGGGATGCAGTAGTGGGTGCCGTGGGGTGGTATGATAACCCTGTATGGCCCAATACGCCTGGGCTAGATGTCCTTCGTGAGCATGGGGTCGCGAGACATGCAAAAGTGTGGAGAGGACCAGAGGGTTACGAAGGAAAGGTACACCAACCCCTCTCCTCATTCTCATTCTCGCTAATGACATGTCATAGCGCGTCCTAGTAGTCGCCAACGCAAACTCCTCAAACGACATCGCAGCCCAACTAGCACCTATAGCCCAATCCCCAGTATACCAAAGCATTCGCAGACCAGCGTTCCCAGGCTTCCCAAGTCTCCCTGACGAGCGAATCGAAATGGTTTCCCCAGTGCAAGAGTACATTTTCCACGACTCAAGTGGTAAGGTCGAGGCGAAATTATCCGATGGACGAAGTATCCCCGATATCGACTATATAATCGTCGGAACGGGATACAAGGTCTTCCCAGACTTCATACACATTCTCAACACCAAATCCCAATTGAACCCACTAATCACCCCTACAACATACCCAAACCGCATCCCACACCTACACAATCTAATCCTCTACGCGCATAATCCAACGTTGGCGTTCACAGGTGCTCCAATGGCATTCACACCTTTTACCATATTCGATCTTCAGGCTACGTGGCTTGCGCTGTGCTGGACACGCACTAACCCCATCATGTACCCCGAAACGACTGAAGGGAGGCTGAAGTACGATGAGGACCGGATTCGCACCGTGGAAGAGTGGCGCAGTGGGATTGAAAATCCCAGTGCATTGATGGTGTATAATGTGCTTGGGATGGGTGAGGAGGATTATGCAAGCATGTTGAGGGCGGAGATAGTTGCTGTGTGCCCGGAGCTCGGGGAGGTCTTGCCTGTTTGGAGTGAGGAGAGTAGGAAGGCGAGGGATAGAATGTTTGTGGCCAAGTTGGACGCTTTGAGGTGGGCTAAACATGAGCGTGGGGAGGGAGAGGCGAGTGGTTGAATGGTTTATATGCTATTTCATTGGTACAATTGTTACAATTATTCTGGCTGTATGTTTTCAGTCAACTAGACTCTCGAGAAATAAAGAGAACATACTATATATTAACCAAAATTCCTTCCATCCAGTATTCTGAGTGAATAGTTCAATCAGCAAGGAGACCTCAAGCAAGAAACCGAACCTAGGCTGAGGCTGAGGTAGTGGACAGCGTGGGCGCAGTATCTGAAACAGCAGTGAGTAAAGTCTTGCCTAAGTTGTGGGGGACGAGACTCACTCGACGCGTCAAGACTAACAGGCGGGTGTCGGAGTTCGTCTTGGCCCCAGTAACAATTAGCGAAGTTGGGAGATGTGCACTTCGTGCACAGCCTCACCCATACCCAGCGAGTAATCCAGTAGGCAGATAGATTATAGAACGTATCGATAACCCAACAGTAAAAAGCACAACTTAATAATATTACTAGAGTACTTAACAACCGTAGCATAAATACCTACTTTCTACCAGAAACCTCAAGTGCGAGTCAAAGACAACACCATTCTTCACTTCAATTCAGATTCGCATAGCATTTCTCGCAGCAGCTGGTACGTTACACCTCCTTCCCCTCTCGCTGACCCAGCTAACGCTGGCATCGTAGCAGGGCTAACAACCCCGGGCTTCTTCAAACTCTCCACCCACTGCTACGATAGTAGAGTAGACAAACCGTGACGTGTTTCCCGTTGTTCAAGGATACAATGATCTAGAGCCTCTAGATCCTACCGTGCTGAATGGTCCAGGTTTACGAGTTAGTAGGCGAAGCTACAACCCTACAGCCACGGCCCGGTACAGCGGTACCCTCCGAGGATAGAAGTCCATCACATGCTCTTGATTGAGAGAGGTGCCAGTCGCAGCAGGCGACAGGGGTCATCTTCAGCGTAAAATATAACGAGGAAGGTCGGCGTTATCCTGGATATCGCTTTGCAATTACAGCAGATGGGAGCGATCCTCTATTTATTACGCTTTCAATGGATTCATCCTCGAGAACGTAGGTATATACTTACACAGCTCGAAGCATAAAAGGCTGAACGCTGTGCAGGTATCGAGCTACAGTGAAGTGTCCTGAGCGAGACGACAGCTTCAAGTCATCCAGTAGCCTGAATAGCTCTTACATTACAGGTTTGTGAGTAAGGCGAAGAGAGCGCTACGGTCCATGTTTAGGGTTGAATAAGTGAAGCTACCGCCCGAAAGCCAGGCGAAAGTAGCTTCCAAAGTCAAAATTTCATGATATGCCATCTTGGGATAGAGTGCTGTTAAGGAAGTGGCAGCCGCAGAGGGTGACTGAGGCTATCCACAGCGAGAATATGACGAGGAAGGGATGGTGCTATCCTGGCTGTGACTTCGCAATCCCAGCAGATGGAGAATATTTATCTTCAACAGATCACGCCTTCGGCAGCTTCAGTCCTGGTGAATGTATGTGTATAGAGGTTCACAGCGAAACCCGCGCGATTGGCATGAAACGCTAAACGTGGTGTGTATCAAGGTACAGCGAATTGTCATGAGCGAGGCGAGAGCTTCAAGTTATCCAGCTGCCCGAATGGTTCTTGCGGTACAGGCCTGTGGGTAATGCGAAGGGTGAGTGCGGACAGCTTTCTTTGTTAATACCTCTTCAGAGTCGATATTCACTTCGGCGCTCGCTTCAGTACCGCACCACGTCGCGACACAGCAGTAGAGAAAGAGCGAATTTGCCTGTGTTCAAGTTAATGAACGTTGTAGATTGACCACTGTAAAAGACATACCTTGAAAGTTCTCCCCCTCACTACTCTGCAGTCCAGAGGCCATATAATTTTTTCTCGCGAAGAAATGATACCTTCTAAGGGCTTGGGGGATTCCGCGTTGGCACCTACGCCATCGATAACCATCGGTAATAGTTCCAAAAGACGTTCGCTATCTCAACTTGCGTGTGGACATATGCATCCAGAACCGAGGGAGCTACTCGTGTTCAAGGATCAGATCGGCGTTTAAACGGCTAGTCCTGGGTGCAGTATACAGTGACGTGCCACCTCGAGCAGGTGGGATTATGGATGCTGTACATACGAGAAGCCCGGCAGATCTCTGACTGGTAGCCGTGTCCCGTGTAGAGTGGCCACGCACGGCTCGTGACGAAAGAGCACGACCACGCTACGATGTGCTCATCTCCAACACGTGGGTACTGCTCCCGCCATCAGCTAGAGGCGAGCATCCAGGCCCCTCCAATCCTCGAACGATACCATTGCTCGATGAAGCCCGCAGGGTATGGGGAAGAGAGCACCGGAATAACTAATCACATCAAAAGCACAGAGGAAAAACAGAGTTCATGGAGCATCTACATTTCCGCGCGGAAAGGCCGAAACGGAAGTTCACGTCAACGAGAAGATCTTTATGTACGCCATACGCAAGGCTAGCGTACACGAACGAAAATAGAATTCGTCTCAAAGTAATCCCCAGCAAACAGGCATCAGAGGAGTATTCACGATGCCATACCACACCTGCAACGGGGCGGTATGAAGGGCGGAAGCTCTCTAGAGCACAAATAGCACCATGCTTCAGTCCAAACCCGAAAGGAGGAATCAACCAAGAATCAACGTACCAATAGCCTTAGATAACCAATACCCTCCCCCACATCTCTCGACTCCTTGATAAAGTCCATCTGCCCCGCGTTGTCTTGTTGTGTATGCGATTGTGCGCTGGCGATGCAAGATCCAAAGTAAGCAGCAAAAAGCCGTCTGGCGTGGACTGCAAACAAAGGCGTCGAAAATCTACCGTAGCAAGAGGAAAGCGAATCAGTCCAAGCAAACGACAAATTAAGGAGTAGAAACACATATACATCATACGTACTCAGAGTCTTGTAAGGGGACCTGGCTCATTTATTCTCCGCCCCATTGGAGGATCCGGCATTGAGGGCAGCATTATCGTTATGGCCAGTACTAGCTGTGCCTTTCCTGGTGGGTTAGAGGCATAGAAGGAATGTAATGTGACCAGGGAGAGAGTCGAAGGGTCGGGGACTCGGAACGGGGATTGAGATGATGACCAAAGGACGTTAAGGATTAGGCGGTGCACCATTCGCATGGCCTGTTGCATTTCCGGTTGATGTTGAGTTAACTTGGACGTAAATGCGCGGTATTGCATCTGTACCAGTCCTGCTTCGTCGGTGCATCACAAAAACGAATGGAAGGCAAGCCGACCTAAAGCAGAATAGTAAGCCTGCTGCAGAACAACGCTGCGCCGATCTCGCCACCCTGTCCAGTTGTCCTCCTTCCAGATCTTCCCCAGCGCGTCAGTTTACAGCTTCCCCATCCCCTCCCGTTTGTCAGCCTTGAAAGCGAGGTAACTCTTTTGATAAAGCCTCTCCCGATCTTTCAGACCCTTTCGCAGGTGTCAACATGCAAAATGCCGAAGGTTGAAGCAGAGGGAACTCGGGAAGCGGGGTGTTGCAACTTGGATTGTGATAGTTTTGTCGGTCAGGAAGAAAGCGTAGAGGCCTGAGGGTGAGGTGAGATGGGAAATAGCGGCTACAGATTGAAATGCAAGGTAGGAGGAGTACCTAATAGCAATGGAGTTCGACCACAAGCTCCATCTTAACCCGGAACGGAGTAAGCCTGGGCATGGTTCCTCTGCTCTTGCTACTTCAAATGATCGCGCGTACACCTCAAGCTCCGACAGGTAACGGAGGGAGGAGGTAAATATGGTTCTTCTAGCGCCATCCGGAACTTTGAGCTGAGAGCGAGAGAGTGGACAAGCGATTCAATGCTACATTCCAGTGTCCGAGGCTGAGCTGGAGTGGATGACTTGAAAGAGCGAATGACGGGATCACCGAGCTGAGATCTGAGATCTGAGAGCTCACATGCGCTCACACCACATGGTTGGCTGGGATTCAAAGTAGATTGATCCTGGCGACTCAACATTTTGTATCCATTATGTAAAAAAAGCAATTAGTCGCACGACCGTTAAGTAGCTACGTGCGCGTGCCCTTTCAGTTCTTCGACGACTCTTCAACCAATCTTTAATTCCATTTTGACCTTCGAATAGCACTTAGGTCTCAAACATATGTTATCCATTCAATTAACGAAATAAACTTGTTTTCGTTGACCAAGCGTGAGCTTTTGAGAGAGAATAAGTAGGACCGGTGTGCATTCGATATTCTTCTATTAAGTTGTCAAACTTGTCTCCCATGTATTAATGTGAGCTTCTCGCATGAATTAGGAAAATGGCCACACGTATGTCTTCGTCTTACTTATCTTTCATCAATCGGTGTGCGCCTCTCGCCCGATGTACACGGCGTTCCCACATTTGACATCTGTCATGTCACTGCCTTTTGATTATCAGATTTGAGCGAGGAAGCAACATCTGTAGTAAGTCTTCCATTGGTTCTTCCACTGGTCTCGCGGCCATTTCACATTGGCATTCATAATATTTATAGCACGCATGTGTGATAAATCGAGGACCATGCTGTCCAATTGCCGAACAGACAAGGAAATCCACAGGCATGCTATTAATGTCCTCTATGATTATCAGCACGTGATGCAGGCCTGTGTATGGATTTAAAATGACAGCATAGCAACATCAACATGTTTCTTCCCCCCCTTCTCTTTGTGAACCTCAACATTCTAAGCTCGTACCTACAAACTTGACTATAAGCAATTTAAACCAATGACTACTGTATCTGCATCAAGCACTGAAATGCTCAAAAATGTACATAATCCAACCATTCAAAATTCAAACTTCACTGCTGCTGGTCGAGATGTTATTACCAATATTAATGATGGGGGTGCAAATGAAATTGTGCTCAAGCTTGGTTTACTAAAGCCAGTATCTCATGATCATTATTATGTTCCTTGCTGTATGGAAGGCACCAGAAAGAGCTTGTTTGACAATATGGATAAATGGCTTCTTGACTTTGGTATGTAAAATCTGTAATACTAAACTTTAATTATATATTCAACTATTCTCACTATTAGATGAGTCAACACCAAATATAATGTGGATTACTGGGTATCCTGGAAGTGGGAAATCAGCTATTGCATCTAGTTGGGTTTCCAAGCTCTCTGGGACTCAAAGACTCTGTGGCTACCACTTTTTCAAAAGGGATGATGCAGTTCTTGGTGATCCCTGTACCATTTGGAGAACCATAGCAGCAAATATAGCCTCTAATCACACTGTGATTGCAGAAGCAATGGCAAAAAAGTTGGATAATACTTTTAGAATTCAAGATATTGGATGGCACTTTGATAATCTTATTTCCACAAGCTTTATTAAATATCTGAATCAACTTCACAATCCAGTTGTTATTGTTGATGCATTAGATGAATGCAGAGCTTCAGATGATAAGCATATTTTCATGAACACTTTATTCTCTTGGTCAAAATTGTCAAAAAGGTGTAAACTTATAATTACTGGAAGGTCTGGTTCAAAGCCAATAGGGTTGGAAAATGCCAAAATATGTATTGATTATGAGTTAGAAATTGGTTCAAGTCCAGAATCAGAAATTAATAGTGATATAATATTTTATATACAAAGAAAATTTGAAGAATCTTACTCTTGGCTGAACTGGAAGCCAAGTGATGAGGCTTTGAATGCAATGGCAACAAAAGCTTCTGGATTATTCATTTGGGCCTATACAGCAGTTAAATTTATTACCTCAAATGAACATGATATAATATCTCCAAAGAAAAAGTTGAGAAAAATTATGGAAAATCAAGAGAGTGCAGAATCTGATATTGATAATTTGTATATTCAAATTCTGAAATTTTCATTTGAAGCTTGGAGTGAGATAAACAAACTAACTGCTCAGAATGTTTTGGGGTTAATAATACTTGCAAAAGTTTCATTAACCATAAATGATATATATCACTTCATTTGTGAAGATGAAGATGAAGATCTTGAGGATGATATTCAAGTTATTCTGAGATGTTTACAGCCTGTGATATCCACAAATAATGAAAAAGTGGCTACAAGACATTTGTCATTTGTTGAATTCTTAACAGAAAGGTGTAACATGGAGCAGTATAAAATCAATAAAACAACATACAATATTAAAATGCAGACAAAAATATATATAATTTTAAATGAAGAATTAAAGTTCAACATCTGTAATTTAGAAACATCATATAAGAAAAATCAAGACATAGAAAATTTATCTGAAAAGATCCAGCATTGCATACCAAGTTGTTTGCAATACTGCTGTGTTTATTGGCTTTCACATGAGATAGACATTAAAAGTCAAGAATATAAAATGGAAAGAATAAATGAGCAAATAGAATTTTTATATGAAAAATTTCTATATTGGCTTGAAGTCATGAGCTTGCTAAATGAAATACCTAAGGCTTTGGGTCTACTTAAAGAATTGAAAGATTGTCAAAATGTAAGTACAATAAAAATTAGCTTGGATTAGACATTGAATAAAATATATATAGCATGAGAAAAAATTTGAAGAGTTTATTAATGAAGCAATTCAATTTATATTACATTTCAATGTTCCAATAACAACAAGTGCACCACATATTTATCTTTCAGCATTGCCATTTACTCCGAAAAAATCAGTTATTTATGATAAATATCATAAAATATTTGAAAATACTATTTTCAGATGGAGTGACATGGAAGAAGATTGGAGATATCAAGGAAGTGAAGTTTACCACCATACATCACCAGTGATAAGTTTGGCTATTTCATCCAATGGAAAGCAAATTAGTGTTGGATACCGGGATGACACAGTTAGTATATGGGACATCAGAACTGGAAAAAAGATTGCTGGCCCATTTGGAGGTCACACAAATTGGGTCACATCAGTAGCATTTTCTCCAGATGGAAAGCAAGTGGTATCAGGCTCATGGGATCAAACTGTGAGAATATGGGATGTGGAGAGTGGAACAATTGCTGCTGGTTCATTTGAAGGTCACACATCTTCAGTCACATCAGTAGCATTTTCTCCAGATGGAAAGCAAGTGGTATCAGGCTCATGGGATCACACTGTGAGAATATGGGATGTGGAGAGTGGAACATCTGCTGCTGGTCCATTTGAAGGTCACACATCTTCAGTCACATCAGTAGCATTTTCTCCAGATGGAAAGCAAGTGGTATCAGGCTCATGGGATCAAACTGTGAGAATATGGGATGTGGAGAGTGGAACATCTGTTGCTGGTCCATTTGAAGGTCACACAGGAACAGTCACATCAGTAGCATTTTCTCCAGATGGAAAGCAAGTGGTATCAGGCTCAACTGATCAAACTGTGAGAATATGGAATGTGGAGAGTGGAACAATTGCTGCTGGTCCATTTGAAGGTCACACATCTTCAGTCACATTAGTAGCATTTTCTCCAGATGGAAAGCAAGTGGTATCAGGCTCATGGGATCACACTGTGAGAATATGGGATGTGGAGAGTGGAACAATTGCTGCTGGTCCATTTGAAGGTCACACAAAAACGGTCACATCAGTAGCATTTTCTCCAGATGGAAAGCAAGTGGTATCAGGCTCAGATGATCAAACTGTGAGAATATGGAATGTGGAGAGTGGAACAATTGCTGCTGGTTCATTTGAAGGTCACACATCTTCAGTCACATCAGTAGCATTTTCTCCAGATGGAAAGCAAGTGGTATCAGGCTCATGGGATCAAACTGTGAGAATATGGGATGTGGAGAGTGGAACAATTGCTGCTGGTCCATTTGAAGGTCACACATCTTCAGTCACATCAGTAGCATTTTCTCCAGATGGAAAGCAAGTGGTATCAGGCTCATGGGATCACACTGTGAGAATATGGGATGTGGAGAGTGGAACATCTGCTGCTGGTCCATTTGAAGGTCACACAGGAACAGTCACATCAGTAGCATTTTCTCCAGATGGAAAGCAAGTGGTATCAGGCTCATATAATCAAACTGTGAGAATATGGGATGTGGAGAGTGGAACAATTGCTGCTGGTCCATTTGAAGGTCACACAAAAACAGTCACATCAGTAGCATTTTCTCCAGATGGAAAGCAAGTGGTATCAGGCTCAAATGATGAAACTGTGAGAATATGGAATGTGGAGAGTGGAACACCTGCTGCTGGTCCATTTGAAGGTCACACATCTTTAGTCACATCAGTAGCATTTTCTCCAGATGGAAAGCAAGTGGTATCAGGCTCAAATGATGAAACTGTGAGAATATGGGATGTGGAGAGTGGAACACCTGCTGCTGGTCCATTTGAAGGTCACACAGGAACAGTCACATCAGTAGCATTTTCTCCAGATGGAAAGCAAGTGGTATCAGGCTCATGGGATCACACTGTGAGAATATGGGATGTGGAGAGTGGAACAATTGCTGCTGGTTCATTTGAAGGTCACACATCTTTAGTCACATCAGTAGCATTTTCTCCAGATGGAAAGCAAGTGGTATCAGGCTCAGATGATCAAACTGTGAGAATATGGGATGTGGAGAGTGGAACAATTGCTGCTGGTTTATTTAAAGGTCACACAGAAACAGTCACATCAAAAGCATTTTCTCCAGATGGAAAGCAAGTGGTATCAGGCTCAGATGATGAAACTGTGAGAATATGGAATGTGGAGAGTGGAACACCTGCTGCTGGTCCATTTGAAGGTCACACAGAAACAGTCACATCAGTAGCATTTTCTCCAGATGGAAAGCAAGTGGTATCAGGCTCAAATGATGAAACTGTGAGAATATGGAATGTGGAGAGTGGAACACCTGCTGCTGGTCCATTTGAAGGTCACACATCTTTAGTCACATCAGTAGCATTTTCTCCAGATGGAAAGCAAGTGGTATCAGGCTCAGATGATCAAACTGTGAGAATATGGGATGTGAAGAGTGGAACAATTGCTGCTGGTTCATTTGAAGGTCACACATCTTCAGTCACATCAGTAGCATTTTCTCCAGATGGAAAGCAAGTGGTATCAGGCTCAGATGATCAAACTGTGAGAATATGGGATGTGGAGAGTGGAACAATTGCTGCTGGTTTATTTAAAGGTCACACAGAAACAGTCACATCAGAAGCATTTTCTCCAGATGGAAAGCAAGTGGTATCAGGCTCAGATGATCAAACTGTGAGAATATGGAATGTGGAGAGTGGAACAATTGTTGCTGGTCCATTTGAAGGTCACACATCTTCAGTCAGATCAGTAGCATTTTCTCCAGATAGAAAGAAAATGGTATCATGCTCATATGATGAGACTATGAGAATATGGACTATAGAGAGGGGAACAATTACTGCTGATCCCTTTGAAGATTGCACAAATTCAGTTACATCAGTTGCACTTATACCATATGCACAGCAAATGGTGCCAGGCTTGCAGAATATTAGAAAGTTACAATTAACATCAGGTGTGTAATCTTTGTGGTCAATAGCTATAATTTGTTAAAATATCAGTTATGCAGGTCATCTTAGCAATTTACTTTCACTTGGAGGCTCTTCAATTTATACTTCATGTTATAAAAATGGCTGGACTACAGATAAGACAGGCAATTTACTTTTCTGGATTCCTGACTATTTAAGGTCTGGTTTATGTGACTTTGAAACCATTTTGATTATAGGTCCACACATTTCATGCAGGTTAGATCTTTCAAAATTTCATCATGGGTCATATTGGATATGCTGTATTACTTCCTCTTTGTAATATGTTTTCTCAACTGTGTTTAGTAGCACATTTTAGCAATATGTAGCACTCTCCTTATTTTTCATGTGAATTCACTCCAATAATATGTTGACTTCACCTATTTTATTTATTTATTAGAATTACCACTTTAGGTAAAAGTATGGTAAGAAAAAGAGGAAATCACACTAATATTGTGATTCTTATATTTAATAATACATTCATATATATATATCTAAATATTGTTATCTAATCACATCATTATCTGACCTAAGGAAATGCTCATGAAGAAACCACCAATGGCTTTCATTTTGATCAATCCCTGTCACTGACTAGCAAAGGCATACACTAGATGGTCAGTGGGAGCTCAATAATTTTTCAAATAAGGTGGTATATTTATGAATGGATGGAATCAGTAATAACTAGAATAAATCAGTACTATGTACATGAAATCAATTACCAGATGAAGTGAAATCAATTAGTATAAAAATGATAAATAAGTAGATACATGTAAAATCATTGGGCTATAAGTGGAATCAATGGTAGCAAATCAGTAGTGAGATCATTTAGTAGTTATATGTGACATAAATTAGTGGATAAAGTGATATAAATGCATAGTTAATGGAATCAGTGGTTGGAAATTAGTATTACAAACACAAAATCAATTTGTACATGAATAGTGGAATCAACTATATAAAACTAGTAGTATTTAGAAGAGGGTAGTTGGGTTATAGCAACTTATAGGGTTGTTTGGATTTCCTATAAAGGCAATTAGTGGATTGCATTTTGGATTTCACTTTATGGCAATCTGATTGGCTGACATATTTTGAGTGAGACTTTATTACCATTTACAATAAGTACTTAATAATGCACTGTAACATTTCCTTGTCATTTGTTTATTGTCACCTTCTAATTACAATTTGATTTCTGCTCTCACTCATACTCATTCCCAGTTAGATCACAAGCACATCCAGTGAGGCATGTAGTGGCATATGTGTGGTTCCACAATGGTACATAGATTGAGCCAAACAAGAGGTACATGGGTATGTACCTGGACCTATCATAACATAGTAATTAGTCAGTGCAATGTTTAATACTGAAACCCATGTGGCAATATAAGACTACATTTGTATTAGGAAAGTGGTCATACTACACCACATTGTCAAAATTATAAATATGTGGTTCAGCAAGACTACAATTTTAACATGCATGAACTACATTCTGTGCTCACCTTGACACCCAAAATCTATATATCAAGCTACTATAAATGCTAGAATATTATTTTGCAGTTCACTTAGTTGACCATGTGTCTGTAGAATGTATAAATTGTAACATGAAATGTAGTCTATAAGAACTGGACTGGAATAATTGATGGGATGATTCATATATGGACAGATATGATAAGTGTGGGATATATGTTTTCTGTGTTCTGAAAATGACAGATGTGTCAGCACAAGAATGCAGCATGACAAGACTAGATTCCTGTGTTGGATTATGCAAATGCCTCTTGGTCTGACTCACGCATCCCTTTTCCATTAGAACACGTCTGCTCGTATTCATTCAGCAGCCACCAAGGTCATAAGCTCCTTGTGCGGTTAGGTAATATATTGTACTTATTGTATTCTACAAGTTTCAGTATGCTGCCCTTTTTCTATGTACTAACACATTTTTGTACTGTACTGCTACTGCATTGCACAGTGCACATCTGTGGCACAAACTTTCCCTTCTATGTAGTTTACTCCATTATCTCGGAGTAAAGGACTCATAACATATATAAAGCTTGTACTTTAGCTAGTACACCTCAGCTGTTGTTCACAGTGCTGAGGTGAGTCTCTTACTTGTACATAATGTATCATCTACTTACAATTACCTAGTGATACTATCTAGGTACTTATTTAATACATAGCCGTTGTTCACAGCACTGAGTGATACTATCTAGGATTTCTACATCCTGTTATCTGGTGAATGTGGTGGAAGGAGGCAAGATCTTCATCTGTAATTTTTCATATTTATTAGTGCATTATGAGGATGTATAATATGGAAAAATTATATTATGTTATATCTACATCTAACTGAACAGATCATGTGTGTTCTATATTTCTAATAGCGATGTAGAGGATGTAAATTAATGAGGTAGAAGTGGTGCATGTAGACTGGATATTTTATGATTGATGCAGTACTTTACCCTCCCCCAATTTCTGGACAGACTCCAGATGGACAAGAAAATGTCCAGAATTTCCAGGTGGACTCCATATAAAAACTGGATTTTCCGGATGGAATCCACATGGAACACAAATTTTCCAGATGGACATGATAATTTCCAGACAAAGTCCACATTGAGTCCATGTTAAAGAACATTTTTTCTGGGTGGAATCCAGGTGGAATGAGAAAATTTCCAATTGATGGAAATGAAATATAACTTTGTTTTCCCATAGAGTTACATAGTATTACAGTATTACAATATTATGTGTCTCACAGTATTGCAGTCATCACAGTTATGTTTGACATAGTATTACACTTGTCACACTTTTTGCAATGTTACAGTATTGGAGTTGTCACAATTTCACACATGTTCATAATGATACAAATATCACATTCACATTGTTATGGTTATCAGGGTCATCTTTATTATCACACTTGTCATATAGCATTACAGCTGTCAAAATCTGTAATGCTGTATGATAAGTGATACTGTAACACTATGTAACAAGTGACTGTGACAAGTGTGACACCGTGTGAAAAGTGTGACACAATGTGAAAAGTAGCTGTGATAACTGCAAGACTGTGAGACACATAATATTGTGATACTGCAATACTATGCAACATTGTGACACCTGTGTCACACTCAACACACTGCATCATGCAAGTGTGTCACACTCGATGCATAATGTCACACTCCACACACCATGTCACACTCAACACATGGTGTCATGCTCAACACAGATATTTGTGTTGTGCATTCCAAAAATGACACATGAGTCAGTACATGAATGCAGCACGACAAGACTAGATTCCTGTCATTTGGTGAATGTAGTGGAAGGAGACAAGTCCTTCATTTGTAATTTTTCACATTTATTGTTGCATTATGAGGATGTATAATATGGAATAATTATATTATATTATATCTACATATAAATGAACAGATTGTGGTTATTCTACATTTCTAATAGTGATGTAGAGGATGTAAATTAATGTGGTAGAAGTGGTGCATGTAGACTGGATATCCTATGATTGATGGGATGTGCCATATGCAAACAGAAGTGATAAGCATGGGATATTTGTGTTGTGCATTTCGAAAATAACAGATGAGTCAGCACATGAACACAGCATGATGAGACTAGATTCCTGTCATCTGGTGAATGTAGTGGAAGGAGGCAGGTTCTTTGTTTGTAATTTTTTGCATTAATTAGTGCATTATGGGGATCTATCATATTGAATAATTATATTGTTAAATATCTACATCCAACTGAATGGATGGTGTATTTCTTACATTTCTAATAGCAACATAGATGATCTAAATAAATGAGGAAGAAGTGGTGCATGTAGACTGGATATCCTATGATTGATGGGATGTGCCATATGTGGACAGAAGTGATATGCATGGAATATTTGTGTTGCATGTTCTGAAAATGACACATGAGTCAGCACATGAACACAGTGCGACAAGACTAGGTTCCTGTCATCTGGTGAATGTGGTGGAAGGAGGCAAGTTCTTCATTTGTAATTTTTCACATTTATTAGTGCATTATGAGGATGTATAATATGGAATAATTATATTATGTTATATCTACATCTAACTGAATGGATCATGCATGTTCTACATTTCTAATAGTGATTTAGAAGATGTAAATTAATGAGATAGAAGTAGTGCATGTAGACTGGATATCTTATGATTGATGGGATGTGCCATATGCAGACAGAAGTGATAAGTGTGGGATATTTCTTTTGCACATTCTGAAAATAACAGATGAGTCAGCACATGAACGCAGCATGATGAGACCAGTTTCCTGTCAACAACTGAATGTAGCAGAAGGGGGCAGGATCTTTGTTTGTATTTTTTCACATTTATTAGTGCATTTTGGGGATCTATCACATTAAATAATTATATTGTGAAATATCTACATCTATCTGTATGGATCATATGAGTCCTACATCTAATGGTGAAGTAGAGGATTTAAATTAATAATATAGAAGTGGTGCATGTAGACTGGATTTACCTTAATTGATGGGATGTGCCATAGGCGGACAAAAGTGATAGGTGTGGGATATTTGTTTTCCACATTCTGAAAATGACACATGAGTCAGCACATTAACACAGCACAATGAGACTAGATTCCTGTCATATGATGATTGTAGCGGAAGGAGGCAAGAGTTTCATTTTTAATTTTTGCATTTATTCATGCATTATGGGGATCTATCATATGAAATAGGTATATTGTGAAATATCTACATCTATCTGAATGGACTGTGTTTCCTACATTTCTAATAGTGAAGTAGAGGATGTAAATTAATGAGGTGGAAGTGGTGCATGTAGACTGGATTTACCTTAATTGATGGGATGTGCCATATGCAGACAGAAGTGATATGCATGGGATATTTGTTTTCCACATTCTGAGAATGACAGATGCATCAGAAATTAAAACCAGCACAATGAAACTAGATTCCTGTTATCTGGTGAATGTAGCAGAAGGAGGCAAGATCTTCATTTTAATTTTCACATTTATTAGTGCATTATGAGGATCTTTTCTGTGTTTTCAAATGACACAGGAGTCAGCACATAAACACAGTGTGATGAGACTAGATTCCTGTCATCTGGTGAATGTGGTGGAAGGAGACAATATCTTCATATTTTATATTGTGAAATATCTACGTATATTTGAATGGCACCTGTGTATCCTATTTTTATTATAAAGAAGTAGAGGATCTACATTAATGAGGTAGAAGTAGCACATGTAGACTGGATGCACCATAATTAATGTTATATGACATATGTGGACAAATGAATTAACAGTATGATGATTACCATGTGATATTTGTCAGGAGCATTCAGATAAAGAACAGATGAGTCAGCATTTAAAACCAGTGCAGCAAGACTAGCTTTCTGTCATTTGGTGAATGTCATGGAAGGAGGCAAGTTATTGAATTTTAAATGTTTCATACACATTAGTGCATTATCCAACTTTATCTTATGGAAAATATATATTAAGCAATATCTACATCTCTCTGAATGGCTCCAGTCTATCCTACATTTCTAATGGTGAAATAGATGATCTACATTAATGAGGTAGAAGTGGTGCATGTAGACTAGATTTCCCATGATTGATGGGATATGACATATGTTGACAAATGTGATAACTGTGTTATTTTATGCTTTGAAATTTCACACACCAACTGATGAGTCAGCATTTGGAACCAGTGTGATGAGACTAACTTTCTGTGATCTCAACAAGGTGGCAGTAGGAGGCAAGATATTCTACATTTATTACATCACCAGAACTGTACAGTAGACACAGTAGACACAATATGATACAATGACACTGATGACTGATCTCCTTTAGAAGTTGTAATCACTCCTTGACCATACCACTTTCCATTCCAGAAGTGGTTTCTTCCAGTCATCATGCATCTCTGTCTGATCATACCTGATTCAGAATAGTTCTAATCCCATTTTGCCCCATGCTGAAGATGTTGTTTGAGTCGATGGAGGCTGTGGCAACAATGTCATGTTGTTCTTTGAAAGGTTCCTCCAGAATACCTCCAATTCATTCTCATGGGGTAATTGTCATAGAAGTGATGTGATGTCATTGGCCCATTTCTTAAAATCATCATAGTTGAAATCTGAGTCAATGATATTGTTCATTTGTAGTGACTCCAAGCTTCCAACCATGTGTATGTGGTTGACTAACAATGGTAAAACAATTTCGATAAGATAATATGTGTATCATGTGGTTTCATAATGTGTGTATTGGAATCATGTGATCTGTGGTGTTATCTTGTACTTGTTAAAAACAAGGATATCTATATAATTTCATGTTAATATTTGTGGTAATAACATGAAAGAAACCAAATGTACTTTTAACATATTCTCTTAGACTCTTCACTAGTAGAAAGTTCATTTCTGGAATCCAGCAATCATCCACCAAGCAGCTCTTGCTGTTACTGTTATGATTTTTCTTTGTCTTCTTCTGTTTACAATTAGTTTACTTTGACATGTTTGGCATGACCATTGATGCCAAACATCTTTACTTTTACACAGCTTTAGTTATACTTTTGACTCATAATGACTATGTGTAAGTCATTACTTATTTACATTTACTTTTCTCATACTTTTGACTTCTTATGACTCTCTTTGAGTCATTGTACTATACTTTACTGTGTCTTACCAATGTGCAGCTCTTTTACATATTTCTTTTGACTCATAGTTTATCTATTATTAGTACAAACTAGTTTGTATTTAAACAGTAGGAACTTGGGCTGTAGAGCTCAAGCTTCAGCTTAAAGAAATACTAATTGATTCTTACTCAACTTCAATACTTAAGTTTTCAACTTAAGCCTCTTGTCTTGTAATGAGACTTCTTCGAAACTGATTTAACTTGTTCTTCAGATCAGTTAAGTCACATGACTTTTGGACTTGTACGATTTCTGACTTCAGTCAACTAAATTGTAACAGCTACCCTGTGATTTGCACTTTTCACAGGTTGGGACATAATTTCCAAAAGCCATGACACAATCAGCATCTATGAGCATATATTAAGTAAATATTGTCACATTTAGAATATAGGATTTCCATACCGTCAGTATGACAATCATTGCACTTTACTTTGTTGATATAATCTTCTATTTCATTCACCTCATGACACAACCATGAGGTAATAATTGAATCCTTGTCAGGGTAGTCAAGGGCAAAAAGGCATGTTGGGAACTGAAAACCATGAGCACATGATTAAACATACTCACAAAAATTAACTTACTTTCATAGAGTTGATGATATATGATTTCAAGGGACCATCTGACCATAAGTGTAGGTGATTTTGATCAAATAACAGCAGTGCTATTTGATTGTTGGCAATCAAATTCACCCAGCCACTATTTGATTGGGATCATAAACAATTATTGAAGTTCTAAATCAATATTACTATTGTATGAATGTATTAAGTGATCATAAACAATCATTGGTGTTTTCTAATCCAATATTAATATTGAATGGTGGTTAGGCAATCATAAACAATCAATGATCTTTACAAATTGAATATTAGTATCAATGGAGAGGCAATCATAAACAATCATTGATTTTTTCTAATTGAATATTATTATTGTATGAATGGTGAGGTGATCATAAATAATCATTGATTTTTACTAATTGAATATTAGTATGGATGGTTAGGCAATCATAAACAATCATTGATGTTTTCTAATCCAATATTAATATTGAATGGTGGTTAGGCAATCATAAGCAATCATTGATCTTTTCTAACTGAATATTAGTATGGATGGTTAGGCAATCATAAACAATCATTGACATTTTACATCATGCTTTTCATGCAAGTCACACTTTTCATGTGTGTCATGCACATCACATTCATCATGCTTTTAGTGCTCATCATGTGTGTTACATCACTACATTTGTCATGCTTTGCACACCTATCATGTCTTTGATGAGTGTTACTCTTTTGATTCACATTACATGTTCTATATGTGTCACTCATCATGCTCTTATCACATGTTACATTTACCACAATTTTCACAGCTCAGTAAGGACCCTGGATTATTCCTCCAAAGGTTTGATACAAAATTCCTGATTTTTTGGCCATAACAGGGGGACGAAAATTGATAAAAATTTCCCAGATTGTAGGGGGATATGGTATTTAAGCAACAAAATTTGTGGTTTACAGGGGGATACAGTATCTAACCTCTGAAGATAGTGTTTTTTGCTATCTAATCTAATTTTTTTTTGCATTTGAGTGATTCTGCCATTTTGTGAGCTTCTTTACAACACTAAGAGCAGTACCCTTTTGTTCTGTGATCTCCACATATGTCTGAGTGAAGAAATTAGTATGCATTTCAAATATAGCTTCATTCTGTGGAAGAGTCTGGACTGAGGACACTGATATTGGACAGAGAAATGCAGCAGATGGAATGTGAACAAATTGAGGAACAGTTAGATGAGCTGCTAGGCCAAAAATACCATGAAAATGTCAGTGGCCCAGTCTAACTTGTTGCCAAACTTGCATTCCAATATACGATATAGCTGCAACATTACTTGAGGAAACACAATTGTGTTTTCCACCTTTACCTGTACCTTTCTGATGACTTTTCCTGTTCCAATCTAATATGGGCAATAAAATGGTTAATTGTCAATATAAAAAATGAGTTTATGCAGAACAACACCAAAAAGAGACTACAGTTTTCCACTGTAAGACAAAGTGAATCAAGGGATATTTTTCATTTTCAAACAGGCTGAACCTAGTGATAGTGATGTCTGCAAGGGAAAGTGCTTGAGCCAGGGTGAGCAATAAGTGAGCAAGGTGAAATGACACTGGTATGCATTGGTAGGGGTAGATAAGATACTGGTAAGGGCTGTGCAGTAACTAGGGGATAGGTATCTTACCTGATTGTGACACCCGAATTACTGGGGGACTTCAAACTCAGCATCATGGTAAAAAAAATTCCATCAACTGGGGGATGCCTGCCAGGGAGTATCTAACCTTCTGCATATTTTTGGAAATCATAAGGGGACTTGTATCAAACCTGTGGCAGAATAATCCAGGGTCCTGCTCAGTAATCTAATTTGGCCTTTGACATTGACAACATATCTAAATTTGAAACTATGTGAAGTGGGGGATACTCAGTATATCACTTGTTATGCTCTATTACCCTATCATGGTTTTCATTTGCATTATGTTTTTGATACAAGTCACATGTCAAGTTTGTCATTGGGGATGCCCAATCCTTGGTTATGGCGCCATGCCATGACACATAGTCACACTGTGTGACAGTCCTGAAACTTGAAGCCAGACATATTTTTTGACATTCCTCCTTCCACATGTAATCTACCATCATGAAATAACTTGTATTATATTTGTATAGATTAGTACAATATATAAAATGTTTTGTTTCAAATTATACATAAATATAACAACAGAAAACTCAGATAGTTTCATAATCTGTGCAATTTTGGAGCTCTTTACACTTAGCCAGGTGTTCTGTACAGATCTGTGTGGCATCCATATGGAATTTTTGGAATCTGTGTGGAATTTGCACAGATTTTTTTCTTTTTGGTAGAGGTTTTTTTGGGTCTGTACAGATTCTGCACAGATTCCACACAGAATCAAAAATTCCATGTGGATTCCACAGAATTCTGCATTACAGACCTGAAAAATCCTGTACAGATTCTTATTATACTTATTTCCTTATGGAAAATTAGAATAGAAAATTGTGTGATACTAAGCACTAAGTGTGACACTCTGCATTAAGCATGACACTAAGGGTTAAGTGTGACACTAAGGGTTAAGTGTGATACTAAGGGTTAAGTGTGACACTAAGGTTTAAGCGTGACACTAAGGGTTAAGTGTGACACTAAGGGTTAAGTGTGATAATAAGGGTTAAGCGTGACACTAAGGTTTAAGCATGACACTATACATTGATTGTGACACTAAGTGTTGAGTGTGATACTAAGGGCTAAGTGTGACACTAAGGGTTGAGTGTGACACTAAGGGTTAAGCATGATACTAAGTGTTGAGTGTGACACTAAGGGTTAGGCATGATACTAAGTGTTGAGTGTGACACTCTGCATTAAGCATGACACTAAGGGTTGAATGTGACACTAAGGGTTAAGCGTGATACTAAGTGTTGAGTGTGACACTAAGTGTTAAGTGTGATACTAAATGTTGAGTGTGACATTAAGGGTTGAGTGTGACACTAAGTGTTAAGCATGATACTAAGTGTTGAGTGTGACACTAAGGGTTAAGCATAATACTAAGGGTTGAGTGTGACACTAAGCATTGAGTGTGACACTAAGTGTTGAGTGCAACACTAAGGGTTAAGTGTGATACTAAGGGTTAAGCATGATACTAAGTGTTGAGTGTGACACTCTGCATTAAGCGTGACACTAAGGGTTGAGTGTGACACTCTGCATTAAGCATGACACTATGCATTGAGTGTGACACTATGCATTAAGCATGACACTATACATTAAGTGTGATACTAAGTGTTGAGTGTGACACTATGCATTAAGCATAAAACTATACATTAAGTGTGATACTAAGTGTTGAGTGTGACACTATACATTAAGCATGACACTATGCATTGAGCATGATACTATATATTCAGTGTATCACAGATTTCGTGTAGTGTCACACTTGACACCTGTGACAAGGCAGCAATGCATGAATCCACACAGAATCCATGCAGAATATGTATGGAATTCATATAGAATAATTACCTCTAATAATAATAATAGCCACTATATAAATTCTGTATGGTATCTATACAGGTCTGTACGGGTCTGTACGGATCTGCACGGAATCTGCATGGATCTGTACAGACCTCTTGGGGGAGTGTAAATTACTGCAATTTTGGCAGGGGAAAACCATTTTGAATAGAACTCAACACACAATTATCGGATCGACTTGTGTTATAGAGCAAAATTGTATTACTCATTGAGGAGAACAAACGCCTGTGATTAGAAGTTTAAATTTAACACCTTAAGGCATAGTTCGACCAAATAAATCGCTACTTTTACATATTCCTGTTCATAAATAAAAAATCTAAATGCGGAGAGTTGTAGCCATCGATGATTAGTGCAAAAATGCTCTATACATCGTATCATTCTGTGCAGTGGTTGTTGTGTTCTATACAGTTTAGTATCTGGCCTACTGTGAGGTGCCCCAAGGCCAAAGCAAGCATGTGTAAATAAGAAGTTAATAGATTCCATGCTTTGACAACATGGCTTAACACTTCCCCTTTCATCACCCCATTCGATCTGTACACTCAGGATACTTTGAGATTGGTTTCTACAGTATATAAGTAGATTATTGAGCCATAATTATATATATTTACATTAAAATGCTATATATTCATGGCAGAAACAGTGTACTTAGCTCGAAAATTTATGATTTCTGCACATGTAAGTTTGAAAATAAAAAATCTAAATGCGGAGCATTGTAGCCATCGATGAGTAGTGTGAAAACGCTCTATTAACCATATCAATCCGTGCAGTGGTTGCTTCGTTCTATACAATTTAGTGCTACCCTATGACCAAGGCAAACATGTGCAAACATGAGCTCAGATATTGATTACATGCTTTGACAACATGGTTTAATGCTTCTTCCTTCATCCTTCATTCTATCTACACAACCAAAGTGCACTGTATATGGTTACCAAGTACTACAGTTCGTGCTTGACTCAATAAGTATAGGATACTTCTACAATTTTCCAGCAAGCAAAAAAACATAAACTGGGGGCCAAGTACAGTCCCCTAGTTTCAACTTTAAAGGACACTCAAAGCACCTTCTTAACTAATGCAACATCTCCAGGGGTGTTAGTAGCACCAACCAGCACTAACTGTATTGCAATACCACATGGTAAGTGCCATGTAAGAGTGTTCTGACAACTGTACACTTCCAGCATGGAAGTTATAATATCCTGTATAGCCACATCAGTGTCATACCCATACATAAAATGAGATGCAAATGCACACACCTCCTTGCCATCCACCCACTCGATGTAGAACATGTGCTGGAGCATGATGAGATTGCGCTCTCCCCTTTTGTACTTCATCAATACTTCTAGATGTGCACAGAGCGCATCGAGGAGGTTCTAACTCCTTAGCGCTTGATGCAACTCTTGCATTTGAGTTATGGCCAATCCAGTGTCGGTCTCATGATATGTATGCAAAGGAGATGAAGTAAGGCTAAGCGTAAGCCATTGGTTTGTCTCTGGCACTTTTGATATCAAAGGTGTCAGTGGTGCAAGGAAACCCAACTTCTAAGTACACTTGTGAATGGTGGTAGGAGATGGTGAGTTCATTGGATGGGTGGCTGATGATGATATTCCACTGCTGAGAATCAGAAGAATCCAATCCCGGAGAATAGTGAAACGTACGTGGTGTGCATATTGTTCAGCATAATGGTCTCTCTTGTGACCTCAGGGATACAGGTGTGACTCCTTGCCCTCCTCAAAAGTCAAGATCAATGACACATGCTCAAACTTGGGGGACCTATCTTCAGTAGCTCACTTGCTACTAAAAAGCACAAATCTTCTGGATGCACAGCTGATTTGAGAGAATATTCTATGTTCTAGACACAAATGTATGCAATGTGGTAGTGAAGCAGGAAGATGGGAGACTCTGACTTGACTCTGACTGCAGACATGTCACATGAGCTGGCTGGCTATTGACAATAATATTGATCTTGTGTTGATGTGTGTGATGCATGTGATGATGTAAGCAAGAAGTTCATAAGGTCGAGTCACACCGTCACAGCGCTGCTTTCTCATCCTCAACTACTACCATCATCTATTGTTCGCATCTTTGTCATCATCTTTAGTGGATTTCTTCTCAATAGAGCACTCAAACAGTCCTTAAAATCAGAGCACCAGCTCAGCCTGAAGAGGTTTATCTTTGACAAGCAACCCAATGATCACACCCTCGCAGAAATGAGCAGGTTCTTCAAAGCCATACATGAGTTCCTCAACAAGATTGCCAGAAAGAAGAAATATGACACTGACCCTACCTGGGAACAGCTCCAGAAGAACTGGGAGAAGACAGGGAAGGCCATTGCGAATAGCTTGGTGGATATGGATACTATGCAGGCCTTGGCATTGTTGGAGGAGGATGTGGATGCATTGGAGAGCAGGATGAGGGCAAAGGTGATTATTATGCATGAGAGTGAGAGGTTGGTTGCAGAGCTCCAGTCAGTGGAGAAGGAAGAGGGGGGTGTGAACATGCAGAAGTTTGCAAAGATATTAACAGAGTTTTTATCTAAGGAAGTGGAGGCTACAAATTTTGATGTTGAGGAGGAGGAGGAGGAGGAGGAGGAGGTGCCAACTTGGATAATGTAATTAATTCAGTAGAAAGTGTCAGAGAGGTGGATTACATTCTCATTCATTGTTTTGCCTTCTGTTTTACCAACTTGTAGTTTTAACATGCAGAATCGGGCCTTCAAATCGTTTGCTTGAATAGCCTGCAGCAGCTAATAATATAAATTGCTGGTGATATGCCAACTTTGGAGAGTTAGATTCAATAGAAGTGGATCTTTGGGGGGCTTTGCTTATTCATTGCTTTATCTTTTGAACACACGAAATCAGAATCCATTACTGTTGACATACATGTATAAGTTACAAGCTAGCAATGTCCTCACTGTAATATATATTTGCACTCAGGCAGTTCTATACCATTGTATTGCCATCATACTGATGATATACTGCAAGATATGCTCAGGGCTTGAGATTGGGGTAGAAGCATTTCATGTCATAGATTTCTTTGGGGAAATCTAACTGGACGAAGCATACATGTACTATGCTCTCTTTGTTCAAAAATTCCACTCACTGTTATCACCTCCACTTAAGAAAAAGATGCTATCAATATGATATACAGCTACCACTTATGCATCCTCATCACTTCTGTTACTATAATTCAGTGTAAATCTCCCTCTTGACTGTAGAGTCATATTCATAGGGACTACCCCAACAGACTGCCAAACCCTCCCATGGAGAAAGTGAGTTATTTGTATCCTTCCTAAAATACACAGCAGAATCCTTGCCTAGTGACAACTTCTTATCAGGCTGTGTTTTTTGTTTAAAGTCACTTACAAACACACACAGCTTCCAAAGAGCAGCAATACACCCATCATTAAGATGTGCCAGTCTGCGGGCTTCCACAAATTCTCAAATTCCATATCCCATGAAATCTGTCAAAAGATTGTAATCGAAATCCAACACCTCTAGCTGTGGACATGTGATATCTGAGTAACCTTTTCCCAAAGGCGAAGGAGCAGATAATAGGTCATCAGTGAAGATATTAGACTGAGTGACTGGGTAAATAGGCAGTGGTAAAGTTGACCATCTAGTATCATGGTCCACTGTAATGAACTTCAGGGATTTAAGATGTGGTATGTCATGAAGAATTTAAACCACATCTCTGGGTGAAGTTAGCCAAAAGGGTGAATGCAGCGCTAGATATAGATCGTCTCTACTGTCATGTATCACCGTCATTAAGATTTCTCAGACAAAGCCAGGCATGAAACCAGGAGTATATCCCGGAATATCTAAATCAAACTGTTTAATAGAAGGAAGATAGAGGCGTTTCACAAGGCTTTTGATCTCATTCGATGGGGGTAATGAGAGGTATAGTGTTGTTAATTGCTGAAGCGTGATATCTCCTGTGATGGGTGGCCATGAGTTAGCATCAATTTGAGATGGGGTTATAGCTCCTGAAAGTTTCAACTTCAATGTCTCCAAAGCAAGACAATGGCGAAGTATTGTCAATGTGTGATCAACCATATTCCCTAGGTACAAGCTTGACTTCGTTTCCAGCTCCAGGTTCAATTCTGTAAGTTGTCTCCAAACATGTTGTTCGTGTTGCAGGGTAGAAGAAAAGTCTGCAAGATAAACCCTATAGCCACTGATTGTAGCAGATGTGACACAAGAAAGAAGGCCAACAATATTCTCCCACTGAACTCACACTTCAGCATCTCCTGTCCATACAGTGCTTAGATAATTGGTGAGATGAAGCTTCCTCAGCGTTTTTAAGTGTTCTTCCATTAGCCCACTTTTGAGCAGGTCACCCAGAATATCTGAAGAAAGATAAACATCAAGCTTGTACCAATGTCGATGATGCAGTAGTATGGTGTTGCTAATAAGTGATAGATATAGGTGCTGTATTTCCGATATAATGTCATCATAATTAGTATTGCCCATTGTGAAGTAAGGGCTTTCATAGAGCAATATTGATAAGGGACATGATCCAGATCGATCCAGCCACATCCTGGCAGCAGCTTGATGCTGATCAAGTTTAAGGCACACCATGCCTTCGTGGATTGAAACAAGGTTTGCGTGTGGGTAATATCCTGTATCGAGAGTGGGAAGAACAATGTGAATTGCTGCCCACAACCATGGTGTCGAATGAGCAATACTCCTCCAGGAGCTGCAGATACGCGTCAACAGCAGTGGTGCTTCTGTAGAACTCATACAAGGATTGTGATCTGTTGGAAGACAAGAAATAAATATCTCCTCAAGGATGTCTCAGCTGAGCCTTCAAGCAGGTGATATCAGAGCATGATATGGCTCAATGAGGTCAGGTACTTTCGAACATTTGTCCTGTAGCAAATCAAGTTGTTGTTGAAGCTGGTTGATTTCATTGTCAATGGTGTGAACTTCTTTAGCTGATTTTTCCAAGAAGTCCTTGATTTTCCTTGTTTCTTCAATTGACAGAGCGTAGTTAGTACCAATATGATGTTGGAACGATGAATCCATATTCAATATGAGACCTATAAGTTTGAAGAATGTAGGATGGTTCACTTAGACAGGACCAAGATGGGACTCACTGTATGGGTGAAGGGGGTTGATAGTAAACAGCTGCTGTACAGCATTTCCATCACAGTCATAACCAGCCTACTTATTCCTGCATTATCTAATCTAGTTCACTTCAGACACCCACTGTTTAACTGCCAAATGTTAAGGCAATTGTTTGATGTATGTTAAGTATACCGACTTCTGTAAGTAAGAACTTTTAGCACATAAATTCAGTTGAAGTACCAGCTCACCAAGGCTTTCAGTGGCCTGCCTCTTTTGTTGCTCTTTGGGGGCTCTGGCATTGCACATTGCTAGTTTGTTGCTACTTAGTAGTGGAAGAGACACAGAGCGATGCCAGCAGCAGTGTCTTAACACACCTGTAGAATAGCACTGCAGCTAAGAAATTGTAAAAGGACATGATATATGTTAAAAGAACTTCATTTTACAACACAGACTTGGAGGAGGCTTGGAGTTGCTTGGAGGAGGCCCTGGATTTTGTCTGAGCTCTGAATTGGCCACTGCATGATGCAAGATCTGGTTACAATCACATGGATGTTATCCTGTGTGACATTCACACTTAACCTCTGAAGCTTCCATCAACCAACGTTAACATGTTCACAACACATTCATCAATGTCCATAGCACTATGGGGATTGTCTCGGTCATATACTATGTTGAGCTCTCATATGTGTTGTGGCTGAAATTCTCGATGTACTCATGAATATCAGCCGTAGCTGGATCCAATGAGAGAAGCATTCTCTGGGCCCACCAAATTCAAGACAGAGAAGGATAGCTGGAGAGCACTTACTAATTGTTTTTCTTGCTAGATCTTGCCAAATGCCCAAATTGGGGTTGCTTGAGGGAAGAAGCATGTAGGTGTGAGTTTCAAGGGAGCTGTCCAGCTCCTGTCAATGGCTTTCAATCAAGAAGGATACCAGTACAGGGTTAGAAGTAGCCAGCCAATAGTGGCTTTGTTTTTCTTTTTTTTCTCTGCTTTTATTTGATTTTACTTACTTTTTTTGTTACCTAATCAAGGGTGTTAGGATTTGCTGGAGTAGGAAGGTTGGGTTAGGTGCTTTTTGGAGCTGCGACAGAGGCACTAGGGGACTGCTCTGTGCAGGGGGAGCAGATGCAAATCGCAAATAGTTCTTAAGCCCTTGGAACTGTGCCTGAAATCACTGAGTCTGGCTTTCCTGTTTTGGTAAATTTTTGACATCTCTCTTTCTTATTGCTTGACAAGGACTCTTAGACACGATGTAGAGTAGTGTAGTTAGAGAATTGAGGTCTGTGACGCAAGAGAGTGTGTTGCACAGACCATTACTTGTTTGTACTTAAACCCTCTCCCCACTGAGGGAGGAATTTATCTTTTGCTCACTTGGTATTGTCTTTGGAACTGTGCTTTGAACTGAGATCAACTGTATCATCTCTTAATCTACTTTTATCATCTCATTTATCATACTAGTTAAGTATTTTCTCACATTCTTCCTCTTCATTCCCCCCACACTTTGCTCCTGTGACGTTTAAACACATCGCATTTGTCTCCATGTGTGGATTACATAATCCGCCAAACATGTCTCTCACGAGGTCTAATGGACTGCATCTTGCTTGCCAGAGCTTCGTTTACTCATACACTAACACACAGGCTCCCGCCAACAGACTCTCATGTCTCCTCCCCTCTTCCACAAGTGGTGACCACCGCAGGTCTTGCTGTGGGGTCTCTTTCTCTGTGTGTGCTTTCTCTTTCTGTCTCTTACTAACTCCTACTTCTCTAGAAGTTTACTTTGCACATGAGTGCATTGCTCTCTAGTCTCTGGCAACAAACTCTGTCTATCATCTCACTTCAACAACATACTCTACCCTCACCTCACTTAACATTGTTATGGTAGTTCAATTACAATCATTCATCCTTATTCCTGGCTCTTCCTGTCGACGTCTACACAACTTTCAACTGGGGATTATTGCCAAGTGACTTATACTTCATTGCTATTTCGATGTCTGAAAATGCTGGTACAGCACAGTCTGGTGCTGCTGGAGGTTCTGGTTCTGGTGGTTCTGGTGGATTGGGTTCTGCAGGAGCTGTGCGTGCAGCAGCTGTAGCACCAGCCATGCCACTGAATCAACGATTCTTTTCACCTATGCCTATTCCAGGACAATGTGATACCATCATCTTCAAAGGGAAACATGTATCAGATTTCATTGCTGCACTCAAAGGTTATGCAGATGCTGCAGGAGTTGCCCATGAAGATTTACCTGGTCATGTTCTTCGTTACTGCAACAACTGAACCTGTATTGCTCTTGAGAACTGAAGTGTTTGGATGAGGAACAATTGGGTAGTGGCTAAGGCCCTTCTCAAGAAGCTTTACATGTCTAGTGATGAAGCACCTCATATTATGCTGGAATTTTTGCGCACCTGGGTGATGCAGCATGCCAAGGAAGCTATTATCACTGACAAGAAGGGAGTGGATCGCTATTATTGCAATTATACCACTCAGTCTGACTATTTGCTATCTAATCATTTGCTCCTTGAACATGACACTAATTTATGGTTTTATTTAGGGATACCTAATGACCTTGAGGGGTGTCAGCCAATTTGATCATTAAAAGCCCTGGATTTTTTGATCACCATGATCATAAAAACCAGGGCTTTTTTTGATCACCTGCTATCATATATTTACTAATGAATCTATGGGTTACTAATGAATGTAGTGGTGATCATAGGTGATCATAGGTTAGTTCAAGTGCATATTCACATACTATTACTACTAATAATTTCCAAGGTGATCATAGGTGATCATAGGCCATTTCAAGTTTGTATTCATATATTATTACTGCTAATGATTTTAGAGGTGATCATAGGTGATCATAGGTCATTTCAAGTGTATATCCACATATTATTACTACTAATATTTTTGGAGGTGATCAAAGGTGATCATAGGTCATTTCAAGCATGTATTCACTTATTATTACTACTAATAATTCTGGGGGTGATCAAAGGTGATCATAGGTCATTTCAAACATGTATTCACATATTATTACTACTAATGATTCTGGAGGTGATCAAAGGTGATCATAGGTAATCCCAAGCACATATTCACATATTATTACTACTAATGATTTGTTGAAATAAACGACGCATCGACGATGACGACGTTACATTTGGCCTCAAAGCACGCAGGAGGGGAAAGCCAGAGGCAAATGGATAAGTAGGTACAGTACATAGTAGACTACTTAAATACATAAAACAACCAGTAGCACATTGTCAGTAGAATACATAATAGGAATAGTAACATATCTAAAAGCATATGTGGAGACGGCATATCATTGTGACATTTGAATAGTAATATATTTCTACATGATTCTAGAGGTGATCAAAGGTGATCATAGGTTATTTCAAACATGTATTCTCATATTATTACTACTAATGATTTTGGAGGTGATCAGAGGTGATCATAGGTCATTTCAAGTACATATTCACATATTATTACTACTAATGATTCTGGAGATGATCAAAGGTGATCATTAAATGTTTCAACTGCACATTGGTCTATTATTTTTAATGTCTCCCTATTTCGTTCCAAAGGACTCTATTTTGTTCTGAAGGCCTTTGTTTCATTACAAACATGTATGTTATGTTCTCAATGTCTTTGCATCATTATAAAGCTCTTTACATCATTCTGAACACCTCTTTTTCATTTGGAAGCTCTATGCTTCATTCTAAAGGTCTATGCTTGTCCCCAAAGTCTCTTGCTTCGTTATGGAGCTCTGTGAATCGATTTGAGTGCCTCTGTTTCGTTTGGAAGTTCTCTGTGTTGTTTGAAAGGTCTCTTTGTGTTCTCAAAGATTCTGGTTTGATCTGAATGTGTCTGTTGTGTTCTCAAGGTATTTGCTTTGTTATGAAGCTCTGTGTGTCATTCTCAAGGTCTCTGGTTCATTCACAAAGCCTTTGAATCATTATAAAGGACATTATCTTGATCTAAACATATCTGCATTGTTATGAAGGCTTTCACTTCATTATGAAGCTCTGTGCTTCATCCTGAAGTTTTTTGTTTCATTCTAGGCATCTCTTTTTCATGAAACATTATGTAGCCTCCTGGTTCTGACATGTATTTGCACCAAATCATTACTGTTGGTGAAACTTAGTATATCTGTACCAGTACAGTGAGCGTAGAGTAAGTATACTTAGTCTATACTTATCCCCAAGTTCAATTTTACATTTACTGCATGCAATTTGTGAGTAGTTCTCAGCCAGTTTACATTCTTCTAGAAATAAAGTCATCTAAGAGCAGCACATCACAAGAACATTGTCAATAAATAAGCCTTCAATTACTGAAGCTAAAAAATACTTATGTACTGAATATAATGCATTCTCACCCAATTCTCACAAATTTATTGTTCCATTTATGCACTGACCACTCATAATAGTAGGTACAAGATAAACAAAGATTTAGAATTCTGTTAACATTCCTGTATACTGACTTCAAATTTATTCTGTATATCTAGCATTTATAACTTCTTTTGTACTTATGCTATTCCTCTGTTCATACTTATACTTCATACATAATATGGTGACCTACTTCAAACTGACTTACCTCCATATTGGCGGAGTGTATTGCTTTGACTGCCATACATATTATGCCGAGCAGCATATATAGTCACGTGACATTGGAGGCAACCTAGCTTACTGTTAGGTAAGATGATCTGAACTGCGTTACCATGTGAAGCATCATAAATAAGCTCAAGAACTGTCTTTCCATTTGCTTTGAATTTAAAATCCTGCCTGATACACCTGGTGCATGGTACACCCAATGAGAACTAGGTGAGATTGTAGTGAGATGAAAATTGTTCATTTTCTCAGTGTAGTCTTGCCAATGTCTCACTAATATCTCTCCACACTCTCAGATATACCACTAAAATTAACCTGGATTCTCACTGGAGTATCAGAGAATCTCATGAGAATCTCACTGGATTCTACTGAGACTGTGGGTCAGTGACATGACCTCCAACCTTGGACTGTTTCTTCACTAGGTTCATAGAAGCTGGAATTACAGCATTGGGGTACAAACTCATCCTGGCGACACCAAGTATGAAGATTGTAGGCACCATTGTTTCACATCATGGATGGAAGCTCAAGCATGGGCTAGTATCTAAGGTGTTAAACTGGGGACCACTCGAGAACATTACTGATGTTTGTTCACTCTTGGGGACTGCTGGCATGGGACGAAAATGAATCAAGGGATTTTTGATCATAGCAAGACCACTTACTATTCTTCTTAGGTTGGACCAGCCTTTTGTATTTGGGGATGAAGCTCAATACGTGAAAGAGACTTTACAAAAGCATAAGTGTCAGCCAATTATTTTCATTAAATGCCTAGGTTTTATAATCATGGTGATCATATAAGCTAGGCATTTTTTTTATGATCACCCACTATTATATATGTAGTAGTGAATGTATGATTACTAGTGAATGTATAAGTGATCATAAGTGATCTTTCAGTGTTTTAGTAGTGTTTCAGGTAGATATTTACTTACTACTGGTACTAATGAATGTAATGGTGATCATAGGTGATCATTAGGTGTTTCAAGTGCATATTCACTTATTACTGGTACTAAAGAATGTATATGTGATCATAAGTAATCATTATATACTGGGAATTGCCGACTGCGTCGGCGAGAACCTTGCTTGACGTTAAAATAAATGCAAGTGTGATAATATTCGAGGTACTATATTGTGAGTCGAGAAGGCACATGTCAAGTACAAAATACAAGGTTAAAAATATACTACTATGGGTAAGTAACACGAACAGAGGCTCAAACAACAAACTGGGAACAAATGACGAGCGCAATAATATATTACGAGAACCATGGCGGTGGAAGAGTGTGAGGACAACAACCAGTCACTGGCTTAGTCTGGAAGCCATAACGTCACCGATAGTGAACACAATAATCCAGAGGATTCGAAAAGTTTCAGAGGAATCAATGTCATCCTATGCGGTGACCTACATCAGTTCCCTCTGGTGGCTACAAAAAAGAGAAACTCGCTGTACTTCAAAACTATTGCCTCTGATCCACAAGAATTCAAAAGCGGATGCAGCATATACGAAGAGTTCGACACCATGGTCATTCTTTGCGAACAAATGCGAGTCACAGATAAGCCATGGCAAGAATTCCTTAGACGCCTACGAACAGGAAATGTACAAAGGGACGACATGGCGATGGTGAGGCAACTCATAATAGGAAATCCTGATCACGAACCGACAGATTTCACCAAACCTCCATGGGACAACGCGTGCCTAATAACACCTAGACATGGTGTCTGGTTAGAATGGAACAGAATGGCCGTAGAAAAGCATTGTAAAGCAACAGAACAAAAACTGTTCATATGCACTGTCAAAGACACGATAGGAAAAAGAAATCTATCAATAGTTTAACAGTATGCCGTGACAATGAGAGGGAAAGGAAAAAGTAAAGGCTCAAAAATGGATGATATTCTGGAGCAAGTGGAACTAGCTATAGGCATGAAGGTAAGTAACCTTTCCCCAGAAAGGTGCACAGCACTACTCACGATTACCAATCTGCAGGTCATGTTGACACAAAACGTACAAACGGATCTGGACATCACCAACAGTGCTCGCAGAACCATAGTTGACATCGTCCTACCTGCCGACGAACCAAAAATCTGTTCTGAGAGCACAGTCCCTTTGAAACACCTTCCCGCGTTTGTCCTCGTGAAACTGAATAGTACAAGAATCTCACAATTGGAGGGTCTGGAAGATTTGGTAACACTGGTGGAACCAATTGCCAAAAAATTCTCAGTATACTTGAAAGTGAACGGAACAGTACTAAAACAAATGGTCAAAAGACAACAATTTCCCATCACGCCCACATACACATTCACTGATTATCAATCACAGGGTCATACCATTTCTAACGTATTGGTAGACATTGTGACCCCGCCATGTGGAAAACTAAATTTGTTCCATCTTTATGTGGCATTATCAAGAAGTGCAGAGCGAGAAACGATTCGAATCCTTCACAAGTTCAATGACGAAATCTTCCTCCAGGCACATGAACACAAATTGACAGAGGAGGATGACCATCTGGAAAGCCTAGACACCAAGACCAAAGCATGATAGGAAACAATCAAAAAAAAGAGACAGACTCCACACTGCAGCAGTGATTTCCAGTGAACCCCAAGAAAAATATTACATCCGTTACGTAGATATCGACCCAAGTGCATTTGCGGACAGGTAAAGCCACCTATGTAGTTACCATTTCGGCAACACCAAAAACAACAGAAAGAGTACGCAGCGCTGAGAAAGAGATCCGTCGGCGACCGGCCTAATTATCATTCGTTACATAGTTATCGAACCAAGTGTAGTCGCAGACAAGCAAAGTGACAAAAACGAACACGTATACAGTCAGCATTGTGGCAATGTCAAAATAATCGAAAGAGCATGCAGCACAAAATAGAGATCCAGCCATTGGTCCCCTGAAATCCAAATTATCAAAAGGAACGAATGAACGAGGGGAAGCTGATGGACAGAGAAAGAGAAAACGGACAGAAAGAGGGAAAACCACAGATGGACCCTGCTAAACGATTTTTTGCACACTAATCGTCGGAAGGAGCATTTTTATTTTCCATTTCGTTGACCTGAAGTATTTGGAGTTAGACCAAGGCAAGGGTGTTATTACTACCGGATCATGAGGGTTAAACCAAGGGGCTGCCATTACTGCAATTTCCAAAAGTAACATATCCTATGACCCCGTGGGAAGTGGCTGTGGCCGCGCGCAGAAACTGATCATAACCGGTAGCCAGTTAGTCACGTGACTTCGGTCCGCGCACGCGCATGCATTGTAGTTAACTTGATTATTTCATGTGCAGTGTGCACACATTGAACTCCTGAGACTGCCACACACAAGGGGCTGCCGTTACTGCAATTTCCAAAAGTAGCATATCCTATGACCCCGTGGGAAGTGGCTGTGGCCGCGCGCAGAAACTGATCATAACCGGTAGCCAGTTAGTCACGTGACTTCAGTCCGTGCATGCGCACGCATTGTAGTTAACTTGATTATTTCATGTGCAGTGTGCACACATTGAACTCCTGAGACTGCCACACATCACAAGGCTACAAGTAATTTTTATACACAGTATAATACATAAATATACCTAAACTACTGATTATTTATTTTTCTGTTTCTTTCCTTTTGGAACAGCTTGCTGATCACTTACAGATCTTATTCTTTTCTTCTTGTCTTTCAAATCATTCTGAACATGTACAATGTCATCACTGTTTCCTATCCCATATTCATCTCTAAAAAATAGTGTTGCCTCATAAGGAATATTCATTAGTCTTTCTTCTTCTTTTGAAATGAAAATGTCTACCAATAGCTGCCCAGATATTTCAGTATTTAAATATTTTCCAGGCTGTGAGGGATCTTCTATTCCATGAAATATAAGAAAATGATTGATTGCATTATGTTTCCAGATGGTTTTTGGGACACCAGATATGGATGGTAGGCAAAATTGGCAGTGAATAGGAACATTGGTGCAATGGTTTGAAGGTTTACAGATTATTGTAGTTTTGTATTTCATGCTTATATCTTGATATTCACAGGTAGATGTTATAGATCCAGTTCCATTTCTCTTCTTTGTAAGAGTTGTTATGCAAACATCTTCTCTTCAACAAAATCCACATGGTTCTACTTCAATCTACAATGTATTTAGGCATTTGTTCTGTATTCTAATTAGAAAGAGGGAGACATACCTCTTGAAGCAGTACCCTGTCTGGCTTTCCTCTAAACTTTGCAAGAACATGTTGGCCTAGCTAAAGCAGAGGTTAAGCAGAGGGGTATTCCTGGGGTAATCAGGTTCTTACACTAGTTTTATAGTGATTCAGTGAGCAAAATATGCGAATAGTGTCTATTAATTAATTTAATTTAACTCTACATGCATTTATCAATTGTGATTTACAAGAAATGCTTGAATTACAGTGCGTGGATCGATGAATAGTAATACACTTTGTGCGACGCGCGTGTCGAAGTCATGTGACTTACTGCCTACTGGTTATGATTAGTTTCCGTGCATGGCCACAGCCACTTCCCACGGGGTCATAGGATATGCTACTTTTGGAAATTGCAGTAACAGCAGCCCCCTGGGTTAAACGTTAGATGCTGAGCCAAGGATCATCGATCATCAATCACGTGCAACAATTGCACGTGCAAGTCGAAAAGTGAAACCAATTATGACCCGGAGAGATACCTTGTCAAGCAAGGTGATTACAATAGCATATTATTTTGAATAATATTATATATATCACACATGTGACATATCTCGAACTTGTCACACATATTCCCGCGCTTCACATTTGTGACATCCTTCTCGCGCGTCACGTGTGTCACGCATATTCCCGCGCATCACGCACATTCTCGCGCTTCATGCACATTCCCGCGCATCACATATTCCTGCGCATCACATCTGTCACATTCTTTCTGTGTGTCACATCCGTCACACATATTCGCACGCATCACATTTGTCACATATATTCGCACGCGTCACGCTATTCACGCGTGTCACATATATTCGCACGCGTCACACAATTCACGTGTGTCACATATATTCGCACGCGTCACACTGTTCATGGGTGTCACGCTATTCACGCGTGTCACGCTATTCACGCGTGTCACGCTATTCACGCGTGTCACGCTATTCACGCGTGTCACGCTATTCACGCGTGTCACGCTATTCACGCGTGTCACGCTATTCACGCGTGTCACGCTATTCACGCGTGTCACGCTATTCACGCGTGTCACGCTATTCACGCGTGTCACGCTATTCACGCGTGTCACGCTATTCATGCGTGTCACGCTATTCACGCGTGTCACGCTATTCACGCGTGTCACGCTATTCACGCGTGTCACGCTATTCACGCGTGTCACGCTATTCACGCGTGTCACGCTATTCATGCATGTCACGTGCGTCACATTTGTTATTTGTCACACTTTTAGCGCTCGTCACACATGTCACCTGCTTTCATTTGTCACACTTTGCACAACTATCATGCATTTGATGGTGTTACTCTTTGATTCACATTACATGTTTTATGTGTGTCACTCATCATGCTTTTTGCATATGTTACATTTTTCACAATTTTCACAGCTCAGTAATGTAATTTGGCTTTTGATATTGACAATATATCAAAATTTGAAAGCTATGGTAAGCAGGGAATACTCAGCAATAGCATGTGCATGGACCACTCCCTGATGCTGTCTGAGTAGTTACCTGGTTGATCCTGCCAGTAGTCATATGCTTGTTTAAAAGATGAAGCCATAAGGTTTAAGTATAAGTATAAACAACATATGTCAGAGATATGAGTACATGTAGTAGTGTAGAAGTGAAACTGATTGTGACACAATATCAGTAAGAGTTGAGATAGTTTTCATTTTCTCTCTGTATCAATATATCACAAGATTATGTAGTCATATAGAGTAAGCAGATATGAATCAATAATGTGTATTGAAGATATCATTATAACCAATAGTGATACAAGAATAATGATCATCTAATAACTGAGATGTGTAAGTTTGATGTGATGTAGAATCACATATTTCACCATTCTTTCACATTTTTTGTCCATGTGTGGGTCTATCACCAAATTGTTCAATATGAAAATGTTCAATAGCATCATATCACATCTCTAGTCTTGATTGTAAAATGTCAGTGGACTTACATACACACTCTACATGTTTCAATCTGGTTCCTTATTATTGTTACACTTCTATAATTTACTAATTGTCACATTTCTTGTTACAACCTTCAGTTTAGCAAGAACATGATTTTTTCCTTTACTTTGATAATTTACTCTGCACTGTTGGATACTTCTGTTCTGTAACAATTTGAACAATGGTATAGATATACAGGTAATCAGATACACATAATCAGCTTCTCTCCCTGGGTGTTAAGTGTTCAGTACATCATGATTCTCCTTCCTACTGTGCCTTCAGGCTCCACAAGTGTGAGTAAATGTCAGAAGCAATTCAAATTCAAATTGAGAACATGAAAAACTTGATATGTGATATACATCAAAACCATGATGAGCTAGTAGACTATGACAGGTGATATACTAAGTATCCCCCACTTAATATAGGTTCCACATCTAGATATGTTGTCAATATCAAAAGCCAAATTACATTACTGAGCTGTGAAAATTGTGAAAAATGTAACATATGCAAAAAGCATAATGAGTGACACATAAAACATGTAATGTGAATCAAAGAGTAACACCATCAAATGCATGATAGTTGTGCAAAGTATGACAAATGAAAGCAGGTGACATGTATGACAAGTGCTAAAAGTGTGACAAATGACAAATGTGACGCACGTGACACACATGAAAAGCGTGACACGCATGAACAGTGTGACGCGTGCGAATATATGTGACAAGCGTGAATAGCGTGACGCGCGTGAATAGCGTGACACGCGTGAATAGCGTGACGCGCGTGAATAGCGTGACACGCGTGAATAGCGTGACGCGCGTGAATAGCGTGACACGCGTGAATAGCGTGACGCGCGTGAATAGCGTGACACGCGTGAATAGCGTGACACGCGTGAATAGCGTGACGCGCGTGAATAGCGTGACACGCGTGAATAGCGTGACACGCGTGAATAGCGTGACGCGCGTGAATAGCGTGACACGCGTGAATAGCGTGACACGCGTGAATAGCGTGACGCGCGTGAATAGCGTGACACGCGTGAATAGCGTGACGCGCGTGAATAGCGTGACACGCGTGAATAGCGTGACGCGCGTGAATAGCGTGACACGCGTGAATAGCGTGACGCGCGTGAATAGCGTGACACGCGTGAATAGCGTGACGCGCGTGAATAGCGTGACACGCGTGAATAGCGTGACACGCGTGAATAGCGTGACGCGCGTGAATAGCGTGACACGCGTGAATAGCGTGACACGCGTGAATAGCGTGACGCGCGTGAATAGCGTGACACGCGTGAATAGCGTGACGCGCGTGAATAGCGTGACACGCGTGAATAGCGTGACGCGCGTGAATAGCGTGACACACGTGAATAGCGTGACGCGCGTGAATAGCGTGACACCCATGAACAGTGTGACACGTGCGAATATATGTGACACGCGTGAATAGCGTGACACCCATGAACAGTGTGACGCGTGCGAATATATGTGACACACGTGAATAGTTTGATGCGTGTGAATATATGTGACACGCGTGAATAGCGTGACGCGTGCGAATATATGTGACAAATGTGATGCATGCGAATATGTGTGACGGATGTGACACACAGAAAGAATGTGACAGATGTGATGCGCGGGAATGTGCATGAAGCGCGAGAATGTGCGTGATGCGCGGGAATATGCGAGAAGCGCGGGAATATGCGAGAAGCTGCGTGATGCGTGGGTATATGCGTGATGCGCGGGAATATGCGTTACAGACGTGACGCGCGAGAAGGATGTCACAAATGTGAAGCGCGGGAATATGTGTGACAAGTTCGAGATATGTCACATGTGTGATATATATAATATTATTCAAAATAATATGCTATTGTAATATATAATGATTACTTATGATCACATATACATTCTTTAGTACCAGTAATAAGTGAATATGCACTTGAAACACCTAATGATCACCTATGATCACCATTACATTCATTAGTACCAGTAGTAAGTAAATATCTACCTGAGGCACTGCTAGGGCACTGGGAGATCACTTATGATCACTTATACATTCACTAGTAATCATACATTCACTACTACATATATAATAGTGGGTGATCATAAAAAAAATGCCTAGCTTATATGATCACCATGATCATAAAACCTAGGCATTTAATGAAAATAATTGGCTGACACTTATGTAGATTCTGTGTGTTTGGGGAAATGCAGAGACGATGGTGGGAAATTGGAATATATGCAAGCACATTTGTGGGTTTTGAGGTGAAATTGGACCACCAACAAGCTTCAAGCTTGCTTTGCAGAACCTTGACTGACACTCAATGTACTGATTGCATATTTGGATCAGGGCTCTTGTTGGTGGTCGAGATCTCTGCTTTAGTGAGTTATGAATCAAGCAGTGCTGTAAGAAGGGGATGGGAGTGAATGAACCAAACTCCACTGATATCAGAGTCCCTCCTTCAAATTCCACTAGTTAGATATGGCCAAAGCCTGAACGCAGTAATGCAGTGGAGATTAGCAGTTAGTCCTGCTGGTCCACCATTGATGATTAAGCTTTAAGCTTTAAGACTCATGTGTTTGGGGCATTGGTAGCCTAGGTCTGGTTGGACAGTTGGGGCTCAAGACATAGGTGAGGGGCCAGGGCCAGTGGGGGGATGAGTTGGGTATTGACTTGGTTATCGATAGGTAATAGATAATTTGTGAATTCTAAATGGCTACTTTTTGTTTCTTCATGACAGGGTAAGTATTGGAGCTGGGAGGGTAGTGGAGGTATGTAGTGGTCAATGTTAGATCCAATTGAAATGGTGTAGTCTGATTTGGGTTAGGATCTGAGTTAGGGTTAAAAGTAATCATGCTTGTCGATGCCCATGGCCCTCAGTGCATTAAATTTGTCACACCGTGTTGACTCTTGAGCATGCTCAACTTTCGCATCCCTCTTTTTTCTCCATCTTAAATTAATGGTTTGTTGGCTCTACCATCTGATGTCTTGCTACCACTGATCCTTGGACTCCCAAACCCTGAAATATGTCGGCTGCTTTGAGTGGGCTTTGAAATTTTGACCTCAGACCAGCCTCAGGAATCATGGCACTTGTGCATGCTTCCACTCCCACCATTTCTTCTCATCAATGCCCATAGCACTTAGGACACTGTCGAGGTATCAAACTACACTGAACAGCCTGCCCTTCAGCCTCTCTTGCACCTTGTCTCCTGCTCTACGATTCCCTCAAATGTGGGCTGCTAATTCTAAGTTACCTGTCACCAGACTCTTCTTTGCACCACAAACACTACACACAACATCAACGTGTCCACAGAGCATCTCTAGCTCAACCTCAAGCATCCTCACTCCCACACTTTTGTACAGAATCCACTACAGGCGCGATGGAACTCAATGCTCAAAGGCGCTAGGCACAATAATCAGTACATCCCACCACAGTTCATTCATTCATCACCCAACTGATTGACACTTGGCAGGCCTCTCAATAGCCTCCATTGTCTTCACTACATTCACCTTGTACACCATATACAGCCTCCATAGAAGAGCAACAGCGCTTGACATCATATCCCAGCTCCGAACCAATACCTACTCGAATATCTCTGCATTAGGTCTCCTCCAGTCCATCAAAACCACCATGTGCATTCTTGTGAAAGCAATTGATGCTCCCCCTACATCTCACCTAAACTATCTCCTTGATATCACAGAAAAGTATATCAAGCTACATCAAGTGGAAATGGACAACCATAAGGTGAAAATTTGGCTTCATCTGCCTGTGCTGCAGGAGGTGCTGGATATGCTGTGTTATGCAGAGGTTGTAAAGAACAACTTGGTGGCATGTATGTTCCTAATTGACTACTTGATCGATCATGGTGTGCAAGACCATGGTCCAGTGTCTGTTGTGGATAATATCATGGAAGGGGTGTTTAGATGTTTGGACTTAGTACATCACATTGCAGAGGGTGAAGAGGCAGGGAAGTTGAGTGATTGCATAATAGATGATGTGAAGAAAGAGGAAGAATATGAGAAGGATAAGGGTGATGTACAGGTTATTGGATGATGTTATGGTATTCATTTGGACTTGGTCACAGCAGCTTTCACCGACTGCTACTTTGGGTCTTGGGGCAGACACATCCACTGCATGAGATGGATGTTTGATACGAGGTGTATTTGGTGAGCCACTGGCAATGCACTGAACTAAAACTGTGTGGATAGAAGATATAAAGCAATTATGAAATCCACCAGTCCATATCGCAACAGGGTATATTACAATCCATGCACAAGTAACTACTTAACCTCTCCTCCCTCTTGCACACTGCTACCTCCATCCCCAGCATCAATAGTAGACGCAATATCAAACAACATATCAGTCATCACCAACTCATAGTTTGAAAGTTTTATCATAGTATAAATTGGCGAATTCCCTGCTTGTGTATTCTCGTCAATCATGATCAACAATTCACCAAACTGCAGATAAAGAAGGAGTTTAGCTGCATCATTTGGAGTGCTAGCTATCATTTCCTGGAAGTTCGAACCCATGGTTACAAATTCCTTGACTTTTATTTTGCTGCTGATTATCTTTTGCCATCATTTTGGATGTGTTTTAAAGTCCTGTTCGAATTTTGAGATTAGGCTGACCTGATTGGATGGGTGGTCACTGGGTTGAGACATTTTGCTGTACAAAGCAGCCAGCTGAGGATTTTTATAACTCCAAATGGCCTTCTTTATCCAGTTCTGATTCTGTATCCAATCACACTCATCTTCAATGTGTTTTAAAATGCCCAGGATGATAGATATATGCTCCAGCAGCTCTTCTGGTGTGGATGTTTCATCTAAATGGAAAAGGCGAAGGCATAGTTGTAGATTGGAAACTATTTCTGCTGCATTGTGTATACACTCCAATTCAGCTAGCCATGAGGTTGCTTCATATGCCATGGAGATGGAGAAGAGAGTTAAACTGGCTGGTTCATGATTGCAATGTAAGTTGGATTTTTAAAGTAATGCTACTGTACTGACTGATGGTTGCGCCCCTCCATATTGACCTTCGTGCTCCATTTGTCCTGTACAGAGCTTGATAAAATAGACTTGAAATCGTGATGGGTGGAGGTGTGGCATTGGTAAGTGACAAGGTGGTGTACAGAGCTCGTGCTCGTGCCTGTAGTTCTGCAGTGAATGACAGTGTGATCTGAGCCTTAGTTCTTGTTTGAGGGAATTTAGTAGCAGTGGTGAAGGTAGAAGAAGCTTGAAAGGACAGCATGTTCAGTGTAGTATGCAACTTTGATAGTGTCCTTTGTGACATTGCTATCGATGAACAGGTTGGCAAAGATGGAAGCTAAGTGTGAGAGTGGGGAGTGCTAAGTATTGCCATGGGTAATGCGGTAACGTGCAGAGGACTGTTCCGGTTATCAGGCCGCTAATAATTAAACTAACTCCACATAAGTACACTCCAAGCACAAAGTTTTAATGTTAGCTGTTACTAAAATACACATTTGTAGTCAAATACTTGACCTAAGTAATATTGTCAATTAAATCATGGATTAATAGCAGAATCTGGAGATGTGGGATAGTCAAGACATCCAGTACATACAAAGAAATTTAACATGCTCTTAGTTCAACTTGTGCAAGCACAGAGTCTTAAGCCCAGAACCCATGACAAGGGAGCACAAGGAAGGATAACAAGTATCCCACTCACCCTGGGGAGACGTACCTTTATATCCTGAATCTCAAATGTTGTCAAATGCTATCAATGTCGGCATGCCAGAAGGTTAGGATAGGAACAGGGTCTAAACAATAGACAAATATGCCAGTTCAACGTCAAACCTAAGTCTGACAAAGCACACATTTTATATAATTAAAACATGGTGGGTATAGCACAAATTGTGTGGAGGAAATATCAGAATGCTAATGAAATAAGTGTGTCAACAAACCTAAGTTGTGAATAGCACATGTGGAGTACTATCCCCAGCCTGGTGGACAGCACAGATTCACCAGACACATGACTCGCTACTGAGGAATATGTGTGTTCAATGACAATCCTAAGTTGTGTGGACATCATGCATGCCAAACCTGGTGGGTACAACACATATCTGCCCATCGAAACAGCCAGGGATGAATGTCAAGGTTTCAGATATGGTTGTCGCCAGAGACCAAAGTTCAAACCAAAGCTGCATGAGAAAAAGAGGAGTGAGAGGTTGTTGAGAAGGAGAGTATGCACTTTTTGAAACTGCCAGGCATGACCCCGAGACATCATCAGAGACTGCAGGTGGCAGACAACATTGTTCACTAGAGATGGAGAAATGTTGGTAAATAGGCATTCCTGAGCCAGAAGAAGATGGGTCCAGGAGGCTGACAAGAACGATGGAAGTGAGAGTGTAACCAAGGATGCTGCAAAGAAAACCACTAGTAGAGAAGATTATGGGTAAATATCAATGAAAGTTAATGAGATAAAACATACATCTGGACAAGTTCACGATAAATTCAATAAACAATGGGATGAAGTTGCCAGACAAGTGGTCAGCCACCACAAATATAGAATTAGCCTGAGTGAACACTTACCAGTTCTGAACAGCATGAGGGATAGTAAGAATGTATGGAGGGAGTATGAGGCAAATAGTAGAGATGGAAAAGTCGAGATGATGGTGGTTTGGAAGAAAGAGAGTGAAGGTGAGGCTGTTGAATATTTAGGTGGCTGGATGTCTGCCAGATTCCGACAGTCAAATAGTGCTTCAGACTCCAACAGACCCATAATATGAAGTAATTTATTAAGAATGGGCCACAGTTTACAGAGTAGAAAATGAACATTGGAGGCAATTTAGACTTTCTTATAATCAATATTTTCCAAATGTTTGAAGACCTGTACTATTTAATCAATGAGGATGCACAGGCAGGATATTCATTGATGTTAACTATGATGAGACTTACACACTGTGGGGTGAAGTTGGCAGAGATGCTGTTTGATATTGCAGTTACTATTGATGCTGGGGATGGAGATAGTGGTGTGCACGATGGAGAAGTGAGGTTTTAGATGGATTGTAATATACCCCGATGTACATATGGACTGGTGAACAGTTTAGTGCATACATCTCACATGGTAAATGTGTTTGCTCAAAGACCTGGTCACAAAAATTGCTGTGTCCAAGTCCAAATGAATACTATAACATCATCCAATAACCTGTATACCTGAACCACCAACCTTCTCTGCCTCCTTCTCTTCCCACTTCTTCATATGATCCTTTTCATGATCACTCAATGTCCCCGCCATTTCCTCCTCTGCAGTCTCAGCCACAACTGTCAAACAAAAAACCATCCTATCCATAATAATTTTCACCAAATCCACCGGATTGCCATGTTGCACATGACCAGGATCAGTCACTTCCTGAGTGAACCCTATATGCCCCACAATCATGCCCTTCATATACTTCACATAATGCAGTGTTTCCAGCACCTCCATCATTAGAAACATATGCATATGCTGCTGAAGCTGCTCAGACCCAACATGGTAGTTGTCCATCTCCACCTTATGTAGTTTTATATACTCCTCTGTGGTGTTGAGGAGGTACTTCAAGTTCACTGGGGAGTGGGGTGTTCTCAAGAGGATGGACCTAGTGGATTTGATGAATTGTAGGAGACCTTCAGTGTGTTGTTGGTAGGGTTGGGCTTGGAATTGCATTATGATGTGGAGGGCATCTGCTCTTATGCCCTTTGGGTTTTGGGCATAGGTGGTGAATAGTGTTATGGTGATGGAAGTGATTGAGAGGCCTGTGCAGGTTCTGTTGGCAGTTGGGAATAGTGAAGGACAGTGGGTGGGATGTACCGATTATCACAGCTAGCACCTTTGATCGCTGAGTTCCATCGCACCTGTAGAGTATCCTGGAAAAGAGTGTACCAGTGAGGATGCTGCACCAGTGGCTTTCATTTTGATCAATCCCTGTCACTGACTAGTGGGGGCATGCACTAGATGGTCAGTGAGAGGTCATTGATTGCATTCTAGGTCTGAGCACAATCAATGGTTAGTATGGAATCAATAGTAAACTAGAAATCATTGTAATATAAATGAATTAGAAATGAAATCAATGGAGATCAGTCTGAAATCAATCAATCTGCGAAATCATTAAAATTAAAAATCAATCAGAACAAAATCAATGCAGAAATTAATTCAAATCCTTCGGTCCCCCACTGCAGCTCAACATACAAGTAGGGTAGTTAATCATGTAGTAATAACCACTGTACTATAGTACCTTTTCTAATCAATCTGCACAAATATACTTGATACATAGATAGAAATCATTTGTACCTGGAAAATCAATCAATGTAAGGTGAAATCAATCAATGTAGGGTGAAATCAATCAATGTAGAGCGAAATCAATGCTATGGACTTAGTAGAATTACACTCTATAGGTGGAATCAATCAATTTAAAGTGAAATCAATGGGTAGAAATCATTTATACTTAGAAAATCAATCAATGTAGGGTGAAATAAATCAATGTAGAGCAAAATCAATGGGTAGAAATCATTTGTACCTAGAAAATCAATCAATGTAAGGTGAATTTTCTCATCCATCTTGCATACATCTAGATAATGTTAACAGACATCATTGAGACACTATGAGAATAATTCCCATGGTATTTTCTTTCAATGAATTGACTGTAACATGTAACATACAAGTACTTAGGTACTTTGTAATTGTAATAGAGCAGATATAATAATGATAAAATAAAAGAATGATGACTAATCACTGACATATGCACTCACTAGATATATAGTACTGTTTTCACAATGATTTTATCATCTATTCTCATTGATTTCTTAATGATTCCACATATAGAATGTAATTCTACTAAGTCCATAGCATTGATTTCGCTCTACATTGATTGATTTCACCCTACATTGATTGATTTCACCTTACATTGATTGATTTTCCAGGTACAAATGATTTCTATCTATGTATCAAGTATATTTGTGCAGATTGATTAGAAAAGGTACTATAGTACAGTGGTTATTACTACATGATTAACTACCCTACTTGTATGTTGAGCTGCAGTGGGGGACCGAAGGATTTGAATTAATTTCTGCATTGATTTTGTTCTGATTGATTTTTAATTTTAATGATTTCGCAGATTGATTGATTTCAGACTGATCTCCATTGATTTCATTTCTAATTCATTTATATTACAATGATTTCTAGTTTACTATTGATTCCATACTAACCATTGATTGTGCTCAGACCTAGAATGCAATCAATGACCTCTCACTGACCATCTAGTGCGCACCCTCACTAGTCAGTGACAGGGATTGATCAAATTGATAGCCATGACTCGATGCTGGATGCTATGCTAGGGAAGTACAGCAGTGCATTTAACATTCGAGCTTGTACACATAGTTCTGAGAGCTTGGTGACAGGTAGCTTGGTTGCCCATATTCAGGGGAATTGGAGTGCAGGAGCAGGGGACGAGATGGAAAATGTGCGAAAGGGTAACCTGTGTAGTGCAGTGCGATACCTCAACAATGTCCTCTGTGCTATGGGCATTGATGAGAGTGGGGGTATAAGAGAGCCTCGCATGAGCGCCATTGGCATGGTTCTTCTAAGCCAAATCACAGTGCTGCTGTCATATATCAGAATGTGGACTCAGACCTGAGCCAACTCAGGGCAAGACACCAGATGACAGAGCAAACTTGGAGCAAACAGTTGAAAGGCGTTTGAAAGATAGGATGGGATGGAGAGGAAGGAGAGATAAGAAAGCTGAGCATGCTCAGCATAGTAGTGTGATAAATTCAATGCGCTGAGTTGCAGGCATCGACGAGTCCTCTATCCACACAGTTGTAGTTCAGTGTATCGTCAGTGGGTCACTGTATATACCTCATATTGAGCTTCCCTCTAGGCTAACGGAAGACATGCTCATTCCAAGACAAAAGTGACAGTTAGTGAAGCCAAACCTGCTGTGTATAACTTCCAAGTGAATACCACAACATCATCCAATAACCTGTACATCACCCTTACCTTTCTCTTCCTCCCCCTTCCGAATCTTATCACCTGTTATGTGATCGCTCAACCTCCCCACCTCTTCATCCTCTGCAATGCGAGCCACTACAGTCAAATGTTCAAGCACCGATTCCATAATATAATCTACCAAAACTACTGGGCCTAGCTCCTGCAGATGAACATCAATTATGAAGTCCATTGCCTTCATACACACCACAAGATTCCACTTTGCAAACTCCACATAATGAAGCATATCCAGCACCTCCTGCAACATAGGCAGAAACAGAAGCTGCAGATCATCCACCTCATAGTTGTCCATTTCCGCTTGATGTAGCTTGATATACTTTTCTATGATATCAGGGAGGTATTTTAGGTGCAGTGGGGGGTCGGTTGCTTTCACGAGAATGGACATTATGGTTTTGATGGACTGGAGGAGACCTAATGCTGAGATATTCAAGTAGGTATGGGCTTGGAGCTGGGATATGATGTCAAGGGCTGTTGCTCTTCTATAGAGGTTGTATGTGGTGTTCCAGGTGGATGTAGCAAAGATGAGGGAGGCTATTGAGAGGCCTGCAAGAGTCAATCAGTTGGGTGATGAATGAATGAACTGTGGTGGGATGTACTGATTATTGTGCCCAGTGCCTTTGAGTGTTGAGTTCCATCACGCCTGTAGCAGATTCTGTACAAAAGTGTGGGAGTGGGGATGCTTGAGGTTGAGCTAGAGATGCTCTGTGGACATGTTGATGTTGTGTGTAGTGTTTGTGGTGCAAAGGAGAGTCTGGTGACAAGTAGCTTAGAACTAGTAGTTGCCCATATTTGAGGGAATCGGAGAGTGGGAGATGAGGTGCAAGAGACACAGATGGGCAGGCTGTTTAGTGTAGTGCAATACCTCGACAGTGTCCTAAGTGCTATGGGCATCAATGAGAAGAAACAGTGGGAGTGGAACCATCAAGCATGCATGAGTTAAAATTCAATGCCCACCTAAGGCAGTCAGCATTCCATGGGTTTGGACTCCGAAGACTAGTCACAGCAAACACCTCAGACAGGCCTATTGGGTTCATGTAAATATGGTACATCCCGATTTTTGTAACAATTAGAATATGCCATAAAATATGTAATGTGTCAGATGCATTAGAAAATTCTAAATTGGGTAATACATCTGCTTATTGTTCCAATTGTTTTGTGCCAATTTTACCTGTGCAATGTGAACTGAGCCTCTGAAAATTTTCCAATTGGCCTAGGAACATGTGACAAAGGCTAGATGCCTTTATTCACACGAGAGAGATTTAAGTAATCGAACGAGATATCACTGTTTAGAAAACTAGATTCTCTGACCTGTAGTTCTAAAACAAAGGGCTTTATATACATTGTAGATTGACAGATATAATAGAGGGAGAAGTATAGTAGAAAGGAAATATGTAGACTATCTGTCAAGCTAGAAGTGAGACAAGGATGGAACATATCTAATGAATGGCTTCAGTTGGCAGAGTCAATAGAACACGAAGACTAAAGGTATACTAAAGGAACAACTAGAGTGAGTAAGTGAATGATGACTATGTAGCAAGTAGTAAGTGGTATCTGGTGTGACAGACAGAGTCTGGAGTGTTACAGAATGGATGGGGTCATGGATCTTATTGTAAATATGTTGCATGGATTGGTCAGTTTTCCTATTCTTGCACATATTCTAGATTTGCTCACACATTGGTCAGATAACATATTTTAATAACTATTCTAATTGTTAAGTAAATCAGGTTGTATCATATTTACAGCGATCCGATCCACCCTTGTCTGAGGTGAAACAAGCAGCAAGACATCCATGTATCAGACAGTAAAGCAATCAGACTGAGTGAATGAGCACGATTAACCCTAACCCACTGACTCTCTTTCCAAATAACTCGGATTTTAAGCAACACTAGCCATTTGGATTTAACTCGACTTGACCACGACCCAAAGCAAGTCCGACTAACCCCACAATGAACCATCCATCAATAACCAGCTGCCCAACTCATCCCCTCCACCCCCAACCTCACCAATGTCAACACTAAGCACACCAGCGACAGATCCCTACCCGCATCCCAACTGCATCTTAATCATTGGCGGGGGACCAGCAGGCCTAATGAAAGTTCCCTTACTCTCCCCCCCCCTGACATCGCCAAACATTGTACAAACAAGTTGTGTTGTATTATTTGGAGGTCTCAGACAAATACTTAGATAATCAAACTGTTATCAATGTGGTGAAGTCAAGCGAGATGTAATCAAAGTACAGATTTGAAATACAAAGTACTTACATACTTGATAGCATTCAAATAGTACTACTACATATTAGATTTAGTACTTTAGTGCATAAGTAAATATTGTAAGGGGTTCAACCATCAGTTTAGGGCTGCTTTATTCACAAAGCAAGTAAGATATTGTATTAAAAGTATGTAATTTACTGTAATATACACATGTATAAACATAAACAACGACAGTATGTAAGTGGGCGCAGACAAATTGGGCGCATAGAACCCGTCCCACCGTTCCCACTTACAAGACACCCAGCGTCGGCTTCAAGCACTCTACTTACCACACGCAGACGCGGTGGACCGACACGGTCACCCACCAAGCGGAAGCGCCACTCCACCTCCCACCGGAGCCCCACGCCCCTCTCCCGAGTCCCCACCACGGTCCACCAACCACCCACCTCCCACCTCGTACCACCCACTACCCTTTCCTGCCATTCCCTTCCGTCCTTGTGCCCTTGCTTTCGTTGGTCTTGGCGCGTCGCTGGTCATTTGCTGATGTGCCGCATTGGGCTGTGGGCGGCGCTGGCCCGATTCTCGGTCTTCTTTCGAAATATGGCTCGGCGCGCTCTGTCTGAAGGGGCCGGCGGGCGACGAGGGGGCGGACAATGGGTGTGAGGAGGATAGGTGGAGAGGAGATTGGGAGGGGAGGTAAACGACGTTTGTTGATGCGTTCAACTGAGCGCGTTCTCACACGCACGTGACCAAAACCGTGAGATCAAATGTTCATTTTTGGAAATGTCAGGGGGGGGGGAGAGTAGGGTGCGCTCGACCGTGTCGAGCTCGTAGAGAGGAGAGACAATATCGGTGGAGTCTGGTTCGTTCCCCTCCTTCTGCTTAGTTATATCATCGCTCACTGAACCAGGTACCTCGATCCTCCAGATCAATCCCATGGTCCAGCTCACCAGCACCGCTGGCCCTCTCCCGCATACAAAGGAATGATAGGAAACGTCCTCCCGACCAATCTCTCCTTCCACTCCCTCCCCTTTCCCCAACGTCCAGATCCACACCAGCCCTTCCCAACATTATCAGAGACACACGAGTACCTCCTCGCTGTTGCTGCGCCGTACCTCTCCTCTGGTGCAATACGGCTCAATACTGAGGTGCTGCGCGTGGAAGAGCAGAAGGAGGGGTGGAAAGTCATTTTGAGAGATGTGGTGAGGGAGGAAGTGAGGGAGGAGCGGTGGGATGCTGTGGTAGGTGCTGTGGGATGGTACGATAACCCCGTGTGGCCAAATACGCCTGGGCTCAATGTCCTTCGTGAGCATGGAGTCGCGAGACATGCAAAAGTGTGGAGAGGACCAGAGGGGTACGAAGAAAAGGTATATCATCCTTTCCCACTTTCCTTCTCATTCCCGCTAACGACATGTCATAGCGCGTCCTGGTAATCGCCAACGCAAACTCCTCAAACGACATCGCAGCCCAACTAGTACCTATAGCCCAATCTCCTGTATACCAAAGCATCCGCCGACCAGCGTTCCCGGGCTTCCCAAGTCTTCCCGACGAACGAATCGAAATGGTTTCCCCAGTGCAAGAGTACATCTTCCACGACTCAAGCGGTAAGGTCGAAGCGAAATTATCCGATGGACGAAGTATCCCCGATATCGACTATGTAATCCTTGGAACGGGGTACAAAGTCTTCCCAGACTTCATACACATCCTCAACACCGAATCCCAACTGGACCCACTAATCACCCCTACAACATACCCAAACCGCATCCCACACCTGCACAATCTAATCCTCTATGCGCATAATCCAACGCTGGGGTTCACAGGTGCTCCAATGGCATTCAGACCTTTTACCGTATTCGACTTGCAGGCAGCGTGGCTTGCGCTGTGCTGGACACGCACTAACCCTATCATGTACCCCGAAACGACTGAAGGGAGGCTGAAGTATGATGAGGACCGGATTCGCACAGTTGAAGAGTGGTGCAGCGGGATTGATAATCCCAGTGCGTTGATGGTGTATAATGTGCTTGGGATGGGAGAGGAGGATTATGCAAGCATGTTGAGGGCGGAGGTGGTTGCCGTTCGCCCGGAGCTTGGGGAGGTGTTGCCTGTTTGGAGTGAGGAGAGTAGGCAGGCGAGGGATAGAATGTTTGTGGCCAAGTTGGACGCTTTGCGGTGGGCTAAAGATGGGCATGGGGAGGGAGAGGCGAGTGGTTGAATGGTTTATATGCTATTTCATTGGTATATTTGTTACAATTATTCTGGCTGTATGTTTTCAGTCAACTAGACTCTCGAGAAATAAAGAGAACATACTATATATTAACCAAAATTCCATCCATCCAGTATTCCGAGTGAATAGTTCAATCAGCAAGGAGACCTCAAGCACGAAACCGAACCTAGGCTGAGGCTGAGGTAGCGGATAGCGTGGGCGCAGCATCTGAAACAGCAGTGAGTAAAATCTTGCCTAAGTTGTGGGGGACGAGACTCACTCGACGCGTCAAGACTAACAGGCGGGTGTCGGAGTTCGTCTCGGCCCCAGTAACAATTAGCGAAATTGGGAGATGTGCACTTCGTGAACAGCCTCACCCATACCCAGCGAATAATCCAGTAGGCAGATAGATTATAGAACGTATCAATGACCACAACAGTAAAAAGCACAACTTAATAATATTACTAGAGTACTGTACCATTACAACCAAGTGTTCATGCGTTTTTAGCTAGTGTTGCGCTGGTTGGCAATGAAACAGACAAATGTTGTCATAGCAGCACGTTACTTCAAAAGCGACAGGTGACATGTGGCATTGCAAGTATCCATCTACATCCAATGCATAGCCAACATATAGGCTGGAGGTGTATATGGTATATTAAGTCAATGAATAAGAACGGTGTTTGCTCTGCGTGAATGGTGTAAGGGTGTTACACTCATCCAATCAATGGCGACACGTGGGGAGGATGGAAAAGATGCAGAGTATGTACCGTTGAATGCTGCAGACAGCTATCTCGTTAACAACTCCTCAAAGACAGTATTCACTTCAGTACTCACGGGGGCCACTACTCCAAGTCACTTTACACGAAAGCCTTCAAGGCAATCAGTCGCTGCTACAGCAAAGTACTGATGTACACCGAGAATGTAGAATCTGAAAACTTCATTGCACTTAAAGACAATGTATCCCAGAGGCGCACCCACTGCTACGATAGTAGAGTAGACAAACCGCGACGCGTTTCCGTTGTCCAAGGATACAATGATCTAGAGCCTCTAGATCCTACCGTGCTGAATGGTCCAGGTTTATGAGTTAGTAGGCGAAGCTACAACCCTACAGCCACGGCCCGGTACAGTGGTATCTTCCGAGGATAGAAGTCCATCACATGCTCTTGATTGAGAGAGGTGCCAGTCGCAGCGGGCGACAGGGGGCATCTTCAGCGTAAAATATAACGAGGAAGGTCGGCGTTATCCTGGATATCGCTTTGCAATTACAGCAGATGGGAGTGATCCTCTATTTATTACGCTTTCAATGGATTCATCCTCGAGAACGTAGTTATATACTTACACAGCTTGAAGCATAAAAGGCTGAACGCTGTGTAGGTATCGAGCTACAGTGAAGTGTCCTGAGCGAGACGACAGCTTCAAGCCATCCAGTAGTACGAATAGCTCTTACATTACACGCTTGTGAGTGAGGCGAAGAGAGCGCTTCCAAACAGTCTATGTTTAGGATTGGATAAGTGAAGCCACCGCCCGAGAGCCAGGCGAAGGTAGCTTCCGAGGTCAAAAGTCCATGATATGCCATCTTGAGAGAGTGGCGTTAAGGAAGGTGGCAGCCGCAGAGGGTGACTGAGGCTATCTACAGCGAGGAGTGTGGTGAGGAAGGATGGTGTTATCCTAGCTATTACTTCGCGATCTCAGTAGATGGAGAACACCCCTCTTCAGCCGATCACGCCTTCAGTAGCTTCATTCCTGGCGAATATATGTGTATAGAAGTTCATAGCGAAACCCGTGCGATTGGCACGAAACGCTAAACGTGGTGCGTGTACCGAGATACAGCGAAGTGTTGTGAGCAAGGCGAGAGCTTCAAGTTATATACAGCTGCCCGAATAGTTCTTGCGGCACAGGCTTGCGGGTAACACGAAGGGTAAGAGTGGGGACAGCTTCCCTCGTTAACACCGCTTCAGAATTGGTATTCACATCAGCGCTCGCTTCAGTACCAACTGCATTATGCACCTCGTCGCGAGACAGCGGTAGAGAAAGAGCAACTGTAACTGTATTCAAGTTAAGGACGTTGTGGATGAACCACTATAAAAGACGTACCTTTAAAGTTCTCCCCCTCACTACCCTGCAGTCCAGAGGCCATACCTCCCCCCTCGCAGAGAAAGATCCCCCTCAAAGAGCTGGGGAAATTCCGCGCTGCCCCCTACGACATCCATAACCATCGGTAATAGCTCCAAAATACGTTCATTATGTCAACCCGCGCGTGGATATACGCATCCGGAACTGAGGAAACTATTCGTGTTCAAGGATCAGGTTGGCGTTTAGAAAGGCTCGTCTTGGGCGCAGTATTCAGTGGCATGTCATCTCGAGCAGGTGGGATTAAGGACGTTGTGCATACGAGCAGCACTGTCAGATCTCTGACTGGTAGCCATGGCCCGTGTAGAGCAGCCACGCACGGCTCGTAACGAAAGAGCACGATCACGCTACGATGTGCTCTCCTCCAACACACGAGTGCTACTCCCGCCACTAGTTAGAGGTGAGCATCCAGGTCTCTCCAATCCTAGAACGAAACCATGTCTCAATGAATCCCGCGGAGTGTGGAGAAGAGATCACAGGGATAACTTACCCCATCAAAGCCGCAGAGGAAAAGCAGAGCTCATGGAGCATCTACATTTCCGTACAGAATGGCCGAAACGAAAGTCCTCGTCAACGAGAAGATTGTATGTACGCCGTACGCAAGGCTAGCGTACACGAACGAAAATAGAATTTATCTCAGCATAACCCCAGGAAACAGGCATCGGAGGGGTATTCACGATACCGTACCACACCTGCAACGAGGTACTGGAAAAGACGAAAGTTCTCTAGAGCACAAATGGCACCATGCTTCAGTCCAAACCCGAAAGGAGGAATCAACCAAGAATCAACGTACCAATAGCCTTAGATAACCAGTACCCTTCCCCACATCTCTCGACTCCTTGATAAAGTCCACCTGCCCCACGTTGTCTTGTTGTGTATGCGGTTGTGCGCTGGCGCTGCAAGATCCAAAGTAAGCAGCAAAAAGCCCTCTGTCGTGGACTGCAAACAAAGGCGTCGAACATCTACCGTAGCAAGAGGAGAGTGAATCAGTCCAAGCAAACGACAAATTAAGGAGTAGAAACACACACATACATCATACGTACCCAGAGTCTTGTAAGGGGACCTGGCCCATTTATTCTCCGCCCCATTAGAGGATCCGGCATTGAGGGCAGCATTATCGTTATGGTCGGTTCCAGCTGTGTCTTTCCTGGTGGGTTAGAGGCATAGAAGGAATGCAGTGTGACCAGGGAGAGGGTCGAAGGGTCGGGGGCTCGGAACGGGGATTGAGACGATGGCCAAAGGACGTTAAGGATTAGGCGGTGCGCCATTCGCATGGCCTGTTGCATTTCCGGTTGATGTTAAGTTAATTTGGACGTAAATGCGCGGTATTGCATCTGTACCAGTCCTGCTTCGTCAGTGCATCACAAAAACGAATGGAAGGCAAGCCGACCTAAAGTAGGATAGTAAGCCTGCTGCAGAACAACGCTGCACCGATCTCGTCACCCTCCAGCGCGTCAGTTTACGGCTTCCCCATCCTCTCCCGTTTGTCGGCCTTGAACAGCGAGGTAACTCTTTTGATAAAGCCTCTCCCGATCTTTCAGACCCTTGCGCAGGTGTCAACATACAAAATGCCGAAGGTTGAAGCAGAGGGAACTCGGGAAGCGAGATGTTGCAACTTGGACTATGATAGTTTTGCCGGTTACGAAGAAGCGTAGAGGCCTGAGGGTGAGGGGAGCTTATAGATAACGGTCATAGATTGCAATGGAATGTGGCAGGGAGACGTACCTAATAGCAATGGAGTTCGACCATAGGCTCCGTCTTAACCCAGAATGGATTAAGCCTGGGCATGTTCCCTCTGCACTCGCTACGTCAAACGATGGCGCGTACACGTCAAGCCCCGACAGGCAACGGAGGGAGGAGGTAAATATGGTTCTTCTAGCGCCATCCGGAACTTTGAGCTGAGAGCGAGAGAGTGGACAAGCGATTCAATGCTACATTCCAGTGTCCGAGGCTGAGCTGGAGTGGATGACTTAGAAAGAGCAAATGACGGGATCACAGTGCTGAGAGTGCTCACAGGCGGTCATACTACATGGTTGGCTGGGATTCAAAGTAGATTGAACGACGAGATGGATTGATCGATGCACAACACTTTGTGTACATTACGTAAGAAAACAGTTAGTCACACGACCGTTAAGCTACGCCGCGACGCGCGCATGCCCTTTCAGTTCAATCTTTAATTCCGTTTTGACCTTCGAATAGCACTTATGTCTAAAACATTTGTTATCCATTCAATTAACGAAATAAACCTGTTTTCTTTGACTAAGCGTGAGTTTGTGAGAGAGAATAAGTAGGACCGGTGTGCATTCGATATTCTGTTAAGTTGTCAGACTTGTCTCCCATGTATTAATGTGCGCTTCTCGCATGAATTAGGAAAATGTTCACACCCATGTCTTCGTCTTACTTATCTTTGATCAATCGGTGTGCGCCTCTCTCGCCTGATGTACACGGCGTTCTCACATTTGACATCTTCCATGTCACTGCCCTTTGATTATCAGATATGAGCTAGGAAGCAACACGTGTAGTAAGTCTTCTATTGGTTCTTCCACTGGTCTCGTGGTCATTCCACATTGGCGCTCATAATATTTATAGCACGCATGTGTGATAAATCGAGGACCACGCTGTCCAATTGCCGAACAGACAAGAAAATCTACAGGCATGCTATTAATGTCCTCTATGATTATCAGCGCGTGATGCAGGCCTGTGCATGGGTTTAAAATGACAGCATAGCAACATCAACATGTTTCTTCCCCCCCTCTCTTTGTGAACCTCAACATCCTAAGCTCGTACCTACAAACTCGACTATAAGTGATTTGAACCAATGGCTACCATATCTGCATCAAGCACTGAAATGCTCAAAAATGTACATAATCCAACCATTCAAAATTCAAACTTCACTGCTGCTGGTCGAGATGTTATTACCAATATTAATGATGGGGGTGCAAATGAAATTGTGCTCAAGCTTGGTTTACTAAAGCCAGTATCTCATGATCATTATTATGTTCCTTGCTGTATGGAAGGCACCAGAAAGAGCTTGTTTGATAATATGGATAAATGGCTTCTTAACTTTGGTATGTATAATCTGTAATACTAAACTTTAATCATATATTCAACTATTCTCACTATTAGATGAGTCAACACCAAATATAATGTGGATTACTGGGTATCCTGGAAGTGGGAAATCAGCTATTGCATCTAGTTGGGTTTCCAAGCTCTCTGGCTCTCAAAGACTCTGTGGCTACCACTTTTTCAAAAGGGATGATGCAGTTCTTGGTGATCCCTGCACTATTTGGCGAACAATAGCAGCAAATATAGCCTCTAAACACACATTGATTGCTGAAGCAATGGCCAAAAAGTTGGATAATACTTTTAGAATTCAAGATATTAAATGGCACTTTGATAATCTTATTTCCACAAGCTTCATTGAATATCTGAATCAACTTCACAATCCAGTAGTTATTGTTGATGCATTAGATGAATGCAGGGCTTCAGATGATAAGCATATTTTTATGAACACATTATCCTCTTGGTCAAAATTGTCAAAAAGGTGTAAACTTATAATTACTGGAAGGTCTGGTTCAAAGCCAATAGGGCTAGAAAATGCCAAAATATGCATTGATTATGAGTTAGAAATTGATTCAAGTCCAGGATCAGAAATTAACAGTGATATCATATTTTATATACAAAGAAAATTTGAAGAATCTTACTCTTGGCTGAACTGGAAGCCAAGTGATGAGGCTTTGAATGCAATGGCAACAAAGGCTTCTGGAATGTTCATTTGGGTCTACACAGCTGTTAAATTTATTATTTCAGATCAACAAGGCTTGATATCTCCAAAGAAAAAGATGAGAAAAATCATGGAAAATCAAGAAGAGAGTACAGTGTCTGACATTGATAATTTGTATATTCAAATCCTGAAAATATCATTTGAAGCTTGGAGTGAGATAGACAAACTAACTGCTCAGAATGTTTTGGGGTTAATAATACTTGCAAAAGTTTCATTAACTGTAAATGATATATACAACTTCATTTGTGAAGGTGAAGATGAAGATCTTGAAGATGATATTCAAGTAATTCTGAAATGTTTACAGCCTGTGGTATCTGCAAATAATGGAAATGTGGCTACAAGGCATTTGTCATTTGTTGAATTCTTAACAGAAAGATGTAACATGGATCAGTACAAAGTTAACAAAACAACATACAACATTAAACTGCAAATAAAAATATATAAAATATTAAATAAAGAACTAAAGTTCAACATTTGTAATTTAGAAACATCATATAAAAAAAATCAAGACATAGAAAATTTACCTGAAAGGATCCAGGATTGCATACCAAGTCATTTGCAGTACTGCTGCATTTATTGGCTTTCACATGAAATGAACATTAAATGTCTAGAATATAAAACAGAAAGAATAGAGGAGAAAATAGAATTTTTATATAAAAAATTTCTATATTGGCTTGAAGTCATGAGTTTACTAAATGAAATACCTAAGGCTTTGGGTCTACTTAAAGAATTGAAAGATTGTCAAAATGTAAGTACAATAAAAACTAGCTTGGATTAGACACTGAATTAAATATATAAAGCATGAAAAAATATTTGAAGAATTTATTAATGAAGCAATTCAATTTATATTACATTTCAATGTTCCAATAACAACAAGTGCACCACATATTTATCTTTCAGCATTGCCATTTACTCCGAAAAAATCAGTTATTTATGATAAATATCATAAAATATTTGAAAATACTATTTTCAGACAGAGTGACATGAAAGAAGATTGGAGATATCAAGGAAGTGAAGTTTACCATCATACATCACCAGTGATGAGTTTGGCTATTTCATCCAATGGAAAGCAAATTAGTGTTGGGTACCAAAATTACACAGTTAGTATATGGGACATCAGAACTGGAAAAAAGATTGCTGGCCCATTTAAAGGTCACACAAAAGCAGTCACATCAGTAGCATTTTCTCCAGATGGAAAGCAAGTGGTATCAGGCTCATATGATCAAACTGTGAGAATATGGGATGTGGAGAGTGGAACAATTGCTGCTGGTCCATTTGAAGGTCACACATCTTTAGTCACATCAGTAGCATTTTCTCCAGATGGAAAGCAAGTGGTATCAGGCTCACATGATCAAACTGTGAGAATATGGGATGTGGAGAGTGGAACAATTGCTGCTGGTCCATTTGAAGGTCACACATCTTTAGTCATATCAGTAGCATTTTCTCCAGATGGAAAGCAAGTGGTATCAGGCTCACATGATCAAACTGTGAGAATATGGGATGTGGAGAGTGGAACAATTGCTGCTGGTCCATTTGAAGGTCACACATCTTTAGTCACATCAGTAGCATTTTCTCCAGATGGAAAGCAAGTGGTATCAGGCTCACATGATCAAACTGTGAGAATATGGGATGTGGAGAGTGGAACAATTGCTGCTGGTCCATTTGAAGGTCACACAAAAACAGTCACATCAGTAGCATTTTCTTCAGATGGAAAGCAAGTGGTATCAGGCTCATATGATCAAACTGTGAGAATATGGGATGTGGAGAGTGGAACAATTGCTGCTGGTCCATTTGAAGGTCACACAAAAACAGTCACATCAGTAGCATTTTCTCCAGTTGGAAAGCAAGTGGTATCAGGCTCATTTGATCAAACTGTGAGAATATGGGATGTGGAGAGTGGAACAATTGCTGCTGGTCCATTTGAAGGTCACACATCTTTAGTCACATCAGTAGCATTTTCTCCAGATGGAAAGCAAGTGGTATCAGGCTCATCTGATCAAACTGTGAGAATATGGGATGTGGAGAGTGGAACAATTGCTGCTGGTCCATTTGAAGGTCACACAAAAACAGTCACATCAGTAGCATTTTCTCCAGATGGAAAGCAAGTGGTATCAGGCTCATCTGATCAAACTGTGAGAATATGGGATGTGGAGAGTGGAACAATTGCTGCTGGTTCATTTGAAGGTCACACAAGTTGGGTTACATCAGTAGCATTTTCTCCAGATGGAAAGCAAGTGGTATCAGGCTCATATGATCAAACTGTGAGAATATGGGATGTGGAGAGTGGAACAATTGCTGCTGGTTCATTTGAAGGTCACACAAGTTGGGTCACATCAGTAGCATTTTCTCCAGATGGAAAGCAAGTGGTATCAGGCTCATATGATCAAACTGTGAGAATATGGGATGTGGAGAGTGGAACAATTGCTGCTGGTCCATTTGAAGGTCACACATCTTTAGTCACATCAGTAGCATTTTCTTCAGATGGAAAGCAAGTGGTATCAGGCTCACATGATCAAACTGTGAGAATATGGGATGTGGAGAGTGGAACAATTGCTGCTGGTCCATTTGAAGGTCACACAAAAACAGTCAGATCAGTAGCATTTTCTCCAGATGGAAAGCAAGTGGTATCAGGCTCATCTGATCAAACTGTGAGAATATGGGATGTGGAGAGTGGAACAATTGCTGCTGGTCCATTTGAAGGTCACACAAAAACAGTCACATCAGTAGCATTTTCTCCAGATGGAAAGAAAATGGTATCATGCTCATATGATGAGACTGTGAGAATATGGACTATGGAGAGTGGAACAATTACTGCAGATCCCTTTGAAGATTGCACAAATTCAGTTACATCAGTTGCACTTATACCATATGCACAGCAAATGGTGCCAGGCTTGCAGAATATTAGAAAGTTACAATTAACAGGTGTGTAATCTTTGTGGTCAATAGCTATAATTTGTTAAAATATCAGTTATACAGGTCATCTTAGCAATTTACTTTCACTTGGAGGCCCTTCAATTTATACTTCATGTTATAGAAATGGCTGGACTACAGATAAGACAGGCAATTTACTTTTCTGGGTTCCTGACTATTTAAGGTCTGGTTTATGTGACTTTGGAACCATTTTGATTATAGGTCCACACATTTCATGCAGGTTAGATCTTTCAAAATTTCATCATGGGTCATATTGGATATGTTGTATTACTTCCTCATTGTAATATGTTTTCTCAACTGTGTTTAGTAGCACATTTTAGCAATATGTAGTACTCTCCTTATTTTTTATGTGAATTCATTTCAATAACATGTTGACTTCACATATTTTATTGATTTATTAGAATTACTACTTTATGTAAAAGTATGGTAAGAAAAAGAGGAAATCACACCAATATTGTGATTCTCATATTTAATAATACATTCATATTTCCACTACCTTTTAAGGTAGTTGGGTATTGGGGACCACTGGATTACCATAAAAGTCAATTTGTGGATCACAGTTGGGATCTCACTTTCTGGCAATATGATTGGTCGAAGCCTGTTTACACTCCATGATTGGTTGGTCAATTGATCACTTGTGACATTCTGTGACACAGGGCAATTGTCAATATTGATTTTCTCTTATTCAGTTTACTTACTGAGTACTAACCACCTTCTGCTTCTCTCCTATCTCATGTCATATTGCCCACCTCAACTCCCCACCTCAACAAACCCTACAACCTCAACAATAAGTTCCCCAAGTCCCCCTTTCATCCTGTCATTCCCCCCCCCATGTCATTGACCTCCCATCACAGCAGCACCATCAATATCTTTACCCCTGTCCCACCCTACAAATGCCATGCTGTCCTGGGGTAAACCTGCCCCCAGACCATCTCCATACCACTTTGGTTGTCTCCAGCTCTCACTCCCCACCAAGCCTGTGGCTCTGAAGTATTTGTAATTGTGTGTATGAATATTACACCCCCTGGGATGAGGATATTTGGTTTGTGGGCAGGAGGATTATCTAAAGCATTACTGCTGACAGATTGATTGAAATACACCACATGATTGATGCCATACACCTTGTGGACCTGTGGCTGGTCTACAAAAGGGTCTTTGTTGTTTGCAGGAGCCTCCTAGATACTGTGAGCACTGTGTACTTATGTCAAGACCTTAACCTCACTTTTTAATGTGTTTACAAATGGGAGATGCCAAGTACCAAACAGCTGGCAGGACTGGACAGTCAACCAAGGAATGCTGTGTGGTGGCCTAGCAAATCAGTATGAGCCTACACCTCTGAACAGGATGGGTGCTGTAACTTATTGCTGGGGGGATGAGCATAGTGGATAGGGTAGGGTAGGGTCTGTGTCTGGGACATACTCAACTGTAAGCAAACATCACATTTCCTCACCTTTCTCCACTGTGTTCATCTCTCTCCTCCACCATTCACCTTCAGGCTTTATCATCTCATACTGTGTCATGTTCTCCTTGCTCATTTCCCTTTCATTCACATACTAATCAATGCTCTCTCCAGCTTTCTCACCATGTTGAGTCCTGCTGCTTTCATTTCACTACAAATCACCATATGGACAATGAGATGCCTTGGTTCTTTGTGTGACAATGTCTACACCACATCTGCCAACAACAGAGGTCATTATGCTGACTCATAGTCTCACTGGAGTCCAGTGAGAGTATGAGAGTGTAGAGAGAGTTTAGTGAGAGTCTAGTGAGAGTCTAGTGGGAGTATTGAGAGTCTGGAGAGAGTCTAGTGAGAATTTACTGAGAGTTCAGTGAGAGGTCCTACTAAATTGGTGAGACTCTCAGAGTCCAATGGGAATCTACTGAGAAAACTCACTGAACTCTCAGCACAAAAATTACATAATCAAGTGATTATTGAGTGATAAAATTAGCACTATTGGATTCATACATAGTCACACTTTTCCCATATATCATGTATGTCATGTATCACACATGTCACATAGTACTGAGTGTGACATGGTACAATGAGTGTGGAGAGTGTGACATTGTGTGCAAAGTGTGACATGTTGGAAAATATTGGGGAAGTGTGATATGTTGGAAAATGTGGGAAAATCCATGACATGTTGGAAAAAGTGTGGTGCCTAAGTTGTACCTAGACTCTATTGTCACAGTTGTAACATGTTTCCTACAGTTATCAAACTTGTCACACATGTGTGAAAGTGTGTCATGTTGGAAAAAGCATGGCATGTTAATTCATATAGTGATAGAAATAAATATCTTGAGTGATAAGTGTGATACTGGAAAATATTGGAAAAAGCGTGACAAGCGTGGGAAAAGTGTAACATTGGAAAATGATGGGGAACAAGGCGTGACATGTTGGAAATGTGACATGTATGTCACACTTTCCCCACGCTTGCCATACTTGTCACACTTTTTCCAACATTTTCCAGTATCACCACTTATGACTCAAGATATTTATTTCTATCACTATATGAACTTGGAAGTGTTGACTATGTCGACGAAAACCTTGCTTGCAGTTATTAGAATAAGTGAGTAATGTATAATTCCCACTACCTTTTAAGGTAGTTGGGTATTAGGGATGTTTGGGCCACCAGATATGGTAATTTGAGGATCTTGGATAAGATCTCAACCTGATTGGCTGGGACTGTTTCTGAATTCGTGTGATGCTTTGTCACAGCCTGCCGATAGTGTACTGTACTTTTACTGTACTAGTACTTACCAGAGCTCGGAGGGCCACATATCTTACACCAGGCAATAAGGCATTACTGCAGTTTCTTGCAGTGCACATTATGCAAACAGGACACTTGCACTGAGGCATGTCATATCTTTCTCTGTCTTTCCTTTCCTTTTCTATTTTGATGTCATGGTGTATCGTTACATCCCACCCTGTATCGTCATTCCTCCCCTTACATCCTCTAACCTCATCTGAGCTCCTTTCCAACAGAAAACAGCATGTACTCTGACATCCATCACAAATTGGAGATATCAGTAATAGCGGATTGGTGAAAGGATTTCACTCAGAAATCCATTTCCGGGAGGATGAGCATGGTGCGTGAGGCCAGGTATGGGTCAAGATCATAAGTGTATGTGTATCTCTTCTCTTTTTATTAACACGATCCTACTCTGAAACATCAATTGGATAAGCACCCTGTGTGAAGACACTCGGATTTTTCGCATGCCATCTACAAACTGACAATCAATGTAAAATCACCCCCCCACTCAGTTCCCCTGATCAGCAAGAACAACATTCTACAGTGATACATCTCGCTGCTTGTGGGTTGATTATCCCGCCGCTTACTGAAGCCTCTATGACAGGAGCCTTCTTCGCACCATGCATTACAAAGTGATACTAGCACCTCAATAGGCTTAAGTTCTTGGTTTTGTTTATGGTAACTTTGGTGCTTTATATGCCAGCATCCTGTGAGTCTCACATCTTATTCAATCTTCCGTTTACACAGATGAGCTGTGGATTATCGCCCACCCTTTATCAGGTCTAATATAGATTCAACCCTTCCCTCCTAGTGACATGTAATGTATGTAATTTAAATTGTGTATCAATGTTATATATATCAACTTTCAGGGCATTTTAGGGAACTGCGTTGTGTACCAATATTAATAACACTGAGAGTTGTGTCATTTGAAGCATTCTCATGGTAGTATACAGTTACACAAAAAGGTAAGTAGTGGGCTTTGCCGCTTGTCAGCCTTATTTCTTTATTTACATAATAAGCAGTATGCCTTGCACTGTCACACACATTACAGTGGACACTGGAAACTAATATACATTCAAATTGATCTGGACATCACGAATGGAGCTAGGGGAACAATACTTAGTTGATATAATCCTTCATTCAGACAAACCAACAACAAACATAATGACATGAGCATACTATATTACAGATCCTATGCCAGAGAAAATAGTTTCCAGACCAGACCCAATTCTAATTTAATCCCCTTTTATATTTGCAAATTCAGCACAAGTAAACAGGCACAGTAAAACCTGAGTATGAGGTACAAGACATTGAGGGAAGAAACATAAGTCAGCTGGAAGAGCCATACAACACCTTGAGATGAACATTCACTACAATAGGAAGGAGTCCACCTAATTCAATACCAATCCACCCTGGCATGGGGAGCCTGAGGACATTCCTAGCAGGCACCGCTCTGATATACAAAGCCTACAATTGATTCCATGCGATACTTTGTGTAGAAGAATCTGGTCCATAAAATTCCTATCAGTGAAGTGTTATCATAAGCACATACAAAATAAAGACCCCGAAAAAGAAATATTTTCATAGTGCGATCATCAGCAAAGGACACAATGAAGCACACCGAGGCATTAGGCCACCTATATGCATGCATTAAACAAAAATAACCAACAGAGGAAAGAAGAGAAAGGTAGAAAGCGGCAAATAACAAGGAAAAGGAGACAGGAAAAAGGGTGAAAAGTGAGAGGGACATGCAAAAGAACAAAATTTTAAAATCTCCCAACAGTGATCACTGCATCTGAAAATCCCTCCTCACCGGATACGACGTGAAGAAAATGACTCATCAGTCAGTGATGAAGTGTGGACAACGGATATTGCTACTCTACTGTGAAACAACAACAGAACAAATGATTGATGACTGCGGAAGTAAAGTAAGGAGAGGATGCATACCTGATGCATTAAACTCTGCCAGGTCCCATGACTAACCAGAGAGAACGATAAAGAAATGAGGCCTTGAAAGCCTGACAATGAGAGCTGAGCACTGAGCACTGAGCGAGAACGAGTGACCGTATCATTCAAATTAACCTCCTCAATGGACAGTACAACGTGCAGAAATATTCCTCAATCAGTACCAATGTGCAGACATCTGACGTTGCCATAGATCAAGGACCACAGGAGAGGATTTAACACGAAAGAGAGGAGAGCGCACGCCATACATTGACTCTGAGGGATCAATCAATCAACGTCAACTTCAAGTGAACGAAGCGAGAGGAAAGCTAATCAGGTGACCGTGGGAGAGTTCACGTGAAGGTCGAAAAGTGCAACCCATTTTAACCCGGACAGAATACCTTGCAAGCAAGGTGATTCTACTGAGACTGGTGAGAGTCCAGTGAGGGTGTGGGAGAGTGCAATATACTGAAAAAGCGTGACATGTTGGAAAATGTTGGGAAAAAGCGTGACATGTGTGACAAGTGTGGGAAAAAGCGTGACATGTTGGAAAAGCGTGACATATTGGAAAAATGTGGCAGGTATGATGGCTATGATATGTGACACTTTTCCAAAAATGTCACACTTTTTCCAACATTTCAGAAAATGTTGCAAAAGCGTGACATGCTAGTAAATGTTTGAGAAGTGTGACATGTGTGACATATTGGAAAATGTTGGAAAAAGTGTGATAAGATATGTTACACTTTTCCAATGTGTCACACTCTTTCCAACATGTCACACTTTTTCCAACATGTCACACATCAAGTGAGAGTCAAGTGTGAGTCAGGTAAGAATCCAAGCTAAGCCCAATACCAATTCCAGAAGTCTCAACTGACTCTCACCTGACTCTTGAGACTCAGTTGAGAGTCAAATGAGAGTCAGATGAGAGTCAGTTGATAGTCAGTTGAGACATGTGTGGGAGTGACACATACAGAAGTGCAATTAGTTTCCATCAAAATACATTATGCACCCTGCTCAAACACTCATATTGCCATACCTTGCTCAGTAGTTACTGTATGAGCATGTACTTGTTTTAATAGCTCCCCAGGCTACATGCCTACTGTACCATGAAATATATAGATTACTAATTCCAGGAAGCCAGATACTATGATGTTGAATGCAGTTGTGTTCCATCAAAATACATTATGTGCCCTACTCAAATACTTGTATTGCCATACCTTGCTCAGTAGTAACTGTATGAACATGAACTTGTTTTAATAGCTCTCTGGACTACATGCATACTGTACTGTGAAATACATAGATTATTAATTCCAGGAAGCCAGATACTATACTATCATGATCATCAGTATGCAAATGTCATGGGTATGCAAACTCACAATTTTCGACACATACCCTTTGCACACTTACCTAGGCAATAGCACAGGTAGCCCATACCTGCACAGGTCATGGGTATGGGTATCTATGGGTATGGGTATGGGTATGCACCAGACTATCCACTACCCATAGCATACCCATGACTAAATTCTGACTACAACTTGTATTACAAAGCAATAACAGTTGTGATACTCAAGTTTTAACATGTGAATTAGCTATGAACTTGCATCTTGCACACCTGTACAGTCTCAAGCCCCTTGATCACATATAACAAAGCTTTTTTTTAATTTACAGAAATGATTTTCCATACACAGCAGTGAATACCATACTTACACCAGTCTATCGCCATGTCAAACAAAGCTGCACAATGATCTGACCATGTCCCCATTCACAAAGAAGGTGCTGAAGAAGCTATTGCTTCATTGGTTCTAAAGAAGCATCCCAAGAAGACCAGTGTTGCAATTGAATCCAAAGCCATGAGTTGTCTATGATTCTGAGATATGATAGCTAATACACATAGAAACAGATTGAATCTTTACATAAGAAACCAAAAGGATTCATTCCATTTGCAAAGCATGAGATAATCAACAATTCCTTACAGTCATCACAAGGGGAACAAGAGGCATCACTGATCTCAAGAGATGGTGTAGCTGCTCACAATGTAAGTAATAACTCTGGTTACATGTCAAAATATGCAACACTTACCATTAATGATTTGATAGATTATCAAGAGACCTCTTGCATCACAAGTGCCAATAGCCAAGATGGTCCCCCATGCCCCACTGCAAATGATGCCAGAAGCACAAAGCACTGCCATAGAATTGTCCAACTCTGATGACAGTGACATAGAGACTGCTGAAGAGACACCAGAGGAGGAGTGTAGTAAGTGTCCATTCTTCATATGACATTATACTTAATCTTTAGCAGAGTGACTAATGTGTGATTGGTGCTCACCAATTTATGCTTTTTACCACCCTGTCCCAAGGATTGGAACTCATGAAGGTCGTTGGTATCATGAATTTCACTGCTTTGCAAAGATCTGCTCATGAAGATTTGTTGTTACTTGGATATGAAGGATGCAGCATTGACAGGTAACATGCATAAGCATGCTACTTGCTGCTGGCATGAAGCTGTTAAGCTCGCCATGAAAATGGGATTGGTGAAGGAGGCACATGAAGTTCTGGCAATGTGTAAGGATGGATCAATTGCTGCAGCATTCCAGTTAAAGGGGAAGGGAAAAGTAACATACTCATATTGCCAACACATGCAAGCTGAGTCATGGTATGTATATCATGTTCCATCTATAGTCCAACTACTCATTCTTGTAGTGCTGAGATAGTATGCTGAGTATCAGAAAGTCTTTGGCCCTTCAGTATAGTCAGTGACTGTGCATTCAAGTCATTAATGAAGACCAGCTGACCTGAATATTATATACCATCGCCAAGTACTGTTGGTAGAGATGTTTGGCATATCTTCAAATGTACACATGAGTGAATCACATTATTGCTACAGGTACATTAGGTATCACATTGAATCAAAGACTGATATAATCTGACAACATACCAGGAACTTGATGGCAAGCTACATTGTGGTACTGATGGTTGGACATCCCCAAACCACCGGCCCCTTCTTGTGTTTACTGTTCACTTTGAGCATGATGGCAAAGTGGTTAGCTTGACACTTGATGTGGTAGAGGTTCCAAAGTCTCATACTGGCAAGACCCTGGTGTCAGCATTTGCTGAGGTCCTGAGCGACTTTGGCCTGTCAGATAAAGTCAGTCTTGCATTGCAATCCAATGAGAATGTTCTAACATTATACCCAGGTTCTAGGCATAACTTGTGATAATGCCTCTAATAATGATTCAATGATATCAAATCTTGACAAGATGCCTGGCTCATTTTCTCAAGTTAACCATATACAGTGTTTTCTACACATCAATAACCTCATAGCTCAAATGTTTATTCAGCAGTTTGACACACCCAAGCTTTCAAAATCACAGCCTGAAGATTTGTCATCTAAAACCCTTGAAGACAAGCAGATGCTTGAGCTTTGTTGCAAGGATGATGTTGATCTATCTGACTTGAGTGCAGTTCTTGAGGACAAATCAATGACAGAGCTAGTGGATGATGATAATATTGAAGGTTGGGTTGATGAGGTAGTGGTGCTATCACAGGTAGAGCACAAGTTTTTGGAAAGCAAGTTAAAGCCTGTTAGGCTCGTTCTGGCAAAGGTAGGTTGAGATATAGTTCAACATTTCACAATAATTCATGCTCACCTTGCTCTCAGGTCCAAAAAGTAGCCTTCAAGACTATTTACTCTACCACACATCTTCTGCCTGCTTGGATTGCATGTCTCAAGGAACTAGGTCAACCAGTCAAATTAATTCCTCAAGACATACAGACATGCTGGAACTCAACATATGATCTGCTTTTATTTCTTCTTGAACATAAGCATGCCTATATATGGTTCACCAGTGATGTGAAGAATAAGTTGAGGGAAATGTACAAGCTTGATGAGAGTGAATGGGTGATAATACAAGAGTTGTGTAATGTCTTAGAGGTGAGGTTGTCCTGTGGGTTGATTAATAAGCTGATCTAATTATATTCATTCAAGGTACTGAAACAAGCTACTCTGTTCTTTTCATGCTCCACCCCCAATCTCACCAATGTTATCCCAGCAATGGATCACATCAATGACCAACTCACATCCACCACCATTGACCCTATTGTACCATCCTGTATATGCACCACTGCTGGTCTTGCCAAGAAGACCCTGAACAAGTATTACTCATGCACAGATTAGTCAAAGGCATACCATATTGCCATGAGTATGAGTTCCCTTCATTATTTACTTTCAAATTCTAATACCTCTGTTATATTTAGTACTTCACCCATTGCACAAGTTGCAGTACTTTAGGAACACTGGTTGGGAAGAAGAATGGATAAACACAGCATTGGACCTTTTACAATATCAGTATGAGAAAAATTAGAATAGTTTTGTGGAGCCTGATACACAGACTACTGAGGAACCTGTAGCTAACAAAGTAAGCTACATGTTCTCATGCAATATCTAACTAACATTTTGTTATTCTTCAAGGATACAGGTACCAAACCAAACATGTTCAATATGATCCTGAAGCCTTCACGCTCTCAATCTCTTGTACTAATGAAATCAATGGTTACTTGTCAATGGATATGGAGGATGTTGGTGATGTTTTACTTTGGTGGTGGGAATGGCACACCATATTTCCTTGTCTGTCATGTATGGCATTGGATTGTCTTGGTATTCCTGGTGTGTCAAAATACTAAACATTGTTTCTCTTTTACTTATGTCATCTTTACAGCAACCTCTGTTGATGTTGAGCATATTTTCAGCCATGGCTGCTTGTTGCTCTCTCATGTTCATAGTTGCCTCTCCGTTCAATCAATTTGTGTGCTTTTATGCCTTGGTAGCTGGAGCATTATGGGGTATATCAAAGACTCTGACATTGCAACAGTGATGAAACTACCAGAGCTTGAGGGAGATGATAAAGAGGTATTGCAGATGGGATGGGATTGCATTGCAAAGTAGTTTACATGTGTAAATTAATGTCTACTGTTTGTGTTGCAAAGCTACTGTTAACTGAATGGGTTACCCATAACCCATGTACCCATGAAATATTTACCCGTGGCATAAGGGTATGGGTTACCTTGGGTAAGGGTATGGGTAGCACTAATAATACCCATGGGTTACCCATGCCATTGCCTACACTTACCTCAAAACTCTTGGGATTGAAAATGATATATCTCTTCTGCTCAAATCTGCAAAATACAAGATGAGTAACCTTGAAAAGATATTGTGAAACAATTGAATACAGATTATTAATTCTAGAAAGCCAGATACTATAACATTGAGTGCATTTAGATTCCATCAAAATACATTATATGCCCTGCTCAAATACTCATATTCCTTGCTCAGTAGTTACTGTATGAACATGAACTCATTTTAGTAGCTCTCTGGACTGCATGCATACTTTGCCATGAAATTTGTAGATTATTAATTCCAGGAAGCCAGATACTATACTATCATGATTATCAGTATGCAAAGTGTCATAGATATGCAAACTTGCATTTTTTGACACACCTTCACACACTTACCTCAAAAACTCTCAGGATTGAAAATGATATATCTCTTCTGCTCAAGTCTGCAAAATACAAGAGGATATTTCTGTTTTTCATAAATACAGAACACAATTTATGTCTTGCAAATGTAAAAATTGTACTGTTTTGCTTCTAACATCTACTCTAAAGAAATATAACTTAGAAAACATGATATTAATATATGACAGATCATAATATGAAAGACAGAATGGAAACTAAGTAGGAAGAAGTGAAGATATTCCATTTGAAGATGCAGAGTGTGACATCTATTCTCAAGACATGTTGAATTCTGATTTCTACTTGAAGATCCATCACTATCAAAGGGACAATGAACTGAAACCAGCAGACAATGCTGTGATTTGTTTACAAATCCCATCACCGCTGATTTTGGACTAGGCCACACTATGTGCTTCATACAATTTTGAGCAGTAAGTATATTCTCATATAATTTGTAAGTAATATATTTCAGATGTATACCTATCGGTGTGTAAAATATGAAGTGGATGCAGGCAATAATGAGGAAATCTGAAGGGGTTTCCAAACAAGTTTGCAACACCCTGATCATTATAGTAACATCGAATGGAATAGTATCCATCAGCAACCCATGGGTGGACATTCCAAGTTAGTAAACAGGGTTTATGGCTATGTGGTGGTCTTCTAAAATATATCAAAAAAATTCCTTTCTCCATTATCTCCTCAGTAGGGGTTTTAAAACAGATTGACTTTTCAACATTATCTCCAGTTAGATAAATTCAACTTGTTTATGATCTCAAATGTTAGAACAGATTTTTGGTATTCAAACAATATGCTTGGCAGAACATACCCTGATGTATCTGCAAAACTCATGTTTCATAGTTCAATGCCAGAAAATCCTCAGGCTTAGTTACTGAAGATTTTTCCTGGAAAGACATTGTGACTCCTTGGACATGAGATATGATTGCGCAGAACATCTCAAGGGAAACCTTGCTCACAGCTAATGATTACTTCACAGGAGACATGGAGATTATGATTGATCAGGATGAGGAGAGGAGACACATGATGATGGTAACTCGCAATATCACACATCTGAATGAACTTGCAGCTAGGAGCAACCAAACACAGTGGTTTGTACTCATGTCTATAGATGTAGATTCCTATGATCACATGTCTGTCAAAGAAAGGATGGGTATAATTTAGTTTAATAATTGGGGGAGCTTGCTTCCCCTATTTGTCTGCAGAAGGACCCTGTGTAGTGTGCATGGCAACACATGTGTGGCTGTATGTCCATTGACCCAAAATAGAATTCATGTTTTGATTTGTTGATGTCTATGTCCCATTATAGATGTTTGCAATATGCTCGATGTGTGGACTTAATACATTCCTTAGAATTCTTCAATAACTATTTTCAGATTGACTTACCTTGAGGGAAAATGGTGAACTGTTCTACATGAATATAAAAAACAATATAAATTGAAGGGCTGCACTGATGATTCTCCATTCCATCTACTCTTGAGCATGCCTTGGTACCTTACTTCTGATGAAAATGATTCCTGGAATTACATTGACTTTGATATTGATTTCCCATGCCTCCAAATTTTTACCTTGTACATGACAAGGGTAAGATCTCTCAATCCCCTCTGTTTACATACACTAATTTCCATTTAGCATTTGACTGAGTTCTGCCCACCAAGGGTGATACAATTGTTGCTGTTCTGGATTGTTGATAAATTGTTAAAATTCTTCATACACTTCCATCATTCACAGCATTGTTGGACATGCATTGCTTCAAATAATTTCTGTCAGTTTGACTTCGAGCATCCATATACATATTGTTATCAATGTGAAATAGAACATTGAATCAATTGCAAATTTCCAGCTGAGATGGCTAATATCTTTAAAGTTCCACCTCTATACTCTATATCAGGTGTCTTTGATTCAAAGTTCTTCCATTCCATTACCAGAGCTTGCCAGTGTGAGTCTAATGATACATTCTGAAGATATCACATGTACTGGCATGCATATTCTGGTAATAGCTTAACATCATCTTCTGTGATGACTGATATTGAAGGTGGGTTGTCACCCCTGAAACATGGGAATTAAATCAGTGCTGTGCAATAGAACAAAAATAATGAACATACAACTGTTCATTACCACTTGCAACAGAGGAAGCCATGGTTCCATCAATATCATTGGAAGTAGTTGACAGATCACTGATGGAATACATTAAAATTAGTTAACAGATACAAAATTGTGAGGTATTCAGATACATACCTTCTACTACTGTTTTCCAGGCACTTGGATTTGCGAATGGGAGTAAAATTCTGATCAGATTCAGCATCATTGGATTTCTTGTGTGCTGTCTTTGGTTTTCTGAGCTGTTTTTGATTGGAAAGACTGGGTGGCTGGTTGGTGCTTTGATCCTTCAAGCACAATTGAGTGAGAAATAGGCCATTTCAAGCTATGTTCACTTCATGGCTGGCTTCATACTGGCAGATACGACAGCCATCAGAAGTTCTGACATATTCGACAGGTGGCGTGTGAGGTTCTATATTCATGTGAGAGCCCTCTTCATCTGGTCCTTCATTCTCTTCACATTCATCATTACCCCCATGTTCACCTCCACCATCTGTGGCTCATTCTTCATTCTGATTACTGGAATCTTTTTCACTGCTCAGACTAACTGTGTGATGCTGGTCATTGGCAAGGCTACATGAAAGGCACTCCTCTTCCACTTCAGTATGTTCATTAGTATTGTATGCATATAGGATTTGAATATGTCTACACTCACAAAAGCAGTCAAAGAGGAAGTTGTCAAATTTATTTTCAATATTCATTACAAATGTTTTACTTCCTATCCAGGCTTGCCAGTCATGATCATTCTTATCAGTACCATAGTGCATGCTATAATGAGACTGTAAGGACCTTTCAAATCATATTTAATGGTTTCCAACTTTCCACCCCAAGATGGGCATGGTCCTCCAGCAAAAACAGTGAATTTCCAGCGACCAGTCAACTTCAAGAACTTAGTGACTATTTGGCCAATGGAAGCACTGAGTATCTTAATCAATCTAGTTGCATGTGAGTTTTATGCATTATATGAAAGCATATTTGACTTACTTTTCATACTTTAGGTTGTCAGACCCCTCACCACCAGCCTCAGGAGAATCATCACAACTCCCCTCACACAACTCATCTTGGTAGTCTTCAACCTCTGCTCTGATGTGTGCTCTCTCCTCATTAAAGTAATGTTGGATAAGTGCATTTTCAAATTGAAATTTGGACTTTCTGGGCTCAGTATCCAATGGCAGGGAGGACTTGTATTCTTTCCATTGAGCACTAATAAGAGGCTTTAGTTGATCTCCATATAGGATCTTATATGCCTGCCAATCATGGAGAATCTTCATACTGGTATATTTCTTCAACTTCGAGGGAAGACTCCTTGAGTCACCACAGTGGAATCACAAATATGAGTTAGGAACCAAACACTAAGGTTGTTAGATATTCTGGGTTGCACAGCTTCTTTGACAGCTGTCACTTGCCACCTGTCATACTTGACAGTTCTGTGATTGACAGATTGACAGCTGTCAGTTACCTTAGTTACAGGACCTTGGTTGGACTTTGGTAGACACACTCAGTATATAAACACTCTGTAACTTGGTAGTTGTTAACAAGTTTCCTCCCCATCTTGCATTTGTGTCTGTGTTTGTGTCTGGGTCATTGCTCTCTTATCATCCTCTTTGCTCTCAACCACCCCCTTTACTCTTGTTACTTCTGACACAAATGACATCTGATCACTTATGATCACCTCCATATTGATTAGTATTTACCAGTAGTCATTATACACCATAATATACCATTATAACATACCATGATCACTTATGATCACTTTAACAATCATTAGTATTAGCTAGTAGTCATTACACACAACAATACACTAATATAACACACTATGATCACTCATGATCACTTTTATATTCATTAGTATAAGCTAGTAGCCATTATACACAATAATACACTAGTAATAACATACCATGATCACTTATGATCACTTCCACATTCATTAGTATTCAATGAGCTCATGTTAACATTTGGGAAGGGCATGTCTGTTCATTGATCATAATTTTCATAGGGTTCATATCATATCTCCACTTTCACCCTTCCACATCCACTAATACATTGATATTTTTGGCGTTAGTTCAGAAAAAGTGATAGTAAATAAGGTACTGACCTGTGTGATGGGAATGGAAAAATAACCAAAGGAGATGTGGGATAGTGATAAGGTGCACATGTAATAACAGAAGTAGATTGATATGTCAAGCTAGTTCCTTTTACAAATGCATCATGGCCTGAATCTCACTGTTTTAATGCAAAATAGTGATTGATCAGTCTGATAGCCTGATATATTGTGCAGACTGACCATTCTGAGTGTTAATTTATTTTTGTGAGTTGATCAAGCTGTTAACATGTGGTAATAAGTCTGTATACAAATGTCCCATATGAAATGGCAGCACACAGTTTTGCCCCACCCCAGGTCTCTCACTCATGCCTTTGAAGTGTGATGTGTCACCTACAGCAGAAGCACCAGCTGCTAATCAGAAATGGACTAAACATTCAGTCCAGTTTCAGTCTGCAGTGAGGACTCAAGTAGATCCTAGCAAAAAGACAAGGAAAAATCTGAATCTTTAGGAACTCAAAATCAAATCTCTAACTCACATAGCAAGTCACAGATTACATTACTTACAATTATTGACAAGAATGGAAAGGAAAAAATGGTGAAGAATTCACAGTGGCAGCATGAAATTGACCATAGCAAACAAGATGACATAATTAGTCATGATAACTTGGTTTCTCAGGAGGCTGAACTCTTTGAAAGTAATATTGAATTGATTGCAGAGGAATAGACAGTCAAGACTGACCAATCATTAAAATCTAAGAGGAAACATGACCACACATCATTAGTTAGTCTATTGTGTTTTATAATGTACATATCTGATTAATGATTTAGGCAAAAATGAAAGAGTGGTTACAATATCAGGATGAATTTCTTAATGAACTGCTCTGCCATGACAGAAAAGGAGATTATTCAGATAAGGAAAAATGTTCAGCTTGCAAGAATGAAATTGGTTGTTACAAGTGTAAAGACTGCTTTAATGGAAGTTTACTTAAATGCAAAAAATGTCTTTTAGCAGGGCATGCACAATTGCCTCTGCATAGAATTGAGGTAAGATTAATATTTGTATATGTAATGTACCTTCTTAATATTTGGCACTACAAAGTATTGGAATGAGTTCTATTTTGAAAAGGAAACTTTGAAGAATCTTGGACATGGGGGATCATTATGCTCAGATCCAGTTGACACTCCCACTAATCTGGTTGTTGTGGATAATACTGGAATTCATAATGTTTCAGTCCTTTTCTGTAACTGCAGCAAGCATACATCTATTCCATGGTATGCTCAACTAATGGAGGTCTTTACACTCCCCCCCCATTCCATCCAGACTCCAGGTGGACTCCATGGATTCCATGGATTCCTGCTGGACTTTTGCTGAATGTGTTTTAGTGGCAAGCCCAGCCATTTTTGTTGAGTCTGGTCCTGTTCAAGTCCATCTCAAGTCTGCCAGAAGTCCACCCAGAATTCAATAAATAGCAGAAGTCCGGCTAGTTTAACAGGAATTCCGGTGGACCAAGTCCTTATGGAACCCAACTGGACCCAACAGGACTCCTGCTGGAACATTGGAATAGACAGATTACATTTACTTTATATTAATTAATATTACAATAGTACTAGTACCATATCAAAAATAAATACATATGTTGTTCACAGTGAGGTTCGAACTTGTGCCAATTCAATGATTACATAATAATATGTTCCAATGTTTACGCATGAAACCATTACACCAGAAAGGCATTATAGCTATAATACATATTACACAATATGTAGGGTGCTCACGTGTGCACACCATACACATTCGGCAACTCCTGTTTTGGCCATGTCATGACCACCTAACGGTCATGATGATGTTCACCTTCCCTCCCACCCTCCTTGTCCTCTCCCCTCATCCTCTGCACTCCCCCTCTTCCCCTCCTCTCGTGCACTCTCCCTCTTCCCCTCCTCCCTTCCTCTCCTTCTCCCCTCCTCCCCTCCTCCCCTCCTCCCCTCCTCCCCTCCTCCTCTCCCCTTCTTACCAATTACAACAACACGATGGTGACAACAATGTCGAAGGAATGAAAGGACAACAACAAGGGGTGGAGGATGAGGAGGGAGGATGATGATGATGAAGGAATGAAAAGGATGGCAAGGAGGGGGTGGAGGATGAGGAGGAGGGAGGACGACGATGAGGGGGGAAGGAGGGGGGAAGGAGGGGGGCACATCAAGTCAAGAGAGAGGGCACTATGTCAATGAGAGGGAGGCAGAACAAGGATGAGGGTGCGACGTCAAAGGGGCACCACATTAGCGAGGGGGCTGGTGCATTGAGAGTGGCACGCCATGGATGAGAGGGGGGTGCACAACAAGGAGGTAGCACAACCAGAGGAGGGGGGGGCGCAACAAGGAGGGGGTGCAATGAGGGGTGGGTAAGGGGATGCCATGTCAATGAGAGGAAGGCACAATGATGATGAGAAGGGGAGAGAAATGAGTGGGGTGCAACAAAGGGGAGGGGTGCCATGTCAACAACAGGCGCCCTCCCACCCATTGTCATTGTTGTTGAGGGCGCTGGGTGGGAGCGTGGGAAAAATGAGCGGGGCTCGGTGGGGTAATAGAGTTTAGAGATTAGATAGTAATATGTAAATTAATTATAATAAATTTATTTGAATTTTACATAAATTTTCATAATTAATAATTACTTTAATGAATCACAAAGTCTGTCAGGACTCCAGGACTCCAGATATTCTACCTGGAATGATATCTATTCCATCAGGACTCCATCAGGACAGTATCTAATCCACCAGGACTCCACCTGGAATAGCAGGAGTCCATCTGGAAAATCTGGACTATATTCAGTCCACCCAGAGTCCGGCCAGAGTGGGGGGGGGAGTGTAAAGTACTGAACTAATGCATGCAGGTTGGTTTCCAGCAAGTTTTGTTAGACCACAAACTGCCTTTACATTTGAGTGTCTTGATACATTTCATGAGCTCACACTTCAAAGCAAGACAAATCTGTATGACTGGTACCATACCCTTTGTCAAAAAACTGACAAGTGCAAGTTGGAGAATGAAAAGGTCAGTAGAAATTAATATTAAATACACCTACTAAAATGCTCAAATAAAAGAGCCATTACAATGAATTTTGGCATGTTGTATGAATGTGGAGAATTTTATTCATGTGCAAATGTGCTGGTTGAGGACAATTTACAGAAGGAATCAGTGGTACAAAAAATGGAGAATTGTCAGTAGAATGTCCAGCATGTCCTCATCCAAATGGAGATCTTCCTAAAGGTTTGGAGGATTCAGAATCATCAAAGTATGTATAGTTTTATTAATGCTTGAATCTATCTAAGCAATGTTGAACTATTAGATTTCTGTACATTATGTATCTTGCAATTGATGCTAATTTTAAGTTAAGCTGCAAGGAACATGGAATTAAAGATATTGAATTAATGCCTGGCTGGGGATCTTTTGTAGAAGAAGAGAGCTATCAGAGCTATCTTGCAACACATAAAGAAAATCCTGAGGTGCTAAAATATTGGCATAAAAAATACTACACTAATAAACCTACTTACTAGATTAATACATGTGATTCTGCACATGATGCAGTACTTCAAGCTGGAGTATGCTCTTCCCCAGGACATTTAGTAACTGGGACAGCACTTGTAATTTGCTCATGACATACTCTAATCTGCAGAAATGGTGCAGGTGACTTGCAAAAAGGAGAACAGTATGAATATTTCATTATAACCATAACTAAATCTGCTATACTTTATACAGATATTGTAATGTGGATTACATTTTATTCTCTGCACTAACTGGTATCCTACTTCCATGGATTATGATTACATATGACATTGGATGTCAATGGTCAAAGAACGTGAGAAAATGAATGGAAAATTTTCCTGAGGAAATGCAAATTCCTTCTAGCACAAAGATTGATGTTGGAGTTCCATCTTGGCATATAAATGGACATGGAAGCTCATGCTGCAGCAACTTTGCTTTGGCATACTTTCCAGGAGCTGGTTGTACTTGTGGGGAGGAAGTTGAGACAACATGGTCAAGTAGTAATCTTCTTTGTCCAAGTACACATGAAATGGGACCAGCTGCTCAACATGAGGTATTAAATGATCAATGGAGTAGTTGGAATTTTCAAAAGACAATTGGATTTTGTATGTGTTTAAATTCGTGGTTGAACTATATTATTAATAAATTCAATTCAGGTCCACATTTTATTAGGAGATTTAATGAGGCAGTATTAATGAGTAAAAAGCACAGAGAGATTTTTGATAAGTTTAATTCAACCTTTTCATCTACCTTAACAAAAAAATGGGAAGAAGAAATATTAGCATGGAATATGGATCATAAAAGCCCAAATCCATATGAAGAGCCTGAGTGCAGTAAGTATACAAATTTTGAGCACTTTATGGTACCCCACATGTTTACATGGAGTCAACATAGACATTGGGAGACTCTATGTGGAGTGAATGTGGAGCTTACATGGAGTACAGAAGGATTGATACAGAGAGAAGTCTGCATACAAACTCTACATGGACTCCATGTGGAATCCACATGGAATCTACATGGAATCATTGAATTCCATGTGGAATACAGGGAGTGTCAGTGGACTCCAGGTAAATTTTCCATATAAAGCCCATGTATACTCCATGTAAAGTCCACATAATCCTTGTGTACTCCATGTAATCCCTGTTCACTCCTTATACACTACTAAAGTAAACCATTCTTTACTTTATTATAGTAAAAATAATACAATTAATATAAAATGTCCCCAATGGGAATTGAACTACTGACATAACACATTAACTTACCAAAGCACAGCGCAACTTACCACATTAGTGTCAGCCAATTGTGATCATAAAAAGCCCAGGATTTATGAGTGCCTCTACTATTATATATTTACTAATGAATCTATGGGTTACTTAATGAATGTAGTGGTGATCATAGGTGATCATAGGTTATTTCAAGTGCATATTCATATACTATTACTACTAATAGTTTCCAAGGTGATCATAGGTGATCTTAGGCCATTTCAAGTGTGTATTCATATATTGTTACTACTAATGAATCTATGGGTTACTAATGAATGTAGTGGTGATCATAGGTGATCATAGGCTTTTTCAAGTGTGTATTCTCCTATTATTACTACTAATGATTTTCAAGGTGATCATAGGTGATCATAGGTCATTTCAAGTGCATATTCACCTATTATTACTACTAATGATTTTCAAGGTGATCATAGGTCATTTCAAGTGTGCATTCACATATTATTACTACTAATGATTTCACAGGTGATCATAGGTGATCATAGGTCTCATATATATTAGCAAATGTCACATTGGTCACATATATTCACACGCGTCACATCTGTCACATATATTCGCACGCGTCACGCTTTTCACGCGCGTCACGCTTTTCACGCGCGTCACGCTTTTCACGCGCGTCACGCTTTTCACGCGCGTCACGCTTTTCACGCGCGTCACGCTTTTCACGCGCGTCATGCTTTTTATGCGCGTCACACACGTCACATTTGTCACACTTTTATCTCTCGTCACGCATGTCACATACTTACATTTGTCACACTTTGCACATCTATCATGTATTTGATGGGTGTTACTCTTTTGATTTTTGATTTATCTGACACAAGATATAACAACTATAAGTATGTGTACTTAATTTTGCTTTCAACATTTGCTCACACTTGTGGAGCCTGAAGACACAGTAGGAAGGAGAATTATAATGTACTGAACACTTAACACTAGTGAGAGAAGCTCATCACATGTGTCTGGTTATCTGTATATCTATACCATTGTTCAAATTGTTTCAGACCAGAAGTATCCAAAAGTGCAGAGTACATTATTAAAGCAAAGAAAACAAACCCACTCCTGTTAAATTGGGGGTTATGACATGTGGCAATTAGTTCATTATAGAAGTGTATCAGTAATAAGCAACTAGAATAAAACATGTAAAGTGTGTATGTAAGGTCAATGTCATTTTACAATCAAGACTAGAAATGTTATATAATGGGATTGAACATTTTCATATTAAACAATTTGGTAATAGACTCACACATGGACAAAAAATGTGAAAGAATGGTGAAATATGTGATTCTACATCACATCAAACTTACACATCTCAGTTATTACATGATCTATTGGTTATAATGATATATTCAATACTCACTATTTAGTTTTATCTACTTACTCTGTATGACTATATAATAGTTTGATTTACTGATACAGAGAGGTAATGAGAACTATCTTCACTCTTATTGATATTGTGTCACAATCAGTTTCACTTCTACACTGCCATATGTATTCACACCTCTGATATATGTTGTTTATACTTATACTCAGATAGCATGACTTCATCTTTGAGACAAGCATATGACTATTGGCAGGATCAACCAGGTAACTACTCAGATGGAATCAGAAAGTGGTTCATGCATATACTATTGCTCAGTATGTCCTACTTAACATAGTTATCAAATTTAGATATGTCGTCAATGTCAAAGGCCAAATTACATCACTGAGCTGCAAAGTGACAAATGTAACATATGCAAAGAGTATGATGAGTGATAATGTGAATCAAAAGAGTAACACCCATCAAATACATGATAGATGTGCAAAGTGTGACAAATGTAAGTATGTGACATGCGTGACGAGAGATAAAAGTGTGACAAATGTGACGTGCGTGACGCGCGTGAAAAGCGTGACGCGTGCGAATATATGTGACAGATGTGACGCGTGTGAATATATGTGACCAATGTGACATTTGCTAATATATATGAGACCTATGATCACCTATGATCACCTGTGAAATCATTAGTAGTAATAATATGTGAATGCACACTTGAAATGACCTATGATCACCTTGAAAATCATTAGTAGTAATAATAGGTGAATATGCACTTGAAATGACCTATGATCACCTATGATCACCTTGAAAATCATTAGTAGTAATAATAGGAGAATACACACTTGAAAAAGCCTATGATCACCTATGATCACCACTACATTCATTAGTAACCCATAGATTCATTAGTAGTAACAATATATGAATACACACTTGAAATGGCCTAAGATCACCTATGATCACCTTGGAAACTATTAGTAGTAATAGTATATGAATATGCACTTGAAATAACCTATGATCACCTATGATCACCACTACATTCATTAAGTAACCCATAGATTCATTAGTAAATATATAATAGTAGAGGCACTCATAAATCCTGGGCTTTTTATGATCAAATTGGCTAACACCCCTCATAAATGAGTGTTGCTGTAATCGCAGAATTGGCTTATTCTTCAATATATTATATACATATGTATTCTACATGGTTATGGTATGCATTCATATATTATAACATCTTTGAAATTGACCGTTTCAATGACTTTTTGCAGCCTTGGAAATCTCCGAACAATGTTCCCATGCATTCTCAAAGATGAGAAAGGTACTTTGTTATGACTTCATTCTCACTAATACATTAGAATATGTAACATAATACTTCTGTATGAACTATATAATATATAATTATTATATTAAATACTATTTACTTACAGGCATGAACTGAGATCAGCTAAGGCATTTGATAGACACCTACAATGCTCCAATTTTTATGTTATGTTATACCTCTTCTGCACCATCTTTCTTAATTATTGATAGCAATAAAGCAGTGTATTGGGAAGCTGAACATATAATATAGCTTGAAGGTATCTGGACATGGTCTTACTTTGATGAGCAGTGTACATGTGATTTTATATTGGAAATGAGACAATATAAACCTTTTAGTGTCAGATATCTATTAATAAAATGTACAAAAGTGAAATAAGAGCATAAACAAAGTTGAATGTACAGCACAACGGTCAGAAGAGCATGGGAATTAAAATGGTAATCTCTGAATCATTTGAAAGTTGTCAAAACAGTCAATTTTACAGACATATATGCAGTAGATTTACATACCAACATATATTATAAAATAGTGGAATGTATTTATGATGGAAATATCGAAAAATGCGCAGATTATAAGATTATAGTGACCCTTAAGTATGGCAAACTGAACTATAACTACAGTGAATTTATTAATAGATATGACTCTCCATCCTTGAGAAGGTGTGGAAACACTGTACAGAGATTTCTGAGGCTGCAAAAAGTCATTGAAACAGTCAATTTCAAAGATGTTATAATATATGAATGCATATCATAACCATGTAGAATACATATGTATATAAAATATTGAAGAATAAGCCAATTCTGCAATTACAGTGACACTTGTATATGGCAACCAAAGTATGGCACAGGTTTTTAGTACAGTGAATTTATTTATAGTTGGAGTGTCATATGGAGCATCATAGGATGGAGCATCATACATCATAGTCCCATACCATAGAAGGTCCAAAAAACTTTGTACAGTATGGTTACAGCTGCCAACTGTACTGTAAACAGCTTGCCTTATATGGCTGTAAACCATTATGGTATGGTTGGCAGCCCTATTTTCAGTGGCCTGCCTCTTTTGTTGTTGCTCTTTGGGGGCCCTGGTATTGCTAGTTTGTTGCTAGTAGTGGAAGAGACATGGAGTGATGCCAGCAGTGGTGTCTTAACACACCTGTAGAATAGCACTGCAGCTAAGAAATTGTGAAAAGACACAATATATTTCAATAGAACTTCATTTCACAATGCAGACTTGGAGGAGGTCCCGGATTTTGCCCAGGTCCTGAATTGGCCACTGCACAATGCAAGATCTGGTCACAATCACATGGATGTTATCCTGTGTGACATTAGCACTTAACCTCTGAAGCTTCCATCAACCACTGGGGCCAACATTAATACATTCACCAACATCCACCATTGTCTCCAATGATGTCCATAGCACTACAAGGGTTGTCATGGTCATATACTATGTTGAGCTCTTATACATGTGCTCTACCCTCCTCTTTTTCCTGCCCCCCCTTGTATCGAATATGAATTACCCAGCTGGCTGCTCTCTCATCTACTCCACGAAAGCACAAGGACCACAAACAACCTTGTCCAGGTACACTACATCAACGTCATACTCCACTGCACCACTACTTCCAATATTACATGATTGCCTCATCCATCTTTTTGGTCATCTCTCTCATCATAACCATTGAACTTGAAAACAGTGCCAGTGGATTTCTCAACCAGTCCTTAAAGTGTTACTTTGCCTTCTTCTTCAGCCTGCAGACAACCCAACCCAAGTATACTACCCCTGTGGAAATAAACAACTTCTTCATAACCATACATGAGATACACAACATCTTTATGGAAAAGAAGATATCTGCCACAGACCCTACCTGGGAGCAGCTCCGGAAGAACTGGGTGAGGACAGGGAAGGTCATTGTGAATAGCTTGGTAGATATGGATAGTAAGCAGGCCATGGCATTGTCAGAGGAAGAGGTGGATGCATTGGAGAGCAAGATGAGGGCAAAGGTGGTTATTATGTGTGAGAGTGAGAAGTTGATTGTGGAGATCTATTTGCTGAAAAAGGAGGAGGGTGATATGAGGATGCAGAGGGCTAAAGAGATATTAACAGGGTACTTGTCTAAGATGGTGGAGGTTATGAATGTTGATATTGGTGAGGAGGAAGTGCCAACTTCGGAGAGTGTGATTCAATAGGAGGTGTCATTGAGAGAGGTAGACTTTTTCATTTGTTGCTTTGTCCTCTGCTTTACCAACTTGTTGTTTTTGACAAGCGGAATCAGAATCCATTACTGCCATACATGCATGTTAACTTCATTACATACATTGAAAGCTAGCTAAAACATCACATACATCACCACTCAACAGCTCTGGTCCACTAATCAGTATCACACGCTTCACATTTTGTCCCCTCAAGCCCTCCAGGTTCTCTCTGACATTGGCACTCCACATAATCTGACATCATTTCTACCCATCTTCTCTGGGCCTCTAGACATGGCTGGTTGTATAAACAGGGTATTTTCTTTTGAACACTTTATAAATGGTGCACATAATATTAGCTGACACAGATTCAATGATTGCACAAGTCTATTGCCCATAGAATCATTTCAATAATCATACACCAAATGAACTTCGCAATCAATACCTTGCAATAAGTGTTAGTAAGTAGTACTGACACAATAGAGAAGCATCATGTTGAACAAATCAACTAAGCCTGTCCATAGCCTGTTTCAACATTACATCTCTTATTCATATCCGTTAGCTGATATATTCTACAAGTAGGCATTTCGAGATTGGTTATCCTATATACAGTTCATTTTAAAACTCAATTCAGTAAAACTGTACCAACTTCCTCAAATGTTCGCTTTCACTTTCAGAATCCATTTCAAGCATGTCTTCAAGAACCTGTGGGAGTGTGTCAGCTCTCCGAAAAAAGATGAATAAGCTTGCTACCAACTTGATTCACAGCCAAATATTTCTTACTGCACCATCTCCAAATATATACCTAATTCCAGAATCACTGGAAAGACTTTTTCAAGCCTCTTCCCAGGTTAGTAGTAACCTCCTTGTAATCCCCAATGTATTTCTCTCCTCTTCGGACATTTTGGCTGCAGTCTGAGGTCCAGGACAATCTTTAACCTTCAATTGCATATTCGACTGTATTCCCAAGTGCCCACACCCTAATATTGCTGCCAGGACAGGATACAGATTTGCAGTTCCATCGATAAAGCAAAACTCATATCGTCTCACAGTAATCAACCCAACATTGGTGTACCATATTGGGCATTCCCGATTTTCAGTTCCCCAGCAAATGTATGTTCCACCAGAATGCATACCATCTACCATCCTCTTGTAGGAGGCCAGTATAGGCATTGCAAATCCCATGATACCGGGAAGATGTTCTAAAACCCCTGCAAGAAAAGAACTTTCATATAAGGAAAGATCATTGGGATACTTGGTAGATCAGGGTGATTTTATTGAAATATGTGCATGGGCAGAGCTTCCTGTACTCTGCATGAAGATTTGGGGAGAAAATGTAGCTCTAAGGCCATGTTTGGCTGCGATGTGGAATATTGTTTCTCATGTATGAACTAGTCCATTGGCAGCTTCTAGTGGCAGTAGCAGGCCAGTCACTACTTCATACTGTGCATAAACTCAATTTTTATGAACTAGGTACAGTGAATAGCTGCTACTCACTTGACCAGATGCTGTTTCAGCATGATACATCAGAAGCTCTATGCCTGAAAGCTGCAGTGCCTCAGCAATGTCATCCATTACTGTAGCCTCTACTGAACCTGATGCAAGCCCACGAGACGCAGAGCAAGAATGATAGCTGACAGCTTCGATTGGGTCTGTAGACTTGATGAGAATAAACTCTGACTCAAATCCAATGAGAAAATCAACGTCAGATATTGCCTTTGCCTCTCTAAAATCTGATAGATCAGCATCAATGTCATTAGGAAGAATAAGAAATGGCACTGAATTTACAACATGCTGCAAGGCTCTTCATGGACAGATGTCTGCTTCCGCAGATAATCTACCATCCTCAGTCTTTACAGGGGACTTTTCTTCAAGCCAGCCCATTACCACCACATGCTTTGGAGCATACCCACACAGCCGCAACATAGACAGGTCAAGTACATAGAGATATTTGCCCATCATGGCAAAGCCAGCAGCCAGGCTCTTCAACTGAACATGGCCAAATGATGCCTTGGAGATACCAATACCAGGCCTTGTCCTGCTCAACAACTGTTTGAAATATTTCACTGGCAGCATGTGATATCAGACAACATTGGTAAGATCAACCCATTGAATACACATGTAGCCTGATGACATATGGACAATGAAGGTATAATATGGAATGTAAGGAAGTGCTTACTTGCACCAAGGTCATCTACATTTTTTGTAATAACCACAGGAGATGGTGACAATGGATAGTGTTGGGTACTGAACTCATAGCCAGGTGCCATTGTATGTGTGCTGACTGGTAAAAGAGTATTACTAGTATATAAATCTAAATGCTAGTCGATGTGATCCTGAGTCAGTTCCTAGTTCGTGTTGTATACCTCCTCAGTTTTCTGTGATGTCTATTGAATACCCCTATCGGCTGGAATGATGAGACATGTTCAAATGTTAAGTTCCCTGTAAATTGGTGCCATTGTGAGATGTGCTCTGACAGAAGGATGGCAAATAATGGTGTTAACACATCTCATGAATGTCAGCACATCTTGAGTCTGAGCATGAGTACTTGAATGTAAAGTATAGTTGCAATATAGGGAGGTGGTGATCCATACTTTATTCCCTGATATGTCATAAAATGGAATGCAGCTGAAGCAGTGCTGGAATTTGGTGGCTGGAGAGACTGTATAGGCATAAGTGTCAGCCAAATTATTCACCAATTAGCCTGAAAATATGAGTGCCAGCAATCATATAATCCAGGCAAAATTGAGTGCCATTTTTATAAGGCATATTGGGTGAATACTAAGAAGTGTGTATTGGTGAATATTAGGCAGTGATCATTGGCACTCATTTGTTTATTGTTAGTCATTAATACAGTATAATATTAGTATAGTATTGGGGCACTCAAATGTGATCATTTAGAGATTAATAGGCAGTGATCATTGGCACTCATTTGTTTATTTTTAGTGATTACTAGGGTATAATATTAGTATAATATAGGGGCACTCAAATGTGATCATTTGAAGGTTAGCAGGCAGTGATCATTGACACTCATTTGTTTATTGTTAGTGATTACTAGGGTATAATATTAGTATGATATAGGGGCACTCAAATATGATCATTTAGAGATTAATAGGCAGTGATCATTGGCACTCATTTTTTTATTGTTAGTGATTACTAGGGTATAATATTAGTATGATATAGGGGCACTCAAATATGATCATTTGGAGATTAATAGGCAGTGATCATTGGCACTCATTTGTTTATTGTTAGTGATTACTAGGGTATAATATTAGTATGATATAGGGACACTCAAATGTGATCATTTGGAGATTAATAGGCAGTGATCATTGGCACTCATTTGTTTATTGTTAGTGATTAAAATATTAGTATAGTATTGGGGCACTCAAATGTGATCATTTAGAGATTAATAGGCAGTGATCATTGGCACTCATTTGTTTATTGTTAGTGATTACTAGGGTATAATATTAGTGTGATATAGGGGCACTCAATGTGATCATTTTGAGATTAACAGGCAGTGGTCATTGGCACTCATTTGTTTATAGTTAGTGATTACTTAGGAATAATATTAGTATAATATGAGGACACTCAAATGTGATCATTTGGAGATTAACCATTTGTATATAATGAGTGATTACTAAGGTATAATATCTATGTAATATGGAGGCACTTAAATGTATCATTTGGAGATTAATAGGCAGTGATCATTTGCACTCATTTATTGATATTTAGTGATTATTAGGGTATAATTTAGTGTAATATGGGGAGACTCATTTGTGATAATTTACAGAATATTAGGGTGTCTGATATTAGTATAATATGTAGTGATCATTTTTACTGATTTATTCTCACTGATTACTAAGCTATTTAATATGAATTTACTCACTCTCTTTCATTATTCCACCTGTCTCAACTAACCCCTGCTCACAAAACTATCATTCATTCTCAGTTAATCAAAGTAGTCCACCTGTCTCAATGAACCCCTGCTCACAAAGCTATCTTATATCAATTTATTTAATCTCATTTAATTATTTCACCTGACTCAACTTACCCCTGCTTACAAAGCTATTTTATATCAATTTAGTCACTCAGTTAATTATTTATCTTGTCTCCAGCAACTCATGCTCATAAAGCTTTCATTTATGAATTCAATCAATCTTGGTTAATTTTTTCATTCCACATGAACCAACTCCTGCTCACAAATCCATTTTATATCAATTAAATCAATCTTATTCCATTATTCTATTATTTCATTCTGTCTTAAGTTACCTTTGCTCAAAATGCTATTTTATCTATATTAAATCACTCACATTCAACATTGCATGAGTGATGTACAAGTATTAGCTGAGATACATTAAACTCATAATGCAATATGTGCTGTTTGGCTGTGGTCTCTCATTATTTGGCATTGGCCTCGGCTTGTTTTGTGGCTTATTTGTTATGGCCTTCATATTGTTTGGCATTGGTTTGGCCATATCACGGCACATCCAAGGGGTATGATTATATGACGCTCCATTGATCAAAATATTACCATACCATAATTTGGTTGCTGTGTGCCGTAGCATTGGAGATTTCGAGTCCTTTTAAGCCAATCCTAATCTATTCAATATTAATATATATTCTATAATGTACATATACTATTATAACTAAAATATATGCCTAGGAAGTCTCTTTTACACAACTTTTACACGTTGTTTCGCATGCGAAGGTTATTTTCCCACACCTACTCTGCATGCAGAAACTCTTCAATAATACTAGCTAGGCAGTAAGATACATTCATGGATGTCATAAAAGTGAGTTAATACACTTTTATGGTGTACATAGAGACCTTCGCATGCGAAGGTTATGTTCCCACGATTACTCTGCATGCGGAAACTCTTTAATAATACTTGCTAACTTTTATTACAGGTAATTTACACCTTATGAATGTCATTAAAAGTAAGTTATACACTATTTTTTAGTTATTATAAAGTTTACTGCCTAGCAAGTAATATTGAAGAGTTTCCGCACGCGAAGTAGGCGTGGGAAAATGACCTTCGCATGCGAAACAACATATTAAAGTTGTGTAAAAGAGACTTCCTAGGCATATATTTTAGTTATAATAGTGTATGTACATGATAGTATATATATTAATATTGAAAACATAAGGATTGGCTTAAAGCAACTTGAAATCTCCAATGCTACGGCACACAGCAACTGAACTATGGTACAGTGATTTTTTGATCAAACGGAGTGTCATACTCTGAATGGGAAAATTATGCCGCTCCGAATGGGAAAATATATGACGCTCCATTTGATCAAAAACTCACCGTACCATAGTTTGGTTGCCGTAGCAAAGGGGGTGCCGTAGCATTAGACATTTCGTGTTTTTTCTACCCAATTCTTATGTTTTCAGTATTAATATATATTCTATGATATACTTCCACTATTATGACGAAAATATACGCCTGAAAAGTCTTTTTTTAAGGTTATTTCACGTGTGAAGGTTGTTTTCCCACGCTTATTGACCGTGCGGAGACTCTTCAATAATACATTCTAGACAGTAAAATAAATGGATAGATATTGTTAAAGTGAGTTAATGTATGTATATAGCACCTTATAAAAGTTAAAAATTCAACACATCCCACATCATTAAGCCAATCAACCTAGAGATGTGATAGAATAACAGTACTAGGCTCTTTATTAGCATTAGTATTGGTGATATAAAAATAGGGCACAACTTTACTTATGATACAGGCCTACCAAATATTGTTGAAGTCTCCGCGCATTGAGAAAGCGTGGGAAAATAACCCTTGTATGCGTGACAATACGAAAAACAGAGACTTGGAGGGAAAAACAAAACATATCGTGAAGTAATATAGCTTTTGGAGACTATTTTATTGCTACGACGAAACTCAGGAACACCTATAATGATATTTGAGCCTTCAAATTGTCCTTAAAGTCTCCGTTTTTCATGTTGTTTCACACCGAAGGTTTTTTCCCGCGCTTTCTCAAAGCACGGAGACTTCAACAAGATGTGCTAGGTGGCCTAGGCCTGTACTGTAGACATATACATCATGAATATCATATAAAGCGAGTTATGCACTATTTTTAGTAGCTATAAAGTCAGATTTTTGTACCGCTAATGCTAATGACGAGCCTAACAATATACTGTCACTCTATTACTTCTCTGTATTGATGGACTTACTGACAGTGGAATTTTAAAATTTGATTTGTACAAGTCCCTATGTACACCATAGAAGTACATTAACTCACTTTGATAATATCTATCTATTTATTTTACTGTCTAGCATGTATTATTGAAGAGTCTCCGCACGGTCAGCAAGCGTGGGAAAAACATTTTTACATGCGAAATGACAGGAAAAAGAGACATTTCAGGCGTATATTTTCGTTATAATAGCTTAATAATATTATATAATGTGTATTCATATCGAAAACATAAGAATTGGCTGAAAAAAACATGAATTGTCCAATGCTACAGCACCCGCTTTGCTACGGCAACCGAACTACAGTACGGTGAGTTTTTGATCAAATGGAGCATCATACGGAGCGGCATAGTCATACCATAACAGTTTACAGCTGTATTTAGGAGGCTGTTTACGGTATGGTTTTCACCCGTAACCATACCATATGAAGATTTTTCAGATCCTTGATGCTATGGGGTCTAGCATTCAATTAGTATTACTTATAGTATTTAAAGCAGATCAAGAGTTTTATTATATACAAGTAGGAGCATACATAAAATATAGTGTTTTTAATGCAAATTTTGTCAAGAGGCAAGTGATATCTATATCATAGACGGCACATAGTACCTATTTTGCCGTTCCCACTTATAATACTCGTCACTGCTCTCACATGCAGTACTCTACTGACTACACACAAACCACAGCATGAACCATGCTTGCCTACAACCTCCCCTGTAATAACCTCGCACAAATTCATAGACCTTCGGCACCGGCTTTATGAGTTCTTGCTTCATTTCAGGGAGTACAGAGTAATGGTGGATTGGGCATGAGTGAGGACAATGGTATCTGCTAGGGAAGAGATGTCATGTCAGTATAGGCTAGGAAACATATGACAATGCTACGTACCTGCGAAGAGCATTCCCTCCACTTCATACCTCGCACCTCATACCACTCACTATTCTCACTGGCTCTCCACTGGGTGTTCTTTCGGAATGGGCTTCATGAATTTACCACCATGTGCAATTGAAGAAGCCGGCGGATGGTGAAGGGGGCGGACTCAGGACGATGAGTAAAAGAGGGGAGGAGGATAAGTGGGGAGGCTAAAGGAGACATAGTAACAGAGGAGGGGAGGAGAGAGCATTACCCTGCTGTCCCCACCCCTGAATTCCCAAAAATGAATATATATTCACACAAGTCACACGAATTACTGTCATGTGCGTAAGGATGTTGATGCGACCAATGATTAATATTCCTCCCTGCTTCCTCCCTCCTTGTCGTTCCACTCTTCCCTCCATTCCCACATCTCCGGATCATCTCCTCCCCACATCCGAATTCCCAGGCTGGTTGGCAGCTTCTGATCTCGCCGTTCTAGTCCCCAGGTCACCACAGCATGACATGCGAACAGCGAAACGTACAAGGGTAAAAGGAAAGAAGAAGGGAGGAATTACGAGGGGGCAGGGGACACATCAACAGCGAAACGTATGGGGGGGTTAGAAGAGGAAGGGAGGAATGATGAGGGGGCGAGAGACACGCGAACAGTGAAGCGTATGAGGAGTAAGGGGAAGGAGGAAGGGGGGAATGACAAGGGGTTGGGAGACACGCGAACAGTGAAACATACAAGGGGTGAAAAGAGGAAGGGAGGAATAACAAGGGGGCAGGATACAGGCTGCCCTCACCTACATTTCTAAGTAATATGACACCACTGCCCCTTCCCTCCTCGCTGTCAATCTCTCTGGCAGTACCTCGTATGTAAAATATATGTCGTTATGTATATAAGTAGATAAGCAGCACAATGCAATATTTTTGTCTTATTTTCTGTCCCCTCAGCTGTGTTCTTGCACGCTCAACAAATTAAATGAATTATAGATCAATGCATGTTTTTATCTACAGATTTGAAATAAGGGTTCAAAGCAATGTAAATTAAAATGAATATAAGTAGTATGTAGCTCAATCGAAATTAAAATGAGTTTTAGCTGAGAGAAATAGCTGATACCGAATTAAAATGATTTAAATAAATGACTCTAACTGAAGATTAAGACTGAATGAACTGATATTATATCAACGGAAGCCTTTGGAGCTGGTACATTTACCTGCTCAGTGCTTCCTTCTGCTATAGACAGAAATAAGCTGTCATAACATATATTGAATAGTGATGAATATACGTACCGCTTTCTTGGCTTCTCTGGAGCAGTGTCTATTTCCAAAACTCATTTTGTTGCAGCAGGTCCAGGGAGTGTGCCAAACTGCTGGAAGACCCATGTTATGTCTTCTACTGCTTCCCAAAGGCTTTCCAAAGTTTCCATCAGGCCATCTGACAACATTTGAATTGTGCTGACCCATCATGACAGAGACACCACAACGCTGCATAATCCCAATGCACCGCCGCGGAACAATGTTCCCCATTGACAATTCTCTGATGGAGTCGACTGAGTTCGGCTAGCTTTACGCCATTCAGGCTGCATTTCGGTCCACCATGTAATCCATGCGCTGCCAAATTTGGATGCAGTTATTTCCGGTACTGCAGCTGTACTCCGACGACGACGAATCCACCATGCCAATTCTTTAGGATGTTTTGTCATAGGAAAAGGCTGTTATAATATATAAGTATACTGGTTGTAGCTTTTGATGAAGGGTGGTTACTTACTGATTCCTCAGGCATTTTCTGCTTGAAAGTTTGCCATTCTTTGATAAGCACCTTCCAGCGCAGGTCAGATGAAACATTAGTCAAATACTTGACATATTGTTGGGCGTATTTTGGCAATAAATTGATGCTATCTTCGCCAGGAGAACTCACATTGTCTGAAGACTTTCTACTTTTAGGAAAGTCAGCGATAACAGATTCTGATGATATGCGTAAGCCATGCTTACTGTGTAGAATGCTCCTCGTGGTAAATCGAACTCATAGCTATGCTAGCTGTGTCCGCTGACCCATTGGCTGTTGTTCTTTCCTGTTGCGAGCTTTTGTTATGATTGGATGTGTCTCCAGTATCGACAGGTGGTTGGGAAGATTCCCTAGAAAAGAATTAATGAATAATAATTGATAGAATGCACGTAATAGTACCCACTGAATACCACTACTTTGACATTCTACTGAAGCTTCAGAAGTTAACCTACATATAATTTATAAGTATGTGATTGGTCTAACATGTACATACATACTTCTCAATGCTCTGTTCGTCATTTGCTATGGTCATATCGTTAGGACTGAGGAAATGAATGGTCAGCCAGTTGTTTGCACAACGATAAAGGGGGTAAGCTCTTACCGAGGTAACTCATCATCTATGGTAACCAGATGGGAAGATCTACGAGGTGTCACATTGACACTTCCTTTTGGTTTCCTGGGACCATGCTTTATGACCTTCTTGGCGATACTAGGTGGATGACCTTCTTTTTCCCAGTTAGCTTTCATCTCCGTCATTACACTATTGATCTCTCTCATGCGATCAAGATGGTCAGCCTCATTTCTACTCATACGGCTCCCATCAGAAGCAATGACATACTCGACTGGTGGTAGAGTAGGACCAGCCTCGATATTCTCATCCTCCGTTTCAGGAATATGCTCTTGTGCTCCTTCTTTCTCTTTTCCTTTACCTTTACCATTGGATTGTCCATCTGAACATATAATGTTTGCATCAAGGCTGTGTGAATTGCACTCATCTATGGCTTTAGAGACTTAGTTGGTATGTCTTACTTAAAGAAAAGCACACTTACAGAAGCAGTGTTTTAGGAAGTCGTCAAATTTATCTGAAATTTGTTCTCCAAAATTTGCCCCTCCCATCCATGTCTCCCAGCTATTTCCTTCCTCGTCACTGCCATAGTGGTAGCTACAGGATTTTAGTGAGTAAATATGGATCTTTTACTATTACCCAAGGTCAACTTACATCGCTGCATCCATCGCTCCACCATGTGATGGATGTGGCCCACCTGCAAGTATGGTGAAGTTCCAGCCAGTGCGTTTTGAAAGTTCTGGAATTGAATCAGCTAGGGCTGCTTTGAGCTTCTTTATCGCCCTAAACAAAAAAGTGAGTCTTACTTATGTTACATCATATATAGATGTGTTTTACTTACGTTTCATATGCTATATTTCTTGCCGCAATACTTTCATCCTTTGGAATCACCCCACTCCTCTTTTGACGCAACTTCTGTAGGTGCATCTGTACCTCATCCTTTACACCCTGGGTTTCCAGCTCATAATGCCTCTTGATCGAGTTATTTTCAAACTCATAGCGTGACATTGGCTTAGAATCCTTCTGACTCGAATGTTGGTATTCATCCCACTCATCATCGATGAGTGCATCCATATATTCCTCATACAGCGTGTAGTAAACTTGCCATTCCTGCATCACGGTCTCCCCTTTTACCTGAGGCCTCTGCTTGATATTGAGAAGACCTCTGGAAGACAGAGAGTTGTGGATGTAATTGCGGAACCAACAGCTAAGCCTCTGTGCACAATGTAAGCCATTTATTCACAATGAAAATTAATGAATACTTACACCATGCATTTCCTTCCATTTCTTAATATCTGCCTTTTCACTGTACACATTCCACTTGTCCATATCTTCTTTGGTGGCTGTTGGTCGACCCCATGTATCGTCCCAATCTGAATACAAGTTCCTTAGCCACAGTGTCGACTTCCCTTCATCCCTGGCAAGGTTATAACCTGGTATTTTTGCTACCAGCCAGTTCCACTGCTTCAAATCTGCCCAAGTCATGGATTAGCGTGGTAGTTGAGGAGTGTGAGGCACATGGTCAGGAGAACAGGAGTGGTGATGACATGGTTGAGTAGTGAATGTGTCTGGGGTTGGGGTACGAAAGGATGCTCAGTTGTGGACCAACAAGTATATGTGGCATACGTGGCAAGCAATGCAATCTGGGGGACTGTTGTGGACACTAATGCTTGGACAGGGTACTGTGGTGCTCGGTTCTGAAATGTAACCGAAGTAGAGTATTTACAACTTTGTAATAGTTTATAAAATCCACATTATTGAAAGATAATGATAAACACACCACTGTTGTAAGTGTAACTACCCACATGTTGGCAGTGGTTGTAGTCTCGAATGTATTTAGATGATACTAATAATTGTAAATCCTATTTATAGAGAGTTAGAAGCAAATTAGCAAATAAAAGTATAGAATGAATCTGCACAATGTACAAGTTTTATCCACATATACAATGAATGAGTACATCGTCATCGTAAACTCAACTTTTGATACATCATTATGTACCCCGCCATTCTCAACGATCCACCTACACCAGCATGCACTTCTGTTGAAGTTTGTTATCACCCTTTTGGCTTGCTTCCTCACGTTGTCCACTATCCATTCCAAAGGGGAAATATATGTGAAGTGCACGTATAAACTCAGATAAGTAAGTAAAGCAGTACCATTGTTTTACATTACAGATTCTTGAAATACCTATGTATCGTTTGTATCATTGTTATTGAGCCATTGTCAGTACTATTTCCATTTTCTAGAAAGAACCAATTCATACTATGTAATAGAAGCCATTCATCAACATTATGTTCTTAAATAGAGTCAAAAGTTCATTCCAAAGTCAAATTCTATTAAGTATATAATATTACATGATTTCTTATATAAAGAGTACAATGCTACCTTGTTTTTAACATAGCTGCAATAGACATCGATAATAAAAACATATCCTTAAACAAGGAGAGGATCAGAAAATCAATGATTGATAGGGCTGCCAACTGCACCCATACAAAATGGTTACAGCTGTTATGGTGCGGTGTCCAATGCCATACCATACAGGCTGGTTGAGTTGTAAATATGGTATGGCTTTCAGCTGTCAATAGCCACACCATACAACTGTGTATGGCCATAAGTATGGATTTGTCTAATCACTCAAATAACGCCTATCATTGTAGCAACATATCACTATGTTCATTGCCTAACCAGCCTCATCAGTGATGATCAACAAACCGTGAACATGCACTTACATACTACCTTGTACCACGCTAGTGAGTAATTCTCAACCCTTTCCTATTATATAGATTGGTTGGAATATAATGTATAAACTTACTTTATAAATACAGGTTTCCTCTACACTATTATTGCTATTACTTGAAGCTTGACTGCTGTCTCAATAAGATAACACTATCAAATCTAGTCATGCATGCATCAACATATTATTTGTGTTTGCTCTCCCTCTCACTTGTTCCCTCCCACTGATTCCCTCCAATACCAACACTTACCCATAACCTCAACTAATGAACAGGCCTCAAGATCGTCGGGATAGTGCAATACCAAGAGCCACTGAATACCATAATTGGCTTTACCAATGGTTGCATTGTCACCTCAAGTCTTCCTCCCCAAGTTTTATACTTTAAAATTTCTTTCAATTCATCACCATGGCTTATATTTTACACATAACCGTTTTTTGCAATATCCTATGACCCAAAACACTATTAATCTCCATCGTTTCGACCATTCCTCATTAAGTAACCTCTTTATTTTAATTTTATTTAAACCTCTGTATCTACTTCCACCAAATTCAGTGAATTTTTCCCTTCTCACAGTCGAGTTTTGAGCTTCAGTTTTCTTCTTCAAGTTGTTGTCAGTGCTCTCATCTTCCGTTTTACCGATCCGATCTCGAAAATCCATCAAGTCTTCGCATTTGAACTTCATTATGAAGTTCCCATTCCTTGTTACATTCTCGATGCTAAATTGTCATTACTAATTACACTCTCAAGCACCTTAGGTCTCCTTTGTCAAACGGATGTTCGACAACTCACATACTTATTCTTTGTTTAGGCCTTAATGAGCCTGTTTCCCTTACAGTGCTTGTCAAATTTGCATAAAGACTACTACACTTACAGGCTTTACATAGTGTCGTATATTTGTAATAATCATTAACATAATCTGTATTCTTGATACACATTATGAAATACTACTTGTTTCAAGCACTTTACTATGTTTTTTCATATTTTTCTTTGTCCTATTGAAGTATTACTCCCGTTTTATTCATTCAAGTTAAAAATAACATTAATTAAGTATAGATCAAAGCCATAAACCATCTATGGCCATATTTGTACCCCTCACGTACCATAGAAGGCTCAAAAAACTTTGTATGGTACGGTTACAGCTGCCAACCATACTGTAAATGGCTTACTTTATATGGCCGTAAACTATTATGGTATGGTTGGCAGCCCTAATGATTGATTGCAAGATGATTGGGGGGTGTTTGTACAGGAATATTATTAGAGCTACTAATTCACCAGCCTACATGTTTGGACATCGGAAATGGAACTGACTCAGAACCCTGGTAAGACCCAGGTATGTGCATACCACATGTCTAAATACATGATACCCTGTTCCTTGGTTCATTTTACGGGGATCAGCGAAGGGGACAACATACATTATGGCAAAAAAGTCGAACCACTGACCATAGGATCTTGATAAAAAGTGTTAATACTATGTAATAGAAGCCATTCGTCGACATTATGTTCTTAAATGGAGTCAAAAGTTCATTCCAAAGTCAAATTCTATTAAGTATATAATATTACATGATTTCTTATCCAAAGAGTACAATGCTACCTTGTTTTTAACATAGCTGCAATAGACATTGATAATAGAAAACATATCCTTAAACAAGAAGATCAGCAAATCAATGATTGATTGCAAGATGATTGGAGGGTGTTTGCAGAGAAATATCATTGGAACTACTAATTCACCAGCCTATGTGTTCTGACATCGGAAATGGAATCGACTCAGAACCCCAGTAAGACCCAGGTATGAGCACATGACAGGTCTAAGTGTGTGGTACCCTGTTCCTTGGTTCATTGTACAGGGATCGGCGAAGGGGACTACATACATTATGGAAAAAAAATCGAACCACTGACTATAGGATCTCAATACGAAGTGTTAGACTGGATCATGAAGCGAAGGGGGGAAGAATTATGCATGTACTTACCAGGTGATGGAAAGTCAATATCCACAATTCTTTGCGCCATTGTGTTTGATACGAAGCATTGAATATGGAGAGCTATATCATCTCTGAATGATACAAAAACATTAGTACTGATATCAAAAAAAAGAATACACCAGCATAGAATGGTAGCTATTACAGGGAACATACTTACAGTGAATATTATCACGACATTCAGCAGTCTGATATCACCTCCTCCACATCCATTTTCGCATCTTCCTACCCATAATGTGGCTAGGACAAAGAACCACAATAGCTTTCATTCGAGAACGTGTGGGCATTCCAATTGGTGAGAAGGCTTGATATCGATCTTATGTAGGTCACTATATGTGCTAGAGCTTGATGTTGGTCTTTGTTCACAGCTGCTCATAGTCGCAGTCGATTCAGTGGTGGAAACAATACCCTCTGCTGTGTTCGTTTTGCACATAGGATTCGGAGTTTTCTGGTGCAATAATGTGAGTACACGTAGCAAGGAATTATGGAAGAGTTTTATACTTATCTTCCTGATATGTTCGAAGAGAGTGAAAGGAATGTGTGGGTGTCCAAGTTGCTGAGTCAATTAATGGATAGAGTGATGATCAGTATAACATACCTTTGTAGGGGCCCTGAAGAATGGTCACGACGATACATAGAAAAGGGGGAAAGGACACAAGGAAAAGAGGAGGATAGTAGCAGCAGTGAGAAAGGAAGGGAAACGAGAAAGAGAATGGAGGGAGTAGGATTGGCAAAACGAATGGAAGCATGTAGCTTTCATTTGGTACATGTTGACAGCATGAGGATTATTGATTGCTATTTATGGTAGAGTTAATTCTAGGGGGCAGGGGCATTCATGCGATGTAAGCATGGTACATGTTGACACTGTGTGGGAGCTCAATCGCTATGAATAGTAAAACCAACTGAAATGGGGAGGTTCCTGGCAATCACGTGATGTAGGTTAACCTGTACATGTTAAAAGTGTGTGATATGAATCGCCGTGATGCTAATATTTCTGTAGCAGTAGTGCAGTATGTTCTTGCAGCATGTCAAACACACATGGAGTCAAGTCATGGACATAAGTTATTCATATGAGCACCTCACTTGGATAAACATGAGGCCAATGTACTTATTAATACTGCTTCATACTAGCTAATCCAAGCTTTCTGTCACTTCCCTGCTTCCTACTGCATGAAATGCCTTCAAAGCGTAATGTGTCCCCTACAGCTGAAGCTCCAGTTGCTGCCCAGAAGTGTTCACGATGCTCATCAATTGTTAAAAGCACTGTTCAGTTCTGTCATGTGTCACGATCTCAAGCACCTGTGGCTAGTGGAAGTGGTGGAATGAGATCAGGCCAGTCAATGACTTGGGATCATTCATCATGAATTACATCACATAAAATTATGGGCAATGAAGGCAAGACCATAATACAAAGGGAATCTCAGAGGCAGCACAGTGAAAATTCACATGTACCAACAAATATGGTTACAAATGATACAGAGAATGTTACAAATGATACAGAGAAAGTTATAAATGATACAGAGAATGTTATAAATCATATACAGAAGGAGCCTCAAGTATATGAATCATGCAATAATGAGGAATTGATCTCAGATGTAAATGTTAGTAATCAAAAAGTTAGATCCCATGAAAGAGATCAAAAATCTTCAGTAAGTGCATTGAATATTATATTACACACAATCTGAAAATTACACAGGCAAAACTAAGGGATTGGGTTCAATACCAAAATGAATTTCTAGATGAGCTTCTCCATCATGATGGCAAAGGAGACTATACTGATCAAGATAAATGCTATTCATGTAAGAAAGAAAAGGCTGTTTATAAATGTAAAAATTGTTTGAATGGTGGTTTACTACATTGCAAGAGCTGCATAGTTCAGGAACATGCTCATTTACCCCTTCATCAAATAGAAGTAGGTTAACACCTATAATATTTAGTCTTTTACAATTTGCTTATTATACTCATTATCTAGAAATGGAATGATTCATATTTTGAAAAGGACTGTCTGAAAAACTTGGGACTTGTTATTCAGCTTGGACATGGAGGTGCTGCTTGTTTAAGTGCAGCTAAAGTCATTGTTAACTTAGTGGTGGTTGATATTACTGGAATTCACACAGTTTCAGTTGCTTCCTGTGACTGCAGAAAACAAACAATTCCTCTCTATGTTCAATTATTGCGTACACAGTGGTTTCCTGCTAGTTTTATTTGTCCTCAAACAGTTTTTACATTTGAATGTCTTGAAACTTTTCATGAGCTCACATTGCAAGGAAAAACAACATTATATGACTGGTATCATACCTTATGCCAGAAAACAGACAAATGCAAACTGGAGAATGAAATAGTGAGTATTTAAATAAGATAACAAGATAAGACACATGTATTAACATATCACAAAATACAGAATCGGTACAATGAATTTAGACATGTTGTAAGAATGTGGCGAGTTCTCTTTATGTGTAAACGTGGTGGTAGAGGTCAGTTCACTGAAGGAATTATGGGAACAAAAAATGGAGACTTGACAGTTGAATGCCCTGCATGTCCACATCCTAATAAAAACCTTCCTGATAATTGGGAAAACACAGATTTGTCATTGAAGTATGTCTAATTTTATTACAAATGCATCTTAGTTGCTGATGTGACATCAATTATAGATTCCTTTATATAATGTATCTTGCTATTGATGCAAATTTTAAGTTGAGCTGTAAAGATCATGGCATTCATGATGTAGAGCTTATGCCAGGATGGGGGCCTTATGTTGAAGAACAGAGCTATCAATCACATCTTGTAACTCACAAGGAAAATCCAGAGGTTTGTTGTACTTATGATCACTTTTCTGATTGCAATACTTATTCACATATACAAGATTAACACATGTGATTCTGAACATGATGCAATTCTTCAGGCTGGAATACATTCAGCTCCAGGTCACTCAGTCACTGGAGTAGCACTTGTAATTTGTTCAAGGCATAGCTTAATTTGCCAAAATGGAGCAGGTGATTTGCAAAAAGGTGAACGGTAAGTAAGCTTTGTCACTCATAAGACTATCACTATATCATTTAACAGATACTGTAATATTGACTATATTTTACTTTCAACACTTGCAAGTGTTGTTCTTCCATGGATTATGATTACTTATGACATTGGATGTCAGTGGTCTAAAAATCTGAGAAAAAGAATAGAAGAGTATCCTGAGTCTATGAAAATTTCTCCAGATATAAAGATTGACATTGGAGTTCCATCTTGACATATAAATGGACATGGAAGTACATGCCATAGTAATTTTGCTTTAGCATATTTTCCAGGAGCTGGCTGTACATGTGGTGAAGAAGTTGAAACAACATGGTCTAGTAGTAATCATCTTTGCCCTAGCACATGTGAGATGGGTTCAGCTTCCTGCCATGAAGTACTAAATGATCATTGGATTGACTGGAATGCTCAAAAGATTTTTGGCTTTTGTTAGTATTCTTGATTTTATTTTTATTATCTTACTGATTAAAACATTATAGACCACTTTTTTCTTAGGCAGTTCAATGAGGCTATATCAATGAGTCAAAAGCACAATGAAATTTTTGAGAAATTTAATGCAACATTCTCAACAGTCATGACAGACAAATGGGAATGTCAAATAAAAGCATGGAATGAAAATCATACTGGACCAAATCCATATCATGAGATAGAGTGTAGTAAGTTTAATCAATATAATTAATTAATGAGCAATATTTAATAGTATTTAATCTGATAGCTAACAGACTGCAAGATGTAAGACTTGCACTAACTAATGAAGAAGCAGCAGAAACTGAAAAGGGAATTCCTCCAAAACACAAAATAACCATGACAAAGTTTATTCTCCTTGCATTTGAGCTTGAAGAGCAACAGTAAGTTGAAAATATAATGTAACACATGTTGCTGACTTATATATTTAGACAAAGACTTAAACTTGAAGTTTCTAAAATGAAAAAGAGTCAAACATCTAAGAAACAAGCTGATCTTCTGGATAAACATATTTCTCTAGCTACATGAATTCAAAAATGGCAAGAAGTTCAACTGATCTATATGCCAGAAGTGGCAACTGAGTATGAAAATACTGTTACAGCTGAATTGCTCCCAATAAATCTTCCCTCCAGAATTCCTGTGAATTTGCAGAAATTATCTGAAATACAAAAGGTAGCAAATTCAGAACTAAAGTTGCATAAGGCACAAGCTGAAGATGCATTGTCAGAGATATGGCATCTACGTCGTGTAATCTCAACATTATGGATATTCAAGCAGTTAAATACATCTGGTACAGGAAATGAATGAAATACTCGAATGAGATTACAGTATAAAGGATTTCAAAATAAGATTGAAATATGTGCAAGTCAGTATAGAATGGCACATATTGCTTTACAGAAACTTGATCCAAATGGAGAATGGCAGACAAATCTATGTGAACTTAAGAAAGAGGATATCAGAGGACCTGGGAAAGATCCAGATGATCCAACAAGTAATAAACGATTTGAAATGTCATGGATATGGCTAGTACCATGTGGATCTACAAATACTGAGAACAGTGAAAATGAATTGAATGAAAGTCTCAGAATCGAATGGGCAAAATGTCATGCCAGAAGAGATAGATGGGTGGAGGAAGTGCTCATTCTTAAAGAAGAGATGAGAAGAGTTACTCAATACTTGGAATGGAAGGCTGAGTGGTGGACTGGGTTAACTAACATAAGAGAGTATGACAGTACTATCAGGGAAGATATTAAACAAGGAGTAAGAGCATATGCTCTGAAACAGGCATCAATATGTCAGAGACTAGCACAGCATTGTGCAGACTGGTGGAGGTCATGTCACTGACCCACAGTCTCAGTAGAATCCAGTGAGATTCTCATGAGATTCTCTGATACTCCAGTGAGAATCCAGGTTAATTTTAGTGGTATTTCAGAGAGTGTAGAGAGATATTAGTGAGACATTGGTGAGACTACATCGAGAAAATGAACAATTTTCATCTCACTAAAATCTCAGTAAATTCTCATTGGGTGAGAGTCTCATAGAGTCCAGTGATACTATAGTGAGATGAATCTTAGAGAGTCCAATGAGAATCTACTGAGAGTAAGTCACTGGACTCTCAGTACAGTCTCTGACATTTACCTCTTTTGTCACAAATTCCCACACAACATATGATAAGATCTCTCCGCATCGAAGCGGTCACGTGACCGTGTGAATGGTCCGTGCGCAACGATCACGTGTCAGGGTCTGTGCGCTTTTCATATGTCATTTCGGTTATTACCGTAACGGTCATGTGTCATGGTCCGTGCGCAAATGGTCTGTGTGTGGTATTCGAGTTTGGTGGAATTATTCGGACTTGTTACTTGCTCTTCCCCTCTCTTCCTCCCCTTTCTTCCCCCCCTTCACCCTTTCCCGCTTTTTTCCCTGGCCCTGCTGTTTGCTTTTTAGTCCCATTCGTTCCGTCGTCCCGCAGCGTCGTACACTACAAGCATGATGGAGGGTTGAGGGTTGAGGGTTGAGGGTTGCGTGATAGGGCGACAACATATGTTTTTTTTTATGTTTCATTTGCTCTCTCGCGTTGTTTTTTTTTAGCAGATGTATATATTTGACAGGATACCATGTGCTGGTACGTGTGAGGGCGATTCTGTCATACAACGGCAGGCGTGTATCTTCGCCGGCACAGCATATGCCGGTATATGCGTGTGCGATTCTGTCGTGTAGCGCAAATGCTGCACGTTTCGTGTGTCGATGGCCGTGGTTGGTGTTCTCGTTGCGCCGCCCACCCTCGCCGTATTCTCGTTACGCTGCGCACCGTCCTCCCCCTCTTTGGCGCGTTCCCCCTTGCCGTGTTCTCTTTACGTCGTGCACCAACCCCCCTCATCTGCGCGTAACCCCCTCGCTGTGTTCTCGTTATGCCGTTACCATCCCCCTTGTCTGCGTGTACCCACCCTAGCTGTGGTCTCGTTACGCTGTGCAAGGTTCTCCCTCGTTGGCACGTACCCCTCTTCGCCATGTTCTCCTTACGTCATGCACAACCCCCCTCATCTGCGCATAACCCCCTCGCTATGTTCTCGTTACGCCGTCACCATCCCCCCTCGCCTGCACGTACCCACCTCGCCGTGTTCTCGTTACGTCGTTCACCACCCCCCTCATCTGCGCGTAACCACCATCGCTGTGGTCTCGTTACACTGTGCGCGGTTCTCCCCCCTCGTTGGCACGTACCCCTCTTCACCGTATTCTCCTTACGTTGTGCACCATCCCCCTTCATCTGCGCGTAACCCCCTCGTTATGCTCTCGTTACGCCATCACCATCCCCCCTCGCCTGCACGTACCCACCTCGCCGTGTTCTCGTTACGTCGTGCACCACTCCCCTTATCTGTGCGTACCCACCCTCGCTGTGGTCTCGTTACTCTGTGCACGGTTCTCCCCCCTCGTTGGCACGTACCCCTCTTTGCCGTGTTCTCGTTACGCCGTCACCATCCCTCCTCGCCTGCACGTACCCACCCTCGCCGTATTCTCGTTACGCTGCGCACTGTTCTCCCCTCATCCGTGCTTACCCCCCCATCGCTGTGTTCTCGTTATACCATGTACCATACTCCCCCTTTGTTGGCATGTACCCCCCTCACTGTTCTCGTTGCACTGTATATACCCCCCTTATTGTATGTCCTCCCCCCCTGTCTGTGTTTACTCCCCCTTGCTGTATTCTTGTTGTGCTGTGCGACGTGCACTTCAGTGCATGAGATATATTAGTCCCACTTACACTTTTGTGTGTGGGTAAATTTTTTGTCTTCTCTGCTTTGGCGGAGATCTTTCTTTAGGTCCTGTTGTATTTTTGTCCTGACAGTTGTCAGTTGACGAGAACAGCAGGACCTATATGGAAAGTTGAATGATCTTTTGCCACATGCTATTTATAAATTGAATCTTGTGATGTCTCGCTGTATCTATTATATAGAAGCACCTGCATTATCAAGTTCCTTCCCTCCCCCCCCCATCAGAGTGCATCATTTAACCTCTGCTTTTTTGTACTTCAACTTCTATGCCTCCCAGAGCTCTCAGATCTGCAACAGCTGCTGCTGCTGCTGCTCCTGCCACTTCTACCAGGTCTAAGACCAACTCTGGCACTTCTGAAACAGCCAGGCCTCAAGCTGCTATTTCCAGATCTAAGAGAGGTGCAAGTAAGTCAGGAGAAGTTAGTAAAGGTGGGAGAAAGGGCAGAGGGAGAAGAAAGGTTGTGAGTGAGGAGGAGGAGGAAGAGGAGGAGGAGGAGGAGGAGGAAGAGGAGGAAGAGGGGGAGGAAGAGGAGGAAGATGTGGTTGTGATAGCTGGGAGAGAAGTAGACATTGAAACTGAACAACAGGGGGAGGAACAAGTGAAGGAGGTGAGTTCTAAGATGAAAAAAGTGGTGATCAGAAAGAAAAATAAGTAAGTAAAAATATCTATATAATTTCAGTGATCTTATACACTTATAGAATTACCTCTGTTCAACGTCTTGAAGAAGACCAGCGCAATGAGGCTGCTGGACCACCAAGAAAACTAACCAAGTACATTTTATTTATTTATCTATATGTATTTCTAACATTTTATTTGACTTTCAGTGCAGAAAGAATTCTAGAACATAGCAACATTTCAGTTGCTCCTCCACCCCACTACCGTGAGCACTCAGGAACAGTGACACCAGCAACTTTGGTTCACAGATCTATTCCTCAAGACTCATTTAATACTCTGTCCAGAAATATGGACAATTTGTTTAATGACAATGAGAGCTCAGCTGTATTTTCACAATCAAAATATCCTCTTCAAATTCAAGAAGAAGAGATGGACTTTGAGCATTATGATCTAGTGGAAACTACTCCTCGTAAACTTGCTGATAAGAGGGGAAGATCTGAGTCCCCTGATTCTCCTACAATGAGTTCTTCATCAAAGGTTAGCAGAAGGTCACTTTCACACCATTCTGCATCCAGTCAATCTACTTCAAGTCATTCTGCATCCAGAACTTCATCCAGAAGTTCTATTTCAGAATCTGATAAACTTGTCCAAAATGAATTGCTCTATGATCCAATGCAATTTGAAAATTTTATGAGACAATTTGAGTATATTTCTGAAGAAGATAATATATCTTTGGATCTTCAAGGTGCCTCAAAGATTACTGGTGGACACAGTCGCCAGAATGCAATTGGAAATAACTATAATATTGGAGATAGTGATACAACATCAGAGATTGCATCTAATGCAATTTTATCCACTGGAACACTATATATTTACAATGATTTCTCAGCTTCTGATCCAATATTTTCATTTCAAAAAATTGAAATTCAAGTTCTTCTATCTAAGATTTTGAAATATATTGGGCAGAAGTATAAGTTGATTGAAGCATCCAATCCATATGTATTTTTATGGGAAAGTGAAGGATGGAATTTTACTGGTCAATATTCAGAGTTATTAAGTGATACAAACCAGCAAGTAGAATGGAACTTAGACATAAATAAAAATACATATTGCAAGATTTTACTTGTAAGTTACAATTCATTTCAGAACTAGTATATAACTTAACTGGAATTTAGGATGGTTTTGGTACAACAAAAACATCAAATATATCTAGTGTTCCATCAGATTCCAATGTGGATACTTCAACACCTTCCACCTCTAAGTTAAGGGAAACAAGCTCAGATCAGCAAAAGTTAATTGATCTATTTAAGATTCCCAGTGCTTTACATGACTATGGTATTGTGAATATACGTTTGAACTATGCCAAATGGTTATTCATTGAAAATATTATTAAGCAACTTCCATCATTAGTTTCTGGTGGAAAATGGAAAGGAAAATTGCCTGGTATATATATCATTGCACCAATATTTATGTCAGTACCAGCATACTACAGATGGAAGGGTGTATTTGTGAGACTTCATCTTTATCCTCAAATGGAGCTTTGGCTTCAGGGAAAAGAAGGCATTTCTGATTATGAGGTTTGGAGAGGAAAGTCACAAACTCAAGACATGTTAAAGGCAATTCTTAATAAGATTGAGAAACAGCAGAAGGCTGCTAAGAAAGATGCAGAAGAGGATTCAGAAGATGAGGAGATTTCTGACAATTTGAAAAGCAAAGACAAGGGGAAGGGAAAGGGAAAAGAAAGAGCAAGAGAACAAACTAAAGGAAAAGAGAAGGAGAAAGAGAAACGGAAGGATGGAAAGAGAAAGAAGAACAGAGATCTGTAAGATTTTCATTTAACTTTCTTTTTGTTTACATTTAGTATCAATATTTTATCTATTATGTGTATACATACTTTCAACAAGTATGTAGCACTTGTACAATATTTCTTTTTCAACTTAGGTCCTACTTTCAACAGTATGGACTGTAAGTTCTGTATTAATTGCTATTTATCTTACATTCTTTCAACAAGTATGCAAGATATGTACTATATTTTACTTCAACAGTATGGACTTCAATTTTTTCATTATATACTTGTTTTACTTTCATTACTATTTATCTCAATGTTGTATTTTCAACAAGTACAACATAGAGCAATTTGTACTTTGATTTAGTCATACTTTCAACAAGTATTCAATATGTACATTATAAAATTGAACAGTTTTTCCTTGTACTATAATTCAAATACATATTTCTTGATGTGTTTGTTTAATTCTGCAAGAATAATAAGCTAACTTAAAATTCTTTAGTTTCTGGCACTCTTTTATTTGGCTTTTCACATTTTATGCCCTTATATCATGCATTCCAAAAGCATGGGCATCTTCTCCAGTGCAAGATCCATTTCCAGAAATAAAATTTTCAGATTTTTCCGAATTTATTACCAGCAACTTCCATACAGACATTACACTAGCAGTGGTACTCAAACTGTTATTCACATTAATAAATAACACAGATCTATTGAATCTCCATGGATGTCAAAAACAAGCATATAAGAAACCTACAACAAGTTGGATTAATGCTCTTATTAGAGTTCTACAAAGAGATATAAATGATAAGATTAATTATCTATTTACTGAAGATGAATCTGCTGCTGCTGAGAATTTAACCAATATACAGAAAATAAATTCATTGGGCTCAAAACTTGATTCATTTGCAGCAATTTTAGCACTAGATCCAATTATAAAAGGTCATTCTTTAAATGCTGTAAGAACTATAGAAATTGAACCAGTCTTTACTATTTGTCCAAGCCGTTATACTTGCTCAACACCATCATGTGATGGGGCACCACTTTACCAAGAAGTCCGCAAACGAGATGTTTCATGTGTAACACTTATAAAAGGAATGCATCCTTACAGTAGTGCCTATGTTCTGAAAGGGAAATGCAAGCATTGTAATGCATTTTACTATGCAGATCATAAAAGTGTAAAACATACAAATGGCACACGGATTAAAGGATTAAAGAACTCTGCAAAATATGTAAAGCTTGGACAGCAAGTCTGGGCAGACAGATGCTATACAAATGCAGTTCTTCAAGGAATTTATCATTTTCATGCATCTACAGCTGCATTTGCAGAATTTTGGAATGAATGCTTTAGAGAATCAGCATTTAAACTGTCTCATAGACAAACTTGGCAGGCATTTATTTCTGAAAGTGTAAGACAGGTAGCAACATATAATGATAAAACACTTGTTATAACATCTGATGAGCGTGACATACAAGAGTTAACTAGAAAAGCATTTGAAATACTTGGACAGGAAGGAATTATTGCATGTGCTAAAGATCATTCATGTAGTGAATGTACACATGACTATAAAAGTACTCCAGACAGAATAACTGATGATACTCCAGCTGCAGTAGCTGGAATTGATGAAAATCAAACAGTTCCAATTTTACAGGGTGAAGATGCTGAACAATCAATGAGAGAGGAAATTGAAGCTAGAGCACTTTCTCGGCAACAAATTCAACAAACCAATTGTACAACCAATGATATGGATATTGACAATGAACTGTCTAGTGAATCATCCAATGAATCATCCAATAATGTACCAAACACAAGTCAATCAAATCAAGCTGAGAAACCAATAGTAAACATGGTTGTTATGGATGGGATAATTATGGGTCCAAGACATTGTGCATATGAGAACTGTGATAATAGTTTAGAAAATGAAAGAACAGGTGTATTCTGTATATATCATCAAGCTATGCGTGGTCACATATGTCATATAAAATCATGTAACAACCTCAAAGAACAAAACTCTAAAACATGTATTAATCATCAGTCACAATGGCGCAACCATCTTGTAAGATTTGGTCGGCAAACACTTTTAGGAATAAGAAGACTTATTCGAAGAAGTGAAGAGGAACGAGTAGATTGGCTTCCTCGTATAAACCGGCAAGTGATGCCCCATGATGATGCTCCTGCACCACATGAGGAGCGAAATCATTACTTTACTGCTCCTCGATTTTACTGTGTTGAGACATTATGTGCACCATGTGGAGCAGTTATTGCATGGACCAAGTTTACAAAATCTGAAGGACCTGGAAATATTATGAGATTTTTAGATCATGTCTATCCAACTCTTGAATCTCGTCCAAGCTATGTCTGTATTGACAAAGCATGTGTAGTGCTAAAAAATGCTGTGTTAAATGGTGCATGGAGAATTTGGAGTCTAACAACCAGATTTATTGTTGATTCATATCATTATGTTAACCATAGAACAACTGATTATACATGTCGTAAATGGTGCAACCCAGCACCTTTAAATGGATCTGCACCCAACTTGGTTGTAGTGGAAAATGATATTCATGGAAGACCACATTATAAAAGAGCCTTCAATACTCAGGTAAAAAGAATTTCATATTAGTATATGTATAACTTTATTTAATACTTCCATACAGGCTTGTGAGCAATTAAATGCATGGCTTGGAGGGTTTCAGAACATGCTTAACAGAATGACTGTTATTAACTTCAACTGGACCATACATGCACTTCTATTTATTCATACACAAAAGGTTATTAAGAAGCAACTTGAAAGAAACAATAGTACTCAAGATGATGAAGATATTATAGAAGATGATTCTGATAATTCTGATGTAGAAGAGGAAGAGGAAGCAGAAGAGGAAGCAGAAGATATATATGACAGAGAAGAAGCAGCAGATGAATATGACAGAGAAGAAGATGAAGGAATAGCAGATTATGGATTGGATATTGATGTCTAAGTACTTTGTATTTTTTGATTTTTGTATTTCAGCCCCTTCAGTTATGTTCTCCCACCTCTATGTAGTTCTTTCCTTCTATTACTTCATTTCCACCTTTGATATGACTCACTTCCCTCACTTCCCATCTTTAAACACAAACTTTATCTGCTCCACTGACTTGTTATGTCAAGAGCATGAACATATTTACATTTGTTGTTTTGTTTTAAATTTTTATTGCACCTCTGATGGGTTATATCAAGTGCATGGACTTATATCACAACTATATAGCTGAATGTGATAACTATTTGTTGTACTGTAGTGATAAGTTATAAGATCACTTTAGAAACCCTCCAACAAGATGTATATATTTCACAATTGATAATACAGTGAGAGTCCAGTGAGAGTACAGTGAGAGTACAGTGAGAGTACAGTGAGATTACAGTAAGAATATACATATTTGAGGTTGGAAAGCATTTAGAAACTGAAAGTACAGTGAGAGTACAGTGAGAGTACAGTGAGATTACAGTAAGAATATGCATATTTGAGGTTGGAAAGCATTTAGAAACTGAAAGTACAGTGAGAGTACAGTGAGAATACAGTGAGAGTCCAGTGAGAGTCCAGTGAGAGTCCAGTGAGATTATCCAAATTTGAGGCTGACAACAGTTTTAAAAGTGAGAGTACAGTGAGAGTACAGTGAGAATACAGTGAGAGTAGTCTCACTGAGACTACTGATAGTGTAGTGAGACTCTCACTAAAATCTCGATAGTCCAGTGAGACTCTCACTGGATTCTCGATAATCTAGTGAGAGTCCAGTGAGAGTCTCGATAGTCTGGTGAGAGTCCAGTGAGAGTCCAGTGATAACTGTGGGAGAGTGCAACATACTGGATTGGTGGATACCTGCTTTCCAAAAACAGAAATACACTCCTGATTGGATTGCAAAATATATTCAGCCAATTACTATTAACCCTTCAGACAAGTCTGATTGGGAGGATTTTGAGGATGATTTTATGAATGAGGAAGACAATGATGAATATGCTATGGATGATGAGAATGATGGGGAATATATGGATAATCTCATGGAAATATTAGAAGTAGAGGATGAAAATAACAACTAGCATACTATATTAATATACATGTATATTGTTATGCTTTTTCCTTTCTTACCCTGCCAGACCCCTTTCTTTTCATGTGACTCATTCTATTTATACTTATGCCACTTACTCATGCACTTCTATTTATAATTTTTCTACTTACTCATCTGTTTCACCTTCATCATCCCTGACCCCTGACCCCTTGCTCCCCTGGTTTGTCATACTATGAGCACAGACTTTATTACTCATACCTGTTTCATTCCTGATGAAAAATGTTTCACCTTTACGATATCTGATGACTGCACCTCTGGTTTGTCATACCAAGTGCATGGACCATTTCCTTACTATATGAGGTAGCCTTGCATTAGGTGCACAGACCAAGCATCTATTGTAAAAATAGCTCATGTATTCTGATCAAGCTTCCTCAGCTTGATCTTAGTTTAGCTATCATTCAATATAGCTGGTACCCCTCTTCTATATCACATTAGAACCCATTAGTGTGTACAACAAGTACAACTGTTAAGACTTTGACTTCATCATACAACTTACATGTGTAGTGACAAGTCACATGATTAACTCATCATGTTATCAAGATATCACAAGACCTGCTCAGATTGTAACATATATACACTAGGTACACAGTAATATACAATGTCTTAGTGTTACTATGATCACAATGAGTGCCAATGATCATTGATTATTATTTTCAAAATGATCACATTTGAGTGCCCCCATATTATACTAATATTATACTATAGTAATAACTAACTATAAACAAATGAGTGCCAATGATCACTGCCTATTAATCTCCAAATGATCACATTTGAGCGCCCCTATATCATACTAATATTATATTGTGGTAATCATTAACTATAAATAAATGAGTGTCAATGATCACTGCCTGCTAACCTTCAAATGATCACATTTGAGTGCCCCCATATTATACTAATATTATACTATAGTAATTACTAACTATTAGCAAATGAGTGCCAATGATCACTGCCTATTAATTTCTAAATGATCACATTTGAGTGCCCCAATACTATACTAATATTATACTGTATTAATCACTAACAATAAACAAATGAGTGCCAATGATCACTGCCTATTAATCTCCAAATGATCACATTTGAGTGCCCCTATATCATACTAATATTATACCCTAGTAATCACTAATAATAAACAAATGAGTGCCAATGATCACTGCCTATTAATCTCCAAATGATCACATTTGAGTGCCCCAATAATATACCAGTATTATACTGTATTAATCACTAACAATAAACAAATGAGTGCCAATGATCACTGCCTAATATTCACCAATACACACTACTTAGTATTCACCCAATATGCCTTATAAAAATGGCACTCAATTTTGCCTGGATTATATGATTGCTGGCACTCATATTTTCAGGCTAATTGGTGAATAAATTGGCTGACACCACTTGTATAGGAGCAACAGTGGGGAGGTTAGACTTTTGATTTGATTTGGATTAAATGCACAAGTAACTTGAATTTGAAGAAAGCTAACTTTGTGTGAAGTTTGACTTGCCAGATAATTATGGCCATTCATCAGCCCCAGTCATTGACCACTCATATTAGATTCTGTGCATTTGGGAAAATGCGGTGATGATGGAGGGAAATTGGAATATATGCAAGCACATTTGTGGTTTTTGAGGTGAAATTAGACCATCAACAAGCTTCAAGCTTGCTTTGCAGAACCTTGACTGGCACTCATGCACTGATCGCATATTTGGATCAGGGCTCTTGTTGGTGGTCAAGGCCCCTCCTTTAGTGAGTTATGAGTCAAGCAGTGCCACAGGAAGGGGATGGGAGTGAATGAACCAGACTCCACTGATATCGGAGTCCCTCCTTCAAGTTCCACTAGCTAGACATGGTTGAAGCTTGAATGTAGTGAGGTAGTGAGGAGTAGCAGTTAGTCCTGCTGGTCCACCATCAATGATTAAGACTCATGTGTTCGGGATATTGGTAGCCTAGGTTTGGTTGGACAGTTGGGGCTCAAGACATAGGTGAGAGGCCAGGGCTGAGGGGATGAGTTGGGTGTTGACTCTGTTATCAATGAGTAAGTAATAAGTCCTTAGTGAACTCGAAATGGCTACTTTTTGTTTCTTCATGACATGGTAAGTAATGGATCTGGGTGGTCAAGGTACATCAGTAAAAAAGCGCATGGCGTACATTGGATTGTTAGCAAGGGAAAGTGCCAGAAGTGTTTTATTAGTAATACATTCCCATAAAATAACTATGAGCCAATAGAAAGCAAATAAAATAATTCCACTGCAATCCAAGGCATTATAATTATTTTGCTGAAATACAATGTACATAGAATATTTCCTGCCCTTTTCAATGACATTTTATATACATTATAATGATCCTGAAATTCCTTCTCATGCACTCAACATAATACAAGTTCAACCTAAGATTTCTTACACATTACATCAGTAAATAACTATTTTATTGACATTTAATAGACTTGAAGCAATTCTTTCATTCACATAATGAGCTTGAAATGTTAATGTATAGAGGCCCTTTTCATTTCCCCACAAACATATATAATTATAACCTGGGGGCATCTTCATGCATTTACACTCATGTAAAATAAAGCCTGTGCTGTCAAAGAAGGGAGACGAGACATAGAGGGGGACCAGAAGGAGGAGCCTGAGGTGATCTGCATGAGTCAATGCACATATTCATAAAAATGGCTTGTGATGTCAAAGAAATGAGGAAAGGAATAATACATACAACCTACAAGTGACAGTGCTGGTATATAACTGCCTGTACTGTTCAAAATGTAACATATACAAGTGATTGGACCTGTGAAGGAGCTCAATTTGCACTTATCCATGATGTGTTGCAACAGGCCAGGACAGTTATTGAATATGTATATTCGAGGGGAAGGTTGAAATGAGTGAGAGGGGATGAGTGATTGAGCAGAGATACCAATGGAATACATGCAGACATATAACATGAAGGTAGTCTTCTCAAATAATCTGAATTTCTTAATGCATAGACTTTGCATGCTCTACAATGCATTCAGAATTTCAGATAAATTACTGAATAAATGAGTTGATGACAATGAGAGCAGTGTAAAGATAAGATGCACTACTTACCAATATTTTTGAAGGAGCTTTTACTGGACCTGGGTCTGACTCAAAGGTTGGAGCAATGAACTAGGGAGAAACAGCACCAGTGAGCCAAATAGTTTCATTTGGAAGAGGCCTCGATGAGGAAATGTACAAAGATCATTTCAAAACTGTGTTAGCAAACTTGTAAAGGGTGCATATGTACTGTATATCTCACTCCTCCATGAGATCAGGTGGACTCTGGGTAGAGTCCAGGACTCCAGGTGGACTTCAGGTGGACTCCAAGTGGACTCCAGGTAGAGTCTACCTGGACTCTACATGGACTCTACATGGACTCTACACAGACTCTACTGAACTCAAGTGCCTAAGCTGTACCTAGACTCTATTGTCACAGTTGTAATGTGTTTCCCACAGTCATCATACTTGTCACACATGTGTGAAAGTGTGACATATTGGAAAAAGAATGGTGCTTGTCACAGTTGTAATGTGTTTCCTACAGTCATCAAACTTGTCACACATGTGTGAAAGTGTGACATGTCAGAAAATGTTGGAAAAGTGTGACATATGTGACAACTGTGGGAAAAGTGTGACGTGTGTGACAATCGTGGGAAAAAGTGTGACATGTTTGGAAAAATGTCACATATTATAGCCATCATGCTCGCCACACTTTTTCCAACATGTTACGCTTTTTCCAAACATGTCATACTTTTCCCACACTTGTCACGCATGTCACACTTTTTCCCTGACATTTTCCAACATATCACACTTTTCCCACGATTGTCACATGCGTCACACTTTTTCCCCTAACATTTCCCAACATGTCACACTTTTTCCCCACGGTTGTCACATATGTCACACTTTTCCAACATTTTCTGACATGTCACACTTTCACACATGTGTAACAAGTTTGATGATTGTAGGAAACACATTACAACTGTGACAAGTACCACACTTTTTCCAACATGTCATGAATTTTCCCATATTTTTTAACATGTCACACTTTTCCCACATTTTTCAATATGTCACACTTTCACACATGTGTGACAAGTTTGATGACTGTGGGAAACACATTACAGCTGTGACAATAGAGTCTAGGTACAGCTTAGGCACTTGAGTTCAGTAAAGTCCAGGTAGAGTCCAGGTAGAGTCCATGTAGAGTCCATGTAGAGTCTAGGTAGAGTCCAGTTGCTTGAGTCCATGTAGAGTCTATAATTTTCTCTATGTAAAGTCCAGGTGAAGTCCAAGTAGAGTCCAAGTGGAGTCCAGGTAGAGTCCAGGTGGAATCTACATGGAGTCTACACGATTTCATGGAGGAGTGTAATGACCTCCCTGACTGCATCCACCAGGGAGTGTCTTCAATTTGGAAGTTGCTGTCTGACTGGAAAGGTTAAACTTCCAGGATGGGGCCAATCTCCAAGAGAGTTGACAGAGCTGCTTGCAAAGGATGGAAACAAGAATTTCCAGGACAATATTCGTCAATACAACTGTGCCTTTGCCATGACATCCATGGGAGTTGAGAAAAATGCTTCCATCCAGGCAGGAGGTCCATACATTTTCAAAATTGGAGGTTGAGTTACTCACTTTGCTGGATCACTCCTACCTTGCCAAGGTCTTCCCAGAAAATATGCTCAACTCTACATTCATGATCCAGCTGAGGCACCTTCAGCTCAGGATTGAATTAATGGTCATCCTGCAAATCATAATCTTAACATGGATGTCAATGTTATGAGAATATTGGAAGATGTTCTCTATTGTCATCATCCAGGTGCATCAGTGTATCAGAAGGCCTATCAGGAAATACAGAACAATAACCCTGCTCACAATTTTTGCCTTGCCATTTGTTGTCCTGTAGGCACAGACCGATGGCGATACAATGTTCCAACACAAGATGAGATTTCTGTTCTTCTGCTTGGTGATGGTGATCAGGTGGAGGGTCCTCACAAGGTGATCATGCATCGCCTTGATGGTAGACCGGAGAGAATCAGTGAGGTGAATGCAATGTATTGGTCATTTCACTATCCAATCCTGTTTCCACAAGGTCAACTTGGATGGCAGCCTGGCATTAAATATGATGGTGTGAAGGAGGTGGATAATGTGGATCATCCACCCAACAGGGCACCAGGAGAGGAGGAGGATGCACCCACAACAAGGAAGCACAAGCATGTCTCACAAATTGAGCATTTTTGCTATTACATCCATCCACATATTGGTGAGAATCTTCATCAATTCAGGACAAAGAAGCTGTTTCAGGAGTATAGTGTGGATACATGGGCATGCACTGAGCAGGGTTGGTTGCATTGGATTGATGGTCATCAACCAGAGATCTATCAGGGAATTGTGGATGCAATTGCAGTTAATCCAGATGTGCAAGGGGAGGAACTTGGGAAAAGGGTAATCATTCCATTCAATTTTGCAGGAAGCACTCAATTCATGCAGCAGAACTGTCAGGATGCACCGGCTATCAATCGGCACTTTAAGTTTCCAGACTACTTCCTCACAGTGACCATGGATCCCCATCATCCAGATGTGAAGAGTGCCCTCCCTGAAGGGGTGGAAGCTCATGATCAGCCAGACATTGTGGTTTGGGTGTTTCATCAAATTCAGCAGCAGATTATTTGAGATATCTACCAGGAGGGCATCTTTGGACAATGTGTTGCACATATCCATACCATTGAATACCAGAAGCATGGACTGCCACATATGCATTTAATTGTGTTTGTGGCTCCTGAGGACAAGTTGCACACTCCTGAGGATATTGAGAGCATGATCACTGCTGAACTTCCTGATCCTGAGACTGAACCTGAGCTGTATGATTTGATTCTGAGAACCATGATTCACAAGCCCTGTGGTCCTGGCAGCAATCAGCCATGTATGGAACATGGCAAGTGCTCAAAGGGATTTCCAAAGGCTTATTGGGATGAGACCATCATCACAGATGATTCATACTCTGTTCTGAGAAGGAGGGAGATCACAAGATTTCAGCCCATGACCAGGGATGGAACCCCAGTGAATAACTGCTGGGTTGCACCATACAATCAATATCTGTCATGGAAGTACCAGTGCCACATTAATGTTGAATGCATTGCATCAATCAAGGCCATCAAGTACATTTACAAGTACATTTTCAAAGGCCATGATCGCACTACAGTGGAGTTTTCAAGGGAACTAGATGAGATGAAGACATTCTTGGATGCTCGCTATATCTCTCCCTGTGAGGCTCTGTGGCGACTGTTTGCATTTAAATTGCATGAAGAGGTTCCAAATGTAGTTCAGCTGTTGACTCATCTTCCAAATGAGCAGTCTGTTATATATGATCAGAATGCTGAAGATGTGCAGGAGGTGTTGGAGCATGCATCAACACAAGATACAACTCTTACTGCTTACTTTCAGGCCAATATTGAATACCCAGCAGCAAGGGAGGTTCTGTACCAGGACATGCCCAATACCTTTGTGTGGAATAAAACTGAGTGCACATGGACAGTTCATCAGTGAGGATTTGCAATTGAATGAACATACTTTGTTCATCCAAATGCTGGGGAGCAATTCTACCTGTGAACATTGCTAACAGTGGTCAAGGGTGCAAAATCCTTTGCTGACTTGCGAACAGTTGATGGAGTTGTGCATCAGACATTCAGAGAGGCATGTCTGGCTTTAGGCCTTCTGCAGGATGATGGTGAATGGAGAGAGTGTTTGCGAGATGCTGCTGCTATGAAGACAGGATATCAGCTGCACAGCCTGTTTGGGACAATTCTTCAAGACTGTGGACCTGTAGAGTATGTGTGTGAGAAGTAACAAGAGTAAAGGAGGGTGGTTGAGAGGATAGAGAGTAATAAAGGAGCAAGGAGGGTGATGAGAGAGCAAATAACTCAGACACAAACACTAACACAGACACAAGATGAGTAGGAAACTTGTTAACAACTACCAAGTTACAGAGTGTTTATATACTGAGTAAGTCTACCAAAGTCCAACCAAAGTCCTGTAACTAAGGTAACTGACAGCTGTCAATCTGTCAATCACATATCTGTCAATCAAGTATCTGTCAATCACAGAACTGTCAAGTATGACAGGTGACAAGTGACAGCTGTCAAAGAAGCTGTGCAACCCAGAATATCTAACAATGTGGGACTCTGGAATGAATTTAAGGAACACATCTGTGATGATCTGGGACATATTATTCAAACACACCTTGATCTTGCAGATCCTACAGAGCAACAAATCTATGATTATGGGTTGTACCTGATTGATAAATTTCTAATCAGTTCTGGCAAGTCTCTGTCAGAATGGAAAGATATGCCACTACCAACAGAAAACTGGCATGAATGGGAGCAGCAAGCCAACAACAGGAGGGAAGACCAGTCCAACAATCCATTAATTGCAGTATACACTGCATACAATATAGTGGAACAGCATGCTCTGGGTCAGGAGCAACTGGCAACTTTGAATGAGGAGCAGTGTGCAGCCTTTGATCAGATAGTGCACACCATTGAGACAAAACCTGGGGAACTGTTCTTCTTGCATGGCCCTGGAGGAACAGGAAAGACCTATGTGTACAACACACTATGCTATTACCTTCTGGGGGAGGGAAAGATAGTGATTGTTGTTGCATCATCAGGGATTGCTGCACTTCTGATTGTTGGAGGGCAAACAGCTCACTCTGTGTTCAAAATACCAATTGACATCAATGAGACATCAATGTGCAATATTGCATGGGGGTCTGATCTTGCTGGGCTGATTAAGAAGGCTGATGCAGTGTTTTGGGATGAGGCACCAATGCAGCACTGACATATCCATGAGGCAGTGAGCTATACATTCAAAGATCTTCATCGTGATGAGTGACCATTTGGAGGATGCACTGTGGTGTATGATGGAGACTGGCAACAAATCCTTCCTGTGGTGGTACAAGGGAGCCGAGCTCAAATTGTGTCAGCATGCCTTCAGAGATCTGATCTTTGGGCAGACATTACAGTGATTCACTTGTGACATAACATGCAATTGAATGTGGAGGATGCAGATGAATGAGATTTTGCTGCATGGCAGCTGGGTGTGGGTCATGGGGAGCACACTGTTAATGAAGATATCCAAATACCAAATTACTTCAAGTGCACTTCAAATACTGTGGAGTCCCTTATTTCAGCAATCTACCCTGGACTTTCATCAGCTGAAGGAAATACTGATGAGTACTATGCTGAGCAAACAATTCTGTCAAGTCAGAATGATGATGTGGATGGTCTGAACTCTCAGATTCTGGCTTCATTCCCAGGGGAGGCAACTTCATTACACAGTGCAGATACACTTCCAGAAGATCATGGATATGATGGGGAACTTCTTTACCCTGTGGAGTACCTGAACACGATCAACTGCTCTGGATTACCACTGGCACACTTGGAATTGAAGATAGGATGTCCTGTGATGGTGCTTCAGAACCTGAGTGTTTCTGATGGAGTGTGCAATGGCAGCCATGGAGTGATTACACAAATACAAAACTGAGTGTTGGAAGTTCAGTTATTAACTGGGGACAAGAGAGGGTGTCAAGTGTTTATACCACAGTTGAAAATTGAACCATCTGCTTCACAAGTGCCATTCCAGTTTTGTTGACATCAGTTCCCTGTTCAACTTGCATTTGTGATGATGATCAATAAATTACAAGGACAATCAGTTTCTAATGTTGGATTGGATCTTTGAAATGGGGTGTTTACACATGGACAGTTCTATGTTGGAGTTTCACGAGTACAATCAGTATACAAGATAAAGGTGATTTGGGATGCCAGATCTGAAGAAGCTGTTACAAAGAATATAGTGTACCCAGAAGTGTTACTTTAGATTATATTTGATATTGTAAATAAGTTTTTTGTAGTGTAAAGTAGTGTATATTATGGATATTGATATATATGTTCAGAATTGGAATAAGAGATTAGAAGTGAAATTGAATAGCAGGGGGTTTGGGGGGTGCAACCCCCCAAGAAGAAAAAAAGCAGGGGTCTGGGGGCGCAGCCCCTCAGTGTAAGGAACTGGGATTAAGAAGTGGGGGGTCTGGGGGGCACAGCCCCACAGCAGGCCATCAGTCATGTGGAGCAGAGGAGGGAGCCGACAGGCTCCCATTCCCATAGTGGAGCACAGGTGTAAGGCTTGTCTTATATATAATGAGACAAGGCATGTGGAAAGTGGGTATATATGGGACTTTTGGGGGTCAGGGTTTGAGGGGTTTTGATGGGGTCCTGTTGTTCAAAACACATGGATGTAAACAATGTTAAATATAAACAACATTATAGATGACCAAGCAAAAAAAGTAAATGACTAAGCATCATGAGAGAAGGCCTGGGAAAGTGGATATATTAGATGTAACTGTGGGACACTTGAAAATGCACATGCCACAATGGGTGATTAAGTAATGGCTGGAGTTCTGCTACTGGCACTTCCCTTCCCTTCCCTTCCCCCCCCCCTCCCCCTCCCCCCTTGAATATAAAAACCAAAATAATGGAGTATATTTGAATGGATAATAATGGCACAATAATAATTAAATTTCGGATTTATGTGAGTATTGTAGTGATTTATAGTGTATTTGTTAGAGTTTGTGGTGTTGTAATGCTCTGTTTAGTGTTTATATATTGTGCTGTAATGAGTGTTAATTGCAATGATTTCTGTGGGTGGATATAAATATTGAGGATATATACATAGATGACATGTGTGATATATATACATACACCTGAAGTAATAGGAGTAAATTAATGGTGGATTTGGTAATAATTGAGCTGGATTACAGTATGAGTTGAAAAATATATATAATGTAGACAAAGAATATTTGTGAAGAATAGAGGGATTATTTGTGTTGTAATTTAAGTGATTTTGGTGATGGGTGTGATATTGAGGAAGACAGTTGCTCTGGGCAATTGTTGGGGGTGTAAAATATGATATATATGACATGGGTGATATAATGTAGATTAGGTGCAATAAATTAAAGGGAGCTCTAACTGATTGGTACTATTGATGTGTGAAATTGATAGAAATAGTTAGAGATATATAAGTAATGTAATTTACGTGTAAATGGTAGGAGAAGAGATATGTAAGTGATATAAGTTAAGTGTAAATGGTGATGGGTGATGAATGTGTGTGGATGTGTGTAGTGAGGATGTGTGGAGATGTAAACAATATGGGTGTGTTATTGCACACCTGTTTTGTGAGCAGGTTTCCCAGTATTTTGCTTTTGTTTCACAAGAAAGCCATGTTTCATAGTGAAAATTTAAGAAAGGGGTTGCTGAAATCAAGGTTGGTTGTGATGAAAAGATCATCTTATATATAAAAGGTAGATTGATAATGTAATTTATGTGTAAATAGTGATGGATATATTCCTCATGGGTTAGCAGGGGGTTTGGGGGGTGCAACCCTCCAAGAAGAAAAAAACAGGGGTCTGGGTGTGCAGCCCCTCAGCCAAAGGACTGGGATTAAGAAGCAGGGGGTCTGGGGGGTGCAGCCCCACAGCAAGCTGTCATCTGTGTGGAGTGGAGGAGGGAGCTGACAGGCTTCTGTACCTGTAGCAGAGCATGAGTGTAAAGCTTGTCTATATATAATGAGAGAAGGGTGGGAAATGTGGGTATAACAGTCACATGGGAGAGGCAGTGTTTAGTAATGTGACCTTATTAGCACTGAGTTACTGTATTTGGAATTTAAATGTGACTAAGCATATGGCAAATGAGTTGCAAACAAGTCCAGATCAGCTGTTTTTGGAATCTTACTAAGCCATAATTCTTACTAAGCATCTTGAAAGGTTCTTGCCACAACTTTGCCACACTGTTGCTGATGCTCAGCTGCCACTCCTCCTTTGCTCCCTCCATTGCCCTTTCTTGAATTTTAACCTCACTATGATGCTGTATGCATTTTGACACAATATTAATTTATTTTACTGATGTTTCACATTTTTCTGCAGCTGCTGCACTATACTAAAATGTGTTTCTTCTTTTCTGCAAATGATTAGTAAGCTTCTTGAAATATATTCTCACATGCACACATACTCAACCTCACTGCTGCACTGCTAACTGCTAACTGCTAACTGCTGTCCTCATCTTTTCTCAACACCTTCCCCCTTTGAGTTGACATTATATTTTTAATCTTTACACATAATAATGACACTATAAACAATTAATTTTCGCTTTTTCTGTGGGTACTGTAATTGTTTAAAGAGAAGGGGGGGTAAGTATATTATATAGGTAGAATAAAATGAAGAATATCAAACTAATAATAAAGTAATAAATTAACTGTACTTAGGCAATGTGAGGGGTACAAGTATAGGTGTTCTTCACATTACCTGTGACTAATACATAGGAATAATTAAAGAACACTTAGCAATGTGATAGATATAAAAAATGGGTAAGGGTGCTGAGACCTTAGATTAGTAGGTAAGGATCTGTAGTGGGTGGATGGTGTATGTATAATTATAATACTCATGGGTGTGGTGACTTTTTAGAGTACTACACATATATACATGAGCATGGGCATGGGTGATCTCTGATATGCTGTTCAACAAAGTAAATGACTAAGCTTCTTGAAAAGGTTGTGTGCAATATATAACTTATGAGTATAGTAATTTGGACTAAATTTCCAAATTTTATATATATATACATCACAGGTAGATATATTCCTCACAGGTAAGCAGGGGGGTTGGGGGGTGCAGCACCCCAAGAGAGAAAAAAGTGGGGGTCTGGGGGTGCAGCCCCTCAGCCTAAAGAACTGGGATGAAGAAGCAGGGGGTCTGGGGGGCGCAGCCCCACAGCAAGCTGTCATCCGTGTGGAGTGGAGGAGGGAGCCAACAGGCTCCTGTTCCCATAGCAGAGCATGGGTGTAAAGCTTGTTATGGATTAATATAATTGCCATTAGATCTTATCGGAAGGCCATAGTATTAGAATATGTGACACTAACCACCACTTTTGTTATGTAAGAATTCATTCCCACCACTCTCCAATGGGTGGGAAATATTCTATTGGATTATATTAGATTCTGAGCTTTCTATTGCATTAAAATTATTTCCATGCCATCTATTGAGACAAAATAATTATAGTAGTATGTATTTTAGCAATGTAATCCATTGGGTTCCATACTAACAACCCTATCCCATGCTCACAATTATTGCTGGTTATCCCAAGCAACCCCGGCTTTCATGGCACTCACAACAAATCCAGTCATTACAATGCATGTTACATAATTCCATTTAATTCTACATAAATCTATTATATTCTGTCCGCTATGTATGTGGTGCGCTTTTTTACTGATGTTAGTGGTAAGTTCCCTTACTCTCCCACCCCCCTGACATCGCCAAACATTGTACAAACAAGGTGTGCCATATTATTTGGAGGTCTCAGACAAATACTTAGATAATCAAACTGTTGTCAATGTGGTGAGGCCAAGCGCGATGTAATCAAAGTTCAAATTTGAAATACAAAGTACTTACATACTTGATATTTAGTACTTTAGTGCTTAAGTAAATATTGTAAGGGGCTCAGTCATCAGTTTAGGACAGCTTTATTCACAAAGCAAGTAAGATATTGTATTAAAGGTATGTAATTTACTGTAATATACACATGTATGAACATAAACAACATCGATGGCATGTAAGTGGGTGCAGACGAGTTGGGCGCATAGGGCTCATCCTGCCGTTCCCACTTACAACACACCCCGCCTCGGCTTCAAGCGCTCTACCTACGATACACAGACGTGGCAGACCAACATGGTACTCACCAAGCGGACGTGCCACTCCACCTCCCAACGGAGTCCTATGCCCTTCTCCCCAAGTCCCCACTACGATCCACCAACCACCCACCTCCCACCTTGTACCACCCATTATCCTCTCCTGCCATTCCCTTCTGTCCTTGCGCCCTTGCTTTTGTTGGTCTTGGTGCATCGGTGGTCATTTGCTAATGTGCCGCATTGCACTGTGAATGGCGCTGGCCCAATGCTCAGTCTTCTTTCTGAATGTGGCTTGGCCTGCTCTATTCTGAAGGGACCGGCGGGTGACGAGGGGGGGGCAGACAATGGGTGGGGAGGATAGGTGGAGGGGGGTTGGAAGGAGAGGTGAATGACATTTGTTGATGCGTTCAACTAAGTGTGTTCTCGCACACACGTGACGGAAACCGTGAGATCAAATGTTCATTTTTAGAAATGTCAGGGGAGGGAGAGCAGGGTGCGCTGGTGGTCGAGGTAGTGGTCGACGTTAGAATGGCAGTCTCATTTGGGTTAGGATCCAGGTTAGGGTTAAAAAATGATTGTGCTCGTCAATGCCCTCAACTTGCCAATTCCTCTTTCTTCTCCATCCTAAATTAATGCTATGTTGGCTATACCATCTGATGTCTTGCTGCCACTGGTGATCTTCAGAGTCCAAAACCCTGAAATATGCTGGCCACTGCTTTAAGTGGGCTTTGAAATTTTGAAATTTGACCTCAGACCAGGAACCACGGTCCTCGCACATGCTTGATACTTCCACTCCCACCATTTCTTCTCATCGATGCCCATAGCACTTAGAACGCTGTTGAGGTATCGCACCACACTGAACAGCCTGCCCTTCAGTGTCTCTTGCACCTCGTCTCCTACTCTCTGGTTCCCTCAAATTCGGGCTGCTAATTCTAAGCTACCTGTCATCAGACTCTCCTTTTTACTATGAACACTACACACAACATCAACATGTCCACAGAACATCTCTAGCTCAACCTCAAGCGTCCCTGCTCCCACACTTTTGTACAGAATCCGCTACAGGCATGATAGAACTCAATGCTCAAAGGCGCTAGGCATGATAATTGGCATGTCCCACTACAGTTCATCCATTCATCACACAATTGATTGACACTTGGCAGGCCTCTCAATAGCCTCCATCGTCTTCACTATATCCACCTTGTACACCGCATACGACTTCTATAGAAGAGCAACAGCCCTCGACATCATATCCCAGCTTCAAGCCCAATCCTACTCGAATACCTCTGTATCAGATATGCTCCAGTCCATCAAAACCATCATGTCCATTCTCGTGAAAGCAACCAACTCCCCACCGCACCTAAACTACCTCCTCGATATCATAGAAAAGTATATCAAGCTACATCAAGTGGAAATGGACAACTATGAGGTGGATGCTCTGCAGCTTATGCTTCTGCCTGTGTCGCAGGAGGTGTGGGATATGCTTCATTATGTGGAGTTTGCAAAGTGGAATCTTGTGGTGTGTATGAAGGCAATGGAGTTGGTAATTGATCGTCATATGCAGGAGCTGGGCCCAGTAGTTTTGGTAGATAAACTTATGGAATGAGGCGGGGAGGTTGGGTGATCGTGTAATGGGTGATAAGAATCGGAAGGAGGAGGAACAGAAGGCTAAGAGTGATATACAGGTTATTGGATGATGTTGTTGCAATGTTCACTTGGGTTTAGACACAGCAAGTTTCATTAATATCACTTTTGTCTTAGAGCTAGCACGTCTACCGCCAGGGAAGGAAGCTCGATAAGAGGTATATGTGGTGATCTACTGACGATGCATTGAACTAAAACTGTGTGCATAGAGGATATAAATACAAAATCCACCAGTCCATATAATCGCAACAGGGTATATTACAATCCATGCACCGGTAACTACTTCACCTCTCCTCCCTCTTGCACACCGCTACCTCCATCCCCAGCATCAATAGTAGCCGCAACATCAAACAACGTATCAGTCATCACCAACTCATAGTTTGAAAGTTTTATCATAGTATAAATCGGCAAATTTCCCACTTGCGCATTCTTGTCAATCATGATCAACAATTCACCGAACTGCAGATAAAGAAGGAGTTTAGCTGCATCCTTTGGAGTGCTAGCTATCATTTCCTGGAAGTTCGAACCCACGGTTATGAATTCCTTGACTTTTATTTTGCTGTCGATTATCTCTCACCATCATTTTGGATGTGCTCCAAAGTCCTGTTCAAATTTTGAGATTAGGCTGTCCCGATTGGATGGGTGGTCACCGGGTTGAGACATTTCACTGTACAAAGCAGCCAGCTGAAGATTTTTATAACTCCAAATGGCCTTCTTTATCCAGTTCTGATTCTGTATCCGATCATGCTCGTCTTCAATGTGTTTTAAAATGCACAGGATGATGGATATATGCTCCAGCAGCTCTTCCGGTGTGGATGTTTCATCTAAACGGAAAAGGCGAAGGTGTAATTGTAGATCGCAAACTATTTCTGCTGCATTGTGTATACACTCCAATTCAGCTAGCCATGAAGTTGCTTCGTATGCCATGGAGATGGAGAAGAGGGTTAAACTGGCTGGTTCATGATTGCAATGTAAGTTGGATTTTTAGAGTAATGCTACTGTACTGACTGATGGCTGCGCCCCTCCGTATCAACCTTCATGTTCCATTTGTCCTGTACAGAGCTCGATAAAATAGACTTGAAATCGTGATGGGTGGAGATGTGGCATTGGTAAGTGACGAGGTGGTGTACAGAGCTCGTGCTCGTGCCTGTGGTTCTGCAGTGAATGACAGTGTGATCTGAGCCTTTGTTCTTGTTCGAGGGAATTTAGTAGCAGTGGTGAAGGTAGGAGAAGCTTGAAAGGACAGCGTGTTCAGTGTAGCATGCGACTTTAATAGTGTCCTTTGTGACATTGCCATTGATGAGCAGGTTGGCGAAGATGGAAGTTAAGTGTGAGAGTGGGGAGTGCTAAGTATTGCCACAGGTAACGTGGTAACGTGCAGAGGACTGTTCTGGTTATTGGGCCGCTAATAATCAAACTAACTCTGCATAAGTACACCCCAAGCACAAAGTTTTAATGTTAGCTGTTACTAAAATACACATCTGTAGTCAAATACTTGACCTAAGTAGTATTGTCAATTAAATCATGGATTAATAGCAGAATCTGGAGATGTGGGATAGTCAAGACATCCAGTACATACAAAGAAATTTAACGTGCTCTTAGTTTGACTTGTGCAAGCACGAAGTCTTAAGCCCAGAACCCACGACAAGGGAGCATGAGGAAGGATAACAAGTATCCCACCCACCCTGGGAAGACGTACCTTTATATCCCGAATCTCAAATGTTGTCAAATGTTTTCGATGTCGGCATGCCAGAAGGTTAGGATAGGAACGGGGTCAAAATGATAGACAAATATGCCAGTTCAACGCCAAACCTAAGCCCGACAAAGCACATGTTTACTGTACTAATCAAAATACTTTGGCAGTCACGCGTCACACAACTACCTGATATGCTGAAATTTAGTACTTGTCATGCATCATAACTGCAACTGACGGAAGGTCTGAGATGTCACAGATAAAAATTTCGCTGAAGAGGGTTCAAACTAATGAATTTTCAATTTTTCTTCGCAAATTTGGCCTTTTACAGTGTTTAAATACAACTTACTGTTAGACCATGACATGTTATAAATTAATTACACTTAAGAGCTATATATTTGGGGCTCTTCTACTCATGAAGATGCCGAATTTTTTAAATTGTCACACAATATTTTCGACCTGACGAAGTGGTTCCGCGGTTGGACCTGTCACGCACATATAAGGGTGCCGAAGTATTTTGATTAGTACAGTAATATAATTAAAACATGGTGGGTACAGCACAAATTGTACGGAGGAAATATCAGAATGCTAACGAAATAAGTGTGTTGACAAACCTAAGTTGTGAATAGCACATGTAGAGTACTATCCCCAGCCTGGTGGACAGCACAGATTCGCCAGACACACGACTCGCTACCGAGGAATATGTGTGTTCAACGCCAAACCTAAGTTGTGTGGACGTTGTGCATGCCGAACCAGGTGGGTACAACACATATTTGCCCATCGGAAAAGCCAGGGACGAATGTCGAGGTTTCAGATATGGTTGTCGCCAGAGACCAAAGTTCGAACCAAAGCTGCACGAGAAAAAGAGAGGAGTGAGGGGTTGTCGAGAAGGAGAGTACGCACTTTTCGAAACTGCCAGGCATGACTCCGAGACATCATCAGAGACCGCAGGCGGCGGACAACATTGTTCGCTAGAGATGGAGAAACGTTGGTAAGTAGGCATTCTTGAGCCAGAAGAAGATGGGTCCAGGAGGCTGACACGAACGATGGAAGCGAGAGTGTAACCAAGGATGCCACAAAGAAAACCACTAGTAGAGAAGACTATGGGTAAATATCAACGAAAGTTAATGAGATAAAACATACATCTGGACAAGTTCACGATAAATTCAATAAACAATGAGACAAAGTTGCCGGACGAGCGGTCCAAGAGCGGTCGGCCACCACAAATATAGAATTAACAGTGAACACTTACCAACACCACCACTGCACCTATCTCGATTCGAAGTCTCTTTTATCGAGCACGGTACAGAACAAATGGAGCACGTAGGTCAATATGGAAGGGTGTAGCCATCGGTAAGTACATTAACCATGCATAAGTATATTAAACATTCAACTTACATTATAGTCACGAACCAGCCATTCTGTCCCTCTATTCCATTCACACGGCAATTGATACAATCACATGGGTAGTTGCATCCGAGTGCCAAAGCAACACAACAGAAATAATCTGGGATCTTCAACAACATCTTCTCCTGATGCCTATCGATAGGATGACCACTGGAGAAGAGCTGCAAGAGCATATATCCATGATATTGCGCACGTTCATACGAGTTGACAACGAGATTAAACGAGTGGAGCAGTTGAACTGGATAAAGAATGCGATTTGGAAGGATGTATATCCTAAACCAGCTTTTTCTATTCCAACACAACTTTTTACCCTGATGGCCGCCCATCTCACGGCCTAATCACCAAATTCGAAGTTTGAAAGATAGGATGGGATGGAGAGGAGGGAGAGATAAGAAAGCTGAAGGTGCTCAGCGTAGTAGTGTGATAAATTCAATGCGCTGAGTAGCGGGCGTCAACGAGTCCTCTATCCACACAGTTGTAGTTCAGTGTATCGTCAGTGGGTCACCGCATATACCTCGTATTGAGCTTCCCTCAAACCTGCTGTGTCTAAATCCAAGTGAACATTGCAACAACATCATCCAATAACCTGTACATCACCCTTACCCTTCTCTTCCTCCTCCTTCCGATTCTTATCACCCATTACGCAATCGCCCAACCTCCCCGCCTCTTCATCCTCCGCAATGCGAGCCACTACGGTCAAATGTTCAAGTACCGATTCCATGATATAATCTAGCAAAACTACTGGGCCCAGCTCCTGCAGACGAACATCAATTATGAAGTCCATTGCCTTCATACACACCACAAGATTCCGCTTTGCAAACTCCACATAACGAAGCGTATCCAGCACCTCCTGCGACATAGGCAGAAACAGAAGCTGCAGATCATCCACCTCGTAGTTGTCTATTTCCGCTTGATGTAGCTTGATATACTTTTCTATGATATCGGGGAGGTAGTTTAGGTGCGGTGGGGGATCAGTTGCTTTCGCTAGAATGGACGTTAGGGTTTTGATGGACTGGAGGAGACCTAATGCTGAGATATTCGAGTAGGTATGAGCTTGGAGCTGGGTTATGATGTCGAGGGCTGTTGCTCTTCTATAGAGGTCGTATGCGGTGATCCAGGTGGATATAGTGAAGACGATGGAGGCTATTGAGAGGCCTGCCGAGAGTCGATCAGTTGGGTGATGAATGAATGAACTGTGGTGGGACGTACCGATTATCGTACCTAGCGCCTTTGAGCGTTGAGTTCCATCGGGCCTGTAGCGGATTCTGTACAAAAGTGTGGGAGCGGGGACGCTTGAGGTTGAGCTAGAGATGCTCTGTGGACACGTTGATGTTGTGTGTAGTGTTCGTGGTGCAAAGGAGAGTCTGGTGACAAGTAGCTTAGAACTAGTAGTTGCCCATATTTGAGGGAATCGGAGAGCGGGAGACGAGGTGCAAGAGACGCAGATGGGCAGGCCGTTTAGTGTAGTGCGATACCTCGACAGTGTCCTAAGTGCTATGCGCATCGATGAGAAGAAACGGTGGGAGTGGAACCATCAGGCATGCACGGGTCAAATGTCCACCTAAAGCAGCCGGCATTTCATGGGTTTGGACTCCGAAGACCAGTGGCAGCAAACAAGCAACAAGACATCTGTATCAGACAGTAGAGCAATCAGACTAGATTTGGGATGGAGAAAGAGGGATAAAGCCATAGCTGAGCGTGCTCAACGCGGTGCGATAAATTAAGTGCAATGAGAGCTGTGGACGTCGATGAGCACGATTAACCCTAACCCGGATGCTAACACTGACTAGGATTTTAAGCAACACTAGCCATTTGGATCTAACTTGACCACGACCCAAAGCGACTACCCCACAATGAACCATCCATCGATAACCTAGCCGCCCAACTCATCCCCTCCACCCCCAACCCCACGAATGTCAACACCAAGCACACCAGCGACAGACCCCTACCCGCGCCCCAACCGCATCCTAATCATCGGAGGAGGACCAGCAGGCATAACGACCCTCCACAACCTCACCACACTCGGTTCCTTCGACCGTGTTGAGCTCGTAGAAAGGAGGGACAATATCGGTGGAGTCTGGTTCGTTCCCCTCCTGCTTAGTTATATCATCGCTCACTGAACCAGGTACCTCGATCCTCCAGATTAATCCCATGGTCCAGCTCACCAGCACCGCTGGCCCTCCCCCGCATACAAAGGAATGATAGGAAACGTCCTCCCGACCAACCTCTCCTTCCACTCCCTCCCCTTTCCCCAACGTCCGGATCCACATCAGCCCTTCCCAACATTATCAGAGACACACGAGTACCTCCTCGCTGCTGCTCCGCACCTCTCCTCCGGTGCAGTACGGCTCAATACAGAGGTTCTGCGCGTGGAAGAGCAGAAGGAGGGGTGGAAAGTCGTTTTGAGAGATGTGGTGAAAGATGAGGTGAGGGAGGAACGGTGGGATGCAGTAGTGGGTGCCATGGGGTGGTATGATAACCCTGTATGGCCCAATACGCCTGGGCTAGATGTCCTTCGTGAGCATGGAGTCGCGAGACATGCAAAAGTGTGGAGAGGACCAGAGGGTTACGAAGGAAAGGTATATCAACCCCTCTCCTCATTCTCATTCTCGCTAATGGCATGTCATAGCGCGTCCTGGTAGTCGCCAACGCAAACTCCTCAAACGACATTGCAGCTCAACTCGCACCTATAGCCCAATCCCCAATATACCAAAGCATCCGCCGACCAGCGTTCCCGGGCTTCCCAAGTCTCCCAGACGAGCGAATCGAAATGGTTTCCCCAGTGCAAGAGTACATTTTCCACGACTCAAGCTGTAAGGTCGAGGCGAAATTATCCGATGGACGAAGCATTCCCGATATCGACTATGTAATCCTCGGAACGGGATACAAAGTCTTCCCAGACTTCATACATGTCCTCAACACCGAATCCCAACTGAACCCACTAATCACCCCTACAACATACCCAAACCGCATCCCACACCTACACAATCTGATCCTCTATGCGCATAATCCAACGCTAGCGTTCACAGGCGCTCCAATGGCATTTACACCTTTTACCATATTCGATTTGCAGGCTACGTGGCTTGCGCTGTGCTGGACACGCACGAACCCTATCATGTACCCTGAAACGACCGAAGGGAGGCTGAAGTACGATGAAGACCGGATTCGTACCGTGGAAGTGTGGCGCAGTGGGATTGAAAATCCCAGTGCGTTGATGGTGTATAATGTGCTTGGGATGGGGGAGGAGGATTATGCAAGCATGTTGAGGGCGGAGGTGGTTGCCGTTCGCCCGGAGCTTGGGGAGGTGTTGCCTGTTTGGAGTGAGGAGAGTAGGATGGCGAGGGATAGAATGTTTGTGGCCAAGTTGGATGCTTTGAGGTGGGCTAGAGTTGGGCTTCGGGAGGGAGAGACGAGTGGCTGAATGGTTTATATGCTATTTCATTGGTACATTTGTTACAATTATTCTGGATGTATGTTTTCAGTCAGCCAGACTCTCGAGAAATAAAGAGAACAACCAAAATTCCTTCCATCCAGTATTCTGAGTGAATAGTTCAGTCAGCAAGGAGACCTCAAGCAAGAAACCGAACCTACCCCACATTCCCTAAAACGGCTGCTCAGCAAGCACCTCAGCAACCTTCACAACAAGCTCATCCTTCCCCCTCAACTCAGCCGCAAAATACGCCTTCAACCCACCCACCCCCTTCTCCCTAACCATCCTCGAAACAGCATCATATGCCTTCGGCTCATCCACCCGCCTAATCGTGCACACAAAGTCGCGTTTCTTCGTATACACCATCATGTCGCCCGTCGGCGCACCCATGGGTACCTGGACCTTGATCACGATCGGTTTCGGCGCAGAGAGGTCTTTGGGGACGTTCGAAGCGATGGAGTGGGATGCAGGTGCTTCGAGGTCGGGTGCGCCTACGTGTGCGCGCATGAACTTGCTCATGGGTACGAGGGTGCGTATGTCGTGGTTGTAAGTCGGTTTAAGGGTGACAGTGTTTGCTGCGTTGAAAGGCTTGCATGATTTCTTGTGCGTTGGCCAGTGTGATCCTGATCACACGCGATTAGGCTGTGCAGTAGAGAAGATGTAAATGAAAAACACACGTTGGCATTCCCTGGAACAGTACCTCGCAACCTGACACTTTGCACAATTCTTCAAAGGCTTCTCTTTCTCTCCACATGCCGCGCAAGCCTTCTCACTCCTCGGCGCCTCATCCTCCCCATTCCGCTTCCGAATCCATTTCTGTATAACAGCAGTAATCTGCGGACCAAAGCCCAGATAACACAATCGCGGTGTACCACCCTCCGCATCGGCCATATCCAAATCTGCACCAAACTCCATCAACACATCGACATTGTCAGAATTTCCAGAAGGGAGCGAGAATAGCAATGGGTTCTCGCCGTAGCGGTTCCTGTAGTTTACTGATGCACCCGATTTGAGCAATAGGCGGACGTAGGACTCGTCCCCTGTTTGGGGCTTTGCCTGGAGGGCGTGGTGCAGGGGTGTGAGGCCGACGATGTCGGGTTTGTCGAGTGGGACGCCTTGTGCGATGAGGTACTCGAGGGTTTTGTAGTGTTTGAGCGGTGGGGCGGATTCGTCGTCGAAGGAGACGCGTTGGGAACCTGCTACCACCAAGGTTGCGTAGCCGAATTGGTAGGGTAGTTCGGTGCCTTTGAGGTCTGGCGCGAGTCCTATTTCAACCATCTGGTGTTTGTTGTTAGAATGGGAAGGGGTGGTAAATGGATAGACGCACTACTTTCACTGCCTCTAGCAAGCCTGTATAGCATAATTTTCCGAACTCGCTCAAATCTCCGTAGGAAAAGTGAGCGCTTCCTGAAGGGGGACAGTGATAAGCTGGTTTCAAGAGATTTCTTTGAAAGGCTTACCATTGCGGTAGGCAATTCTGACCTGCTGCGCGCCGTCTTTTTTCGACAAGTACCCTTTCTTCGAGAGGTAGGGCTCCATGAGTTCCACATAGCGATCCACTGGAAGTAGCTAGTGATTAGTATTTATATGTGCATATGGTACCGTTTCATACTTGAGATCCAAGAAAATTAGTAGAAAGTAGCTGTAGCTGCGAAAGTTCAAACGTTCAACGTTCAATATAAAGGAGAGAATTGCAAGTATTTGTTCCTATGTACGCGACACCAGTGCGCAACCAGTGTGACTTGCACATGACTTGCACTTAGTGTTGTTGGCAGAATAGATATGATTCTGCCAATATGACAGGCAGAACCTTGGCAGAATGGCAGAACGAGAGGGGGTCTGGCAGTATATGGCAGAATAGATCTCACCAAATCTCGGCAGCCCTCGCTAATTTCATCAAAATATGGACAGTTAAGGGAATTGGGGTTGATAGAACTGTACAGCTCATCAAAAACTTCATCTCAGGGACGGCTGAAGGCTTGCAGTGGGTATGACAGCGTGGTAGATATCAACACATTTTTGATTTTGACGCGCTGCAGCAGTATTGTCTACTACTTCTTTAAGTTCTCACATTATTATTACACATGGCTTCGAAAACCGGCCGGAAGCAGCTTGATATCATCACCAGCAACTTCGATAAATTTAGAAGCATTGGTCACAATCACTATGAATGGAAATGTCATCATTGCAATGCTGTTGTTGAGGGACGTGACAAATTGCATGTGAAGCATTTGTCAGACACGAGGGAATGCAAGAATGTTCCACCTGTTGTCCGAAGCGAGGCTCTGCAGATATTATCTAAACCAGTGAAACATCCAGTGCGAAGACAGGGAGCAGGGAGTAGCTCGGTTTCATTGGTACCAGATGCAGAGCCAGATGTTGTGGAGGTTCAGAATGTGACGGTTGCAAGCAAGAAAAGGAAGACCAGTACTCTTGATGGATATGTTGATTATGGACTTACGGAGGGTCAGAGGCAAGAAGCAGATTTAAATCTTTTCAAGTATGTAACTTTTTCATCCCAGCCATATTCCAAATTAAGGCATAGTAATATTTTTAGATTCTTAATTCATGGAAACATTCCTTTCCTTGCTGTCGAAAACCCTTTCCTCAATAAATTTATGAACATTATTCGTCCTACCTATCAAGTTCCATCACGATATGTTGTTTCCCACTCACTTATTGATAGTCAGTATGCAGACTGTCAGTTATCGGACCTTAATCAACTCCAGGAGCGAAAGATGCTAACGATCCTTTTGGATGGATGGGAGGATAAGCTGAAGCGTAGTGTTTATGCTACTGTTGCAGCTGAAGTAAATTGGCACCCTATTATTATTAGTGTTGATGATATGACTGGTCAACGTGGTTCAGCAGACAATCTCTGGGAATTGTCGATGAAAGCATTCACCCACATGGGACTAGAGTCTGGTGGCCATTTCATTGCTGCTACTACTGATAATCCTACGGTAATGCGAGTATGGCGTCAACGTTTTCAACAGAAGTATGATTCCGTTCTGGTAAGTATTCTGAGGGTTGTAGTGTTTCTTACATTCTAACTTTGGGGTGCTATAGACATTCGCTTGCTTTCTCCATGGCATTAACACAATTATTGGAGAAATTGTAGCCTTTCCTGCTATAAAAAATATCATAAAAAAGACTGTTCGCATTGTGACGTTCTTCAACTGTTTGCATTTTTGGGGGGGGCAGCTTAAGGATGAAGCTGCTCGTGATAATGTCACTCGCTCACTTAAAAAACATTGTGAAACTCGGTGGTATTCACTTATTCTCCTGTCTCTAAGTGTTCTCGATCATAGGTATGTCATAGCATTATATATATTGAATTAAAATACTTACTTTTAGTGTAACAGGAATGCACTTGCACGTATATGTGTCCGACGAGATGCAGCAAGACGGATTAATGGTCTTTCACCTGTTCCACATGATGTTCGAGATACTATTATAGATGTAAACAACACCTACTGGCCACTACTCAATCAGCTTGTAAAGATAACAAAGCCACTCGTTGATGCGATTGGGAATCTGGAATCTCGAGAAGCTAATCTTGCAGACTGCATGCTGGAGCTTATTCGCTGTGCACAACACATGTTCCGGCTTCGGTACTGTCAAGAAGATGACGAAAACTTCAATTTTTGGAGCAGTTCACGATCAGTATTCAATCGACGTTTCCATGAAATGGATACAGAGCTTCACTCACTTGCACTATTTCTCCATCCTTTGTGTCGTAAACTTGCTCTCTCCCAGGTTTCTAATGGGCGCACTTTGGATTTTATGCTCAAGACTGCTGCATCTCTTGCCCATCGCTGGAAATGGAATGTAGCTGATGCTAAACGGCTTATAGATGATATAAAACTCTATAATCTATGCAAATCACCTTTCTCAGGTGGCCAAGTCGATGCATTAGACTGGTGGAAATCATTGCAGGTGAAAAGTGACGAGCACCCTATTAAAAAACTTGCTATAGTTCTTTTCTCTATCGTTCCACATGCTGCTGAAGTTGAACGACTATTTTCAGACTTGGGTGGAACACAGTCAGCAAAACGCTGTAACATGACCATTAGAACAATGGAGCGCATAGCTAAATTGTGATCTTGATATCACAGGGAACTTACTGATCAAGGTTTAGGACTTGGACCAACCCGATGACGTCATGCTCACATGCATACCCGAGATCAACATGGAGTTGATATCAATCTCGTTAACTCACTACAGGAAGACTTTACATAGGTACCGCCAATGGTAGCTTCTGGTTCTTCGGAATATAATGCAGATCCAGAAAATTTTGAAACATTCGAGGATACAACACTTGAAGAACTCGAAGAAGCATTTGATGCAATTGAAAACTCACGCGATCTGCCATTGGAGGAAACAAATTTTTCGAGCCATGAAATACTTGATGGAAATGTTTATGACTTCTCTGAATTGGACCAAGTTGATAAGGGAATTCCACCAGTAATGTTTGAGGAAGAAATTCGAGTGGTTAATACAGACAACAATGGAGAAGGAGGTCAGTGGGATATCAATCAGCTTTTGGTCAACTGTGGGGTCGCAACTAGATAATAATTCGCTAAATAGTTCTATATACATGGTTTTAGTTCTAATACAAATTTTAATTCTGCCGGTATCTGCCCAGCTTGGCAGAATAAGTTCTGCCAGCAGAATGGCAGAACGGAAGCCAAAACATTCTGCCCACAGCACTACTTGCACTGCTTGCCGCCACCACCACCACCACCATCATAGATAAATCAATAAGGCCGACTAGCGGCAAGGCCCGCTACTTGACACAACCTGACATTCTCTCCAATAAATGTATAATATATCATTTAGATAAGTATGTAGTTAGACCTATTGAAAGTGCACAAGTGGATGTATCAGTGAAAGTTTATTGAATGGGACATCCAATTAAAACTAACTCCCATGAAAACATCACATAAATTTATTCTTAATGATCCCAAATTCCAGTCAGTTAGGATACAGGAATGACCGATATTTCAAGCTTACACGTAATTGCCAAAAGTGAAGGCAATCATGCATTATTCTCGCCAAAAATGCGAGGCATTCCTGCATTAATTAGAATGTAGCACACTACACTCTCTGCAGACCACCTTGAAATTTTGCATATATACTTTCCATAATGTATACTAGTGGAATATAACTTTATAACATAATGGACTTATTTAATGGTGTGATATACACAATCTAATTCACCAACTATATTTGTCTCATACAATCTACAAATTAGCCTACAGGAATTGTTCTTCATGATATTTCTACGTGATATCTTGGACATATGATGTACTATATATGTAGTATAAGCTATTTAAATACTAAAAGATACAGGTGATTGTATACTGAGATATAATGATATTTACGTGAGTCTTCTTACTTGTCAGACCTGAGAAATTGCATATTTAATTGCTATATAAACTAATGTAGTACTGCATAAATTCCTCAGTATATGTAGAATTCATGCTTTAGAATAGTACTGTACACACAGTATGATATTTACTGGTAGGAGATGAAACACATATATCAATTATGTGTGATCAAACTTATTACACTTGTTTTCAGTACAATAATGAAGCAATTGTTAAATCATCTGGATATTATATTATGTGGCATACAAGTTATATCTCAGAGAAATTTTGAACAATTCTGTAGTTCTCAAAGTGCTCTGCTGATCAATGAATCATTTCCCTTGAGAAAATGCAGCTTCATAGAAAAATAGCTTATAATACGCCACAGAGATATCAAATTTAGCCAAAACTTTATACACATGTATTTCGCACTATCTAAAATATATAATCAAACTTTTGAGGTATCCTGAGCTGTGTGTAATGTGCTACAACCTGGATGATGCAAGAAGCCATTCTCATTATGTGTGAGAATTGTGTTGGTTGCCATCATTTTTGGCAACCACGTGTATTTAAACTCCGGTTGATGGGAGGTGTTCGCTCTGCAAAACACGAGTTTTCATCGCCCTACATAACCCTACTACCTTACAAGGTAGCGGGAATTTCGTCATTATTGACTCTCAAGATGGGCAGCTAGAGCAAGGGGCTAAAGCATTGACAGGTGGGTATCATTGACACTAGTGGAAAGCTAGACAACCCATGGCATCACAGCGTAATAATCTACATCTCATACTGATCCTCCCAATCCCGTGCACCCAAATACTCATCCCACTCACGAGCATCCAACTCGTACATCTCCTCATCACGCTCCTCAAATTCATCCCACTCGCCCCGTTCCTCTAGATACTCCTCGCGCATCTCAAGTAATTCCTCAGAGTCCCAATCACGAGAAACAACTTCAAGTTCAGAGTCATCAAAGTCGCGCCTAAGCACAGTATCCAACACCGCGCCAGCTGCTCCAGCTAAAGGTACAGAAGTAGTAAGCATGTTTCCCATCCCAAATCCTCTACTTCAAAATTTGCGGACTTACACACTGGATTCCGAACCTTATCCAAAACCTTCATGCCCTTGTCCAGCTTTTTCCCAAGATCCACATGGATCGCATTCGAAGCTGCATTGGTACCAGTGCTGGCAGCCTTGAGAGCAGCACTGATGGGTTTCCCAATGACAGGGATAAATTTCGCGATCTTTGATCCAATGGACTGTGCAGTTGATATGATTTTCAATCCGAACTTGGCGACCTTTGCACCAGTCGTTTTCATGAAATGGCCGACTTTCTTAGCGGCTGATCAAGAGTCGTTAGCGTTGAGGTAAGAGTATCAGATGTTGCCATACCAGTTTTAATTCCATTTCCGACCTTCTTCGCCACTACACAAAAATGTAAGTTTATAAGCAAGACTTAAAACCCTTATATTACCAGTTTTAATCGCATTTCCAGCTTTCTGTCGAACGATAAGTCTCATAATTAACGTTCCTAACATTCGCACGCACCTGGAAACCGGTTTTAATCGCCTTTCCAGCTTTCTGCCAAACGATGAGTATCTTAATTAACATTCCTGTCAGTGTTTATACGCACCTGGAAACCAGTTTTAATCTTCTGTCCGGCTTTCTATTGACAACTCAACAACACTCTCAGCATTTATATCAATGAGTACACACCTGGAATCCGCTTTTAACCTTCTGTCCGAATTTCTACAACATCTCAGCAGCACTCCCAGAATCCATATCTATGAGTACACACCTGGAATCCACTTTTAACCTTCTTGCCAAGGTTCTATAGCTTGTGGCTCAATGACATTCCTAACATTGCAAATAACGACACACACCTGGAATCCGCTCTTAACCTTCTTTCCGAATTTCTACCGAAGGATCAATGATAGTCTTTGCATGTATATCGATGGGTACGTACCTGGAAACCCTCTTTAATTTTTGTGAAAATGCTCTTTCGGCGCACAAGAGTTACTTGGTCGATATCTTCTCGAAGAGCGAGGTGATCAGCATGAGTGGTAGACGAACGCTTTACAATAGCATTGACAATGCTCTCAGAGCGTTCTGCAAGAGCGAAATCGGGTTTATGTTTTGGGATGACGCATGATTGAGAATGGGTACAAGTAAGCGACCTGCATTTCATACGATTGATAAGCCAATGACGAAAATCCACTACGAATGGATAACTAACGCAGACGGGACCGGTACAGCCGATGCGAACAGAGCGCACAGCGCAAGAGTGAGAGCAACGAGACCAGCTCGTAGGACAGTATGAGAATGCATGGTGGGACCAGCCGCACATTTACCAACAATTCATGAGTGGTGATTATAAGCCAAATCCAACGTTGTCATGACCATCACAGCCCCCTTGTGCTAGCGTCATTCAGCGTCGCATTCAAATAGGCGGTATAGATTGTGCGGGTGAGTTGTATTTCGCTAAAATTACGGACGGCCCCGTGTGGAATCAGTATTGCACGTACGGATCAGTGATTAATGATAGTTTTTATCTAGCGTGGCGGTAGGCGGTGCTTGGAGTGGACCTACAGATCAGTGATTTGGTTCCTGGAAAGCCAGTTTATAGGCGCTGAAGAGGAATATGATCAAAGATGCGGATAGATGCATGTAGATAAATGCAAGTACTCACTTTTCATTGAAAAGGACGAAGGACTTCAGTGGTTTAAAGCTTGGCTTTTGTACAAAAAGGTCACCATCCGAAAAGTGTCGAAGGATCAAACTTAGAGTCAAGTATTAAATAATTTGGAAGAAAAGTTAACAAGTGAGTCTTTGGGGCACTCTTGATGTTTCACAATGAGCATTTGACTGGATTGCACATAGCAGAGAAAATAGAAATTGCGCCGCGGCAGTAGTAACTGTGTTCTCGGCAGCTTTTCCCCCCAGTGACAGTTTGACATCTCCCCTCTAGATCATCGTCATGCGAAGCGGTGAAGACAGCGAGCGGAAGACCAGCACCAAGACATAACCCATGAAGACGGTCCCGTCCTTGTATGCCAATATCTCAAACAAAGATATGCCTAGGTGCCTAACAACAACCTCAATCTAGCTCACCTCGCACAATCCATTAGTTAAATTTCTCCTGGGTATCCATTGCTGAAGCTGTGGCTTTCCTAAATCAAGAGGACTTGAAGCAGCTAAAGGAAAACTGAGGATAAGGAAGGTCTATTCTGCAGCGTTGATAAGCGAGTTCCCTCGCAATGTTAAAACAACCCTCTTCCTTTTCGTGTTTCCGCGACACTTACAACGCATACTGACCTTCCCAATGATCCCAGTCCCGTTCCTCCCATTCATTCCATCCTCTAGCCTCCCATTCATGGGAGTCATCACGAGCTTCCAACTCGTACGGCTCCTCGTCGCGCTCGTCAAATTCACCCCACTCGCCTCGTTCCTCCAGATAGTCCTCGCGCATCTCAAGGAAGGAGTCCTCAGAGTCCCAATCACGAGAAACAACTTCTTCAAGTTCAGAGTCATCAAAGTCGCGCTTAAGCACAGCATTCAACGCCGCGCCAGCTGCTCCAGCTAAAAGTACAGAAGGTAGTAAGCATGTTTCTATCCAAAATTTCCTTTACTTAAAAAATTGAGGACTTACACACTGGATTCCGAATCTTATCCAAAACCTTCATGCCCTTGTCCAGCTTTTTCCCAAGATCCACGTGGATGGCATTCGAAGCCGCATTGGTACCAGTGCTAACAGCCTTGAGAGCAGTACTGATTGGTTTCCCTATCCCAGGTATAAATCCAGCAACCTTCGCTCCAATGGACTCTACAGTTGATAATACTTTCAATCCGAACTTGGCGACTTTAGCACCTGTCGTTTTTACGAAATGGCCAACTTTCTTAGCGGCTGACGAGGCGTAAGGTATGGTTAGTATTGAAGTAAGAGTGTCATATTTCGACATACCGGTTTTAATTCCATTTCCGACCTTTTTCGCCACTGCACAGAAATGTGAGTTAATAAGCAAGACTTTTAAAACCAGTTATTACCTTTTTTGATTGCTTTCCCAGCTTTCTGTCTAACGATAAGTCTCATGTTTAACATTCCTATCATTGATACGCACCTGGAAACCGGTTTTAATCGCCTTTCCAGCTTTCTGCCGAACAATGAGTGTCATGATTAACATTCTTGTCAGTGTTAATACGCACCTGGAATCCGGTTTTAACCTTCTTTCCAAATTTCTACGGATAACCTCAATAACACCTCTAACATCCATGTCAATAGCCACACACCTGGAATCCGCTTTTAACCTTCTTGCCAAATTTCTACAGCTTGTAGTAGCAAATGACATTCCTAACATCATATATCACAACAAACACACCTGGAATCCACTTTTAATCTTCTTCCCGAGTTTCTACTGAACGATCAATTACAGCCTTGTCAGAAATATCGATGATTTACGCACTTTGAAACCCTCTTTGATCTTTGTAAAGATACTCTTTCGGCGTACAAGGGTCACTTGGTCGATATCTTCCCGAAGAGCAAGGTGTTCAGCATGAACAATAGAAGAACGCTTTACGATGACATTAGCAATGCTCTCAGAGTGTTCTGCGAGGGCGAAGTTGGGTTTAGGCTTGGAGACGATGCATGATTGAGGATGGGTATCTGCGCAAGTAAGTGACCTGTATTTCATATGCCTTATTAGCCAATGACCAAAATATGCTATAAATGATAACTAACGCTGACGGGACTGGCACAGCCGATGCGAAAATAGCGCACAGCGCAAGAGTGAGAGCGACGAGACCAGCTCGTAGGAAAGTATAAGAGTGCATGGTGGGACCAGCCGCACCTTTACCAACGTTTCATGAGCAGTGATTATAAGGCAAATTCAATGTTCTCACGTTTGACGTTGGCTATCACAGCCCCTTGTGCTATTCAGCGTCGCATGCTTCAGGCGGTGTAGATCGTGCGGGTGAATTGTATTTTGCTAAATTTAAGGACGGCATTGTGTCTCCTTGTGTGGTATCAGTACTGTTAGTACAGATCAGTGATCAACAATGATTTCTATCTACTCTCATCAGCAAACACAGATGCGGATTTTTCCCATAGCTAGACATAGCGCATCAGCTAATCCCATAGCAGCCCATAGCAAACTAAAATTATGTAGCTATCCGACAGCATGCCATAGCAATCACTAGCAAACACACTTCATTATATAGTACTATATAGCAAAGTAATGAGCCTAGTTAGCATTTCATAATTTTCGGACTTCTTGTATAGTTCTTTTGGTATATGGTGAGCCAAATAGCACCTTATAGCCCAATTTAAATGCTGGAAGTCCTACATAGTAATGAACTTCAATTTGACCTCAATTTCTTGAGAACTCTTGAATTACTTTTCTGAGTCGTCGGAACAAGTGCTCACGTGGACCACGGCCAACCCATCGGCTCATCATTGTGATATTAATCCGCGCCAAGCTTCAAGTTTTGAACGTCAACGTCAACCACCAACTTACTACCAAGAGCTTCAGAGTCCACTTCTCTCTCGGACTGTTCTTTCTTTTTCTGCTACCAGGGTTTATGTGCTCACTGTGATGTTGCCTTATTCAAGGATATCAGTCTCACCACCAGCTTTGCCTTCAAGTTGTGTCTGGACATCTACCCTCTCAGCTATAACCCATTTTGCTGACTTGTGCTGAGCAATATGTGAGTGTAGTTTTTATTCTCTTTCCTCTTTTACTAAAGGCATATAGGCATATTTACCTGGAAGAGTGATAGCCCGTCGACTGCTGCTACGGCGGTGCCAGGTGGTCAGGCTGCGAGGTTGAGGAAGGAGAGTTTGGGTGGTTCTGGAGTCAGTTTGACTTCATCCACTGGGAGTGGTGGTGGTTAGTTATTTCCTCCTTTATTGCTCTTTCACTTTACTGAATTTGACTGTAGATTCAATGGCTTCTCTGCTCTCTATTCATAGGCCGCCTATACACCTGTTCAAGAGTAGCACTTTGGTGTCCACTGGATCCCCAGGAGCTCTTGCTTGAATGCAAGGATCTCTGAAGGTTCCTGTTCCATCCATTCCTGGGATCTCTGGGTCTCCTGTTGGGAAGCTGTTTTTGTTACCAGGTATAACCTGTATATCCTCATCACCAGGTGCTGGTCCTGCAGGCCATACTCGTATTGTGCCTTCACCAGTGAGCAGACAGTTCCCCTTCAGCAGCATCAACAAACTATCCCTGCCATTCTCCTTGTCAAGTCCAGCAGACTGTGCTTCACTTCAAGAGAGAGAACGAGACCATGCGTAAACTCTGACAATGCCATGTCACTTTGCAAGCTTGGGTAAATGCTTGCCTCCATCTTGCCCAGGATCCCACTCAAGAGTTGAAGACCATAATGCTGTTTGGAATGTGATAATTGCAGCTGTGGGTATTGTGGGCTGGCAGAGAATTAGTAGGAGTATGATTGAGAGTCTAGTGGCAAGATGTCAAATGGTGAGTGATATGTCATGGTGAGGGGTGGTGAGCCAAGGCATGTAGGAAGATACAGTTATAAAGTAGGTGGTCCAAAATGTTAGGTACCGGGGAAATTGTATATATATATATTATTATTTTAAGTATAATCCATAATTTGACATCGCAAAATCATAAGCAAGAAGCAGTAGTATTCTAAGTATATGTGCTAGCATTTGTATAACTACCATAGCAACTTGCTGTGTGCTCAGATGGCTCCATAGTGCTCCATAGCGTGCCGTCAATCATTCCATAGCAATCCATAGCATACAGTACAAGCTATATAGCATAAGTAGAAGCCTATACAGTTTCTGATAAAGGGGGGTCTTTGTTTTGGTGCTATACTACTATATAGTGCTATGTAGAATCGGTTAGCAGGCCCAGACTTTGCTGATGGAAGACTTTGCTGATACAAATTCACTGGCGTTTGACATCTCCCTCTAGACCATCCTCATGTGAAGCGGTGAAGACAGTAGTAGGTGGAAGACTACTTATATCATTGTCAAGACATTCTTGCATGGGGCCAATTTCGCAAAAAGGATACGCCACGTGCTTCACCCCAGCTTCAGTCTAGCTCACCCCGCACAATCCATAAATCTGAGTCTAGAGTACCTACATCACTGCCGCGGCTGAGCTATGTCTGTCCCACTCAGGAGGACCTAGCTTTACTAGAAAAACTGAGGATAAGGAAGGTCTATTCTGCGGCGTTGATAAGTATTAGGTTCCCTCGCCGTGGTACGAAATGCTAAAGTAACCGTGTCCCTTTTCGTGTTTCCGCGACACTTACAATGCATACTGACCTTCCCAATCCCGCGTATCCCACTGATCCCAGTCTCGTTCCTCCCAGTCATTCCACTCTCTAGCCTCCCACTTATGGGAGCCATCGCGAGCTTCGAACTCATACAGCTCCTCGTCACGCTCCTCGAATCCATCCCATTCACGAGCAAGAACTTCAATTTCAGAGTCATCAAGGTCACGGTTGCCAAGGGCACTGCGCATGGCACCGGATACTGTAGCTTGAAATTATAATAGTTATGCTCAGTACATCACCATGCTACTGATAATCTTCAGTACAAGTGACTTACGAACTCGATTCTGACCGTTATCCAATATTTGCATACCTTTACCAAGTTTGGCCTGAACTACACTCGGCGGGGCGGAAAAAATGACTCTATCTGTAAGTGATTTAATCATAATCAACATTATTTTCGTTTTATCAGTGCAAGATAGAGAAAATACTGACTCTTGGTATTCTCTATTACTTGCTTGACTGCGGAAGGTTTATTAGGATTGACATCTGGAACTGCAACAATATTGTCTGTAGGTTATTGAAATATAATGCAAGATACTTCGAAAAACTTACAAACTGTATTCTTGACTTTCTTAGAATTCTTGTTCCGCTTTTCAATTCGCTGCCTAGATATCCATTCACGAGAAAGGACTTCATTCTTGAAATCATCAAGGTCACGCTTGAGTACGGCATCTAACACGGCACCACCTGCCCCTTCTAATAGTATAGTAGGTATAGTCAGCATGTCACTGCTCCTTCTAAGAACCTCAACTTAAGAGACTCGGGACTTACTTATTGGATTTTGGATCTTATCCATAATTTTCATGCCTTTATCCAGTTTTTTTCCGAGATTTGCATGAATCGCATTCGAGACTACATCAGCAGCAATACCAACACCTTTAAGACCGGCACTAATAGTCTTTCCTACTCCAGGGATGACTTTGGCAACCTTAGATAGGACCGACATTCCCGTAGACACCACCTTTGCTCCAAACTTGACGATTTTTGCACCGGTATTTTTCACGAAACGACCGACTTTCTTGGCAGCTAAGATACATAGGGTGTTTATAATTGGCATAAATAAAGTCAGATTTAGTCGAAAACCATTACCTGTTTTAATCCCCTGTCCAACTTTCTGATGGAAGAGGCTGAGTCTAATTCTTAGAATTTATATCGATGCTACTAAATACCTGGAAACCGGCCTTAAGTTTCTGTCCAAATTTCTACCGAAACCTCAATAACACTCTTGATACATGGACCATATAGATGGGTACACACCTTAAATTTTTCTTTAACACTAGTCCGGCCCACGATAACTTCCCGAAGAGCGAGGTGGTCAGCATGACTGGTAGACGAACGCTTTACCACAACCATTAAAGGAGACAGCTTACAGAAAAATGAGCACCTACTGTGACGATATTATAGTCTTCGCCAGAACGTTTCGAGATCGCGACACCAGGGTCAGGCTTAGAGACAAGACACGGCTGAGGATTGATTTCTGAACTATGAAGTTCCAAGTGTTGAAAAAGTCGCCGCCGCCATAATTCGGTTGTGCCGTGGCCGTATCCACACTGCATAGTCAGAATTGCTGTTTTTTCTTGCTCATGCTGTATAAAATGTGTACTATATTATATTCTATACATTTTGGCGCTTTTATGCGAGATATATTCTATGAAGTTCCAAGTGTTGAAAAAGTCGCCGTCGCCGTAATTCGGTTGTGCCGTGGCCGTATCCGCGCTGCATAGTTAGAATTGCTGTTTTTTCTTGCTTATGTTGTATAAAATGTGTACTATATTATATTCTATACATTTTGGCGCATTTATGCGAGATGTATTCTGTGTTTTTGCTATGTTTTATCATTTGAAGAATTTTTCCCACGCCCCAGCTTTCCAAAAACATACCAAATCTACTGAATAAATGTTGATTCAAATGTTTTTAAGCTATAGTTAGAGTAGTTTATGTTAGGTCTCCTTTGTAATATCCAGCTCCTCCACTCATTGCTACTCACCATCGAGCTCAACACAATTTCTTCGTTATGCGTTATCTAGATAATCTCGCATGCTATGTATTCTCATGAAGATTTTGGGTTATAAGACAGAATTAATAGTGTACAAGTAAAGCTGCGATTAAGTGAGAGATAAAAGTTATATCACAATTCAACGTAACGAGTTGAATGATATATGAGCTTATTTAATTTTCGATATAGTAAATATGATCTCTTACGTGCCCAGTGTACTTTGTATTATTATTTATTTCAAGATAGAGTGCATTTTATAACGAAGAGATGCAATATATTTGAATCAACATTTATTCGGTAGATTTGGTATGTTTTCGGAAAGCTGAACAGTGTGTGGGGGAGCGTGGGAAAAATTCTTCAAATGATAAAACATAGCAAAAACACAGAATACATCTCGCATAAATGCGCCAAAATGTATATAATATAATATAGCACACATTTTATACAATATAAGCAAGAAAAAACAGCAATTCCAACTATGCAGTGTGGATACGGCCACAGCACAACTGAATTACGGCGGCAGCGACTTTTTCATATGAAGTTCCAAGTGTGGAATAATTCACCATAACCGTAATTCTATGCCGCTCCGAATGGGAAATTAATCGCCGTACTGTAGTTCGGTTGCCGTAGGAAAGGGGGTGCCGTAGTCTACAAGCTTTCTTCTATTTTCCACAATCTCACTGTATATATTTGTTCTAATGTATAAATAAATATATTTATATGTTATAATAACGACGACATAGTCCTAAATTGATCTGGAAGCTATGTTTTTTCACGGAATGTTATATTCAACGGTATTTCCCACGCTTTTCCCATGCTTCGCTGAAGTGCTTTATGGCAGTCATACAACGCCTTCAGTCCACCTTTAGAATTTCACTAGGCTTGCTCTCTCGTACTCTTCTTATTATATATAATATTGATACATATATAATTTAGTTATGCCGAAAAACCCAAATGTCATATCAACATTCACATGCAGATTAAGTTGCTTCATTAAATATGTTATTTCGGCTTAAACAGCTATGAAGAGAAAAGTGGATGGTACTAATTAGGTTAAATTTATATTCCAGATTGAATTCAGGCCATATAGTTGTAATAATTAGTTCATATACTCAGCATATACATTATCACGCATATGTATAAGAGCTTAAAGAAATGATGGAGAGAAAGATAAAGTTTAAAGACTAAAATAACTTAATCTATATATCAGAGTTACACCAATTGCTCGAGGTATTTTAAATATGTTGTACTAGAAGCTTGGGCAGCTGAACAATTGACAAGGTAGCTATGTAAAGCATTTCAATTAGGCGTGGGAAATAGTGTTTAACAAAATACATCGTGAAATAACATAGCTTCTGTGTCGATTTAAGGCTGCTATTGTTGTTATTAAATACAGAGACATTTATAATGATATTGCATATGCATAGCATAGAGGCATAATGCGTATGTCTCTCTACTTCTCTGTATGTAATAATCTAAAGCACCTCAATGCTTTCACCCTCCAATGAGATACACTCAATGCTCGTTTGTGAGATATTTAGAACAACAGTTCAGGTACTCAGATATGCATTTGTGAAACATATGTATACACTATGCCTCAACTACTCAGATTATCCTCTCCATTCATTGTTCAATTTTAATTTCATAGTTCTTCGAGCTGAAACAACACATCTAATAATACAACTTAATCTCCATGTGAATGCTGGTATGACATTTGGGTTTTTCGACATAACTAAATCATATATGTATCAATATTATATATAATAAGAAGAGTACGAGAGAGCAAGCCTAGTGAAATTCTAAAGGTGGACTGAAGGCGTTGTATGACTGCCATAAAGCACTTCAGCGAAGCGTGGGAAAAGCGTGGGAAATACCGTTGAATATAACATTCCGTGAAAAAACATAGCTTCCAGATCAATTTAGGACTATGTCGTCGTTATTATAACATATAAATATATTTATTTATACATTAGAACAAATATATACAGTGAGATTGTGGAAAATAGAAGAAAGCTTGTAGACTACGGCACCCCCTTTCCTACGGCAACCGAACTACAGTACGGCGATTAATTTCCCATTCGGAGCGGCATATAATTCGGCATCGTAATTCGTAAATTCCGCTATTTTTCATTTCTTTCTGCATACATAGGTACTACTACATATCATAATTCATATATATGTCTTTTTAAAAATGTATGCCCTATGATTGTTGTTTTATAGCACATCTCCCATCATTTCTTCCTCCCGTCTTCTTTTCAGAGAACTTTCCCACGCTAACAGAGGCGAGCGAATAAGAGTAAATACGTCCGTCGTAGGGGTTCCTTTTTCTTTTTTACATCTGTAGTTCAGTCAATCTTTTCATTATATACTAAAATAGACTTAGCACTTTTGTGATTCGTCTCGGGGTGTACAGCTTTGTGAGAAGTGTCCCACTATAGTTTTGTAATAAGCCAGGATACATGTAAATTGAAGGCTCGAGGTTTCAGATATTAGTAAGCTCTGTTAACTCGTACTTTCTCATTATGTCGACTACATAGGAATATGAACATTTAAAAAAAATATATATATTTGAAGTCACTACACAAGAAACATATAATATTTATGAGAGTGCCTACATGTTTCATGCGTGTCGACACGCTGGAAAGAGGACACATACGAATAATAAACAACGATAGACAGCATAAATTATGAGGTTCTTGTTCACAATGTAATACTGTATATATAACAAAAACATATTAAATACTACAGATAGAATCCCAATAGAGAGATCTCTTATTCGCTCGCCTTTCCTGTGCGTGGGAATTTCTCGAGATGAAAAGATAAGAGGAAGAATCGACAGAAAATGAACTATAATACAGTGATAACAAGACATATGTTTATTTTAAAAACATATACATAATTATGATATGAAATAGCACCTATGTATGCAGAAAGAAATAAAAAATAGCGGAATTTTACGAATTACGACGCCCCAAGTTTACGGCACAGCCAAATTACGGTTACGGTGAATTATTCCACACTCGGAACTTCATATTTTCAACACTTGGAACTTCATATGTTTCATAAAAAGTTGCCGCCACCGTAATTCAGTTGTGCCATGGCCGTATCCACACTACATAGTCAGAATTGCTATTTTTTCTTGCTATGTTGTATAAAATGTGTACTATATTATATTCAATACATTTGGCGCTTTTATGCGAGATATATTCTATGTTTTTGCTATGTTTTATCATTTGAAGAATTTTCCCACGCTCCCCCATGCACTGTTCAGCTTTCCGAGAACACACCAAATCTACCGAATAAATGTTGGTTCAAAAATATTGCATCTCTTCGTGATAAAATGCACCCTATCTTGAAATACATAATAATACAAAGTAGCTCATATATCATTCAACTCGTTACATTGAATTTGTGATATGACTTTTATCTCTTACTTAATCACAGCTTTACTTGTACACTATTAGTTCTGTCCTACAACCCAAATATCGTCATGAGAATACGTAGCATGTGAAACTATCTAGATAGCGCATAATGAAGAAATTGTGTTGAGCTTGATGGTGAGTAGTGATGAGTGGAGGAGCTGGATATTACAAAGGAGACCTAACATAAGCTACTCTAACTATAGCTTAAAAACATTTGAATCAACATTTATTCGGTAGATTCAGTACCTTTTCGGAATGTTGAACAGTGTATGGGGGAGCGTGGGAAAAATCCTTCAAGTGATAAAACATAGCAAAAACATAGAATATATCTCGCATAAAAGCGCCAAAATGTATAGAATATAATATAGTACACATTTTATACAGCATGAGCAAGAAAAAACAGCAATTCTGACTATGCAGTGTGGATACGGCCACGGCACAACCGAATTACGGCGGCGGCGACTTTTTCAACACTTGGAACTTCATACTGAACAAGGTGGCACCGGCATGGCCGATGCAAAGAGAGCGCACAGCGCGAATGTGAGAGAGACGAGACCAGCTCGTAGGAATGTGCGGGAGTGCATGATAGTGGGTGGACCAGCCGTTACAATCCAATTTCAGAAGCATAACCCTGGTTATAAAGAAATTGTTGCTCTTCCATCTGACATTTTCACAGCCCGTTCAGAAAACCATAAATCAATGTCTACCATCGACAGTACATCGTTACACTGCGATTCGATTGAAGAATGTGGGCGAGTGTGGGCGAGTGTGGGCGAGTGTGGGTGATAAATGCGCTGAACGCTAGAGCGCATTCTGATTCAGCGGATATCTAGGATCATTCCAACACTCAGAGTGGGCGGCGGCATCATTAAAATAGATTGCCATCCGAAAAATGGTGTTCCTAGACCGACATGTCAGATACTATTACAGTGAAAGGAGACCCGCCCCTACTGAAATGTATTTTCATTTGTCGAAAGTGTAGATTTTTTATATAAAAAGCCAAAGATCATTTTACCACAACTTTTTATATGTGGCAAATGAAGTGAAACTTCAATTATTAAGTATACAATTGAAGTTTTCAAGCCACATGAAAGTCAAGTCAAGCTAAACGTGTAGGAGGATCATAGAATTCATTGCCACAGCAGTGCTAATGAGGGTACATATCACTTCCTATAACTACAGTGCAAGAAAACAGGCTGATGCCAAGCATCAATCCAGCTCGTCCAGTATTTCATCACGCTCATCAAATTCCAACCAATCGTCCCGTTCCTCCAGATCAATTTCGGAATCTCGCATCTCCAAAAGATCATCTGTGTCCCACTCACGAGAAACGGCTTCAAGGTACGGCTCTTCATCCAGGTCACGCTTGTTTGCACCGGCCCCATTTGCGTTCATTTTAGCACTAAGAGCGCCCCCCAAACCTGGGATATAACTGGAAACTTTCGCTGCAATGGCCTTGGCAGTAGATAATACTTCTAATCACAAATATGATGAGCTATCAATAATGCAGCTGAAAAATCCCTTACGAGCGCTGATCTTCGGTGATTTGACTTTCCGGGTTACAAGTGTTACAGGGTTGTCAATATCATTCCGAATAGCCAAAATTTCGGAGGAATGAAATGTGCGCTGCAGATAGAAATGAACAAACAGGAATCTTGAATGGAATACGGTGAGCGCTCACAGACTCAAGGTCCAAACCAATGTCACGTTTGTGGTAGTTTGGAGCTATGGCACATATTTTTGGCCTACTGTGCAATAACCTGTACTTTAGCATGAAGGTTAAGAATAAATCTTAAATAAAAACTGACGCAGGAGCTGGGGATGCAGATGTGAAGCTGACAACGCATAGCGTGAGGAAATCAGATTGAAGGAATGTGTGAGAGTGCATGATGACGGCCAGCCGTTACAATAGAATTGAACTACGGTGTAGGTCCTGGTTTTAAGGAAACCGGCGTTGCGATTTGCGTTTGCGGATCTCTATAGAACTATCACCATCAGTTTGATGGTTCTCGTACGCGTTACAGGCATGGCGCAGATGCTATAGAAAGTGCCGCCAAACGTTGAGCTGTATGTCGCTGAAGCTGTCCGTGGGTCCAAAGGGCGGACATCCTCGGAAAAATGCTGTACATAGGTCAACACTGAGAAACTCTCTGAGTACGTCGGCATCGCAAAATTACTAAGGAGAAACTGCGGGAGATAATTTATCATAGCTTGGAAGAAAAGATCACACAGGACATCTCAGTTACCCATTCAGAATCAAAAGCCAAGCATGGTGCACCTCAACAGTTGTCGTATGACTTTGGCCGTCGCCTAAAATGACGAGACATTACTACCTTTGCGAATTAGAAAGTGGGTCACTACAATGGACTGAAAAGTTGCTGGAAAGTAAAAGCAAAAGTACTTAGAAGAAGTTGCCAGTTGCCACATGCGGGAAAGTTCGTCATGCCTTATGTAAGTATCGGGTATCAGTGTCCCGGGTAGCCGAATAATCCAGTGCTATGACGTCACATGAAGGAAGTCCTTTAAGCAAGGTTCCAACCTCCAACCTGATGATTCCTAAATCCACCTTGACGATGACAAGTACACTTCCTCCCCTCGTACAAGCCTTTTCTGGGGCCATCGGAAGCGCCTCTGCAAACGCTATAACCTATCCACTTGACTTGCTTACCACCAGGCTCCAGCTCGACCCGAATACTTAAGAAGATTGTGCAGAAGCATGGTATATCTTCTTTATATGACGGAATATTAACGGATACATCTGCTGTACTACTTTCCAAGTGAGTCTTCAGCGTTAACACTTATGTGTTGGTGTTGGCAATATTAACTTCGTTTGTAGTTTCTTTTACTTTTATTTCTATTCTGCCTTACGATCGCTGTCGACGAAGCGAAAGATACCACTTTTGGGGCGCTTGAATAGGGCTGGTAAAGGGATACATGAACCTGGACTGTTTGAAGAACTTTTACTTGGATTTATAGCTGGTGTTGCTTCTCGGGCAATTTCAACCCCCTTAAATATTGTGACGTTGAGACTACAGACCGCGGAGACTACTGAAGACGGAGATGAACCAGCGAATAGTACTCCGTCCGCAAAGAATATTATAAAGTCCATTTATAAAGAACAGGGCTTAGGTGGATTCTGGAGAGGTGAGTAAGCATTTCTTGCATTCGACGTTCGATATTAAATCACAAAATCTACAGGGTTTAAACTGACAACCATTCTTTCTCTCAATCCGTCCATTACGATGGCGTTTTTCCAAATGTTCCGGAGATTAGTTGGGTGCATCAGATACTCTTTACAAACAGGAACACCCATTACAAAAACTACATCGATATCCAACGCTAACATGGCAAAAACCAATCCAAAACCACGCGAAGCATTTTTTGGAGCAGCTATATCTAACTCGATAGGTAACTGAACAATTAAATATCATTAAATTGTATGGTCTAACTTCGTTTATTACAGCAATGGCGATATTGTATCCAATAATTCTCGCAAAAACACGATTACAGAGTTCTTCAGCGACATCTATGCGACAGCTATTATTAGACGCGTATTTTGGAAATGATAATCACAGTCGCAGCAAAGCTTTATCCCCAGCGCGAAATGGAACAAATGCGGGTTTCAAAGGATTATACCAGGGATTAGAAATGAAGATTATTAAGGGATTTCTGAGTCAGGGGGTTACGTTTTTGATTAAAGGAAGGTGAGTGTCGGATTCTCATTTGAAGTTGCGTTCGTTGGCTTATTTAATATTTACTAGGATTGAACAAATAATAGTAGCTATGTACGTTAGACGTTATTTACGTGCAGCAGCAGCAGCACGTTAGGTAGTGAATCATCTTATGGAAGACTTGTAATAAATTTGTAGCTATAGTTATCGTTAATGCGTATTGATAATTGGACCTAGGTAAAGCGTCAGGCACGGGACTAAAAGCTTGCGTTTAAATTAGTCCAGCAGATATATATAGTCGATCGCTCTTCTAAACGTGCCCTTCATCAGCTCCTCTATCTCAACCCACCATGACAGAGTCTCTCATTGCAAAGGCCGAACAAGTCAATACATCTGCATTCCAACACATCCCTATCATGTAAGACGATACAAAAACGCTAGTAGTTGATTCCAACGTACCCGTTCAGCGACTTCAGCAACGTTAGCAGCGACGATCCCAGCGTCAAACGTGCTCTAGCAAGCGAAGTAAGAGATGCGTGTCTTTCTGCTGGGTTCTTCTATGGTAAATTTGCCTCAAAATGAACAAGTTCGCTCATTAACATCGCTCAAGTGAAGAACCATGGCATCCCAGAAACCGTGATTCAAGATGTGCTTACAGCTGGAAGACATTTCTTCTCTCTACCACTGGAGACAAAAATAAAGGTACTCTACTCAAATGTTGCAAATTTCGAGGATTGAAGACTGTCGTAGCTCGATTATCATCAAACACCCAATTTCAAGGGGTATTACCCACTACCAGATCCAAAGACGAGTACAAATACACATGAAGTATTCTCGATCGGCTGGGAACCCAAGGAAAATACACATGGTTCTACCACTTCGACAGAAGAAGATAAGGATGGAATGAACGCTGCAAATATTTGGCCCTCTGAAGAAGATATTCCTGGATTTCGAGAAAAGATCTTGGAATATTAGTACGTTAGCAAGACCAAGTTCAATATTTCTACTGATGTTAATATACACTTCTGGATCAGTCATAAAGTAGTTGAACTGGGAAAGCTTATGTTCCCCCTCTTTGCTTTGGCATTGAATGAATCGGAGGACTTTTTCGAAGACAAGGTAGATTCTACTTCCACGCAGTACGACTTATATCGAAACATCGCCCCAGACGAAGAAATCAGCTGCAATAATGAACTTAATGTTCTACCCTCCTCAGACGAGGCCTGAGCAAACTGGAATTAGACCACATACGGAGTGAGTATTCACATTCTTAGCGAGAGTTTTCTAAAACTATTCTCCACAATAGCTGGCAAGTAAATAACTTCAAGGCTTTATTCGACCTCGAATTATTTTGCTGATATTTCTGGTGTCAGTGCTTCACAATATTATATCAAGAGCCAGGAAAGCAGGCATTGCAAGTGTTGAACACCGATAACGAATGGATAGATGCACCAGCTATTCCTGGTACTCTCGTAGTCAAGTATGTGTGTTTGTAAATCATCTCTACAGAAGATAACGTGGATGTTTAGCATTGCGGACCAGTTATCTCGCTGGACAAGTCAGTGCATTAAATTTACTCGTAGAGGTTCGCTGACAACTTACTGTGTTTAAAGACGATCTCTTTAAATCAACCACCCACCAAGCTATAAACGTTAGTGGGCATGAACGGTTTTCCATTCCACTGTTCTTTGGAACGGACTATGATGTGAAGCTAGAGGTAAGTAACATAGTAACAATTATAACGCACACCATAATATAGCTATCTTGTTTTAGCCCATCCCAAGCTGTGTATCGCCTGAAAGACCATGGAAGTACGAGGTCATAACAGCAGGGGAATACGTGAAGTCCCGAATGGAATCTAATTACCGGTAACCTGAGACATACATGCGTTATAAGATATGGTACTGTTGCTTTGTAATACAAAGATCTAGATTGTTCATTAGCATGTGGGCGGGTAGGTAGTCCGTAGCGGGAATAACAATATCCATCCGTGATCACAGCCTGACACCGAAAGCAAGCTCAACTTAAAAAGAGTAACAACTGTCCAGCATCAGCACCATCAACCAATAATCTGAAAATCTTCTTCACTGCCTGGACCCTCTTCAGCATTCTCTGTCACGGGCCTTTTCTCTGATGCTGCAAGCTCTAGAAGAGCTGCAAGCACACCCTGAAGTGTCGTACCGATGTTCAGCAACATCTCATGTGGGGGTGTTCCATCAACGTTCTTGACACACTGCAGCGTCGAGTAACAGTATGCGGCGAGCAAGAACTTCACTTTCACAGGGTCACTGAACGACTCAATGTTCGACAATGTTACTTGATCTTGTAGCTTGTCCAAATCGTTGAACCTGATTTTGAAGTCTTGCATTTCCGATGCATGCTTTCGGACGTATTCTTCTATTTCTCCGAATACCTCATCGATATCCGTAGCTAGGTCTTCGTCGTCTTTGAATGCTATACAAAGGGATTTCACGACGTCTAGCAGCACCATGGGGTCATTCACGTCGACGAATGGAAGTTGGAAGATTGCATGCTGCACGTGGACAAGACAGGTTAACAGCGTGTTCTCCAGTTCTGACTCTGCGACCGCTCTTAACGCAGCAAACCATAAGATGAGTGAGACGGCTGTGATACAGGCTGTATGTGATGTGCAAGTTAAAATAGTTCTTATGAAAGATACGTATTAGGACGTACCGATGCCAAACCCCTTCAACTTCGATCTCGGCGTTCCATCAGGTTTGTACATCACGCGGGACCATAGAGGTGGTTTAGGCGGGCTATATCCGTATTGTTGCGTTTGAAACGGCTGACTGGTTGAAAGAGGTGCATTAGACAACCGTTGTGGTATACGAAATCGAGAGTAGACTGTGCGAGGAAAAGCAGCGAGGTATGGGCGCGAGAAACATGAGGTTGCTGTGCGAGACAATGACCTGAGTGCTGTTGACATTGCAAAGAGCGGTGACGAAATTGACGCGGACAATTGCTGCGACTTCGGTAATTTTCTGTTCGGAGTCTGAAATAGCATTACTATGGAAAGTCTAACGACCACGCTCAAACGCATCAATTATAATTGACCTCCGGTGTCCGGCACTGCGGCACCTCGGTTAGATATTGCAATCTCAGTTTCAGAATTTCATTTAAGCGAGGCCGAGCGCTTATTAACCGAAGCATGGTCATCCGGTAACTACTACATAGTATGTATGCTCAAACAATTATTTAGTTTGTTATAGTAAATAGAATAATATATCTATATGAGCTTCAATATAAGTAATTGTGGACTAGATGAATCGTTAATGTAAGTTATACTATGCGGCGCTCATATTAGGTGAACCGAACTTGTTGATACAATGTCCTCAGCTTGTTCTGAGTTATAATTTACATCGATATAAGAGAATCCAAACTCATATTACATGAAAGGTGTTAAGTGTTCAACATATCAAGACGTTCCAAACTGCACTACGTAATCTTCTGATCACGTTCGCACCACTTGTCCTTACGCGTTCTGTTCGCATTCTCAGCCTATCCTCACCTCCCTACTTGCCGTGTTCCCACTTTTCTCAGGATATACATCTTCGTGCACTGTTCTGATGTATACCCAACTCTTGCGACACTCCGAGCTCTCAAGATAGCTCTGACATCGGCACTGACACAAGACCCTGAAGTTTGACAAGAAAACACTTGTACCTCGCAAACCTCAACTCACTGGATTTTCATACTCAAGTTTTTCATTCTTTACACATGTTTCAGGCTATATCTTTTTTATTCTTCTACATTACTTTGTCCAATATACAATTCCTTGCCTAATTTAGATTTATTGGTTTTATTAGTATATAAATCCCTGTAGTTATTCTGCAGACCATCTAATCGAGTTTACTTTGTCTAGAACTCAATCTCTAACTCTCATAGGCCGGTTTAACACTAATTCTGTCAATTTATTCGTTATCATGCTCTTTCCAACTATCTCTTCACACTGGGAGTTCATCTGGAAGTTCAATCTCATTTATTACATTGCAGCACTCATTTTACTTTTCTAACACCATTGTCTTCACCTTAGAATTCCCAGTCGGACGGACATCTTGATGACTCGCATATTTCGTCTTTGTTAGGTACATGAAACCACACCTTCACCTTTTCACTGATTAGTGACTCGGGCTCACTTGCGACCATAAGGATGGAAACTTCCCCAAATTTACAGTCAGGCGACCTCTACATTTGCAAGGTGAGGGAGCATACAAACATTTTGCGCACCCGGTTCAACTAAAAATTCACCTTTGTAAGCCCCGGCTTATGACCTACTAAGCACCTATCATTTGCCTAATCCACTCTGACTCTAATTGAAGTAGTAGATACTCGGACCCATGATGTATTGTACTACAGTCTGTACATCACAACCATTGTTTCAACACAAAAGTGTGTTTTCGTAAATTTACTTATATATCATGTATTCTGGTTACCTACTCCGTGGTTTTTTTACCTTGGTCATCACTCTTTGTTCATAAGAAATACACTTTGTTTTTTGATAAATCAGTACTGCAGCTTCTAATACAAAACCCTGAAAAATCTTACATAATATGAGTGTTGTGTTGCACATATCGCTTATATCTCGGTTTATCTAGTCCACAGATACTTATATCAGACATCTTACATATTTTATTTTATTTTACTGTAACGAACTAAATAATTTCTTGAGCGCACATACTAATAATTACCGGACGACCATGCTTGAGTGAGTAAGCGCTCGGTCTCGCTTAAATGAAATTCTGAAACCGAGATTGTAATATCTAACCGAGATGCCGCGGTGCCGGAAACCGGAGATCAATTATAATTGATGCGTTTGAGCGTGGTCGTTAGACTTTCCATACATTACGCACTGCCGAGCTCCGAAACGGGTCCGAATCTGTGTCTGAATCTGTTATAAATACAGTGATTTAGCGCTCATCTGTACAGCGCCTCTCAACTGTACACTTGGCCTTATCTCGACACACACTCATTCCACTTACAAAAATGATGTTCTTTTCTATGTATTATTAACTGGGTATATATCAGAAAAAGTTTTATGCACGAAGAACGAGCGTACGAACGATAGACCTTGAATTACACCCAATGTTAGTAATATCACAAAATCTTGGAACACATAAATGACATCTACAGGACGCTGTACACTCAATTTCTTTTATTAAACACAATTAATGCACAGCACAATGCATTACAATTGTTTTCAGGACAAACAAGTGTGAAAATTTGGAGGTCTGCGCTCTGTGGAAGCTTGAGGACCTGGAGGAAGGCAAATCAGGCGCTGTTTAGCGTTGACGTTCGGTGCGGCTTCCCACGCTTAAGCGAAGGTGTACACCTGACGGGTTCAACTAGTTTTGACATCATTTTCAAGAAATAAGTCTTGTTTATTTTACTCGCGACAGGATGGCTTGAAACTTGGAAAAGTGAAGCTTAGATTCCATTTCATGTATTAAGATGAAAAAAGAGGGAGAATAACACGTAGATATTAAGATATTTGAGCATCAAGTTTTGGTGTACAGATGAGCACTCAATCACTGAAGTACTAGTTTGAAGTTATACAGATAAGTAACCTCTACTAGTAGTAATTTTAAATTTATAAATGCAATATCTACGTCCTTCCAATGATCATGTTTCTCTAAAAGAAGCTGAAGAATCAGTGATCGTTTCTGTTAACGGGAGGCTTCTGTGGAGCACGCATATCATAGAGATCCTGAGCGCTGCAGAAACTGCACAATAAAAATAAAAATACTTAGGTTTGAACGACTCGTAACCGATAACCAAAGAAAATGGGAAGTGGGTGGTCACAAGTTCTCACTATCTCTTGTAGATATTATGTGCACTGAGCAGAAGTTACTATAACAATTTCCAAGATGAATGTAACAGTCTATGTCATCAAAGATCTTCAGGGAAATGGTGAAGATTTCCAGAGAACATCAGTGGTTAGTCGATGAAGTAAGAGTTCCCTGGGGAGTACTTACAGGAAATTGTAAGTTCGGAATACTTACCTATGTTGTAGTCTCTTAAGTGCATAACAGCTCGAACTATCACTGAATTCACAGGAAAAGTTATGCTGTGAGATTTAGATATTCAATGGATTGATCTTACCAATGTCGTCCGATATCGCGTGTTACCAGTGAAATATTTCAAACAGTTGTTGAGCGGGACAAGGCCTGGTATTGGTATCTCGGAGGTCACAGCCTGGTCAATACCTAATATACTCAAATATGTTCCTAAAAATCCACGACTGCAGTTTCTAATGCAAATGCTGACCCCTTGCCAGATTCTTAAGTCTTGAATAAACCTCGCTAATGCTCTCCTAGGTCGCCTATTTGGTGTGATGGCGTTGAGCTTCGGAATAGGTACTGTTTCAGGAATCACTGGACTTCCATGAATTCCATGATTTTTCAGAGAATGCAACATATCATATGTGCACATACCTTTTATCCATTATCTGAAAGCAGTCTTCATCTTTAAGTAGTCTATTATGAATCCTCAGAGTCTCCTAACAGATAAAACACTCATTATTCCTCTTCCAAATGCTATTCTTAAGCACTCAATTCATACAGAAACACAGTATGCTCATAAGTGCAAATGTAAGTCTATGTGCGTTAGCTACTGCAGAACTTTTCTCCTGGATCTACTGCCTGATGAACATTAGAATTGATGAGGACAAGGTGTATTTTGTTGATCGTAGATTCTAATAGAATTGGCTATAAACATAGATTTTCAAACTCCGATCTATGCCAGGATATTCGAATCTATTCGGAATTGATTCCTACGGAAAGTCACTCACCACATCGCATACGTTCGTGTCTAGAACATAGAATATCCTCTCAAGTCAACTGCGCATCCAGAAGATTCGTGCTCTTTAGTAGCAAGCGAGCTGCTGAAGATCCCCCGAGTTCGAGCATGCGCCATTTGACTCTTGAGGAGGGCAAGGAGTCACACCCGTATTCCCGAGCTCGCGAGAGAGGCCATTATGCTGAACGATAAGCACACCAGGTATGTCTCGCTGCTCTCCTGGATCTGATTCTTCTGATTCTCAGCGGCGGAATATCGTCATCAGCCACCCATCCACGAACTCACCATCTCCTACCGCCGATCGCGAGTGTACTTATAAGTCAGGCAATACTGTAGAATCTATATATTATCTACGGTAGTTTACAATACATTGTAATGTATGGCTGCTGTAAATTACCGTAAGTTACCAGATAGGAAGGGCTGATTCTCACGTCTCTGGAGAAGCTGATACATGAGGCGGTTCATGGCAACCTATTAGTCAGAGTCCAGACAATGAGGTGCGCCTGGATCCCGCCATCAACCCGCCATCAACTTCCAATACACTGCCTTATATTGCGGCCTGCTTGCTTCTTCCATTTAATCAATCGTCTCAATTAAATTAATTAATAGAAGAAGTCACATTCCGATATCAATCTAAACCTTCGCACACTGGCTAATGGCCACAACCATCCGCATAAATACAGGTTCCTTGGGCATTATTACAAGGAAATGTACATCAAAATATTCATTTTAACCAATTCTGACTATGTACTGCCTCTAATATATATATATATAATTGGTTTAGAATACTTACTAGTACATTTTGTTTTTGTTTTTATTTCTGTAAAAGATCACTTTTGTGGAAAACCAGGTGCAGAATCTGATTATAGGCTTATATGTAAGCCAAATATGCATAATGAAGCACAAACTCCTTGATATTTGAAGCTTATAAATGTATATAAATGTCTTTTTTTAAGTAAATTGGACATCATCCAGTCATATGAATCATTGCAATCTAAAGGTATAGTTAGTTGAATTCTAAAGGCTTGTACTTTTTCGTCAGACCAAAACTAAAAGTTGTGGAAAACTGGATCAGTAACAGCACTTCTATTATTATATCATACAGTAGAAGTATGATTCATTGAATTTATGTCACATTTCTCGGGAGGATAGCACTGAATTGCTGTTTTCATTTATTTCCTAAATCTCCATATGTTACGGCGGCATCGGTACGATCATACAATGTGAAAGGATTATGTAATCACGCACGTGTTCGGGCATGTTAAAGACTAAAGTACCTCGCGCTGACTCCGCGGACGTTTTGGATAGATATGAACAGATTGCGTGCATAGGTGTTCGCATTATGCAGCTATAATGTATATTTTTTAAATAGAAAAATAATATGAAAATATACACTAGAAATATGGCGTGAAAGTGGCTTGCTCAGCTTTGATGAGGTAGAAATATATTTATGGAAATTACGGAAATGCGGAAAACATATAAAAACATATAAAAAACATAAAGGAGAACATAAAGAAAACATGAAATATAATATCTGATGCATAATGCATCAAAAGATGCAGAAAAGAAGCGGATCGCAACACACAATTCATTAATGTCAACATGAAACACTTTGGAACACCCCGACATCATATCTCCGCGGTGAAACAAAGTCATACATTGTAAGTATCTGAATTTGAAAGTGTCGGTATTACCAATCCCGCCGTCGCGCTCAATAGTGACGATGAGATTTACAGCAGTATTATAGTATATACACCCTAGATGTCAGTTATATTAGTCCAAAGTTATAATTGCATTACATTATCTAGTATTACTTTTTGTCTTGTAATTTACCGTGTTCATACATCATGTTCGAGTTCTAATTACCATACATAATATATTACATCTACGCCATTAGGTGTATAAGTCGGGTTTCCCTGCACCACTGACACCTTCGACGTCAAAGCGCCGGAGACGAACCGATGGCTTATGCCCAGCCTTACTTCATCTCCTTTGCATACGTATCATGAGACCGACATTGGATCGGCCTTATCTCATATGCGAAAGTCGCGTCGAGCGCTAAGGAGTTAGAACTTCCCCGACACGCTCTGTATGCGTCTGGAAGTACTGATGAAGTACGAAAGGGGAGAGCGCGATCTTGTCATACTCCAGCACAAGTTCTACGTCGAGTGGGCATCTGGCAAGGAGGTGCGTGCATTTGCATTTCGTTTTATGTGTGGATATAACGCTGATGTGGCTACACAGGATATTATAATTTCCATGCTCGAAGTGTACGGTTGCCCGTCAGAACACTCTTACACGGCGCTTACCGTGTAGTATTGCGACACAGTTGGTGCTGGTTGGCGCTACTAACACCCCTGGCGAGCTTCCCCTTATACTGAGGAGATTTTGGATGCTGAACATGTTGCATTAGTTGAGAAGGTGCTTTGAGTGTCCTTTAAAGTCGATACTAGGTGAGTGTACTTGGCCCCCAGTTTACGTTTTATCGCGTGCTGGAAAATTGTAGAAGTATTCTATACTTATCGAGTCGAGCATGAACTGTAGTACTCGGTAACCATAAACAGTGTCAATGGTTTTCCGGGAACATATACATTGTATGACGGAATTCATCGTTCCAAGGCGTTCATTTCTCGGACGCATCTTTTGAATTCCTCGGCACTAGGATCTGTCGAACTTTCGAAATCCTAGTTGCTGTGACATACAAAAAAAATGAAATGACAGTTAGTTCAGATTATAGAACTGAACACATGCTTAGTATCAAACGATAAACGATAACTAGTACTACTTCCTTCTCCGTTCATTCTGTGCCAATCCCTAAAGTTCCATTTAAATCACCCTTTCGACAGGACCATAATCGTTGGACTTAATTCCATCCTCCGTCCTAACTTCCAAACCCTCCCAAGGAGAAAACAAGTCATTCGTAAGCTTCCTGAAATAAATGGCAGAATCATTTTCTAGCGACAACTTCTCATCCACCTGTATCTCCTGTTTATAATCGTTGATGAATATGCATAACTTCCGAATAGCAGCGATGCGTCCATCGCTGGTATGTGCCTCTCTACGCGCTTCCACGAAGTTTCTGAGTCCCTGCTCCGTGATTGATGTCAGAACATTGTTGTCGTATTCGAGTACCTCTAGCTGCGGACAAAGAATCTGAGAATATTCTTTTCCTCCTGGCGATAGAGCAGACAATAGATCATCATTAAAGATGTGGTAAAAGTGAAAAATTTGGGACAACGGTATTGACCATCTGCTGTGATTGATTCTAGCCGAAGAAATCTTCAGAGCTTTTACATATGGTATATGCTGGAGGAGTTGCAGCATTTCAGCGTACGTTCCTATCCAAACTGGCATATACAATCCCAATGAGACGCCACCTCCAGTGGCACTGGCACGCAGAGCCAACTTTAATATCTCTTCAGCCCGTGTGAAAAACCCATGTCCACGATGTCCTGCAAAATCGAAATCAAGCTGCTTGATAGAAGGGAGATACAGATGTCCCACGAATTCCACGGCATCAACTGTTGGCGGTAGCGACAGGCTTAGCATCGTCAAATGCTGAAGTTGGATATCCCCCATGGTTTGTGGCCATTGACTACCGACGGTTTCATTATCCCCCATGGTTTGTGGCCATGGATTACCGATGGTTTCATATTGAAAGGAATTGTCATCCGAGGACACCACTTTCAACTTCAATATCTCTAAAGCTAGGCAGTGACATATAACTGCAGATGAAATATTGACCAAATTTACTTCAAAACTCCCTTGTGGACACAGCTCCAAATTTAATTTGGTAAGTAGTCCCCAGACATGTTTTGGAGTTGAAGAAAAGTCTACAGGATGGATGTTGAGACCGATGCTAATCGTAGCAGTAGTGACCTGCAAAGAAAAAAGGCCAGCAATGTCGGCCAATTGTGCGAAGCGCACTGGTGTTTCCAGGGGGAAAGTCTGATCAATAGTAATATGAAGGTGTTTTAGCATTTTGAGGTGTTTCCCTGTCAGACCAGGGCCACCCTTGAGCATAGAATGAATGAAAGTGCCCGCGGTGATATACATATCAATATCGTACCAACGCTTGTGGTGTGGCACTATGGTGTTGATGATAAAAGATGAGTACCATTTCTGGATGTTACGCACAACAGGGGTTTGTCGGCCTTGATAAATGGATATGAATAACGGACATGCACCAGATCGCTCTAGCCACTCCTTCGTAGCAGCTTCACGCTGATTGAGTTTGCGTCGCAATATAAATGTGCGCTCTGGAATATGGTTGTCAGGTGGAATATTACTATAGATACTAGGAAGAACGATATGAATAGCTGCCCACAACCGCGGTGTCGAGTGGGCAATACTCCTCCAAGAGCTGCAGATTTGTGTCAACAACATAGGTGCTTCTTTTGCACTCATGCAGGGATTACGATCTGTCGGAAGGCATGCTAGAAATATATCCGCGAGGATATCTCGACTGAGCCTCCGAGCGGGTGATAGCAAAGCATGGTACTGTTCAGCAAGATCGAATATTTTCAGTCGTTTGACCTGCAGAAGATCCAACCATTTTTGAAGCTGGCTGATTTCCATATCGATGTCGCGAACCTCTTTAGATGAGATCTCTAGGAGATTCTGGATTTGCCCTGCTTCATTGACTGAGGGAATGTAGTTGGTACCGAGATGTTGTTGGAATGGTGAATCCATGTCTGAAACATATAAGCTGGAAGAACGAAAGAGGATCACTTGAATGTTGATAACCGCAAGATAGATGAGTGCTTTACAATTGCTGTAAACTTGTTGTACACTGCTTAGTGCTGTACATTCACGATGTTGACAAGATGTTGATCGTAATCTTTTTAAGTTGTTGTTATCAGATTACAGGTATGTGTCTCTATTTACTTTTTTCATTAGTATCAACACACGCACTGTAGGCGCCGGCTATTTATAGTATTAGCCGCTGCAAGCTATTCCAGTCTATTCGAGCGACTCAGTAAGGCTGGGTTTGTGTGATTCCGCGTGTTAAAAACTATACGTCGAAAAAGCAGAGGACAAAGCAACAAATGAGAAAGTAAACCTCTCCGACGTTTTCTATTGAATTATATTACCCAAGTTGGCCCCTCTTCCCCACCGATATCCAAATTCGTAACCTCCACCATCTTGGAAAAGAATTCCGTCAATATCTTCCGCTTCTTCGCAGCCCCCTCCTTCTCCAACGACTTGAGCTCCGCAACCAACCTCTCACTCTCACGCATAATAATCACCTTCGCCCTCATCCCACTCTCCAATGCATCCACCTCCTCCTCCGACAATGCCAACGCCTGCATAGTATCCATATACACCAAGCTACTCACAATGGTCTTCCCCGTCCTCGCCCAGTTCTTCTGGAGCTGCTCCCAGGTAGGGTCGGTATTATTTTTCCTCTTTCCCGTAATCACATTGAGGAACTCATGAAGAGCTTCGAAGAATCTGCTCATTTCTGCGAGGGTTTGGTCGTCAGGTTGATTGTCAAGGATGAACCTCCGCAGGCTGAGGTGGTGCTGCTGCGGTTTTAAGAATCGTCCAAGCCCGGGAAACCCATTGACAAGCATAGTACTAAGAGCAGTGAAGAGGATAGCCCTCCATACACTGACCGCCGAATATGTGAGGACCTGGCGCATTATGTATGAGAACTTTTTGCCAGGTGGTGGTGGTGGCGGCGGTGGATGATATCCGAGGCCCAGGCGCAGTATGTACATGAACTTGTTGTGAGGTGGTGGTAGTGGTCGCGACAAATATGCGAGGCACAGGCGCAGTATGCGCACAACTCGAAACTTGCTGCGAGGTGGTGGTGGTGGTGGTGTACCTGGAGAAGGTTGTTCGTGGTTCGTGTATTTTCGTGAAGTAGATGAGAGAGCGGCCAGTTGGTTTGTTTGTTTTCGGTAGAAGGGATGGCGGGTAAAAGAGGAGGGGAAAGCATGCTTATATGAGCTCAATATAGTGTGCGACCGCGACAATGGCCGAAGTGCTGTGGACATCGTTGAAGGTTGGTCCCAACAAGTTCAGCTTCAGTGACCATCGAAGTTCGAAGTTCGAATTCCAACCCCGACGCTTGCCAACCAGCCACGCAAGTGCGGCTCACACTCCGTTCCGAGCCCCGACACTATTAATGTCACTGGACCCACAATCACCCACAAGTAAACTGAAACCCTGAAACACAACACAACCGCGTCCGGATCACTTTTATCCATGTCCAAAACTTTTGGGAATCTGAAACGCACCTCTAACACATTCAATTATCGTACCGCAACTCCAAGAATTCGGAGTCAATGGACACCTACTAACGGCGTGCGAGCTCGTTTATTACATTCTTCTCTACGTAGGAATGTTAAGGATAAGGAATCCAAGTCAAGTTCATCCTCGATCCCTTTATTGTCCCGGATGAAAGATACGAATGGCATAGCGGGGAAACCGATATCAGTGATATATATAACACAAGGTACGTCAAACCAACACTATTCCGAAATCGTATATTCTTACTAGCTTACACCGCATCACTCTAACAGGTCGTCGTATTCCTCCTCTCCCTCACTGCATGGCAAAAAGCAGGACATCAGCCGTACACAGAGCGAGATTATCCAATTTGCTCTTGGGACTCTTTGCCTTCCGCTGTGTATTTTTCAAGAGTCCTCCGTGTGGGTGTGTAGTCCAGAGGTCATGTTGGATTATCTGAAAGCCACATATGAAATTTTAGGTGCGCGAGGGGAAAGGAGGTAGTGGAAGAAGGCAGAGGATGAACGTATATTTGAGCTCATTGAGGAGAAGTTCTCGCTGAACGGGGAGGAGATTGTTGATTTTCGTATGTCGTTGGAAAGCGTGGTGAAGGTTTCACCTGAGGAGATGGGCAAGTTGAATAGATGGGAGAGGGCTAAAGTTTTGATTTTGAAGCAGCATGGGTTGATGTTGGATATTGCTGGAGAATTTGAGACAGGGAATGGGGTGGATGTTTTGGATAGGCTAAAGAGATCTTTTATGGTTGGCTTTTTGCCGGGGTTTGTGGAGGTTTTAAGTGGGGATGATGTCATAAGATACTAGCGCATCTAGTATGTTGCGGCCCAAGGATGCCAAAGACGCAATTTAGAGAATTTATCTTTGCTATAATTTAGAAGTACCAACTGAACATGGCTCTCCTCAGTCCTTTATACTGATACCGATGTTGTACTCTGATGTCGCCGTAGATGGCCTTTCCAACTGTATTGCTGACCTCTGTATGTGTTTCCGTCACTCTGGCCCCTTTGTCGCTTCCAGTGATTTCTCCCATAAAGCAACATAACAAGAAGTATCTTCCGCATCACATCTGTTCTAATCATATCCTGAATATTCTGGTCTTTAGGGCTTCTCCTAATATGTTTTAAATAGCGCATCACACTATAGCATAAGAACGGTAGATAACGTAAGGGCTCATAAGGTGGGAGGTTCAGGAGATCCTCTATCGGGAAACCCTTCGCGTGCCACAAGTTAATCGATTCGTCTGACACGTCGAATTTATCAAGTTCCTCCTTGTTGATGTAGTAGAAGACTGATATGTCTTCGAAAGTAGGCTTCAGAGCCTCATGCAAACGATCCGGGCTGTAATGTAGGACTCTCATGCCTCTTTCGTATAGGTCACAATGTTCGCGATGGATCAGGAAAAAGATGTGGTTTATGAAGTTGCGTAGGTATGGACCGTGCTGCTGAGGCACGGTGTCCACTTCGGTCTCTTCATGTTTGAGGCTTGTGCCACTGACCGGGAATTTTGAGTTGAGAATTTGAAGAACCCCAGAGTTACTAGCCCTGCTACGATGCCAGCTTTAGTTGGGTGAGTGAGAGAGAGGGGGGAAGGTGTAATGTACCAGCCGCCGCAAGAAATGCTATGCGAATCTGATTTGAAGTGAAGAAGGATGCTGAATCCGGTTTGGGCGGTTGTGACGCGTAGCGACGCGCTGTGAGTGTTTAGGGGAGAGCTCTGGTGGTTGGTGGCCATTTCGTTGTGTGTTTTTGAGAAGAAAAGGAACGAGACGAATGAGTGCGGGACGTGAAACGAGAGGTGAGGGCGTTTGTTGAGCGTGTTAGTGCCTATTAGTGCTCGTAGTGAAGGCAATAGACATACGTAGGCAGGACCCTGGATAATCCCGCTTAAAGTTAGATGGTGGTATGGAGATTGTACCTACCTGGTTCGAGCTTTAGGAATATGTTAACTTTGGTTGATGATAGATTGCAAGGAGATTGGATTGTTGATAGCGATCAGTGGACGGTCAGCTCGAGTGTGGGAAAATATGGGAGGTTCCTTAAACACCGGGAAAGGCCGAAGTATGTCCAGACTCGAAGTTTGCTCCAAGTCCAACCAAATTCTGACCACATTGCTCCTTATGCGCTGGCTCCATACTCTGCATTGAAACGAATATCTCTTAAATGGTGGAGGGCTTTTTTTCATTGCGAAATTCTAGCTTCATAATCTTTACTAGGTGCTTGCGTTGCCGTGAAATCTTGAAATTGAAGCGCCGAAGGATGCACTTATTAGCTGACCGTTACTACATATTAAAATCATTATACAAGTGCATATGGATATTTCTGCCATCAGCATCGATTCCAAGCTTCAGATGTAGACGCACTGCAGATCATTAGGCTCGTTATCATTGCGCCGCGGTGTCGGTGTGCCGCAGATTTTCTAGTAAAAGGTCGATTCCACGAAACACCCCACCCCACAGAGAGAAGTTGAATATTCTAAGGATACACTATGTAAGAGTTTTATCATTGATGAGCTCCAAGGAGTAGAATTCCTAGGGATACGGTCGATTCCGGCCCTTAGATTACAGGTACCGTGGAGGTCTTCAGGAAATCTGCGAGATGGCGTTCAGCTTGTTATCAACCTAATCTATATGCAAGGGGATGATACAAGTAAACGGGTCCACGGAAGATATTACACTTTCTTATAAAGGAAATACCGGTTGAACACCGACATTTGTATTTAGGACTGGAGGTGGGTATGTCACCAGCATTCCTTAAAAAGTAATAGGTTAACGCGACAGACCGACGCAAGGTGATATTTCGAAGAGAAGTCATGTATAGGGTAATGGCCATGGGTATAATTGACATGGTGTCTTAGCCGCCGGGGCCCGACGGTGTTTCTCTTCTCCATTTTCCAAGCTGCAGATACCGAGGTCAAGATAGATGAAAAACTACAACGAGGGAATCTCCGGTGTATACTGACAGTTCCTACTAATTGAGGAAACGAATCGACATCTACAAGGAACCGACAAGTAGCTAAGCAGTAGATGAATGCATTTGGAAATTGACCTCGATATACTGGGATAATGGGAGGCTTAGTAATTGAACAACTAGCTCAAGGAGAATCCGAGCTGGAGCGAGAAACGGCGGCAACTGGTTCTGCTTGGTTTCTGCATCAGTTTGACGCAGGTTGAAAGCTGGTTCATTTAAAGGTCGTCCCAGTCCGTTAGTAGATGTTGGCTTTATTGAGCACGGTTCAGCATCAGTTGGCCACAGTCACGTAACGATCTCCTCAATATGCATTATGGTATGGGTGTCTATTTATGTATGATACAGTCTACACTCACTGAAAAGTTTCTGTAACTGCCACTTCCATTCCAATGTGTCAAGGAAAACTTCAGGCGATCTAATTGCTATTTGAAATATATTATATGTAGATTCCTCCACGTGGTTACATGGTTCAGAAGATATTTTTGAAGGAAACAAATATGGCAATGGTAACGTCTTCAGCCCCGAGGTTCATATCAGTGATATTTAGTCGTTAACTGATACCTTCCATTCCACATCTGTAGGTCTTAATCCGCTAACCAAGTAATTTCAGTGCGTATTACTAGGACCCCGGATTATTACGGTAAAGGTCGTTCCGCGAAGCGGACAAAATTTTGGGAATTTTGGCCCTTAGGTCGTTCCAAAACCGGACAAATTCGGGGCTATGGAACGAAAAGGTCGTTCCAAAAGTACGGACAGAAATCGCTCTATGCCCTGCAGGTCGTTCCAGCCAGACGGACACCGATGAGCACCAAGGGCCTTAAGGGTTAGAGTTTACAACCCAAAAACGTGTAAGTATACAGGCTAGTGGACTGTGGCAAAGCAAATGTAGTGATGATCATAATTTGAGATTGTCGCATGACTGATTTCGTCGGGCACGTTGAGAACATATGCAATAAGAGGCAGTGAACCAATGGACACCACAAAAAAGTATATCTAAGCAATTCTGTCTGAGGAGCACCTTCAAAACTTTCCTCTCGCTTTCTACAGTGATATTCATGGAGATTGACCTTTGCGACGACCGAAGCTTTCACGAAGCAGAATGGATAGGAAAGGGTATCAAATATCCATATCCAACTCCAGTATTCATTAGCAATGCGCGAGACAGCCAATGCGATTACCATTGCAAGAAAACGGGCCGTTCAGTGTGCTCTTTTCTCTTGTGAATATAGATAGAAAACTAATACTCTTATTATACCATTACAATAGGATTCGAAAAAGCGACACTACATTTTCCTTACATCTAAAGTCCCAGCTTTAGACTACCTTTCAACCACACGTGTGACTATAAATCGAAGTCTTGTCAAGGGCGATTATCTGTTTGTTATTGCAGATAACAAGATTCAGATTGGTAGAGGTGAGCACCTTACTCCATACACAAAAATCGTACTTACAAATTTGAAGTTGTTGCTATGTATCAGAAATCTGGTGGAACACACGCACGAAATGAATCTGTATCGGTCATTACAAATATCTGTGCGCTTTCCCGTGTTTCAGTTCAGATATACGAGCACAGTCATGGACGACAATTCACATCAACACCTACCAAAACTGCTGGCTCAGGTCTCAATGCTCTTCAATTTGCACATCTGCCTTCATGTGAAGTGCTAACTTTGCTATCGCATTCTCCTGAATCTGTCTCAAAAACTGGCTTTAAAGCGACATGGAACTCCATCAACAGCTGGACTTGGGATTGGATACAATTACAAAGGCAATGAGAATGTTTAGAAAGCGTAAATTGTAAGAGTTGTAGCATAGTTTTGTATTTCTGCAGGTCATAATATATAAGTTCATAAAAGCTTGAAAACATCGTAAATGAATACTAGAAGTTCCCAAAAAGCTCAGAAACATCAAAACTGTCGAAATCTGAACTTTCCATGCAAAAAAAACCTATTTTAGAGGTCGTTCCGGGTTTTCGGACAAAAATTGACCTCTGGAAGGTCGTTCTGCATTTTCCGGACAAACATCACAGAAGTATTGGTATGTCGTTCCGAAAACGGACAAAATCTCCCAAAACCTGGACGGACAGAAATTCGAAAAATTGGGTATTTTTCGGAACGACCTTTACCGTAATAATCAGCTGGGGTCCTGTATTACTGTTTGTTACTTTAGTCACCGGCTCTGTATTTTTAATTGTTGCTGTTGAGTCGCCGTTGTACCAACTTGACTTTTTAGTTCTAACTATCAGTTTAACTTCTGCCCCTTATGCTTCATCAGTTTCCATCAATTTAGATGGGCTGAAAGGGCGAATAAACCGACCTTACAGTAATACTCGATCCTTTCTAAGTACGCTTCGCACATGCCGGACTCGCAGATAGGGCGCTGGCTGCGGTACCGAGAAAACAATTAAATATCGGGCCTCATGGCTGGAACAGCCTTAACCATATATTAATCGCCGTTCGATACTGACAGTAGTGGCTAATTCCATAGCTGGTCGAATCGAAAACGGAAATCCAGAACGCTAGTTTGTCAGCCTCCCCTTTTGCTAATGATACGTGCACAAAGGGCGTGCTGGAATGTTTGTGTATTGTGGCTTTGGAGGATGAAAGGGGAAGGGATATGCTAATTATCGGAAAACTCGTCTCCGAAATCTTATTTAAATAGTATTAGCATTTGCAGCTATCGGTTGTTTTGCGTGTCCAAATTACCATACGACGAAAGTACAAATCGTAGGCGAAATGGTTAGCAAAAAAAATTAAATTTTGCATATACCACCGGTGAACGTGTTTACTGTACTGATGAAGAAGCTTACATCTCGTTATCATACTCCCATCCCCGAGTATCCCAATGTTCCCAGTCTCGTTTCTCCCACTCATTCCACTCTCGAGCCTCAGGCTCCCAGTCAAAGTCTTCGCGAGACAGAAGTTCAAGGTCAGCTTCATCGATGTCTCTTGGGATTGCATCAAGCACGGCTCCAGCTGTTCCAGCTTAAGGATATAGTCAGTATCCCGTCTTTTGTAAGATGAAAAAATAGATAATCAAAACTTACAAAGTGGATGTTCAATTTTATCCATAATATTCATGCCTTGTTGCAAATTATCCGGGAGTTTCGCTTGGATTGCATTAGAAGCAATATTGGTACCCATGCTACCAGCTTTTAGCGCGAGGCTAGCCGCTGTCCCGACGCCTGGGACGAATTTGACACCTTTCGATGCGACCGATTGAGCAGTGGACAATATTTTCAGTCCGAACTTGCCAGCCATAGGTCCATCCTTCTTGGCGACATCAGCAACCTTATTTGCGGCTGAATGGTACCAACCAAAGGTCAGTAGATAATATTTTGTTGTACTTGGTTAATATTGCCTCGTACCATTCTTAGATCCGTCTGCAACTTTTTTGGCAACTAAAAGTGACGTACTTATAAGAGAAACATTCGAAGTGTATAAGCTGACCAAAAACATACCATTCTTAGCTCCGTTGGCAACTTTCTGCGCAACTGTGCAAACACGATGAGCCACCTTTCGGATCAAGATAAATATAACAATGTACCTTTCTTGGCGCCGTTGACCACTTTCTTCGCGCCGTTTGCGACCTTCTTTGCGACTGGGTTATAATAACGGATCAAACTGCATTCGAGTTACCAATATAAAATAGTGCATACCAGTTTTAGCGCCATTGACAACCTTCTTTGCAACCGTCTTGGCCACGTTTCCAGCCTTCTTTACCACTTTGAAATAAAAAGCAGCTAGTGAGTCAATGTTTAAGTCGACTTATCTCCCCATTTACCTTTCTTGGCTGTATCTGCAGCCTTCTTGACAACTGCACAGCAAGTCATAAATGATACCTGATGCAGATTCTTATAATGAAACATACCAGTCTTGGCGCCGCTGGCAACCTTATTCACAGCAGTTTTCACTCCGTTTCCAACTTTCTGAGCGACTTTGCGAAGAAATTATGATTAAGCACAACCAAGAAACTAAGTGTAAAACATACTATTTTTTACTCCTTCTCCAACTTTCTGGTATGGAATGAGCATCAAGATATGAGATAAGCATCAAAAGAGCATACCTTGAAAGCATTTCCAATTGCATCGAAGATGCCTCGCGGTACATGGGTTGCAGGATGATCAATATCCTTCCGAATGGTCAGGTGCAAACCGGGAGGAGTAAGAGAGCGCTTTAAACAGCTATTGTCAGGACGGAATATACTCCTGACAGCATAGAAAAGGACTTACCGAGTTAATGTCCAAAGAACATTTCTCGAAATCGAGCTCACGCCTATCAATAATACATGCGGCAGGATGTTTAATGCAGCTGTGAATATTATTAGTTAACAAACCAGGAAATAATGTAGATGGCAATTGACTTGTGATTACGGGGAGGAGAAGGTGACTGTAAAGTTGGCAGCTCGATCGGCGCAGCCGATGCAAAGAGTGCGCACAGCGCGAAAGTGAGAGCGACGAGACCAGCTCGTAGGAATGAGTGAGAGTGCATGATGACGGGCCAGCCGAGATGAAGAAACCATTGCTCTAGACGATTCTCCTAGTTATAAGGATCGATAGGTATCAGGCTGTTACGATTGAACAGCTGATGGATAACTTCCACAGCCTCGGAATATTGATTAACACAGTGTCCACTATCGCTCATCTTTGGCCAAGAAACATCGCGATATTGTCAAAGTTTCTGTAGGGATGGTACCGTTTTGATGGGATGGGATGGAACGGAAGCAATTAACGAGGGTCTGACTCCCGCCACGGTGTCAACGCCGCTATGATAGAGGCGCTAACTGAAGGGGTTCGCGGGGTGACATCGAATCAGGGGCCGGAGAGTAAGGATCACAATGATCAGTCTCACGACAAGCACTGGAAAAGATAACGGAGATCGTCATACGAGCAGCGAAGTTATGTTTCGCAGTACGAACTATGCACTTCCCATCAAAGGATGTAATCAGTCATTATGCCAAGGCTAATGAAGCAAAACATAAAACATACTTACCTGTAATACTTCATCACTAAAAATACGGTATCATCAATCAGACGTAGAACGAAAATATGGAATTCGCGGTCGCATCAGAAGGGAATTACATATATGATTAGTCCTCCCATTCACGCGCATCCCACTGTTTCCAATCTCGCTCGTCCCACTCATTCCACTCTCGTGCTTCCCATTCATGAGACTCATCGCGTGTGTCAAAGTCAAGATCATCTCGAGCTTCCAAATCGTACTCCCCATCACGTTCCTCAAATTCATCCCAGTCGCGCTCTGCTAGATACTCGCGCATTTCAAGGACATCCTTGAAGTCCCAGTCACGAGAAAGCAACTCAAGTTTGGAGTCGTCGAAGTCTCGTTTGAGAGCGCCTATGACGGCGCCAGCTGCACCAGCTGAAAGTGGGAGAAGTATAGTGAGAATTACATCCATTTCATACCCGCAAAGCATAGAATACTTACAAACTGGATTACGAATCTTATCCATGACATTCATACCCTTCTCCAATTTCTTTCCGAGATTCGCATGAATCGCATTGGAAGCTGCATTGGTACCAGCACTAGCAGCAGTAAGCGCAGCACTGATAGGCTTCCCGATGACAGGGATGAATTTGGCTGCCTTTGAAGCGAGAGATTGTGCGGTAGACACCACTTTCAATCCGAACTTTGCGACCTTAGCTCCAGTGGTTTTGACGAAATGACCGACCTTCTTGGCGGCTAAAAACAACGTTAGATGCGGAATTGATTTAGTGAGGGTACGGACGTACCAGTCTTGACACCGCTACCAACCTTTTTGGCAGCTGTCTTAACGCCTTCTCCAACTTTCTTTGCAGCTGAAAACAAGTCAGAAATGATAACTATGTGAGATACTGCAAAACGTAGATACCAGTCTTAACACCGCTGGCGACTTTCTTTGCAGCGGTTTTAACCCCGCTGCCAATTTTCTTAGCAACTGTACGGAGATCAGACTTACACCCTCAAAAAGAAAAGTTTGACCACGTACCATTTTTGATCCCGTTCCCAACTTTTTTTGCCACTATCCGTACAAGTTTAGCATATAAGTACTCAGGAAGCCAAAACGCGAGAATGTACCATTCTTAATTCCCTTGCCAAGTTTCTATTCAACAATCAGTGTCTATCATCGGAACATATGCGATTAGGACGCACCTTGAAACCATCCTTGATCTTCGTGAAAATGCTCTTACGGCGTACAAGGGTAACGGAGTGGTAGGGGTCGCCCCGAATGGTCAAATGTTCAGAAGGAGAGAGTGAGCGCTACAGGGTCATAGGTGAACGACGATCCTTGATAGAGACGACAACAAACATGTACGTACTGCGTCAATGTCAATGTCGAAATCCGACCGCCCCGAAAGTGCGAGATCCCGCTTGGCGATTAAACATGGTTGAGGGTGTACAGAGCAGGATAATGAGCTGTAAAGCAAGTATAATTAGGAAAAATACCTAGGAAACAATGTGAATGGCAACTGACTTTGAGTTTGGTACCGGCACGGCGGTAGTGAAGAGGGCGCACAGCGCGAGAGTGAGTGCGACGAGACCAGCTCGTAGAAATGTGTGGGAGCGCATAATGACGGGCCAGCCGTTACAAAGAGATGGATTTCCATCGTCACCCGGGTTTTAAGGAAATATGATGCTGTGTTGGGATCCTCGGTGTTCGAAGATCTTGTCTTGATGGTACTATGATGTTACCATCACTATCTGTGTTGTGATTGACAATGCTATCTGGACTAATATAGCTTGCATGGCGTTCCCTCCCGCTCACCCTGTTACATACTTTAATTACTTGTGAACATTGATACTGAAGCAGTACTACTTTGATGAAGTGGAGCAAGGTGTGTAATTCGGGGCGATGGTTCCGTTGGTAATGATCAAAGGACCGGCGCGATGGAATATTTTTGAACAGATGGCATTGGCAGAGATATAGACAGGATTAGACACGCTGTCCGGATGCCGCAAAGTCTTTGTTCCGAGAGAATCGAAGGGGTAGTTTTAAGCCAAGGTATGAGCGGGCAGTGGCGGTTTGAACAGCATTGATAACAATGGAGCGCCAGGGAGCGCCCTTGGTTGCAGCCAAGTTGCAGTTAACAAGATGTCAGCTACATCCAATCAGATGGTGTTCCTTTGGAATAAGAGCCCTTGGCGTGTCTAACGGTACATAGATGATTGAAGTAAGTTGCGAAACTGATAGTGAAAGGAATTTGAAAGGGATAGTCGGAAGCAAGGCAGACTAGCGTCGAGCGCCGAGTGGCCAAATAAGAGGAGCCTCTTGAACAATAAAACCAAATAGTTCCCAACAGCGTTCACAAACTCACGTGAACAACTTCATCACATGACGTGGCGTTCGTTCGGCGCCAAGAGCTGCACAATCTTTCGCCATTTCTCTCTATGATACAACGATGCAGCTTTCTCTGCCTTCTGCACCCATACAAGCCTCGACCATCATTTAAAAATACAGATGCTAAAGTGCGTAATATGATAAATTCCATTATCACATCCACGGCTGCTCAACCGGACGAATACAGTATAACTGATTGGTCTTGCGCCATACTTGTTCTGATGCTCGTCATTTCAAAGTATCATTAGCTCGCCGACATTCACATACTTAGGCTTCGACTTATCATCTGACATAATTTGGTTATCACACTTTGCAGATAAGCACCCCAAGGCGTGCTTTACTGGGGCATTGCTGCGCTTTTGGTGGAGATCGCGTGGTATACGTTCCATATTGCAACAACCCTGCATAGATTCGCGTCTCTCTTGGTCTATGACTTTGGTGGCGGTCCGCTATATATAGGCGGAATGGGAGACGCTGTGAAACAGATCGACTCGTCTTTGTCTTCTTTCACAACCTCTCATCCTACCAGCAATACCAATGGCTCCTTCAGTCGCCCAGCTCGAAAATACCGCTACCGGGACCGTAGACAAGGTCACCAAGGACGTGGCAAAGCTCAATGTTTCGGCAGATGTACGTTCTCTCTTATAATCAATTTACGCTCACTAAGCCATGCATTCCTATAGGGCCCTTCCTACCCCTTCTACTACCCCATCTACGACCATGGCGAGAAGTTCCCTCCCACCGAGCTTTTTGGTGAGCCTCCAAACCCATTCCCGTCCACTCATCTACTCACAATCCTTCAGAGCACAGTGACCCCGGTGTCCGCGCCAACCCCACAAAGCCCAACCTCCTCCACGAGAATGCCACCGTACACCACATCAGCCCCTACCTCGGCACTGAGATCACAGGGGTCCAACTTTCCCAGCTCACCAAAGAAGGTCTTGATGAGCTCGCTCTCTACGCTGCTGAGCGCAAGGTTGTCATCTTCCGCGACCAGGACTTTAAGGATATCGGCGCCGACAAGCAAATCGAGCTCTCCAAGTGAGATGCTTTGTCACTTTTTGATTTGTGATGATGAGTTATTTACGGTTTAAAGGCACTTTGGTCCCATCCAACGACACCCTACGTCTGGGAATGTGAAGGGATATCCCGAGTTCCACGTTGGTAAGTCTATGCACCTGCCCTCCAACGCCAGCCTAACTGGCACCCTCAACAGTCTACCGCGACGCGCAAGAAGACCGCTTTAAGGAGTACCTCGGCGATGGCCGCATCAACCATACAAGCTGGCACTCCGACGTATCCTACGAAAAACAACCCCCCGGCACGACATTCTTCTTCATCCTCGACCAGCCCGAAACAGGCGGGGACACCCTCTTCCTCTCCCAAGTCGAAGCCTACCGACGCCTCTCGCCCGAGTTCCAAAAGCGCCTCGAAGGCCTCCGCGCATTGCACTCCGCCGTCCCACAAGCCGAGTTTTCAAAGAGGATCGGTGGACCAGTGAGAAGGGAGCCCGTGGAGACTGAACACCCCCTTGTCCGTGTACATCCTGTCACGGGCGAGAAGGCTTTGTATATCAATCAGGGCTTTACGAAGCGCATTGTTGGGTTTAAGCAGGAGGAGTCGGAGTATCTCCTCAAGTTCCTCTTTGATCATCTAGCGAAGGGGAGCGATTTCCAGATTCGGGCGAGTTATAGGCCTGGGACTGTTGTTGTCTGGGTACGCTGCTCCTTTCTGCTTACTTTTCTGAGTTGTTACTGATATGTTTTGTATGCACATAGGACAACCGCGTCACTGCGCACTCCGCCACCCCCGACTACAGCTCCACCTTCCGCCGCCACGCGGTTCGCCTCACACCTCAAGCAGAGGTCCCAGTCCCCGCTACAGCCTAACTATCACCGCTGGTCCAGACTCACTATATATTCCCAGATGTACTTGTATTCTTATCAAACTATGTACACCAACCAATCCAATCAAACCCAGCTGCTTTCCCATTCCCATCCATTATCAGCTGTATCTTCTGATGCATAATGCATGCCGTTGATCGCGGCTTCTCTTGACCCGTCTAGCACTGATCATTCCGGCATTTTGATATCTACGAAACTTAAGGTCCCCACCACTTATCTCGTGTTTATCTTACTGATTCTCTTCCTCGCTGACATCCGCACGGGTACCTGACCCTCTCTGACTCTTCTACAGACTGACGCATTATTACTTATGAACCTCCCCCTCGTACAGAATCTTCCTGTTCTTCTTCCAAGTTCTGATACCCCTCCTGCGGGTCCCTGAAAGTTCTTCGTCAGGTCCCTATGCGGCAGAAGGTGAAGTGGGTGGGGATTTCATTAATCCGTAAGTGCACCATGGACTGCATCTGACCTGGCTCGATTTCCTACTTACGAGAATACACTCACCTCGGATAAGATAACCAACATGAAAGAAATAGGGGCATACGTAACAGCTGCACCTCTTCCTTGCACTTACTCGCGATGATTCATTGATTCTCCTCAAAGATCGCATACTCAAGTTCCTCCGACTCGGTCTTAAGACTCTCAGTACGAGTCATGGAATGCTAATTCCACTGACGAATTGTTCAGATTGTTAACTTCGCACTCATGGTTCAATCGAGCAATGAGTATCCCAGCACCGGCCTTCCATTAAAGACCCCACATGAACCCCGGGAAGTGCATGCCTCATTGCACTCTCATTGCCTTAGCTTTGGTAAACACTCCACCATCGTAAGCCCCAGTGGGGGTATTATACACAATGGAAGGTGATTTATTGCATGTATATTTAGATTTTCGGAAATAAAGATGTTACGGATGGGATATCTGATAGCTACTAGTATTAACTGAACGTGAAGGAGGAAAAGTAATTGTAGATTAGAAAAAAAGCATTATAATTACAAAAACGAGTTCTGAAGAAGGGAAACAAGAAAGTCAAGAAGAAGCAAAAATTGCAATTTTCAATCCGAAAGAATGGTACAAGATAAAAGCCAATATAATAATCGTCGAGGATCATGGTGTAAGTTATACGCGATACGTCGTACGTATACTACATATGTCTGTATGTGTAAAGGTGAAGAAGTAACGAGTGACCGAAAGTATGTACGTACTTGAAAAGAAGAAATCAAATCGGCGTAACTAACTACTAGTAATAACAACCTAAGTTGGAGAGTGAAAGGAGTGGACAAAGAGACATGGGGCGAGGAAGAAACCAGAAATAGAACGGGGGAACCGTGAATGAGAATAAAAGGATTTTGAGATTTTTATGCAACTATCACACCTACATATGCTATGTGAACCATAACCATAATCCACCACCGAGAGTACCACAAGAGAGCTAAACGTGCAAGGTGCTTCACTGCTGCTTACACTCCTCAGGATTCACACCTGCTGCACCACCTTTGCCCCTCTTTGGCGGCAGTCGGCGACGCGATGCGGGGAGATCATCGTCATCGTCATCATCATCCTGTTTATGAAGACTAGGGAATCAGTAAGGAAAAGAGCGGGATAGATGATGTGGAAAGAGTATAAAGAGGAGAGAAGAGACGATGGGTGAAAGGGAGCAAAGAAAAGAGAAAAGAGGTCAACTCATCGAAAGAAAATAGGCGAGTGGAGAAGCGGGGAAAAAGGAAGATAAAGGAATCGTAAAAGAGAGAACACGTACATCATCATCAAAATCGCCCTCCTCATCATCATCCTCAAGATCCTCGTAGTCATCATCATCCTGGTCATCAAAGTCGTACTCAAGGGCCTTGCCAGTGAAATAGTCGACGGCGCGGGGGATGATCTGAAAGAAACCAGTTAGCATCATTGTAGATCATATGATGAAGATGTAAATGATTAAGAAGATGGCTCAGGCGGTTGCAAAAGGCAGTATCATCGGTATGTGTGATTGACCATCCAGTCAGTCCACCCAAGGTAGGATAAGATTACCCCACACCGGCACTAGAGGCGCAAAGAGCCAAAATGGCAAGCGCCGCAGATGATATCCTCCATTTCCTGCAGCACATGCTCTTACCAGACACTGCCCCGCTACATCCTCCAGCACCAAGCCCCCGCAAAAATAGTAAAAAAATCTCACCTTCTCCTTGAAGTCCTCTCCAAGCTGGTAATCAATCTCAAGCTTCTCCTCAATCTCCTCGAGCTCCTCGGGGTCAACCTCACCGCTTTCGATGACTTCTTCAGAGGGGAGCACGGGTGGTGTGAAGAAGTTGAAGAACGACTCGGTAGGCTTGGCCTTGCGCACTAAACGAGTGCGGTTGGTATCTAGCGTAGCGAAGCACCAGTTAGCACGAATAGAACAGAGTAAAAAGAAAAAAAGAACCGACTTTTATTCCTCTGCTTCTTAATCTCAAACTCTTTCGTCAGATCCTTATCCTCCTTCCACTTGATCTCACAGCCCTCAGCACGATCGTAAACAAAGTCGCCTCCATAGCCCACTTCCTCCTGGTACAAGTACGTCTTCTGCAAAAGCTCGTTGTCGAAGTACTCGTTCTGGCCAAACACAAACTCGAGCTTGAAGCCGAACTGAGGTGCCTCGAGGTACACGAGGCGGACGTCCAGGAGTTGCTTAAGCGCTTCAGCATCACGGTCTGTGATGATCTCCGCGAGGCCGAGGTGGTTCCTGAGAGCCGTGAGCCAGAAGTGGGGTATTCCGCTAGCGCTGGGTGGAGTGTCTTTGGGGAGGGGGGTGTACGTCTCGTTGTCCTTGATGGAGTATTCCTCACCGGCGGTGATTTCCTCCTTTGTTGGAGCAGCGGAACCGATGATCAAGGCTTGTCGGCGCTCGTAGAGAGGTTGGGCAAGGTTGAGGTACTGCGGGGTGGGGGGTTAGTAAGAGCGATCGCGTATATTTAGATTATCAAGATTTTTTTTCCGCTTGGAAAGAAAGGAAAAAAAAATAGAGAAAAAATAGCCGATTGGATGAAAAGTGAAAGAAGGAGAAAGAGGCTAACCTTCTTCTCGAGCTCGAGACACTCGCGCTTGAACTGTGTGTGGAGATCGTTTTGCTTGACCTGTATGCCTTTGAGACCCTCAACGGAGAGCTTGACGTCGATGGGGAGACTCTCGATGTATCCGGAGCTCTTGCCGATGAGAGACGCGAGCTTGTCTTGTACCAGACCTAACATATGTTCTCTAACACCCGCAAGATCAGGCTGGTCATTTTCCTCACCGAGGTCGTCGTCCTGTGGCTCAGAGTCTTCGGTGATATCGGGGACGGTGGGCCTGCTGAGACCGAGGGAGATGGGTGCATGGCTGAGGGGGGTGTTTTGGGGGGTGGGCGCGGTGAAGCTGCCGCTGGAGATGGGGACGTTGGAGGACATGGTGGTGGTTGGAAGGAAAGGAGGTGAAGATTGTGAAAGGATGGGCCGATGATTGCGCTTGATATGATCGACTCTGCAGATTGCCCATTCATCCATTTTCAGGCGGAGTTTTTATACGCCGCGGCAACTCCCGACTTAGGCTCTCTTTCCACCCGCCGCTCGCCATAACCCTATGCCACCACCGGTACTGGTTTCTACCTCGGTTATCTATCTACCTTTGCTTGCAATAATCAAGTGGAAACTGGTTCAGTGGAACGTTTTTGTTCGCGAGTTCGTACTTGCTCGTTAACTGTATTCAAGTGGACTTTTTCAAACAGCCCATTAACGTAGAGGTCTCCTTCGTGGGCTTCTGCTGCGTCCTCCATTGGTAATCTTTATTTTTCAGCACAATCAGTCTCTAACCACTCCATATTGACTTACAAAAATGACCCATTAAACAAAGGGTAATACCTAGGCTCGACTCCTTCATGGGCTTCTTCCGTCCGAATATTCGTCTTTATTTTTCCATCATTGCCAGTACACATTTGATCACACTCGAAGAATTTATAGTGCCAGTATGAAAGTGGGCTAACTAACTACATTGTGCCCTAGCTTCGTTATCGACGTTCAAGTATCTCCGACCATCTGTATTAGACAACCACAGCTGACTCAGTGCGTCGCATTTATTAACTTTAACTCAGTTACAGACGATACAATTCAAGACCCAATAATAAGTTTCATGTGTCTTCATCCTTTATTTCTTTTTATTAACACACTATTAATCACAAATATAGGTCCAGTAACAAAGCGGGATAACCAACTATAATAGCGCCCTGCTTTCGTAATCGAAAGTTCGATTCCTTCAGCGGGCTCGAACTCAACTCCCCTTGCATTGTATTTTTGTAAGTATTCAGAGCTTTCAAGAAAACCACGCCTTACAGTGACTTGTGTCGCATTTCTCAACGTTCTATTATATTACAGTTTCTCCTACACTTGCCATTGTTACTGATGATATGACTCAAAAGACCCAGCAACCAAGTGGTTTAATTGTAGTATCATTAAAGCTTGTTGTGGAAGGCTCGACTCCTTCATGGGCTTCTTTCGCTAGCACACCCCACTATATTTTCATTCGTTGGTACGCAACATATCACAAACTTGATTTAAACTTGACTCAAAGAAAACAAAGGTCCAGTTACAAAGTGGGCTAACTAGCTATATGATTAGTGCCCTGGTTTAGTGATTGACAATATTGATATTGAAGGTTCGACTCCTTCAGCGGGCATTACTGGTCTTCCGAAGTAGTATATCGGTCTCTATTTTTGAAAGTGATTCAGAGTAATCAAGAAAACCACAGCTGATAGATAGTGACTTTTGTCGCATTTCTCCACGTTCATTCACGTTACAATTTCTCCTACACTTCTCATTATCCAACTTGCTGATGATATAATTTGAAGGCCCAGTTACCAAGTAGTTCAATTGCAGTATTATTCAGGCTTATTGTCGAAGGTTCGACCCCTTCATGGGCTTCTTCAAATGATCCAATCTTCTTTATATTTTCCCTTCATTAGTACGCAACGTACCACAACTACGATTCAAATTTGAATCGAATAAAACAAAGGTTTAGTAACAAAGCAGGATATTGGGTGACCTGGTTTCGTAACTGAAGGTTGACTCCTTCAGTGGGCTTTAGTTTGGATATTATACAGCGTCTTACTGTTTTATAAAACTATTTTCAAGAAAACCACCGTTAACAGCTAGTGACTTGTTGTCGCATTTCGCCACGTTTGTTCACGTCATGATTCTCCACTTTTAGTCATCTCAGCTGCTGATGGTAAGGTCCGACGAGCAGTTCGATCCATACTCCAGTATAGGGTAACAGTCATGTAGATTGCACGTTGCCAGACTAGCAGTACTACCATCTGTAACGTTAACTGGAGTGTAATTTCAAATCATATAGCGAACTTTTTTTAGTACCGATTCAACTTTTCAAGATAGGGACACAGAAAATCATACAGGACTTACATACAAAGACAACATATATTTGATGATCTCACCCTGCCAAGGTTTACTTTCACCTACAGAAAATAGGTCCTGGTAGAACAACTTATCTTGAAGTTTTTTGCATTTTTCTCTGTACTCGATCCAAATTTTTGAACAAAGCTTTAGTTGGTTTCGTTTTCAGATATAATCTTAGTAAAATCCAACTCCAAGCTCCAACTTTCAATAGTTATCTCGATGCTCAATATCTAACTAAACTGCTGATGATATGACTCAAACAATAGTTCAATGCATAGTCCTGTATAGTGTACCAGTCAAGATTGTGCGTAGCCGTTGGGCGAGCTTGACCTTGAACTTACCTATTACCTCGTTACTGGACTATATTATCCATGTTAAAGGTAATTGTTTTTTACCTCTAGTATGGTTCTGTGAATTCAACTTTTTGATCTAGTATTAAAGATGTGCGGATCTCACAGAGACCACCAATACTGGATAGTCAAGTTTCTTCTCTTGCCACACACAAATTACAATTAAACAACTGTAAGTTTTCGTCTACATCAAATATATACTGATAGGATAATAACTAGCATTGCATGAGCATCGAAGTACATACAATGATGCGACTTCACTATGGGTAATAATTGGAGGTTCCATTCCTCGATGCTGGAATTCGTTATTTCTGTGAATCCTATGTATAGCTAAAGTGCCCATTTTGTACTTCAGACTCGTGCAAGAAATTAGCGCAGTGTCTGACCTTTTTCTTCCACTGCTCACCATAATCATATGCAACCTCCAGTACCGGTTTATGTATAATACCACGCGGGACATCTATCTACTATTGAGCTGCAGTAAACAAAGTCCAGTAACCAAGTGGAAAAGCTAGGCTATCGTCATGTCGCAATCGCTAACTAGAATTCAAGTAGACTTACCGGAAACGATTTAGTAACCTAACAGTTTAATTGTTGTGTTGCTCAAGTGTTGCTACCTAGGCTCATCGTGGAAGGTTCAACTCCTTCATGGGCTTCTATCGGGATGAAATGGTCTTGTGATTTATTTTTCCTGCATTAGTCACACTAGTAGTACACAATTAATCTTGAACTTGATTTCATTTAGTTAACTCGAAGAGAATAAAGGTCCAAATGTGCTAACTACCTATATTAGGACCCTACTATGGTTCATAATAGAGGGTTTGAATCTTTCACTGGTGAACGAAAAAGCTCATTCACTGCTTCAATTTTAGTACTGCAAAACATAAGTTATCCTTGTCAAATCCTTGTACATTTTCCCTTGAAGTCTGTTTCTGATGATATGATCTGAAGAAAAATTTAAATTATAGTCCAGTTATATAAGGTATATAATGTTCAATGTTCATACCTCAGGTTACTGGTTCAGGTTGAAAACGTCACGCGGAACGGAAGTAAACTTCAAATCACAATCGCCTTTTGCTTTCATGCTGAGTGGCTGTGTTTGGTCTAGTATGGCATAAGCTTCCAAATGAGTCAACTTCAGAATCAGAATCTCGGTCAGCGAGCTGCTTCTAGGTGACTGTCTGAGTCCGACTAACCACCGCACCGGGCACCCAAAGCCAACCCAAAGCCACAACCACCAACTACGTGAGTATTTGTTAGAACAATGCGCTCATACATTTAAACGTAAATTTTAACCTGTGAATTCTAACAGCTAGCTCTGTGACCGATGGCTAATGATTGTTTAGTAATCACTACTACTACCAGTGCTGCGGCTACGATGCCTACGGAGCTCTTGAATTTGATCTTCGACGTGTCTGATGCTAAGAGTCTTGCTCGATATGGTCTTGTCTCAAAATTATGGCTTCTTATGACACGATATCGCGTTTTTTCGGACCTGGAACTCTTCAATCGTAATACCACGAAGAGCTTTATGAAGCTGCTCTCCTCCCCACTATGCACGATTAGTGATGTAGTTACAGGGTTATACATCAAAGCCGACATTGGAAAAATAGAACAACTTGTGCCATTCATTTCGGTGATGACACATGTAATTTCGTTGACCGTTATTCCTCTCGGCTCATTCATTCGACCTCTGAGCAAATCTGCTCAGTCTAGCCTTCAATCATTTTCAAACGTCACCCATTTGGATGTTCGGTTTGACTTCGAAGATTTTGAAGAGATGATTAGATTCATATGTTCCTTCCCTAATGTCCAAGAGATGGTACTTGCGTCCGACTGGACGTCTCCTTATGGTCATGCCTATACCGCTCGCCCGTCTACAAGCTTGCGCGCCCTCACGATTTATACTTACCACAAACACATTATGGACTGGTTCCTACGACTGGAACCCACTCCGGTCATCCCATGTCTCGCACTTCACAGCGTTTCTCTTGATCCGGAGACGTTAGCGGCCGCCCAGAAATATCTTCGAAGTTTGCACCAAGGCTTACGAAAACTTGAAGTTTCGTTCGAAGCACCTTACTTGCATTCCTTTTCAACTGGTAGGTGGCCTGGTATTCACAGAACCTCACAGCCTAATACTAAATAAGAGAACTCAGATTCAATCGATGTGCTTTTTGACATTGGTAGTAACAAGGAACTAAGGGAATTCACAATTGCGATGACCGAGATACCGCCGAGTCTTGAACGAGCATTCGCAAAACAACTACTCAGCACGATTACTTCGAAACAATTGCAAGAGGTCACATTAGAGCAGATCACTATCGATGATTATCCCGACAGCTCGCGCGATTGGTTTGAAGTGGACGAAGTACTCGCTTCCCTATCATCTACCACTACAAGAATTCATATATTAACCGATAGTTCTCCATCCATGGTATCTAGTGCATTTCCCCAGTGCGCACAGCTTGGGTTACTGGTTTGGTAGGCAAGTCTACAAAAAACGGAAGAGCACGGAACGATTAATTACTTCAGTCATTAATAAACAAAATACTACTTAAACAACAGAGCGTATTGGTAGGACATATTGATTCCTTACTTATATCAGTCTGAAGAATGGAAGTATAATAACTAGTTAAGTACATCGTGTTTCCAATTCTTACCTAGGTCTAATTTTGTGTTACTTATTTCCAATAGGTCTGAAGTTAGCGCTCTGGATCTTATCACTGTCAATACGGGGGTTGCCAACGTCCGCAGTAAGTATGCTGAATGCTGTTATTCGGCCTTTTCCGATATATATATAATAAGCAACTCGTAACGCGAACGCTGATGACGGGTTAACGGACCACGGTTACCAGGTATGCGGCTGTTCAATCTAGACCTGTTGCTCGTGGCTAATGTAGTTCTGTGGAGGCGACATAGCAAGCTGAATCAATGTCCTGCAGCATATCTTCCTCGGAAGCTCCAGGATCTCCAATTCTCCGACTTCTGAATGATGATGTTCTCAAGGAAATCTTCTCAACTTTTCTACGTGCATGTGCTATCGAAAACGATGGCTCTCCTCCGACCTTTCGCGACGCAATACTGCTAACACATATCTGCAAGAGATGGCGAGAAGTAGCCGTCAATTTCTCATTCCTTTGGTCCTGGTTCTCCCTTACCATCATCTATCCAAATATCAACTATACGTCTCTACTGCGCTTGTTCCTGCAGCGTGCAGGATCACATCCGCTTTCTTTTGAATTCTATGAATGGCATCGTTCTGAGACGCCTAACGTGACAAATTCTGTTCTTCAATTTCTTCTGGAAAAACACGATCTTTGGAAAGATGTGGATATTACCCTTGCAGGTTATCCAGATGTGTTGTCTGACATCACTGAGGGATATTTTCCAATGTTAGAATCTGTCGCCTTTGTAGCAGATAAAGCTTGGACAGCTGAACAGCGACTTCATGTATGGCGGGTACTTCATAGTTCTCCAGCAATCCAGAAAGTGATGTTAAACGAATTCTGTGATTCGATACCGTGGTTTGATGTCGTTCCTTGGCACAATCTTCGCTACCTCGACATAAATATGTCCATTAATCCCGATGAATTACTTGAAATTCTCAAGTCATGCGAAGAACTGGAATGCCTCAAATTTGGTGGCGACCTTCAAAGTGTCGAGTGGCGGATACCACTACTCGTTGATGTTCCATCACCGATTGTCTTGGCCCGGGTACAGCAAATGTATTTAACCTTCAATGAGCCTATTTTTTTCACGGAGCCGCCGGTGGGCGCAACGATTGGCCAAAAGGTCTTCGAATGGTTCATGAACTCAATTTCAACCCCAAGTCTTACACGATTGGACATATGGCTAAGACGGAAATACCCCCCGGATCCATTTGTCAAATTTTGCAGGGTGTCTGGCTGCCGCCTTCGACACTTCAAGCTCTGCTACGAATATGAATCTAGAGATGAAGAAGCGTCGGAGTGGCTAAGGCTTTCTAATAAGAAATCGGATACAAGACTGTAGCACAGGTATGCACAAACATGTAGGTGTAAGTTGTAATTTCATGCAACCAGACAGGTTTAGACTACGTAAGTACATGAAGCCGAATTTTACGCTTAAGATGGAATGCAGAACAGAACATAAAGATTCAGGCTTGTACTATACTTAAGAGTAAAGTTCATGCTGAATAAAGTATGCTGACGACCTTTGCTCTTGGTATTTAAGCTCCAAACCTTCCCAAGAGGAAAATTCAACACGTTCTGGACGTCTAAAGTATACAGTAGTATTTCCGCCTGGTAGTATCACTTTATCTTCCCTCTGATCTTTTTTTGGTTTTAATTGATTAATGGATACGGTTAAATGCTGAAGAGCTGCGATTCGTGAATCACTAAGATGTGCTTGTCTGCGTGCCGCCAAAATTTCTTTCAAGCCATGCTCTGTGATAGCTGTTATCAAATTGTAATCGAACTCTAGCACTTGGAGTTGTGGGCAAATGGTTTCCGAATAATCCTTTCCTAGAAGAGGGAGCGCACAAAATAGTTCATCGTTGATGAACTTTTGACAGCCGCTCATACGCGAGGCAACTAATATTCCTGACACCCATCTTTTATGGGAGAGCTGGAACGAAGACATCTTTAGACTTTTCAGATGAGGCGTGAGGTGAAGGAGTTGCATCATATCCATTGGGTTTAAAGGCAAAAAAAACATTATCAATGGTGAATATAATATTAAAGATTGCAGGGTATCTCCACAAGCACGAAGTAGTTCTACTGACACCTCTTCGGCCAATTGAATGTGGCTCATAGGGCCGTAGTCGGAAACCTGCAAGTGCAATTCCTTCAGAGAAGGAAGATAGAGTCGGTTTACAAAGTCTGCAGCCTCGGGTGATATGGTCACTATCAGGCTCAGCACTGTTAAATGGGGAAGAGCAATATTTCCTGTACTATGTGACCCCTGTGGGCCACCAACACCCGGCTCATCTGGGAATGAAAATATTTCCAACTTCAATGATTTAAACAAATGACATTGGCAAATTATAACAGTTACGAGATCAACTGATTTATCACCGACATGAGACAAGTCTAAGTTTAATTCTGTGAGTTGTCCCAAGAATCGAGACAAAATACGTGAAGGGATCTGGGTATTAAACCCCCACTGAAGCGTAGTAGAAGTGACACGCGAATTAAATTAAAGGCAAAGAATATCCGTCCACTCCACTGTTGGTACCTGAGACTCGGAACTCATAATACTGGTGTATTGACGAGCAACGTGAAGCTTCTGCAACATTTTGAAGCTTTCGGCTCTAGTAGGTCCAGTTTTGAGTAAATTATATAAAGTTCTGCAGATAGGTAGACGTCCGATTCATACCAGCGTTGGTGATATGGGACCAGGATCTCAATCACGAATTTTATATGTAACTGACGCACTTCCTGCAGAAGAACATCGAAACCATCAGAAGTGAGTCCCTCTTGGCCATGATAAACAGAAATAGATAGAGGGCACGCGCCAGACCTATCTAACCACTGCTTTGTGGCAGTTGCGAGATGATCCATTCTAAGGCACACTTTTTCTTCCTGAAGTGATAAATATCCTGCAGGGGAATACTGGGTCGCGCTAACTAAAGGAAGGGCGATATGAATAGCTGACCATAGCCGTGGTGCTGAACGAGTAATGCTCCTCCATGAGCTGCAGACATGTGTCAACAGCATCGGTGCTTCTGTGGCACTCATACAAGGATTTCGATCAGCTGGAAGGCAAGCCAGAAATATTTCCTCTAGAATGTCCTGACTAAGCCTCCGAGCAGGGGATACCAAAGCTCTATGTTGTTCTGCAAGATCATATAGTTTCGATCTTTTCTCCAGCAGCAAGTCCCACTGTCTTCGAAGTATGTCAATTTCGATGTCAATGTCGCGAATATCGTTATCTGAGGCGTCCAAGAAGTCTGAAATTTGCCTCATTTCTTTGGTTGAAGGAATATAGTTGGTTCCGAGATGCTGTCGCAAGTTGGGTGGAGAATCCATGTGTGACTAAGTATGCTGAGACCAACTTGGGAGAGGAAGCACATTGATTTCATTAGAGACAGTTTGAGATGTAAGATCAGAACCCACTTTATAGCTGACAAGGCAACTTCAAGGTAATAGACTAGAGGAGAGCAATGTCGAAGGAGTTGCTAGAGAGCGAGATGAAGCTGCATAACGTTTACAACGTTTACAAGTATTGACAACCATCGGATCATTTCCGGACCGTCAGATGCCCACTGTTATTTAAGGCGGCCGTTTTGACGCTGAAGCATTCTGAGTCGCCTCACGCGCGCTGCCAGAATTATAGAGAGAGGAAACGGCAGGTACAAGAGAAAGTACCAGAATTGAAGCTGATCCATCTGTCGGCTTTTCGCGTTGTTTATAACTTCCCATGCTTTATTTCCATGTCCCCGAATTAGAATGTTTTGAGGCATTCTAATGAGAAATTGTAGCATTATTGATGAAGCTTTTTAAGTTAAACTCTACGCTCATGCAAGGCACCATAATACAGATTCAGAAAAAGGCCCCGCGGTGAATATCTTCTTTATTAACTAGTAGGTACGGTCTGTCATTATATTATTATACATATCGCCATCTTTATATCGCCCATAGTTCTACATCAAACCCTATCTACACATACGTAGGTTTATGAATCGAACGCTTACGGAAATTAAGAGCCGCACTCGTAGCGGAGCTTTCCACCGAAGACGCGCTGCTAACTACAGTGGAAATGGAACTGGCAGCAGACTCGGCGCTGCTAATTTCCGAGCTGGCAGAACTAGCTACGGAACTGGTTTCCGTGGTTTCCGTGGTACTTGAGGGGGCGGGGGTGGGGGTAATAGTGGTGGTGGAGGTGATTGTCTCGGAAGAGACGAGCGTGCTGGTGCTGGTAACCGTCGTCGTCGTCTCCGAGTCCGTGAGAGTGCTAGTAACTGTGGTGGTCTCACTGGAAGCAACAGTGACAGTGCTAACAGACGGGAAGCTATTATAGGGTGAGATGGTATAGTCGAAATGACTTTTAAAGAAAAAGTGTCACTTACGGGGTGCTTGTGGTAGTAGGTTCAGGGTTGTAATCAGTGTTGATTAAGACCCGGTCGATAACCTGAATGACACCGTTCATTATCAGAACGTCGGGGCGAACGATTTTCGCGCTGGTGCCATTCTGACCCAAGACATACAAACCGGTATCGTTTGAAACAAAGCTGATACTACGTCCGTTGACATTGGTAACATTCTGATTGGTTGAAGCCATCTGCGGAATCAAAGGATCGGTGTATAGGACAGTAGAATAGTCGACAATCTGAGATTTCGTCAGTAGGAGATATTAACGTGGTAATAGGAATGCGCATACGTGAGCGGTTAATAGTGTAGCTATGGCAGTGTCATTTCCTTCAGCGCCTTGAAGCTGTTCCTGTGCAGCTGTGAAGGCATTGTTGTTGGGGACGAAAACGGTCACGCCTCTAATTGACTGCATAATAGACTGAGCGGAGGAATAAGATCCATTCAAGTTGGGCATGGAGATTGGATCGATGAAGTTTTGGAATTCGGTGGCATTGATGGCAGTGAGAGCTGTGGAAAGGTTTCCGGGAGGAATGAGGAATCCTGTGATACCGTAGATGGAAATGTTTTGATACTGCGTAGAATTAACAACGGTGATGTTTTGTCTGTAAATAAAAATATGATTAAGATCAATATCGTAAAGAAAAAACTTCGTAAAAATCAGGAAGCTACGTACTTTTGGTTTAGGAACGTTACGTTGCCGAGCTCCCATGATTTTGTCCACGCTAATTCTTGAGGCTGGTGGCAAGGAAGTTCAGCCCAGTAGCTATCATAAAGAAGAGTTTGCCCAAGTGTAACTTCGGGATAAATCTTCGACTGCAGCTTTTGACCGGTAGAAGAGCTGTTAGACTGAAAAACTGGTCGATGGAAGACGTTATATAGCTCTGAGGCGGTGGAAGTAGCAGTTTCAGTAGCGCTGTCGGTGGTGACAGTAGTTGCACCCTCTACTGTAGTTGAAGTGTCGGTCGGGGGCTCAGTCGTAGCCGCGCTGTCTGTGATCGTAGTCGCACTCTCGATTGTTGAGGTGGATGCCGGGGGCTCAGTCGTAGTCGCGCTGCCTGTGATCGTAGTGGCACTCTCGACTGTTGAAGTAGATGCCGAGGGCTCAGCCGACGTGCTGCCCCCTCCCGAGCCACCGCCTGTGGTATTACCGGCGGTAGTATTACGTAGGTCGCCCGAGAGAAAATGATAACTGATATACTGTGTAATGGTTTCGTTGTTGACGATCATATAGGACGAAACATTATTGACTATCAGGGTGTCAGGTAAGAAAAAATAGGTACCGAAATTTTAAAAAACCTACATGCTTCATCTATCGGGACAAAAAAAGTATAGTTATTACCGTTGGATAGCTCAGCGAGTAACTGTTGTCCTGCTACTGTTGAATTGAGCGAGTAGGTTAAGTTAGCGGCTTGAGTGAAACCAGCGGTCCTGAGCGCATTGGCAAAGCTCTCGATGTCGAACGTTGTCTGAGCAGAGACAGGGTTTAAAGTAGATATACATAAAAGAAAAGCAGGCAATAGGGATAACATTGTTTAAAAATAAGGAAGGAAGAGAGCGGGAAAGGTAAAGGGAGGGGGAGGGGGAAGAAAAAAGACCGCACTTTGTGGTGGAATAAACCGGAGGAGAGTCTTAAATACATACCGTATACTGCAAAACTCAATTACATGGAGGATATGATCGTAGAATCTGAATTCAGAGGATCGGGATTGACGCATTGATACGTAGGTACTAGAGCTTGGTGCCAGTGGTGTCAAAGGCGCGAACGTTCTGTGTAGGAGTTAAAGCTCCGCCCTAATGCCGAGGTCCAAAGCGCCAATATAGCCGCTTATCATGAAACTAATATTTGTGAGTGAAAAATAATTACATAACTAATCCTCCTGAAAAAACTGAACGTGACGTTGTTCTGCTTGCTCAATACCACGACCGCTCTCCTCGTTATCCACAATGGCCCGCCGCTCAGCCCCTACTTCCCAGCCTGCATATCTCCCCCATCCTTCAAAACCCTCCCGTCAGGCAGTGGAGAACCCCAATGAGTCTGTTTTCAGTCGGTAGGTGGCACATGTCATTGGCTTTGGGTCTCAATTGACGAGAGCGCTTGACAGCTTCTTGCGCACCGAGGTCTTTTCACCTGAAAAGCTCCCTGGAAACATCAACGTCGTCACCGCCGTAACCCTCTTTGTTGGAGGCATTGCCGCCGTCCGTACATGGGGTGAGCTGATGATCCCTGCATGAGCATCCGTGTGACACATGTGCACGAGGTAAAATAGAGGTGTCAGGTGTGTAGCAACGTCTTTCCTTCATTCTGAGGCAACTTATACTGGCCTTGTAGATGTGGTTCACCGTTGATGTCATCCGCGCGGATGTCGCTATGGCGTAGTCTTTGGCCTTAGGCCTGTTATATGCTGTCTTGCACCTATTAGACATTAATATGTATACTTCACTCCACTCTCGATTGTGCGACCCCATTCGACGCTGGAAATGTTCCGCTGCAATCCTAGGCTGGTGGGCTCGACATAAAGATGGTGTTGGGTCAGTATGAGTCGGCTTGAATGGAAGCGCTGAGATCACTGTTGTGGTGCTGTGTCACTGCTCTTCATGTTCAACCCAAGAATCCGGACAGTGCATATGATGCAAATGACCAAGGAGGCAAGCCAGCTCGCCGTGTTCTGAGTCAGGGACCTCTGATCTTCTCGCCTCATAGTGCTTGATAGCACATATACAGCTTAAAGGCTACACTTCGCCGCAATCCACTGCTTTCTTATCGCCAGCGACACTATTTTTATCCTCGCCATCTTCTCTAGAGGCCACCGTACTCTAGAGGAACAAGCTCCTGAGCGAAGCAAGGGTTCATCTCATCCCGCCGGACAGCAACCGGCGGAATAGCGTCGTCGCTCGTGGCCAGCCATGCGATGCGACGTCAGTTCTCCAGAAGCTAGGAGGTAAATAGACCTAGATCTATACCGAGCCGCTCCACTGGACGACGTGGTCTATCCATAGAAATAGGGTGCTGGTGTGGCTCAGGGGTTAGCCTCAAGTTTGGTTACAAGGCACGTCCGAGAGACAGATATGTTTGTCGTTTATTTCTGGCTGCGTGAATGGGATCTTGGTGGTGTTAATTAACCCTCTTTTAGAGATGTATCGGACTTCTCCTGCTGCGATATTCTGGGTACTGGCCAATACTGGATACCGTATTCCGCAGTGGATTTCCTATTTGCGATCTCCTGTTTTTTCAGGACTGTGTGATGCTTCTCAGTCTTGAATAGAGCTACATCATTGTTCTTCTCTCCCTGCGATACTTGAGGTTATGTTGTCATCATCTTGAAGTAATTAGTACCAGTAAAAGTGAGCAACGTTCATGATAGGATGACCGCATCATAAATCTCTTTGTCGATCACGTGGTAATACATGAATTTCGATCACATGATCGCGCAAGATTGCCTTGGACTTTGTATTTTGAAGAGGTTTCGCCGATTCGCTCACCACTGAGTTCGATTGTCAGCGTTCCCACCTCAAAAATCTGCGTTCAAGTTCTCATATCCAACCTTTGATCTCAACTACTATCATCTCCACGATTTCACGTTTCCCTACTTGCAATCCCGCCACCCTCGGATCTAGTTTACTGTATACCCACCGCGTTTCTCAGTACGAAGACGTCGAAGCACTGTATCAGCTGAGTGCTGAGCAAGCAGCCGGAATTCACCTGCCAAATTTCTCGGAATCAGCGTGTTTTCACCTCAAAGCTACCTCGAAGGAACGTCTAATACCTCCAGCGAAGGTGTTCCTCCGGCGCCCTTGAAGCAGTGGATCGGTGTGACTATCTGGTGCATTCCCTGTAACACGATGGCTCGCGTCTCCTGACGCACAATTGTCCTTCGACCGTACCTTACCACCACCTCATTTGGTTGTTGAAGGTATGTCGGAATTCCAGAAGAACATACCACCTACAATATTATCCCACAATGATCGGGAGACCTGTGAACCCTCAAACGAAGTTCCCGAATCTGATCCTTTGAACGATGCAATCAGTGCATTACCCCGCATAGTGTGCCCTGTATCTTCTTTGCCTTTCGCAACCGTTCCAGCCGATAGCCTTTTATCTTTCAGACAGGGTTCATGGAGATGTAGATGAGAAAATTATGTGGGTATCGGCGTCATAGCGCTCCGAAGCGCGAGTCTATGGTTAATCACAGTGCATCGTAAGTCAACCTCTCGGGGGCGTGCGAGGATTGCCTTCCAAACATTAACCGCCTGATTGGTACTTTCTCAGTGTATCTAGTGTCTTCGCCGCCGAGCTTATCTGTGGGTATCTCCCCACATTCTCAAATACCCCGCAATGTCTAATCCACTTCATTCCCGGATTTGACTTTTTTTACGGAGCTCGGAAGAGATCTCAAATTTTCTCCGACCGAGATTACATTTCTGACTTCAAGTTTTTGACTTTCGCACAGTGATATCCTCTAGACCTAAGAATCGAATGAATCTGGATCGCTCAAAATCTTGGATTAGTAAACGGACAAATCGAAAGTTGGACAGGGAATTATAAGGGAAAAAGTTACGTTCAAATAATCATATTCTTATCGCCACAATTTCCAAGTATTGCTAAATTGCACCCTCAATCTCGCTCTGTCTCTCAGGTACCCGAATCCTCAAATTTCTCACTATCGTCCGCGATGACGTTCGTGCAAGCTGACAAGACCACTATCTAATATCTACACCCTTGAACAAAAGATTTTCTGCTATTTTTATAACTATTTGATGGCAGGTAAACTTTCCATCCTTGTGTGCGTATGGGTCCGTGGTGGTCACATTTTGCATCACCTCCTTCTAAACGTACACGAGAACCACTCGGAGGCTTTTTGACCTTACGCTCTCTGAGACACTCATGAGAGTCCCCAGTTTCCCGTCATTGTCTTATTTGATACGCGCTTCAAGGTCTGCAAAGCAAGCTTAAAGAGTCTTCCCGTGAGAATTGGACTGGGGAATCATTTACGTGACCTTGTCGAGTCAGGTAAGTTGTATAGATGCCGAGCTTTGAAATACTTCCTTTTCATCGAAGAAGATTGACCAAAATCTACGAAATCGTATGTGTAACGGTGGGTTCGGAACCGGCGTTGAACTCCGAGGAAATCCTCCGCCTGTCATCCCGGTTTTTCATGGAGGTTGGAGGTAGGTGGCAAGCATATATTTGCTTGTTTCCTTTCGATGTGTTTATTCGACATTGGTAAGTAAATTAAAGCCTCCAATCACCGATTGAAAATCTACATTTTCACTTCGAAAAAAATAGATCATATGCAAGCCCATTGTGACGTTATATTTCCTCTTTAGAGAACTCATACGTGTCTTCTTGAAGTTCGTCAGTGGGATGTATCCTGGACTTCCTGCAATTTAAACGAAGTCATTTTGAAATAACTTCACCATTTTCATATTCGTTTTAAAGTCTTTTGCATTACTTATCATCCTGACTGTCGGACAACTCATGATTCTTCTAATTCAGTGGACTTGGCACAAGATACGACATAGTTCTAGCGTGCGGTCTTGTTAACGTTTGATGAAAAGTTCAAAAATCATCGATGCGGCGAATTTTCGGGTTGAGGCGCAAAAATGTCGCAGTGAGTATTTCTTCCACTAAATGATAATCTCAATATTACTTGTTCAGTCCAACCAGTCCATTTACCAGCTCAAAACTTTCGTTCTTCAATCTAGTGCTTTCCCCCCTCCGTTCTGCCTAATTAAGTAGTCTCTAGTGATTTACGGGTCTCCCATGTCATATCTACTGAAATCCCGGCATCACAAGATTCAGAGATATCAGGTATGCCAGCCTACGCGGATCTGTACGTTTTTTTTACGATACTTGGCTAATATTTACCTGCTTATCTCCCCGAAAGTCCCCAAAAGCCCTGTTCCAGAAACGCGGGGATCATGGCGCTCCGATTTGTTAGCTAGATGTGTCCTCGGTGTTCTCCATCGAGACATCCGTATGTTACAAAACAGTCCCATCTCCCTCGAGGTGGCCCGAATATCCGACATATGAGATCGATGTGACTTCCAGCATTCAACCGCGCAACACGCTCGGACAGCATGTATGAAAGGTGTTCTTTCCGATGGTGGTACTCTGGAGATACGCGCTGACAGTCGCTAATAGCTATCATAAAGAGAAGTTGCGACGATTGCTTGCGTTCAACGGGTGTCACAAAGATATCGATTTTCGGTGCCGTATTTTATTCGTCAGCCGAACCTCAAGGCCCCGGGAAAAATGCTCTCGCGGTCCGCATTAAACCACTGTCCATCTATCTAGCGACGTCGTAGGGTTCTCTTGTGACCTCATGTCCAGTACCCCTCATGACCTGATGGCCTGGGGGGCTCCTGGGGGGCAGGCAGGCTGTGCAGCACATGAGAATTTCGTCAAGAGCATGCCAGAAAACCTTGTTCTCAGACGCATTCTCCCCATGACATCTGGGGCAGTGGGGTTCGTTCTCCATGTCAAGTTCACAGGTTTGATCCACCTTACCTGGGTTCAGTCATGATTCTCAAAGCTCAGTTTGGCCCTCCGTCGATGATGCACCGGAACCTTGCGTCTTCGAGAAGAGTAAGTATCACGGCCGGGTGGTTCTGATACTTCGTTATCACAAGACTACACCTGCACGTCAAGGTGGGAGGATTCTGTTACAGATTCTTTGACAATCGGTTACCGAAGCGAAGTCTTTTGAATGATCCACTGACTGACTGACTGACCTGTAACTTTGGCGTCGGTTCGGAAAGGTGCCGGACGTAAAGATCTCGTTCCACTCTTCTGTAGGTGCCACTCGAACAAGGTAAGCCACCATGGAAACATCGAGCTAGCCTGAGGGGTCCTTCGCGCTCCCCAGGTAAAGGCCTGGAGTAAGTGTAGATGTAAAGGATGCAAAACTCCTTCTGCTTGATCGCGAGCTTCGCGAGACACTAGACTTTTGTCGTCCCTTGATTCACGTAAACGTTTTAAAGTTGCCTTGTTTCTGTCTCTTCATTAAAACAACGTAAATCACTTACAAGGAATAAAGAACGCGTCCAGTGTGAGTATGTAAACTCTGATTGAACTCTGATGTGAATTTTAACTTTCCAACTATAATGAGAACGTACAGGAACGCGCCCTGGACTACGGCACGTACTACATCATAAAATCATCATACAGGCGAAGTATAATTACAGTTTGGGTTTGATCATATGCACGACGCTAGCGGGATCGAGAACACCTTGGGGGTAAGGCATTATATTGCCTCTAAGGTGTTCAAACCCGCCATCAACAGGTAAAATTTGACCAGTAATATACGAGGCGGCATCACTAAATAGGAAAACGGCGGCATTTGCGACGTCTTTCACATGACCCTGACGACCCGCTGGATACGCCCCTTCAGCTCTTTGCTGAGTCTTTGGCGTCAAGCGATCCATGCCCTCTGTACCAGAAATAGGTCCTGGTGCAATGACATTCGACCGAACACCGTGAGGCCCTTCCTCGACAGCAAGTACAGCAGATAGAGAATCTACACCTGCTTTAGCAGCAGACACATGAGCCTGATATGGTGTTCCTAGTCGACAACTCAGGGTTAGCAGGTCAGGTCTTACCGATATACGACTAGACGTACCATTATAATGGAGAGTAGCACTGACTTGAATATAGGCTCCTTTCGACTTCCTTACATGATCAATTGTGGCTTTGATAGTATTATAGGTTCCAATCTTCAAAATTGTGTTTAATCATCGTCTTTTCACGAGGTCCCATTCAACTCACGGTATCGATTTCAATAACTGTCTTGAAAGCATTTTCCGACATACCAGATATAGGAGCAAGGAAATTCCCAGCAGCACCTTGGATGACAATGAAATAAAACTCTGGCAATAAATTCACCAATATGACATACCGCAAATGACGAAGTCAATTCTGCCAAATTTCTCAATCGTTTTTGAAACTGCTTCCTTCAAAGTGGCAGGCTGTCTCACGTCAGCTGAAACTGCCAAACACTCCCTTCCTGTGGCTTCTGAGAGCTCCTTTGCAGCCTGCGTTAAGCGATCTAACCTTCAAACGAATGAAGCCATTAACTTCTACTTCCTTCTCACGAGGCAAGACAAAGAACCTACTTCCGCCCCACAATGGTAGCATTAGCACCATGACGCATCTAAAAACTGAGTGAAATTTTTGCTATTTCAGTTCTGGGAACCTAACTCACGACTGCTTCCGTCATGCCACGACAAATACCAGATCCACCGCCAGTGCAGAAAAGAACCTTCCCCTTGAAGATATCGGGCTTAAAAACAGACAAAGAATCCACGATCGGAGCAACATATTGAGTGGGGGCCATGGTACGGATAAACGTGGGTATCTGGTGGAAGTTGACAAGGGGAAGGTGCTGGTAAGTGGAAGGAGAGGAGGGCGCTTTGCAAGTTCAACGACTTACGAAGCGGGGTCGGTTATCCGGATGTTTAATTTGCCGAGCAATTAGCTTGTTATCACGTGCGCGTGTGATTAGGTGGGAGGGAGGCGCTTTGAAGTTTTTGAGCGCTTATTAAAGTTGACCAGGTACTCATTCTAAAGAAAGTATGTCAATGTTGATAAGTGCACGTACCGTCTATCTCACGTTCTCTTTTACCAATTGATCACTTTGTAGTCAATCCTCCCTCTTATTGGCGTTTTATTTTAAACTGGCCCTTATTCGAGAATCAACAAACACCAAAGGAGGGATGTCATACTCAAGCCATTCACCTACAAAAGGCTCGCATTGATCATTAGCCTCCGAGATTCTTAATGATCTTCATGGTACAGCTGGAACGCTTTCCGTGAGATTTCATAAGGCACCAGCGTAGAACGTCGAATCCATCCCTTCTTTACGCTGAAAACAAATCCAGACTTTGGATTACAGCGCGAAGAAAATCAGGTTCTTTTATTTACATACGCAACATCGATGCCAGCTAAAAGATTACTTGCATACAGGGTCATTACATTACTCGTAATCATTAGCAATGACACTCTTTTCGGGAACAGCTTCTAATAACGCAACAACAGGAACCGCAGGCTTCGATCTTGGTATGAAGGCTTCTACGTTGATGCTATTTTGAGTTTTGGTCCGACAATTCTCCCGTCAAGAGGCTACGTCCAACTGCTCAATTCTCGATGATCAAGTGTAGGTCGTGCATGATATATCATTGTATCACTAATCGAGATGTCTACATGCTGCTTCGATGTTCTTCCATGGCACCATGAAGGCGGTTGTAATATTAGCATGTGCCTGCTTGATCGAATCGAGGAGTCTGGCGGACCGGTGAATGCTGGTATACGGTTGTCCTTCCTTACTTTTAGCTACACTCCCTGAGATCTCTTAAAAAGAACTTTGAACTATAAAGCAGCTAATAGATGTATTTTCATGGTCGATGTACAGTGCTGTGGGCTACAGTGAAATGTGCATGAGAAATTATTATACAGACAACGAATGACGCGCGAATACCAAAAGACCAAAGAAAAACGACGAAAAAACAATATACGAATAATAAAATAGCTTAAGCACAAGAACCGACAATATCTAAAGCGAAAAAAATATGAAAGCGTTGTCCGTCGATATTTAATGAATGCGGATCGAGCGACTAAAAATTGCTGAGTTTTTCTGTCGACGCCCACTGATACGAGTGAGCGGCTGACGTTGTGGGCGAGCCGGTGGTAGTATGAATGGCCTGAGAGTAGCTCGAGATGGATTGGATGTTGGAAGGAACACGAACGCTGTTCGAGCGCGATGGCATATATGGAATCACGTACTCTTTATGGTCGGAGAAAGGAACGGAAGAGCCAACAGGTGGAGAAGTACCCAACGTCGGGCTGTTGTAGTCTCTCCCATTTAAATACGGGGGGACTGACCGCATGCTCTGCACGGGACTGCCGTAGGACGACGACGACGAAGTTCCCTGAGAACCAGTCTCAGAAGCCTGGCCATAACTAGAAGGCGAGAAAGAATTATAACTAGGAAGAGGGTATGAGCCGGCCATGGACGTAGAAGAACTTGTCGAAGTGTTGGTCCATGAAAATTGTGGACTTGAAGAGAAGGACTTGGAACCGCTTGTCACTTGCTGATTGTTGGCGGGGGACCACATACCGTGACGTCCATGCCAATTGTCAGAAGAATTCAAGGACTCAGTGCCATATTGAGACGCTTCAGGCTGGGCACCAAGATATCCATATCCCTGCAAATTATGACCCGGCTGGTGCATGCGCGGGGTAGGGAGAGCGGCTACAGAATGATTCAAACGTTCGCCGTTGGATGAAATGGATAATCTGGCGTTAGGCGTACCAGCTGAACGAAAAGTACTCTCATCCGGAAAACTATAGTTTCCGTAAGTTTGCGGTAGGTCGGCAGCCGGGGCACGCGAGAAACGTATATCTCTGCTGAGATCGAGATGGCCTTCGTCATCGACTGGCGAGATTTCTCCGGGATCGGCGTTCCCCGCGTAATCTTCCCCTCCGTCTGATACATGGAGGCCATCTACAGAGCGAATGCTGGAAGAATCAGCACGTCGTCTCCTGCGGGAGTTGTTGGGACGGCGACGATAAACGTAGTCGGGGTATTTGGAGTTAAAACTATCCTTGAGCTGTTTTGCAGAGTCGAGATAAAATTGCTTTTCTTGCTGTGGGACGTAAAAAGTATCAATAGCTTTGTTACGTATAGGGAAAATTCCCACTCACCGACGGCATAGAATTCCACTCCTTGGACAGTATTTTGCTTATCTCTCCGGTCCGCATGGACTGGTTCTCTGCCGAAACCTGAGGCCTCCGACGACGAGCAAAAATCATGAAGGCGTTCATGGGACGCTTGGGAGTGCCATCGGCGTTGAGTGTCTGGGATATGAGGGAGGAGTTGTCGTCTGTGGGGGTGGGGACGCGGTGAGTGGGTGGGTCATGCGCAGCTGGTGGCAGAAAACGACTTACCATCGATGTCGCCCTCGCCCTTTACACCATCTTGAAAACTACCGTACGTGCCATCCTCCGAGGTAGGAGATGGATGGTCTTCTCTGGATTCTGAAGGAGTCCTGATGCCGAAACTGGTACTCAGTACGCCGTTTGAAAGGCCATTCACTAGTGGTTGGGATGATGCGTAGTGGGACATGTTACAAAGTGGGGGGCGCAAGAAATCGGTATTGAGTTGGTGCTGAAATAAATGTCAGGGATCGATGATGAATAGAGTATGATCGAGGGGGCTGACTTGTGTGACTACGTCGAGGGAGAGATCGAAATAAGGAATAGGAAATAATGTTGACGTTGGGGGTGGATGACGGTCTGACGGTGACCTATGCGCCAGCTGCAAATTGAACTTGGTAGAAGTAAGTGTTCAAAATAAAGACTTGCTGCTGTATGCGTGTGTTGCTGGATCACCACGGTGAATCATCGAGTTCGCGGAGCTGGTGACATCGCTTCATCAACCCTTTCTGCAAGTCTTTCACAGGCACCGTACGGTCAGCGGATTTCCACCCTTCGAATCTTTTTCCGATATTTTTTGATTTTCTCTGGGATATCTCTGGGTTTCCGCCTTTGTCACGCCCGATCTCCCTCTTCGCACCACTTGACCCGGAGCTTGGGATTCTAAAACCAGTTAGGCTAGCACAAAAACAGAAATACCATCCTCAAGCGCACAAAACCCCAAAAGTCGTATCAGCAATCCCTCGTGATGTTTCAAGAAGTGCTGTGCCTCTGACGGGATTTTCCAGAAGATTTGTGGCGCCGTTGCAAAGGATCCTTGAGATACTTCTCGGCTACCCAAGCGCGCGCGCACAGGGACAGCTTTTTACACACATTCTCAAACACACCCGTGGGCTCTCTGAGCTTTGTCGGACTTTCTGAGTGGAATTTCACGCAGCGCGAAGCTTGTCGGACGCTTAAGCCGGTCGAGGGTGCTACGGCCCTGTTCCCGTCGCCGCATTCCGGGATGTGTATCCCCCGGTCGATCAGATTCCTTCCTTCTATCATTCGACACCAGATCTGAGGCAAACGCGTTCAAGAAGGGACGAGCCTCAACCCTGGTCCAGGTTCCCAACTTTCCCAAGCATCCATCCCCTCTTCCTCTGATTCCATGCCCGTTATGCCCAAAGTCAGTGTGAATTTTGCGCGTTGATACAATCATCTCCCAGTCCTCTCCAATGTGTATTCTTATTGCTGAAATACAATGAGAGCGTGAATTCTTATAAGCTTGTTGACTTTCTAAAAAATCGGCCAGCTAGCCTCCTTAGCGTGCGTTTCATTTTGCAAGCGAAGAACGAATCTAATCGAGATAGGTACCTACGCGTCCCCGAACAAAACGGCGTTCTCAAAGTTGAAAGTCGCTCCACAGGCAACAACTGCCAATTATTAATGCCATATATTCTAGCAAATTTCTTCGTACCAGTAATAAGGATTCAGAAAAAAGGGCGCGAAAGTTAAAAACATTCATGATTATCCATCTTCCTCTCTTTCCTTTTCTTAAAGCTAACCACATGGGCTTTGTGATAGAAAATGTTTGGCACAGCAAAGTTGTCCATATACGTAAGATCAACACCGGAGTGCCATGTACTGCCTGATCTATCTCTTGCAACAGTTGTTAAGAGTCATGCTCATATATGTCGATCACCAAAATATTCATCAAAGCACGTCGATGCTCAGGGACAAGCAAGGTCCATGTCTGATTGGTGTGTAAGCCAATCGAGATCAATAGGTGTGGGGAAAGGCTTCGATAGGCGGTTGAAACTGTTATTCTTAGGAGGAAGGCCAAGAAGAATGTCGTAACGAAAAAAATTAGTGTTTCTTTGCGCAAAGTTGGCCGTGAAGGCATCAACGTACGGAAACCGGTACTGAGGTCGCTATGTACGAGCCTATGGAAGCCAAAGATCAATGATAGGGTACAACAGAGGATACTGTTCCGCCGTAAGAGCTAGACCCATAAGTACAGGGAATCGGAACACCGATAAGTATAGTCAGGAAGTGGCGGACAGTTCTTCGTCGTGTGGCGTTGCGTAGATGTTCTGGCAGAAAGAGGGCGCGGGTTTCCATCGTAGGGTTGTGCAAGGGCTGCGACAAATGGCTCCATCTTTGCTGCGTTTGGATGATATCCGCGCGTCCAACGCCAATAGCTGCCGTGGGGTCTTGTCCCTAAGGCGCCCCTTGGCCTCTGAAGCATAGAGCTAAGTTTGACGTCTGTAACGTGGTATACGGTATGAACGTCGTCATATGTCCGAGTTGAGTTGATGAGCGTTGGATCTTGGAGAAGGGTATGAATTGATTATTGAACAGTTCGGGGCCGGAAATATAGCCCGCATCACTGAATGAAAAGTGAAGTTCATATTGTGGTAGCCAGTAATGATCTGTTAAACTCTGCATGAGAATAACATCTCGTGCCCAGGAAATTCGGTCCGTCACAAATGGATCTAGGATATGGAGCGCTGAGATGTGCTGGGTCTGGAAATACTATCCACAACAAAACATAGCAAGATCTTCGATGCTTTTCTCACATGATACCTCCATTCCGTATTTATTACCTGAAAAATAGTGGAAGTCAGCGTACTGGATTCGTAGTTAATTATTATTTATGGGTAAGTGTAACTGACCATGAATCATGAGTTTGAGATGCAACATTGTATGGTGTTGAAGTTGAAAAAAGTGGAAAGAACAATGTCACCCCGATGTCGAAGCCATAATTAGGGAAGGGGGGAAATGTTCCCCATAAGCAACTACCTATCTAGTCGCACGCCCCTAATTGGCACCTTGGGTTTGACCCTAGTGGTTTCGGGACACGGACGCCTACGAACAAGGAATCTAAAAAAGGAACCAAGAAAGTGCAAGAGTCCTGTGGTAGGGTGCCCGACAATAGAAGTCGTTGCTAGGTATCGTAATGGCAATATTTGCGCACTCTTCGACGAGATACCGTTGGAATCTAGTCCTTTAGAGGCTTTCGACAATCAAGACAGATGAGCGTAAGCTTCGCTGAGGGGTTTCAGAATTTCAACAGTCAAAGAGCACAGAAGATTCAGAGTTGGGCGGAGTGTGTATTAATTGAATATCGAGTATTCAGAAAGCGTGGTTTCCGCGTGAGTTAAACGTGAAAATGAAAAACAAGCATTGAAGCGTTCAGACTTTTCGGTGAAAACTGATGGTGTCAACGATCGATTATCCCTCACACTATTGTCACGATGTTACGTTGTCACGCTCGATATTCCCACAATCGATCATCGATCATGCAGGCTGCCAGAGGTTCAAGCCCCTCTACTCACGCCCTGGTTAGAACTTAGATTTCTATACAGTGAGAATGAAGGACACACTTACAGACGCCAGTAAGTGGCAGTATCTAATCCAGGAGTGTTGGTAGCTTACTGCGAGCGCCGAACTTTAGATTTTCCCCGCACTGCTGATCTACGCGTATATCACCTGGCACTGCGCACTGGAGAGGTGGCCAATAGAATTGTGATCGTTTATTGTCGTGGGTAACGACAACAACTTAATAACACAATTTCCTTCTTAGATTACTGTTGGTGCCCCTTCGAGGGCCAACGCGATTGCTAAATATCTTGATGCTAGTCCGAAGTCCTTTGTGCTCACGTCTGAGAGAGGATTTATGACTATTACCGGACGGTATAAACAAATTCCTATCTCTATTGTCAGTATCGGAATGGGGAGTCCGAACTTGGATTTCTTTGTACGCGAAGTTAGGGAATGTCTTAGCGGTGACATGGTTGTTGTAAGGTAGTAAGCTTTCCTCCACGAAATCCACTGCGACTCACCTTTAATGACTAAAGGCTTGGCTCTTGCGGCGCTCTGATCGATATTCCCGTGGGCTCAGTTGTAGTTCCTAAGGCTTGCATTGCGATTAGCCGTAATGTTGACTTCGACTTCGTGAATCCAGAGAGCTCGACGGAACCTTCTTATCATATTAGTAAACAGGTATATTCGAGCGGTAAAATCGTGACTATACACTGACCTTTCCTAGGTCTCTGCTGATATGAACCTTCATGACGCGGTAGAAATTCATTCCTCGTGTTTAGCTCGTTCCATCATAACCGCTCGTTTATCACTTAGATCTATGAAGCCTTAGAAGCCACTAAGCCGAAGGATTCATCAGTACCTATTCTTCCGGGTGTGGTTAACGCTTCCGCCGATAGGTGCGTATCTAGAAAGTAGCGACCGGCAGCGAAAGAGCATTAACCCCTTCGACAAGCTTTTACTCTTCCCAAGGAAGGCAAACATCGTTCCCTGATCACAATGAACACCTCCTGGCCGAGCTTCGGTCTTCCACAGAAGACCTGACTACCCTAGAGGTTAATCACAGTAGTTTAATTTCAGCGAATCAAGCGTTTACCTATTACACCATAGATGGAAACCTTTCATCTGTACCACCTGGCATACTGCTGGGGTGGTCGTGCTACATCGAGGAAAAGCACCCCTCCGCCACCAACCACCACGCCTGTCAGCCCGTCTATCTCGCAGTCACACCCTGCCACGCAGGAGGTACCAGCTGCCAAGGCTTCATCTTCCAATTCGGTTATTAGGGCTGCTGCTGCACAGATGGTGTTTGCCTCGAGGACTTCGCAAGACTTTATCTCTCCCCAGCAGGTGGCTGAAACTGAGGATTGGACTGGGAAGGTAAGATAGAGGCTTTGGGTACTGCGAGTGATTCACTGTGCTGACGTTTTCGAAGGCGGTCTTAGAGGCTCTAGCAGGCTTTGAAATTCTCGTTGAGGTAAGAGTTACTCTCGAGGTTGAATTCTTAAACTTAGACTCGTATGTCATGACTAACGGAACCCATCTTTTTCAGCGCCTTCATGACGAGAGGGGTAGTGTCTGGGAACTCACCAAGTAGTCATTTTATTAACGGACTCGCATACGTATACCAGAATTATAAATAAGGAGCGGAAGGAAGGATACCAGATACCAATTCCATTATGTAGTGTAGTAGATTTTTTTATGTATGTTGTCGAGTTTTCGAGTGGACGGCGAGCAAATCTTTGTTGGCGAGAAGGTGGGAGAGACTACAAAGAATATCGTAACTTCGATGCGCCAGAAGCCACAAGAGGCATCAGACCCGTTGGAAATTATTTTTGTACTCGTAACTGGGAACGTTGAGGGGTTCCACGAGTAGCAACCAAACCGAGATCTGCTGTAAATGATTGTGATTGGCACAATAATTTGGCACACACACACAACTTAAGGTTGGTGCCCTTAGACGCAGAGGACCGGGACCACTGTATTGGCTACTACTGTCATACTGACCGTGACGTTTCATTTTTTTGTCCGCTCCAAACGACATTCAAAACACCTGCGTCCAGTAGAAGCCAAGGCGTCTTCTTGCATCTTTCCCTTATGATGCACTTGCAATTTTTTTAACCGTACGTAAATAGTCTGAGCTGGCGGCGAAGAGAGGAGACCAAATGGTCAACTAGTGCTACACTTGCAAAATTCGTCTTGCACGGTTCTACCGCCGGAAAAAAAGCGCATCTCCACCTCAGCGCTGGGGTGTCCCTGACGGCGAAGTTTCCGTAGAGGTCTGATTACTCTTCACATTGACCTTAGAATTTTCATCCTCCTTGCCTTTCTGAGTGCCCGAATCATCATCCGCGTGATTTCAATTTCACTCTCGACCATCTGAACGAGTAAGTAGCGCTGAGTAGCGACAAGGCGCCGTTAAAGGTATTGACATGATACCATGTTGGCGACATCTATTTTGACCTTACCTTCCTTTCGCTCTTCACTGTCCGCATGAGCAGCGTACTCCGAAAGGATATGCCCTCCAATCTAGAGCAAACTTTAAAAGTTTGACAGCACCTGGCCTTGTTTGATACTTCCTTCAGGAGCTTAATGACTCCGACTACGGTCGCCTCTAAACAATCCATCAATCTTCTCACAGGCTTTACTCCCACCAGAGTCAGAGGAGGAAGCAGAAACCCAGTTTTTTGTCTAGAAACTGAACAAGGCAGTACGCCCCCCGGTACTAGGAAGCACATAGCACATGGAACTGGGCGCCGTTGAAGCTGGCTTTCGCCTCATTTGAAGGTTTCGACACTGGGAAAGAAGCTTCCGCAGTATTTTGGCCGTATATGTTTCGCTATCTTTCAGGAGAAGTAGCCTGGAATATATGACGTTTCCGGACGTGGAAGGGGACACGACAGTGGTCACATTCACCTTGATATCCGCTCGTCACTGCTCACGCCGCTTGTGAGGGGGCTGTTCACCTCAAGGTCCAGCTTCACAAGTCGTGTGGTGCGTCGATTAAAGACATACATCAATCAACAGACGTCTCCTGAGCAAAATGTAACTCCATTTTGTATCCTTGAGGACTTCGATTCTGACAACTTGAGAAGTAGAGACGGATGATACCTATATTTAACTTTATTGGGGCAAGACATCGCACGACAGGACCGAGTTTGTCAAGGTGAGTTCTCCGAGATAAGGAGTACGCGTGAGGGTAGCTGACTTGGAGACTTGGATTACTTCCGCAGAATGTAGCTGTCCCGCATCGGATAACCCTGCTTGAAAGGAAGATGAATTCCAGCAGGCGTTGGAAAGGAAAGGGAGAGCCAGTCCGTCAAAGATGGGATTTTGTCCGATCGCAAGATTTAAGGCAGTGTAGACGAGAAGATCATCTGAAGAGCGGGGTTCACCGGATTTTTACCCACTCGCATTGCTAGGTGTCATGTTACTCGACGTTGAAAGAAATTCCACCCACTTTTACGGTCGAAAGTCGTGTCGAAGCTGAAAATATTTATGGCCCATCCGTTCAGCTACAAGATCGCCTTCATTAAACACCTTTCGCGGTTAATATTCAGGAGGCTACCATAGTGTTTAAAAGTTAAATCGATGTAGGACCGGGAAGGCTTTCTCGAAGATATATATCGAAGTCGAAGAAATTCGTCATTCAAACCTCGGTCCGTTTTGCGGGTCTGCTGCATCAAGAGCCTTTCCCAAGTAACAGCCAGAAGATGACCGTATCATTTAAAACGTAGACCCAAGAATGGCTTCCTCAAAAGACATCGAAGCCAAAGTAATTCGTCGTCCAACCAGTCCAGCAATCCTGTTACTTCCAGCATCTGTCCTTTCCTTTTATCTTCGAAAATACGTACCCATCCCAAGGATATTCGTTACCTAACGCATTAAGTAAGTACACTACATCAAATTCCTTTAGCTGGTAATGATTAGGAGGCCACTGTAGCGTTTAAAGGTCAAATAAAACCTGGCCCACGAATATCTTTCTTGAAAAATACATTCATCTTGAATTTGCCATCTGATACGTGCCACAAGTTTGGTTCGTCAAGTAGCTATCGTACCGCTCGGAATCTAGAGCCAATGGAGTAGACGTATAAAACCCAACGAAATCCTGCAACTAAGCAGCACAATGGAAGGCTCCCAATATCAAGCATATTTTCCTTGGTAACGAACAGGAGGGATACCGTATGAATTAAAAGTCTTCCCTGAAGAAATCGAGTACGAGTTTACTTGTTTCCGAACCTGGTTAAAGTATCAGATAGATCAAGTAGCGTTTCGAAGGAAACGACCGGGAGGTTATCTTGTCATTTAAAACGTAGACGCCAGGACACAAGCTTTCTGGAAGAGACACCAGCGGGCTGACGAAATTCGTCATGTGGGAGGATGGCTTCGAAGACAATAGCAGAAGCAATTCGTTGCCCAGCTAGTGCAAGTTCTCCATAGCTAGGAGGATATTGTACCGTTAAACACAAGGAAGCCGTCCTTGATAAGAAAAAGGAATCCGATAACAAGCACTACCTCCACGCCAAGTTCGTTACACCAAGCCACTTCGAGGGCTATGACGAAAAGGTTGAAGTACTGCTTTAATCGTAGACAAAAGATAGATTCCACGGGGGAAGTTATCGAAGCCTGGGAGATAGACCGCCACACCGTTTAAAACGTAGATGGACCCAAGGTCGGATTTTTACATTTCTTTTGTAAACCAAAGCTTCAGCTCCTGTCAGTCAAGTATGAAGGGAACTACTATCCAAGGTCGTGAATACAACAAGTCGAGGCTTTTCCTACTTCACAGTATAGAATCTGTTGGAAATTCAGGATGGTGAGAGCAACGCCCTTTAACAGGTGATGCGATTAAATATGTTGAGTGATTACAGGGAAAGCTGGAGACTGCTGCAACTGATCACATATCCATTCACACAACATCCAAAAGCGTTGCTCTAGAGTAAGGTCGTCAGGTAATAGAGCAGTTCTGGTGGCAGCGAAATGGGGGACCTCCTAAACGGCTTTCTGTACCTTGAATATTTTTCCTTTTCTTTCCGCTCATCACGATCCGCTGGTTGTTGCTTACTCCAGCCCCGTCGGCCGCGATAACAATAAGCAGGCTGTGATATACCTGACTATGATGCAGAGATATGCGAAGCGATTCGATAGGTCGAGAGACAGTCGAGGGAGTTGTTTCTCAGAAAAACATGCGGTTGTGGATCGTGGTAGACGCGCTCTGGGTGGCAATGTGACCTCTGCGTGACGTTAATAAGCCACGTGGGTTTGGCCATCACTGCCACCACGTGGAAAGATCCATGCCAGTGCGAATTGTCTGACCGCCACACTTGAGCGCAACCTTTAACATTGAACTTGAACTTGATCTCTGGAGCCTCTTGGCTATGGCACAACTTCGTAAACTTGACATATAGCTCAGATAATGTCAAAATATCTCATTTTTCTTGCTTTAAAGCTGTATATAGCCCCTAGACGGGTGCTGGAAGTGGTGCTAAATGCGGGCCAGGGAAATTTCGGATATAATTGCCACCGTCAAATGACGAGTCTATTTTCTTTGGCGCTTCTTCAGCTCCGAGCCAACACATGGTTGCAGATGGCCATTCTTTCCATGACGGGGATACATGTCTGCATTTCCTGGAGGTTACGCTCAAGTAAGTCATCCAGTGCGGATATGATGTGGAATTTAACATTTTCCATCGAATAGTGCAACGTGGTCTAGGGCAAGATAGCTAGCGGTATCATCAGGAAACAGGGGCGCTGTGCATCGTGGCCGTACTAGACTCTACAGGATACTTTAATTCTAATTCAACTTTGATTCAACTAGCAACGCATTCCTCTATGCTGCACCTTACAACCAGGATAGAGGTTACTTGCACATTAACGGATGCATTCTCTGCATTTCGGAGGTTTCTGGTATGTAAGAAGAGGAAACAATGATTGCCCATAGGCACCCCAATTTTGATGATAAAATGCGGGGGTCGATAATAACCTTCCTCGGCTATACGTGAATGGGCGGAATTCAGGTCCGAATCGATTTAGAACGCCTTTACGAAGCTTTACGAACACCTGACGGCGATGTGACATCAGCATAAAAGGGATCCCTCTGCATTCCCGATGATTCACGGGTCTCCCTCTCAACTTCTACCATGCGTTCGTTCTCTGTCGCCTTGTTGGGAGGACTTCTCTTCCAAGCAGGTAAAATTTCTGCGAGAGCTCCCTCTGGTTCACAACTTCAGCTCGTACCAGAGAGCTTTATTGTTACCGATGACGTCCCCACGACAAAGTCCCTCAATGTTTCATCATGTCCTGGTATGTAAAAAACTTCCATGCTAAATGTAACTTGGTTGACCGGTGCCGCTTCCCAGGATACACTTTGAGTGGCTTGAAAGAGACAAAAACAGGTCTAACGGCTCATCTAAGCCTTGCTGGACCAGGATGTAACGCATTTGGGAGTGATATAACTAATTTGACGATCCAAGTGACTTATGAGACTAAAACCCGGTATGTCCGTCCGAATTCCCCGGTCTTTTTTATACTATTCTTTGCGTCTATGGCGCCGAGTTAAACGCTCCTATTCACAGGCTGCACGTAAATATCTTCGACACCGACGATAAGCAGTTTACGGTCCCACAGACCATTGTCGAACGTCCTGCACCACCTACGGCGTCTTTCACGAAAAGCTCCGACCTCGTGTTTAACTATGAGCCATCACCATTCGCGTTTTGGATTACCAGAAGATCACAACCCAAGGCGGCTCCGCTGTTTGACACTCGCATTGCATCGCTCCCAAAGACCCCCACAGCACCTGTCATCACGACTGACAACTCCACAGCACTTGACGGATTCCCTCTTGTGTTCGAGGATCAGTACGTGCAGGTAAGTTTAGAAGAACTACCCCACTCGCATCAATTAATGTCGCGACTTCTTGCTTCTTGTAGTTGACGTCAGCTTTGCCCGCCAACGCGAACATTTACGGGTTGGGCGAAGTTGTGGCTAGCTCGGGTTTCAGACGCAATGTCGGACCAAATGGTGGAACTATCCAGACCATGTGGGCTAGAGACATTGCAGACCCAGTTGATGAAAATATGTAAGTTTGTACCCCGCAGGTTTGCTTGCGGTGGTTTTATACCCACGTGATGACAGTATGTTGACTCTGTGCCACGTTACAGTTATGGCTCTCACCCGATTTACCTCGAGCATCGCCTGGATGAGGCCACTGGAAAGTCACAATCCCATGGTGTCTTCCTCCTGAGGTACGTATATGGGCTCCTGTTTTTGCGGTACTTGTACTAATGCAAAATGTAGCGCCGCTGGAGGTGATATCTTACTCCTTACACCGCCTGCCTCAAATGTCTCCTTGGTAGAATACAGGATGATTGGAGGCGTCTTGGACTTTTATTTCTTCTCAGGCCCGTCGCCAAACAGTGTAATCGAACAATACGGAGAACTCGTAGGATTCCCTACCTGGCAGCCCGCCTGGGGTTTCGGATTCCACCTCTGCCGGTGCGTACCTCGATCATTCCAAGTATCCTGGTCACTGTCACTGAACAGACTGTTCATCACAGATGGGGGTACAAGGACCTTAATGAGACCCGTGAGCAGGTGACCAAGATGAAAGAAGCTAATATCCCGCTGGAAGGTCTGTGCTACTCGTTTTGTGGAGCGACACTGACTAATGGATTTTCGTTGTAGTGATGTGGAACGATATCGATTTGTATCATGCTGTTCGTGACTTTACATCCGATCCGGTCAGCTTCCCTGGTGAAGATATGCGGGCGTTTATCAAGGAGTTGGTACGTGACTACCGATTAAAATGGAGAGATGTGTGATGACGCCTAACAAACGCCCTCTGTCATAGGCTGCGAACAATCAGAAATGCGAGTTTCCTTTTCGTGCGATGTCTCCTAGGATGCCATACTGACCGTATTTATCTCAGATATTCCCATCGTTGATGCCGCGATCCCGAAGCAGATAAATAGCACCGACATCGTGAGTGCATCTGTCTCTAGACTTGTCACCGGACGTTGTCGGGGTGATAAGGAATTAAGCTTCGCGAGCTGACCGCAACCCCCCAACCCTGCTCAGTATGACCCCTACACGAAGGGTGTGGAAGAGTGAGTGTTATGACCCTTTCTTTTACCGATCACTTCTGATGGACGACGCCGCAATTTTCTCAGAGGTGTCTTCATCACCAATCCGGACGGTACGGAGTACGTCGGGCAGGTATGGCCTGGTTATACGGTATGCACAAGTTTACATCAGCTGCCGACCCACCCGTCTTCTCACTATCGTACCGATAGGTCTTCCCAGATTGGTTCAAGAACACCACGCAGCAATGGTGGACTGATGCTTTCCGAAACTGGAGTAAAGCTGGAATCGAGTTCTCCGGAATATGGCTGGATATGAACGAAGCCAGCTCTTTCTGTGACGGTTCTTGGTACATTTCATTTGGTAGAATACTCTGGTTACTTTCTAACTAGAGGATTAGTGGATCCGGAATCGATATCTCCAACACAAGTGCGCCTTTCATCCTGCCAGGTGAACCAGGAAATCCTATTCTAGGTAAGGCTACGTTAGACGCTACATGTTCCTACCTCCTTATACGTCATTTCTTTTAGACTACCCAGAATGGTGGGCATTTTGAGGGTGCTTTATGTGCCTTTGCTCATCACTAACTCGTCTCATTCCAGCTACAACGCTACCATATTCGGACCCAGCGGAAACATTACAGTTAACGGAACTCTAACATGCCGTTTGGATTCCACCGGTACTTCTGCACTGCAAAGGCGTGGCTTGGGCGCCGCAGACGAGACTGGAATTGACCTTAATGAGCCTCCATATACCATCCACAATGGTCAGTCATCGCATCCGGTGATTGTTGCCTCCGTATTTGACGCAAGGCTAAATTAGGATTCGGGCGACTGTCCGTCCATGCACTCGCAACCAACGCTACGCACTCTAATGGCGTGTATGAGCTAGATGTTCACAACCTCTGGGGTTTGATGGAAGAGAAGGCAACTCATCTGGCAGTTCAAGATGTTCTCGCTGGGAAACGCCCCTTCCTCATCAGCAGGTCAACGTTTGCTTCTTCGGGAAAATGGACCGGACACTGGGTGTGTTATCATGTTTACTCGTTCATTCCTAGGTCTGACGCCACGATCGACAGTTGGGTGATAACTTTAGTCTCTGGTCGTACCTTCATTACAGTATTGCGGTGCGTCCATGCATGATTAGAAAGCGGGCCATCAACGTTAATTTGTACCTTGTACCTAGGGCATCCTTCAATTCCAACTATTCCAGATTCCCTTCGTCGGAGCCGACACCTGTGGCTTCAGTGAGTTATCCTTTTTGCAAAAGTTTAAGCTTCTAGGCCTAATGATGCCCGCCCAGATGGGAACTCTGATGAAGAGTTGTGCAACCGTTGGATGCAATTGGCGGCCTTCACACCTTTCTATCGTAACCACAACATCAAGGGTTCTATCCCTCAAGAACCCTACCGCTGGGATAGTGTAGCCAATGCATCACGGATCGCCATTGCCACTCGATATTCGATGCTTCCATATTGGGTGGGTGGTGCTTCTTTGAAACATGGAGATTTCTTCCTAAATCTAATCTTGTAATTTTCCGTAGTACTCCTTGTTTGCCAATGCTTCTATGGCAGGAACTCCCCCAGTGCGCGCCCTATTCTTCGAGTTCCCAGACGAAGCCGAGCTGTTTGGCGTGGACACCCAATTCCTAATCGGAAGAGATATCCTTGTTACTCCAGTGCTTCAACCCAACGTCTCCACAGTTGATGGTACATCTAAACGCAATTTACAAATACTCAAAATAGACTAACCTCACCATTTGCGTACCTTAGGGATCTTCCCAGGAAGGGGCAAAGTTACTTGGCGGGACTGGTACACCCATGAAGTGGTTAATGCGACCTCAGGCGGCGCTCCAACGACCCTTCCTGCTCCCTTGGGCCACATCAATGTACACGTTCGTGACGGATCTGCTATACTGCTCCACGCGAAACCAGGGTACACGGTGGAAGAAACGAGAGCGGGAGCGTACAGCCTCCTTGTCTCTCAATCTCCGACCGGGAACGCCTTCGGGTCAGCGTACATCGATGATGGAATTAGTTTCCCCCCTGGTGCGAGCAGAATACTGAGTATCACCGCGGCCAAGTCTCAACTCCGCATCACTGGTAAGGGCACGTTTAAGGTTGAGCAAAAGTTGGAGAGTGTTACTGTATTGGGTGTTGTTGGCAAGCCGAAGAGCGTGAGTGTGAATGGGAGGAGTTTGAGTGGGAAGCAGTGGCTGTATAAGGCTGCTACGCAGGAGTTGACGGCCACCGTGGATGCAGATTTGAATAAGGATGTTGTTGTTACTTGGAGTTAACTCATGAACGCATGAGCTTTGATGTTCTCTTTCCTTTACTATCATGTACAAAATTGCAATACAGATTTTAAAGTTCTATATTTGAACCTTTCGTTCGCTTCATCAACTTGCTCGCAGGGTGTCTTAGCCTTCGAGCATGCCCAGCGAAACTCATAAGCTGGAACAGCCCACTGAGATATGTTGTAAAAGTAAATCTTTCAAGCATTGTGGTTGAAGTGTACCATTCGCTCGCCTTAACATGAACACTCTGAATGCAAAATGGGTGAAATATCCATTCATTCTATTAAGAACCTCCAAATCCACCAGCAAATACAATGTCGTGTGGATGATATAAAAGTGGAAACGGTTGTGTGGTGTGTGGTATGCTAGAGATATCTACAAATGATGATGTCGATGCGAATTATGAAAATAACGAAGCGAAAGCGAATAAAAAGGAGAAGGTAAAGAAAGAAAGAAAGAAACGGTAGGTGAGTTGAGTGGGGTGGGGTGGGTAAGGGTAGAGAGGAAAGAAAGTGTTCGATCAAATAAATCACTCCTCTCCAGCATCGTAGCGAATAAAAAACCAGGGTACTACTAAACACTCATCTTCTTCTCTCCAACATCCTCATCGTTAATCCTCTGATTCGGACTGGCGCGCTTACTCCGTGCCCTAATAGCACCCCCATACTTGTAGAAAATAAACGGCATGGGGCCAATAGCACACCCCACAAGCGCAAGCAACAACCCCGCATACTGGAATCCCATATTATGAAACATGGGCGTCACAAACAACGGGACCATCGCGCCAATTTCGGAACGCAAGAACGTTTTGGCAGCCATGGCTGTTGCAGCGAAATTGGAGTAGGAGTCGATGATGTACGAGTTGGCGGAGATGTAGAGGGAGATCATGCCGAAGCCGAAGAGGGCGCCTGCGATGCAGGGGGCTATCCAGTGTACCCATGGGTATGCGCCTGTGAATGCGAATATGAAGAGGGAGACGGGGAATACGCTAAAAGAAAGGTGTGAGATGGGATGGAAGGAGGGAGGAGGGAGGGAAGACGTACATGGATCCGACCATCATGGGGTATAACCTTGCTTCGGGGAAGGTGCCGTTGCGTGTTGCACGCGCGTAGACTTTTTCTTGGTACGGTACGCCAATCATTGCTATGAAGATTCCCAACTAAATGAGTTGTTAGTATAGAAAGGAAAGGAGGGAGAAGGGGTAGCGTACCATAATGCTAACGAAAGTGATACCGGTTATACCCATCCCGAAACCGCGGATTTCTTCGAATGCGATGGGGAAGGCGAAGAACATGAGGTAGAGGAGGGAGTAGACGAATGACAGATCTATAAAATCATGTGTAAGCGCCGTGAAAAACAGATGAGAGGGCAGGGAACTTACAGAACGACATAAACAAGACAATAGGCTCGCAGAGCAACATGACAAAAGGCCGAATCAAAGCAACCTTCAACGTCTCGCTAAACGTCTTCCTCTCCAACTCTTCGAGAGTCCTATACTTTTCATCGCCAGTCTCTTTTCTCAGCCTCTCAGCCTTGCGCTTTAATAGAACTGGCGCAAGCGTTTCGGGGATGAAAAGCGTAACGAAACAACAGGCTCCAAGGAAAATGAACAAGACCCAATACATCCACCTCCATCCCGCGCGCTCGCCGATCCATCCTCCAAGCATAGGACCAAGACATGGGCCAACGAAAAGCGTAGCGCTAAACACGGCCATTGGCGCACCGCGTTCTTCAACGGACCAGACATCAGCAATGCTCCCACCGACATTACACACCGGTGCACTTGCTGCGATTCCGGCAATTTGCCGTGCTACGACGAGGGTGGCTGTGTTCTTTGCTAGTGCCGAGGGGAGCGTGAAGATGAAAAAGAAGAACATGGAGACGATGTACATTGGTCTTCTGCCGAATACTTCTGAGAGGGGAGCGAAGAATAGGGGACCTATTCCGAAGCCCATTACGAAGCAGGTTACTGTGAGATTTATTATGATTTGTTTCGCGCCGAATTCTATTGCTGGACCGCGCATGCTGGGGGGATGTTAGTGTGGGATTTGGAAGGGAGGGAATGGGGGACGTACTCTCCGGTAATTAGTGAACTGCCTAGTGCTGCTGCTAGACAGAGGAACGCTGTTCCTATTGTTATGTACCTGCACGATTATCATAAGGACCAAAGAAAACACGAATAGAAATAAAAACGCACCACTTTTGAAATTTACTCCATTCTCTAGGATCCTCTCCTTTTCCCTTATCAAAGGTAACAACATGGTACCCCGTGCGGGTATACGTCTGCTCAAGCTCATGAAGCGTGGTATGTCGTGATAAAGGCCCACCCTCCTGCTCGAGGGTACGGAACTGTTCCTCCTGCTCGGGGGTGAGAATAGGCGGGTACGCGAGAATAGCCTCGACTGGCTCGGACGGCATTGAGAATTAGTTTGGGGTGATTAATCAATAAAATATGAGATTGATTAACGAGAGGTGGGGGGGAGGGAAAGAAAGAAAGAGAACGGAAAGAAAAAGGGGGAAGAGGAAGGTAAAGCGTATTTTGTGGGTGGTGGAGAGGCCATCTTTATATTCTGGATGGGTGTCCGATGCTACGACGCGGACGGGCTGAGGATGAGGATGAAGGTGAGCGTAACACTTTTCATCCGTGACCCGGCTTTCCGCTGCTCTCATCGGGTCACTCCTCATTGGCTCGCTTTGTTTGGTTGGTATTTAGCTGCGCCTTTGATTGCGCGGGCCGAGATGCCGCTGGCTCAAGCTTGCTTTGCTCGACACTGATGTAGTACCCAGCTCGTTCCCTCCCCAGCTACAGCTCAACTCACTAACATCCCTCAGGACACCCTCAGCATTGCGTACGACGCGAGCGGATAGAGGAAGTAAGCATTGAACAACCCGACTTGGCCCTTTGTTAGATCCTTTGATGGGTGCACTGGATGGGTGCTTCCGCCGTCCGTCCCCGCTGCACTTATCTGTGGTGCAAAATAACGTTCATTACGAGGAAGAATTGAGAGGCGAATTCTTTTCCTGACTCATATTTGGGGGCCGAACCGTACAGATCTGGGTCGTCAATATTTCAATGTCGAGTCGCTCGCCCTCTATAGCTAGGAACTACCTGTCCACAAACACCCTAGGCTCGCCCCCCTCTTAAGTTCTCGTCTCCATGCTTACTTCAGCAACCCGTGGCATACACCTTGGCGACTCTCATCTTTTCGGATATGGTATCTCACATCCCATATTGGTCAATGAACACTTCGGGACGTCATACTGTGCAGTGCGTCGTCACCGTCAACGGGATCTATGACAAACGGTTATTGCTATCGATATTTGTGACAATGACGCTTATACTATGCAACGAGGCTGACGCTTTTTGAACGTTCTTCGATGAACTAGTTTGCACTAGATTACCGACGCGCTTCTACAGTCCTGCTTCATTGTACATACGCAAATAAGGATTCGAGTAAACGAGGACGACATATATGGCCAAAAAGCGGAGGATACACAGCGATATTTAAAATTTTATATAGAATCTATACAATTCTATCTATGTAAAGACATCTAAGGCTACAAAGGCGCAGCTCTATCTATCTATTTATATACACATTGTTCTGGAATTATAAAACCGAGAAAACAAGAAAAAGCATGCATGCAGAGAGGAAGGGAATATGAAAAAGTAACTAAGAGTGATTAAGATATATAATATGTACCATGAAATAGTAAAGGAGCGTAAACGCTCACACCAAAACCGAGAAAAGAAAAAGAATCAAAAAACACATCTACTCTGCCAAAACCTTCTTCTCACAAACCATATCCTCATCCCTAATCCTCTGATTTGGACTGGCGCGCTTACTCCGTGCCCTAATCGCACCCCCATACTTGTAGAAAATAAACGGCATAGGCGCAATAGCGCACCCCACCAGCGCAAGCAACAACCCCGCATACTGGAATCCCATATTATGAAACATGGGCGTAACAAACAGCGGAACCATGGCACCAATTTCCGAACGTAAGAAGGTTTTGGCTGCCATAGCGGTAGCAGCGAAATCGGAGTATGAGTCGATGATATAAGAGTTGGCTGAGATGTAGAGGAGAATCATTCCAAAGCCGAAGATTGTGCCTGATATGCAGGGGGCGATCCAGTGTACCGAGGGGTAGGCACCTGTAAATGCGAAGATGAAGAGGGCGGCGGGGAAGATGCTGTAGAGTAGTGTTAGTGTCTGTTTTTAGTATATAGCGGGGAGATGGACGTACAAGGCGCCAAGCATCATAGGGTAAAGACGAGCTTCGGGGAAGGTGCCATTCTTGGTTACCCGTGCGTACAGTTTCTCTTGGTAGGGAACGACGCCCATTGCTGCGAAGATGCCCAACTGCAAGTGGTCGGTATGTAACCATTAAGACGGATAGCAGAGACGCACCATGATACTAATGAACGTGAGTCCGGTCATTCCACCGCTAAAGCCTCGGATCTCCTCAAAAGCAATAGGGAAAGCGAAGAACATCAAGTAAAGGAGGGAATACACGAATGAAAGATCTAAAAATCCCATAAACACCCCGTCAACTTGAAAAGGAAACAAGAAAACTCACAGAACGACATGAAAAGCACAATAGGCTCTAAAAGCAACATCACAAAAGGCCTAACAAGCGCTATCTTCAACGTCTCGCCAAAAGGCTTGCGCTCAAGTTCCTGGAGAGTGCAGTGCTTATCGTCTCCAGTCTCCTTGCGGAGCCTTTCAGCTTTCTTCCTTAGAAGAACGGGAGCGAGCGTTTCGGGGATGAAGAATGTCAACCCGAAGCACGCGCCTGTGAAGATGAAGAGGACCCAGTCTACGAGATAATTGTTGTTAGGATGGATTTAAGGGAACGAGTGGGATGGGGAGGGACGTACACATCCATCTCCATCCTGCGCGTTCGCCGATCCATCCGCCGATCATAGGTCCCAAGCAAGGGCCAACGAAGAGGGTAGCGCTAAATACGGCCATAGGCGCACCGCGCTGCTCAATACACCATACATCAGCGATGCTACAACCATCATCAGTACATATAAACCAAAGTAGGGAGGCTAGCGTACCTTCCACCGACGTTGCAGACGGGAGCAGAAGCGGCAATGCCGGCAATTTGACGCGCCACGACGAGGGTGGCTGCGTTCTTTGCTAGAGCGCTTGGGAGGGTAAAGATGAAGAAGAAAAAGATGGAGACCATGTATATGGGCCTGCGCCCGAATACTTCAGAGAGAGGGGCAAAGAAGAGGGGTCTGGGGGTCGGGGAGTAGGTTAGTTTGGGTCATTTGGAAGAGAGATACGAGAGGAATGGATTCGACACGGAGAACGCGCTATGGTGAACCGTAACGGACAGTTCACTCAATGACGCAATGGTTCGTTGCTGGAAGAAAACCATAACAGTTTAAATCTCGCGACGCCTCATCACTGTGGAGCGAACCACAATGGTCAAGCGGGAAAGATAATAGGCATCCGTGTCCGAACGGAACCACTCCAATGAAAAACTTTACTCACCCAATACCAAATCCTATGACGAAACATGTTACCGTGAGGTTCGTGACGACCTGCTTTGTGCCGAGTTCAGCAGTTGGCCCTCGCATGCTAAAAATAGGGTTAATACGAGTAATATATAAGGAGGGACTAAAAAGACGCACTCTCCAGTGATGAGGGAACTCCCCAACGCAACTGCGAGACAGAGGAAAGCAGTCGATATCGTAATAAACCTGCATAGTAGGTGAACAGTAAGTACTGAGACTTAAGAGCGGTCTGCAGGGAACGAACCATTTCTTTGAGTTAGTCCACTCCCTAGGATCCTCTTGAGCACCCTTCTCAAACGAAACGATATGGTATCCTTCTTTTTCATGCTGCGCAGCTAACTTGTTCAAATCAACCTTCTCCCCTCCAGACACGACAGTACCCTTTGAGCTCTGTCTGGTAAGGGGGCCCTCCTGGTCAAGGATGCGGTATTCCTCCTCCTGAGCGGCGGAGAGAATGGGCGGCGACGCGAGCTCTGCTTCAAAGGGCTCGGAGGGCATGGCTGCTCGACACTAGTCAACTTTACAGAGTAGTAGTACGACGAAAACGGGGGCGATGGACTGCGGCATTTAGTAGAAAGGATTGGTTGAGGATTTATACGAAGCCGATGGGTTTGGTACGACGAGAGCGGCCCCGTTGCGTGACTTGCGACAAATTTGTCAAAAATGTTTTGTATGTCGAAAGGCCTAAAAAGGTGCAGATCGAGTGGGTTGTCGTGGATCCGACGGCGCCGTGATGTCGCACCAATATTCACGTGTATATGTGATCTGAAAAGTGTTCTGGTCTTTTATTATTAGTTTTAGAAGCGGGCTTAAGACTCGATATTTACGTGTAGGCGATGCTCATTATCCATTATCTGATGTTTGAAAGGCGCTGAACTGGCCAGCACGAGTCTGAGCAAGTCCAGAACAGTTTGTGTTGTTCGATTTTGAAAAATGTGGCGCGAGGGTGTTTGTTTGGCAACGCCTTGGGTTCAAAACTCGACAGTCTTGGCGTACGCTCTGTTCGGATCGAATCTTGCACGGATCTCGTTGACTCCTCGACAGATTCGACTTGGATTCAACCCCATATGGGGCCATTTCAAATTAAAACAAAGCACAGAAAGAATGCATTCAAGTGCTACTGTACAGCGTCTCTAGTCAATATATAGCTATTTTTTGTGATTTTTAATACTATATGATATTATACATAGCAGGGAAAGAGGGATGTAAATATTGTACATAAGGAGTGGAAGGAAAGATTAACAGTTACACACAAAGAATGACGATGAGTTGAAATTAGAAACAAGTTTGAAATTAGTTGTAGTTTTCGGTTGATTGTGATTTGAACCTATTCCAAGGCTCACAAGGATCTATACGCTCTAATGCTGAGTCTGCCCCTGTCCCAACGGGCCAACAGTCGAAGAAGACAAAACAGCAATCTTCTCCCTCTCCAGCCTCTCGCTCTCCATCCCTCTCTGATTCTTCGAAGCCCTCTTACTCCCCGCGCGAATTCGTCCACCATACTTATAAAATATAAATGGCATCGGACCAATGGCGCACCCCACAAGGGCAAGTAAAAGCCCAGCGTATTGGAAGCCCATGTTCTTGAACATGGGATCAACGAAGAGCGGGACCATGGCTCCTACTTCAGAACGGAGGAAGGTTTTTGCTGCCATTGCGGTTGCTGCGTAGTCGGAGTAAGAGTCGATGATGTACGAGTTGGCGGAGATGTAGAGAAGGATCATGCCAAACCCAAATAGGGCGCCTGAGATACATGGGACTGTAATGATTGATTAGACATTTTATGGAACGTTAGTAGAAAGGGGATTTACCGATCCAGTGTATCCATGCCCGTCCGCCGGTGAATGCGAAAATGAAGAGCGCCACCGGATAGACACTACAAAAAAAATTAATGCTAAATAATTTTAAGTTCGTAAAATATAACATACAAAGCACCGAGCATCATGGGATACAATCTTGCCTCGGGGAAAGTTCCTCCCGCGGTAACACGCTTGTAGATACGTTCTTGGTATGGAACGATTAAGAGTGCGGCGAAAATACCCAACTAAAAATACGAAAATAAATACAAGAAATATGTAAATGAGAAAGCCACCAACCATAATGCTAGTGAAAGTAAGTCCGGTCATTCCGAGTCCGAATCCACGAACTTCTGCGAATGCGATTGGAAAAGCGAAGAACATTAAATATAGCAAGCTATAAATAAAAGAGAGGTCTGTTGAAGTCATATCATGCATCAACACCTCGAACAAATTAAAATAGTAAAACCACACGCACAGAAAGTCATGCAGAAAATAATCGGCTCAGTAAACAACATAATGAAAGGACGAGTCAAAGCGACTTTCAGTGTTTCAGTCAATGGAGGGCGTTCGAGCTCCTCGATAGTGCGATACGTGTCATCTCCAGTTTCCTTGCGCAACTTGGCGGCTTTCTTCTTGAGAATGACAGGAGCGAGTGTCTCGGGTGTGAGAACGGTCAGTGCGAAGCAGCAGCCAATGAATATGAATAGGACCCAGTCTACCAAAAATCTCGTTAGTTATTTTCTTTTTGACATTAGAAAAAAAACATACAGATCCACCTCCAGCCAGCCCTCTCACCAATCCACCCGCCAACCATAGGGCCCAAACACGGACCGACGAATATCGTAGCTGAAAATACAGCCATAGGAGCTCCGCGATCTTCAATAGCCCAAATATCTGCAATGGTGCCTCCGACATTGCACATAGGTGCGGAGGCGGCTATGCCGGCGATTTGGCGCGCAATGACGAGGGTGGCGGCGTTCTTTGCGAGTGCTCCGGGGAAGGTGAATAGGAAGTAGAGGAGGATGCTGACGATGTACATTGGGCGACGGCCTAGGACTTCGGATAGGGGTGCGAAGAAGAGTGGGCTAGTGAAAGGGTTAGTATTTTTTTTATTGGGACTCAAGGGGATGTAAATACCCTATACCGAAGCCTATAACGAAGCAAGTAACGGTGAGGTTGGTAATTATTTGTTTAATTCCGAGGTCTCTGGTAGGACCGGTAATACTACGACATAACATTCGGTTAACGATGTTTTAATTAACGGATAGGAGTACTCACTCTCCAGTAATAATAGAACTTCCAAGTGTAACAGCAAGGCAAAGGAATGCAGTAGTGGCAGTAATAAACCTATATACCAAAATATCAACCCCATTCCATACCCAACATAAAAATAACCACGTACCATTTCTTTGATTTTCCCCACTCTCTAGGATCCTCCCCAGCACCCTTCTCGAATCTAACGATATGATACCCCGCACGCTCATGCTCGGCCTTCAATTTGCGCAGATCATTCCTACTTGGTTGGCCGATGATCGTCCCACGAGACGATTGCCGCGAAAGAGGACCTTCTTGATCGAGTGTGCGAAATGCTTCCTCTTGAGCTAGAGAGAGAACTTGGGGACGAGCGAATTCCGCTTCGATGGGTTCGGAGGGCATTGTGATGGCGGTTGAAATTTAATTAAGGGGTAACGTGAGAAAGGGAAGGTAAAAAGGGGAAGAGGAGGGGGAAAGAAAGAGAAAAGAAAGGCGAAAGGGGAATGAAGATGATACAGTTGTTCAACATGTTTTTATAAGATGCTCTCGTAGTGCAAGGATAAAAATAAACTACTGAGCAAAGTCGTAGTCAATATTTGACCTTACAGGCTAACAGCGATGCGTCAACGGAGGTCCCTAGATAATTATAGCATCACCTTAGCAAGCTGATAGATACACGTACGTGTGGTGTAGCTGTATACTCGGAGTGGAAGCATCAAGATTTCCTGTCAAAATGAGCTTTGCGATCAACGTTTCAGCGCAAGCGGCGGGAAGAAGCGCAAAGATAGATGCCGGTTTATTTGGCATTGTTTAGCAAAGGCTTTTGCAATGTTCTGGTCGGCTTTTCAAAGTATTGCCGCTGCTCTTGCTTTCTTTAACTTACCTCTGGGCAGTTGAACTGAACATATCATATAGACGAGAACATGAACCGCAACTTTTTATCTCTCTTTATTCTTTCTCATATCGAAACGCTGCAGACTTACTTGGCGCAATGCTTACCATGATCAGTCGATGCTGATATCCCGACACCGTGCTTCACAGCCCGATCAACGTGAACTCCATTTGGTTCACACATTTAATAGAGAATATTGCCGGTTTAGTGGTATTCGAGGGATGACTTGGCTATCTACGCGGTTGGCATATTGCACAGTAGGCAAAGCCGGAATCTCAGCTGCATGAATTCACGAATAATAATTTGTTTTCCATGTGCAATTCGTCATTCGTCAGCTGTCCAATGGCTCTCAGTCAAGAGTAGAAAGTCAATCTACCAAGTGGATCTCGATGAAATCTACGGCTATGCATGGTGTCTCTTCATTCCAGGCCTTTCTCAGCGACATCAAAGAGCATCAAACGGCGTTGTCTATCTGTGAGCGCCTCCCCGCACCACTCGCATTGATCGAAGCATCTACCTGTCTATTTTAGTTTTTATCTCCGAAACACATCGCAGTGGTTAGTCAAATCCTTTGACATACAATCCGCGAGCGAACGCACACTCACTTCTGACATCGCACTGAACGCTTCAGAACGGTCATTCTCATATTTGATTGGTTTAAAGGTCTTGGTATCTTAGCGACGGGTGTCTCTGTTGGGAACTCTGTCCTCCTTTGTTGGGCCGTACCAAATCGTATCGATTCCACGTTTGCTAGGGAAGAGAAAGATAATCTAAGAAAATACATAGCGGATGTATATCTGGAAATAACAAGTCATAATGATCGATGGTCGGAGTTAGCACACCACGCTGGGCGTCTCTAGGCGTTCGTCTGCGTCGGAGGAAGTCGCACTCGCGGACGCGGACCACCGCTCACTTTCATTTGTTCCACTCTCTACTTCGACAAATCACTTTCCCTGCTCAGAGCATGCATTCTTGGTCATCTATATGGAGTCAAGAAACCTCAGTAGACCTGCAAGACACGATGTGCTGACTCAACTTATACATCCCGGTTTCCTTCAACAGGCAATTTGCGGCCCTAGGGCCTACAGCCCGCCCCATGACTGCCCATGCTTAGTTACGTTCAGGAGGGTTCAGGTTCCCGATCCTCTCAGACTTCCAACGGCGGGGAATTACGTTTGCACTCCTCTAATGGCAGCTCCGAACCAGCTCTGACGATGAGTATTACTTCATGACCGACAGGTGACATTCTGTTTCAGGAAGAGCATATTCAGTTCTTTTCCCATGAGACACGATAGAGGTCGCACCAGTGCTTCCTGCCGACTCGACAACGCCATCCCCTTTGCAATATTGTCGGGACTCGGAATCCCCGTTTACCACCCTTTCTTATTTAGTCCCACAATCACTCACCAACGTAAAGGATTCTTGATGGGTCCTTGGACTTCCTGGAAAAGTGCTATCTCCATGCTGGTAATTAATCCTGTCTGGCACGCGTCCTAATTTCTCGGGTCGTGGCCTGAGTGAAGGCAGTACGGCATTCTATGGCTTCCTTTCTCAAAGTAGGCACTGGCGAAGCACACCTCGCGTTTCCTTCCCAGCGAGTGGTATTAATAAGTTGCCAGCCTTATTCATCTGGAAGCTCTGTCTATCGTCATATGTTGCATCTACCATCTCATTTCCTACGGCTAGATGTGGCATAATCCATTTCCAGCGAATGATATTAATGTTATCCAGCCTAATCTTCTGGGAAGCTTTCTCTATTATTCCTGTACCAGCCGTTTCCTACGGCTGTCGAATAACCCTCTTCGATTACAACGCAGCTGCAAATTCGTTTGGTCTTGTCCTGTCTTATCTCTCGTACATAGGGTGGGGTGTTCATATGACATTCCCTGATGCCGTACTTCCAAGCTTCATTTATACCGTTCCCTGAATCAAATCAATCAATCCTTGCAACCCACCAATTATCCAATCTGCCTCATCCCCTCCCACCACTCGGCCTTTTCGCATACCCGACATCTCTTCCACAGTCATGTCTTCCGCTGCGAGCCTCTCCTTCTCCTCTAGGGTCTCTACATCCCATTCTTCATTTGGACGAGGAACATAAACTGTCTTCATCCCAAGTCTCCTGGCGGCACGAAGGTCGAAAACATGTGCTGCTACCATGGCGCATTTACTAGGTGGAACTCCAAGATATAAGGCTGTGTTTAAATATGTTTTTGGGTCGCTATCGAATATTTCAACGGGAACGTCTAAAGGACTCGTTAGGAAGGTGACTTACGGCTTGTATGCTCCGAAGAGGTCAGCGGAAAAGAGTACGTCCCATGGAATGTCTGCGTGTTTGGCCTGCGGCACGAGGAGGGCTTTGTTTAGCGCACTAACAGTGACTGAAGAAATTAAATACCATATCCACCAGCAACCTCATGTTTCCATTCGACAATCCCACCAATATTTTGCTCTTTTTCAACTCGTACAGCGCAGGCGAGGAATCTGGCCAACCTTGGCGAACAATTAATCCAAAGCAGGTCTGAATAGTACATGGAACCTACCGATTAATCGATGCCAGACTGTGTTCAATTTCGTTCTGGTTTCTGCGTCCCAGAGCGGCCCAAGGTGACTCCAGCTAGGGGATTCTAGCAGCTCGTCCATAACCTGGTCAACGTTAGTGGATGTCATCAACTGCTATGGACTGTATATTCATACCTGCCGGTGTACTTCGTCAACATCCAGCGATCCCTCCTGTCCAGAAACAACTCGTCGGCTACATCCCATCTGTCAGTGCTGCGAACTCGCGACTTGGGACTCGATATCTGAGACCTACGTGTACTCAACGTATCCCGTTCTCCATTCCTGAGAAAACTTGGCCCAGTCTGTCTGTTCTATCCGCAGATTCAATCGAGAAAGATCCTAGAGAATAAGAACCGGACAGAGAACGAACCAGCGCCAGTCTTTCTCCCTAAATCCACTAGCTCATTCACGACGGGTGTACGCCAATCAAACACCGTCCCCATTACGTCGAAGATCAACACTTCTACATCGTCCATGTTTCTATTCTCTGTTGATTCTCTGTGAGAGCAGTGATTGATATCAGAGGGGCAGTGGCCAACGTCTTATATTGACTCGACTGAACTATTTTCGAGCCCATTACTAAGTAAGGCTTTTGCAGATCACGAGGAATGCCAGAAGACCGTGGTGAGACCGAGCACATCAATGACGTCTACAACTGCGACTCAGACACAAAACCCAACCGGGATTCGGAGCCGTGGCTGGAGTTACTACAGCAGTGAATGAGAATATATAGCTGGAGGCCAAACACGACGCCACGGCTCACGCGTCAAGTTTCACGTAGCCAACGACGACCCTCCTTGGAACCTCCTCGACGATCTGCCCTGGCGGCATTGCCTTTGAGTTTAAACATAACCAAATACGTTGAACCGGGCCAACGGCATTGAATTTGTGGCAACGCTCGGGGAAGGCTTTTTGCAAGCTTAGAGAGTGGAGTCGGACAAGTCGACGGTGATACACCATGACACAGTGATGATCTAAAACGTGTTCCATCGTTTGAGGAAGCAAGTTGGGAAGTGCATACTATGTTTCTCCGCCAGGTTTTACTTTATTTCCGTTTAGGCCTCTCCCTTCTTCGTTTCATGTAATACAAGTTAAGCTGTCGTTTAATTAATAGAATATAAGTTACTTCACAAACCTCTATATCTACCAATTAAAATAGGTAGTATCTTTGGTACTAGTCATAGAGCAAGTTTTTTAACCAAGTCCCAAATGAGAATATCACATCGCGGCAAGTGGAATTGCTGCAAAAAGTCATGGTTGAGACAACACCAGCTGGAATAAATTATGTCAGTCTTCTGTTATATTGTAGGCCTCGTTGTATAAACTCACTGGCCCTCCAGAATCATGGTGGTTTTTAGAAGAGATACCAATTCTCCCAAATGTACTCTTAACCTTATCAATTGATTGCACTTTTATAAAGCTATGAACTACGGTTGTATGTACAAAATGAGAGCCTCAAGCTCATCCAGGCAGAATGCGATGTGTTCTCTCTTTCTTGACCTTGTGGTTCGAGAAGGCTTCGGAGAAGCCATAAGCAGTCGCATACGAGCTCGGTGACGTCATTTGGAGCACCGTTATAAGTAATGGCATTATGGAACGTTCAAACCTTATTCAAACCTCGCCCAACCTACAGCCCAACCTCGTATAGAACTTGCGTCGCTATTATGCCGCCTTTTGATGCAAGGGAATATGCCGGTATTGACTCAGACTTCCTACCTAATTTTAAAATGCCAGAGAATGTAAGAGTTCCAAACTATGACTTCAAAGCTTCAATGCTTACCACTGGTTGATCATTGTACCTTCCTCAAAGATCTGGATTAAGCGTCTACTCAAAAAACTCCCCTTGAAAGAGCTTCCCGATCAGCTTCGTGCCAAACCTGGGACGAGATGGCAACCTCCCAGGTTCGTGTTCGGTACCCCCGTAGACTCTGCCGAACAGCTCTTCAAACTCGCCAAAGATAATGGCTTCCTAGGTATCGATCCGAAGCTGGAGAACCCCGACCCAGAGGATGTGAATTCGATGGATTTGAAGAAAACTCTTCAAAAGCTAGACAAGAAACTCCGGAAGGAGCTTGGTATTCGTTGTCATCCAACGTATAGTGTTGCCCATGACGTTCCCGGGCTTATACTTGTTTTCCTGACATCCTATGACGAAAATTATCCCCGTCCACCAGACGAGTTAAGCCAGTCGGTTCAAGAGCTTTTGAAGCTTCAAGAGCCTCTTATGTGGTATCTAGATGGTCCTATGGACACATGGGAATATGGGACTTACGGTTATCGTGTTATTGGGTCTTCTAAAGAGAAAAATCTTGCTTGATTTCGACTGCGAGAAGAAAGGGTTTGGCCTTCAGAGGTATATGATTGCTGTGAGTGTTAACATTCGATGTTATGTCGGGTCTGCTGGGAGCTTGCCTAGGATGCGAGTGCGTGCTAGGAAATCCTGTCTTGAACTACAACTCTCCCACTTCTTGACTTGTCGCTGCATAATTGACCACCTCGTACTGCGGTCACATTACGCCTAGATCCGCTTCCAACTGAAATAGGTTTTTTGTGGAAAGAACCTGATGATTTTTGAGCCAGGAGCATACTGTACTGTGTTGCGTAACTACCAACTCTTGATGTATAAACTGAATTGTATGATTATACTAACTTACGTTATACCTGAGTAGGTGAACACATCTGGTGAAGTGCTACAACACAATTGTCTAACCACCACGAAGATCGATGTCATGACAGCTAGCCCGGGGTCTTGAATTCCAAACTGAAATGCGACTTTGGAGCTCACCCGTGCTCTCATACCGTCCTGAATCGCTAAGACTTGATGGCATGATCGTAAAGGGGATAGGTCTCCAAGATAGACGTGGAAGGTATCTCAAAGCATGGAAATTTTCGAGTCTATACCAAGGAAGCCGTTATTTTTGGCGAGTTTAAAGAGCTGTTCGCCAGAGCCATCTCGTCCCAGATTTAACACGCAGCTGATCGGGAAGCTCTTTCATGGGGATTCTCTTCAATTTGTTTATTGTCTGCAGAGCAGCCACGTAGCGCTCAAAGGACTGGCAGGGCTATAGTAGTCTATATATATGAGAACCCCAGGTAACATGGGTATTCTTGTCGGCATTGTGGGATGGCTCATAGTTGACTGAAGTGGTTCGAAGTTCATTGCCATTATGCATACTATGTTTCTCGGCCAGGTTTTACTTTATTTCATTTTAATACTTCTAAACTGCTACAGGCCTCTCCTTTCTCCCTTTCATGTTATGTAAGTTGCTTCACAAACCTCTATATCAGATCTATAACACTGGAGAGTCCCCCCAGTGTACCAGCAGACCCGAAAATACAGAAACCCTCAAACTAGCCTTAAAAGCCTTCGGATCCTCAATATAGCTAACACCAGGCAACACTTCATAGTCACCCTCCCCATCCACAGGGTGTGCTTCCACAAGAGCCAACAACGAAATTAAAACCTTCTCTCTCCCCGTTCCTTATCTTTCAATATTCCTTTCCAGTAACCGGCAAAGTCCTCTATGGAGGGGGTATCACCCAACGCTTCCTTCCATCCAGCTTCGTCTACTCCGTAAAGGTAGTACGGCATTCTATGGCTTCCTTTCTCAGAGTAGACACTGGCGAAGCACACCTCGCGTTTCCTTCCCTGTGAATGGTATTAATAAGTTGCCAGCCTATTCATCTGGGAAGCTCTGTCTATCGTCATATGTTGCATCTACCATCTCATTTCCTACAGCTAGATGTTGCATAATCCATATCCAGCGAATGATCTTAATGTTATCCAGCCTAATCTTCTGGGAAGCTTTCTCTATCATTCCTATACCAGCCGTTTCCTACGGCTGTCGAGTAACCTCCTTCGATTACAACGCAGCTGCAAATTCGTTTGGTCTTATCCTGTCTTATCTCTCGTACATAGGGTGGAGTATCCATATGTCATTTCTTGATGCTGTACTTCCAAGCTTCATTTATACCGTTCCCTGAACCAGATCGATTAATCCTTGCAACCCACCAACTATCCAATCTGCCTCATCCCCTTCCACTACTCGGCCTTTCCGCGTACCTAGCATCTCTTCCACAGTCATGTCTTCCACTGCGAGTCTCTCCTTATCTTCGAGGGTCTCTGCATCCCATTCTTCATTTGGACGAGGAACATAAACCGTCTTCATCCCAAGCTTCCTGGCGGCGCGAAGGTCGAAGACATGCGCTGCAACCATGGCGCATTTACTAGGCGGAACTCCGAGATACGAGGCTGTATTCAAATATGTCTTGGGGTCACTATCGAATGTTACAACGGGAACGCGTAAAGAACTCATCGGGAAGGTGACTTACGGCTTGTATGCTCCGAAGAGGTCAGCAGAGAAGAGCACGTCCCATGGAATGTCTGCGTGTTTGGCCTGCGGCACGAGGAGGGCTTTGTTTAGCGCACTAACAGTGATTGAAGAAATTAAATACCATATCCACCAGCAACCTCATGTTTCCGTTCGACAATCCCACCAATATTTTGCTCTTTTTCAACTCGTACAGCGCAGGCGAGGAATCTGGCCAACCTAGGCACACAATTAATCCAAAGCAGGTCAGGATAACACATAGAACTTACCGACTAATCGATGCCAGACTGTGTTCAATTTTGTTCTAGTTTCTGTGTCCCAGAGCGGCCCAAGGTGACTCCAGCTAGGGGATTTTAGCAGCTCGTCCATAACCTGGTCAACGTTAGTGGACGCCATCAACTGTTATAGACTGTATATTCATACCTGCCGGTGTACTTCGTCAACATTCAGCGATCCTTTCTGTCCAGAAACAACTCGTCGGCTACATCCCATCTGTCAGTGCTGCGAACTCGCGACTTGGGACTCGATATCTGAGACCTACGTGTGCTCAACGTATCCCGTTCTCCATTCCTGAGAAAACTTGGCCCAGTCTGTCTGTTCTATCCGCAGATTCAATCGAGAAAGATCCTAGAGAATAGGAACCGGACAGAGAACGAACCAGCGCCAGTCTTTCTCCCTAAATCCACTAGCTCATTCACGACGGGTGTACGCCAATCAAACACCGTCCCCATTACGTCGAAGATCAACACTTCTACATCGTCCATGTTTCTATTCTCTGTTGATTCTCTGTGAAAGCAGCGATTGATATCAGAGCGGCAGTGATCAACGTCTTATATTGACTCAACTGAACTATTTTCGAGCCCATTACTAAGTAAGGCTTTTTGCAGATCACGAGGAATGCCAGAAGACCGTGGTGAGACCGAGCACATCAATGACGTCTACAGCTGCGACTCTGCGAGACACAAGACCTAATCGGGATTCGGAGCCATAGAGAGCCCTGGCTGGAGTTACTACAGCAGCGAATGAGAATATATAGCTGGAGCCTGGAGTAGGGTTGGGGAAGAAACCCCCGGCCATGCATGAAACTGAGTAAATTACCTAGAAATTTTTACGCAGATGTTAGAAAGGTAATAAACTTAGTAAATTACCTTAGTCACATGATTAAAAAGTCACATGTAATATCGGGCCGTATATCCGTCAGATCGAAATTTCGCTTTCATTGCAAACTTACTTACTTCTTCATTGACATTGTACAAGACTATTTTGTGTTGCAAGGCTGTTTGTATATAGTACAATGCACATTGTTTTATACTTTTCACTACTGCAAGCCTTTCTATACTGTTTACCCTGTATTCGCTTGGTGTTCGAGGTAAATTTCTTGTAAATTTCTGAGGCAACTCCCAAGCAACTGCACACTAACAAAGAATGTCCCATGGACCATGGGCCACAGGAACGATAGATTCATTGTCCTTAATACAAATGACAAATGATTCTTGTTTGGAAACGAAACATATTCCTGTACTTTTTTGAGTTGGTTCTGGTTATGTAAATTGATATAAAGTGCTCAAATGTGACCCTATAATGTGATGATTTTGGCAATATTTCGGTTGAAATAACTGATGAACAACTGTACATACAGCTGTTTTAGATTTGACCAATCACAGGTCTCAGAGGTTTCTTACGTTTCTAACATGGTAGTTTTTACGAAATGTTAGAAACAGGTAAATAACATACCAGTTTCTTCCCCAACCCTAGCCTGGAGGCCAAACGCGACGCCACGGCTTACGCGTCAAGTTTCACGTGGCGAATGTAGCCAACGACGATCCTCCTTGCCCAGGTAGCGTTGCCCTTGAGTTTAAACATAACCAAATACGTTGAACCGGGCCAACGGCATTGAATTTGTGGCAGTGCTCGAGGAAGGCTGCTTGCAAGCTTAGAGAGTGGAGTCGGACAAGTCGACGGTGATACACCATGACAAAGTGATGATCTAAAACGTGTTCCGTCTTTTGAGGAAGCAAGTTGGGAAGTGTATATTATGTTTCTCCGCCAAGTTTTACTTTATTTCCATTTAGGTCTCTCCCTTCTCCGTTTCATGTAATACAAGTTAAGCTGTGATTTAATTAATAGAATATAAGTTAGTTTACAAACCTCTATATCTACCAATTAAAATAAGTAGTATCTTTAATACTAGTCATACCGCCAACACCTACGACACTGGAGAGTCTCCCCACTGCACCAACGGACCCGAAAACACAGAAACCCTCAAACCAGCCTTAAAAGCCTTCGGATCCTCAATATAGCTAACACCAGGCAACACTTCATAGTCACCCTCCCCATCCACAGGGTGCGCTTCCACAAGACCCGACAACGAATCCAAAACCTCCTCTCCTTTCTTATCTTTTAATATTCCTTTCCAGTAATTAGCAAAGTCTTCCGTGGAGGGGGTATCACCCAACGCTTCCTTCCATCCAGCTTCGTCCACTCCAAGTGCAGCGTCGCGTAAGAGAGCCTCAAACTCCTGCACAGCTTTGCTGCTCACTTTCTTCGACCGCGGTTTCATAGACTGCATGTGCACCGACATCTTCGCTCTTAAAGGCGAAGAAGGAAGCACGTGCGAATTGAAAAGATCCAAAACATCCTCCTTCGTCACAGATTTCAAAAATGCCACATCCTTATCATCTGAAACACCATAAGCCATCATTCAGCAAAACAAGAAAACCAACCACTCACTCCTCAAAAAGTCCAAATGGCCAGTACTGATATGCGCCATGAACCGTCCAGCTTCATCATCAAGATTCTTATCCACCTCCGACCACTTCTTCTCCAACCCGCTCTTCTGCGACTCAAACTCGTCTAGGGGCATTTCCTCAAACCTAGTTTTCATCTCCTCCAAAAATGCCTCGACGCGCTGCTCAAGGTAATCAGGTCCCTTTTCACTCTGTACGAGAACGCGCAGCCCTCGCTCGCTCGCTCCAGGTAGCGTCGTGCAAGAGCACGAAACGATATATCCGAGTTGCTGCTTTGTCCGGAGAATGTCGAACGCGGGCTCGGTCAGCATCTGCGCTAGGAGCGCCGATACGACTCGCATGCGTAGTTCAATTGCAGATCCGAAATGCAAGTAGTATGTCAGTGATGAGTTGACCTCTTCTGGATTAGGAACAGGTTTTGTCCAGGTGAAGTTGGCGCCTGGAGGATTTCAGTCAGTACGACACCAACGGTTGATAAACGGGAAACATTACCCTCAGGGAGGATCAAGCACTGCTCAGTGAGCTCAGCCGGAGTCAAAGGCGACTCAGTCAACCCATCCTCAACCATCTCCGCAATCTTAATTGCCTCCTACGGAGCGAATAAGCCAACCGTAATCCAATAAAAAGCACCCACATACCTCTTTATAAATATTCCCAGTAACAAGAATCCTAACATTCACCCGCGAGAGCACACTCGTAATATGTTCTTGAACCTCCTCCGACGTAATAGCTAACCTCAACCAATGAGAAACCCAACACACAACAGCCAAAGAAACACATACACGAAATCTCCATAAGCTTCTCCTCAGGCGTCCACTGCTGTTCCGTTAAAAGGTATCTTGAAAAGTACTCCGACATAGTATACGACTGCCCTAGACGGAAATTCTCATAATCTCTTTTGGCCTACAATCTCACTTAATCACCATAAAATGAAAACAATCAAATAACACACCTGCTCTTTCATAATAGTCAACCGCTCAGAATCCACGGTAAGCCCCTTGATCTTCTCCAGCACATGCTGAGCCAAAACGGACATTTTATCATTATACCCACTCATGGCAACGTACACACCCGTTGCGTGCGGTAAAAAGTTGTACGAAAGGCCAGCGAGAGATGCATCGTAGGCGTACTCTGTTAGAGCATCGTTGACGAGATCCGAATACATCCTAATGAAAGTCAGGAAGGTTCTATGCACGAACTGAATAAAACTCACCGAGTGAGCACAGAAGCGCGGGCAGACGCATTACACACGGGGCTATACAAACTCCATGAGCACATTACACCCCTCCAAAAAACATGACAACTCACCTGTGCAAATCAATGATGACATGCGCCTTCGGCGCCCAGAACCTATCATCCTTCTTATGCCACAGCGTCGACAAGGGAGTCTCACGAATAAGATGAGGCCTCTTCTCCCGCTCCCCAACCTCCCGCTTCTCAACATCCAAATTCTTCGGAATGAACTCATTAGGTCCAGGAAGGAACAACTCGGAAATCTGATTCGGTCTGTCCGCCTACAGCCACATCAGTCAACGCCAAAAAAAAACTCAAGACGGACATACCGCTTCAACAAAAGCATCATCAAACTTCCTCACATGGTACTTAGTCCCATACCACGGCTCCTCCGACCACTCAAGTCCAGGAACAACCTTCTCAAACTCATCCGCACGAGCCATGAGCGTAACCCTCCCCTCTCCAATACGCAGATTCTCCTCCAGATACTCGCGAACTTTCCGCTCGCCGCCTTCCTCAGGGTACTCATTCCAGTCCCAAGTGACCTTGGGCCCGTCAAGAAGATGCTCAGGGGGAACAGGCCACACCATATTCTGCGCAATCGACAACGCATAGTCCTCCGGGCGCTGCTTTTCCTCAAAGCGGAATTGGTTCTGGGAGAGTGTGGATACTTCCTGTTGGTGGTACGCGTCGAATGTGGAGGTGCGGAGGAGAGCGAGGTATTGGTATGTTGCCAGAATCACGGATTCATACTTTGCTTTAGATGAACATTAGCAATATGCATATGGGAGGTAGGTGTAAACTCACCGAACCCTTCTTCCGTTAGATAAATCAGAATCTTGAACGTTCCAAATCCTCTCGCGAGATCCATCGACCCGCTGCTCAGGCCCGTTATCCAGCCATTATTCTTCAAATACGAATGTAACGAGCCAGGTCCTTCATGCCCTGTGAAATGGGATATAAAGTCCGCGGGCTTGTGGTGCCACAACGGAGCTTGGTATTCCACTGGGAACGAGAGCTCGAGTGCTTGGAATTCCATGATTGTTTGAACGGAGACGAGTGTCTGCGGTACAGTTAGTATGTGCACTTAGGAAGGATTAACGCAACGTACGCCTTTCTCTGCTTTTCCACAAGGTTGTTCAGGGAAAATGGGGATGGAATTGCGTCCTCTGTTCTTGATGGGTGAAAAGTACGTAGATGCCATTTCGCTTAGTTCGTCCAGGGATTCTGTCAGTCTGTAAGCTGGATGTCTGCCATAACGAAAAGATCGATAACCACCTTTACCAACGATGCACAGGCGCATTCTGCTAGCGCAGTACTCGTGTTCCCACCATTCAACGAGACGACGACGCGTTTCACGACCAACAGCTCCTCCATCAGCTTCAGACTCACTACCATTCAAAGTAGGAGCCAGAGCAGCCGAAGTGGTCAAAGTCGAAGCAGATCCATTCATAGTACCATTAACAGCGCTTCCAGCGCCATTACCAATCAACCCCTTCGCTTTCAACTCTCTCGCAGCACGTAACAGACTATCCCTGTTCCCACTACCAAACTTGCTCCACACATGGCCAGGTTTGCTGAGATGCTTACCGACCTGGTGTAAGCGCCAACTATCTGCCTGGTGGTTCTTTTGGTGCTCGGAGTCGACGGCGTTCAGCTCGCGGAGGGTGCAAGATGGGGAGAAGAGTGGGCAGTGGAAAAACCCGCTAAAGCGCTGGAGGGCGCCCACGAGTGCTCCTGTGGATACGGCGAAGAAGTAGTTTGTGTTGGTGGAGGCGGTGTATGCGTTCGAGTGGCCATTATGTTTCGCGAGGTACTATACATACACACTGGTAAGACTGGGGGTTATGAGAATGAAGTAAGAAAGTTACCTCGGAGTATTCGTTTTCCTTTGGGAATTGTTCTGTACCCTGTGGGGGTACGATTGTTCAGCAAATCTGTCATACGCATATATACACTCTTATGTGCATGAGTAGTGAGTATATTCAGCTCACCATAAAAAGCAAATGTTCGCAAAAGTGAGCTAGTCCAGGCATATCATCCTACTCAAAAAATTTCATTAGATCCGTATACATCCAACGAGCAAAGAAAAAAAACGCACAGGATCGCTGAGGAAACCAACAGCCACATCGAGACTAGCAGCAGCCTTGTCAGTCTCTGGATCATGAACAAGCGTAGCTTGAAGACCATTCTCAAGCTCTATAATGCGGTACTCCCGCTTATCCTTGTCCGATTTATTAATTTCCTTTGTGAATACGGAAAACGGGGGAGAAGCTTCCGGCGAAACGTGTTTCCATTGGGACTTGTCTAGAGTGGTCATTTGTCTATTGAATGGGCTGGAGCGAGAGTGGGGGTAATAAAGGAAGGACAAAGGAGCACGTCGGAGAGGACGTGCTTTAAGAAGAGCTTGCAACATCTTGCCAAGTACTAGCTCTGCATTAATTGCATTCGCGGAATATGATTCTTTTAGTGGACCGCTGAAATTTGGGGGTCCGCTCTTGAAAAAATCTCAAGGAACGCGTCAATTTCATCGCCAAGCGCTCGATAGCGCTAAACTCCTAGCATATATCACTGTACTTGGGCGAACAACTCGGCGGCGCTACTGGACAAAACTTGTATGAATACCATAGTTGCATGATGACAATTTCCTGAATTGTGTCATTCCATCCCATCCCATCCCATCAGTCAAGTCAAGAAATATGTTTCCAACATGTTTCACTCCTAATAATAACTACGCAATACATATACATATAGCACTCGGAACTAAAGAAAGCTCCATACACAAAAAACGATCGACTTCATTCTCGCCTTCATCACTTACAAAAAACAACTCTCCGTTCCTTGAAGCAACGCGTCTCCTCATCAGCACCAGGCAATAAAGCGCCAATAATAATGGTGTTAACAGCAAACTCGCCCTTCTCGAACCACCGGATCTTCGAGTCTTCTCGTATCGGAACGCGGCTCGAGCAACATATGCCCTTCGCCCTCCCTCATATACGTCTTCACCACCCACAGATTCCTCATCTCCAAGTTAAGGAAGGGGATACAAGTCCCGCAGTTCACTGAAATCCAAGGATTACCTCCAGGAGGAACGCCGGGTCCATCAGCGCATTCGTAAAAATCTCCTTGGGAATCCGCATGGAATCCTTATAGTGGAGATAAGAACTGGTATGCACAGTCAAAGTCGGCGTAGAAGGCCGTGTAAGTATCTGCACGATCCCATGTCCTTGACTTATCGCCGCGAGAGAGCGGAAGACCTTCACCGTCCCAGGAAGTAGGGAAAGAAATGACGAGAGTCGGAAATACGTTATGCCTTGTCGTTTCCCTTGTACCCCCTTCTGTAGATGAATCAGTAGATGTTACGTTGAGATACTAAGCACGTACTATACATGTTTAGTTTATAGTGGTTTACATGTAAACCTCTGCTGGAATACCGTTCCGATCTCCTAGGAAGTTATCCTAGATAAATACTGAGAATATCAAATCCGATATCGTCCTGCGTCAACTCGAAGTTCATAGATTGCCTAACTGCAGTAAGGGTACAGTCCAATCATCCTCACTACTCCCACCGGGATCGGATTCCGAGACTGCACATCGAATCGAATAGATTCAAAAGACCTACAGGGCTTAAAAAAACCCATAAGATACAAATCTATCACGTTTAGAAGAGAGTAGCACATACTTATATCCTCCTCCTCGTCTGCCTTATAGATGAGCTCGTTGCTAGCGGTATTTGATTGATAGTGGAAGCTCAAGCAGTGGAAGTTGGAAAGTGTTCATTTGTGGAGAAGTAAAGCGCTCCGGCCCGGTCCAGACGCGCCTCCAAAGTCAAACCACTACATCCTCAATCTAATCAACCTACCTCTACACCCATCTTATACCGTGCACCCCGCAATGAAATCAAATCTAACAACAGTCCTCATAGGCGAAAAAGTAATCCTAGTCCCCTACCGTGCCGAACACGTCCCCGTACGCTCCCACCCCCACCCCCCACTCCCACTCTAACATCTAACCACAACACACCAGAAATACCACACCTGGATGCTCAACGAAGACCTCCGCACACTAACAGCAAGCGACCCCCTAACCCTCGACCAAGAATACGAAATGCAACGTCTGTGCGCTCCCAACCTCTCCCCCCCCACACTCCCCCAACTCACACATTCCCTTTCCCTTCCAAAGAAAAATGGCAAACAGACGAAGACAAACTCACATTCATAATCCTCGCTCACGACTCCACCGACGGAGAACGCTTAAGCGCAAGTGAACATATACTGCCGACAGATTCACGATTATCAAAAATGCCAATGGTCGGAGATGTTAACTTGTTCTTGAAGGGGACGCCTCCGTTTGCTCAAGGACACGATGTAAAACCCTCACCAAACGGCCATAACTCTGATGAAGAGGAGGAAGAAGAGTTCGAGGCAGAAGTAGAAATCATGATCGCAGGTCCGCTCTTATTACCTCCCTAAACCACCAATCCTCACCTTTACATAGAACCAAGCTACAGACGCAAAGGCCTCGCACAAGACGCACTCCACCTCATGCTCACATACGCAACAGGCCAGCCAGACGCATTCGGATTCTCCCCCGCAAGCCCAATCGACTCGCCCTTAAACCTCCTCCCGGAAACACTAGTAACCCGCATATCGCAAACAAATGAGCCCAGTATACGACTCTTTGAAAAACTCGGCTTCAAAATAACAAAGACAGTCGAGGTGTTCCAAGAAGTCGAAATGCGCTGGACAAAATGAGCTTATTCTCATATATATAATGTGTACACCAAAAATTATATTGCAATACCCCATCTCCCCTGTGTATTCATCTTCAATCCGAGGTAATCCTCCTAAAAATAGTACAAGAAATAGATATGTAAAAAAACGAAGGCTGTATAGTATCTACATTAGCCACTTCTCGAAAAAAGCAAAACAGAAACTATAATAATGCGCACGCCAGAGCAACAAAAATAAGCCAAACAGAAGTTCACAGCACAACTTCCGTAGCAATGCCCAAAGCTTCCAAAGCTTCCATAACAGCCCGCGTCACATCCGCGTCATCAAGGCTATCATAATTTTTCTGCCCACCAGCTACGCAAGAATAGAAGATAGAAGTCAGAACGGAGCTAATACACCAGGGACAAACGAGCGTTCCACGCAGATCTTGACCTCACCATTCTTGTTCTCCTCACATTCAGCTTCAGAGTCTTCAAGTGAGGTGAGCGAAGATATGTCATCGGAGTCGTCCTCGTGCTCGATATCCACTTCCAACGGAAGGAACAGTTTCTTCGGATTCCCGATGTACATCCGCCGCGACCCGCTCGCTCCCACCGTAGGCACGGGCAGCTCCTCGTCCTTGATGACCGCGCGGTCGCTTAGTCCCCACGAGGCTTGAATATTCCCTATAAACAGTCGCCGCTGCTTGACTTTGTGAACCATGACCACGTCGTCTTTTCCGCCCCGCTCCGCATATGCTGATCCAACCTTGCGCCCATTGAAATCATATACAGCACCCCAGTACATCGTTGGCCCCTCGATTTCACGAAGCTTAAGTGATTTTTTCCTCTTCCGTGGAGGGAGTACTTTCAAGGGTATGCCGGGTACGCTGGGGATATCCCTCGAAGAAACAAAGACGTCACCTCGCTTCCTGCAGCAGATATCGCAGTTGCACGTTCCAAGACACGCAGGGCAGATAAACGACCGCAGCTCGTGGTCAAACTTCATCTCAGGGTATCTTAATGACTAATGAGCAGGTCAATTATCTCACAGCATACATGATAAACGCACCTGACCGCAATACAACGGTTACAATATTGCTTGTTGCAGTCACATACCATCTTTAGTTTGAAGGACTTGGTACGACATTGATGACAATAAGCCTCCTTATTTCCACTGGCCCACACAATACGCTTTGCTTTGCCTTTCGGTTTGCTCGGCTTCTTCACATTATCGCGTATCTGCTCGTCCTCGAAAGCGTTATTATCCGCAAGCGGCTGCACCTGAGTGGAAACTTCTTCTACATCCGCAGACGCGCTTGAATCGTAGCCTTGGAATTCTGAAGTGGTTTCTCGGTAATCAGTCGGTCCAGAACTAGTAGCCTTGGATGCGGACCGCTTCCTTCTCTCTCGAACACGTCTCTGGCGCCCTGATGTATTGTTCAAGCTGACTGTTCGCCGTGACACCCTAGTCGAAGCTTCCTCCGCGTCCTCGACACTCCTGGGCTTGCGTCGAGTAAAATTACGTTCAGATGCGCTCGAGTTGTCAGAGTCCATAAAATTGGAATCGGAGTCTGCGTCTGGTCCAGGAGTGCTGACTAGACTCTGTAAAGATTTACGTTGTTCAAGTTCTACATCGGCCTCTAGTAACGACATATCATCAGCATCCCCCGTAGGAATAATCAAGGGCTGCGGGGATGGCGACATAACAGGCATATTGTCACTTGATGAAGAGGAAGAGGACGAGATCATCTGTGAGCGGGCCACAGTTGGACTAGGTCCTCGAGAAAAATGGTCATGTGGGGATGGTGACCTGCCGAAAATACTGCTGGAAGAACTGCTACGTCCTGTGCCCAAAAGCTGTTGGGCAACGTAGTCATCTGAGACCTGCATGTCATCATCATCCTGCGTAGGAACGACTGCAGGCTCTGGAGAGAGCGACCAGCGAGGTGTACAGCCACTTGCTGAAGAGGAAGCTGACGAAATCATCTGTGAAGGAGCCATACTCGGACTGTCCGCCTGTTGGCTAGTGATATCGACGGGTGACACACTAGGTGAAGGTGAAAATAAGGAATCAGGAATGCCGACGGACGAAACCTGGGACGAAAACGAATTCATGTATACATGAAGCGGGTTTTCATTACCAGATGATAAAGGATGATGAGCAGCATTAAACTCATACTCTCCACCTTTTCCAGTGTTACTGCAAGAAGCTGGGTCATTCTGTTTGTACGGATCAGGAAGAATGGCATCGAAAACGGATGGTCCAGCTTCGGAAAGGAAAATATTTTGGTCTGCGAATTGCCTAAGACCAAGGACAAAGTCTTGAGGATTACTTGTGGCGTTCAAAGAGATCGTACGCGTCGAGATAGAAATAGCGGCTTGCTTGGGTTCGGAGTAAGATATGTGATTGGAATTGGGTGATGGTGGAGATGTAGGATATGAATTGGAATTGGGTGTTGGTGGGGATGTAGGATTGATAAATTGGTTCATAAATTGCGTTTCTGAATTGATAGTATTTAGAGTTGGTGGTGAACGGTAAACTTCGGGTGACATAGTTACGTGAGGTGCCCGTTTCGCGACGGATGTCTTGCGAGCGGTACCGGCAGAAGTTACAGGGGAGGCGGGAGAGGATGAAAAATAGGATGCTGTAGAAATATGTACACCCTTAGGAGACGACGATATGGGAGTAGTACTCTTTTCGGAAACATTGATGGGGGAACACGAAGTAGAAGCGTTAAAATCACAGTCAGCGAGATCGATGACTATAGGGGAGCTAGTATCAGGCGACGCTGCAACAGCAGGAGACACACCCCGAGGAAGGATCGGTCGGTGTCTCGGAAGACCTCGGGCATTCCCTCCTGCAGCACCACCACGCATCCTATTACCCAGCGACTCCGTTCCGTCACCAACATAATCGCAATCGCCGACCACCACAATGCCATTCGGAACGGGATCCTTCCAACGGTACGGCTTTTTCACGTCCTTCCTGTGCTCGACAATTTCGATATTGGCTTTGATGCGAAAAAAATCATCCTCACCCGAACGACCACCCTCGTCGTCCTCGTCGTCCTCTTCCCAACATAACACCTTTCCACCACAGGCGTACATCTCTTCCTCGACGGCCTTTCCCTTCCCTTTGCCTGTCACTTTATTTTGGTCTGTAGTAGCCGGGAACAAAGACCTTCGAGGCGGATGCGGATTATGGTTCACCTCCCGACTACCATCAAAGTTCCAAAGCCTACGTGCGTCCGACGTATTTGTAGTACCGCCACCCAAAAACCGAAGGTTTACAGCCATAACATCCGGGGGCGGTAAACGGACTGGATCAAATCGAAGTCGAACAACGCCCTTACGAGACTTCATGTAATATGGATCGTCCTTCTCGCCCAACCACCAATTTCCTTTAGGTACCGCAAAAGGTCGTTCTTGTAAACGATCTTTAGCTTTTGCCTTCTTATTCTCGGCAACGCGAGAAATACTAGATCCTGAAATCGACCGCGCTGGAGTGGAAAACCGGCTTTTCTTCCTTGGAGGCATAACAACATCCACTATATTCATCACCTTTTTCGTTGTGCTCCTCGGAGCAAGGCGGGATGTAGAAGCAGGTGGGGGCATTTGTTCCGATGAGGGGTGCTCGTCACCGCTATCTACCACCCGCTTGCGCTTCTGCAGACGCCTCATAGAAGCAGATGTGGACTTGAACAGGGGATCGATGTAACCTTCCTGATACCTGGCAGCGGCTGCTCGCAGTTTCCGTCTTACAGGACCAGGGAGCAGCTTGTAATCCGATTTATTCACGCCTTTCGGGAGCGGAGGAATCAAAACGTGCGATAGGAACGATCGCATACGGTGAAGTAGAGGTGGTGGAGGTGAACAACATGGGTCAAAGATACGTTCAGGACTCGAAAAGTCTTCTGGTTCAGGGCTGAACAATGGAGACTTCGAATATCTCCTGGATCTCTTATTAACAGTCGCAAACTTAACGGGCGTGACTGGGGTCCATCCCAGGGATGAAGTTCCGGGTGGCTATACCATACCTGGTCAGTACCATGGCAAGGTAAAACGATGAGAACCTTACTGCTAAGCTATACACGGCGATAGCATCGTTACCGTCACCATCCTCCCCGTCTGCATCAGCGCTGTGTACAGATGTCGCCTCCGATTGAGGCTTCCCATCCCGTATTGCATGCAAGTTTCCGCCGCTACTATTCGAGTCCCTTGCAATCGACGAAGGCATCAAGGCTGAGCCATTAACCGTCGCCGTTCTTGGGATAGCCTGCTCAGCATTGCGCAATTCTGAAGCCAAAGCTTTAGCTGCCAAAGGCGACGCTAACGGCCCGCGTGGTGCACCGAACGAAAGGCCTGTAGGTGGCGGCATTTGGGACTAGATGTAGTTGTTCAATGCATAAGTGATAAGTTGAACAAGACGTTCATGAACTCACCGAAGGCTGGGGTAGGGAGGGTGAAACAATTATAGGAGATTTTGTTGTTTGGGGAGTACGAGATGTGCCTGAGGGAAGAGGCTGTTCGACTGCAAGGCGTCCTGGTAGCGCTTGGAGAGTAGGTGAAGATTTTGTAGGTCGCTGAAAGGGACTGGAAGTACGTTTAGACGTTTGGTAAGTGCGTAATGGTGAAGGCGACTTGGGTAGGGCGACATGCGAAGGTGAATCTTGATGAGTCACTCCTGGACTTCTGCTCCCGTACGTCCTGGATACCATATGGGTGGGAAACACGGGTATGTCTGCTGGTGCTGCTGGTATAGATGCGCGTGAGACAGCTTGCGGGAAGTTGATATGCTGGAGAAAAATTATGATCGAAGAGGAATCTCGAATGAGGGAGTGCGGACCTGTGCAATAACATTGCCTACTTCGGTCTGCAAATTTTGAGGTGAGGAACGGGGATTGGTCGATGAAGCTGAAGATTCCTATAATATTAACAGGCGGTTAAACTGGGGATGTACTTGAAAATAGACAAAACGTGGCGAACCGCGATGTGACTGCGGTAATGTTTTGAACTTGATTGTCCAGAACTAGAATTTGGCTTCACGGGCAGCTTCTCCAACTTTTAAGTAGTAAAAAAGAGGGGTATCGGTAAACGTGTGTAGAGAGCGAGGACGATCGGTATACACACCTCTAGCGCAGATATCAGAGCCACTGCATGGTCCATCCCATCCGATGGCATACGGGTATCCACTCCAGCTACTGTAGATGTAGTTGTCGCGTGTGTTTGACCAAGGACCGCGTCTTGTTGGTCGATGGATGGAGGATTTCTCGCCAATTCTTCGTTAGTTAAAATTGAGCTGCGGTCATTGTCTAGTGGGCGTGCTTGCTGCTGCCCGTCCCAGTTGAGGAGTGACGAGTCCATCGTGTACGGCGGAGAAGAAGAAAAAGAAGGTTTAGAGAAAATAGACAGCAGCGAGCTCGTACGCCATAGACTTTGACGAACCTCCCGAGAAATGGTCCAGGGCTGTTATGTAGACGGTTCTCTATCCGTTACGTTTATTAGTCACGCATCACGCATCACGTGCGGTGACTTAATTTGAATGAACTGTTCTGAAACAAGTTTCCGGGGATTCAACACTTCGGTATTTCAATTCCCATTCTCTATGATTCGACTCCGGGGGATTCAGCTTTCAGTTTTAAAATTCTCAATGATCAATCTAAATGGCATAATGATCAATGGAAAATGTCTGATTGCCCTTGTTTCCGTCTATTATTGGTGCTGCTCCAGAGGTGGACATACTGTATCAATTCGAATGGTTCGGCACCCCTCAAAGAGCGTGACAGGCCCAACCAGGCGGACATTTCGTCAACTTGGGACATACAGTGTGACACATGAAAAATTTCGGCATTTCAGGAGGGTCTGTGACGCGTGACTGCCGAACTATTCGAATTGATACAGTATAGATACTGATTACCGTATAAGTAACTTTCGGAGATAAAATTGAAGCTTTTCTTATGTTAAGAATAAATTCACTGAATGATAGTTGTTCTTGAAGCGGGTGGGTAACTTGGTTTTATGACTTCGTACTTGCTTCGTACACGCCAATATGATAAGTACGAGGACTAAGTACGAAGTACTTAAATGGATGCCGTTCGACTCCGGCTATTGAGATGTAAAAGTATAACTTTGAACTTGACCAATATTCATCGACTCGGCGGCTACGAATTGATCCAGGCGATACACTTTTAGGTCCGACCAGACAACGCGATCAGAACAGATCCACTATACCACTTCAACGGCATCTCAAGCTCAGTAATTACGTTGAATAAATTTTTAAATTGCTCCAGTCAGTCCAAGATGTTCCTTTAGTCACTACCTTGTATGTCCTTACGCGCTGTTTAATTCCAGCGAACTATGGTAGAAATTTTAAGAAAAGAGGGCGAGTACTATTTAAAATCGTCGGGTCCTTTTATCAGTGAATGGAGGATAGACGAAGTACTTATATCGCTACGAGCCCATGGTAATGCCAACTTAAACCTATTTCAAACCTACCCCCAGTTGACATCGTACACTGTAAAGTTTCCAAAGCAGTACATGGCATGAACACTTGGAGGGAGATCTAGAAATAATTAGGTGTTCGGTCTCCATTTTACTATTATATATAAGTTACTCACCAAACAGATAAGCTCTGAATAGTTTTGGTTCTATGACACTGTAAAGGACGTCCCTCGCCCTATCTGAAGACGACATAAGATGTGTCCCTACTTGAAACTGCTCCAGGCTAGGAAATTCGGAGGTGAAGAAAGATCTCTGTAAATTCTTTGTAATTTCATCATCTTCATCCTCTTCGGGGTGGTACGAGATGTCGTTCGCTACCACGACTACATCCTTCAATGTTTCGCGGGAAGCATGCGATAGCAAATGTACAGTTTCCAACATTTGTGGTACAACGAAATTTTCACAATGGAAGCAGAGTGCATGCAGGTTATCAAGCGCAGGAAGAGCACTAGCACCAGCCAAAAATGTCTCAGACATTCGAGTGTGCTTGAACATGCATTGATGATTTCTAACCAGAAATCAAGTTCAGACACGGGCCAGTTGGCTCCATCCATCACCAATGATAAATTTCGTAGATTAAAAATGACAATGCCTGTTAACGGGTTTAATAACCATCTGCACGTCGATGTATTTAAGTCCGAGAGTTTGGTTATGCGTATCTTCAGGGTATTCAAATCGGTAAATGCTGTTCGCGCACCCTCGACCGGAGTTGTACTATGGAGGGAGGTGAGATCGTGTATTGCGAGGTACTTCAAGGAAGGGTTATCGATGATGAAGCTAGCGCTGGGAACCATATCGACACAACACAATGCAACAGCCCCGATTCCAGGGTGATTCGAGAACAGCAGATCCAAATACGGCCGCATTTTACCACTGTTATTCTTACGAGCGACGTAGCTACGTAGTCTGTACCGCTCTCCAAGTGAGATCGATTTGAGGGATGAAAATGAGAGCGAAAAGAACAACTTTGCATCGCGTGCTGATTTAGTGCTGAGGGTTATTGATGGTAGATCTAGATAATCCTCGAATATGAGCTCCTTGATATATGTTGCTAATGGTCTAGGAGAGGGCTCAATAATCTTCCCCCAATTAGCAATCTTGGTGGATATATTGGTGCGTGATAATCTGACTTCGGCGAATAATAATTGTTGACAAGGCTCGAGGAGTGACCTGGAGGCTGAGAAGCGGATCGAATGGTGTTTTTATCCCACTGGACGATATGTTCATGAAATATCAAGTGAATTATTTTTGGAGGTAGCATTTGAATCATAATGAAAAGAGTGCGGAACGAATGGACATCCAACTGTGGTCTGTTGAATTCGTGCACGAACACCCCTTACGACTCATTCGATCACGTGATCAAAAATCTAATGCGCGTCGGCAACACTGTCACCAGTGTAGACCGGTAGCCGGTCGGTCTCGTGACAAGTCACGTTATATGAACGATTGAATCGTATCGATACATATACCGACCGGTCCAACTCGTCGAATTTTGGCGTACTAAACCTTACGTTCACAGACGCTTCCTTTTTGGATTTTCGGAACAACTCCTCGTCGCGTCCCCCTTCTGCTTTACACTCGCTCCGTTGCTCCTTCCTCCATCCCTCCTGTTTCTCTCCTCTCCCTCTCCTGACACCTCTCCTACCTATGGATCAAGACACCGGATCAACATCCCAATGTCTTTCGTCTCGAAAAAGACCTTGCTTGGCCCACTATGAGCAGCAAGTCGTGCTCAGTGACATAACTCAGCCATCCAACTTTGAACCATGCAGCAGACCACCAGAACAATGGCAGGCCATACAACACTTTCAAATAGGCTCTTCTAGTAACAGGACAAGTTCAGCTCTTGGTAGGGAACGACAGGGAAGGAAGGGGAGGAAGGGAAATTTGGTGGAAGTTGGAAGGGGGGGCGACAGAAAGGAAGGACCTGGTAATGCATGTCTGAATGACGAGAACTGGTTTTTTTTCTACATATCTATATATTTCATACTATATAATTTGTCAGTGAACCAATTGAACTGTTACCACCCAATTCACCCAGACAGAGGGCTCCGAGGGGAACTACTGCCGACAAAGTGAAAGCTATACTCTTGATATTGAAGGCTGATTCTATTAGTCCATTTGACATTTTTCAACATGTTCTCGATGAAGCCAACGTGGACTGTAGCATGTACAGATCACATCTATTTCACGACAGTGAGAGGCTGTTCAGTATTCTGAATGCTATCGCTCAGTACAAGAATGGACGCCAAAAACTTCAAGAGTGGCTTCGTTGCGGTACTGGTCTTGAGACAGTTACGGATATCGTTTCAGAAGAAATGGACAACCTTCACGGTCTCACTCGCATGAAGGGTTTAGCTGATATTAACCCAGAGTACATTGATAACAGAGATACCACGGACTTCGCAGTGGAAGCACCATTTACACATCATATTCTCTGGTCAGCTGCAGAGAGCAAACGGCAGCGTGAAGTTAATACCGTTAAGTCTCCTGAACATGTGAGTTTATTTCGTAGCATCTGTATGTTGTTTCTTCACCTTATACTTGAACAGCTTTGTAACATCGTGATCAGGCAGCTGTTGTATCAACGCTTTAACAAATGTTTATCATTCGCGGGGGAATTTGGTATATTTTTATGGGCTACTGGTGCGTCTCGTCGTACGATTGAGGCAGCCCATCGTTGTGGACTCTCACCCTGTTATCAGTCGGTAATTGACAGTGTCAAGATGCTAGGAAATCTGAACATGAAGATCGCCAAGTCTATAGCAGATGGGCCACACATTTTTTGCTATGATAACATAAATATAAGCACATCAATATTTGTTGAACAGCGTGGAAGTCATACCCTGAACAAAGTAACTTCAGGAACATTAGGAATCGTTTATAAACTTCAGCATGCGAGTGAAGAAGATATGTTCCTTGCTCCGATTCTGGCTCGCATGTGTGATGCCAGCCTACATGGCCTCAAGTTTGAAGTGGATCTTACATCAGCAAGTACTGATTATACTACACAGTGCTACAGTAGTGCTACAGAGTATTGTATAATGCCATAGCACCATAACAAAGGTGTTCATTTATGTAGTACTACATAGTTATCACTACATGCTATCAAGCACTATGGAGACATGGTAGCATGCTATGGAGTGCTATATAACACTGTGGAGGCTTGGCAGTATGCTATGGAAGCTTTAGAATATCCAGGATTACAGCAGGTCCTGTAGGATTTCCTTGGGATTCTAATGCCTTAGCCAATAGCATCACTCCTTCAGTTATATAAATAAATAAATAAATATATTAAGTAGTTTTAATAGATACAGCATCAATAATAATATTCAATGAGAATGATACCCCAAATTGTGCATCCCGTCCAACCCTTCGCGAACAAGATCCTAATGGACACCATGACCTGGCTGAATTGTCAGTGCCTTGATGTACATTTGCCACTAGAGGGGTTGGAGATGTGGAGGAGGATTATGAGATCGCGCTTTCAAGGGAGGCGGGTGAGGATGCAGAGGAGTTTGTGTGAAAGGGGGCCTGGGGGTGGCGGGGACATGATAGCCAAGACTGGAGACGCCACACACATGAGTTGGACAGACACGCGTCAGGTGGAAGTTGAGGAGGAAGGAGGAGCGAAGAGGAAGGGGCTGTATGATGTGGCCTCAATGCTGCACTTGCCGACAGGATGGGCTTCATTGTCGTCATAATGGTGCAGGGAAGGAGGGGCTGGATGACGTGCGGTGATTGTTATCACCAGGGGACGAGGGAGAAAGGGGGGAGGAAGGGGCTGTATCCAGTGGCGTCGTCATCGTTGTGATGCGGAGAAGGGAGGAGGGGGGTGGATCGCGTGGCTTTCGCGCTGTTCTTGCCAGCGGCATCGGTCATTGAGGAGGGCAACTTGACGAGATGACGTGGCCATCTACGAAGTGTTAAAGCATTGATTTGAGACCGGATCTGAGAAGTCTCCATTGTAGTCCGCTGCTGAGGAGCAAGCAGAGTGGATGACGAAGTAAGGGTATCCATGACGCCATCTGTAGATACGTTGTCAATGCGAAAGATAAGACTGATGGATGCATATGTAAGGGCTAATGGAGGATACATACCATGACGAGAGCCATTTTGATCGTTTGCGAGCAAAGTGTACACAACCTCGATCCCAAATAAAAGAACCTGAGGTTGCATACGTTCGAGCGAAGCGCTTCAACTTGAAGCTTCGCGCGAAGGAGATGGGGTGGGTGGGAGGGAGATAGAAAGTTCCCAGTGGTCAGCCACCAAACTTTGGTGGTTTCGGATAGAGCAAAAGTGGCCGATAAGATTGACCGAAACAGGAGGGTAGAGGAGTTCTCGAGAGAGGGATGGAAAGGAGGTACTGTTTCTTCAATAGGCCTTGAGGTATTGAAGGTGATGGATGAAAAGGAGAAAATCCCTCACTTGGCGAAGCTGTAGGGGACGTGAGATAGCAAGCGAGGGTGGGGCGTGATGAAGAAGGTGGCTTACTTGGCTCCACGTTTGTTGAATAGGATGTCGAGGTGTTGCGGTGGGAGGGGATGGACGTTGAGGTGGTGGGGGTTGAGGCAGCGTTGTCAGGTATTGTCGAGGTGGTGGCGTGACGTGGCGTCGATGGCTTGAGGGTGCTGGTGTCCTTGATGATGCAGTGGGGACAGGAACGTTGAGATGGGGGATAGCAGGGTGGGTGACTTGACAGTGAACTAGTGATGTCAGAGAATGCATGTCATGGACGTTGCAATAGGTGTTGCGCTGCGGACATGTTGAGCGCGTGGTGCCCATTGTCCGTTTGCACCTAATATACCCCGCTTCGCCTCGGCTTCAAGCACCCTACACCTCTCTACACGGACCAGCACCAAGCGAACTCGTCCAGCGCCGCTCCAACTCGCACCACCCATTACCCTTTCCCACTGCTCCCTTCCATCCTTATACCGTTTTGGTCTTCCTTTGTTTTCGTTAGTCTTGGTGTGTCGCTGGTCCCTTGCGGCTTGCCGACATGCTGTTGGTGGGGGTTATGGGGGGACTGGGCCGCATTGCGCAGTAGATGGCGCTGCCCCCCCGCTGAATCTTCTTTATTCGTGCGACGAAGGGAGAAAGCAGTGGGGAGGAGAGGAGAGGCCGGGAGGAGAGGCAAAGAGGAGAGGCGGGGAAGAGAGATGGGGAAGAGAGGTGGACGACGTTCATTGATGCATTCAACTAAGCGCATTCTCATGCACATGATCATAAACCATGAGATCAAATGAGGGGGGAAGAGCAGGGTGTGCTGTAACGGAGCGGAGAGTTGAATTTTAAGTAATATGTAGCAGATTTGTGGGTATTACCAACTACATACAAGTTTCAACTATTAAAGTTAGTAGTGCTGTATAATACTACATATCATACTAGATAGATCACAAATCGTTACAGAGCACTTGAGTTGAACTGTATAGAATTACATTGTGTACTACTTACATTATAAACTATTGCATAGCACTTGGAAACTATATAGTACTTTATAGCATACTAATTACATTATATATTGCTACAGATTGCTCATAAATTGTAGAGATCTATACAGCACAGTAATTAAATTACAGACTGCTACAAACCACTATATAGTGACTTTGGCTAATTTGAAAAGTTATACATGTTACAAGGATTCATATACATACTATAGTATGCTATATGCAAAAACCAGTGCTTGCTGATGTACACCTACTGAAATTCAATATGAATCGTACTTTTTCCAGCTTCAAATCCATGTTGTAAAAATCGTTTGCAAGCACTGCAAGCCATTTAATCACTACAATACAGATGCTTCTTTGCAGTTCAAGGCATGTTATCAGCTGTCAAAGGACCAAGTAACAAAATTCTGTCCACTTCGTGTCTCAACAACTGAGGAGGCCTCGACTCAAGGAAATCTCGCATATCATGATGAAATATACCTCTCTTTACTGCAGAAGACTCCTGATGAACTTTCAAAATTTGCCATACCCACTGTTAACAACCAACTTACCAATGCTTGCATTCGGTCTGGGCAGATACTTCATGCTGCAGACCTCAATCCATACCACCAGCGGCTAGTATTTCAACTTGGCATTGGCACCTCAGGCAGCGGAATTCTTGCTTAGTAAGGGCCCTAAAGGCCCTTTGTTTTGACACTTTAAATACCCCTGAAGGCCCCCCTAGGAACTTCTCGCCGAACTTTCTATTGCAGGTGGAAACTTCCTGCTGACTAAGTCTTATCGCAGAACTTCCCCAGCGCACTTCAGTTGTGGCCCGCGGGAAGTTTTTGCTGACTAAGTCTTGCCATGGAACTTCCCCAGCGCACTTCAGTTGTGCAGAACTTCACAACTTCACTGTTGTGCAGCGTGCTGTCTGGGTTTTACCGACAGTGCGCTGGCTGCACTTATAACACGTACGCTGTCTGGGTTTTACCAACAGTGCATTCACTTCCCGACGTTTTGCGGGTCTCGGCACCTCCTTTTCTGTGGCTCTACCAACGGTGCATTCACTTCCCGACATCTTGTGGGTCTCGGCATTTGACTTTCAGCTGTGCTGTCTGGGCTTTACCGACAGTGCACTAGCTGCACTTGTAACATGTACACTGTCTGGGTTTTACCGACAGTGCGTTCACCTCCCAATATCTTGCGGGTCTCAGCACCTACTTTTGTTTTACCGACACTGCATTCACCGAGATCCCGACATCTTGTGGGTCTCGGCATCTCCTTTACCAACAATGCATTCACCTCCCAACATCTTGCGGGTCTCACAGTACCTCATTTTCTGTATCGCATACGTCTGACTTGTGCTGTCTGGGTTTTACCGACAGTACTTTCTGTATCCTTCCATCCCAGCAGGCCCCTGTCTCGCTTCCTCAGGATGTCAGATCTCACTACTATTCTGCAGATTTGGCCCATGCAGACCATCCGTGCTTCTTTCGCACATTCATTTTAATTTCAACATAGCTTATCTGTGCCTTCTAATTAGCACTTGGCACCTCCTTTTCTGTGGCATCGACTTTCAGTTGCGCTGTCTGGGCTTTACCGACAGTGCATTCACCTCCCATTTCTTGCTGCTGTATCCATATCTTCAGTCAGCTCCAGCTATGCTTTCGACAGATGGCAAAAGAAGGAGATGCTTTGGTAAATCATGCTCTCCGGAGAAGCCTATTAACCGTCAAAAATCAACCACACAATTCAGCTCCTATGACTCCCCTTCAAAACGGCGTCACCTAGAGGAGAACCTAGCACAGTTGATGTCATCTCAACAGGAAGACATACATAGCTTTGGTATTGAATATCAGGATCAACCCCTGGATGCGGTGGAAAGTGATAATGAACCGCTACCTTTCGCCGATGGTTTTAATGAAGAATCAATGCAAGAGCTGCATGAGATATCTCCCTCAGATGATGATGATGACGATGACGACGACGACATTTCTTGTAATAAAAAAGCAGAGCGTTCTTATAGACGATGGTTAGTTGCACTCCCACAGCTGGTGGATCCATTACTACAATATATCTCTTCGCACCGCGGGAAATTGCTTCTAAATCCTGTGAGAATATTGAGAAGATATTGAGGAAATATTAAAAATAATTTCGCGATATATTCACTGACAATACATAGATTGTATTCAAAATATCTTCTTTCATAATTTTTCAGTATGTACATCAGAGATAATAAAAATCTTTTCACAGTATCTTCAGCGATAATATGGTAAAAGTATTGATTGCACTGATGTTAAGTTTCCGAAAATGGCTACATGTAGTTATGACTACATTGGTAAAATGCGTGTATATAACTTAACGGTTGTGGTAAGTTAACGATGAGCTTGATGAAGAGTTGAAAATTCTGTAACGCTTTGCTTTGCATATCCATGTCCGAGCACTAGCACTTGTGTTATCCACTAGTAGATTAATATAGTTCGTCTAACTGTCGAGAGTTGATGCATTTGAGTTCGAACAACTTTAAGGTGCGAGAAAAAGGTTCGGAGGGGTTTTAAAATGGGAAGCACGATGGAGCCTGGAGAATTTGGCTGGATTGGAGGAGGGAAAACTTAAAAGGAAGGGTAGGAAGAAACTAAAGGGAGGGATCAGGGACAACGGGAAGGTGGAACAGAGAAAGAAAATGAAAGGATAAAAGAAATTAAGAACAAAACAAAGAGTAACTCAAATCCCAAGATCTCGTGGTAGGGCATACGTACGCAACCACACGGCTTTTTCTTACATAAGTATCTTCCCCTTTAATATGTAGTAGACTTGGTAAGCCTTTTTCGGAAAATTAACATCGGTGCAATCAATACCTTTGTCATATCATCACCGAAGATATTGTGAAAAGATTTTTATTACCTCTGATGTACATACTGAGAAATTATGAAAGAAGATATTTTGAATACAATCTACATATTGTCAGTGAATATATCGTGAAATTATTTTCAATATTTTCTCGATATCTTCTCAATATTCTCGCAGGATTTAGAAGCAATTTCCCGCGGTGTCGACAACTGGCCAAATTCTCAGTCCGGCGACATCAATTCAATCCAGTTGTTCAAAAGCAGGTTCTTGCAATAAAAAGAGCTCTGAGATACAATGCCTTTTCTTTGACCGTAAGTTGAACTACCTAATCATTGCCGATAGCTTCTAACAAAAATAATTTATAGATTTCAAAACATTTAGCGTTGTTGCATGTGAATGTCAGAATACTTTACAGGTTTTAGTACTACATGGTCTCTTCCCAACGGCTCCCAAACGTCCTCGCATGGCTATTTCGATTGGGCTCTTGGATTTCTACCAGGCTTTGTTTGAGAAATCCTGTGAAGCCATAAATGCATTGTCAGCCGCATTGTCCAACTTTTACTGTAAACATGGTTTTATAGTGACAGATCATGAGGTACGTTTATGTCCCCCGGATTGCATGCAGTATTGTTTATATTTCATTTATATCTGCAAGGGAAAGATAGTCCAAGACCCTTTTTGTCGTAGCATCAGCTTTGCAGTGCAGCGTTATTCCACACTACAGGTTAAGGTTGAGCAGCTTTTAGAGTTGGCAATCGTACAAGCAGACAGTATGAATGCTAACGATACAAATTTCCATCTAATGGAAAGTACTACCGAAGCGGTCAGCATTAATGAAACTATTCAAGACAGTTTACAAGCTGAAAGCACGCTCCAGTCTATCAAAGTGAGATAGTTATGTTCCTACCATGGAAATGATCTATTCAGTCATTTTACCAGTTTGAAAGCTCTAATGAATGCGCACGTATACTTCAGCAAAGATGCCCTGCTTGTTTTGCACTTACTGTATTTGGACGTTCGGTGGATAGGTATTACATCCTATTATCTTTTCTATCGATCTAATTGTTATTGAAACAGTGGCAGTGATATTATTGTATGTGTTGACGGGAACTTCAACCAGTGACATCTCAAGTGGGCCAAAGATACTCCACTAGCATTTTATGAACCCACATATTTCGTGCCGAAAGCTACGGTAGATGAAGTTGGAAAGCACATTGAAAAGCTAAGAAAAACAACTCAGAAGCAATGGAAAGAATTAGCTGTGCCTGATGAAGCCATTGATGAGTGCGAGAGTGCTCATACGGCTGGAAGTGGAGATAATGTGAAGACCAACAGGGATCACTTTGATGATACAGGATTAATGGCACTTGTGTGCTGTCATGATATCCCCTTGTTCGTTGCGAATATTGATACTGCTGGGGAACAACAAAAGTATTCAGTTGCCCTTATCGAGCACCTGTTCGGGCTAATGCCAAATAATGCAACTGTTTCTGTTCTCTACGATATAGGCTGTGTATTAGATCGAAGTTTACATTTGGTATGTAATACATTTTATTGCCTGTTTTACTGTCATACTCATTCCTGCGTTGTCAAAGTATCCTATCTTACCGTCCGATATCACTAATCGCCTTACATTTGGAACGAGTGCTATGCATGCATATGTTCACCAATGGGCATGCCAGCTAGTGTACAATCCTCATATACGAGAAGGGCTAGGACTGAGTGATGGTGAAGGGGTTGAACGGTTATGGCAGCGTCTTATGCGTCTTATTACTGTAACTTGTACATCTGCTGTAAGTCCACAATTGTCTATTCTAATCAAATGCCTAACCTCATGTTTATTGTGCTAGCGGCGAAAGCGTATATGGTTAATTGATCGCCAGTTGAATGCTGTTGGTGATGAACTTAGGGATGACCTTGGAGCCTGGATAAAACGATGACTGAACAAGGGTATTGCCATTCACACTCGCCAAAGCTCAGAAAAAATTGAAGCAAGCGGAATCGCTTTATTGGAACTTCGGGAACAGTGGTCACTGCAGAGGGCCGCACAGCTTTCACTGCGTGCTCGTATGTTATCATTTGTTCTAAATTTATGGCTCTAAAGTTTCACTTTTGCAGATGCACCTGCGCGACTCAAGAAAGAACTGGATACAGTCTTGAACCTTCAAGGTGACTTGGACGCTGTAGACAAGGCTATTCAGACTACAGAATCCATGCTATCCAAGGGCCAGTCAAAAACATCATTAGATCTATTATCTATGCTTCAAACGACCCAAGAACAATTAAAGGAAAAGGTAGAAGAACTATATGCTTCTTTAAATGTTCAGGACTCTTTTCCGGAGCTATATGGGGTTGATCTTACTTTTGTTCGAACATTGCTAATGGCCAGAGATCTCAAGATCAACATTCGTAAAAGGGCCGTTGGAAGTTTCTTTGAGTGGGATCAACTTGATCAAGCCACAGGAGGAAAAGATAAGCCTTTAGGTTTGTTTTTTATTCCCCTGCAGCAGTGGTACTACTGTTTTACATTATATTTCTTCATAGGTACCAAACTCCATCAAGACACACACAAAGCTATTGCCAAGCGCAAGCCGGCCTTAATGTCTGCAATAAAGAAATTCAACAAGTATTGCGAGAAGCTTTCTCAGCTGCACAAACCGGAATGGAACATTCCCCTTCCTGAACCACTCCCTACACAGCTCTCTGTGCTACGTGACTCATCGAATCTTATGGAGGATGTCTGGATAACACGGACAGAGGGTACTATTCCAAAATGGTTGAATGATGTTAACGTGTGAGATGGGATTTGAGGAATGTTAAAAAAAGATCATTGCCTTGAAGAACGCCGCAGACTAGGAATAGAATCTGACAATCTTTGTCAATGGTTTGGTAGAGAGCTTGCTGCACTTGAAGTTGCAGCAGCTCTGCCATCAAGTGAGTTATTTTCTACTCGTGATGTCCAGGCCATTTTATCCTTTATGTAGATTTCAAAATCAAGATTTTGCTTGATCAGCGTCTGAAGCATCTCTTGCAGTTAAAGCCCAGTTGGGCCAATGCATTAGCAACTGAGATTCGCTTTAATAGCCACATTGAGATTGCTCGCAAGTGTGGTGAAAAGGCTCTTGCTGATTCTGGCAAGGTTGGGGATGTATCACTTGTCTTGAAGTGGTTGCCAATTAGGGCACATGATCCTCAATGCCCTGCTGGCATTATTCAGGAAGGCAGTTATATTATACAGTCTGTTGAAGAAGATGCCAATCTTGATCTGGACGAAAATCCAACTGCGACTGATAGCCCATATGATGAAGATATACTGGTAGAAGATTTGATATTGCATGATAACATTGTCAATGATATTTATTTCGAGCAAGATGATACACAGGTAGTACAGCAAAACAATAGCTCCATCAAGCTTCTTTGGAAGATTCCGGTGTGTCATTAGATATGAACATAGTGTATACCAGCTAAATCATGGTTTTAGACTGAGATAAAAGTAGACCTTTTGTTTATTGATGATTTGCAGGCAGCCATCAATTCAACCTCTGAACCTTTGCAGGATGAGCATAAAAGGAGGATTCTTATTCACCATGATCAACACTGCAAGTCATTTTTTGAAGAACGAGAACTGGATATCATGAATGATCCATCAGCTTGGCTAAATGATGGCTGTATCAATGGTATTGGTGCACTTCTTCAAAAAATCTTCAGTCATACATCCAATCCGCATTCATATGATGCATCATGTTGTGCACTTTTTAACACCTTTGTCCTTCAGCCTGCTGGTGGTCATGCATCTGATGAATATATCTGGCGGCAGGTTAAATTCTCTGAGTATTGGTCCAAAGATATATGGATATTACCTATCCATCGTACTCAACCCTCTTGGCACTGGGTTCTATGCACAATCTTGCCACATCAGCGTACTCTTCTTCTATTTGATAGCTTCTCAGATTGCAAGCCTTGGATTACCGAAATCAATGTTTGTTTTTGACATTGCAAATTTCAATGTCCAGCTGATAAATTCTAATATGTCCTTATAGGATATCATGCGACTAGTATCTCAATTAAGAGATATATCTTGCAGAAATGGCTATAATCTCACTCTTGAAATCAAAAATTGGGTAGCCTCTCCAGTTTTGGTATGTACTTCATATCGATGTCTTACACTTCTTATCTATGATTGTCAGATGGATACTAGACAGACAAATAGCCATGACTGTGGAGTATGGGTACTGATAGTTATGGGCACAGTTCTAAGGGGCTATACTACTACAGGTATAACTGAGGAGAAAACTTCCCTTGTTCGAAAACTCTTGTATACACTTCTCCTTCATCTTCCATTATCTGTAGCCAGAAAATAAATCCATGTGATGCTGATATGTATATTGTGGAGGAATAACCTAGTCGATGCATAGCGAGTGCTGCAGTCTGACTTAGCAATACTAAGAACCACCTACAGAAATAGTCAGTAGAGAGTGTGTGACAGCAAACAAGAGTCCATTAGGACTGAGAATGGTGAAGAAAGAATGAATGATAGACCCTTGAGCAGGATATTGGCTATAGTACAACTTGAAATGAACTAGAGAGTAATAACGAAAGTAAGTAGCTTGAATAAGAAAGAGAAACACGATACTATGAACCCATTGCCTCAGTCAATTTACCCTACTCCTTCCCTTCAACATAGATTACACTGAGAGGAAAGCCTCATCAACATATGGTTATCTTCATGAATAGGCTCGAAGTTCATGATGAGCAACCAAGAGGGAAATAGAGACGAAGAGGAGTATGGAACGGAAAACAAGGGGAGCGGACAGAATATAAGGAATCCTAGATCCATAGCAGTAAAGCTCGAAGGAATAACATAAAGGTTAGTTGTTTTATATGGGATGAGTTATAATAGTAATAGAGGATAGTGGAAAGGCTATAATACAACGGTTTGAGCCGTTGTGGAAGAATGAGTCGAAGTACGCTTAGCGAGTGTAATCCTTCTTCGTTGGCCACAGGACTGGAAACTAGAGAACAACATTAGTATATAACATTGGAGATTTACTTAGCTTGAGCAGAAGGTTTCTTGTTAATATTGTGTAGTTGACACTCTTTGTTAGACTTAAGGCTCGAGGCCTGAGGTTTTAGGTAGCACGTAAGGATTAAGCTGTAAAAGAGGTGAATTTCCCAGTACTGTAGTACCTGTATAATATACAATGGTGGAGTGCTACTGGAATAATCCGACGCGCACGTGCTCTCACACCGTCGGAGACCAAAGTAAACGCAAAAGAAGAGACCTAAGTCACAAGGTAGGTAGAATGACCATGTTCCAGAATGAATAGACAAAGTAAGTAAAAGAAACAACTTAGCGTCTCTGAACCCTCCAAACCAACCAGATGACTTCAACAACGTCATTCTTGAGGGGAATCCACAGTGCCGGCGCGAAGATGTAACCACCCCTCCCCAAGGGTGGATGCAGTGGCCCAAGCTGCATGCACAGCACGACAACCGCGGGATTATTGAAGTCGAAACATTGCCTCGTCATCGTGTTGATTGGTCAGATTCCTGAACGCTCCGGATAGAATAAAAGAGTGGAACTACAATAGAATGGCAAGAGTGAGTGATACAAGAAAGGAAATATATGAAATACAACCCTTAGTCCTCAACCTATGACCCTCCCTTCCACCATGGGATAACGTCGAGTCAAGTAAGGAACGACGACGGTAAAACCCAGTCGCCATTCTTGATCCTCCCTTGATGTGATGCTTGGAGCTTGAGAAATGATGAAGAAAGGATAAGGGAGAAAGACAGAAGGGGACTTCTAAACGTTGACACGCCGGTCAGCTGACATTGTTTGGCAAGAACTTGTTTGGCTACAGCGTTAAACTTGCGGTGCCTCTAAGTCCTATTATCAGAGGCTCGAAGAAGTGAATATGTTAGTACATCGAAATGATAAATAATAGGATGAAAGAAATAAAAAGGAAGCATAGTAGAACAACTTATAAAATTGTGTTTCAGTATAATATAATGAAAGGTATGAAACTTATGGACTAAATAGGTAATTGGTACAACACCCCAAATCTACCCGTGGTCCAACCATCCCTTCCACACCGTGTCAGAAAGAGAGTAGATAAGAGAAATATAAAGTGATAAAATCGAAATAGGAGCACACTCAGTTTTCTCAAGTTATGATCAAGAAAACAGTTATTCATTAATTCACTAGTTGTACAAGGTATAAATGTCAATACAAACAATCACTGCTCAGTATTTTGTTGTGCGTGGTACATGAGATCCTGTGTGAGATTGGCTCAGCTCCTCACCAAAATGGTGCGGGGGAGGTAATACATTTGCATCCCTTATGGGCCCAGCATCTTCTCTACTGAAAGATACAGTACCTCCAGGAAATCCAAGATGGTTATTCCCCTCAGCCGCATGTTGGTTCCAGTGATGGAACCCCTGCCATGCTGGGCCATGAGGATACAATGAGCACGGTGGATAATATACATTGGGATTTGGATTTGGTGCCGGTCCGTGACCCATGTAGCTAGAAGATGCATACCCTGGAATAGGTCCTGCATATCCATATCCCAAAAATGAGTCTGGAGTCAGAGGAACTGGTGGATAGTGAGGAGGGTAGCCACCACTTTGATAGGGAAGCGGTACATATCCAGGGGATTGAACATAGGGTAATACCATATTTCTGAAGCCAGACTCCATCTTTACCATGCCATCAACCTTTGCATTGTTGAATTGCATATCTTGCGAGGCGCATGGTGGATGTTGGGAAGATAACATTGGGGATGTAGCAGCACGAGTAGGCTCCTCTGAAGGTATACTCCCAATGTTGGGGGGCAGTGTCTGAGGGGGTGCTGGGCGTGTTTCCAAGAAATGCTCCAATGACTGCAGAGCCGGTAGCTGGACACTTGTGTGGTTTGCAGTATTCTCCCCCCTGACATTAGAAGGTATGGATACCATATGATTCAATGGCTCTGGAACCGGTTGAGGAGATACAGTCTTTGATCCTTGAGCTGATTGCTGAGTGTCGGTTTGGTAAGAATGGTCAGGTAGTTTTTGGCGCTTTACCATTGCAGTAGGTTCCAGTGTAGTGGCTCGGCGCTTTGGACTTGGAGCGGCATTATCCTCATTCCCAGAAGTGGTCACTGGACGGTCAGAGTATGGTAGAGTAAGAGGCCTTAGGTCTGAGCAAGGACTCTTGGCAGAATTAATTGGAGTAGACGATGTAGACAGAGGCCGAGCGAGGGGTCCGAGACACGAGGCAGCATCATGTTCATTTTTGGAAGAATAGGTCGGAGTAGATAGCGTGTCAAAATATCTTTCTCGGTCACTGCACGGGATTTAAAATGAACATCAGGTTGAGTGATTGGCCGAGGTTTCACGGTGCGCTTGGATGGAGCAGAAGAGATCACAATAGATGGTGTAGACGAAGCCTCTTCACGGATCGCTCCCTGTGATTTTGGGGCACTCAAATGCCTGCTGGGCTGAGTGGGATGCCTACCAGACGTCGCGTCACTACTGGCAGCTTGGGTTGATGAGACCGGAGGTACAATGGCAAAGGGCAGCTTCAGCTCTGATGCCTCCTTTACAACAGAACGTCCCGCTGCATATAGACAACGGATGTTGTCAGATTTGATCTCAGTGAGTATGATCGGCTCATCTTCATCTAGGAGTGGTGGAATATTAAATATACGTTACAAATTTCAGCATATTAACTATACGTACTATTTCCCTTCATGATACATAGACCATTCTCATTTTTAATCCTCTGGCTGAAGTCTACAGCTTTTTGTTTTGACAATTCCTTGATACCAATTGCTTTGGCACCAGGAGCCAATGATTCGGTTGGAAACTCTATGTCGTAGGGCCAATTGATGCAGCGCAAGCCATGCGCAACCAATATGTCTCTAAGGCCCTTCCACCTTAGGGTGGAACCCATGCTGGCACCAGCCTCATCTGGAAAGAATAATCGTCTCTTATAGTCAAATGCAATCCTGAAATAAGGAACTTACTCGTGATTCTAAGGATATGATCCTTGATGCACGCTGTTGGCTCGTCAAGTTTATTATTGTCCTTGATGCTTGTTGTTTGTCTGCCGTTGGTCTTGTTCTTCTCACCTGTAGTATTATCTTTCTCTGTTTCTGATGTTTCATGGTCAGCACCAGATCCAGCCCCCCCACAAGTAGCCTCCGATACAGGCTTTATTGTTCGATGTGAAATATATCCTTTCTGGAAGTCGTTCGCAACATAGTTGCTATAAAAAATCAATTACTACGTGAGATAGCGAAATATGAATTATGGATGGCGCACAACACATGGGATTTCAGGAGCACTTGCACCTCATTTTGTTGAAGATCTAATCTTTCTTCATAGAACTAGACTGTTATAATTAGATTATGAGAAATGCAAAGCAATAGCATACTTACTCCCTCAGCAGCTGGACTGTTAATCAGGCATGTAAGGTCTCCATCTGTATCAACATCGCGCCCAACAATACAATGGATGCCCTCAAAGCCAAGGGAGGCACCCTTCGCAACCTACATGGATGGTCAGTAAAATATGTTTAGAAAAACAAAATAATGGACACTTACGATTTGCTGCAGCTGACCTTTGTAGTCAAGAAAGTGTTTACGTCGCTGGTGCAGAGTAGACTTCTCATTCTTGTCCAGTGAAGTAAGCTCAACAAGCATGTCCATCATTTCTTTATATCGAGGATAGGCTGACTTGAACAATGGCCAGCAGTTGGAAGCTGGCGGCATTATCAGCACTGCAGCATTTCTATGAGGCAGCGTCTAAGTTTAACATACCTGAAGCATTCGCATTATTCATGTGTTTCCGCTCGTCAGCCCTGAATTTGTTGTTCAAGGTGAAAACGTATTGGTAAACGTTCCACATGTTACTATCAGTTCACCTTGCCATGGCGTTTGGTCCATAAGAAAGGACTTGCTGCCAAGTAATCCCTAGCTCCTTAGCCGCTATAGAGACAAGTTTCTCCATCTCCTCATAAAGCTGCTCAATGCGCTCAGATGTGCCTTTTGAAGGATGACCCCGCTTTGGAGAAAACCCAGGGGCTACAGGCGATAATGCATTTAAAACACAGCCCGTAATGTCTCCTGGACCACTGTCTTGTGGATTATCATCTTCTAATGAATGCCCTTGATATATCAAGGGTATACCAAACTTAGAGTTTTGTGTTTGGGGCTCCTTGGTCAGTGTCGAGTCGTTAATAGCAGAATCGAAACCACCAGGGAGAGAGAATGAATTCCCACCGAATGTAGTAGGGTGCGACAGACTGTCGGCAAAGGGAGATGGAGAAACACTGTGCGCAGGCTGTGAATGTTCACCTGGAGGTGTAACTTGGGCAGGGGATTCCATACAGGCGTTTTCAAGGTCTTCGTCTGTGAGACCTGGTCCAAGGTACTTTTCTATCTCAGAATTCTTATAACCAAGTCGCCGGGAGGCAGCTTCCTGAGCCTCGGGTGGTGCGTTTGGTGTAAGTGGAATCCTGTTTCACAAATTATAAAGAGGTCCATGTCTAACAGGAGTAGAGGGGCGTTCTGCCATGTAGTGGGGAGAGCAAGATGGGACAGAAAAGAGGAGCGGCTGGAGGAGTGAACACGGTCACTGTACACTGCCGGTAAAATCCCAGGCAACGTAAGTATCATAGTGGAAGGAGGGACTTGAAGCCTGAGAATGAATGGACACCAACTGCACTGCCGGTAAAATCCCAGGCAGTGCGATGCTAGTGGTCAGAACGAGAGTGGTTGAGCGAAGAGTGTTAAGGAAAATGGGGCATCTGTACACTGCTATAACTATGATTCCAAAGTGATTCGCCTCCCATCTGGGACAACGTGATTCGCCTTCCCGCCCACTGATAGATGGTGACAAAGGACAAAGTCAAAATGACTATTGAACAAGACGAATACAGTGCGCTGAAATAGCTCCCCCATTTTCGGTGTGCACAAAGTCAAATCTGTCAAATCTGTTACCAAAAGTATCGCACAGAGCAGGCAGAGCCCACAACCACGATTCTAAAGTGTTTCATCTCCCATCTTGGACAACGTGATTTGCCATCCCATCCACTGATAGATGATTTTGATTAAACAACATCATGGCCTTCGCGTACACGTTGTGTTCAGTCTTCGTTTTAAAATCTGCTGTGAAGTTAGTCAAAGAGATATCAGGTTTCATCATAATAAACTCACCGTCTTTAGGCTCAGGGATGAAAAGATGTTCGTGAGTTTACCGCGGAGTCGCTTTTCCTTGGAAGATGCCAGTGTGTTCGGGTTTTCAAATCCCGATACATGAGTCGATATGAGCTTGCAGTGTCGCGTGTACATCTTTCAATTACAATATCCCTCTTTCAGCGTATTCATCTGCACACAGTCTATCGATGTCGAACTATGTAAGAAATCAACTTAAAACATAGAGGCGAAGCTCACATGCTCTTCATTGTTTCCAGAGATTTCATGTGACAGATCCATTAGACAAGAAGCATACATGGCTTATAGAGGAGCTAGCAAGCCTCTACCCTAGCGCAAAGAAAGCAGGCGAAGAAGAAAGCTTCTGGGGTTTGGTCCACTCCGAGTGGAAGCAGACATATCCAGTAGACCTTAAAGAAGTAGAAGACGTAGGAGGACACTGCACTTGTCCTATAGTAATAAGACACTGATATAAACAGCAGCAAAATACCTTAACCAAGAGAACAAAAAGCGAGGAAAATGTAAGTGAGCTCCGATAAAAATCTGAGATCTATCTGACATGTTCTGTAGCAAATTCAGTTTGAAGTCCTTTGGACTTATTGCTGGCCTCCGAAAGGAAGAAACGATGAAGATCAGGAAGGCATACACCCTCAAGACTGGAGGAAATGCCTTCCTGAGCTATTCGCTGAAGCCAGACAAGACAAGGCAAGTAATTGACGCTTACATCCAGACGACCGTTTCTGAATTTAATACAATTCAGAAATATTGGGAAGACCGGGAAGCCATGGGCTGGGAGTTTGGAGAAGTTGATATTGACGCATGGTTGGCAGAATTCAAGGACGCTGGGAAGACTGGGAAACCATAGGCTGGGACTTTGGAAGGAGCTGGGGTGAGGTTGGGGCAAGTGAGCGGTCCTGCTGGCGTGGCTGCATTATGAAATTTGTTATGTAGCTTATCATTGAAATACACACTGCCGGTAAAAGCCCAGGCAACGCAAATCCATAATGATAGAAGAGGAGGGATGGTTTTGGTTGGATTCATTAGAATTCACACTGCCGGTAAAAGCCCAGGCAACGCAAATACATAATGATATTGTATCAGTAAATGAATTTACCATCCGCGTCGGTGACAATTTCGTCGATGCGTTTATCCAGCATGTATGTACCACTGTAAATGGCGCTGAGGTGAGCAAATGACTGAGGAAGTTCTCCAAGACCATATAAAGGATATATATATGGCGACTTTCTGTAACAAGCCATGGAAGAGGTATAGAGGACAGTGCGCTCGTATGTGAGGCATGCTGATTGCTTGATGTAGCTGAGAAGTGGGGTTCAGAAATGCACCTGGTAGGTAACACAAATAAAACATACTCATCGTCGAGGTAAAGTGCCCTGGCATGTCCGATGAAGTCTTGCGTTCCAGGTTCCAGGTTACCCAAACTTCTCGTAAACGGTCTTCATGGTATCTTGATGGGTGGCTGGGTCATTGTCCCTCCAGCTCTGCAGGAATTCGAAGAACTTCTTTACCCTCCTCTTTTCAAAGAGACCCATCAAAGGACTTTTGACAGCCTGGCTGAGGACCTACGAAGATGCACAGGGGGGTCATGTATCCTACGTGTTAAGTGGGACATTAATGGCGCCAATAAGGGTGGCATGAGGGTGTAACGTGTTGAAACTTGCTAGAAAGACAAATGTTGGCAAAACACAGCATGTGTGCGTACTGATATGCCCATTCTGCGTGTTCATCGTAAGGTCGACTGTCAGTGCTAGCACTGACAAAGGTGGAGGTGGGAGTGCTGGGGAAGTACAGACTATCGCAAGAGGTGGCTAGCGGGATGATCAACGAATCCTTATGCAGGCAGCTGGTTTAATGGTAGCAAGAGCAAGATATCCGTACTCTTTGCGGGGGTAATATGGACGTTGATCTAGTTGGGCATACAATAAAGTGCATGGAGTAATGTCTACGATGAGCGTCCTTGCACGCTAATTGGCATATACACTATCTGTAAGATTAGAACTTTCCATCGACATTATCAAAACAAGAACACCTACTTCGTCAAGCACCATCGCATCTCTAACCCATTCATCCGACTAGCTCGTTCTTGAGGAATGCTGTTGATAGCTATAAGTGTGAAATCTTCGACGTGGCACCGTGCTGCATCCCGAGCTGACTTCATGAAGCAGAAGCGAAGATTCTGGTACTTGTATTTGCAGGGAGGGTAGTGGCCTAGGTATACTGGGTCCTATTTTCCATCTCATTTGGTTCTACAGTGCTAGTCGCGATCCTAAGACCGCTATACCACATCGGAATAATATGCCACATTGGCTCCGATGTATAACAACTGTAGACGATGAATCCTTGAGTGCCTTGGAGCAAGAGAAAGGAGAAGGAAACCGGTAGAAGAGGGGAATGTTGAATTCATTGGATCACACCGCCGGTAAAATCCCAGGCAGCGCAAGAGAACGAAATTGGTAGAAGTGGATTCATTGGATCACACTGCCGGTAAAATTCCAGGCAGCGCAATTCCATGATTATAAGAGGAAGGAATGATAGAAAACAATTCGGATTAGTGAAGCGCATGTGTCATGTGTGCGATTGTTTGTTGCACAATGCAACGTCTTGTAAATATAACAATGCAACAACACAATCACTTTATTGATCAATCCCTTCTTTCACTATGACACTTAACGTTGCCTGGGAGTTTACCGGCAGTGTACAGTCGCATTTTTTAACGTTCGTTACTTTTCTCTCAAACACTCTTTCTTCACCACCATATTTACGTTGCCTGGGAGTTTACCGGCAGTGTACAGCCTCGTTCCGACTACTAGCATCACGTTGCCTGGGATTTTACCGGCAGTGCAGTTGGTGTCTATTCCCTCAAATCCCTCCTTCAACCACGATACTTACGTTGCCTGGGATTTTACCGGCAGTGTACAGTGACCGTGTTCACTCGTTGCTCAACTACTCACATCGCGTTGGTTTTACCGGCAGTCCTCATACATCTAATCCGTCGTCGTCCTAATCTCAATGAATTATCTAACACTGTCAAATAACGAGTAAGTTCTTCACTAATATATTATACATTTGGGAGATAAACTGAAGGTTATCCTACCTACAGTCTTGATCGCTCCAATGGCAAAGTTACCATGATTGATGGTGCTTTATATTACTCCCCAAGCAGCCGTCGTTCTTTCAATGGGGTCTACCAATTAGAACGTGATGACGTTGCCAACCACTTCTTCGTCAATGATATACAGGGTGTTTGGTCGAAATGCCCAGTTACATGGAATGAAAGCCTAGGATGGTTAGGCCTTCTACCTTTTCAGGTTTTATATGAAGGTCCACTATTTGGACGTCTGAACTCATTCCGTATCAATAACGGAGTGATCACGAAAGGCATTGGTTATCATCTGTACTGTGAAGATGCCTCTTCATGGCTTCGGCTGCACTATAACTTGCGTGATTTGGTTCAGGCTCTGCAGAGGTCATATGGATTCACCTTCGATCTACCTGTAGCTCCAGAAAACGGTACATTCGATGAAGTCTTTACTACCGTCGAGACAGCATTCAACAACTTGAAATCCTGGAGAACGTGGTTCTCTTCATGGATCGCATTGATATCATTTCTGGTGGCCGCTGCAGAGACTATAGATGGGAATGAACAAAGATGGTGTCAGGTTGCCGAGTTGTATGATCGTGGTGGAGGTCTAGGTCCTTTCACCATTGGGTGGATTAACTGTCTACGGATGAGCCCGGCATGCGACATCTCTTCAAGAGCCAGAATGGGTGTCTACCTGGATCATAGGGTCCCACATCCATCTGTAGCATGGTTCTGTCGATACAATATCCCTGTTTGGTACAGGTGGGACCCCAGCGATGCTGCTGACAAGTACCCTGCACCATATCCACACCAGCTACAAGTAGTCCAAACCACGAGGCTGGTTGAACCAACGCCCCATGAGTCGCAAGGATCCTACAAAACTACGAATGCACCACGCGACTACCAATCACGTCAGCCACAGGAGACCGCCACCCCCCAGCCCCCCAAGCAGGACACACACCAGCTTTCTCCCAGGGAATTCTTAAAGAGACGGCGTGAGAGCGACATTCAGAAGATGGCAGAACTTCAGAATAGTGATCCTGCAAAATATCAGAAATATATGCAAAGGCAGAAGAAGCCTAGCACAGTGGCAGCGAGGGTTTTCGTGTGGGAACGAGATGTCGAGGACTTCGAAAGGTGGACACATACTGAAGTTTCTCGTTGCTGGCGCGAGTCAACACTGGGTGATTATGGGGGTGCTACATATTTCAGTCCCATTGCTACAGATAATGATGTTCTAAACTTCTTGCGCGTTCTGGGACTGCGGGATGAAGGTCATTTTAAAAGAAGTCCCATTGCAGCAATATGCATGCAATACATGTGGCATCTCAGCACTAATGAGGTGGATAGCGACACCTGTGATCTATCACCTTTTAACCATGCATATTTGACTCATGCACATCGAATACAATACATTCGATGTCTCAAGTATCAAAAACATACCCATAAAGGAAATGGGTCAATGTTCATGAAAGATGATACTGTGCAAGAGCGGAGTTTGTTCATGTTCGATTTCAAAGAACATGCTACAGTACCCTGGAAGATTGCAGTGACTTCAGCACAGGATGCATTGTTCATTTGTCATATGGACAAGTGAATGAGTGATTATGAAATCGCTCGTTATTTAGTATTGGCAGGTGTTCCCTTCCGCACTCTTCTGCCCCTTATCAGTGGACAGGCAGTTTCAGAAAGCAATACACTCATGCGGGTCCCTATTGTTTTTCAAGACCATGTATTCACACTGGCAGATTATGATGCCTATGCACGCCAACGTGATTCTATTCTCCGATGACCTAGAGGACGTGCTGTGCTGTTGTATGAAGGTCCCATATGGCGTCTTGCGGTATTAACCTTACCTGTGGAGAAAGCTCTTACTGGTCCAACAGGAATACATCAAGATCAGGATGCAATGTTTCTTGCAGAGGACTGCTACACTGGTGAAGAATACTTTGATGATGATTTAACCAACGATGAGATCGCACTCGTGATAGGAACTTATTATTCCTATTCTGGTAAGAGAAATCTCATATTTAATTTAATATACTTATGTTTCCCTGATAGATAGTAAAACTGTGAATACACATCTATCGTGGTTTTCGACTCCATCCTTTTATGATTCAAGTGCCGAAGATTATGGGCGCTGGACCCCATACTGCGAGTTTGGATTCCAGAAAACTAATCGCGAAAAGACTGCCCCAAAATTGTTGAGGAGCTGGAGAGAACTTATGAGAGGGGCATCTATGATGCGCACACTGCACCAGAAAGTGGAAAGTAAAGCTTTGGCATTTCTTCAAAATGTGCATTCAGATCTCTGGCAGCCTACCATGTAGAATACTTTCTTGATATTATTGAACTGTAACATACACATATTATATTAATGACATTGGATTTTTGCTGTTATATTTTGCGAAGTACAGTTCAATCAATGGGACAAAAAATTACTAATTATATTAGTGTATCTGAATGCCGGGAAGTTCTAGTAGTAGTACACTAAAGAACTTCCTCAAAAAGTTTCTAGGATGCTGGGAAGTTCAGGTGTAAGTATGCGAAAGAAGTAGTACACTGGGGAACTTCCTCAAAAGTTCCTAGGATGCTGGGAAGTTCTTCGCTGGGAAGTTGAAACTTACAATGAACACATTCAGCATAGATGTACCGCCCGATCCATTCCTAATATGGATTTAGCAGGTACGAACTTTAAGTAACCTACAGGGAAGGGCCCCCTTGAGGCCATTTCTTTTGGTTGAGTAATACCCCCTGAAGGCCCTTCCCGCGGGTCAGATGGCGGTGCCTACAGTGGGCATTGGGCTATTTCACTTAAGATAGATGACACCAGAATTTGGCACCCTTATGTAAGCCTATTATGTAAGCGCCAAGAGGTGCAAAATCTGCGACTCGATAAATTCCAAAAAGTTGTACACTGTAAATGTGTTCAAAACAGTGTTCTATGTTGATATGTACAATATATATGTGTTTTAATTAATTATTCTCTTTGTAGTGTCAATACGAAGCTTTTAGTTCTGCAGCCATAGATGGTGGTAGTACCTGGTGCCCATGGTACCTTTTATTAGCCCATGATGCTTCAGGACCTGTCAAGCCCTGATTGTATGAGTTGATGAAGCGTACTGCCCAATTTGCATATCTATCAAATAAATTAAGGCATTTCTTTTGCTCAAATAGAATAACATACCTTAAAATTTGTATTTGAGGGACATCATCAAGACAAGCAAGAACATTCTGTTCCATTGCATTGATGTTGGAGGTCTGCAATGAGTTACAATAGCGTAACTTTGCGGCACCCCAATACTGCTCAATGAAGTTTAGTTCACAATGATATTTGGGATAGAAGTCACAAATGTGTCCACATGATGTGATGTATTCTTCAAGATGCGACTTCTGATTGATGAAATCAGGCTGGGAAAAAAGGATTCAATGACAGCAGCAGTCAATCCTTCCTTCCCCACACTTGAATCCCTCACACTCAGCTTGAAGTCCACCATTCTGTGGCCATAGCCCATGCTCCTTTATAATATTCTCCATACCTTTGAACCAACCTGGCATAGAAGGATGATTTTCAGGATAGTAGAAATCCTGAGGTGTATTTTCTGGTCCAAATGTCATTGAGCACATCTTTGGTCCATTCTTGTGATGACTCCAGGTAGGATTTGGTTGTTTTACCATTTTATGAGCTGAAAGAGCATCCGGTGCTCATTTTTGGTGGCTAGGTGCATTATCAAACATAAAGAGACCAGTAGCTGCTCCTTCAGTTCTTGCCTCGAAGATATCAATTGCATTCTTTAGTTGGGCTAGCAAGTGCTCTGATGCAAAGTAGCCATCCTGATTTTTTCCTGCTTTAAAAACAATGTATGCTTCTCTATTTCCACAGGTAAGTATTACTTCACTCACTTGTATATTTACTTACCGTTCTCCAAATGTTAAATGCCCCCATTCTGGTACAAGAAATTCCGAAATCATCATAGATACACCTTTGCCTTTAGGTTCTGCTACCAGCTTGCATGTTGGATGCCCCCACAGCAACTTTTGACGATCGTTTGCATAGAATGTTGACTCGTCATGGGTAATTAGGTACAAGCAGAATCAAGGATCTTCTGGAACAGAAAATGTAGATGGCTTTGAGATGAGTATTCCATCACTGTCATAAATATAGAAACAATTTTCATATTCTTTCCAGTGTTTGCAGAATGCAATTCAGTACATTATGATATCACCTTGCTCATGTCCATCAATGTACATTCCATTTTTCTTTTTTCCATAATGCCAGCTCAGCTTTTTTAACCAGTGTTGTGCCGTTCATTCTGAAATTCCATGAGCCTTTATACCCAATTGTTGCTGTACTTCTGGAGTTGCAACATACTCCACTATATTTTGAGCACATATGTATCCATTCTGCGCAATTTCAAGCAGATGCATTTGAAGATCCTGCACAAAATCTTCATCCTCTAATATTGATGAATGGAAAGCAGAATAACAGTGAAGTGGGAGTTTTCCATCTCGAATGTAATTGGCAATCCATGTTCGTAGATTTCATGCATGGTGAGGTTTATGGCCTGCTGCTTTTGCGGCAATTACTGATGCTTGTCTCCAGGTGTAATTTAACTCTGAATCAAGAAACAAGTTTAATGTTCCAACCATCACTATAATTTGCTTTCTGAAGAAAACATCAAGTTTCTTATCTTTACTCTTCATGGTAAGCTTCAACTTTGCATCAAGAAGAACAGCCAGATTCTTTAGGCTAAATGTTTTCAGGAACTGATCATTAGTGGTCTCAGGGCTTGTATCAGAAGCCTGCTCTTGACGCAATTGAAGCTCTTCAAGAAGTTGATTGATATGCAACTTAGTTGCTATTTCTTCTTCTTCAGTTCTTGCTTGGCCTTCTTCATTACACTAATGAATAGAAGACAGTAAGTATTAAATATTGTATACAATTTGCTGAACTCACTATTCCTTCACCAGCAGCAAGAACTTGTTGAGTACTCTCCTCAACACCATTGTGAAGTTGTTCATCTTTGGGTTCATCTTCATCACTTCCATCATATCCAAGATATCCATCAACATTCTCTGTGCTTTCTTCACCCTCATTCATCATCCTGTTCCCATGGCTGTCACCTGTGTTGATGTCAATTTGGGTGCTGTTTGTGATTTTTTCAGGACTCTTTTTCTTGAAGAAGTGGGATATAAAAGGCTGATTGCCACTTTCATTAATCTTATGGCACTTTGCAGCCCAATATTTCTTCGTTCTAGGAGCATTTCCAGTGTAATGCCTTTTCCTCTTAGGCTTTATCTCTTGCAATGCCTGTTGTGCTTTTATTGCAACACATTGTGCCTCATGAAGCAAGGCAGAAAAATGAAGCACATCTCCTTCTGTCTGCAATTCTCTTTCTTCCTCAGAATCTGGTTCCCCATTTTCGAGATCAGATTCCTCTGATTCTGATGCCTCATTGTCCAAGAAATCTATTAATATTCATTTAGTGACAATCTTCTTTTCTAATTTGGTTCATTCTCACCAAATTCTGGCATGTAGTTGTCATTTTTGCTGTCAGTTACTTCTTCCACAGTTGCCTGCCATTGATGTGAGGTAGTATTGGCCATATTTGGTGGTTTTTTCAATGCTGAATGTTTACTTAAGTTGTTTAGATGACTTATGGTGCTTTTGGAGTGCCTTCCCATGATTTCTATGGTGTTTTTACTACAATATGTTGCTGATTTACTGCCTAAATGAACATTTTGCTGGCAGTTATAATGTCACATGATGTGATTATATAAGCTGCAAAATGTTGAAGGGCCAAATTTTCTAACAGCTTTCTAACTATTGGAAACATAATATTATGATGTTTTAAGCACTTTACTAGACAAAATTTTGTACCTTAAATAAGTTGGCAATCACTCCGAAATTTAAAAAAAAAAATTGAACAAGTTGCTTGTATAAACAATAACTACAACATGTTGGAGTTAAATTCACACAGGGATGCATGTTGAGGAAGCAATTTCGAGTATGGTGAAGGTCAGATTTCTGCTTACATAAGGGTGATGGTTTCTGATATTGTCTATCTTATGCTTAAACCTCTTGTGGGCTTTGTTATCTGTTCACCACAGCTCTACAGCACAAAAAGGATCACTTCAATATTTTTTTGCTCTATTGGGGAAGACACAGCTATCTGGTGACAAACCAGATTATCATACACTCCTTACTAGTTTTATTCAAATTTTGGAAGGACTCGTTTTAAATGGATTTCAAACACTCTGCTCTCGTGATGGTGATACTTTGACCTTGTTTGTGAGCAAGAACTCATCACCAAATGATCTCCTCCAAAAAGCAGCTGATTTCATCAATGAGTTCGCTACCCCTCTTCCTCATCATTTACTTGACAGTGATACTGATGAAGATGACATGTACAATGATTCTGGGGATCTACATAATGGGGTCAGGCAGATGAACACAGATATTATGAGACTGATCAAGAAGTCAGCTACAATTCCTCCACCAAATGCACCAAGCTATCCGATTCCTACTCATGATAGAGTAAATCAGAATGTTCAGCTTCTAACAAGAGACCTTCTCTGCTTATTGGAAGTCACTACAGCTATACGAGATGGTGATATTGGCAGGATAGAGGATATTTTACCTAGTGATGAGCAGGGGTAACCCCAGGGTATTTTGGTTTGTACCCTTACCCCTACCCTCCAAATACCCCTACCCTCACTGAGGGTAGGGGTATTTGTGAAGGGTCCAAGGGGTCCAGACCCTTACCCATACCCCCAAGGTCTTAGGTGAGGGGTACATACTAAATGATCACTGATGTATAATTTATAATTATCAATACAGAATGGCCTTTCCATTATTCACAGTATACTTTTAAGATTAATGCTGTAGTATGAATTATATGTTAGTCATTCAGAGGAAGAGAATGGATTTGAATTCATCTTGCCAGTTAAGCAAGAAGCAAGGTTCACAGATGGAATTATTTTACAACATTGCATAGATACTTGATAAGTAATACATGTTGATATATGCATTATTTATGGCTTACATCTCATATTGTAGTTACATGTATAGAAGAAACTATCACATTTAATGATGCCCTTGTTTTGTTGCTAAAACAGCATCCAGTTATGTATAACAGGGGGCTTGTTTCTAAGCAAAAGGCATGAAAGATATATATATTTTCCACAAAAGTCTCAAGACTTAGGGTCACCAGTCACTAATGTTGCTAATGTTAAGGGGTCTCACACACTAAATGGCCTCTGTTGCTAAGTGCAGACCAATAATTTTGGTAAATCAGGGTTTCAAACATGTTGCAGTAGTGGAACATATTCATTTAGTATTTTCACTATTTACATCCATAATACCCCTGGACCCTTGCCAGGGGTAGGGGTATTCCTGATCCTGAAAAATCTGGACCCTTACCCCTACCCCTCCTGTACCCTACCCTGGACCCCCAGGGTACACTGTACCCCTTGCTCATCACTAATTTTACCACAACTAGCAATGACATTTCAAGCTGCTGGTGGAAACAACTACTGTACAGAGATTCTACACCTCTTGATTAATCTAAAGTATGTCTGGACTCCGAATTTTGCATGAGTGTTCACTCCTATTCTATTTGAGCCATAGATATGCTTACATGAAGTTTATATAGTAATATCATGTGCCACTCACTTCTTATCAATCTGTTGGGATACTCTGGTCACTGGATGGCTATGGACCTCAATATGGAACATACTGTTGGTGATGTAAAGGTAATATTTTTAACTAAACATGTCACTTCTACTATCTTATATGGCTATGATGAAGGATTTAATTGGTGCAAAAGGCCTTGAGACAACATGGGACATGTTGGGAAATGTATCAGCAGCAATAAGTGAACTCAACAAAATTTAAAAGAAAATTGCAGAAGTTTCAGAGCTATCCCATCAAAATTGATATCATTCTCAAGTTGATACCAGCAATTTGGTATGGAGGGTTGCAACCAAGTCAAAAGATGAGGGATTCCAGGTATTCAAAGACAATTGGCCTGACAATGCAAGTGTAATATCTGTTCCTGATCTCATCAAGGAAGGGACTCAAAAACTAAAATCATCAACACTTAACACCTTTAATAGCAAATTCAAGAAGTTTGTGGCTGGACAAACCACAGATTTTGTCATTGATACAGATACACTAGGTAATGCAGCAGATAACATTGATATTTCTAATGTTTCATCAGAATATTAGGATTGCAAAGTATTGTACAATTGCTGGTTAATTTATTGTTAATAAAGCTAGTAATACAAGTGTAACTTGAATTTTATTATGCTGTAATGTTCATTTCCCTTTCTCTCCGAAGATGTTCTTCCACCTGTTTTTCAAGAGCTTGTGATGCTTGTTCGAATGCAGCTTGATTCAATTTTTGTGCTGTCTGTATAGGTATATCAGCAACATATTGTGAACACCTCCTGCAGTACTCCTCCAAAATCATATTCCCTTTAAAACCCAACTTTGCAATAGCTTCGAGCTGGCTTGAAATTTCATCTTCTCTCTTCTTTGATGCTTCTTCAAACTGTTGCTTATTAGATTCAAGTTCTTGCTTCTTTTCTTCAACCTTTGCTCACTTCTGTTGCTCCTGCTTCTCCATGGTAACTCTCTCAGTTATCCTCACCAATTCTTCATCAAACCTGAAAATACACTCATAAATATTCTTAGCCCATTTACTGACCCATTCATCTGTCCTCTGTAGCAATATACCAATAGCCTCTGGATTTATATCAGCTGGAGGAGTATGTGAAAGTGTGCAAATGTCTTTGTCACTGAGTATCAGTGAAGGTGGATGAACACCATGAAGAGGATCATGATGCCACATATCCTGTCTCCAATGAGTAAGCCACAGTTGCAAAGAATCTCATTGGAAAGCTGGGCAGTAAGTGTATCCATGCTTCTGCTTTAGGTTATTGCAGCAAGAAACCAGTTCCTGCCTATTTGGGTCATCATGCTTGCCATAATGTGTTTGATTAGTGTCAGAACTTGTATATAGTAGTTGATTTGGGAAAAAATGATTATATGTGAATTTGTGATTGTTGGAGTGATGAACATGACTGTTGCAACAAAAGCGACCTGTAAATGACAGTGCTGAAGTTCCATCAATAGAAGGAATGGTATGTAATTAATCAAACAACCATTTGGAGATTGATCTCCAATTGCATTGGCAAAAAGTGATCTTATGCAATGCTCATGTGAGCTTTGTATAATCTTTAGAATTCCAACTCCAGTGTGGTCCTGCTTTGTTGATCTATCAGTCAATATGCCAATGTTTGGTCTATCTGGATCTGATTCATCGACTTCACTAGCATTATTGACTACCTTTGTGGCAGATAAATCGATTTTCCTTGCCCATGACTCATGTAAGATGAGAAATATTGATTCTGTAGTCCCATCATGGCCACAATGTCCACCTCATTGAAGGCATGTAGGAAGATTGTGTGGTGTACCATACTGAATAACTGTTGAAATGTCTCCTATATCTAAACTCTGAAGATATATTTAGTAAGGATGAGGATTTATTGTGTTGCTGCACCGTTGAAGCTCCTTCTGTAGCATGTAAAATGTGACAGGTCCCATTGGGGCTAGCAAAGTCATCAAATACAGCTTTGAGGTAGTCAGCTGACATTGTGCTGTGGTGTCACAACTGTGCCCCTAGCCTGACTTGGTGGTGGAGTACAAGAGGGTGACTGTGGAGAAGTGAGGGTGAGTATGAGATGAAAGCGGAGAATGAGAACTCAGGGGGTAGGACTTCGGCTTCAGCTTATGTGCTGTGCCCCTGGGATTCCTGGTCCTGGATTTCAGAGTAAGGGCAAGCCCCTCAGAGAAGACAAAGGACAAGAAGATGAGAGGTGTAACTCCAGTCAGATGAAAGGGTGAGGACGTAGTTTAATATGAAACTAAAGTCTAAGTACAAATCAAGTACTACTTAAATACTAGAGACTTGGAGTAAGTAAAGGCCAGCGGAGAAGTACGGTCAGGGTAGGCATACATAGAATGAAGACTATAACTAATTAAACATAATAAAACATGTCAGAGAAGTGAGTGTGTATGGCGGTGTAAAGTAAAACAGATAGTGGTGCACTTAAGAATGATAAGTGACTCACTATGAGATGTATACTACAATACTGAGGGGATAGCTCAGTAGAATGGAAGAAGGGAAATGAAAGTAATCTATGTACAGTAAGCAATAAGTAATACTAAGAACATAATCAAAGTCTGGAGTAAACAAAGGTGAAGGCAGAGTAAAGGCATAGGAGTCCGGAGGTAGGCAATATGGGATATGACAGTATTCCCCCCTTAAGGCCGAGCCCTTGAGGCCTGAGCACATGATCAAATAATAAGCTTCTTGAAATTGATCAGCATTTTGACCTCAGATCTGGATATATAAAGGTCAGCTGTGGAGGAAATTTTCAAAACATATTTACCCTGCTACACCAACTCATTATCACGTGACTGCTTAACAATGTCTGCCTCTGTTCCCTCAATCGAAGACCCAACATGTGAGGAGAAACTTAGATTACTCCTTCACAGACGAGCAGAGGTGGAAGCCCTCGAGAAGGAGTTGAGGGGCGAGAAGGTGGAGAAAAAGGGAGCTGAGAAGGAAGGGACAGAAGGTGAGGTGGAGAAGGAAGATGCAATGGAAGTGGACGAGGGAGATCGACAATTGGAGGTGGTATGAGAAAAGAAACATAAGCAGGAAGAGACAAAAGCGAGGGTTGCTCAAACGATGGCAAGACTAACTGGTCACCCAGCAGAGGAAACGATGAGGCAAGGTGCTTCTCTGCCAGTACACATGGAGTACAAGGCAACAATGGCAAGGTTGGGGCTTATGTCATTTAGTCCAGAGTCAGTGACACAGTCCTTACATTACCATAGGGAGGTTGATAGTTTGATGATGCAGGTGGACAGGTGGAATTCAGTGGAGAAGGTGGTGGAGCAGGCAATGGCAGAGGTAGGGCCTACAAGGGTACAGACCCTAACTCCTGTAGTGGAACCGGAGGTAATGACCATTCCACAGGTAGGTACTTACATGAGCGTGAAGCAGATTGCTGACTGCAAATGCACCATTCAGCAGCTAGAGGCTGAAGGCCACACCATGACTCTGGAGGAAAAGGTGGAGAAGATCATCCAGCACTCAGAGAATGAAGGTGGCTCCAAGAGAAAGTGCACCAGTACGAATCCAGAGGACGTGACAGAGGCGACTCCAAAACCAGCAAAGAAGAAAACTTTGACCAGGGCTTCTCAGTGCAAAGGGGCGAAGAGCAAGGCCCTTGTTGACGATGAGGCGGAGGAGGAGAAGAGTAAGGGAAGTGGTGCAGCACAGGGAAGTCACACCAGAACAGAGAGTCAGGTGAGTGACAACCCCAAGGACGAAGAGGAGGAGGAGGAGAAGGCATACATACTTCTCCATGCTCCTTGCACAAGTTGCAAGTGACACCAGGTGGAGTGCTTGGTAGACCTCAGTGAGAATCTCCTGATGCTGTATGGTGTTATGCTAATATGTTCTACAGTGGTAAGAGAATGGACCACAAGGTGTGTGAGGAGTGCAGGAAGTCAAGGGGAAGATGTGACCACGACAGGCTTATGATAGGGATTGTGGTGTCATTGTGGCAGAAAAAATGTGCAGAGCAATTGGTGGAATTGAGAAAAGGAGATGGGCAGCAGGAGAAATTGGTGGAGGAGTTGCAGATGCAACTGGCATTGGTGAGGTTGGAGCTAGACGCCAATGAAAAGGAGTTGGAGAAAGTGTCGGCAAAGTTGACGATGTATATGAAGGAGATCAAGAGATTGGAGAATGTGGAGTACAAGCTGGGAGGAGAGTGTGACCAGTTGAAAAGGGAATGCGATGAATTGGTTTGGTTGCCCAACTCTGAGGGAACATTGAGGGGAACAGAGGCCATGCTGATGGGGGCACTTGAGAGGAACATCAACATGCACACGGAGTTGATGGGGGTATTGAGTAGGTTGTTAACAACCATGCAGGTGACAGAGGAGGGTACTCTGGTGGAGACTAATGAGTCTGGGAGTAATGAAGAGGGACAAGAGGACAACAAGGAGTAAAGTACAGTAGATGGAGAAAAATTGTATATAATTGTTTTTTGTGGATTTTAATGATTTTGACGTGAGGAGAATGAAAAGTAAGAGTAAACAATAAAACAGAGTAAAGAGAAACACCTTAGGAGAAAACCAATACAACCCCGTACTTCCACTCTCAGCCCACCTCGTTAAGTATGCAGAGTGACGAATCAGCTATGCTTATTAAATGTAGTGGTCATCATGCAAGTGGTGTCTGGAGAAGTGTCAATCTTCAACCTTTGGTCAAGAAGATGGATACAGATATACAATAAACTATAGTGGAGAAACAAAATGTAAGTGGAGAAAGTCTATGTAACAGGAGTAGAAGAATTGGGCTTATTGAGATAATGAGCATGAAATTCCTCTATGAGCTCTGTAGCATGTTCTACTTTGGTGGCAGCCAACCAAGTGAGTTCTTTGTTGGTTCCTTCATAACCAGTCCATCAGACTAAGTAGTGAAGAGGGCATTTCTTGAACCAGCGATCCAGCTTGGAGTTGCAGATCTCACTGATCTCAAACTCGATATCTCCATCAATTTCCACAGGGGGAGGTGGAGGTATCTCTTGACCAGGAATAGTATTTTCAACTGCAGGCTCGAGCATAGAGACATGGAATACAGGGTGTACAGCTCGGAAATTGGAAGGGAGTCTAAGGGTGCGGGAGTGGGTACCAGTTTCGGCAATGATCTCGAAAGAACTGTAATACTTTTCAGCCAATTTCTTGGAAGGGCGAGTGGTGTTGAAGAACTTAGCATGGACGAAGGCTTTAGTTCCAACTTTGAACTCTGAGGCAGGCAAATGACAGTTGTCTGCTCCGACCTGATAGCACTTCTGAGCAAGTGCTATTTTGGCCTTGAGGTTTTCATGAAGTTTCTGGAGGTCCATGGCATAGCCCCTAGCATGAATGGAGGTAACGTCACATTTGGGATAGACTGAAATCTGTGGATGATAACCCTTATTGGCAAAGAAAGGAGTAGTATTAGTGGTTGAGCTCAGTGTATTGTTGTATGTGAACTCAGCAATGGGAAGGAGATTGGCTCAGTTGTCCTGCTGGTAATTGCAGTAGATGTGAAGATACTGCTCTAAGACTTGGTTAATGCATTCAGTTTGTCCGTCGCCTTCTGGATGGTATCCGGAGGTAAAGTGTAGGTTGATGTTGAGAACCTTACCAAGAGACTGGAAGAAGTGGGAGACAAACTCCAAACCATGATCAGAGGTAATGTGGCTGGGAACACCATGCTTAGAGAATACATGCATGACAAAGAGCTTAGCGAGCTGGGTGGAAGTGATGGTGTTATGACAAGGGATGAAGATAGCTTGCTTGCTAAGGCAGTCAACAATAACTAGGATTGAATTGTACTTATCAAATCCAGAGATGGGAAGCATTTCAATGAAGTCCATAGAGATAGAGTTCCATGGGCACTCCAGAATAGAGAGTTGCTTCAAGGTACCATAGGAATGGTGACACTGTGGTTTAGACCATAAGCAGATGGTGCAAGACTTACAATAGTCCTTGACATAAGTATGAAGTCCAGGCCAAGTATATTCCCATCAAATATTATCCAAGGTCTTGTTCTGACTAGGGTGTCCAGCAAGTAAATGATTGTGTTTGTACTGGACAATGTGAAGGTGGAGAGAATTGTTGTCTGGGACATAAATCCAGTTGTCGAGGCAGAGTAAGCCATCTGAACTGACAGACCAATGATTAGTAGGATTGCGAAGGTGGATGGATGCGACAGTGTCTAGAGGTTGGGCAGTGAGGATGTTGCAGTGGAGTTGCTCAACATCCATGATGATGCTGGCATGGAGAACAGGATGAAGGAGTGTGGTGGCATGGATAGAGGCGATGAGCTGTTCTTGGGTAAAAACAGGGTGAAAATTGTGCAGATTGACTTTGGCATAGTTGTTATTCCCCTCTTTAGGGTAGACATCCCATCGTCTAGTTAAAGTGTCAGGTTTCACACCAAGTTTCCCTGGGCAGAAACGAATAACCAGATTAAACTGAGACAGGTACTCTGACCAACGAGCCTGACAGAAAGTGAGGATCTTGGTGGTGGAGAAATACTCTAAGTTTTTATGGTCAGTAACCACATCAACCGGAGTACCAGAACCTTCCAAGTAGTGTCACCAGACACAAAAAGCTTCAAAAATAGCCAGGAGTTCCTTGTCGTGGGTGTTGTAATTCAGTTCAGGAGTGGTGAAGGTATGGGAATGGAACACAATGGGGTGAATATCGCCATCGTCAGCGACAATAGAGAAGATTGCTCTGAGGGTATAGTTGGAGGCGTCAGTCTCTACAATGATCTGGACATCAGGGACCCAATGAGTGAGTACAGAGGCTGTAGTGAAGGCATCCTTAAGTTTCTCAAATGCCGAATGGCAAGCTGGAGAAAAGTCCCACTTCAAACCCTTGTGGGTAAGACAAGTGAGTGGCACTACTATATTGGAGTAGTGCTGGATAAAGTGCCTATAGAAGTTGGCAAACCCAAGGAAAGACTGAATGTCTTTAACCTTTTTAGGCTCAGGCCAATCCCTAATAGTTTGGACTTTATCCTGGGACATAGTGAGGCCGCCCGGAGAAAGGACATAACCTAAGTACTCAACAGATTCAGTGTGGAATTCACACTTGTCTGCCTGGGCATAGAGCCCATGTTGGTGTAAACACTTGAGGACTTCTTTAATGTGCTGTTTGTGCTCCTCGAGACTATCAGAGTAGATTAGTATGTCATTGAGGTAGACTGTAACGCACACATTGAGCATGTCCTTGAAGATGTCATTCATGAAATGTTGGAAAGCTGCAGGTGCATTGGTGAGTCCAAACGGCATAACTAGCTATTCAAATGAGCCATAGTGAGTGCGAAAAGCAGTCTTCCACTCATCTCCATCAGCGATGTGGACTAAGTGGTAAGCATGGCAGAAATCAATCTTGGTGTAGATTCTAGCCTTGTGAGGAGAGTCAAGGAGGTCGGAAATAAGGGGAAGGGGATATCGATCCTTTTTGGAGATTGCATTAAGCCCACAGAAATTGACACAGAGTTGAAGGGATCCATCTTTCTTCTGGACAAAGAGCACTGGTGCTCCATGTGGAGAACAAGAAGGATGGATGAAGCCAATCCAGAGATGTTCATTGATGAACTCTCATAGAGAGGCCAACTTGGACTGTGAGAGTGAATATACAGTACCGACTGGAGGAGACATACCTTCCTCCAAGTTGATCTGGAGATCGTAAGGGCGATGTGGAGCAAGAGTGTCTGCTCGTGTTTTGCTGAAGATGTCAGCGAACTCGTGGTATTCCGGAGGAATACTAGAAAGGTCCACGGCTTCTGCAGCCATGGCAGCAGCAGAAGCTGAAACTACAGTACTGACTTGTACCCTAAACATCTGTGAGCCTGCAAGCTTACTAGCCCAGAGAAAAGCTGCAGTGTTAATGAGCGAGATACTAGGAGGTGGACTATTGTCTGACAGAGGAACAGAAGACAAAGTTGGTGCTGGAGGGGTTTGCAAGGAGGCAGATGCCTTCAGTGCAGGTGTTGACAAAGACAGAGAAGATTCTCCTAGAACCAGGGTTTGGAAGCCAAGTATATGTCTCTCAGTCCAGTAAATCAATGGATTGTGTTGGGAGAGCCAGTTAAATCCTAATACCATGGAGCAGGAAGAATCAAGCGGAGTTACATAGAAATCAATATCTATGCATTCACCAGTAGGAAACATTACAGATAATAAAGTACTCTCTGTAAGTATGGAGTTAGAGGTACTGTCAAAAAGTTTCAGTGCAATGGGAGGGACCGGAGTTGTGTGGAAGTTGTGCTCCCTCACAAACAATGAGTCAGCAAAACAGTGAGTTGAACCAGAATTGATGAGCAAGAGAAAAGATAGAGGCATATCTGGCACAGCTGGAGAAAATGAAGTCAAAGGAATATTTACAGCTTGGGGATCATAAAGAGCAGATGCATTTAGTCTTATCTCCTTAGGTGCACAGGAGAGATTAATGCAGCCCTCAGCCTGTGTGGAGTCACTGGAGCTGCTCTCTATTTTTTCAAACTCTCAGCTGAGTTTGCCAAGGGAGTTGCCTTGGTAGAGGTGGCAGTGGCTGCACAGGCTTTGGTGGCAGAGGCTGCCTTGTGACAGTCCTTGGCCTGATGACTGGCATTGCCACAGAATAGGCAAAGCTTCTGGTCCAGGCGGCATTTACATTCCTCCAGGGTGAGCTTCCTGTCAGAACCAAGCTTCCCAGTCAAGTCTGGTGCCTTGGACTGGTTCTGCTTTTGCTTGTTCTTGGGTTTCCCCAAGGATGAAGTGGAGTTGGAAGAGGCAGAAGAGGAAGAGGAGGATGAGGACTGAGTCTTGGAGGAGGAGGAAGAATTTGAAGTTGACTTCAAATTCTGATTGCCCTTGGGCTTCTCCGAAGACTTGGCAGCAGACTTGCTGTGTTTCTCCTCAATGTTGCACTCGGTATTGCATTCCCAATGCCTCTGATTGTAGCCCTGGGCTACCTTCTTAGTCCCAGCAAGTGTTGTAGGCCAGCCTTGCTCTCGATGAGAGAGGGCATCCTTCAGACAAGGACAAAGACCCTGGTAGTATGCCGAGTTGAGGGCAGCATCATCCCAAGGCAAGAGTGTGGCATATTCATTGAACTTTATTTCATACATTGTGAGCTGCTGATTGTCCTCCATGTGGAGGGAGAAAATGCGAATTTCAGCCTCTCCAACTGGGTTGGTATGACCGAAATGGGTACGGAGGAGCTGAACAAAGTAGCTCCATGAATCCATCCATGGCTCATATGTATCATCATTGAGATGGGTGGCAAACAGATTGCTGGCAGAGCCATGGAGGAAAGTCAATGTGTAGTTTACTTTAGAGGTGTCATCCAGGTACAACTGAGGGTTGTTCCAGAACACCAAGCAGACTTGCATGATGAAGGGCTCCAGTTTAAGCATGTTGGAGCCATCAAAGTTATCTGGCTGGTTAACCTTCTTCTCCCGAATGGGAGGAGGAGGTGGTGGAGGTGGAGGTGGTGGTGGCAGAGCAAAGTAACCCGCCACAGAGGCCACCATTTCCAGGATTTCATCCCAGGTGAAATTGTAGTGGCGTCTTGCAGTTGGGTGATGAGGGTCTCAATAGTCATCCCTTGAGGGAGGCCTAGAAGGAGGCTCAGAGGGGTCAGAGGGAGGACCTCCGGGGCGATTTGGTCTGCCAGGACCATTGCCACCAGCACCTGCCTGCTCATCATCATCCCCTGGCTCATTATCATCATCTCCTGGCTCGTTGCTGTCATCTCTGGATCCATCACCATTGTCACCATCATCTCTGGGTTGGTCACCATTGTCTCCATTATCATCTGGAGGGTTGTTGTTTCCAACTCCAGCAGAATTACCAACAGGAGGTGGAGGTGGAGGTGGAGGAGGTCCTCCACTGCCTGAGGCTACAGGCTGTTGAGTGGGTGGTGAAGTGGGTGTGGGTGCTTGCTGCTGATGTGTGGCAGCACCATCCAGAGAATGTTGAGTATCCACTGGTTCAATAGATGTGGTGGGGGTAAGGGTGGGGTCATAAGGAACGCTCAATGGAATTGGGCATGGTGCATGCAGTTGATTGCTGTGAACTGGCTGAAGTTCACGAGCTGCATGATGAGTGGAGGTAATTCCTCCAGAAACGAGAGCACTAGCTGAGGGTGGGGCATTCCACCAAGAGTGAGGCAGAGCAGAGTCATCACGACAAGGTGTGTTAGCAGTGTTACATTCACGAGCTTGCTGAGCAGCTAGACAATTGCTATGATGCACATCATTTTGCTGCTGTTCATGGCTCCTAGCATGTGCAGTCTGAGTCTGCATGCAGGTAGCCATGAGAGAAAGAAAGGCATTATGAGAAGAATCCAAGGTAGTAGTTTCATATACTGTCATGACCGTGCCCCTAGCCTGACTTGGCGGCGGAGTATGAGAGGGTGACTGCGGAGAAGCAAGGATGAGTATGAGACGAAAGCAGAGAACGAGAACTCAGGGGGTAGGACTTCAGCTTCAGCTTATGTGCTGCACCCCTGGGATTCCTGGTCCTGGATTTCAGAGTAAGGGCAAGCCCCTCAGAGAAGACAAAGGACAAGAAGACGAGAGGTGTAACTCCAGTCAGACAAAAGGGTGAGGACATAGTTTAATATGAAACTAAAGTCTAAGTACAAATCAAGTACTACTTAAATACTAGAGACTCAGAGTAAGTAAAGGCCAGTGGAGAAGTACAGTCAGGGTAGGCATAGTAGAATAAAGACTATAACTAATTAAACATAATAAAACACATTGGAGAAGTGAGTGCATATGGCAGTGTAAAGTAAAACAGATAGTAGTGCACTTAAGAATGATAAGTGACTCACTATGAGATGTATACTACAATACTGAGGGGATAGCTCAGTAGAACAGAAGAAGGGAAACAAAAGTAATCTATGTACAGTAAGCAATAAGTAATACTAAGAACGTAATCAAAGTCCAGAGTAAACAAAGGTGAAGGCAGAGTAAAGGCATAGGAGTCCAGAGGTAGGCAATATGGGATATGACATATATTAGGATGATTGCATGATAGCTTTATCAAGCACAGCTTTGAGGTCTTTAATGCAAGTCTATTGATGATTACTTTCTTTATATGAGGTGGCTGCATGCCCAAGAGTGCTTGAAATGGTGTTTTGCTCTGTAGCCAAATGTGAAATTCCCCAAGACAGCCCCAAGCTGGGTGAAATGCATGTAATCCATGGTGGGGAAGACCAGCTGTAAAAATATAGTGTGCTTCGTCAATGTGAACATGCTTGATGTGTTTGGCAAAAGTGGATTTCTTCAGCAGCTGTGAAAGTCATGGCCAGTGTTCATTAAAGATAAAAAGTTGTTCTGGCTGCATGAGCAGCACAGTATACACCCCATTATTGATATCCTAAGATGAGCACAATAGTCCTTGAAAAGTGTATCAAACAACAAAATCTTAAACATACTTTCCATAGCACATCATCTTTGGGTGTATCCTCATTGATAGATATCACCTTAATCTGAAACTTCTCAAATTCTAACAGTTGCAAGGCTTGTAGTCATTTCAGAGGGGAAATGATGAGTGGAAAGAGCAAAGGTGGCAAGATTAAGCAGAGAGTCTTTCCATACCCAGTACCAACATCCACAAGCAAATCATTCCCTGCCAACAGAGCAAGTGTTGCCTTCAACTGAAACTCCTTCAGAACAATCCTCCCATCAGAGACAATGTAGATTGCAAGGCAAGCCTTGAGGCCAAGAAGAATGTTGTTGTTGTTATATCCAGTTCAAAGGCTTTCAGAAACTCTTTGCTTGCTGGGAATAACTTGCTCAACCAAGCACTGTGCATCTTCTAGTCTTCCAAGTTCTCGAATATTAGATAGAGAGGGATTAACATTAAGAGGCATTATGATTGACATTAATGGTAGTGAGTATATAGTACATAAGAGGAGAGAAACAGGAGGGATGGAGCAAGGAGTGATGGAGCAAGTGTAAAGCAGAAGGGGGATGCGACAAGGAGTTGTTCCAAAAATCCAAAAAAGGAAGCGTCTGTGAACATAAGGTTTAGTACACCAAAATTTGATGAGTTGGACTGGTCAGTATATCAATACAATTCAATCATTCATATAACATGACTTGTCACGAGACCAACCAGCTACCAGTCTATCACCAGTGCACCTAAGCATCACCAACACATTTTTTCTATGATCCCTTTGTCTTGCCCACATGGCCATTCACCAGTCACCGGTCACCAATCACCAGCTCTCTAGGCTCAGTATTTTCCTTACTGTCTCGTCACATATAATCTTTCTCTTGGAATTCTTGGGTCTCATTTACTCCCTCATTACTTCACTTGTCTCCTAACTCCTGTCTGCATCCTCCAATTTCTTCAAATTTGATGACCAAAATGGAAGAACAGAAACCACCACTCACTGTCAATCCCCTGGATTCCACTTCTCCATCTATCAGTCACCTTTCCGCACCCCATCAATTCAATGGCCCAAGGCTACTCTCACTCAAGGCAACTATTATCAATGGGGTGACTATATTCTATGAACATGTGTCTCATGTCTAACAGCATCCATGACTACGTCCTAGGCAAGATTCTTTGTCCTGGCGATGATGAATCACACACTCAATGTAACTGGGATGCAAACGATGCAGTGGCAAAGCTATCATAGGCAGATCTCTAGACATATCTGAACAGAAATTTATTAATGTCCTCAAATCTTCCAAACACATCTGGGATACTCTCATCAATCGCCATACCAAAGAAGGCCTTCTTTATCAAGCACAACTCTTCCTTCAGGCTTTATCTGTTCACACTCAGAAGGGCTGTTCTCTCATTACCATTTGGAGGCTATAGATGATCTGGTTGGGCAAGCATGGGAAATGGGTGAAATGACAGTCAATCTCTTTAAGTGCATCATATTCCTCATTGCTCTTGGGACTGATTTTTTATATTTCTGTTCCATGATCACTCACAGCATTGGGAAGTGCACAAAGACCATGCCTTATACCACTGCATGGATGACCTACAAACCTACATTAACAAGATCACAACAACAAACCCCAGCTCACTCAGTTCTCTCCTTCCCCATATCCCAACCCTTCTGCCACTACTCTCATCTCTCAACCTGTCAAACAATGTTTGCAGTGTTCCAACTGTAAACACCTAGGACATGAAGCAAAGTACTGCATTTCTCCAAATGGTGGTATGGCTAGTAAATCAGTTGAGGAATCCAATAATCAACGTCATCTCAATCATGAAGCAAATCACACTGGTATTAAAGGCTCATCATGTCCCCAAGTACAGATCAAAGGAGCTGACAGCAAGATCTACCTTGTTGAGGCCTCTGCTCTTCCTCCTGGTGCCCTGAAAACCACCACCGGGGAATTTGCTGGACTTGCCTCTATCATGCCAGAACAATTCCAAGCTGACAACACTACTTCAGATTTCCACATCTGGGTTGCACTCAGCAAGGAGGAGGACTACACCACAGTTGACTGGACTAAACACACCATTGTTGACAACCCCACTACACTCATCACACCAGTATCTACAAGATCTGAGCTATCACCCCCTATCAGTTTTGATACCATGCCTTTCTTGCTAGACAGTGACACTGTCAGTTTAAGATAATAAATATCTAAGGTGGTCAGCAGGAAGTGGCTTTGTTCATGCTTTGCACCTGAGTGTTGGGGGATATTATTTGTAGATATTCTCCTTAACTCAAGAGGTTTGGTGATGAACACAGGTGTATATTTAAGTGTAGAGGTGGGTAGGTAAGTTTAGAAGAGTAGGCGAATAGCAAGCACAACAACTAGGATTGTGGCAAGGGCTTGCAGGTGAAGGGTAGGCTGAAGATATAGGTCACTATTATGTTGAAGGTTGAAGTGGAGCTGAGGTCCCTGACAGTTTCTGCTTCTTACTTCACAACTGGGGTGCATATATAATTTACAAGGTTATGTTGCCTCACTGTCTGGGTGGACACTAATACGATACTGCTGCTGTTACTTTATAAAGATATGGTGTCTCACTATCTGAGTGGACACAAATATGATGCTGCTGCTGTTTTCTTTATGAAGATACAGTGCCTCACTATCTGAGTGGACACAAATACAATGCTGCTGCTGTTACTTATGAAGATACAGTGCCTTACTATCTGAGTAGACACAATTAATACAAATTAGTTTCACACTTTACTATTGATGCTTTATATGTGACTCTGACAATATGTGTACTGAGTAGAGGGGAAGTATATAGGTTATATTTAGTAGGTAAGGGTTGTGTGCTACAACTGCAAAGGGATACAAACAAATGTAAACTAGGTATAAGTTGTTAATTCTACAGGCCAAATCCTCCTCCTTATATGCCTTTTACCCTCCTGCTGACTAATCATATCCCACACCTACTTTCCCATTGTTCTCCAACTGGGGAAAGTATGAGTCATCCTTTTCTCCATTGTTCTCCAACTGGGGAAAGTATGAGTCATCCTTTTCTCCATTGTTCTCCAATTTAGGATGCATGAGTCAGCATCTTAGACAATGGGTATATTTAGCACAATAGAAATGCTATTAATAGTACTTGAAAGAACAATGGGTATATTTAGCACAATGGTTGTGCTATTAATAGCTCTTGAGAACAATGGTGCTCTTTTGTTTGTACCTAAAGGCTTTCTTATTTTGTACAGGGTATAATTATTTGTACATATTAGTCTTGGTGTAGTTGTTTGTATGATGATGTTTATTCTGATTAGTGGTGTATGTTTATCTTGATTAATAATGAGCTAGTATTGTAGTTACTTGTTTGTGTATAATTGTTCTGATTGGTGATGGACTATTAGTGTTTATGTAGCTTTATTTGTTAGTGTATTGATTAGTTACTTGTGTATGGTTTTCCTGATTAATAGTAATTGCATATTAAGTGTTGTTTGTTAAGGTATTATTAAGTTTTCTAAGTGTTTGCTTTTCTATCTTTGAGTGATTTAGCTGTACTCATGTCATTATGTGAAATCAACTTTCACCTGTGACAATGCCAGCATCCACATCTCTCCAGATCTTCACTACATTCACTCCTATTACCCCATGTACAGTTAAAGACCTTGGAGGATCTGCTATCTATGCAACAGGCATGGGCGATATCCAAGTCCTAGTTTCCGGCAACAGCTCGATTATGCTTCAGAATGTGCTTTACATCCCAAGGTCCACTGTCTGTCTACTCTCTATTAGTGGTATTGCTAAAGACAATACGCTCGCCACCATGTTCAACAGCACAGGTTGCCAGATTAAACATGAAGTGTCTGGCACTATCATCACTCGAGGATCTCTCAACTGCCAAACATGTCTATGCACTTACTAATCACGTCAACATTGCTATCCCACATGTATATCCTGCCAACTACTCTGCCAGATCTTTCCACCTGGCATCGCCATCTTGTATATGCCAATTACCAAGCCATCCAGGAAGTGGCACAGACTGGCATGATCAAAGGTATGCCTCCCAAACCCCAACTTGCACCTGCCACCAACCACAACTTGTTCAAACCTCTTATCTGGTCATGCAACATGCTTACTTGCCATAGTCACCACAATCACTGCAAGGTCATTTCTCAAGACTTGGCAAGTGTCAAGCAAGGGTAGTCAGGAATCATTTTGCATGCTATTGGACTTTTGCTGAACCTGTTTCTACTATTATGCTACAAGGCTGTGTTCTTTCTTCATTGATTTAAAGTCTCATGAATGAAGACTCTTCATGTAACTTGCCAAAGGTTACTCTGGAAACGTAATGAAACGCCTCCCTGAAGGCCACTTGTTCACTTTAGGAGTTGAGGCTCCTGGCTCAGTTCAATGTCAAGGTGGAGCAATACATGGAGGTGGTTGTTTGACTTTTATAGGCATATTGACTGTATTTGGAGAGTTTGGTTGGCTTGAGAAAATATCATGTAAATGATAGAAGAAATGAGCAGGATGGGGGCTTAATACATTAGGTGCTTACTGCTAATGATCTCATTAGTCAGCTGAGTATATATATAAAACACTCCCAAGTAAGACATTGCACTGTGCATGGAAAGGGGTGGAATCAGAGTCAGACCAACTGACTCAGATTTGAATGGTAAACTGAACTACAGGTGAATTCAATGATATTACTGAGATGCACTACACACATTATCTCAATTTCTACAGTATTAACTAACAAATTTCTTTAATGTCAGTAGGACCAATAACCCATTCACATGATTCATCAGAACAAACCACTTCAGATTCCCCTCAATCTCCAGCATCCTTTGTATTTTCTTGTTTAATTCCTCCGGAGACATTAGAAATTTCACATCATAAGATGTTAGAAATGGAGTACAGTGGGTACATCAGTGGAAGGGAGTCCTTTCATGAAACTGATATCAGGCTTGCAGGTGATATTTAACTTGTCGTATATCTTCTCTTCCAAGGCTTCTACAGTGGCAAAGGTGTCGATGTTGTTGAAGTCTTCTTCTGTGTGTGGATCCCCCTGTTAACAACGACGAGGAAGTCATTCATCTGCTAGTGACAGACAAGCTAAACACTTGAATAAGGAAAAATATATGACTCTTATTGCTCGTCTGGAGTAAACTAGCACAAGAATAGCGAATACTAACTAAGAAAGACTGTATTTATAGAAAGAATCCATGAGGAGATTGCATGTAAGTAACCTACACTACAATGCATGTTCTACTGTGCAATTACATTAGAAACTCATGTACTACATGTGGCTGAACTGTGTAACTGTGCCCACAGTCATGATGAGTAATGTATGTTGATATGCATGGTGTCCGCATTGTAGATCATGTGACTAATCACATGACATAGATAAGACAAGATTAGATAAAAGATTAGATAAGGAATGAAATCCTAACATCATCTTGGCCAGCTTAAAGAGCTTTGGCCCATCCATCGGGATCCCAAAGTAAAACATGGGTGGTTTGTATCCATCTACCTCATGAATTTTGGGTCAAAGTGCATTTGGGAGGTGGTTGAGTGGAAGCTTTTTGAGCATAGTATTAATTCATTGCTTTGAGGAGCATACCAATAATAAGCAATCAGCTTGTGACTATAACATCACAATGAAAGGTGTCTTACCTCCTGTGGAACCCCAGGTTTATAAAGTAGGTCTGGGTCAACACTGTGGTATTCTTCAGGATTGAAATCCAAATCCATATTTTAGAAAGAGCACTCAGGGTATGTGGAAGAGCAGTGTTGAGCTACCCAAGTAAGCTTATATACAAGTTGGTATCATGTTAGCCTTATGTACTAAGTACTTGCTCAATTTGGTACATACACTACTAAAAGAAGAAATCATGAACTGATCATGAGTGGTAGGATGAGCATGACACTGGACAGCTGTTTGAGTCATTTCTAAATTGTACAGTTTGCGACACTTAAACACCACAAATTTATTAAGTGAATTTTCTAGCAACCACAAACAACTTTTAGCTTCCGAAAATCGTCGGAATAGGATAGTTATGATGTAATCTACAATGTTCCACGAGCAGATTTTTGAAATTCCAATTTTTTGATTTTTTAGCTCAAAAATTTGGCACTTGGCCATAAAAAATAGTAAAAATCATGAAAAATGTATTTTTAGTATGCTTTCATTGATAGCGATATGATTCTGCAAAAAGAATGGCCTCTGAATTGCTTCACTGGGTGCTAAAAAATCACTTTTCTAACCACCATAAGTGAATTTTCTAGCAACCACAAATGACTTTTAGCTTCTGAAAATCGTTGGAATAGGATAGTTACGATGTAATCTACAATATTCCACAAGCAGATTTTCGAAATTCCGATTTTTTGATTTTTTAGCCCAAAAATTTGGCACTTGGCCATAAAAAAAACAGTAAAAATCATGATAAATGTATTTTTAGTATGCTTTCATTGATAGCGATATGATTCCATATAAAAAAAAGGCCTCTGAATTGCTTCACTGGGTGCTAAAAAATCACTTTTCTAACCACCATGCCCAGAGGTAGACCCAAGAAAAAGAGCCGAAATACCAGTGGACTTTGCAATAATCAGCCAAAAACTGATCCCCAGAGTCCCTCCCCACTACATATCACTCATATATCAAATAGTATGTATGTTTTAATAATATTACAAATTTAAATTATTGAGCATACACTTTGACAATACTGGGGGTGGGCAAAATATTGATATCATGAAGAAGATAAAAGAACCTTTCAAGATGCAAAAAAAGCAGTTGTGAAATATCTAGATGCTTGTCCTCTGGATGTTATTTGTCATTTTATAAACCGAACATGGTGATTTATGAGTGCATATAGGTGTGGTTTAACAGGTGAAGCAGCAGAATGGGCTGTTAGACAACATCATCAACACTGTCAAGTCTCAAATTGTGCTATGATGGCACTCAAGGCTATTGTATTCTAAATTAGGCTATGTAACATGTCAATTTTTTTGCCAAAAAATTTGGCACAGCTATTTTATCATGGGAATTTCACAAAAACATCATTTTTGTATGTATTTTGACCTTCTGATTCTGAATCTGTAATTAGTTTGCCCTAAAAAATTCATTTTCCTACCATAATAAAATTTGTGGTGTTTAAGTGTCACAAACTGTAGTACTTACTTTAAAAAGAAATCCAGCCATTATATTAATGACATTATCATAGCAATGACCTGTAACTTGCCTTACACTTTTGAGACAGTCCCAAAACTTGCCCTGGATGAGCCCTCACTTAAGGCTGCACTACAACTTCAGTATGTACTAGCTAGACTATAGGACTAGCATGCAGGGTTGCATCCCAATCATCTGAATTCCATCAACTTGCATCAACTGTTAGTTGTTCCAGTTTCTAAAACACTGTTAGATCATACTTGTACTTTGGCAGACTAGTATTGATACGATGCCGTGATGAATAGGATTGAGGTGCCAATTTTGAGATACCATGACAAAGCAGGTCAGCACTATTCTGACCAAGTGCATAGTTTAACTAGTTTAACTTGTAATGAAACACCTCCCTGAAGGCCGCTCACCCACTTTAGTAGTTGAAGCTTCCAGCTTGATTCAAATTTCAATGTCAAGGTGGAGTGATACATGAAGGTGGTTGAATACCTAAGTAATACTTAGTATTACAGTATTACTTACTATGTACTAAGTAATATCTTTCACATTGATAGGTCCAACAACCCATGCACACAAACTATCAGAAACAAACCACTTCAGATTCTCCTCAATCCCCAGCATCTTTTGTATTTTCTTGTTTAATTCCTCTGGAGACATTGGAAATTTCACATCATAAGATGTTAGAAAATGGAGTACAGTGGGTACTTTCATGGAAGGGAGTCCTTTCACAAAATCGATCTCGGGCTTGCATATGATATCAAATTCATCATATATTTTTTCTTCCAAGGCTTCTACAGTGGCCAATGTATCCATGTTGTTGAAATCATCTTCTCTGCGTGGATCTCCCCCATCAACAACGACGAGAAAGCCATGCGTCTTGGCCAGCTTAAAGAGCTTCTCTCCATCCATTGGGATCCCAAAGTAAAACATGGGCGGTTGGTACGCATCTACATTTTCAACGGGGCGGGGTCGAAGTGCTCGCGGGAGGTGATTGAGCGGAAGCTTTTTGAGCATATTATCAATCCATTCCTTCGAGGAGCGTACCAATAATAAGCAATCAACTTGTGACTATGGCATCACAACGAAAAGTGTCTTACCTCCCGTGGAACTCCAGGTTTATAAAGTAGGTCAGGATCAACGTTAGGATAGTCGTTGGGATTGAAATTGGAAGCCATATTTTAGAGGTCGATGTAACTTTAAGAGCGCTCGGGCCCTTCCTATTGTGGGAACTACGTTTTGACGTCATCTTGAGCGCATACGAAACAGCTTTTTCTACCAAACATTGAAACATCTGCATCAAGTACTAGAATAATATACTATTCGGTATGATAGAATGTTACAAATTGTGCGCTGGTGATATTTATAATATTTAAATCTGAACCGACGAATGGGTAGAATTAGAGTGGTATTGCTGAGGGAGTTCTTTCCAATAGCCATGCGAGCAATGGCTACACCCTGTATTGGTATATGTACTGTTGTATCATGTATTGTTGTAGAATACTTTATGTGTTAGATTTAGGCAGCATGGGTTTTAACAATGTGCTGGTAAAAAGGCACAGCCGAAGGTAAAGAACAAGTCAGTGGCCCGACCTCGAGTTGGGCGAGGATTGTTCACTACTACAGAAGCAGTTTAGATTTATTAGTTTAGATGAATTTAGCGTGAACGCACTACGATTGTGCTATTGAACCATTGTGATTTACAAATCTATCATTCATTAAAAGTTACGTGTATCATTTCTAAAGACTTATTTAACGAACACCCTGCCGCTCTCCGTAAATCTATACCACCCATTTCATCTTGAACATTTCTCTACTATATGGTACTGAATTGTAGTTAACAAGGGTTAGATCTTTAGACCCGATACATGGGCTCAAGTACATCTTATTTGATCGGTATGTAGTTAAGAGTCTTCGACTTTATTTCCCTTTAACTTACAATAAACGAACTCCTTAGTACTCAAGTGGTTTAATTTCAGTATTATAGGCAGGCTCATCCTAATCGAAGGTTCGACTCCTTGATGTTGCCTTTATATTATCAAGTCTTTCAGACTCGTTTTCAGCCTTTTCATCTATTTTTCCTCGATTGGTATGCAATTAATCTCTAACTTGATTCCAAGGTTTCTAAGACAAATGTCCAGTAACAAAGCGGGTTAATTAACCTATGATGCATGATATTAGCTCTTAGGTTCATAATTGAAGTTCGAGTCCTTCAGTTACAGTGAGGGATAGGGATAATATCATATTATTTGCTGTACTAAGTTATACCTTGCAACAAATAAGCCCTGATAGAGTAATTACCAGCAAAAGGACGAGTGGCTCCTTACTATCCAATCGGAGGTTCGACACCCCGATATCGAATGTTCTATATTGGTCGGAGAAGTATTTTACACTTTACATAAGTGAGCCGCGCCTCTTTATCCACTTCCTTCTACAGGGGTATCGTACAACACAAGACTATGAATAAACCACAATCTGTCCTGCAGGAGTCTGCTTTACAGGCAATCTCATATCATTTTATTCGTTATGTAAGGCCGGCAAAGTTACTTTAATAGTCATAGCGTCGTATTCAATAGTGTCATTCTTCAAAGCTTCAAAATTGGATGAACGGAGAGGAATTGGCTATATTGAAAATCCTGCAATGGACCCCCAAAAAATCCCCGCGGTAAGTACGCGCGTGAAGCATATACTGTCTGATAAATCAATAATCCCTGGACAGTCTCATTCAATATCTGAAGTTCAAGTAACCGAAGATTTATTTGTCCTATCAATCATTGAAGGATATTCCAGTAAAGACTAAAAATTCGACTCAACCATAGTATATGCCAGTGACAAATATCAATTATAATAATATAGAACAAAAAGCAAGTGTTTTAAACATGCAGTTACCATTTCCAGTTTTCAGTAAGGGGATCGAACCCACTCTTAGTGCCAGCCGCTAACTATTAAATTACTGCAATAGTTGCACTACCTGAACCTGCAGTGTACTATAAACTTACCCATTCTAACATGTGCATGATTGCCCTACTCGAACTTCATCTATGCTTGAAATACACGTAATGTAGACCAGCGCGAACAATGGAAGAAAAAGCAAGTGTAAAAAGAAATCCACGGCTAAAGACAACGAATTCAGTGTGGGAATTGAACCCACTTTAGTAACATACGTGTGCTTACAATTTACTAGCGAGCAAAGCACCAGTTGCGCTACCTGAACCTAACATCTGAACGTCGAACTTCAGTGAAATCACCTCAAACTGATAAAAAAATTCCTGCGAACATCGGGTACTGATATTCATGTAACTCGACCAATGGTATTATGTATACAAGCAAAATTTAATGACCACTGGGAGCATCCAGTTCAATGGGAATCGAACCCACTAATCTCTAACGCAGCCTGTGAGTAACACAGAGTACAGCGCCAGTTGCACTACCTGAACCTGATATACTTACCATCGCTCCTTGAAATAGTACCAAACAAAAAGACTGTTACTTCGTACAGAAATTTCATCATAACAACGGCCTTGTCAGGGTTTACAGAAGGAAGATGTAATAAGTAATACACATTGTACCTGATCCTAAAATACCGCGTCGTGTACGATCGAAGAGTTCGACATTGTACCATACATTTCTATCCATTGCGTAGAAGAGAAATCGATAACAAGAAAATGGGAAATAATAGTAACGAAGAACTTCCAGTCGAACCAACGTTGTGATACTCTTTTGGAATTGAAAACTTGTACGTCGTGAATCGTGATCGTGATACTAAACAGTGAAAAGGGTCTGTGGAGTCAATCCGGAGCCAATAGTCGGACATGAGCGTGCTTCGAGCCTTCAACAAGACAAGTGAAAGAAAGTGTCAAGTCCATACGTACTTATTAAATGGCAATGAAGATCATATAAGTAGATACGATTACTAAAAGAGGACAACGTCTGCCAGCCCAGGACCAACTCAATCCTACCAAAAACATCTAGTCATTCACAATTCTATTCAATAGAAAAAAACTAAGCTACGATACATAAATATCCATCACAAGACGTGTGTTACAATAAAACCAAAAGAGGCACTCATGCCATCATCACCTCCATCCAGGAGTCAAGAAACCGCGCTGCTGCTGCATTCACCATCATAAAACCAGTCGTAATCGTAAGAATACAATAAACCATGATAAAATTCAGCCCAGCCCCGTCTAGCAGGTGGAAGCGCGAATATGATACGCAATATCATAAGATAACCATTGAGAGAGTGTGTTCTCGAGATTCGAGAAGGGGAGTGGAGAAAGGAGAGTGTGCGGTGCAATATGATACAGTTGTTAATTTTTTCGTGTGCTGATACAATTGTGTCGGAAGCGTGAAGCTCTTCAATGTTCCTGGAAAACCCCGAGCTTGAGGGGGTAAACTTAGTAAGTAGACCCAAGCTTGAGACTGCGCATGACCCTGCTGATGTGTCTCGGACGGTACTGAACCACATTCGCATCGACCGCGGGAGTGCCAGAGGCGGTAGCAGCCGAAGAACTGGCGGATTTCTTCTTAATCTTGCACTGCTTACCACCGTTTCCAGACGAAGCGTTGTTGGAAGCAGAAGTGGCAGTAGGCTTGGAAGAGCTCGTCTTGGTCTTCGTTCCGGTAGCAGCGGCCGTACCGGACGCAGTGCCAGAAGCAGCACCACCAGTAGCAGTACCAGCAGCTTGTCCAGCGGTAGTCGGATCGGGCAACCCATCACTGTCACTAGCCTCGGTATCATCGTTGTCCGACTCGCCGGAGGCACTGGGGGTGCCACTGACGAACGCAGCGACCTTGGGACCGGGGAACTGGTATTTGAGACCGGGATCAAAAATAGCAGGGTTGAAAATGCCGGGGTCGCTGTCGCTGTATGCTCCGGGGAGACTGACGAGCTCGTCGGAGGTTGGCTTTCCAGATTGCGAACCACTAATGGTGAGTTGAGTGCAGGACGGGTAGAACTCAGCGCCGCCCATGGTGACGGCGAGGTGCAGCGCGATGATTTCGTGGCGGATGAGGTAGTTTCCTGGGGCGAGGGTGGTGGGGATTGTTACTTTTGCCGTCTTTCCAGATTCTGGACGATAAGGTAGAGTGTTAGAGAAGAAGTGGAATGCGAAGGAAAAGGGACGTACGAAGATCAGCTTGACCCCATTTACCGCTAGCGACCATACCGACTTGGTCAATCTTGAACCACTTGGCGGTGGTAGAGTCAAACTTGTCGCAGGTCGTGCTGCCACAGGAGGCCATGTAGGTGAGCATTGGGCCAGTATCGTGGGGCCACTACAAATGATCCCTTAGCGCATATACGCAAGTACATAAACATAAAGAACATACGTTGCTCTTGCCATCACCACCAGTCCAATCAAACTCAATGATACTGCCGGGATTGGCATTCCCAACAAGAGTAGCAGGTCCAGCGTCGGGACCACAGTTGACATCGGGGTTGGTAGCGCCCTTTGTGGGGTCCTGGGTGGACACTTGGCGGATTATCGAGTCGGCTTTCTTTGCGTTGGGAAGGTTGCCAGAGTAGGTTTTGCCGTCGATGATGACGCTTGAAACGACACCGTGTGCGAAGGCTGCTGGGGCGGCCAGGAGAGGAATGAGGAGAAGAGCGAGCATTGTAGGTCTTCGCACAGCGAAAATAGAGACTTTAGATATAAATGGACAGGGAATGAAATGAGGCGGTCGTAAATAGATTGATTGATGCGGTGCGGAAACCTGGAGGCAGGGCAGGGGCAGAGGGAGCACTGAGGAGGGGGATGAGAGGAGAGAGGAGAAGAGGGAAGTGGGAAGAGGGGAGTGAGGTTGGTCCGGATTTGAGCTAGACTCTTATAAAACCCAGAAAAGCAGGGGCCGTGAAATGAACCAAATCAACCGTCTGCATTGTCTCTTTCCTTTTTTAGCCTATTGTTCCATCCACACTCCCAAACACAACATATATGATATAAATAAACCCCTTTTCATTGTCAACAAAGAACCTCTATTTCACTTATTTTCGACCGTACCTTCAACCACCATTGTCTACGAAATCTATCAACACGAACCGCTCCTGAACCGCACTCACTGCCCCTCTCGCGGACCATGCGTCTCATCCCTTTTGGGGATCACCATGCTCCAACATATCCCACCATACCCAGGTGGTACCGGATTCCGGCGATGACGCCGCACAAAAAAATGACGACGAATAAAAATGAATACTTCCTCTTCCACTTCGCCCCCGGGTGCGTTTACGTTACGAAATTCAACCATTTGTCAACCCTACCATGCATCCTGCAACACTAGCCTGAATTGCATTACATTCACTTCAGGTGGTTGATATTCATTCAAACTTCCCACTGCGGCCCATGTTCTCCGTGTTTAGACTCATCATACAGTAGTATACTGCGGTATCAGTGCGTGCACATGGAATATAACTTACCAGTTCATGTGAATACTGTGCTGAGTTGAATAGTTTAGACTGTATCCATACCCAAGACACCCCTCACACTGACACCAACACCGATATCCCTCCTCGCCCCTATCCAGGACCAACCAGGAACTCCTCGATCGACCTCGGCAGTGCGGATCCTTTAGCTCTAACGCAGCCAATGAAGGAGCGTATCCACGCCGCCAAGCTCGCGATTAATTGTCTCTCCGAGTCGTCTCCTCCGATTCCGCTCCTTTCCGTTCCCCATCCCTTTCATGAGGGCGATGTACTACAGGTTGAGAAATACAGGAGGTAATCATAGTCCTCAGGCCAAAAGTCTCCCTTCCGAACCATACCATTTACTTCACTGAGAAAATACACATCGGCCACGGAGGTCCCAACAAGTCCAACTGATCCGGTCTACTCAAGCCCCGACGCAAATTCACAAGGTGGTAGAAACTCTCGATCATCGCAACAGATCCGATTCGCTGATTCGATTTTGATTTTCTGATAAAATCAAATACAGAGAACCTCAGTACCAAAAAAAATTAAATTAGCACCGCCGCCAGCTCCTCTTTTCTTTTACTTTTCGCGAGCAGAGGACTCCACTGCGACGACTGAAACACGACGGATCAATGACGAAAGGAATGGCTAGAACATAAAGAGTGGGGCTCGCGACGTGCGCTCCACCGCTCACTATGCAAGTACATAAGCACTTTTTCTTCACTTGGGTGTTTCACTCGCAAATGGGGCGATGAGAGCCTCGTGTACAGTGTTGTTCTCCCGAACTTTTCTTCTTCGTCGAATTTTGGGGTTTTTGCATTCTGGGTAAGTATGGACATCGATAAGTAATCGAGCGCTGCAACAGACTCCGCAGCGTTTCCCTCCTGAGCGTCCTCGATATTCGAAATTATTTCATTTTCCGTGAAAGAATATTGTAATACTTTTCTAGATGGTTTGTCAGAGACTAGCTCCAGACTGGTCCATCGTTCATTGAATCGTCTTGTAACACTTCAATCACAACATGCCTTCTCGCGGACGTCTCAATCAATTCTACTGTGGTTCTTCTATGTTTTGCGTGTATCGTGCACTTCGCTTTCATTGGGCAAGACGAAGCTGGCATCAACATCCCCGTCTCCTTTCATCTAGGCGTTCGATAGACCTCGACTCCTTCCACTTGTTCTGGCCCATGATGTTTTACTGTAAGTCTCTATCCTGATTGGCTTTCAATCAGTCGCATCTCTCAATCATCGCCTTTCCTCCTGTTATCCATATGTCGCGGTGCCTCCGTTTCCATTTAATTTCGTTGACATGGGCCTTATCTCGATCGAGGACAACGTTCTTTCATATTACTGGTTCATTCTGTCGCCTACCTCATTATTCGACGGTGGTCTTTGCTTTGAAGCCTGGTCTACGCTTATTCAAATATTTTTTCCTTTGCTCTAGTCAAAGTTAAAGAGATCGCTGCTGTTGGCGTTGCTTTCACTTTTCTTTCAATTGCCGTAAATTGTCACTCTCCTCATTGATGTTCTCCTAGTATTGATTGCATTGCTCCTTCCTCGATGCCGTTGTCTTTCATCGTGGTAACATGCCGCGGTGCTTCTATTCATTTCAAAAACCTGGCCTATCTTTATCTAGATCTGCTCTTTCATCTTACTTGATTCTCGAACTTACTGGTGCGTGTCTCATTTGCTTTCTTGATTCTGTCTTTTTTAAAAGTTATAGATATGACATTGGTCAGTGTCTTCTGAATACTAGTTGCGTACTTGTCATATCATTGGCTTTCATCCGCTTGCTAGTTGTTTTTTCGTCGCCTTTCATTTTGGCCGCATGTAGCGCTTCTATTCATTTTATCAAGATACATCAGGATGCACTTAAACGCGTGCTTAAGTGCTTATCTTGATCGAGGACGACTTAGACAGTCTTCTTTCATTACTCGCACCCAAGAAAGCTGGCGTCTGTAGTCCCTTTTTGCCTTCATTCAAGATATGTATCAAAAATTCCATTATCAGTCATCTTCCGCAGATTATTCATTCGTGTCAACTTGGACGCAGCTCAGATATCGCTTGTAACCATTCATCCAGTGAGTCGCAGCCTTTCATCTGTGTTTCTATCCTTTGCACCTGCAAGCTTCTCGCATCGACACGCAACTGAGAAGCTCAAGTCCCCGCAATCATGTGTTTGTCAGGCGATATTATTAGACTACGTGCTATGATTGGAATCCTCGTTGCCATAGCTTCTACAATCATGTGCTATTCATAGCGAGTCGCACATCACTGTATATGGCTCATTTCCTTGTCCGCGGTGACTGAGTCTGAACACGCTCCCCAACCATGAGCTTCATCGTTGGCTTTGCGGGGTGTTGTCTGTCTGTCGCTTTTTCCTGCGCTCCTTTCAGATGTCAGGCTTTGAAACTGTCGAATTGTCAAAGGAACGCTTATCACTCGTGCTGTTCTCATCGAACGTTCATGTCCGTTGGCGGGATAGTGTGTTCGTCTGGTGGAAGCTGAGATTAGGTTATTATTATCGTACAGTGTACGTCGCGTTCGTCGTGAATATAAACACGAGGACCACAGGCATTGTCTGTAGTTGCGTTTCGTCTGAAACAAGGGGGGATGTCAGTATTCTCGTGAACCAGAGCTCTTGCGTGCATTGTAGGTACCGCTCGAGCATGAAATTGGCCTACCGAGCCGTATCTCTCGTAATTCGATCTTCCATTGTCCTTTCACCCCTTCGAACTTCTTCGCGAAGCCTGGTATACATGCAAAATCTATTCTTACCACCCCACTGACGAAATATTCCGAGTCGGGTTAAGAATAGATTAAGAGCGTACCTTTGTTCATTCAAAAAGTTATATTTGGATATGTATCAACTTGAATTAAAATAGACCATTAAGCTTGTAAACAAGGTTGCTTTGTTGTGATGTGATGGTCGGGTACGTGGTCAGACGTCTATTGTTGGTTGGTACATAATGCTTTGTCCACGAAGAAAATGTTGGTTGTGATCGATTGAAGGGTGAGTACTTGAGTACTGAATCACATGAATTTCGTACTTGGGAATTTCAAGAAAATTAGGTGCCTTAGGCACTTGTCTTCATTATATATCTCTTGGACGACAATGTGTGTTTATTTGACCACCATTCCGTAAGCAAATAAACACATTGATAACTGAGATTTTCGGAGGCTGAGAATTCTTTCGTTCGTTGACTCTCCCAGCGAGCACATTCTTGACTCTAAAAACCACACCATCATATATACTAATATGATCTATTCAAAATGAGAAGAAAAATAGGTGCTTATACTCATAATTCACACACGAGAATGTATTAATGCTTGTAAGCCCCAGGTGCACGTTAGACTTCTACTTTGTACTAGTACTTACAAGATAAAGCAAGTTGAAAATCATCGTCGTATTGTAACTGAGACAGATATTCGGACCCTGTTCTCTACAAAGTACTCACTGAGTAATGACACTCATTATCAGGGATGTCTCAAATACCAAGCATTCCGAAAATCTAATCAATATCAGCTCTTGCTTAGTAGGTCGAACAAGTGCCAGCGGATATTGATATACTTACTGGAGACTTTTGACTGATTGTTCGGTCACGCGTCACGTAGGGCCTCCGAACAGAACAATTTAGTCCTGTTGTCACGCATCACGGGCAGCCGCGAACAAAGGTTCTGTGAAACTAAAGGACTGATTTTTTTTTTCCGAAAAACTTCAATGATTTTTTACAAAATACAAGTGCTCTGTTACATTAGAATGGTCTAATTTCCTTTCAAAGTCTTCCTAGATTGTAGAAAATTTTTATGATCACTAGGAGATGCGTAGGCTCATCAAAGGCCCAGCCCATGACATCACGTGTCTTTCCATATGTAGACACATATGCTAGCCCACAAGCAATCGTGAGGCGGGCTTATATCAAAGTACCGCAAAGTGCAGGGCAGTGCAAAATCAACAGTAAACCTACTCTACAGCCGTGGTTTCAACGCAGATCCATTACATTATTAGAGAAAAAATATTTATATACATAGTATCTATCAAGCCATGTACTTTATAAAGCAGTAAGTGTACAATTAATGCAGCTGAGGTGGAAAGCTTCTGCAACTGGTTTTACTAATGGCTTTGAAGTATCACTTCAAATGATTTGAATGGGTCGCAGACTTGAGTTGCCGGACTGATGGAAACGGTCACAGATCAAGCGACTCATAAATTATCCGCGTTCACGTGCACCGTAGTTGACGAACATTGACGCGTCGCTTGCGTATTGGGAGTTGAAATGTGGTTTTCAAACTGGAGTTTTTTTCACCACTGTTGTGCTCGCTCTGCTTCTTAGAATGCCTCGTACTAAGCTTACTTTTGATGAAAAAGTCACTGCTGCTATCAAAGTTCTACATGATGTTGGATATCGGTCTCCCAATGAATTTGTGTTGGCCTTTTATCGTTCTGAAGGTCATGCAGCTCAGGCCCTTGGCTTTTGTGTGAAGAGGCTGATTAAACGTACCTGGTCTTTTTGACGTGTCTTCAAGGGTGATATCACGATCACGACTTCGTCACCTCCACACAATGCCGCCGCGATGGCCAGCAGAACGAAGATCATGGATTTCCCATACCCTGTTCCTGCTACCACCATCGCATCGTTTCCCTCTGCCACTCTCTCAAACACCTCCATCTGCCAATCACTAGGTCTGAAATCATAAAGATCTTCAACTGCATTGGCAATATCTTAAGAGGAATGACCTTGCGCAGGCGTGGCCAAAATTTCGGTGGAGCAACAGGCTGTGCAGTAGCTGTAGGTTGCTGGGGAAGTTCTGCTAGGGAGGAGCGCGGTGTATGCAGGAGCTCATCTTGTTCGGATTTTTCACTGCTTGTTGGCTGCATTATTTCTGTAGTAGACGGTATCCACTTCATGCGCAGTACACTAATCTCTTTCGCTACTATGTTATCTCTTTCTGGGCCCAGACTGCGTGACACCCCGGTAAATAAAATAAAATATTATGTAAGACACACTTCATTTTCAAATGAATCCGGTACTTTGGTGCAAGACCGTCCACGCAGTGGACGTGTTCACTTGTCCGTGAACGGTCTTCGGTCGAGACTAGTTGATTTGGTTCATTTCGCGGCCCCTGCTTTTCTGGGTTTTATAAGAGTCTAGCTCGAATCCGGACCAACCTCACTCCCCTCTTCCCTCTTCCCACTTCCCTCGTCTCCTCTCTCCTCTATTCTCCCTCCTCAGTGCTCCCTCTGCCCCTGCCCTGCCTCCAGGCTTCCGCACCGCATCAATCAATCTATTTACGACCGCCTCATTTCATTCCCTGTCCATTTATATCTAAAGTCTCTATTTTCGCTGTGCGAAGACCTACAATGCTCGCTCTTCTCCTCATTCCCCTCCTGGCCGTCCCTGCAGCCTTCGCACACGGTGTCGTCTCAAGTGTCATCATCGACGGCAAAACTTACTCTGGCAACCTCCCCAACGCACCTAAAGCCGACTCGATAATCCGCCAAGTGTCCACCCAGGACCCCGTAAAGGGTGCTACCAACCCCGATGTCAACTGTGGTCCCGACGCTGGACCTGCTACGCTTGTTGGGAATGCCAACCCCGGCAGTATCATTCAGTTTCATTGGACTGACGGTGATGGCACAAGCAACGTATGTTCTTTATGTTTATGTACTTGCGTATATGCGCTAACGGATCATTTGTAGTGGCCCCACGATACTGGCCCAATGCTCACCTACATGGCCTCCTGTGGCAGCACGACCTGCGACAAGTTCGACTCTACCACCGCCAAGTGGTTCAAGATTGACCAAGTCGGTATGGTCGCTGCCGGTAAATGGGGTCAAGCTGATCTTCGTACGTCCCTTCTCCTTCGCACTCTACTTATTTTCTAACACTCATCATTCTTCAGAGTCCGGAAAGACGGCAAAAGTAACAATCCCCACTACCCTCGCCCCAGGAAACTACCTCATCCGCCACGAAATCATCGCACTCCAACTCGCCGTCTCTGAAGGAGGTGCCGAGTTTTACCCATCTTGCACTCAACTCACCATTGGTGGTTCGCAATCTGGTCAGCCCACCTCTGACGAGCTCGTCAGTCTCCCCGGAGCATACAGCGACACTGATCCGGGCATTTTCAACCCTGCTATTTATGATCCCGGTCTCAAATACCAGTTCCCCGGTCCCAAGGTCGCTGCGTTCGTCAGTGGCACCCCCAGTGCCTCGGGCGAGTCAGACAACGATGATACTGAGGCTAGTAACAGTAATGGGTTGCCCGATCCGACTACCGCTGGACAGGCTGCTGGTACAGCTACTGGTGGTGTTGCTTCTGGCACTGCGTCCGGTACGGCTGCTGCTACCGGAACGAAGACCAAGACGAGCTCTTCCACACCCACTGCCACTTCCGCTTCCGCTTCCAATAACGCTTCGTCTGGAAACGGTGGCAAGCAGTGCAAGATTAAGAAGAAGTCCTCCAGTTCTTCGGCCGCTACCGCCTCTGGCACCCCTGCGGTCGATGCGAATGTGGTTCAGTACCGCCCGAGACACATCAGCAGGGTCATGCGCAGTCTCAAGCTCGGGTCTACTTACTAAGTTTATCCCCTTCTGGGGTTTTCCAGGAACATTGAAGAGCTTCACGCTTCCGACGCAAATTGTATCAACACACGAAAAATCATCAACTGTATCATATCGCACCGCACACACTCTTTTCTCCACTCCCCCTCTCGAATCTCGAGAACACACTCTCTCAATGGTTATGTTATGATATTGCGTATCGTATTCGCGCTTCCACCTGCTAGACGGGGCTGGGCTGAACTTTATCATGGTTTATTGTATTCTTACGATTACGACTGGTTTTATGATGGTGAATGCAGCAGCAGCCCGGTTTTTTTGACTCCTGGATGGAGATAATGATGGCACGAGTGCCTTTCTGGTTTTATTGTAACACACGTCTTGTGATGGATATTTATGTATCGTAGTTTAGTTTTTTTCTATCGAATAGAATTGTGAATGACTAGATGTTGGTGGGATTTGGCTAAGGGGTATGGTCTGGTATGGTTGTAAGAGTTGAGAATCAATAGAATGTCCGCTTGGTACCCAAAGGTACCCTGAGAAAAATGACGGTCACGTCACGCACACGGAAAAAGGCTTCATTTTGAGTCCCAGAAACCTTGCCAAGCAAGGTAACAAGGTAATTCTGACTACTGCTAGACCGTTGGTACACTCAAAATTCATTTACCAAAATTTGATTTAGTCGTGACTCGTTCTCAGGAGAGCTCATGGTGTGAAGGTTTTGTTATTCTTGGCAGTCGATCGTGACGAGTACAACATTTATTATGTAGTGAGTTCACTGGGACCAAAAAGATGAGGCACAGAAATGAGGTTTATGGGGTACGAATGAGATGCCGCCGGATCTACTGCACACTCCCACAGCCTACAGCCCTATTGAACAATAATAGACTATAGTTCAATTTGAAGATTCAAAGAAAACTATACATGCTCACGGCAAGTGAACGATAAGTCCTCTATCATTCCTGATAACTAAGCAATGAGTTCCCTGAAAATCCGATGTCAATCTCGACCACAAGGACATGAACGAAACACACATCGGGTGTATGGTTTGACGATTGTACCGTTCCATAGATAATCTGCCCATTTGCATCCCAATAAAAAATTCGTGTTCCGGCCTACAAACAAGGTGAATAAGGAGAATCAGAATTACTTAGATGCATACGGGGAAAGCGTTCATAGCTAAAATAGTAGGATGAGAGGCTCTTCGTTTGAAGGACCCCGAGCGTGGAGGTATGTTCTTTAAACATAACTGTTGACTTGCACTTAGTATTTATGCAATTGTAGTACATCCGATCTCCCACACTCCTCCAAGGGTCGGACTTTTATATATATAAATAACGCACTTACGACCTTTACCTGCGGACGTTGAACCTGCGGAGCTACATATAGAAACCAGCGTCTACTTCAAGTCTGCCCTTTGGGCGGACGTGTACCATTATCATCCACTTCACCAAAGAACTTGACGAATGACCCAAGAATGATTCCTGATTAACAGCATCATGAGTTTTTGATCTGCACATGGTTGTGCATGAATTTAAAGAACTTTAATGGTGTGTGTGGTTCCAAACTGTATTGCTAACTGCAACGACTTTTATCAACAAAAAAAAAATCATGTAAAGTAGACTTAGATCATAAAGGTTATCATATCACCGGCTGCTCGAGTGCCTGAGACGCCGCCGGATCTACTGCACTTTCATGCAACTTGCAGCCCTATTGAGCAATAGGCTACAGTTCAATTTGAAGATTCAAAAAAAAAACTTATCATGCTCACGGCATACTACAGTGCCATCAGCGACTTCCCAGCATCTGATTTGGCAGGGAGTGATCATTTTTGGTAAAACTTAAACTACATTTCTTAATCGTGTCCTTTCACTTCAGAAACACATTTAATGGCATTAGATAGACTAGTTCTAACGATGATGTGCTTCCCAAGTTGATTGGACAACTTTTTTTTCTATTTTTTTCTGGGTGGCCAGAAAAATGAAACATGATGTATTATGTAATACATAATTCCCACTACCTTTTAAGGTAGTGGGTTTTGGGGAGGTTTGGATTTCCTAATAAGACAATTTGTGGATCGCATTCGGGATCTCATTTTCTAGGCATCTGATTGGCTAATGCCTTTTCGGGACATTTTGTGATTGGTTACTGTAACATTCTCTCATCATAATCAATGTGTGTGACAGTGTGACTGCTCTGTTGTTCCACACATTCCCCTCTCATGTCGATCCCAACATCCCCATCAACCACCAGCCACTCATCCATCTGTTCTGTTCTGTTCCCTCACCTCCTCACTCTTCCTCACCAGAACCCCCTCTCCTTTCTCCTTCATGCCACACAGCTATACCCTGATAAAATCACCCTCACTCATCCTGATGTCCACCATCCTGTCTTTTATTCCTTTGCTGTCTGATCCATCTTCCTGTCCTGTCTCCATAATGAGGTTAGATCTGTGTCACTGAGCAACAACGATACCGCATTGCATAAGGTCAGTTTATATTGCCTTCCCTTCTGTGCCATGGCTTCATTGATTTGTCAAGACATTGCTGTACTGTGTGCACTCTTGGCCTCTGGGCATGTTGCTATTGTGCTGCAAAGCTTGTTATGACTGATGGTGGCCTCTATCAGAGGCTAGCTCATCATCAATTTCATGAGTTTCACATGGGCTTTATTGAGCCCTGAAACCATGCTGGTCCTGGTCTCAGCAATGAGACCAAGAATGTATACAGTGGTGCTGCTCCAAGACCACGTTAGCCTACACCAAGCCTACACACCATCAGAACACATACCCATGTCCATTTGGCTACACTTTCATATGAGCATTCTTGAAATCTGCGAAGACATCAAGGACTTTTGAATTCCTGCCATATTCTACTTATCCTCCAAGCCACCCCTACAAGAGTCAGTTCTCTACAACGCACTACAAAGTCAGCTGCCTACAACACGAAGCCTCTACATAATCCCACTTACACTACTCGATGATCTCTTCCCCACTTCCTCCCTTGTGAAGAGATGTGACTCCCGTTCTCTCTGCATACACGATCCACATCACCACCCACCACAGAACCGCACACGTTGAATGGAGCTAAAGCTGGAACGGCGTGCACAGATCGAAACTTCTCATTCTGGATGATGGGGAACTAATCTGAGAACATAACGAGCCAAGATGGGGTGTCTACCAAGACTGAGCTGTCATGTCCCCAGGCCTAGGTACTGCTGGGTGTATAGGATGGCATAGCAGATCGAACAGTTACGTATCAGGAACATGGGCTGCATGTTCGTTTCTGGGCTGGCTGAGGGTGGTCGATCAAAAGCAGGTGTTCGTTTATAGCTATGGGGTGGAATGTCCATCATTTGAGTTACCTTTGACATGCCTAATGGCACCAGTTGAACAAGGATTGAAAACGCCAACACAATTCTCCACTCTGGACACCTCATACATCTGTTCCCTACTTTTACCCTTGTACTTGACATGTTTACAAGTGGCTTCTCATTCCAAAGTAGATGACTGGGTAACGAATCCCAAATGTACTGAGCCGAGGAGGATGTAATGTGTCCATGTAGGACCACGCTCTGTTGTATCCCCAGGTCTCAGGCTGTTGCCTGCGGGCAAGATATTGCAGGTGGTTGATTGAAATGGGAGTTCCATTGTAGCTGGGGCTCAGATCTTGATTGCTTGAGGGATAGTTAATATTAATACCCATGACTCGCATAATGATACCAGGGTGGCATTCCATTCTTCATTCCCCTCACCACATTCTTCCCATTCTCATAGTCTTAACCACTCAAAGTTCAACATTCAACATTGGGGTAAGTACATGGATCAAAGTAATCCTTGAGGTCTGACTAATAATGAGTATGTTGTGATGCATTTATAATTTACAAGATAAATCGTGTTGTCAGCAGCTGCCAACATTCATCGTAGTATGCACTATGTATTGTTTGATGAAACTGTATTCATGAGGCATGTCAGTGCATTATTCGTCGTCCTTTTCTTTTTTTTTTGTTCTGCGATTCATGATCTGATCTCACCATTATCACTTACTTATTTGTACCATGGTACAATAGGGCACAATGTAGATATTGACAATAATGAACCAACATAAAAGGATTCATCTGAACTGCTTCTTGCCCATAACCTCCCTCCAACCTCACTTCCTCTGAGTAAATGTCATCCTGCACCAACAAGCTAGCTACATCATCCATGCCATGCTCAATGGACATCATTCAGCTTGTAAAGGTAAAAGTAGGCTTAGACCTCCACAAATAAATGTACGAGTGAGCTGGTTGAAAGACCATTCAACCTGTGGCATTCTAAGGTGTAAGAAGAGGTCATTAGTGTAACAGCAACTCATTTGGGAATGTAACGACGATAAGGAGATCAGAAATGAGTTCTGAGCACATTCTGAGAACATTGGAGAGCCATTTGCAATGAGGAAACGAGTTCTGAGATGGTGAAAGGCTGGAGACGAATATATTTGAATTAAATGATGAGAGACAGTCGATGTAATCTCAAGTTGAGTGGGGGATAAACTCACTGGGGTGTAAATAAGGTAGATACAGGCTTTTAAAGAGAGAAATCGAGTATACTACTTAACAAGGTATAGTTCTACCATGTAAATTAGGGAATGTCGGACTGTATGATAGACATAAGTTTTCGAGAGACATGGAGCTGTGGTTCAAGCTGGGAAAATAAAATTTCAGAGAGATTCCATTTCTCATTTCTTAAATAGTGTTAAATTGTCCAGTCATTACGTTCTTACACAAACACTTTTTATGCCAGCACAAATGTTTCTTCTACCTTATTTATCTCCCTTCTTATCTATAATCCATCAAATTCATGATGTAGTGGGCCCTGCCACTTGTTGGCCCTATTTCTTTATTACCATATATGGTATACATTACATAATCACACCACTTCAATTCTAAGCTCGAGCTTCCAGTTTCATGTTACATTTACACAAACATATAGAATAGTAAGTACAGTGTTCATTGAGAAAACCTATGGTCTGATGATCTTGACTTCCGTATAACATCAAATTTTGTCACACTACATATTGGCACATTGGGTTTGAGGCTAAGTAGAACTAGGTAATACACTCAGCAACAATTCTATCACAGAAATTGTAGATGTAAATGCAGCAGTGTCTCCTGAGATCATTGTCTCCATCCATATTGGCAACTCACAGTCATCCATCCTATAACCCATGCATATGACAACATACTTGGAACTCTGGTTGTCCCAATCTTCTTACCAATGAAAGTAATGAAGTCTTTGAGAATTATAAATGCAGCCTGAGAAACAAAGAACTTGATATTAGTCTGAGTGGAAGGGCAACTTCATATGGTGAACCAGTCTGCAGTCGCATGATAGACACCAGAGAGCAGAAAGCACATGAATAGATTATAGTTGAGTATATTTTGATTGCAAGGTTCTGGGTGCTACACCGAGCACGTTACTGATAAGATATTGTGGTTGAATAATCTGTGTTGAATAAGTAAAGAATTATATAATGAAGATGAAATAACGTACATGGCAGAGGCCTTTGTGCTAGCTTTTCCTAGTGTACAGGTCAAGTATCATTCACAAAAGCAGATGAAAGATGAGTTCTTACCCCCAGAATGCCTGGACACTCTTGGTTTGAGACCATTCACCAAATACTGTTGGCCAATCCTCTGGTTCTGAAATACACATCACACTCACACTCAACACTTCATGCCCACTGCCAAGTCCTTGAATTTGAGAGTGAGCGTGAAAATAAATACTTACCACGCTCACTAAAAATTAACTAGTAAATTAAATATAATATTTGTACATGTTCACACTCACACACAAGTTATGATAAATATGTGTGAGCATGAATAGGAGTATTTATCACACTCATGCTCAAGATTTTCAGTAGTACAGTATGTATTTAGGATAGGTATATTTATGTAAGTATATTGCTTCACGCTCACTTATATATTTTATCACACTCACTTTTATACTTCATCACGCTCACTTATATATTATTCACGCTCAGAATCAGATTTCCACATGCAAACCCTGAATGTGCATGGAATTATCTGCCTGCCCCTGCCCAGGGATGCCACCAAAAATGTAACCTCTCGCCAGAAAAGTGAAACAAATAGATACACCATGGGAAAAAATGAGACAACATGGTAAATCGATGTCTTTTCATAGGTTTCCTTCCTAAAAAAATATTAAAAAAATGCACAAAAATTTTTCCCATGAGTTTCAGATGTGTAAGGGAGGTGCCTGTCAGCACTGTAACAATAGTTCCATTATTGTTCCTGATGACTAAAAAATGAGTTCCCTTGAAGTTAAAATCGAGTCCATAGTCCCCTGTTACAACTGACTATGCCAAATCGGGTACTAGCATGAGACTTCGACACATCAGCTCAGATCAGGTTCAGATGGGTCTTTAGGTAAGCGAGCCTCAGATGTAAGATTCCCTTAACATATTGCACTCACATACTGGTTGCATGAGGATACCTACATACATAACACCTTAAAATATATAAATTTTAAATATAAGTATGTTCTGGATTTATACAATAGGTAGATGAATTTAGGTATTATATTATCTATAACTTGAAGCACATGCTACATATGTAATTTATTATCTCCACACATAGTTTAGTACATCCTCATTTTATACCTGTACCCGCAAAAAATATTCTGTAAACAGTCCCAAGAGGTATAAATGTATACAGGACAAATTGAGGAAAACCTAGAGTGATTTATTCAGTGTTATGAACAACAGCTAATATATTAAGTAACTAGAGCCTGGTAGATAATTGTAAGTAAATAATACAGTATATACAAGTAAAAAAAACTCACCTCAGCATTGTGAACAATGTATGAGGTGTACTAGCTAAAGTACACAGGCTTATATATACTATGAGTCCTTTACTCCAAGATAAAGGAATAAACTACATAAGGAGAGTGTGTGCCACAGAGCGTGTTGTGCAGCACAGTAGCAGTACAATACAGGAACGTTTAGTACATAAAAAATACAGTGGCATAATAAAATATATAAAGTACAATATGTAAAATATATTTACCCTGCCGCGCAATGAGTGTATGACCTTGATGGCGAGGTGGTGGCTGATGAGTGAGTAAATGTCGGCATGGACTAACAGAAAGCAAGAGCACAAGTCAGACTCAAGGTGTTCACTTATTCAACTTGTATTCAACACAAATTGTTGGTTATATTAATTCAATAACTATAACATTTACATAGCGCTGTCATTGTTGTATTCTTTACTAAATGGAAAGTATTATATGTAAGAACTTTATCATATTTATAGACCCATGTAGATAATTGTGCTACCACCTTACAGTAAATAGTAACTAAAATCAAATTATGTTTCTAACAGTATAATTGTTTTCATCTATACCTAAGTCATTTTCAACACTACATGAATACATATATTTCCCTAGTAATAGTTTATACTAGATGCTGCCATATTGTTAGAAATTGTAAGTATTTACTGTTTATAAGCACTGGTTTAATGTCTATGTACATTAAAATATCAGGTATGGACATATATTGTTGACTTATTATTTATTGTAGCGATACATCCAATTTATGTAGAAAGTTTGCATACATAAATGCAAGTAAAGAAGAAACACACGAAGGATTAGCATATAAGCGCCTTCTGAGTGCGCCAGTATTGTTCAGACTGGCTCGCGAACCGGTCATGTGATGTGTCAAATTTTTTGCACTAGTACCCAATATGGTATGGTCATTTGTAACAGGGGACTCTTTACTGGTTAAAATCTGATGTCAGTCTTGGCCACAAAGGATATGAACAATACACACATCTGCTGTACGGTTTGATGATTGCACCATTCCATAGACAATCTGCCCATCTGCTGCCCAGTAGAAAACCCGTATTCTCGCCATAATCAAGGTGAACAAGGATAGAATCAGAATTATTTAGAAGAATACACTGGGGAAAGGATTCATAGCCGATATAGTAGTGTGAGAGGCTCTTCGTTTGAAGGACCAGTGTGGAAGGTGTGTTCTTTCAACACTACTGTCGACTTGAACTAGTATTTGTGCAGGCTTGCAGCTGGATGAGCAATCGATTTCCGAGGAATTTATGAGAACATGATCGGCGATAGGAGTTTTCTATGACATCTAAGAAAAGATTTCTGGGAGTGAGTAGGAGGGACTCGTTTCTCCCAAGTTGAGACCAAGTCAGAAGGACATGTATATCTGATCTCCCACGTCCATCACAAAATTCTGGAGGACCTTGTGAGTGATTATGATCCAACCACAATCTCGTGATCATATCATAACCACTGTTGATGAAATTTGAGCTGCCCTCAACTTGACTTGGAAGCGTCGATGTTGTCAATGAAAACCTTGCTTGCAGTTGTTTGAATAGGTGAATGGTGTTGTAGAATGGTAAGCAGTGCTTTTTAATGGAATGTATTTGTGAGGGTCATAAAATGGGGAGCACACGCCTGTGTAGATGAGTTAGAGAGGTAAGGCAAAATATATGTGATTGGTTCTTGTTGTTACAAAGAACTGAAGAGTCAGAGAACAAATTGAGTGCACATGAAAGTCGAAAAGTGCACCCTATTTTGACCCCGAGAGAACCTTGCAAGCAAGGTGACTTATGAGTATACTGTACCATTACGATCAACTGTTCATGAGCTTTTTGTGTGACGGCCATGTTCAGTTGGACCTTGTGTTCAATGACCTGTGTGATGCGTGACAAAACCCAAATCTGTTCAAATTTAGGCTTGCGAGCAAAGCAAGCACTCGCAAAATTTGACCTATGGTGCACATCACTTAGTCACCGCTACTTTTGTGCAAGGAAATGTCACCTGATATTTCTCACGTGAAATGACCCCAATTTCTTATTCTTTTTGTAGAAATGCTTGTTTTGATGAATGGAATAATTCTGCTAAACAGTTTGTCAAAATTCCCAAAACTGAGTGAGTTATATTTTTCATACATCCCAGATTTTGCCGGATCTATATATAATGAGAGAAGGCCTGGGAATTTGGGGTATAGATGGTGCGTGGGGGTGGGAAATTAGGCGGTATTTAGTATTTTCGATAAACTGGGGACGTGTGAAATAGAAGCATTACCATACAAGGCGATTTTCACTCAATTGATGTGTGCGCTGTCACGGGTGAAAGTTGATTTCACATAATGACATGAATACAGCTAAATCACTCAAAGATAGAAAAGCAAACACTTAGAAAACTTAATAATACCTTAACAAACAACACTTAATATGCACTTCTATTTCACTATTAATCAGGAAAACCATACACAAGTAACTAATCAATACACTAACAAATAAAGCTACATAAACACTAATAGTCCATCACCAATCAGAACAATTATACACAAACAAGTAACTACAATACCAGCTCATTATTAATCAAGATAAACATACACAAATACTTAGTCATACTACTGGACCAGCACTAATCAGAATAAATATCATCATACAACAACTACACCAAGATTAATATGTACAAACAATTATACCCTGTACAAAATAAGAAAGCCTTCAGGTACAAACAAAAGAGCACCATTGTTCTCAAGAGCTATTAATAGCTCTACCATTGTGCTAAATATACCCATTGTTCTTTCCAGTACTATTAATAGCATTTCTATTGTGCTAAATATACCCATTGTCTAAGATGCTGACTCATGCATCCTAAATTGGAGAACAATGGAGAAAAGGATGACTCATACTTTCCCCAGTTGGAGAACAATGGGAAAGTAGGTGTGGGATATGATTAGTCAGCAGGAGGGTAAAAGGCATATAAGGAAGAGGAATTGGCCTGTAGAATTAACAACTTATACCTAGTTTACATTTGTTTGTATCCCTTTGCAGTTGTAGCACACAACCCTTACCTACTAAATATAACCTATATACTTCCTCTCTACCCAGTACACGTATTGTCAGAGTCACATATAAAGCGTCAACAGTAAAGTGTGAAACTAATTTGTATTATTTGTGTCTACTCAGATAGTGAGGCACCGTATCTTCGTAAAGTAACAGCAGCAGCAGCATCGTATTTGTGTCCACTCAGATAGTGAGGCACCGTATCTTCATAAAGTAACAGCAGCAGCAGCAGCAGCATCGTATTTGTGTCCACTCAGATAGTGAGACACCGTAACCTTGTAAATTATATATGCGCCCCAGTTGTGAAGTAAGAAGTAGAAACCGTCAGGGACCTCAGCTCCGCTTCAACCTTCAACATAATAGTGACCTATATCTTCAGCCTACCCTTCACCTGCAAGCCCTTGCCACAATCCTAGTTGTTGTGCTTGCTATTCGCCTACTCTTCTAAACTTACCAACCTACCTCTACACTTAAATATACACCTGTGTTCATCACCAAACCTCTTGAGTTAAGGAGAATATCTACAAATAATATCCCCCCAACACTCAGGTGCAAAGCACGAACAAAGTCACTTCCTGCTGACCACCTTAGATATTTATTATCTTAAACTGACAGCGCGCACGCCTGTCCGCTTTCGGTTGAGCGCTAATGTTTTGGGATGAGTTTGATGGGGTCCCTGCTGAAAAAGGATGGATGCAAACAATGTTCAACAATGCAAGTGACTAAGCGTCTTGAAAAGGTTATGCAGATATATTAGTAAGCATATAATGTGCACGCCACAATGGGTGATTGATGGCTGAATGGTCAGTGGCACTTCCTTTCCTTTTCTCCCTTCCCCCTTGAGTTTAAACAGGACAATAATAGAGTATATATTGGTGGATATTAATGGGACTGCTGTAGTGATATATAGTGTGAATAATAATGGCACTATAAGGATATTTTTGAGGAAAATATCGGATTTTTGGGAGGGCAATATTACAATTTATAGTTTTTTTCAGAGTTACAGGTTTGGTATATATATATTGGTGTAATGTGTTCCCTGTTTTGATGTAATAAAACTATAATGATTAGATATTATATATTTGATTGCAATTGATGATGAGAATATTTGGTGGGGGCTGTATAATAAGTGTGTAATTGATAGAAATACTAGGAGTGATGATATATAGATTCAGGATATGTGTATAGTTTCTGATTTTGGTGGATAGGTTGATATTTGGGGATTGAGGAATATTGATATATACCACACAGGTAACATATATAATATATATCACACAGGTATATAAATAGCAGTTGATATTTGGGAATTGAGGAATATTGATATATATGATATATGAGGATGACAATAGGATTATAATTCATAAATAATAAATAATTTGATGGGCACTGTAGTAATGTATGGTGGATATAGTAATGTTTGAGATGTATAATTTGAGTGTAATGAATAGAAATAGGAGTATTGATTAAAATATATTTATTCTGTTCAAGGGAATGGATATAGTGAAGACTAAACTACACAGGTGTAGATATAAAATATGTGGTGATTGATGTGGATGGATGTGTGTAGATATAAAATATATACTACAGATATATACCACATGGGTGACATATATGATATATATGACACAGGTATATAAATAGCAATTGATATTTGGGGATTGAGGAATATTGATATATATGACACAGGTGATATATATGATATATGAGGATGACAATAGGATTATAATTCATAAATAATAAATTATTTGATGGGCACTGTAGTAATGCATGGTGGATATACTAATGATTGAGGTGTATAATGTGAGTGAAATATGAGTATTCATTAATAGATATTTATTCTGTTCAAGGGAATGAAAATGGTGAAGACTAAACTACATGAGTGTAAATATGGTGTTTTGTGTGAGAATAGAGGACACATGATGATGTGGCATGTGCGTCAATTGGAGATGGTGGAAGGCACATGGACAATAATGTGCTGTGAGTAATGGAGATTGCATTGGGTGGAAGTAGATGAATGTGAAGTGAGCACAAATGATCATCCTTTTCAGGGAGATCTGCAATTGTTGTGAGTAGGACAACAAACAACAGAAGATCAAGGGTTCATGAAAAGAAAGAATCTGTATATCAGATAGGATATGCTGAGGAGGGATAGTTTCTGAATGTATGGGATACTTAGAGTCTAGAGACCATTGATCACTAATTGATACACAGTAGGTGTTATTGCACAGTGTTGATATAAACAACATGGGTGTTGATATAAACAACACGGTGTCAGTTTAAGATAATAAATATCTAAGGTGGTCAGCAGGAAGTGACTTTGTTCGTGCTTTGCACCTGAGTGTTGGGGGGATATTATTTGTAGATATTCTCCTTAACTCAAGAGGTTTGGTGATGAACACAGGTGTATATTTAAGTGTAGAGGTAGGTTGGTAAGTTTAGAAGAGTAGGCGAATAGCAAGCACAACAACTAGGATTGTGGCAAGGGCTTGCAGGTGAAGGGTAGGCTGAAGATATAGGTCACTATTATGTTGAAGGTTGAAGCGGAGCTGAGGTCCCTGACGGTTTCTACTTCTTACTTCACAACTGGGGCGCATATATAATTTACCAGGTTACGGTGTCTCACTATCTGAGTGGACACAAATATGATGCTGCTGCTGCTGCTGCTGCTGTTACTTTATGAAGATACGGTGCCTCACTATCTGAGTGGACACAAATACGATGCTGCTGCTGCTGTTACTTTACGAAGATACGGTGCCTCACTATCTGAGTGGACACAAAATATGATGCTGCTGCTGCTGTTACTTTACGAAGATACGGTGCCTTACTATCTGAGTAGACACAAATAATACAAATTAGTTTCACACTTTACTGTTGACGCTTTATATGTGACTCTGACAATACGTGTACTGGGTAGAGAGGAAGTATATAGGTTATATTTAGTAGGTAAGGGTTGTGTGCTACAACTGCAAAGGGATACAAACAAATGTAAACTAGGTATAAGTTGTTAATTCTACAGGCCAATTCCTCTTCCTTATATGCCTTTTACCCTCCTGCTGACTAATCATATCCCACACCTACTTTCCCATTGTTCTCCAACTGGGGAAAGTATGAGTCATCCTTTTCTCCATTGTTCTCCAATTTAGGATGCATGAGTCAGCATCTTAGACAATGGGTATATTTAGCACAATAGAAATGCTATTAATAGTACTTGAAAGAACAATGGGTATATTTAGCACAATGGTTGTGCTATTAATAGCTCTTGAGAACAATGGTGCTCTGTTGTTCATACCTGAAGGCTTTCTTATTTTGTACAGGGTATAATTGTTTGTACATATTAGTCTTGGTGTAGTTGTTGTATGATGATATTTATTCTGATTAGTGCTGGTCCAGTAGTATGACTAAGTATTTGTATATGTTTATCTTGATTAATAATGAGCTGGTATTGTAGTTACTTGTTTGTGTATAATTGTTCTGATTGGTGATGGACTATTAGTGTTTATGTAGCTTTATTTGTTAGTGTATTGATTAGTTACTTGTGTATGGTTTTCCTGATTAATAGTGAAATAGAAGTGCATATTAAGTGTTGTTTGTTAAGGTATTATTAAGTTTTCTAAGTGTTTGCTTTTCTATCTTTGAGTGATTTAGCTGTATTCATGTCATTATGTGAAATCAACTTTCACCCGTGACAACGGGTGTTGATATAAACAACATGGGTGTTGATATAAACAACACGGGTGTTGATATAAACAACACGGGTGTTGATATAAACAACATGGGTGTTGATATAAACAACACGGGTGTTGATATAAACAACATGGGTGTTGATATAAACAACACGGGTGTTGATATAAACAACACGGTGTTGATATAAACAACACGGGTGTTGATATAAACAACACGGGTGTTGATATAAACAACATGGGTGTTGATATAAACAACACGGGTGTTGATATAAACAACACGGGTGTTGATATAAACAACACGGGTGTTGATATAAACAACACGGGTGTTGATATAAACAACACGGGTGTTGATATAAACAACACGGGTGTTGATATAAACAACATGGGTGTTGATATAAACAACACGGGTGTTGATATAAACAACACGGGTGTTGATATAAACAACACGGGTGTTGATATAAACAACACGGGTGTTGATATAAACAACACGGGTGTTGATATAAACAACACGGGTGTTGATATAAACAACACGGGTGTTGATATAAACAACACGGGTGTTGATATAAAAACAACACGGGTGTTGATATAAACAACACGGGTGTTGATATAAACAACACGGGTGTTGATATAAACAACACGGGTGTTGATATAAACAACACGGGTGTTGATATAAACAACACGGGTGTTGATATAAACAACACGGGTGTTGATATAAACAACACGGGTGTTGATATAAACAACACGGGTGTTGATATAAACAACACGGGTGTTGATATAAACAACACGGGTGTTGATATAAACAACACGGGTGTTGATATAAACAACACGGGTGTTGATATAAACAACACGGGTGGTATATGATATAAACAACACGGGTGGTATATGATGTAAACCACACAGGTAGATATATTTATTATGGGTAAGCAGGGGGTTTGGGGGGTGCAACCCCCCAAGAAGAAAAAAAGCAGGGGTCTGGGGGCGCAGCCCCTCAGCCAAAGGACTGGGATTAAGAAGTGGGGGGTCTGGGGGGCGCAGCCCCACAGCAAGCTGTCATCTGTGTGGAGCGGAGGAGGGAGCCGACAGGCTCCCGTACCTGTAGCAGAGCATGGGTGTAAAGCTTGTCTTATATATAATGAGACAAGGCGTGTGAATTTTGATATAAATGGAACCATGGGAATTTTTTTGGGTGAATGGGAACTTTTTGTGTGTGGGAATTGATGGACTCAAAACAGAAGGATAAAGTAAATGACTAAGCTTTCTCAAAATGGATGGATGTAAAAGTAAATGACTAAGCATTTGAAAATGCACATGCCATGATGGGTCATTGATGTCTGGACTAATGCACGAAGTTCTGCTACTGGCACTTCCTTTTCCTTTCCCTTTCCACCCCTCTTGGGATTATACACCACAATAATACAGTATATATGTATATATTGATAATAATGGCACTATAAAGATATATTTGTAGAAATATTGAGATTTCTGGGAGGGTGATATTGAAAATTTATGGTGTTGTTGAGTGTGTCAGCTGTGTTATATATATTGGTGTAATGTGTTCCCCCTTTTGATGTAATAGGACTATAATGATTAAATTAATGGTGGACTTGGTAATGATTGAGTTGAATTATAGTATGAGTTAAAATATATTTATTATGTAGGCAAAGAATATATGTGTAGAATAAAAGAATTTAATATGTAAGTGAATATTTGGGGAGTCAGAAGTAGGAGAATAAATATATTTGTGATGTATGGTTTAAATGTAAATGGTTATGGGTAATTGATGTATTTGGATGGGTGTAGATATAAACCACATGGGTAGATATATTATGATATATATCACACAGGTATATAAATAGCAGTTATATTTGGGGATTGAGGAATATTGATATATGAGATTCACAATAGGATTATAATGAGTGAATAATATTTTTTGATGGGAACTGTAGTAATGTATGGTGAATATACTGATGTTTGAGACTAAACAACATGGGTGTGTTATTGCACACCTGTTTTGTGAGCAGGTTTCCCAGTATTTTGCTTTTGTTTCACAAGAAAGTCATGTTTCATAGTGAAAATTTAAGAAAGGGGTTGCTGAAATAAAGGTTGGTTGTGATGAAAAGATCATCTTATATGTAATATGTTATATATAAAAGGTAAATTGATAATGTAATTTATGTGTAAATAGTGATGGATGTGATATATATGATATAAGACATGGGCAATATAGAATATATAGAATATATAGATCCCAGGTATGTCTATAATCTACACGGGTGCAGATATAATCTACACGGGTGCAGATATAATCTACACGGGTGCAGATATAATCTACACGGGTGCAGATATAATCTACACGGGTGCAGATATAATCTACACGGGTGCAGATATAATCTACACGGGTGCAGATATAATCTACACGGGTGCAGATATAATCTACACGGGTGCAGATATAATCTACACGGGTGCAGATATAATCTACACGGGTGCAGATATAATCTACACGGGTGCAGATATAATCTACACGGGTGCAGATATAATCTACACGGGTGCAGATATAATCTACACGGGTGCAGATATAATCTACATGGGTAGATATATGGCTCATGGGTGAGCAGGGGGTTTGGGGGGTGCAACCCCCCAAGAAGAAAAAAAGCGGGGGTCTGGGGCGCAGCCCCTCAGCCAAAGGACTGGGATTAAGAAGCAGGGGGTCTGGGGGGCACAGCCCCACAGCAAGCTGTCATCCGTGTGAAGCGGAGGAGGGAGCCGACAGGCTCCCATACCCGTAGTGGAGCACGGGTGTAAAGCTTGTCTATATATAATGAGAGAAGGGTGGGAAACATGGGTATAACAGTCATGTGGGAGAGGCAGTGTATAGTAACGTGACCTTATTAGTGCTGAGTTACTGTATTTGGAATTTAAATGTGACTAAGCATATGGCAAACAAGTTGCAAACAAGTCTGGATCAGCTGTTTTTGGAATCTTACTAAGCCATAATTCTTACTAAGCTTCTTGAAAGGTTCTTGCCACAACTTTGCCACACTGTTGCTGATGCTCAGCTGCCACTTCTCCTTTGCTCCCTCCATTGCCCTTTTTTGAATTTTAACCTCATTATGATGCTGTATGCATTTTGGCACAATATTAATTTATTTTACTGATGTTTCGCATTTTTCTGCAGCTGTTGTACTATACTAAAATGTGTTTCTTCTTTTCTGCAAATGATTAGTAAGCTTCTTGAAATATATTCTCACATGCACACATACTCAACCTCACTGCACTGCTAACTGCTAACCGCTGTCCTCATCTTTTCTCAACACCTTCCCCTTTGAGTTGACATTATATTTTTAATCTTTACACATAATAATGACACTATAAACAATTAATTTTCGCTTTTTCTGTGGGTACTGTAATTATTTAAATAGAAGGGGGGGTAAGTATGTTATATAGGTAGAATAAAATGAAGAATATCAAACTAATAATAAAGTAATAAATTAACTGTAGTTAGGCAATGTGAGGGGTACAAGTATAGGTGTTCTTCACATTACCTGTGACTAATACATAGGAATAATTAAAGAACACTTAGCAATGTGATATATATATAAAATGGGTAAGGGTGCTGGGACCTTAGATTAGTAGGTAAGGATCTGTAGTGGGTGGATGGTGTATGTATAATTATAATAATCATGGGTGTGGTGACATTTTAGAGTACTACACATATATACATGGGCATGGGCATGGGTGATCTCTGATATGCTGTTCAACAAAGTAAATGACTAATCTTCTTGAAAAGGTTGTGTGCAATATATAACTCATGAGTATAGTAATTTGGACTGAATTTCCAAATATATACATCATGGGTAGATATATTATACATCATGGGTAGATATATTATACATCATGGGTAGATATATTATACATCATGGGTAGATATATTATACATCATGGGTAGATATATTATACATCATGGGTAGATATATTATACATCATGGGTAGATATATTATACATCATGGGTAGATATATTATACATCATGGGTAGATATATTATACATCATGGGTAGATATATTATACATCATGGGTAGATATATTATACATCATGGGTAGATATATTATACATCATGGGTAGATATATTCCTCACAGGTAAGCAGGGGGTTTGGGGGGTGCAGCCCCCCAAGAGAGAAAAAAGCAGGGGTCTGGGGGCGCAGCCCCTCAGCCTAAAGAACTGGGATGAAGAAGCGGGGGGTCTGGAGGGCGCAGCCCCACAGCAAGCTGTCAGCCATGTGGAGCGGAGGAGGGAGCCGACAGGCTCCCGTTCCCGTAGCGGAGCACGGGTGTAAAGCTTGTTACTATAAATGGATATGATTAGTCATCAATCTTATGCGTCAAAATTTGTCAAGGAAGCTATGGAAGTACTACATTACACCTTACAATCTACTCCATTAATGAAGTAGTGATATTATACAGCTAAATGGACCCTCAAAACCTTCATAAAGTTGAAGAAAATAAGTCAAAAATTTTCAAAAATTTTCGCAGACCATTTTTGCCACTGCACAAAACTAGCGGTGACTAAGCGACGTGCACCATAGTTTCTTGTACCTCTGTTCAGACTTGGCTGTGATGCGTGACAAATCCGGGTTCCGTTCAAGTTCACGGCCCTGTGTGACAAGTGACTGAACAGTTGATCGTAATGGTACAGTAACCAAAGTATAACGACTCGATGAACAATCCACCCAACAACCCTCCCATCCTCAGCAACCTACCTAGAACAACCAGCACTACTGAACGACACCAATTTCTCCACAAATTGATTGGACACAAACTTCAAAGGTAAAACTCAGGACACTGAATGGACCGTCCTCCAGCAGGCCCCTCACAAGGGGCCACCAAAAAACAAACACAAATCTCATTCCCAGCAAGAAACACAGCAAGAATAGAGGAAGTATGGCTTGAATTAATAGACCAAAAGGCACTAGCAAGCACTCAAAGATCGGTGGCAGAATACTCAAAAGCTCTCCAAAGACTCATCAATTCAGAAGCACAGAAATCCCCCAAGAAAGCAATAATGATCCAACTGGCGAAACTCCTTGAATATACTGCAGCAGGAGAATCGACAGCAGAAATGAACAAACAATCAGCGATAGAGATTCAAACGGTGACTGAATCACTCTCATCAGAATTTGACAAACTCAGAGACACCACAGGAAACATCAACGCAGGATTAGAATCATCAGTACAAGAACTCCGAGCAGCAATCAGTGACATTGCAAAGACTCTAGACTCAACAATGAAGAAAATAGGTGACAAAATAGAATCGGCCTCGGTGACAACAACAGCGAAAGGTGGGACCACATATCGAGATGCAGCACTGCATGGAACATTTGCCCCCACGCTCCCACTAGTAGATCCAAGACTACAGGCTAAAATCGGCATTCAAAAGCGACAATTTCTCCTAGGGGCTGAACATCTAGGTGAAACCGACCTCAAGACACTAACGCAAACTCAACTCAAAGATAAGTTCAACAAGGCCATTCGGGAAGCCTCTGGCGACACAAACAAGACCTTCCACAACATATCTCGGATCTCCAATGGCAGCATACTGGCAGAGGCAGGGAACGATGACACAGCCAACTGGCTAAGGAACATGGAACAGGCTAGGTCAGTTACAGAAATGCTAGGAGCAACAGACACTTTTCGGAGGAGGCTATACCCAGTCCTCATCAAGATGGTACCCATCACCTTTGACCCAACAAACACGGATCACATAGTTGAACTACTACAAGGGAACAACATCAAGAGTGAGATTTGGGGGAATGCTAGGTGGCTAAAGCCAACCGAACGAAGAAGGCCAGACCAAAAATTTGCTCATCTAACAATCTCACTGGCAGAAGAAGGAAAAACGAACGAACTCATCACTCGTGGAATCACAGTCTGCAACATGTGGCGAGAAGTTACCAAGTTAAAACAAGAACCTACCCGCTGCCTAAAGTGCCAACGCTTCAACCACATTGCAACAGCATGCTCTCAGACAAAAGACACCTGTGCCACATGTGGAGGGGAACACCGAACCAAATTATGTGATGAACGAGGAAAGCAATGGTGTGTATCATGCAATAGCGACACTCACTGCAGCTGGGACAGGGACTGCCCCTCCTTCCAAACCAAGTGTGCCAACATGGACAAACGCAACCCAGAAGCCTCTCTACCCTACTATCCTTCTGAAGAAGCCTACACCTGGTTGCCAGCAATTCAACTACATCATCTGCAAATGCCATCCCACAGTAGGCCTTATCGAGACTACGACATTCCGATTCAAGAACTGCCACAAGGCCGAGGACCTGGATCACAGCATCAGCGAAGGAGAAGATTTCACCTGGAAGAGGAAATGCCAGGACGGGATACTGACGAAAGGGAAAGGCAATGGACACCCCCATTGACAGGAACAAATACCACAGAACCCAGGCGAATGCCCCCTCCTCATCTCCATGAACGTCACTGACACTGAACTCACCAGACTTAGGATATTACAATTGAACATCAGAAAATCCCCTGCTGCCCATCTGGATTTGACTAACCGCACACTAGCCGCTGACTGGGATATCATTCTCGTACAAGAACCTAATATTATATTTACCAATGACATCCGCACCCCTAATAACTTTCGTCCTGTAATTCCCACTAACTGTCATGATCTAGAACACCCTGTCCGGTCAGTGATCTGGGTAAACAAGAGCATCTCCACCAACCAATGGTCAATCCTGGAAATACCAGACACCAACGACATCTCTGCTATACAAATCTGCAATGGACAACACACCATTAACATATTCAATATCTATAACGACTGTCTAAACTCTGACTCTCTTACCGCCCTTAGCAGCTACTTGACAATGCAACAAAGACTCGGCCAAGAGGAACACTTCGAAAAAATGATTTGGGCAGGGGACTTTAACCGGCACCACCCTATGTGGGACAGCAATGAAGACATCAGGCTATTCACTAACAGGGCTATGGGGCAGGCGGAACAGCTCATCAATCTTCTACAGGAATGGGACATGGTCATGACTCTTCCGAAAGGCATTCACACACTGCAGCACTCAGCTGGAGGATACTCTCGACCTGATAATGTATTCTGCTCAGAAGGTATCTCTGACCTAATTATCCAGTGCGACGTCAAACGTGAGATGAAACCGGTAAAGGCAGATCACTTCCCCATCGTCACCATACTGGATTTGTCGTTGGAACGGATAGCCCACACACCATCTCCGAACTATCGCATGGCAGACTGGAAACGTTTCGGAGAAGCTCTGGAAACGGAACTGGCAACACTTCCTCCCCCAAGGGCACTCGAATCAGAAGATGAACTAAACTCAGCAGTCCTGCAGCTGACAGAATCCCTAAGCAGAGCTATAGCCTTGGCCATCCCAGTCTCCCGCCCATGCCCTCACTCTAAGCGATGGTGGAATCAGGAACTCAATGTGTTTCGGGCCAAAGTTAACAAAGCACGTAGGGTGGCTGACACTCATAGGGCGAACAGGACCCATCAATCACATCAAGACCTCAAACACCAGGAGGCTCTCTACGAAAAAGCGATCATGGATGCGAAGAAACAACACTGGACAGACTTTCTAGAAGAAGCAACAGACGAAGACCTCTGGACAGCACACCGGTACCTCAAAAAACCCACAGGAGATGGAGGTGCCCCCAGAACTCCCTCCCTCTTGGTACAAAAGGATGACGGAACACAGATCACCATCGCAAAAAATGAGCACAAGGCCACTGAATTCGCTAAGAACTTTTTTCCCCCCCCACCCGAAAACTTGAACATACCTGCTGACTTTCAATACCCACAGCCCCTGCCAAATCCAACACCTATCACCAAAGAACAGATACTACGGCACATCTCATCTCTCTCTCCATACAAAGCCCCAGGACCCGACGGTATCCCCAACATAATCTTGCAGAAATCTGCTGACCGCATAATCAACCACCTCTTCTACATTTACAGCGCGACTCTCTCCAATGGATGGTACTATGATGGCTGGAAAGAATTCACCACAATAGTGATCAAGAAACCGGGCAAACCATCATACCAGACCCCCAAGGCTTACCGGCCAATTGCTCTCCTATGCACAATGTCAAAGGTACTGACAGCGCTAGTAGCAGAGGACATTTCTCGGCTACTCGAAAAGCACAACATCCTCCCTTCAACTCATTTCGGCGGTCGTCCAGGGCGCACCACAACAGACGCATTGCATTATCTCACAGATAGGATCAAAACGGCATGGCGGAAAGGAAAAGTTATCTCTGTGTTATTTCTGGATATAGAGGGCGCATTCCCCAATGCAGTGACAGACCGACTCCTTCACAACATGAGACGAAAATGCATACCAAAAATATACGTCACATTCATGGAAACATTACTTCGGAATCGCAAAACCAGACTCAGCTTTGACGACTTTATCTCAGAGCTGGTGGAACTTTGGAACGGAATTGGACAAGGTGATCCACTATCTATGATATGCTACATCTTGTACAACGCAGACCTGTTGGACATACCGAGACACCCCTACGAAGATGCATTGGGCTATGTGGACGACAGTAACCTTCTGGCCGAAGGTGACACCCTGGAGGAATCAGTACAAAGACTTCAAAGTATGATGAATCGACAAGGAGGCGGTTTTGAATGGAGTCGAAACCACAATTCCAAATTTGAGTTATCTAAATTAGCAGTCATGCACTTCTCAAAGAAAACCACCACTGACGCAGCTGGCAGGAGACTATCCATGCCCGCCCCCCCTCTTATACTTGAGGGTCGTATAGTCAAAGAAGTAACATCTCACCGATACCTCGGTCTACATATTGACAACAAGCTATCATGGAACATCCAGGCTCAAAAGACCATAGAAAAAGGAACAAAATGGGCCTTACTGATGGGCCGGCTTGCAAAATCGTACTCAGGTCTCAGCATCGACATGGCACGGAAACTATATAACTCAGTAGTTCTGCCGAAAATCACATACGGAGCTGACGTCTATTATATCCCCCCCCCACAAACCCAACACCCCCAACCGGACTCGACAAACCGGTTCAGTCTCGCTGCTCGCACATCTTAACACAGTACAACGGATTGCAACACGAGCTATCACCGGAGGACTCAGAACTACCCCAACGGACATGCTAGACGCACACGCAGAAGTACTACCAATTGGGCTAGCGATGGAAAAAGTCTGCCACAGAGGACTCACCAGGTTGTATACGCTCCCCTCACAGCACCCACTACACTCAGTCATTTTGCGATGTCACACAGATCGAACAGGTACACGACACTTGACCACCCTCCACAGGCTAATTCGATACTACAAGCCCCCACATCCAAACCGCATGGAAACTATACAGCCGGAAACACGTACACCCACATACACCAAGAGCTTCCAAACTCACATAGCACCCACCAGGAAAGACTCGATAGAGGCGGAACGGGGACTACACGACACGATACGGATATACACAGATGGATCAGGACAAAATGGCCAAGTTGGCGCATCAGCAGTAATGTATATCAATGAAAACCCTGAACCCTCTGATCAGCTACGGTATCATCTAGGCATCATTAGTGAACACACAACGTATGAAGCGGAAGCAGTAGGTATAATAATGGGCGCCTGGCTACTAAAACGCAACATACCGATCCCCATAGACCCAAGCTCAATCCTGACCGACGGCAAATCAGTAATTCAAGCCCTCGACAAGAAAAAACCAGCACCGGCGCAATACTTACGAAAGGCTATACTAGACGGCATGGCCCAGGCACGCGCGATAGATACACAACGACATGGAGGACCCACAAATCGAGAAATCACGATTAGATGGATATCGGGACACAGCAAGGTAAAAGGAAATGAAGCGGCGGACGCTGAAGCTAAGAAGGCAGCCGCGGGATCGAACTCTCCACTATTCAGCCTACCACCCATCCTACGAAAACTCGGCGGACTTCCAATAAGCCTGACTGCAATGAGACAGCACCTGAGGACGGGACTCCAAGGCAAATGGCGACAAGTTCGAGAAACCTCAGTACGAAAGGACCGACTCAAAAAACTAGGACCAGAATACCCATATCGCAAGTTCAGAAGTCTAATTGGAAAACTCGGCCTATCGCGACCGCAGACATCTCTCATCATACAAATACGCACAGGACACATCCCCCTAGCAGATTACCTGCACAGATTCAAACGTGCGGACACTGGAAGATGCGAAAAATGTTGGGAACGGCTTCATATTACGACGAGAGAAACAGTGAATCACTTCCTGTTTGAATGCCCAGAGTACGCAGAGGCAAGACACGACATGAGCAAAGCACTGGGACAAAAGGCGAGGGACTTCAGTTACATCACGAGTGTTGACGAAGGTATTAAGGCAACACTGAAATATGTGGGGGCCACGAAAAGATTTGCAGAAGTATACAGGTGAGGTATCCTTTTGATCACACAGAACGACTGATAAAGGCATTGCACAGTCACACAGAAATGAGACCACACCAGAAAGTGCCAACAACGCGCGGTTGGCACAAAACACCCACTTACACCTACCCGCATTCTTACTGTGGGACGCACTGTCAAAGCGCTGGACTCACTCGCCACTCAGCACGATCAATGGCTGCCGAGATACAACGGACGATGGGAACAGCATAACATTGCTGGACAGAACGGATCTACACTAAGCTTCTCTCCACACCGGAGACGGGTACTCGACAGACCCTTAAACTATGAAGAGAAAATAAGGGGAAAGGAGGAGGGGAGAGCGGGAAGAAGGATGAGGAACAGTAAATAGGAAACTGCAGCAAATGTAAAGTCTAACATGGGGCACGCCCTAGAAGACAATAAACTTGAAAAAAAAAAAAAAAAAAAAAAAACGACTCGATGCTTGGCGTTGTCGACTCGGATGGAGGTTGTAGTTGAGTTCAATACATGCACGTTTCCATTTACAAGGTACTACATAATCAGACAATGCACTTTTAAGAATTATAAGCAGTGTGCAGCATGTATGATACAAATCTGTACCTAAGCACTAACTTCGTGCGGGAGTCCGAGAGTGCTCCAATGGGTACATAATAACTCGAGGTCCTAAAGTTCGATTTATAGAAAGTGCAGCCATAATCCAAAAAAAAGCAGAGCACACATAGCAAACGAGGGATAGTCACAAAAGAGCAAATATTCTTCAAGCAAATAGAATGTGCGCAAAAAATCGAGGACAAGTCGTCGAGGACCACGGAAGTGCTTAAGGACGGAACTGCGACCTATAAATTGAAAACCAGCACAGCGATTTGATGACGTGAGAGAAGTGGATAGATTTCCCTTCGAGGTCTATCCCAATCAGAATGAGGATATTTCAATGTGGCCCGTCGACTGACTACATTGAAATATCCTCACTCTGATTCCACCATTCGTCTGTTGGCAGGGAGGTTTCGCGGTCCTGGCGAATCATGGTTCTTTACATAATCATGATCAACCTGTGGTTTAGCCGTCCGGCGGCATGGACAAGAGCAAAAATCTTGCGCAAGAACCGTGTAAGAACTAGAGAGCGGCGCTCGGATGAGTTAACGAACAATCACGGTGTGCGATCGTGCAAATGAAGGTGATGTAGCTTTGTCCTTTGACGAAAGTTGTAGGATAACACTTGAGCTTGAAATCTGACCTCGTCCTTGTGCTACAAAGGGCAACACAATGAGTATAAGAGGAGAAAAGTAATAATAGCAACATACCAAAGCGCCAACGTGAAATTTCTCCACCGACGGCCCAGGTGAAACAGAAACAGAAGGGATGGAAGTGGGAACTTCGTCTGAAAGTGAAGCCGAAGATGGGCAAGGAACACCTACTTCATGGAGATCCTGTAAACGAGTCAGCATGACGAAGTATCGGAGAGGAAAATACAAACTTACCGCAACGGGTTGGAGTAGAGCAGGACAACCAGCGGCAACCATATCTTCAAGTGCCGGGGGCTTCTGCTTCATCCCCTCGTCCTCCTTCATCTCCCTCATTCTCCGTGATTTCCTCATCCTCATCCTCCTTGCTCTCGTCTTCCATCTTGTTCTCAACCTTCTTTCTGCTCTTGTCCGTCTCTCTCTTCCTTCCCTCCTCTCTCGCTCCTCCTTCCACTCATCTTCTTTCTTGCACTCGACGGCCCCGGTCAAGCGGATGTAGGAGAAATAGAGGTGGAGTCCTCCGTCATCTTCTCATCCTCCTCCTCCTTCCGTTCGCCCTCTTCCTCCTCCCGCTCATCCTTCTTTTCCTTCTTGCTTCCGTCACCTTACTTGGTCTCGAAGGCCCCGGTGAAACGGAAATAGGAGGAGTGGGTGTGGAAATGTCTTCCTTCGTTTCCTACAATATAGTCAGAACAATCAGATGCAAAAACAAGGTCATTGGCTTACCGAACGACAATCATCTGTATATGAAGCCGAAGATTGGCAATGAACGTCCACGTTATGGACCTCCTACAACCGAGTCAGCACAGCAAAGTATCAGAGAGGAAAACGTGAACTCACCTCAACGGCTTGGGGTATATCAGAACATCGAGCAGAAACCGTTTCTTCGAAGGAAGGGGCCTTCTGCATCATCTCACCTTCCTCCTTCTGCTTCTTGCCCTCCTTCATCCTGTCCTTATCCCTCTTGTCAATGTCGCTCTTCCTCTCGACCCCCTCTCTCTGCTTCTCCTTCTTCCTCTGCTTCCTCCTCCCCCTCTTCTTTTGGTACATCTTCGTCTTCTTTGCGTCTATCCTGTGTTCGCCTGAATCAGAGCTCGAAGGTGAACACGGGATATCCTCGTCATGTTCCTTCTACAATAACGTCAGTACGACAAAGTATCATGAAGGCAGTTAAACCCACTGTTAACACCTTGATTCCTGACGATGACGATGACTGACACGATGGAGCTTCTGCAGGTTGGCTAGAAATTAATAACGATTCTTCGGTGGAACATCCGGGAGCCTCGGTGGGCTGTACTAAAACGGCCGGATATGAAGAAGTTTCCACCAGTTGCTCAGGAGAAGAGAGTAGTCTTTGAGATGCACGTCCGGGAGCCTTAATGGGCTGCACTGATGCAAACGTCTGCGAAGGAGTTTCCATTAACTGTACAGGGTATGCTTCAGGTAAACCTCCGGGAGCCATAATCTCCTTGGTGGGAGATTCGGTGGGCTGCGCTGGTGCGGAGGTACATGAACCAAGGATGAAAGCTTCCTTGACGTTAGCAGCATCTTCACCAAGCTTCTGCTTCTTCTTGTACTCCAGTAGCTTGTGCGTAATGGCACACGCTATGACGACTCGCGCCACAACGGTTTGGGAACATCGTTGATGGGTAGGAGTTCCGTGCTTAGTAGCGACGGGCGAGGCGGGGAAACCGAGAGTAAGCTCGAAGCGGACGACGTCGTCGGCGGCGAAGAACTTGGAGGAGGACAGAGAAATCTGACCATGTACCGATCATGTGAACATTAGTGATGTATGTGAGTCGAGAGAGCGACAACATACCGTGTCAGCCTCGTCATCGGCTGAATCGGACACAGGGTCATCCGGTTCCGGAGAAGGGCGCGGGAATATGACGGGAACAAGCTCGACGGCAACAAGGTTACCCGAGAGGAAGAAGACGGAAGAGAGAACAGAGCTCTACAGCGGTATTCATTAGAACACGTGAGTGAGTAGGAAGAATAGATCACGTACCCTATCAACATCACCATGAGGCGTGATGTCCAGAATGTCAAACGACTGGTGTAGCACCTTCTGAAAACAAGCACATGAATAAACATAATTAGAAAGATGAAGATGAAACTTACGGTGTGCCCATCGTCAGCCGCCAACATTCCAAGGAACACCAGGAAGGCGAAGAAGGCACCGTAGAGAAAGGCCAAGATTTGAAGCCGACTGACAAGAGACTTCAGAGCGGCCTCCTCTGCCGATGCATGCGGGTACTCATAGTACGCGTCCCAGTCGAAGTCATCAGTGATAACCACCTCGTGGGAAGGACGAACGGCCAGCGCCTTCACGATGAAAGAGTTAAAGGCGATGGACCCCGACTGGATGTCGTTGAGTACGCTGGAGGAGTAAGAAGTACGACTGGGCCTGTGACGAGCCGGGTGGAGGCGAATGAACGTGTAGGTCGTGGCACATGCCAACAGAAAACGTTCTTCGGGGGAGGAGGGCAGCATCAGGAACGCAGGAGAGTGGGATACGGAAGAGCGGGTTGGAGGAAACACAAAAGTATAAACAAATAGAACAAATGCAGGTATGAATACGAGCATGGTGGGCGAGGTGGTGGGCGTTCGAAAGATGGAAGAAAGGGAGGCTAGCAGCAGAACTTATAGAGGCGCGCGTGTTTTCCACACATTGGCCCATCAAAAATGTCAGCCTCCTGTAAATGCGCTGGCTTGTTATAAATCTATCTGAACAGCAGAAATACACGGACCATCATCCTGGACATCGTGCACGACGAACATGAGAAGGTAAAGCTGTTGGATTCAGAATCGAGAGACGGAACAGCTTCGTAGTTTGATAGCTGTCAATGGACTGATCCCTGCGGCATTTCTGGAGCACTGTAGCTCTCCTGCAGCCCTCTCCTCCACCATCTTATGCCTTGCACATCTTGTCTCCTGTTCTGAACGTACCACCGGTTCAAGACATTGATTCTTAGCACTTTCCTCTCCTTCAAGGTTAGGCCTCTTCGCTCGGAACATTCTATTGAAACAAACTAGTTAGCAGACCGCTAGACGAATGGTTATGCACACTCACATATATTCAGTATTGCAAGCTCGCCTGCAAGCATTACATGTAACGTATATACGGTACGAATCAACGAATCAAAGCTTCATAAACACACAGAACGAATAGGTACTATATTGTCTCATTTTTGTCCTAGAAGACACTAAACAAGACGACCTTGCAGAAACAGGAATACAGCTAGAAATGTCAACATGACATGTCCAAACTGTAACTCGTCCCTAGAAATCCCAAGACATATATCCAATCTACAACCTTCAAATTGGAAGGTGAGCCAGGTCACCATTCTCAAGAGATTCGCTAGGATTCGCTGCGCTCCCGTTTATACCCCGGGTGGGCCCGTACTACCACGTCGAATACGCGTAACGCCCTAGTTCCCTAATGGTTTCACAAGTATTATGATATCACAAAGAGATACCCCGTTCCTACGTTGAACGCTTGAAAGCTCCATGTTCGAACCTCTTGGCCATTTTGCAGCACTCGCGTATATCTAGCCTACTTATAACTTCTCCGTCATAGCTAGCAAGAAGCTACTCAGCCGACTTAACAAGATCATCAGCAGTAAGCACATACCTGTGCTAAGCTTCTGTCCCGCTCATACTACTTCCCTATGCACGCTACCACTTCTAGCATGACGAGAGCGACATACAGTAAAATGTCTCGTCTATCCTTCTGTCATTTGCATGATATTCTCTCGAGCCAACCAAACTTTCAAATAGCGCCTTTAAGCCTACGAAAATCCAGCAACCGTCGCTCCGTCTTGTCATTGAACTTGAGCCGGAAGCTTCAACTACTAAAGCGGGCCAATGGCCTTCTTGGAGTCGTTTCGTTTCATTTAACTTAGAAGTTACATGACGAGTCTTTCTTCCTCAGACTTTAAATCATCGACTCGAGCGACGAGAACACAGCCTTGCGGTGATTGAGGTGACAACAGCACGTAAGCACGTTGCACGACAGGATGAGAGTAAGGCAGGAATGTAAGAATTATAGTCGAAGCAGATCGTTGAATTGGTTGAATCGAGTTTTGGCCGAGTCGACTGGCGCTGCCACAGGGCCCGACTTTCGGCTCTCAGGTTGTTTGTTTTTCGCGCTGATGAACAACAGCGCTTATGTGCAGGTCCGTCAAATGACGTGCTTTTAAAAAATATCACTGTTCAACCAGCGCCTACCGACACAAACTCGTATGTAACTATCCGGCCTTCAATACAGTAAGTCCAAACCAGAGTTTACTACATAACAATTATACTATTGTAATTCAAGCAATGCAGGTGCATTAACTTTCAAAAATAATCCCGACTCTACTTAATCGTAGAATACAAGAGCCCTGATCTCAATCGACCTTCGTCCAGGAGATCCTTCTGGGGTGGTGGGATCGATAAATGCAGTATGCGGCGTATAAATAGCGGTTTTTCCATCTTCATTGGAGTCGAAGCTATCAAGGACGGCATTAACATTGAACCTCGCGCGCAAGTCTGTTGTGTTCATACCATTTAATAAGGACAACCTCCTCTGGCGTCATGCCGCGAAGATACTTCCACTTGTGATTTGGATTGTACTCAACGAACATCGTCTCTCCTTTGAAGTCGGGATAATTTAAAATCACGCGCACGACATCTTTCTCCGTATCCACGCTATGGTAGTCACATAACGCCAACGGGTGGTCGTATGCGGCGTGCTTAATTGGCCTCCAGAGGTTGATAATCTGAAACCGTTTCTTCAAGAGGGATTCAGCTTCCTCAGGAACATGGCGGTGCACGCGCGCGATGGAGGCTTTCTTCGTCTGGTCGACGTGAACCTGTGCCCCGGGCTTGCGGGTCCCCGGCTCGTTGGCTAAGTCTCCAGGTGTGTTGTTCCTTAAAGCTGGTGAAATATCAGCGAGGGATTCTTTTATATGATGAAAGAAAGGTACTAACTATGGTCGAAGATGACTACCTTGCTTGCTCCAGTCAACTCTTTGAGGAGGTCAATACTCTCTGGATAGTACTCTTCCTTGATGACCGCATCGTCTGTGAAGGACGTATGCTTAGCAGCACGCTTGAAATACTGGAAACCAGTAGTGTCGAGTGTAACTGAACCCTCGTTTCCTCGAATATTCTCGATCTGAACGTCTTCGCCTTTAGTCGCGACATTTGTTTTCAATTCGGTGGAATCCACTACTTTGGTAAAGAAAAGTTCGGTGTCCCCCTCTGGACGGACAAGGTAGTTTAAAGAAGCCGTGACAATGGTTGGTTCAGCCATGGGACTAAGTATGCAAATGACGTCTGCATTTTTGGTCGACTTTTAAACGATTGGAATAGAAATGACTCTGCTGTTCAATATTAGAACACTCTGGGGTAGACATAATAATCTCTGACCATGAACAATGAGTTTTCCGTACTTACGGAATATTTGTAACTGCCAGTGCTTATGTTACTATCTGTTATCCTTCAATATCGACAGTGGGATCAGTCGCCGCAATAGTGATGCTATTTTACATAAGAGTGCCTGACAAAGTCGTCGACAATTGCGGTACTTGGAATTACCGACGAAGTCGGCAAAAAACCTTGCTTGAGGGAAAAGATATCATCGATGAATATTACTAAGTATCGGCTTAAACTCACCTCAGGCAACTATACATACTTATTCCAGACCACAAATGTACCGAATACTCGTCAATTTATTATGGGGAGCCTTTAATCATGTCCTATGGTACCTCTCTGACTTCTTACTGCAATACTAGTGTTTATGCTTCGCCAGCTTTTAAATTTGTCACCACTATGGTTCTTGCGTCGTCTCTACATGTCTTGTCTCTACGTGAAGTTCTGGACGTCTTTGTATTTGTGTGTTTCTAACCTCATCTACATGCTTCTGTCATCGTCTCAGTGGGGTTTATATCATTGTCTTTGATTCCGGTCTTCCTCCAGTGGGCTGGCATGCTTTTGATGTACACATATGTATCATAGCAACGAATTGGGTTGAATTATGAACGAACTCTCAAGGAGGTTTGCTGCCTGATATGGTCCATGGTTTTCGAACACTGCTGTTCCTAATACATAGTAAATGGTGAATATAAGCTAAAATTTACACATTTCTCTAGAACCTGGAACTACAGTATCTTAAAACTTACAAGGAACATAGCTTCCGTTTCGTTCATCGAACAATGTAAAGAAATGTGCTGTGATTCTTAGAAGTGCCAGACAGAGCCTCACTAATAGTAATACTTTGTATACGTGAGCTAAATATTGCTCCTGGCCGTTATTTATCTATCAAGACTCCTTATTTCTCTAAGGATAAAGCTCACCTTTCCTTAGAAATTGGAGGATTGGGATAATCCGCTATCGGTAATGTTACAGTTTTGAATACAAGTTCCATATTATCTTTTGTCTCCCCACCCCGTCGTCACTTGCGAACAATTTTTTTTTAAAAAAAAAGTAATAAAAAATACCTACACCCTCACGCATAACCAAGCTAGTCCGTCTGAGAGTAGTCTAACCCATACGCTATATTGGCATATGAGGAATCAAACCATTCTTTGAGTCTTACAGTTAGCAAGCGAGTTGGACAAGGATAACGAAAAGTGATAAATTCATAACTTTTTTGTTTCTAGTAGAAATGCAGACTTGGAGCGGGCGCCAACCGATGCGACACAATTCAGCGAACCTTGTACGTTTTGAACCCCTTTCAAAAAAACAAATACTATACCGGGTCTATAGTTATTGTAACCGAAGGAGTCGAACCTTCGATTACGAACTTTAACTAGGGCACTAACATGGTTACTGGACTGGTTTAAAAAATATCTCGCAGCCATGGAATAGAGATTAACTGCGTAATATTGAGAAAAAAAGATGGAAACTTAAAATGTACACTGGAGAGAAGAAACCTTGAATATTTATTATGTAGGCGCGTAGGCGCTTTTCGCGCCCTTAACTTACATAAGTGAGCAAATAAACATCTGAAATTTTCAAGTCATTCCGATGATCAGTAAGTGTAGTTCTGGTCTTAGCACCGTAATCCGCCTCACCTCAAAGCTTCTTCCTATCTGCTGAGTACTGTGGTATTTCGATAAGAATTATGCGTATCGAGTTTTACAAAGTTTCAGTCATTGCTTACAAGCAAGATAGATTACAAGAACAACTCCAAGTCGCAACGTCTAGATCTACAACCACTCCAATCTCGGAGTCAGGCAACACAACAAGAAATCTATGCCTTCCGAAGTGACTGCATTACTTTCCGGCTAACGACATTCATTATCTGGGACGTCCCAAATACCATTCATCCCGAAAACCTAGCAAATGTCAGCTCTTGGTTCAGGGTCAGGAACAACGAACATACTGTGTTGTGACAGATGTGAGGGCTATCGAAAGTATGTCCGTGGAACTGAACGGGAGTGGATTCACACATTTTCTCCCAGCTGTCTCCCCACTGGACATTCTCTAGGCGAGCTTCAAATCTCTAAGTTGAAGACGGTTAGTGCTCTTTATCCCACTTAAAGCTTTAGGACGACAAACCCGATACCCTGATCCTTCAGCGGTACAGCCCTACAAGACATTTTCACTCATATGATTGGCAATATATAAAGATCACAGCGCACCTTATCTTGTGGTGGAGTCCACCACGTTCTACAAGATGCCTCTTCATAATCGATGTTCCAATTTCCCCATACATTCCTCTTGTCCTTCATTGTCTATTAATATAATGAATGGAAAAAAGGAGTTGCGCTGAATCTCGCACCAGGTAGTCACACTCATCTGGCTTGACAACCTTCCCGTTGATCCCTAGCCCTAGCATGCGACACTCTTTAACAGGATCCAAGCCCTCCAGTACGTTGCGCAGCTCAGCAGAGTAGTGTCTTGTCTCGTATCGAATACAATGGCCACGATTGACTGGTCCCCACGTAAGTCCGGCCCGCTTTCGCCTCTCCTCTTCCAACTTTTCATCTTGCTCGTGCCTCCATTTCTCTCTCTCCCATTCTCTCTTAGTTCTTTCCACCTCCCCAACCACTTCGAATGTGCGACATGCTGTATCTTCCAATGAATTCTTACGGACAAATTTCCAAGGACAAGTCCAATAATAAAGATGAACAAGAATTTGCAGCAGTGAGAATTTGTTCGCTTCCTGTGGCATGAAACTTCCTGCGTTGTTGCTCTACGTGATTATAGCGTGGAATCTGCTGAGAGATGATGACGTTGAGGTGTGGTTGTGGAACCTGCTGAGGTATTGTTCCGTATCGTGAACTTGGATTCACCCGGGGATAGAGCCATAGTCAGGACGCTGAGGATGCAAGCGCGCACGGTCGTCAACTGGGGTGTATTGGGGCGGTGGTTCTGGATACGAGCTACTGCAGATGCGACGATGAGCATTATACTGAGCTTAGAGTGAAGTGGAAATTATCACTAACAGTGCCATCGATAGGTAAGTAAGGAGCTGCTGCTCAGTACCCACTGGTGCGGATACAGCAGGAATCCTGAAGATGCTCTAAGAGTTTGCTTATATACACAATGAATCGCTGGCGCCTATCACACCTCGTGTACAGGTTCTAAACTTTAAAGTGGATCAAAAATGATTAGGACAAAATTATGTAGGGCGTCAATGACTTGGAGTAGTAGCTGTGAACTTTTCATATCGAGAGACAAGTGTGTCCCAGTTTCATTGAATACCATCATTTGAAGTCTCAAACAATTTGTTCGAAGTTGGTTCGACAGCAATTTACATGTATACATAGCCAGAAATCAAAATTGCAATTTCACTGGGAATTGCCGACTGCATCGGCGACAACCTTGCTTGACTTGTAAAAAACCAAAAAGCCGGGCTGGTTGTTGAGTTTATCAGTTGGTTTATTCAATGTCCCGTTCGCGCAATTAATGGGATGAGACGTAGGTGGAGGATGAAGGATAGGGGAAGGATAGAAACTATGGCAGGAAGGGTTGCTGGTAGGTACAGGAGGGACCAGCGAGAGGATGACGCGAATTGTTATGAGGCTTGCAGCGTGGTGGTCGAATTCTCTGGCCTGACGAAAAGTGCAATGGTCAAGTTCGAATTCGATTTCCATGGTAACATTAGCGGGGTGGTATCGGTTTCTTAATCCATAGTTTGGCTCCTAGTTGCAGCAGGGACCACACACTGAGAATAAGCTAACACTTACGATACTCTGGTAGTGTACCGCGAACGAGTCACGGATAGATAAGGTACGGAAGCGAACACATTTTTAGACTGCATTGTTCAAGTACCGCAAGCAACAGGAAATTACATACTGCGAAGGAGGCGCACCATGTTTCATTGACCAGCAAGGAGAAAGGCAAGATTTATTGATGATCGACGATGCGTGAATATGTAAAGAGCTTGCTTCCGTTGCATTGCGAGTATTATGGGCACGGCTGAGCATCCTGACTGTTGGAAGCCCGAAAACGAGGACTATGAAACTGGAGAATTCCCTCAGTGGATCTCAAATGGAAACAACACGGATGACCAAATGAACCAGAAGAAAATGCGCAGTACAAAGAACAGAGGGAAGGCCAGGAAACAGACCAGCAGGAAGACAGCGAATGAGACGAGGGGGACGCATTAAAAAAGAGAGAAACATAAGCAAGCAAAGCTATCACATGAAGGCACGTGCAGATTGAACAAATTATGTCCCGGACGGCGAGATACCTTGTCAATGTCAAGAAAGGTGACTAAACCGTTACTTCATCGTCCACTCTCATGCCAAACAACCAGTACCAAGAAGCGCCATACTATCCAAATAAAATTTACCCACCCTAATATAGACAAAACAAGAACTGCAGCCTGAAATTACCTGATAATAGAGAAGCGTCTTACTAGCTCAGAATTTTCGTCATCACTAAACTTTCAACATACTATCGTATTACTACGGTGATCTGGACTCGCGATTTAGATATCACGGTGCAATACAGCGACTTTCACTAGATAATTCATTATATTAAACATTGATCGGAGAGCAAGGAATTAGCATCTCCCACAGCTCTAGTCGTAGAAGACGAGAGCTCTAAGTTCAATCGACTCTCGCGGTGGCGATCCTTCTGGAGTACTGGGATCAATAAACGCAGTGTGAGGCGTGAAAATTGCTGTGTTTTCATCTTCGATGGAATCAGAGCTACAAAAATTGAGAAACAGAACATTAACATCCAGCAATCCTTCACATGAAATCATGCCCATACCACTTAATAAGGACACCTTCCTCTGGAGTCATTCCGCGAAGATACTTCCACTTGTGATTTGAATTGTATTTAATTCCCATCGTTTCTCCTTCGTAGCTTGGATAGATCAGAGCTACAGGCAAGGTATCGTTCTTGGTATCCACGCTGCGATAATCGCACAACGCTAATGGAACATCGTAGGCAGCGTGTTTAATTGGCCTCCAGAGGTTGACAATCTGGAACCGTTTCTTCAAGAGGGACTCTGCTTCCTCAGGGACATGGCGGTGTACGCGAGCGACGGCAGCTTTTTTCGTCTGGTCGACATGAACCTGTGCTGCCGGCTTACGATTCTTAGGATCGTTGCCTGTGTTTTCGGGGTTGTTGCGCCTTACAGCTGGTAAAGTATTATAAGTCGCAGCATCTCGTACACTGACTATGAGAACTAACTGTGATCAAAGATTACAACCTTGCTCGCCCCAGTCAATTCTTTGTAGAGCTCAATGCTCTCTGGGTAATACTCCTTCTCGATAGCTGCGTCATCTGTAAAGTCCTTGTGCTTAGGAGCATGCTTAAAGTACTGGAATCCCGCAGTATCGAGTGTAACCGAGTCCTCCTTGCCGCGAAGATTCTCGATTTGAACAGTTTCGCTGCGACGTGTGATATTTGATTTGTAGTCGCCGGTAGCTGTGACCTCAGTGGAGGAAAAATACAGCTTAGTCTCGCCCTCGGGAGGGACAACATAGTTGAGAGAAGTGGTAACGGTGGTTGATATAGTCATAGTAGGATGAAGGATGTGTGGAGTTTGATATACCAGTTTCCCACCTTGAACCTTTTAAAAGCTAGAAGAACTTGAGAAGAACTCAAAATAGGAGTCCAGCTCGGCTTCTATGCTCGATTGTATCATTATTGTTTCATTGACTGACTAAGACAACCACTAAGGAACGCCGTACCCCGCGGGAATCGGTATATGTATAACTTCGTGTGATAATACTGTAAATTACTGACGGCTTACTTGCCAGTGAACAAGACGACCTAGAATAACAAAGCACGTCATTTCCATACATCTTTGCGACTTCAAATTCATATGAACCTATGATAGATGAACCTTCACAGATCAATAACAGCACTTGGATGAGACTTGAAGTGTCATAATAGAGTCCGAAACCCCAAAGACGAACTGTGGACTGGGCCAGGCAAGGACTGTTTGCCTTGAGACTAGAGTTACAGGAAAACGCGCGGGTATTTCAGTAGTGACTTACAATAGCACTGGATATCGGATATACTGGTGACGTACGAAGAGCTGTGAGCTGTAGCCTTGTGAGCGCTTAATGCTGACTCCTGATTCCCCCACTGGTATCCGGCCGGGAATTTCTTTCTCCGTAAGATATGCAACGCACTCAGATGCTGGTGATTTACGAAGAACTGTGAGCTGCAGCTTGTGAGCGCTTGATGCTGACTCCCCCACTTGCATCCGGCCGGGCATGTCTTTCTCCGTATGAGTAACACACTCAATATGCATTTTGCAAGTTTCAAGGTTCCTGTTTGTAAGAGAAGTACGTTGGGTAACTTGTGAACAAATGCGATTCATTGATTCATAACGTAACCATGCCAAACTTAAATGTACTTGCAGGTATCCCAATACATTTTTTTTAAGTCCAAGGCCTAAGGCCTATTGAAGGTCCTAACCAGGGTTGAACCTAGAGAAAGCTATACTTATCGCAATCATGTAACCATTTAGTGAGTCAGCAATGGGATTTGGAATCGCCCTTTCAAATGTATGTCATCATCGGCAAAGTGGAAACATGACCTTTAGTAAAGAGTAACAACGGGAAATCGTTACACACTGAACAAAGGACATTTGCAGCGCCGTACTTGACTTTGACTTGACTATTCCCAGTGCGTGAGTGACAGGATCAGGACAAGATTCCCACATCGCCACTTTTCAGAGTGCCTTGGCTTGTTTGTTCAATAACGCTGATGTTCAACAGCGCTTACGGACACGGAATCAACCGCCTGAAGAAGTTTGATTTTGCTCTTGCTTTCATCAACTTTCAACGCAGTTCCTCAAGGTCTCAACATCCCATGCTCAAAAAAAGCTGCATATGGAGCTATTTAAATGAGATATGCTTAATTATTGACGGTTTTATCTTAATCTAAAGGTGGTTTTCTCTGCATTAATTCTCCGACCTGGGGCACAGTGACTTGACTGTGACTCCCCATAACAACTACACAAAAGCAGCGGGCTGTATTTGGGAACCTATAACTTTACTATAAGGTAATATTTGGAGAAAGCGTAATCATCTTCCCGCCATTTGTTCCACCATGAGCTATCCCACAATGCCGACGAGAATCTCGTTTCTTTCCGACTGATAGTTATCCTTGCATAAATGTAACACAGCACAAAAAAAAACAAGAAACCGATGTGAGCCCTTGGTTGTTCATACTGCTTCTCAGTTGAATATCGCCTACAAACGAGTGCACGTTGGCGTTCTTCCATTTTCTATTAGTCTCGTTGAGACTTGTGGCTCAAGACAGGTTTAAGATTTCTAGCATGCATTCGTATCATAGGCATGCTCTCAACAGATCATCGAATACCAACACTCACAGCAATAATATAGCTCTTAAGGCCAAAACCAATCATCTCGTAGTCGAAATCAAGCAAGATTTTTCTCTTTAGAAGACCCGACAACACGATAACCATAAGTCCCATATTACCATGTGCCCATGGGACCATCTAGATACCACATAAGCGGTTCTTCAATCTTCAAATAATCTTGAATCAACTGGCTTAACTCGGCCGGTTGGCGGGCATACTTTTCGTCGTAGGATGCTAGGAAAACAAGTACAAGACCGGGCACGTCATGGGCAACACTATATGTCGGATAACAGTGAATGCCGAGGTCCTTCTGGAGTTTCCTGTCTAGCTTCTGAAGGGTTTTCTTTAAATCCAACGATTTCACATCCTTTGGATTGGGGTTCTCTAACTTAGGGTCTATACCAAGAAAGCCATTATCTTTGGCGAATTTGAAGAGCTGTTCGGCGGAGTCTAGGGGATGCCGAACGCGAACCTGGGAGGTTGCGATCTCGTCCCAGGCTTAGCACGCAGCTTATCGGGAAACTCTTTCATGGGCAGCTTTTTTAGTAGATGCCTAATCCACATCTTTGAGGAAGGTACGGTGATCAAACGGCGGTAAGCATTAAAGTCATCATTACATATTCTTGTTACTGAACGACGTCGCGACTCAGGTAACGCGCACGCATCATGCGTCATCGGTCACCAACAATGATCACGAACAGTCGCACCTAACCAACACCTAACTTGCACCCAACTATCCGGCGCCTTCATTACCAATTCAATACAGTAAGTCCTACCACAAAGAGTTTACCACACAGAATTTATACTATTTAAAAACTAACAAGATATGCACATTATCTTCTAAAATTGATCCCGGTTCTAATCGTAAAATACAAGTGCCCTGATCTCAATCGACATTCGTAGAGGAGATCCTTCTGGAGTGGTGGGATCAATAAACGCAGTATGCGGTGTGTAAATCGCCGTTTTTCCATCTTCATTGGAGTCAAAGCTATAATGGACGTTAACATCTAACCTCACACGAAAGTCTATTATCATACCATTTAATGAGGACGAACTCCTCTGGTGTCATGCCACGAAGATACTTCCACTTGTGATTTGGACTGTACTGAACCAACATCGTCTCTCCATTAAAGTCGGGATATTTTAAAGTCACTGGGACGACGTCTTTCTCCGTATCCACGCTACGGTAGTCACACAACGCCAACGGGAAGTCGTATGCGGTGTGTTTAATTGGCCTCCAGAGGTTAATAATCTGGAACCGTTTCTTCAAGAGGGATTCGGCTTCCTCGGGAACATGGCGGTGCACGCGCGCGATGGAGGCTTTCTTCGTCTGGTCGACGTGGACCTGTGTCGCAGGCTTGCGGTTCCCGGATCGTCGGTTAGGTTTCCGGGTGCGTTGCGCCTTATAGCTGGCGGAATCAAGGCGGAATATCAGCGACATATTCTTTTGCATACTGAAAGAAAAGCACTGACTGTGGTCGAAGATGACTACCTTGCTTGCTCCAGTCAACTCTTTGACGAGGTCAATACTCTCTGGATAGTACTCTTCCTTGATGGCAGCATCGTCTGTGAAGGCCGTATGCTTAGCAGCACGCTTGAAATACTGAAAACCAGTTGTATCGAGTGTAACTGAGCCTTCGTTTCCTCGAATATTCTCGATCTGAACGTCTTCGCCTTTGAACGCGACGTTTGATTTCAATTCGGTAGAGCCCACGACTCGGCTATAGAAGAGTTCAGTCTCCCTCTCGGGACGGACAAGATAGTTAAAAGTAGCAGTGACACTGGTTGGTTCAGCCATAGGACTAAGAATGCGAATGAGGTCTGCAAAGTTTTTGGTCGCCATTTAAACGATTCAATACTCGACCACTCTGCGAGGCAGACATAGCATCTCTGACCAATGCCCTTTACGTATTCAAGGACTCGGGATATTTGTAACTACTTATATTACTAACACTGTTATCCTTCAGGATGCTTACTAATGACCGATGGACTAGAACTGGAATACTAAATGCGCGCTCTTTTGAATGTAGTCGTTACGTTAGTCCTGTGATACTCTGCCTTGGAGATGGATATCGATAGGTGGAAACCCTGTAGTTGCAATAGTGGTGTTATTTTATGAGCGTCTGACAAAGTCGTTGACAATTACGGTACAGTAAACTAGCCAGATAGATGTCTTGACTCTTGTGTCACGCAATTTTCGGACGTGCGGATGTACAGCCGCCAACTACAACATTGCTATTGATAAGTCCCCCAATGAGCAATTGTCAACAGGGTGTGGTATAATTTTAGGAACAAGTATAAAAACTGCCGTGCCCACAGAAACTGTCTGTAACTATAGAGCATTTATTTTTATTTAAGTTATACTATAAAGTAAACCGCTGACACGTTGTATAGAGTCTTTCCAGCAGACACTAAGCATTGCTAAGTACCAACTAAATACAATAACGTATCCCGAGAGCCTGACTTGAGTTTGCGGCAATTTAGTTCATTCCATTGAAAGAAATCATCCTTCAATTCGAATACATATTATACAAATCAACCAAATGCAATACAAAATCCATGTTACAGCGATCTGCGCAAGAAATCGAACACAATCGAATGTAATAGAAAGAAACAGTAAAAGCTACAAAGTAAGCAAATGATTCAATAGCAGTGTACAAATGATTTTGAAATTGCGGATGTCTAAAGCAGGCAGAAGGAGGGGTTGCGGAGCAACGACGCGTAATGCGGCGCTGCCGATTGCAGCAAATCATCAGTGCGTGGAAGGCAGCAATGACGACAGCCACAATGAAAACAGTGGGAGGATGATGGTTTGATGGACATCGGCAACAGTCACAGCCATGTGTTAGACGCGCAGAAGGCAGCGCAGAAGGGATGCAGACGTCCAAACTAGGGAAGGAGAAGGTGCGGAGCGACAAATGCGCTTGCCAATTGTGGCAGCCTCAGGACATCAGCGTGCGAAAGGCAGCGATGATGAAAGCTACATTGAAAGTGGTGGTGGGATGACGGTTTCGATGGAGGGCAGATTTGGGGCAGATACGGTCACAATCATTGCTAGAGGATTGGCCACACAGATGGCAGTGTAGAGGAGTATGAGAGGCTACGGGTGTCCAAAGGTTGCGAGCAATGGATGCAGGAAATGGCAGTATTGATTGTGGCACGTCATTGGTATGCGGAAGGCAGCGTAGAGGAGTGGTTGGGGCCACAAGCAGGATGTAGAACTGTTGTGCGAAAGATGCGCAGTGGCAGCGTCGATCGTAGCAGGCCATCCGGAATGCAATACGATGATAGTGATTTCGCTGAGAGTTTTTGCGAGAAGATGGTAGCGCAGTCTCAGAGGAGTATGAAGTATGGGCAAAGGTATAGACATTGTCGGAATGATGAATGCAAATAAAAGATTTGAAGAGCGATGGGCATCGGGAGACAGTAAAGATGATACAAGCAAAGAACTGATCAACGTTGATTCAAGAAGGGGCGACAGATATCGAGAGTAATGCAGGTAAGAGGCAAAAGTGATAATGACTGTCGGAATGAGGAATACAAATCGAAGATTTGAAAAGAGATGCACATTGGAATTCGGAAGCAGCAGAGACGATGCAGGCGATGGACTGATCAATAGTTGATTCAAGAAGGGATAACGAATGTCGAGGGCAATGAGAGCGCAAAGCAGAAGCAATCATGTTTGTCTATTGAAGGTCCGTTGAACCTAAAGAACTGAGCTATACTTATTGCAATCATGTAATATGTAACCATGAAGTGAGTCAGCAACGGGATTTGGAATCGCCCTTTCGGATGTATGTCATCATCGGCAAAGTGAAGATATGACCTTTAGTAAAGAATATAACAACGGAAAATGGCTACACTTGACTGATTCCCGCGTCGCCACTTTCAAAGTGTCTTGGCTTATTTGTTCAATATTAGTGTTCACGCTGATGTTCAACAGCGCTTACGGACATCAACCGCCTGAAGAAGTTTGATTTTGCTCTTGCTTTCATCAACTTTCAACGCAGTTCCTCAAGGTCTCGACATCTCATACTCAAAGAAAGCTGCATATGGAGCTATTTAAAGGAAATGCGCCTATCTTAAGGTGATCTTCCGAGTCTCCATATCAATCCTCCGACTTGGGGTGACTCCCCATGACAACTGCACAAAAGCAGCGGATATATTTGGGAACCTATAACTTTACTATAAGGTAATATTTGAAGAAAACATAATCATCTTCCTGCAATTTGTTCCACCATGAGCCATCCCACAATGCCGAAGAGAATCTCGTTTCTTTCCGACCTGCAGGTCATCCTTGCATAAAGGCAACACAGTACAAAAAAACAAGAAACCGATGTATACCCTAATTACGCTTGGTTGGTTACCCATGCTGCTGCTCAGCTGAATATTGCCTATGAACGAGCACACGCTGGCGTTCTTCCATTTTCTAGTGGTCCCGTTGGGACTTGTGGTTCGAGACAGGTTAGATTTCTAGCATGTATTCGTATCATAGGCATGTTCTCAACAGATCATCGAATACCAACACTCACAGCAATAATATAGCTCTTAAGGCCAAAACTAATCATCTCGTAGTCGAAATCAAACAAGATTCTTTTCTTTAGAGGACCCGACAACACGATAACCATAAGTCCCATATTACCATGTGCCCATGGGACCATCTAGATACCACATAAGCGGTTCTTCAATCTTCAAGTAATATTGAATCGACTGGCTTAACTCGGCCGGTGGGCGAGCATACTTTTCATCGTAGGATGCTAGGAAAACAAGTACAAGCCCGGGCACGCCATGGACAACACTGTATGTCGGATGACAGCGAATGCCGAGATCCTTCCGGAGTTTTTTGTCTAGCTTCTGAAGAGTTTTCTTTAAACCCAACGAATTCACATCCTCTGGATCGGGGTTCGGCAGCTTTTTCAGTAGACGCCTAATCCACATTTTTGAGGAAGGTACAATGGTCAAACGGCGGTAAGCATTGAGAAGGCATAGTTTGGAATTCTTACATTCTGTGGCATTTTAAAATTAGGTAGGAAGTCTAGGTCAACGCCGGCATATTCCTTTGCATCGAAAGCGGCATAAAAGCGATTTGAGTTCTGTATGAGGTTAGGTTGTGCTAGGCTGGGCAAGGTTTGAACGCTGCAGTATACCGCTCAGCTTGCTTACATATTCTTGTTACTGAATGACGTCGCGACTCAGGTAACGCGCACGCGTCCGCGTCACCGACCTAACTTCTTAGTGCCAATTCAATACAGTAAGTCCTAAGTACCACGAGGGGTTTACCACACAGAATTTATAAAAACTAGCAAGGCATGCAAATTATCTTCTAAAATTAATCCCGATTCTAATTGTAGAATACAAGGGCCCTGATCTCAATCGACATTCGCAGAGGAGATCCTTCTGGAGTGGTAGGGTCAATAAACGCAGTATGCGGCGTATAAATCGCCGTTTTTCCATCTTCATTGGAGTCGAAGCTATAATGGACGTTAACACCGAACCCCACGCGCGTAAGTCTATTGTCTTCGTACCATTTGATGAGGACGAACTCCTCTGGCGTCATGCCGCGAAGATACTTCCACTTGCGATTTGGATTGTACTGAACCAACATCGTCTCTCCTTTGAAGTTGCGATTTTTTAAAGTCACGGGGATAGCGTCTTTCTCTGTATCCACGCTACGGTAGTCACATAACGCCAGCGGGAAGTCATATGCGGAGTGCTTAATTGGCCTCCAGAGATTGATAATCTGGAACCGTTTCTTCAAGAGGGATTCAGCTTCCTCAGGAACATGGCGGTGCACGCGCGCAATGGAAGCTTTTTCGTCTGGTCGACATGGACCTGTGTCGCGGGCTTGCGGTTCCCTGGATCGTCGGTTAGGTCTCCGGGTTTGTTGCGCCTTAAAGCTGGCGTAATATCAACGAGGGATTCTGTTATATGCTGGAAAAAAAGTACTAACTATGGTCGAAGATGACTACCTTGCTTGCTCTAGTCAACTCTTTGAGGAGGTCAATACTCTCTGGATAGTACTCTTCCTTGATGGCCGCATCATCTATAGAAGCTGTATGCTTAGCAGCACGCTTGAAATACTGGAAACCAGTAGTGTCTAGTGTAACTGAGCCCTCGTTTCCTCGAACATTCTCGATCTGAACGTCTTCGCCTTTAGTCGTGATATTTGATTTTTGTTCGCCCACGACTCGGCTAAAGAAAAGTTCAGTCTCCTCCTCGGGACGTACAAGGTAGTTTAAAGAAGCAGTGATAGTGGTTGGTTCCGCCGTAGGACTAAAGTATGCGAATGTCATCTGCATTTTTGGTCAACTTTTAAACGATTGGGCCCGGATAGAAATGATTCTGCACTTCAATGGTACTCGAGCACTCTGAGAGGCAGACATAATATTTCTGACCAATGCCTTTGACATACTGACAGAATATTTGTAATTACTTATGTTATTAACTGTTATCCTTCAGGATGCTTACTAGTGTTGGACCCGGGGACCAGAACCAGAACACAAACGGCGCAGTCTTTTGAATTTAATCGTTACGTTATTATTGTCGTACTCTGCCTCAGAGATCGATATTGACAGCTGGAAATACTGTAGTGGGATCAGTCGTAATAGCGGCGCCATTTATGAATATGTGACAAAGTCGTCGACAACCGCGGTACTACTACCGTACATTAGCCATAGTAGGTATCTTTTGTCACATAATTCTCGGAAGTGCGGATGTGCAGCCGCCAACTACAACATTGCTATTGGTAAGTCACTTAAATGAGCTACTGTCAACAGAATGTGGTATAATTACAGGGAACAAGTATAAAACTGCCGTGTCCACAGAAACCGTCTATAACTATAGAGCGTTTATTCAAGTTGCACTATAAATTAAACCGCTGGCATTGTTGCACAGTCCTTCTTGTAGGAGACACAGTAACATAGATTTATCCTGAGAGCCTGACTTGAATTTGTTTAATTCTTCAAAAGAAATCATCCCCCAAACCGAATACATATTTATACACAAGCGACCATTGCAATACAAAATCCAATATGTGTAATGGTATAGGGAAACAACGACAATAATACAAGCAATGAAATCATCGATGTTAATTTGATCCAAGAAGCACTTCGCAGGCGATTGACAAGGACAGCGACAGCAACAATGAAGAAGCACGAAGATAGTATCCGGAACCATGGGGAGTCCCCGTCATATCCCGGTCAGAGAAAACGGCCCCAATGCAGCTCGTCGACACAACTGCATTGGGCTATCTGCGCTGGGCCATTGACCAGTCTCGGAGCAGGGACTGGCCAATACTGTAAAAACCTATGCGCGTCATCGTGTCTTCAGTTGATGGCTAGCGCACAAGGGTTACAAGGTCGCAATCTAGTGAGAGTGGGTTAGGCTGTCCCATGCAATAGGTTGTAGGCTGTAAGGTAGGGTGAGGTAGGTTGTAGGGCAGATTGTGGAGTAGGTTGTCCAATAGGTTGTATGGTAGATTGTGCGATAGGCTGTACAATAGATTGTGAAATAGGTTGTGATCTTGCTGTCCTGCAGCGGGAAGAGAAACGTGAAACATAAATGAAGCAAGTGCGAGAGTGTTGACAACGCCATTAGCGGGCAATCACGCCATACCACTTAGGCTGACCTTCAATAGGTTCGAAAACAAGAGGCGGCTGAAAGAATGTATCAGAAACATCCTAGAATTGGCACGCCAACATAAACTGACATGAGAGGAAAGCTGTGGCTTTGGTCCCTGACCTTTTCCCGAGGTGACTTTGGAGCTGACGTTACCAGTGGTCTACAAATCAAAGTTAGCATGGTGAGATAATATAACAAGATAAGTAAGGACGACTCACCTCTTCACGTTGGACTGTATCGAAAGTCCAAGGTGAACAAAGTGCATCCCAGCGACGATCCTCCTACACCGAAGTTGGCACTTTGAAGGATCAGCAGCGGAGGCAAAACACACCACAGTGGTTTGGACCATAAGGGAAGGAACAACAACGTCCTTCTCAGTCTCAGCCCTCTTAGCAGCCTTTCGGGCTGCTTGGTTGCGGCGGTTGCGCCTTCTAGCAGCACATCTCTCTTGAGGAGTTTTCCGCCTTCTGGGAGGACGTTCGGTTGAAGATGGAAGTAGCTTCTATTCAAGTAGGTATTAGAGAATGTAAAGGTGTAGAAGTGACTATATGCGCACCCCAAGAGTGATGGCTTCAACACCGGGTTCATGAGGTGGTAAAGAGGTTTCAGATGAAACACAAGCGCGGGGTTCGACGCATTCCTAGTAGTCATCGAAGCATTAGATATGTGACCAGGAAGTTAGAAAGGATTACATACATGGAAGGGCTTCTAATCAAGGAAATATTCAGAGCGCGTGAGTGGTTAAAGATGAGTATATGCGCACCTCAAGAGCGATGGCTCTAGCGTCGGGTACAAGAGGTAGTGAATAAGACTCAGCGGGAGTACAGTTGCGGGGTTCGACACGTTGCTAATAATCATCGAAGCATTAGAAATATAACCGGGGGGGTTGAAAGGAGAGCATACGTGGAGGGGCTCCTAATCATATAAGTATTAGAGCATGTGAGTGGGTAGAGGTGAGTATATGCGCACTTCAAGAGCGACGATTTCAACGCCAGGTTCAAGATGTAGCGAAGAGTCATCGGTAGAAATGTCATCGTAAGGTTCGACACATTCCTAGTAACCAAAGCATTAGAAATGTAACCGGTGAGTTAGGAAGGAGTACGTACCTCGGTGTCAGCCTCTTCGCTGAAGAAGAGTTCCACGATGTCCGACAACGACTCATTCTAAAGACATGCAGATGAACAATCGATACACAATAAGACAACAAAGACCCACTCCTTCAAGGGGCTTATCCTCATTAGCATGCGACTCGGTGAATGTCAAGTAAACGAAGACAAGCCCATGAAGAACCGAGAAATATCTCGACTGAGCACGAGAGCTGGAGCCTGACCAGTTGAAATAAGTACGACCTCCGTCGAAGAAGGCCTCATAGTCAACAGGACTATATGACGAGACCTCGTAGGCTGGACGGGGTGTGAGGTCGTACTGTGGACAGATTGCGAGTGCCTTGGTCATGGGGGAACCGAGGGAAATGGTGGATGGGCAGGTGGATGGGCGACGAATGTGTCTTGAGAATCCAAGACCACGCCTATGGCGTCTCTGATAGAGGCGGGCGATAGCCGAAACTTGGTCTTCTGCAGCCGAAGTGCGAGGTGTGAGGAAGGAGGGAGGAGGAAGAATTCCAGGGGCGAAGATGAGAGTGAGAGCAAAGAGCGCAAGCTCGAAGGCAGGCAACAGCGGATACATAGTTGGGCAGAGGTTTGAGATCGAAAATATGGAGAAAAGGCAATTGGGATGCTGCCAAATTTATAGAGGCGCACGTGTTTTCCACTCTTTGGCGCGTCAACAGCATCAACGCGACGCGTTCCTATAAAATGGAGCAACTTTCTGAACAAACCTTGGTTGAATGGCCGGAATACAGTACTTTGCACAGATTGCGTCTTGGACATCGAGCTTGACAATGAGGATACGAGAATACTAACGGAGGAGTTTCAGACTTGGGGACATGGAACTGAGAGCCGGAATACTACTCACTGCTTCCTAATAATTTTAATAGCTGTCAACCGATTGATGCTTCTCTCGCGTTCCGCCATTTCTGGGGTTCTCATTGACTTGACTATGGTCATCTCATCCTCGTCGCAACATCCTGAAGAGTTCCATTGAACAGTCGGAATCATTTCCATCACATGAAGAATCACATACACCAAAGACCGAAGCATGGATAAAAGCTAGGTATATGCGCGGCCAAAGGGCCGCCAGCCCTTCCTTCCCAAGGACCAACCAACCCCTTGGAGGCTACTGTGCGCCAGCCTACCAGTTTACTACTCAAACCGAACTCGCCACCGGTAAGTAGCTCAAATCATCTCATTAACGGAATACTTTCAGCACCTCCATCCCTCCAGTACTATGGTATCACGGTTATGAGCAATCCTAACCTTCAAGAGATCGGTTAGTAGCCTTCAACGCAATCACTTTCCGAGCACTTACATATTTTCAGAGCCCATCCGCAGTAATATTCCTGGCACATGCATGCTAGGTATTATCCAAAACTTCTAAACATCACTAAGCAATCCTATACAGTAACGTATATCGTCGCTTCCTCGAATAACACCCTGTTGGGAAAGAAGATGGCAGCTTCAATCGTGCTGTCGCGCCCTTAACGTTAAGTGAGCTCGGATTGATGGCGTTCACGTTGATTCCCATGTGAGCTCCATAAGCTGGCATAGATGCTCGAAGCCCGAGGGCCTGAGCTTTCTGACGATTCAGGGGATTCTTGTCTTCAACGACCTCGGAGAGGTCTCCCCTGTGTAGGTTTTCTTCTTAACGTGATACACTGAAATCTTCAAAACCGAATCGCAGGATATGAGAACGGTACTTGGCAGGTTAACAGCCAGCCTCAGAACTTTGTGAAGATTCTACCCTGCACAGGACAGGGGATGAGTCAGTCGATTTAACCAAATAACCAGCGGCGAATACTTACATGTATTATGAACGTGTAGCATTCACACGCGGGAACATAATCGATGCGTTATATACGGCCACCAGTACTACCAGGACTCACAAAATGTCGAGCTACCGCAAAACGTTTCCTCTTATCCTTCACACCCGACGCTACACGTACCCAATCAGCAGCAGGCCTATGCGAAGTGCAAGAACTATGTCCACCATTCCAGGTATCAATCTTTCCATCCTTCCATCGAACTGGGTAGCCGGAGGGTTGAACTTCTTGCCTCTAAGAGGCAGGCCTTTTCGTGACTTGTTCTGGGTCCTGGGCTAGGCTACGAAGCTTAGCATGATTGCTGTGACTTTCGGTTCATTAATATACAGAGTATTCCAGTTTATGATATAAAGTCAGAAGTGGAGGACCGATAAGGGGCTTTGTAGGACATGACAAGGTTACCGACCGGAATCAAACTGGAGTCGTGCAAGTTCAGGCAGGTCGCCCGAACTGTTGATCTTCTTGATCGGCAAGTCACGTTGTTTGAAATTGTTGATCGATGTAACTGTTCACACCGTCCAAAAGTTGGTCCACAGTCACTACTGTTTTTCCTGAACACCTCAACAACTTCCTCTTGACTTCCTCTTGACTTAATCATTTAGACGCATAATATTTGAATATTATACATAATTTTAGTAAGTTTTTAGTAAGTGTAATTTACTATCGATGCAAAAAGATGATAAAGTATTAGTCTAGCATATCTCGATTCTCTACCATCCAAGCTCTACTTAACTCTACTATGTACTTGACTTCAATTCAACCTCAATCAGGAGTAACTGTAGTGTACGGTCCATATGGTCCATATCTCCATCGACACATATTCGAGTTGGAACTATCAATGTACCACTTTGGGGGTTCCTCGAGCTTCAAGTAACATTGAATCAATTTTCCCACTTCTTTCTGTGGACGGGATACTGGCTCATAGGATGTACAGAATCTTAGAAGCACCGGCTCAGTATCTGGCAGCGCTTCATCAACTTCAAGATCAAGTTGCGGGTCCAAGTGCTCAAGGTGAAGATCATTCCGCATTTTTCTCCATAGCGCCGACAGTGTTTCCCATCGATCTATGAGATCTTCATCTTCTGTATTTGTCTTCATAACAAGAACATGTTTGTTCGTCATCAGCTCAATGAATTTATCCCGGTCAACATATATGCCGTATAAAAATCGCGGAGGGTGCCATGCCGGTCCTCTAAACTCTTTGACTCGTAATCCCTCTGGAAGTTCGTCAAAGGAACCATGGCCGGCTGCGCGGTCTATCCACTCCTTTGAAGTGGGACAGTGAGGAATGAATGATGGCAATGTAGTGTTTGGATAAAGGCTTACCTGAGTTGGTCTTGTTTCTAAATCATGAAAGAAATCCGGATGAACGTCCTTGTAGTCTTCAGGATTAAATGTATGGTCCATGTTTTAGTATTCTGTCCTGATTGAAGTGCTGCTTGAGTGCTGCGAGAGACGCATTATATATACGTTTTAGACCCTATACAAATTGACTCAGATTCACTGTACTATACAGCTTATTGAATGTGTTATTCCCACTACCTTTTAAGGTAGTTGGGTATTAGGGACCTTTGGGTCACCGGATATGGTAATTTGAGGATCTTGGATAAGATCTAAACCTGATTGGCTGGAGTTGTTTTTGAATTCTTGTGATCCTCGTGACGATCACTGACCTCCCTTACTATCTTCATCAGCAAACGCAGATTTTTTTGCATAGCAGGACATAGCAGCCTATAGAAAACTGAATTTATGTAACTAACTGACAGCGTGCTGTAGCAATCACTAGCACGCGCACTTCACTATATAGTCCTGTATAGCAAAGTTATGAAGCTAGGTAGCTTGTCATAGTGTTCAGACTTCCTATATTGTCATTTTATTTTATGATGAGCTAACTAGCATCTCATAGCCCAATCTCACAAGCTTGAAGTCCTACATAGCGAACTTCAATTTCTTGATCACCTTGTGTTGACCCTCTTCCAAGCCTTCGGAACGTTCAACAAGCGTACACATATATCTCAGCCGACGCACTCACGTGAGCCATGGCCAACCCGATGGCTCCATCATTGTGTTCGCCGACTAAGAAACTGCCAGCATTGCAGCGTGTCAACAGGGTGTAAACCTAAACCACCAACTTGCCACACAAGAGCTACGGAGTCCACCTCATCATTTTTCTATTTCCACTACCAGGATCATCGCCCACTCTCCTTCTCAAGAGTATCTCATGACATTGTGCTTATACTTAGTCGCATTATCCGAGCCATGCCTCACCTCCGGCTTCGTCGTCTTCAAATTGATGTAGCACATAAACTATGGCAACAAACTACCCTCTGTGCCTACCACACTCTACCACATCACATCACAAGCTCGACTAAATACTTTCCCCCTGGCTCTATCTCACCCTACTCGAAATGACGAAGACCCTAATGCCTGATTGGAATTGCATGATAGAGAATTAGTTGTATGATCAAGAGTCTGGTGTGAGTTGCTGCATTTTCATTAATTCATTCTTCCTTCCTCTCCTCACACCACTAACATATCTTACCTCTGTCCACTCGCAACCCCACTTCTGTCACCACTTTGGCACCCAACCGCGCGTGATGTATCTTGTGTCAGACAAAAGGATAATGGATTGGTGAGCACTGAGTTGAAATTCGACTTTTGTTTTTGTTTGAGAGAGGGGGTCATGGGCCCGGTGGGGAAAGTAGACTCCGAATGCAGCTAGGGAGTCGGAGTTGCGAGCTTGGTAGATTGGGAGGAGTTGGATAGCTGTATACGGTTTGAATACACGGTGATCGAGCATGCTGCGGGGCACGATATGTGCCGCTTATATTCGTGCAAGCTGTTTATGTTCAACGGCGAACGCTACCTTACACTCCAGTCTATTTCGCTCTCTTTCAACTGTACTTATATGTATATGTTCTATATGTATGCATAACGTACATAATATATTGTTTTAAGTCTATTCCGTATTTCTAAATTGCACTAGCATCTATGACTATCACGGGCTAGTATAGCAACCCATAGCCTGAGTGCTTAGATGGCTCTATAACACTCCATAGTATGCCGCTAGCATTCTATAGCAACCTATAGCATGCTGTACAAGCTATATAGAGCTCTATAGCATAGGTGGGAGCCTATGGAGCATTCACTAAAGGGGGATCTTGGTTATGGCGCTATGGCACTATATAATGCTATGTAGCACCGGGGAGCAAACCCAGACTTTGCTGATGTTCGTCATTCTCACAACATCATTCCCCTTCTCATATACATCCTTTGTTCATTCTTCACACGAAAGAGTTTCCATCCATTAAGTGGACCAGCTTCGGAGACAATCATCCAATTATCCATTATGTAAGTTTCCTCCCAACTTCCAAACCCATTCCCGAGCTCCAAAGACTCTCGCCGCCATTACCAAAACTTCCCACGCTGAACTTAATGACTATAATAAGACATGCAATCCAACTGAGAGTGTACCGAGCTGAGGAGGTGGTGTGTTGCTGCTGAGCATGTGGAGCACGGATGGGTGTATTTTTGTGTTGGAAAGGTACTTCGTGGTGGTGTGGGTTCAAACGTTCAACATTTAGGATTGCTTCTAGTTCCGTGGTGGTCAATGGAAAGCATGAGATAAGGAGTAGGGTCTCGGTTATTGGAGGACACTGACACGTATAATCATACCCTCGAAGACTCAAAACTGCTAACTCTATTCAAATAGTGCCTTCCTGGATGCCTGAAGATACTGTACCTCGGAATAAATTTCGACCCAATTCAACACGGAAACATACCCCCAGATGGGCTAGTGGTTTTTAACAGTACTGCACGGTACACTACACGGTACTGTGCGGTACATCAAAAAATATATGGTAACACTTACGGTACGCACAGTACAATGTACAGTACATTTTTCATGATGCATGGTACATGTGGTTGCCAAAAATGATGGCAACCATGCTTTTTTCCTACCCAGAATGCAAGGTGTTCTCGCATTAATTAGCTTGTAGCACATTACTCCCTGTATTGACCAACTTTAAATTTTGTATACATATTTTTCCCATTGTCTTCTACTGGAATGTAAATTTATGAAATACTGAACACATTTAATGCAGAGATATACACAATCTAATTCACCAACTGCATCATACAATTTACTATATAGCTTACAGGAGTTGTTATTCATGATATATCTACATGAGATTTCGGATATATAATGTGCTATATATACAGTACAAGCTGTTAAAATATTAAAAGATAAAGGTAACCGTATACCGAGATATAATGATATTTATGTGAGACTTCCTATTTGTCAGACCCAAGTGAATTAGAAATCGAATGTTTAATCGTTATATGGACCACTGTATCTCTATAGAAATTCATGAATATATGTATACTTTATGCTTCAGAATAGTCCTGTACAGACAGTATGATATTTACTCAGATATAGGAAGATATCTACTGGCAAGAGATGAAATACACATATCAGCTATGTGTGATCCAACTTATCACTCTCATTTTCAGTGCAATAATGAAGAAATGACTATATATGATACATTAGTATTACGAAGTACATTGTAAAATTTCAAATTAACATCTGTAGTGAGTGGTACTAAGGTAATATACATGAGTTTCAGTAATGCACAGCATGTCAAGCCACTAGCACTGCAAGATACATTAATTGCACTGCATGGTACATTTCCAATACTGCACAGTACATTTTCAACATTGCACAGTATGTGCATGGTACTTTACTGTATTTTGGTCATGAGTGGTACCACATGGTATGATTTTTTTGTGTACCGTACATGCACGGTACTTTACAGTACTATTACAGTATATTCTTGTGGTGCACAGTACTTTTACGGTATGCACGGTACTTTTACAATACTTATGTACGGTATTCATCATGCTGCTCCGAATGGGAAGGCTTTGTCTCTATGCCCATAGCTTCATATCTATGGTCCTGGCTACACCTCTATGTTCCGAGCTTCATCTCTACAGTTCTGGCTTTGTCTCCATGCTTCTAGCTTCATCTCTATGGTTCTAGCTTCACATATTTTCTCCTTGCTTCACTCTATTCCCCTAGCTTCGTACTTACAGTCCTGGCTTCATATATATGCTTCTAGCTTCATATCTATGATCTTAATGTCACATCTATGCTCCTAGCTTTGTATATACTATCCTGGCTTCATATCTATGCTTCCAGCTTCGTATTTACAATTCTAGCTTCATTTCTATGCTCCTGGCTTCGTCTCTATGATCTTGACTTTGTTTCTGTGCTCATAGCTTCGTATGTACGGTCCTGGCTTCGTATCTATGTGTCTAGCTTTGTATCTATCATTCTAGCTTCATCACTATGCTTATATCTTCTCTGTGTTACTAGCTTTGTGTATGTTGTACTTCCTCTGATTTTGTGCTTAAATCCTTGTTCATACACTCCTAGCTCCGTGACTGCTTATGCATTCATTACTGTGCTACTAGCTTTGACTCTGCGGTTTTCCTTTTGCCTCTGTGCTTATATCCTGGTGCCAATGCTACTAGCCTCGTCACTGTACCTCTAGCTTCATTACTGTGGTCCTCCTTTTGTTTCTGTACTTATATCATTGTTTATACAAGCACTATACATGTTATGACATATATAAAGATAATTTTATACATTTTAGGTGGTTTCAAATTCATACCGTACAGAAATATATGTAAACTGTATGCACAGTACACATGGTACTTTTATGGTATGCATGGTATTTTTACGGTATTGATCAGTACTGTGTGTACCATCAAAAACTGTTGGCCCCCCCCAGATCAATATCCCCTCTTCCCTCCGATCCTCATTCAATTCTCACACAAAAGCCTTCAAAGAAGGCAGAACAAGCTCAAGCAGGTTATCACAATGTATGACAAACATAAAACTTCTGAATGGCCCCCGATCCAATGTGTAGTCCCTTCACGATCCTGCACTGATGCTTCACAGACAGGAGCCAATCTATGGGAAGAGTCTGACACCTCTTGGGGTGCAATATGAACAGCCTTTGACATTAGCTGTGGATATCATGGTTGGGCATCGGTCTGTGCTGTTCAAATCGTATTGATGGTTGGTCAATTGGAAGTGGGTATGGGAGGGGATCTCGCTTGCTTGGCGCACCCTTGAAGCACTATGACACCATATGAATAAGAAATTCACTTGTATTGTCCACACCAATAACACTAATGCTGTCACAGTTACGGACGCTTCAGGAGGAGGACAATTATATGATCACTGGGCATTGGGATGGTTAGACATTACCACCATCATTGATAGATTCTGTCACTGAAACTGCCAACCCGATGTCCCAGATAACTGATGAGTGAGAGGATACCACATTATGTGTGACAAAAGTCATTTGTTGTTGTTGAGAGTTTTGGCACACAGAGGAATCACCAGGTTAAATGGTATTATAATTCACTGTAGAATTACATGGCTACTCAACAACTTATATACTACTAGTACATAGGGATTCCTAAATAAGAGAGATCAGTAATGTAGCTGTAATAGCTACAATAATGTACACGAATCAAAGCAAGTCAGCCTGAGTCATAGCTACTCAATGTAGCAGGGGGGGGTGATACAAGGTTAATACAATCCTCAGCAGCGAGGATAGAGAAAGAATCGAGAGAGAGAGAAGTAAGAGGAAAGCATAGGTCAATAATGCTGTACAGAGGCAGAGGAAACAAATACACATATTGACAAGTGATTTCGGAACTGAGTCCTATGAGGAGACCAGAGTTGTTACACCTGCCCTCCAGTGATTTGAAGAGAATCACTAATCTTCACTGGCTATAACCATAGAGTCCTTGACTGACTCCGTAATAGTGCTGAGGTCATTGATTCCAAGTTTCGTTTCCTCAGTTTCTTCGGCAATGACTGGATCAATCAGGTCATCCTCCCCATCAGCACTGGCTTCATCATCTCCTTTGAATCCTTCGTCAGCAGGTAAGGCATCACTTTCCTCAAGCTCCTGGCTAGTATTGGGGTTGGTCAAACAAACAGTTTCATTAATAGTAACCTGCATGGTTACTGGGCCAGGGTGCAGCTGTTCATTGGTGGATTGAGCCAATGGCTGCTCCGTGACATCACCCATTTCGGAATCATGATCAGGGATCAGAGCAAAATGGGTCTCAAAAAGAGCAGGATGCTGGTTGGTTACAGAGTTCCAGAGTTCATATCGAGGAGGGGGTTCATGATGAGGTTCATTTCAAGTTCTCCTTTGAAAGGCGTGAGGACCAGTGAAACAGATGTGATGTTGAGGAGGTCCTGTGGTGCTAGCCATTCAATGGAGGAATCCTTCCTGACGTTCTGCGGTTTCTGCAGCATTAAGGGCCAATTGCATAACTCTAGCCTGTTGGGGACGCTCAGACAAGAGGCTGGTGATTTCATCATGAACAGGAGGATGATGGAATAGAGGCTCTTGGTGAGAATAAGGGTTGCACAATATGTGTCTCTGAGCAAGGAAAAATTTGTGATAAACTCGGTTGGGAGGAATATCATAACTTTGAGTTGCCGGGTCATATACACAGAATCTGGCCAGGGTATCTTCTCCATCGTTGAACAGCCTGGCGAATTCGGTGTACCTGTCTGGTTCAGCTCCAGGGGAAATATGATTCCTAACCCTCCTGTTGAAGTCGACGTAATTGACAATTTGCTGGACATTGTGATGCAAGTGAGGAGAATTTGGATTGTCTGGATTGCAGATCCTAATGAGGAAGGGGGATAGCAATTGAATATAAGGGTGAATAATTTGGTGTTGAAATTGCTGTTCCATAATAGCAGTGATGCAGAATAAGACGATAAAGTAATAAAAGACTAATAGTTGGGGGGTGAATGAACAAGGATCAGGAGAAGGGGTTTTATATGACACTGGCTCTAAATACGCCATAAATGTGTCATTTTTGTTGACAAAAGTTTGCTTGTTGTCTTGAGGTGGATTCCCAGTTCCAGATGGCAACTTTACAATATGTGACACATTAAATAAATTGAGATATTCTTGAAGAGCATCTAGATGAGAGATCTGATAGTAAGGGATCCAAGTTATATCACCCACTTTCCATTTTACTTCAAATGTTGAATTCTCTTTTGAGCCATGGTGGCTAAGAATTGAATCAACAGCCCATTCTCCATCTGAATCCTCCAATACTCCTAATTGTGTATCCATTTGCCCAGGAAAGAGGTGATTGTCATTGGGAATGTGAGGTTGGAGTAAGGAGGCATGAAAAACATCATGGATTCCTCTTTTTCGCAAGTGAGCAGGTAAGTCAATGTGAAATGACTTGTTCTTGAAGTCATGTAAAATCCTGTAAGGGCCAATATATTTCAGAATGAGTTTTCTGGCCAGTCCTTTGGGGAATCAGATGTTTTTTGAGGAGACATAAACTAAATCATTGTTTTCAAATGGAGCAGCACATCATAAGTTCCTGTTAGTGTCCCAAGTTTGTTTGGCTCATGAAGCTATAACACTGTCATGTGCAGACATTAATACCAACTTCCTTTGGAGTGCAAGATTATGAACTGAAGGATATTTGTTCTTAGGTGCAGGGCCCCAAATCATGGAGCAAGACATATGGCCACTGTTAAGGAAGAAGGGAGCATAGCCAGTGCTCTCGGATCTCGCAGAATTAATTGCAAATTCAATAGTGGGGAGTTTAGCAACCCAGTTGGTTTGTGTTTTATTAACACATTGTTGCAACATTTGTGTAACAGTCCTATTTGTGCACTCCGTCACTCTGTCTGTCTGAGGGTGATAAGCACTCAACATCTTGAGCTTAGTTCCTAATGGCTGATGTAAGTGCTTCCAAAATGTGCTAGTAAAAAGTACATCTCGATTGCTAATGATATTTTTTGGTATTCCATGGTGTTTATATACCATTTCAAACATCAATTCAGCCACTTGTTTGGTGGTGTAATTGTCCTGGCTAGGGATAAGATGGACCATGCCAGTGAGTAAGCAAATAACAACAGTTATGGAGTCAAAAGTGCCATTGCAATTGCTGGATTCTGGAAGTGGTCTGACAAAATCCACACCAATTGATTCCCAGGGTTGCGCTGGGATAGATAGAGGGTTGAGAAGCCCATATGGCCTGTGATTAGAAGGTTTACTCCTCCTACAAATATTGCAACTATCACAAAATGCCTGAGTGTCAGACACTAAGTCCTTCCACCACACATGTTCTCAAAGATAACTGACTGTCTTGGAGGTTCTGAGATGAGCAAGCAAAGAATGGGCTTCTGAGATAATGATTTCCCGAGAACTGTGACCATTAATAATGACTCGAGGAATACAAAGGAGTTTGGTAGAACCAATTCCCTTTAAATAGATCAGCCCATCTTCAGTACATTCAAAGTTCTTGTGGCTCTTTGGATCATCTAAAATTGCTCTGAAGGTGGGGTCTGCACTGTAGTTGTGTCATATATTATTGATGAAGTCAATACCATGTGTAGATGAAGCAGCATTGACTAAGTGATCATTATTTGAGAGAGTTGTTGTTTTCTGTTCTGATATGTTTGCATCAGAATCCAAAACTAATATTTGTTCTTGTTTAGTTGGTTCAATTTTGGAAAGGTCAGGTGTATCTGAATTGTGTTCATTTGTTATTGTACTCCTGCCCTCCCTTTGTTCTCGTGGTCCTTTGAGAACAAAGCAGCCTACCATTTGTTTTGCAAAGTCTTGTGAGCTTTCAATTTGTTTTTCTTGGGGTTTGGCTGATATGCTGGCAGCTGATGAATCTTGCTTAGGAATTGGAATGTTGTGATCCAATTCTCGTTTGGATGCTAATCGATGAGAGCATTGTACTTCATTGTTTGGATTAGTGGGTTGAGGTATGGATACATGGGCCTGTATCCTGGCTAAAAGTGGAGTACTGGTGGTTATAATCTCAGGTGTGTCTTCATTTATTATGTCAAAATAAGTATATTCTGAGGGGGATCTAATTGTAGCAGCATCGTCATGTGAATAGATACGAGATAGAGCATCAGCTACTACATTATTGGCACTGGGAATGTATTCTACAGCAAAGTTAAATTTGCTGATCTTCTCCATCCAGTGTGCCTGTTGCCCTGAGAGATTTTTTTGGTTGAGTAAGTGTATTAATCCTTTATGATCCATGACCCACCTGAAGGTAGTGCCTTGTAGGTGTTAGATATTCTGGGTTGCACAGCTTCTTTGACAGCTGTCACTTGTCACCTGTCATACTTGACAGTTCTGTGATTGACAGATCCTTGATTGACAGATTGACAGCTGTCTGTTACCTTAGTTACATGGACCTTGGTTGGGACTTTGGTAGACACACTCAGTATATAAACACTCTGTAACTTGATAGTAGTTAACAAGTTTCCTCCCCATCTTGTGTCTGTGTTAGTGTTTGTGTCTGAGTCATTTGCTCCCTTACCACCTTCCTTGCTCTTTATTACCCTCTATTCTCTCTCCATCCACCCCCTCTATTCTTGTTACTTCTGACAGTAGGATATCTCAGTGTTGTAACATCATTTCGACACCAGCCAACATTTCTATTTCATGTACCAGATAGTTCTGTTGAGCAGAATTCAATTTGGCAGAATAGAAGGCCACAATTTTTGCAGTTTTCCAGTCTGTTCCTTGGCTTACAAGACCAGCTATGCCTGTAAGGCAACCATCAGTGATCAGCCAAATCAGTGGTGCATTAGATGAGTAATTGAGTGGTTTGCAGCTATGGTTTCTAAATTCTTGTACTAGCTGCTTTACATCTTCAAAAGTGTGCTGTTCCATAAAAGTCCAATGGAATGATACTGCATCACCTACTAGTGCACTCGAAACCCCCATTGGTACTCATACAAGGGGGAGATCTTCTGCAAGATATTCTACTGAGCCCAAGAAACCTCACAAAAGGTCCTGATTTGTTGGTGTCTTCCAGTTAAGGACACAACCTACTTTCTCAGGGTCCATTCATATCCCATCATGATTGATTATTCGCCCAAGAAGCTTTAGTTCTGCAGGGAGGAAATTTAGTTTTTTCTTACTGAGGTATAGTTGTTCTATCTTCAGGATATTGAGTACAGTTTTAACATGCTCAATATGTTCATCCAGGGTTTTCAAGAATATAACTATATCATCAAGGTATATATATACAAATTTACCAAGACGGGCAGAGAAGATGTGGCTCATGAGAGCTTGGCATGTCACTGGCACATTGGTGTCCCCTTGTTGGATGACCAGGCTTACCATATTGCCATCAGGGGTTGTTACCACTGAACATTCAACATGTTCCAGTATTATTCGGATCTGTTCAAATGCTCCTTTGAGGTCAAGTAGTGTTACAAACTTGCCCTCCATAGCAACTTGTCAGAAAATGCTTTCTGGGTCCAGCAAGGGTGATGACATTTTGTGCATATTCTTGTTATGTTTGCACAGATCAAACACTGTTTGTAATTTGGGTGGTTCACTGTTCTACCTAGGCTTGGGGATTAGTAGCATAGGGACTGTGTTGCAAGCTGTGGTGATCTTCCAATGCCCAGTCTTCAAATATGCATCCTGTTTTTCTTGCCACTGGTCTTTGAATGCTTCAGGGCAGTGTGATGGTCTCCAAGGATATATTTTATCTTCATCAATTAAAGGGATGGTGTGATTTATGGTGCGAAATGGTGGAAGACCAGTGTGGAGGGGATGGTTGGACCATGAGTGGAATTGGAATGTTGTATCAATACTAAGTTTATTGCTTGTATTTCTCTTTCCTACACTTATTTACATATCTATTTTATTCAACCATTTACTTATCTTCTATTCTATGTATACTAATGTATGACTTTTTCCTTGAGTCTTCATTATAGGACTTGAGGCACAGCAAGTTCAACACTGTAGCCAAACAAGTCCTTGCCAAACAAAGTCAGCTGACCAACACATCAGCCAGCACACATTCAACACACTTCAAGTATTTTCGTTTACCTTCACTGTGCTCAAGTTCTCACCCCTCATTTTACCCCTCTTCACCATTCTTCAAGCCCCACGCATTACCTCAAGAGAGGATCAAGCATGGCAATTGGGTTTTACCATTGTTGTTCCTCACATGCTATTGTCTCATGGTGGAAGGAAGGGTCACTGGTAGAGGACAGGGGTTACATTCCCATCTTTTGACTATTGTCTCACTCACTTTATTCTGCCTTTTTTAGTTTATTATTTTACTGTACTATATCTGTGGCATACAATTGCCTTTCTCTTTACACTCTCGGCACTTGGGGATTCGAAGATATCATAAGACAATGGGATAACACTTCAAACCTCTATGGTTGCTGAGCTGCACTTGCAGCCTGGGCAACTGCATTCACCCTTGGGGAGGGGTAGAAACAATGTTTGCACCAGCACCATAGAGCCTCTTCAAGACTATTGTTTCCTGTGTTCTTTTTGATTTCAAGGGTTCTCTGGTGTTGAGTCTTTCATTTCCTTTTTCTTACTTACCCCTTGTGTTTCCTCAACAGTCATTGTATGTACCATCTGACTTTGTAGTTTATTGTTATGCTCCTTTGGCTCAGATGGCATGAGAGCATGTGTGCATCATCCAAATCTATAGCACAGCCATTGTATATTATACAAGTACTTTGGTACTTGAAATGGCACCTCTTTTTACAGCTTATCCCTTACTGCACAACAATGAACTTCAAGCTTTAAGTCATACTGAAGAGTGTCAACACCTCAAATTATTCAAGAATTACTCAATTATAAGCTAAGTTTTCGTCAACGTTACAAACTAACATTGTTTCCTGTTTCTAGTTCTGTGGCCAACAAAGTGGGACTACACTTGCTAAGCATGCTTTAACTCATTCTTCCACACTGGTTTCCTCAACATCTTTACAGAGAGGTTCAGCATACTCAGTCAACTCTCTTCGTGCTGCCACTATTCTATCCTCATTAAATGGTTCTATATTCCTTGAGACCACATTAGTTGTGGCTATCCCTTGGATGGGGAGTGCATTCTCACTTCCTATCAGTATGCAAGTAGGGTTCAAACTAACCCATACCTGGTGTTGGTAGAGCCATGGAGTACCAAGAATCACATCATAGTTAGTTATGTTAACAATATCGAAGGTATGAGTCTTGTTGATAGTATTGTAACTAAACTTGACAGTGGTACTTGCATTTATCACAGAGCGAGAACCCTGGACTACCAGTTGCAAACCTACTGGTTTCAACAACTTATCAAGCTTCAAATTCAGCTGAGTGGCTAGTGTTGTGGACATGAAATCACCCAAGGATCCTGAGTCAATTAATGCTTGAGCTGGATGACCATTGATCTTTACCATGAGCACAACAGGTTTGGGGACTACACAGCTCTTGTCCTTTGAGGCTGCTGCATTACATTGAAGAGCCAGATAAGTCCCTCAGGGTACCTGTACACCACAGAGCTCAACACTGTGAACCAAGAGTGTTAACACCCTTCCTTGAGAATTACTATTTCTGTCCATTATGCCCTCTGCTCCATTGACAGTGTTGTTAGGAGGTTCATTCACTGGTATGGGAGCTGAGGGATACCCACTACTGTCAGAGTCCAAACTGGAGGACTCATCCAGCATATTTGTTCTGGGTCAAAGATGCAATGGGTAAGTTGTTCCTTTGGCATAATTAGATGGTTGTGCTAACACTTGTGGGTTAACAGATTGTTGCACTAAATAGTCACCCATGCAACACTCATACCATTCCTGCACATCAAAACCAGGAACACATGCACATTCTAGAGGTAAGAGAGTTTCACATCGTCTTACTCTATCTTTGATCTTGATCATTCCTTTAGTACTTTCCACTTGGAATCAAGGTAATCTTGAACTTGGAAGAGGAAATATGTTGTCATATGTATATGGCATTCCATCTACAAGCTGAGCTTTGAAGGTAAGTTCAATTATCAATAGATTGCTATTGGGTTGCTTAGCATGCTTCCATCTATTCATAGTTTCCTTATGTTGTATCGCATAGACCCTGGCTGAGAGCATATTAGCATACCAAGTTGCCACCTGGAATCCTTTTTTCCAAAATGTATCCTCAGTGAGATAGACTCAGAGTTCACGCCAACAATCATAAATATCAAAGCGCCATTCAGGTTCAGCAGAGAACAAGACCTTGAACCTCCACCCTCCTATTGGTGGAACTGCATCTCCAGGGTAGGGCTTATACATTTCAAGTGAGCACTCAATCATTTGACACAAATGATCCCCTAACTTGGACTGCACAGATTCAATACTTGAATTAGTGGTTACTTCCAGTACTTCATCATCAGGCTCATTATTGTTGCTATTGTTAGCCACAGGGTTGCTGGGGGTAGCTGCATTTACAATATCAGCATACCATCCTACCAAGTCAAATTCTGGGTCTTCAAGATGAGATCTATGGATGATTTGGGTCCATAATCTGTCAGCATCATGGACTTTGTATGTTGGTGGGACATGATCAGTTAAGCACACAAAGAACTGTTCTGAGTCTTCAATGGCAGGGTTACAAGTGGGGTATAAGGTCCTTATGCCATCACAAAGGAGGCAGTCAGCTATGAAAGCCAGAATGTCCCCAACACAGCCATCATCATTAAAAGATGTGTTTAGTCCTCAATGTTGTACCAACTGTTGTCCATACCATGAAACCAGATGGAAGAACAGTTCTCGAAGCAGTTCTCACAGAAGATCCACTTCAAAATCAGCCACTTGGTCTCAAATTTGGTACAGGGAGTCATTAGTAGGGTGGTCGGTTACTGAGAATTGTTCTCTCTGCAGCTCAAACATAATAACCTCGTCCCCAGGATAATATTGTCCTCCTTGGAGGATGTATTCAGCCATCATCTGGTAGCAGTCACCTATATGACGACATCATCTTCTCCTGGGGTTATAACTTACCCTCTCAAATTCTCCTTCCTCACTGGAAGTACCAACTGGTGACGATCCATCATTTATGATTGAGGCATCTGGTTCATCAGCAGATTGAATATCAATATTGAAGAATATGGATAGGAAAGGTAAGCTTTCTAATTCTTCAGTCACATCCACTACTTCCTCACTTATCTCCATATTAAAGCTGGACATGCCAGGAGGCTTATTGGAGTCAGATTTCACAGTATTACCTAGTGGACAGTTGCAAGACAGATGTCCAGTTTCTTGACACATGAAACATTTCCCTGCCGCTAGTAGCTCCGATTTTTCCTTGTCTGTTAGCTTGGGCATTGTTCCTTGCTTTGATGAAGATGAGTTACTCTTTTTGAAGTTATTGTTACTTCCTTTGAAAGTTTGTCATTTGCCATTCCAATTATTGTTATTGTTATTATTCTGACTGGGACCAATATAGTAACTGGAGTGTGATTGATTATGACTACCATAATTCTTATTTGAAGAATGGTTACATGCTCCATTTGAGGACTTAGATTGTCTGCCACCATTTCCTCCACCACCATTGCCACCATTTGAATTGCCTCCATGTCGATGACTCACTCAGTGACTCATATTTAAGGCTTTTTCAATGGTTTCAGCAGTGTCAACTACTTGCTTCCAGGTATTAATGCTCGAGTTTAACTTCTCCAACCACAAGCATTCCTGGATACTGGGGCAGAATCCATCCCACAGGTATTGTACCTGCTTGTGAATACTTATTTCTCCTACTGACTCAATTAATTCTCTAAGTTCATGTGTATACTTAGAGACAAACTTAGATCCCTGTATAAAAGCTTTAAGTTTTTCATGTTGTATCTTGCAATAGTCAGTAGGGAACAGGTAATTGAACATTTTGACAAAAAATTGTTCTAATGTCCACTCAGTGTAATTATCTGCGACCTTTTGGATGTAAAATTCATATGCCTCATCCTTAAGGTAATACAAAACAGTGAAGACCTGTTTATTATGTGGAACTTTTCCACTGTGAATGTACTCAGTTGCTTCAGCTATGAAGCAGTGGAATTGGTGTGCATCTGACATCCCATCATACTCCTTAGGCACAATTGGCTTTATTAACATCCTAGATTTTCAATGCCTGCTTCAACTCTGTCATCAACTATGACTTCTTCAGCACCGATGGTGCTTTCATTCATGAGTTCCTGGCTCAGATGGGTCTGGAGATTCATCCCCAGAGCTAGAGCTGGAGTTGTCGGAGTCTGAGTCATATGGAGAGGGTGAAGAGTCCTCTCCTGAGTCAGACAGAGATGAGTCCTCAGGATTTGGTGGAGCAGGGGGGCTGCCTTGACTATTCAGAATAGAATTGTGCACCAAAGAATTATCCCTTGAGCTCAGCCTAGGAGGATTGGTATCCAAACTAGATGATGATGAGCTGGAACTCAAGTCATCTGGATCTGAAGGTTCTCAAGCTGGAGGTGGTGATGTTCTGGGAGGTTTCTTACCTCCCCCATCCCTATGTGTACGCTTGTTTTGCTCAAAAGCACATCCAAGGTGGCTCATAAACAGAACCTGATGTATCAGGTCCAGATTCTTTCGAGACTCATCCACTCTTGGAGCTCATGGTTTCAATGCTGGAGGTACATTATGCACAGTAGAAGCTTTATTTCGTGGAGTGCATGTATTTTTGAGTGATTCATATGTGGCACACTGAACTTCAATGTCAAGATCCTCATCATTGAGGTTAGCATTACCCCAGTTGCAGGGATCTACTCCCTTGCCTTTACAAGATGGACTTTCAGCTGGCACTGAGCTTTCAGAAGGCAGATTCATGCTTGTTCCTCTGCACAAAGGAGTTCCTGAAGGTGGGGTCACAGCCTTGCCCTTACACAAAGGGATCTCAGAGGATGGACATATGCCCTTGTCTTCATGTGTGGAGACTTCAAGAGAATCCATTTTCTTTCATTTGTGTGAAGAGCCATTGCTTTGGGATGATATGGCGGAGGGAGCTTTTGAGGGCATAGGAGAACATCTTACAGCCCTGTTGCACTTCTCAATCCATACTCACTGTTCCAGAGTGAGGGCTTGTTCAGCCCTCCTGATGGCTTCTTCTTGTGCAGGCAAGAGATTCAGGTTCCTGCTGCTTCTTTGATTGGTTTCTAAGCTCCTTCCCCTTCCGGATTGGGGACTTCTGGAGCATTGTGATACAGTAGTCCAAGGATTTGGATTATTGTCATTCTTGGGTGTGAGCAAAGACATGGATGACAAAGAGCTATCAACATTATTGTCAATGGGTCTAGCAGCATTAGTGCTGCCATCAACTCCTGCTGGAGCAGGAGTCTCTTCTGTGTACAAAGGTGGCCTTGAGGTGACTATGTCACTGTACAAGCAACGAGCAGCCCCAGAACTCTCGTGGCTAGCTGCCCTTTCACTGGGGGCAGGTGTTCTAGAGGTACCTGGATTAGTTTCTGAAGTATGTTCAATTTGCTCACCTGAATCCAATTGCTGGCCAGCATGTTTGAGTTGTTCTTGAGCTTTAATCATTGCACGAGTAGAAGGCATATTACTAATATATGAAGTTAGTTAAAGAGGAGAAAATAGATTTTTTATATGGTTTATTGAGGTTTTCTTTGAAAAGAATTGAGATAGATAATTAGATGACAGATGGTCTGGGGTGATCAATCCTAGATGTTCCAGTCGAGAGAGAGATAGAGAGTAAAGAAGAAAGCTAGAGTTTCGAGATAAACTAGAGTATAGGTGTTGTCAAGTTGTGATAGTCAGGTGAAAAGATGTGACAAAAGTCATTTGTTGTTGTTGAGAGTTTTGGCACACAGAGGAATCACCGGGTTAAATGGTATTATAATTCACTGTAGAATTACATGGCTACTTGACAACTTATATACTACTAGTACATAGGGATTCCTAAATAAGAGAGATCAGTACTGTACAAATCAAATCAATTCGGCAGTCACGTGTCACACACCCTCCAAATCTGCCAAAATTTGGTGCTTGTCACACACCAAAAACAGAAATGCCAAAATTCTTACTAGTTCACAAAAAATGTCTTTTTTGAGGTTTTAAGTACAAAAATTGTGTCTATGTTGCTTTACAAGCAATTTTAAGTGTTCATTTAATCCAAATACTTATGATTTAGTCAACATCAGAGCCATCTTCATCATTCTGACACCAGAAATCTTGGTAGAGTTGGTTTGGTTTACACTTCTGTTTACTTTGACTGACACCATCCTATCTTCCCCACATCCAACCTTCAATTTTAGGTTATTTAGCATTTTTAGACTGAGTGTGGGAGCAGATATACGGCAAGTAGCTTCGAGATCATCAGTGCTGGAAGGCTTGCTGCTTAGGAGATCAGATGAAATCCCCTTAAATGAGGCATTTGTGCAAATGCTTGGTAGTGGAAAGTGAAGGAAGTCAGAGACAGATAAACATTCATTAGGTAGTAATGCTGTGTGAGCAATAGTTGGAATTTGGTTGGAATAGCTAGTGGATCAGACTATGTAGCCATGGTGTAAGAATGGTCAAAAATTGTTCCAGTGCCATTGATCACTATGTACACACACAGGGACCAACCTGAACAGATTGCAAGTACATACTATGTCATTACTTACAAGTGCTTAGTAACATAAGTAAGTACTTAGTAAGTAGTGCTCTTTTGTATGCTTCTGATGCACACTTTAGTAACTTATTTGAGTAAAATAGTCATTCATATTGAGAGTTGAATGCCAAACCTTGCAAATAACATTCCACAGCAATAATCTTCATCCACTTTGCCAAATGGCCATTGCTAACAGGAAAATTCATAGGTATATTTCAGAATGTCACATAAAAAAATCCAAACCTGCCGAAATTACCACTTTGTCACACCAAAAATCTCAAAATGCTGAAAGTTCCAACTAGTTGAGCCTGTCACGCACCATAGGGGGTGCTGAATTGATTCGATTGGTACAGTAATGTAGCTGTAATAGCTACAATAATGTACACAAATCAAAGCAAGTCAGCCTGAGTCATAGCTACTCAATGTAGCAGGGGGGGGTGATACAAGGTTAATACAATCCTCAGCAGCGAGGATAGAGAAAGAATTGAGAGAGAAGTAAGAGGAAAGCATAGGTCGATAATGCTGTACAGAGGCAGAGGAAACAAATACACATATTGACAAGTGATTTCGGAACCGAGTCCTATGAGGAGACCAGAGTTGTTACATTACGTTAACCTTAACAGAGGCAACGCATCATTTGTCCACCTCACCACTAGCACTGTACCTCTCACCACCACCATCTTCATCTTCCCCATGCTCTCATTGTCAATATCACTGTCTCCAATAACAACTGTACCTCAGCATGAACTGGCACCTTCCATCCCTTGTCTCTCTAAGCGCCATTGCCTATCAAGAACACAGTGATTGGTGTCATTTTGAGGGGTTAACTAGTCAGCCACTATAGGGTGCTGATTTGTTATTCATGATTCATACATCTGTGCATTTCCAATGGATGAACATGACATGTGAATGATGCAGTTAGTTTGTTGGATGTGTCCTGTGCACTGTCTCATCGACTTGCTAATGGTGCAGGGAGGCATCATATGTAAGAGGATACTGTAGTACCAGCTCGACATCCTCATCACTTGTTCACTACCTCTCATCCACACCACTACCACTAAGTACTGCCATTTTTACCTTCACCTTCATCACAGCTGCCACCACTTGAGTAGGAAGGAGCCAATGACACCTACAAAATTTCACCATTACTTTGACTCAAACACTCGCTTTCACCCTCGAAAGCCTAGGACCCTGCCTTTGATCACCCATTCTCCACCACCCTTACTAAAACCCACACAGGTCTCCTCTCAGACACACTAACAGCTCACCTGTCTCCCCTGCTTGTCCCTCTTCACACTCATCTCCCTCCTCCAGCCACTCAAGTCATGGTAAATATAACTTAAATTAGGTGGTAGTGGGCCCTGCTGCTTGCCGGCCCTATTTCTTTATTAATATAACTCCCTCTTATTCTGCCTATTGAATATATCGTCGAGTACTTGCAATTGAGTGCTTTGAAAGGACTTGGTTTATATTTAAGTAGGTGCAATCTCATTATTGAGAACACTGATCCAGCCTCTGGAGAAGTTGAATTATAATCTACTACTTGTTCCGTACTTAGTTGTTCATTATGAATCCTGCATGAGCCAGAATACTATTGCCTCCAAAAATATATCATTTGTTATGAAATTTCAAGGACAGTACAACAGACGGAAATAGCTCATATGTCAGGAACTATAAATGATTACAGATCGATTCCAAATTTACCTCGCTTTGGCTTCAATTCTAATTCTCAGCGGCCCAGCCCTTTTCCACCTCTTTGATATTATCCACAAAATCATCCAACGTCTTCTCTGGCGAGATGTACTCCAATCCAAGCACCTTCCGAGATCTGGAAGTGTCCAGCATAGACAAAGTTCCCGGAAGTTCCACATAAGCAGCAGGATCGACAACATTTGTAAGACTAGGATGTGCCTTCCTCAGGTATTCGGCTGCTTGCTTCCATGTATAATTACCCCAATTTACAATGAAGCGTTTTTCCTCGGGTCCAGCGCGCGGTAAGCCAATAGCTAGAACGTGAGCTTTTGCGACATCTCGGACATCAACGAAGTACGGGGGTTGGCCCGGGGGGAAGGGATACGCGCCGTTTATCACTGCGTGGGGGAAGCTGTTGGTACCCAAGCCCGGGCCTGCTGTAGATGGGTATGGAAAGTAAGGAACGTAGGGTCCGAAAACAAACCCAGGGAGAACTAGTAGTATTTTTGTTAACATTCAATTCTTGGCGACTACTTAATGACGTAGCTGTAGTAGGACTTACTGGTAGCAATGTCAAGCTTGGGATGATGCCTCGCGAAGTCCCAAAGAGCTTTCTCAGCCAGGATCTTAGCACCACAGTACACAAAGACAGGATTTCCTGCCTGTAAACGGGTTTCATCAATTGTGACTTCGCCCCAGTCTAAAATTCGTCGTTAATACGGAAGTTCTGGTCGGGAAAAATAATAGTAGAACCGACTGGATTCTGTGAGCGTGATTCCAGAAAAAGCGACCTCGCCTGATGCTAACGAGAGATGACCCATATAAGTATCGATATATCACTTCGATAGAATACGAACGATGGAGAAGGGTGACGTAGCTGCTTGTCACGACTACTTTCTCTATTCCTGCCTTCTCTGCTTGCCCAACGACACTGAGTGTACCTTCGATGGCGGTCTATTCAAAGATTAATTGAAGGTGATTTATCTTTCGAAACGCGATGGCTTACACTAAGTGTGTCATCCGCAGAAGCCTTGGTAGGTAAAGGAGAAGCAACATGGATAACAACATCAACACCTTCAATCATAATTTTAAATTAGTATCAGCATAGATGTATAGATATTATTTCCACGAACCCTCAAGAGCTTCTGAGAGATCTCCTTTTGTGATATCGTCGACTCGTGTGAACTCGATTCCGGGGACATTGACAGTTTTTCTCAAGGATTCAACTTTACTGCCACGGACAGTTCTAAGGATGATATCAGCATTCGATGGCGATTGCGATTACGAAAAAAACTTTAGTACTTACCCTCGAACACGATATCCCTTTTGCAAAAGCTGGTCGGCAACATGGCCCGCGATGAAGCCAGTGACGCCGGTAACCTGCGACAAAGTGATAGTCAGAAGAGAGGAGGAAATTCAAGCAGCAAGGAAAGATGTACAAGAGCAAGCCTTCCGGACATCGCGGTAGTAGTTGAAAATGAGTGCTATAAAAGCGGCTGGAATCGGGGAATGCTGTAGACTGGATACTAGCAGTGCTCTTTATATATTTTTCTATGGCAGGAAAGAAGACTGATACATCAAGAAGAGAGCGTGCATAATCGCCTTAAAGTACTTATATGGTTTCAAAGAGTATGGCATCTGCACATTTATTATAACGTGACAATAATAATTACGTAGTAAAGCAAATCTGGAGCGAATCACGCAAATCCTTATTCGTGCATGTCTATTTGGTAAAAATAATGTGCAGAGACGTGCGTACTTGCGACCCATACTTACTTATTTATGCTTTATACCATATTTGAATATGTACTTCGATTCCGAATGCCTGATAAAGTTCCCGATATCTCACATGATGTGGCATATATAGTGTAGTCTGCCTTACGTTGGTTGGACTTGTTCCACACTTCTACTCATTCATGGCATTATTAAGTATTAAGTACATCCTTCCAAACATGAGTACAGTCGTACTCCTCCTAACCCATACCCGAGACAACTAGACAACCCATGACTCTAATTATATCCTATGGCATTTGATGGCTTCCGAGTTGGGAGGCAGGAGGAGGCAGGGGATTTATTTTTAGTGAAAAACCCATAATTCAGCCGTACCCCTTGGTAAAAATCCCATGGGTTTGGCTGCTATATATGGTAGTCCTGTGGTACTCTGATATTCAGGAAAGAAATGGGTGGCTAAATTTTTTATAATAAATATTAAAAGGAATGTTATTACACATGGCTTGGTGATGAGAAGTCTTTACTCTTTACTGAATTGTTGTGGAAGTAATAGTACAAGCACGCGAGAAGAATGGTCCCAGTGGTCAAGTCCTGGTCATTGATGCTTATTATGTATTTCAACCAACAAATATATCAAGTTTCCATTACTTATGGTAATTTTACTTTAGGTATTAACTAATTTTAAGGATTCAATAGCCAACCGCCGATGCAGTAGAAATTAAAATTTGTTTATGTATAATAGTAATAGGAAGAAATAGTCCATATTTCATGAACTATACTACACAATGATTCGAACTTGAATTCATCCTAGCAATTCTAATTTCCAGTAGCCCATCCTTTCTCCACCTCTTTGATATTCTCCACGAAATCATCCAATGTCTTCTCTGGCGAGATGTACTCCAACCCAAGCACCTTCCGGGATTTGGAAGTGTCCAATGTAGATAAAGTTCCCGGAAGTCCAACATAAGTAGCAGGATCGGCGACTTGTGTAAGGGTAGGATGTGCTGTCTTTAGATATTCGGCTACTTGCTTCCAAGTATAATCACCCCAGTTAACATTGAAGCGTTTCTCCTCGGGTTCAGCGCGGGGCAAGTCAATAGCTAGAACATGGGCTTTCGCTACGTCTCGGACGTCGACGAAGTATGGGGGTGCGGGGGCAGGAAATTTACCATTTATCACTGTATAGGGGAAGTTGTTGGTACCCAAACCCGAACTAGCTGATGGGTATGGGAAGTGAGGAGCATAAGGACCGAAGACAAAGCCTGGAAGAACTGAAATTTATATTAACATCTGTTGTAATGATGAAGATGAAAAGCATTAGTATGACTTACTGGTCGCAATGTCAAGCTTTGGATGCTGTCTAGCGAAGTCCCAGAGAGCTTTCTCAGCCAGAATCTTGGACGCACAGTAGACGAAGAACGGGTTTCCTGCCTGTGCACGGGTTTCATCAATTGTAACTTCACCCCAATCTAAAATTCGTCGTTAACATGAATGCTAAGATTGCAAAGAACTTCACTAGTACTAACTAGATTCCGTAAAGATGATTCCAGAAAATGCAGCCTGGAATGATGCTAACGAGACAAGATATGAGTATAAATATGATAATATTAATACAATAAAACACGAACGATGGAGAAGGGTGACAAAGCTGCTTGTCACCACAATCTTCTCTATTCCTGCTTTCTCTGCTTGTTTGACGACGTTGAGAGTGCCTTCAACAGCGGCCTATTCGTCTCCTTAAGCAAATATCATTTATCTTTCGAAATGCGATAGCTTACGCTAAGCGTGTCATCTACGGAAGCTTTGCCAGGTAAAGGAGAAGCAACATGGAGAACAACATCTACATCTTCAATCATAATTTAAAATCAGTCCATTGTTAACAGACGCATAGTAGATAGAGTATGATTTCACGAACCTTTGAGAGCTTCCGAGAGATCGCCCTTTGCTATATCATCGACTTGTGTGAACTCGATTCTTGGGACATTGACAGTTTTTCTCAGGGATTCGATTTTACTGCCACGGACAGTTCTAAGCGTGATAAAATATCAGCATCTGACAGCGATTGAAACTACACAAAAAGTGTAGTACCCTCGAACACGATAGCCTTTTTGCAAGAGCTGATCGACAACATGGCCCGCAATGAAGCCAGTAACACCGGTGACCTACGACAAATGATAGTAAGAACAGAGATAACTGAATATCGGGGAATAATACACATACAAGAGCAAGTTTTCCGGACATTTAAGTGGTGGTTAAAGGTTGTAGTGGTTGCTGATGAATTCAGAATGAGTTGGATTGGGGAGTATGGCAGAGAAACCATCGCTCCTTTATACAGTTTTCCAGGGTTAGTGGTGAGAATGACCTATCAAGAATAGGGTGTACGCAATAACTTTAGGTGAGTAAGATCCCCGAAGTATATGACTGAGATCCCAGGTTATACGAGGAGCGATAATGTACAAAATAAGAACAAGTTAGCATTTCAAAGAAGGGTTCGGCCATCGAGGGGTGCCCGAGGTGTATCCTTTATGATAAGGAGTGCATCGAAGTTAACTGTTAGAAAGCAGCAGTTTCTCGGCATTTCTCAGCGATAGAGGGAGAGCGATTCTTGTTGGTTACAGACGGTAGAACAATCCCTTCTAGCAATCCAGAAGTGATTCAACCCAGCGGTAGATTTATCATTTCCAAACGAAATCAATAATTAATCGTGGAAATGCGAACGACTCGTGAGAGTTCATCTGCATTCTGCCTTCAAGGATGGCACGTCCCTGATATTGCGTAAGTTTAAGGTCGTTTATCGAGCCCGAAAGGACTTCGTCAGACTGCTAGTTGACGGATGATTCTGTATACCCCTGGAGTAGTAAAAATAGCTTTATGTTCCTCATAGCCCACAAAAATAAGGGCTTGACTATTATTTAACACCCCGTGAGGCCGCTCAAGGCCTTGTGCGGCGATTTACTGAATTGATTTCTGATTAAAGAATAATGGCGAGTTCATTGGATTGTTCACGAGTCATAAGCCAGCAAAGCCTTTGAAGTTCGTTCTAGATACGCGCCGTCCGCGGAGGATAATAGCCTGGATAGTGTCTAACGTAGTGAAAGCATAAATTTCTTGGAGATATTTGAATTTGAAATGCTTATTAACGACGAAACTGAGACTAGCTGTTATGTTCGTCTCTGCAACGAAGGGAATGAGAATGTAGCACTCAGGGAACGCGATCTCTCCACATGGCATGGCTACGGACGAGGCAAAAGAGAAAACAAGTAGACAGACCCGGACAGCCTCTTAGATAGATTATCGACGAAGAAGCAAAGAACCAGCTATAGTGCCATGATATTATCGCCAGGCAAAGATTCTAGAAAATAAAGCGCCAAATTACCTCCTTATTCAGTCGTGAAAAGACTCGGATTCATAGATAGCCCTTCGAAGTTCGTCAGAGTTCGTCGCAGCGGGAGTGAGAGGAGATCGGAAGCTTCAAAGTTCAAGCGCCGCACCAAAATCGACCTGCCCTTAACAACGCACAGACCAAGCAAGAAATCTATATAAACCTCTCGGGACCCATTACTGTTTCGTTAGAACATACTCAATCAGGATCTGTTTACAGAAACTGACCGAGTCTCGCATTTTTACAAATGCCGCATCCTTCATATCCAATCGATGACCTTCGCGCTCACTCGTTTTACCGAGAACATGGCTGTCTTTGTGCAGTCTCGAGGACGTTTGGCTCGTAATTTGATTGTGCTCGTATGAGCCTTTCGAAGCACTTGCCAGCGAGTCGAGCGTTTGTCTGATGGATACCTTCTCTTATACTTTATTGTAATGTCTTTTGTAGTATAATTCTTGTATGTTTGGTTGATATAAAATTATGTTTTGCTTCTACTTCTGTATCCATGGAAATTGAGAGTAAGAAAATTTTCGGAAGAGCGGCTCGTTCGTTTGCGGGTTTTTAGTAGCCCGAAGAAGATTGGATGATGCTTCACTGAAATGAAGGCACGTACTAACTGCGCCGGTGGCGCCTAGCTGCGAGTCTGGGAAAAAAAATTACGATAATTGGTGTACCAAGGTTGAACCTCTTCGTGTCAGTGAGTTGTCCGCGAACAAAATACCTAATGTTCCATCTCATCCAGCCCCGGCATACAGAAAGCGAGTGCGCAGGAGACCGCGCGGGCGACAGCTGGGGCGTGTTGGAAAAACCTTGTTTAGGTGAGAGATTCGTACCCGACCGCAAGCATTTGAAAAAAATGACGTCTGTTTACCGGAAATCGTCAAGAGCTGCAGGGAGCTTCGTTGTTTTAGAAATACCTTGTTAGACCTAGACTAATATGCACAAGCCATGTATACCAACAGTCCGCAGTTTCTTTGCGCGCAGGCAACACTTTTCACGAGGACGGATACGGCATAATAGCACCACCACCACCAACGCCTTTACCCAGCACGATACTCAACCACCCAACGCGTCCGCGCAGTCGTCTCCTGCTCCTTCTCCTGCGCCCTCAGAAAAACGAGTAGACCCAATCAAACTCCTCTCCCCCCACCTCGCCGAAATCCGCCAGTCTCTCATCCCCCTCCTAGCCTCAGGCCACCCCGCGCTCAGCGAAATCACAAAATACTACTTCCTCCACCCCTCAAAGCAAATACGGCCCGTCATCATTCTCTTATTCTCGCTCGCGACAAATGGGCTAGGCGGGGACTGGAACAAGAAGTTATGGGAGGCGGGATGCGCGGGCGGAGGAGGGTGTGCAGATGAGCTAGATCGTCCCCTCACGCGTCCTGACGTGTTGAACGACTGGAATCCGCAGATGGCAGACAACACCTCCTCATTTCAGAGCGTGTTCCCTTTGAAGCCGCCGAAGGCGCATCGACATCCCTCAGTGAAGTATACCGCCACTTCGACTTCTACACCGGCGCTGCACGACCCTATGCTAGTCCTCCCTACGCAAAAGCGACTTGCACAGATCGTGGAGATGCTGCATACTGCCTCGCTCTTGCACGACGATGTGATTGACGAGTCAGCATTACGCCGCGGAGCACCCTCCGCTCCATCCGCATTCGGAAACAAACTCTCCGTTCTCGGTGGAAACTTCGTCCTGGGACGTGCGTCTGCAGCTTTATCGCGTCTAGGCGACCCGGAAGTTACAGAGCTCATCGCCAGTGTCTTGTCGAATCTCGTCGAGGGCGAGATTCTGCAGACCAAGGAGGTTACGATGAACGGGGAGGTGGCGGGGCAAGCCAGAAAGGACGCGTGGAATATATATTTACAGAAGACGTACCTGAAGACTGCGAGCTTGATGGCGAAGGGCGCGAGGTCTGCTGTTGTGCTTGGGGGGTGTAAGGAAGGCGAGGTGTGGAAGGAGATTGCCTATGCCTATGGGAGGAATTTGGGGATTGCTTTCCAGGTGCGTTTGATTTGCATTTGTGGCTTTGGATTAACTGATGTTGTGAGCTGTAGCTTGTTGACGATGTGCTGGACTATGAATCTGCCTCTGCGACGCTTGGTAAACCTGGTGGTGCGGATCTTCAGCTTGGCTTGGCTACTGGACCCGCTCTATACGCATGGGAAGAACATCCGGAGCTGGGTGAGTTGATTCAGCGGAAGTTCGAGAAACCAGGCGATGTGGAGATGGTATGTCCCCTTTCCCCCTTTTAACGATCGACATACTCAGTGTTCACATAATGCAGGCAAGAGACTACGTTCTCCGCTCACAAGGCGTGCAACGCACACGTGAACTAGCACAAGCCTACGCTGTTGGTGCGAAAGAGGCTCTCCAACGACTTCCAGATAGCGAGGCTAAGCAGGGGTTAGAGGTACTCACGGAGAGAGTTATCGGGCGCAAGTCATAGTGGTCTGTCGGTCGGGGTACTGGAAGTATTTTTATATTTATTCATTTTATGTCGGATTTGTTTCTGACGAGTGGACTGGACCCATTTATGTGTATGTTCACGCACTGGAGGGCGGTGTTAATGATTACTTTGCGTATCTCTGCTCACGATTTCTTTTGGGCCGTGTTAGGTGGCAGTATGTAACTGACATCATTGTGGTTCGCACACAGATGAAGGTGGGCCCGCCGCCTGTAATTGTGGGTGTGTTAGGCCGCAGAATGACAGCTACCGACTCCCATCGCGCCCTCCGGCTAACCAAATATACTCGACGACAGCAAGGTGGGCAATTGTACTATCGTGCCAAACTCTATTGTATATGTTCTGCGTTTCATCATTTCATGATATCATCCGACCTTGATGATGATTGTAGAAGGGATAATTTTGACATACAGGCCAGACGTCGCGTTTCAGGTCACTCATGCACATAATCTGTGCATGAATCGATGCTTATAAAAAGCTCTCTCCGGTGTTCGATTGGTATGGTATAAGTGACCGGCGGGAGGTTGAATTCCTCTTGCACTTTGGTTGACTTAATAGTTTTTCAGATTCTTTGCAGTGTTTTCGGTTGTTGTTGAACGCCATCATCAAGTCAAGCGTTAGGCGCTTGGCAACGTTTCGTAAATTGATCGCGTCATGCGGATATCCAACGAAAGTCTTTGACTTACCCCGACGTCGTTCAAAAGGCTCACTCCCTGCAACACCTCTTCTCGGATATCAACCTTTTGTTCAAGCTTCATCCTACTTATTCATTGGAAAATGAACATGTGCGATGAGATCTTTCAAATTGTAAAAACATCACTTACAACCAACGTTGATTGCTAGGCTAACTACTAGGAACTAGCCTGGTTTCACGTTTGAAGTGAAAGACTGGAAGAACATACATGGAGGCCTGAAAAATCCATAGCATATTTCTGACTATTGAAGTTGAAACTTGGAAGTCTAAGCGTTTAAGGATGGTTACAGAGAAGATGCAGACATCGCACCCTGATTCTTGATCATCAATCTCCTCGATATGATGTCCGATCCACAAAATTGAAGTGGAGGCAGTGCCGTATCTCCTTCCCAAGGTATGGACTGATGCACATATATAAAGACGCCTTCTGCGTTTCGAAGGTTTCTCTAGTGGAGCTTGACGCCCTCACCACCCGACTTTCAGTCCTCTCATTTTCCTGCGCTGAGCGTATCTCGCGGCTGTGCTGCTCGAGCCATGTCTTCTCACCACATACCTCAGGAATCGTTCGACTCTTACTATTCTACCGAAAGTGAGGAATCAACGAACACCCTTGTGAAAATCCCTGGAGGAGCACATTACAATGGAAGTACTGGGTCTGTCAACAGTGAGAGTGAGTGCAGGGAGTTCTAATACAGTGTATCGTTACTGAAGGATTTCTTCGTTGTACAGAGAAGTATCCACTCCTGGATGATGACTACGTCTACCCGCCTCTGTATGTCTCTATCATGAGAGTGTGTGTTTTGGTTACTGATCAATGTATGTTTCAGCCCGAGGACGCCGTTTGACCCATCGTCCCCCCGTCCTGGTTCCCCCTACCTGCAGACACCCTCCATCCCGCAAGCACCGAGGTCACCATACCATCCGTCCAAGTACATTCCTTCTTCTCCCCATGTTCCGAGTACGCCATACCTCCCGCCGCGCTCTCCTTCCCCCTACAGCTCTATGGAGGCCGCCCGTCAGTCTATGTACACCCTCGACTCGGGCTGGAGGAAGCGTCAGATGGCTTACCGTGGAAAGATCAAGCGAAAGGTTCAACTGACGAAGGGTCACTTCATCGCTGAGTATCGTGTTCCCACTGCTGTGTACAACGCGATTGAGCCTCGTTATGCTGCTACTCGTACTACGGAGTTCTCGTAAGTTGTCATTTATTTTAATTCTTGGTTTTGGGGATTAATGGATTTCATAGCCATATGAGATATACTGCTGCCACTTGCGACCCCGATGACTTCACTGAGGCCAACGGCTGGTCCCTCCGCACCAAGATGTACAACCGCGAGACCGAAATCCTCATCGCTGTTACATCCTACAATGAGGACAAGACGCTTTACGCCCGTACTCTCCACGGTGTCATGCTTAATGTGCGTGATATTTGCAACACCAGGAGGAGCAAGTACTGGCGCACCTGCGCTGAAGAAGGTTCCCCCGCCTGGCAGAAGATCACTGTTGCCCTTGTCGTTGATGGTCTTGACTCCATGGACAAGACCGTTTTGGATCTCCTCGCTACTGTTGGCGTTTACCAGGACGGTGTCATGAAGAAGAAGATTGATGGCAAGGACACTGTTGCCCACATCTTTGAGTACACCACCCAGCTCTCGGTTGACGCGAAGCCCCAGCTCGTTCTTCCCCAGAAGGATGACCCCGCCAACCTTGTCCCCGTCCAGATCATCCTTATTGTCAAGGCTAAGAACCAGAAGAAGATTAACTCCCACCGATGGCTGTTCAATGCTATTGGCAAGATGTTGAACGTCAGTTGCTATCCAGTGCTTTCCATTTCTATTTTTCTCGACTCTTACCATAATTATATAGCCTGAAATCTGCGTTCTCATTGACGCTGGTACCAAGCCTGGCCGGAAGTCCATCTACCATCTCTGGGAGGCCTTCTACAACGACCAAAACCTTGGCGGTTGCTGTGGAGAGATTCACGCCATGTTGAAGGGCGGCAAGAAGCTCCTCAATCCCCTTGTTGCTGCTCAGAACTTCGAGTACAAGATGTCGAACATCCTCGATAAGCCTCTCGAGAGCAGTTTTGGTTACGTTTCGGTCTTGCCTGGTGCTTTCAGTGCTTACCGATACCGGTAAGTTTTAAAGATAAAATGTAAACACACGATGAAAAACTAAGGTTTATCGTTTTATAGTGCCATCCTCGGCCGTCCCCTTGAGCAATACTTCCATGGCGATCATTCTCTTGCTGCCCGACTTGGTGATAAAGGTATCAACGGCATGTCCATTTTCCAGAAGAACATGTTTCTTGCTGAGGATCGTATCCTCTGCTTCGAGCTTGTTGCCAAGAAGGGCGAGAAGTGGACCCTCACCTACGTTAAGGACAGCAAGGCTGAGACTGATGTTCCTGAAAGCGCTGCAGAGCTCATCGGGCAGCGCCGACGATGGCTTAACGGCTCTTTTGCGGCGTCAATCTATGCTCTTATTTACTTCTGGAGATTCTACCAGTCCGGACACAACATCATTCGCATGTTCTTTTTCCACATCCAGGCTATTGTGAGCTCATTTAAGCATGTCGCAAAGTGATAATACTGATGGATTTGTCAGTACAACGCATTCTCCTTGTTCTTCTCTTGGTTCGGCCTCGCAAATCTTTGGCTTACCTTCAGCATCATTATCGATCTCCTCCCCGAGCAAGGAATCATTGGTCACCCCGTCATTGTACGTCTCACCAGAGTTCTTTTATTCTTGGTTTTAAAAGTAGTTGAATAGATGCACTGGTTTAACTCGTCTTTAAAATGGATTTACATGATATTCTTGGTCCTACAGGTTCGTATGCATCCGTGATATATTTTCCATCATCTCACTGCATTACAGTTCATTTTGGCTCTAGGAAATAGACCAAAGTCAGAGCGTGGTGCATATACTGTTACTCTCTGGGTCTATGGAGTCTTTTCGGTGTACCTCCTCGTCTGCTCTTTCTGGCTCACTAGTCTCTCCTTCAAGGTATGTCATATATGTTCTCCCGGCTTGTAGCTTTGTTGACGTCAATCCAACTGTTATAGCAAATTCCGAAAGCTCTCTCGGGACATAAGACCGCTGCGGAGACTGCTATGGCCATTTTTGCACCACCCCTTGGCCCACTCATGGCTGCTATGCTTTCGACGTTCGGTATGTTGTTATTTGCATATACTGAAAATCGACTTTTTTTAACTTGGTTCTGCAGGTATCTACCTCTTTGCCTCCATCCTCTACGTAAGTAGTAATCACTAGATATTAACTGTCCAACTTCTAACGTTGACCTTAGTTCGATCCCTGGCACATGTTCCACTCTTTCTTTCAGTATCTTCTCCTCGCTCCCAGCTTCGTGAATGTGTTCAACGTATACGCTTTCTGTAACTTGCACGATGTACGCTCACTCTTCTTTTTATTTTTCATTGGTTCTTATCTGTTGCTAGGTCTCTTGGGGCACCAAAGGCAGCGACAAGGACGATGCCCTGCCATCCCTCAAGTCCAAGACGTCCCTAGGTTCTAATGCCGCAGTAGTTGAAGATACGACCAACACTCAGGAAGACGTTGATGCATTTTTCCAGGAGACTGTTACTCGTGCCCTTGCCAAGATCGACGCAAACGAGGTTCGCGAGAAGCCTACCATGGACGATGATAACAAGACCTTTCGTACTCGTCTCGTCGCCCTGTGGCTCCTTTCGAACGCTATCCTTGCTGTTAGTGTCGAGAACATTGGTGGATGGTTGAATGTTTTGGACCAGGACATTTCGAAACAGAAGATCCAGGACTGGCAAACTCAGATGGTTTCGAAGAGGAACATGTACTTCACTTTCCTTCTATTCGCCACTTTCTTCCTTTCCTTTATTCGCTTCGTAGGGGTAAGTCGTCTTTATGATACCTATGTTCAATTGCTAAGACAGGGCTTAAAGTGCGTTTACTACTGGGCCAAACTTCATCTCTTCAAGTTTTGCAGGAAGAACTAAGTCTTTGCCTTGGGTCCTGGATAATTCACAGGAGAAGACTGTTGCACGCTGTATTTACGCAGTTTACACTTGGACAGGATCCAAGCAATACACACTTTCCTATGATACCTAAGTAACAATACCCCTAAATCAAATAGAACATAACAAATAAAAGGAAGATGCAAGAGATAAGCAACGCGGTCATTCAGGTAAAGTGGGATTTACCAAGAGATATACAAACGCAAGGAAAAGGAACGCAGTTCCGCCTGCTAGCCCAATACCGCCAATCCATGCAACCCGCATTCCCGCGAGATCCGCCATCTGTGGCAGTATAACATTATAAGCTGCGGCTCCAAGGCCAAAAGCGCTACTATTACAGTAGCACCTGTCGAAGAAATTGGTAAATTGGAACATGCACGACGCGATGATCCATATTGCATTAAGTGAGGCGATAAATTTTCCTGCGCGACGAAGCAGAATTGCAAATAATCTGACAACGCCATGTATAGAAATCCTCCGATGGGACGAATTGTCTTTACAACAATAATAAGAGAGGATGCTTGAAATAAGGAAAAGAAACCACGCAATGCTAGACAGCGCGCCGTATGTGATGTACGATGCAGAACGGCACCCAAGCCCTGACAGTGATTTGAACGTGTAAGAATGTATGCTTCCCGGCGTAATAATCATGAACTTAAGTGCTCACCACGTGTGGGAGTGAACCAGACCACAACAACTGCAGAGCCCGTAGTTCCCCACTGCAGCATCAATGCGAGCATAGATGCAATACATATACGAGGAACAACACAGCAGCCATGAAATCTCCCGCGAATATTGCCAACCTCATATGTGCAGTACATTTCAACTTGGGACCTGGTTCCGGTCCGATTTTCGTCGCAGACGGATTGACCCTTTTCCGCTTCCGCCCACTGGGCAAATCGGTCCACTGGTTTGTGTTGCTGTGCATTAAGAGCAGCTTGCCTAAATGCACCAGAAACCTTCTCAACTGCTTCCGTCCATGGAAGGAAGCGGGCGTAATTGTAGATCGGAGCAGTGTATTGCTCGTCAGTTCGAAGAGCATCAGAATTACTAGAGTCAAGATATATTGCTCGAGCTTCGGATATATTGCCAACATACACAGGCTCTCCACTATCATTAGTAACGAAAGCCATCTTGTGCACCTTTTCAAAAGCTTTGCAGAGCTGTTTCGAGTCGCATTTAGGCGAAATTAGTAGCCAACCTACAACGATGGGAAGAAGCCAGAGCCAGAGTGATCCAACTGCTTGACCATTTGATTCAATAGCGTCTGCGATGTTATCTGTGTAAGAATCAATGACTGTAAACAAGTATGCAATGACCACCCATATTATGGAAGCGGCAGCCGCAATCGACGAAGTATATGCATAGTCAAGTCGATCCACGAGCTCTTTCCACCATTCGTCATTATGTGGAAGGATAACGAGAGAGGAAAGTAAAGCTCCATCGCTATTGATTCTGAGCGGGGATTGCTGAAGGCTGCTTAATATGCGAACAGCGTTCTATGCGTTTGGATAATTATATCCACCGAAGTGATGGGCTATCCACCGTCCATTCAAAACTGTAAGTGCAAGCGAATATCCCGCTAATGTTGGTGACCCGACAGTCAGCAACATTGCTTCCAGGTTAATGAGGTTATCGTTTGCACCGAATGGTAACTGCGAAACAAGAGCAAGCCATGGAAGCAACCAAGAGCCAAACTGTTGAGAAAAAATAGACCAGTCGAAGGGTTCTTGACCTGCACCACAGTATTTGATGCAGTTGTCGTAGCTGACCGCTGTGGCGACCGAAACATTCACTGGTTTTCCCGAGCTGTTTAATCCGATAGGTCCATAATCACCCCTCCTGACGTCGGTCATGCAGTCATTGAAGTTTACTGCGGCCCGCGACTGAAGGGGGAAAGTTGCAACACACAGAAAGATCAGCGCAGTGTAATCGCCTATCATATCTAAATGCATGGCTTAGACCTTATTAATACGATAGGAACCAAGGCTAATTCTTACTGGCATGACAAGTTACGGACCCGAAAGACTATAGGTTGGCTCGGAATGCTACATATTAAAAGGTAGAGAGAAGTAGATGGGAATTTTAACGTGCTATTGGTTAAAAGCCAAAGCAGTGCCGTCGATACGGTTTTAAATTATGACTGCATTTAGTCCTCCATAACGAAGATTGCATGGGCGAACGAATCTTAAGTAAAATCAGAAATAGGTAGTCAGAATAGTTCCATGACTCGGAACTTACCAAATATAAATCAAACTTGACCTCTACTTGCTCCACCAAGTAATCACCAGCATTGTTCGCCGCTGATTCTCCGGACTGCTCAAATCAGTTAACTATGTTACCGCACATTTCTCAATGTTTTCATATTAACGTACCTGTTATTTCCTACCGTGAAGACTCTGCCACTTTCAACGTGTCATACAATGTACATAACAGTGACCCTACCCATTTCCTTGTGATTGCCTTCGAGAGTAATTTCAGCCTCTTTTTTTCTTTATTGATGTAGCCAAGATATTGGATTAATCACAGTGAAAGTACAATACTCTCATTAACGAATGATTGTTTTACGCCACCGACTGGCAATCTGTGAGAATGAGCATCCGCATCCGTCGAACACTTATGGATAACGCCGAGAAATGTTTTCCGTAGTGGTAGATCGAAGATGTGCTAGAAGTATGATTTGTCCCCGTCAATCGTCCTGTACTTGTTTAAGTATACCAAAAATAGCCAATTACCTCAATCGTTGACTTCCCCCCCTGTAATCCAACCGAAGCGTCGTTGCACGCGCTTAAAAGTTTTTGCCAGATAGAAATACAGACGAATCATATGCTATCGTCTCGGAATGCATCACGAAAGCATCACCGATGTTATGGGTGCAACACTTTCAGTTACAAAGCTTGATCAAAGGTTGGATATGGTACTAAGTAGCTTCTCAACATACTATAGTGCGTCTATTAGTACGAGGAGCAACACGATGAAAATAGACCACACCCAAGAGCCAAGTATGTACATCTGACTCCCACTGTCAAAGAAAATCACCCCGTAAGACCCATGGGCGATAGAGTATGGTGGCATATTCTAGTACAACATTAAGTTCTAAAATACAGCTGAATTAGTCCTGAGCTCGCTCACTGTCTCGCTTTTTGTGGACTGTTCGGGGTCTTTGGAGACCTTAGCAGTGATACTTTCATTTCTGATTCCAATAGGCTGGCTCGGTCGGAAACATATACTGTCGCTCCGTCCTATACAGGAGATGATCGCGCAGCGTGATGTTTTAGCCTCTGTATCATTCCTACATCGCAATGATCATTTGACCGAGTTGCCCGGACATGTAAGCTGATAGTATGGGCATCGACTATCTTATCTTACTGCCTCGTGAAATAGGAGTACGCATAGGGACGCCGAGCGCTTGTAGCATAGTGCAATCAGAAGTTATCAGCCTAGAGAACCCATGACGTACCAGCCCTTGTTGCTGTAGCCTGTCAACTGTGCATCGCATTGCATATGTCCTCGGATATATGAAGGTTTTCCAAATAATCCAACCCACCCAACTACACCCTCGCGTGTTTTAGCACTGCTGAAGTCAGACTGTGGACGAATGTAGGTAATTATGTGATGATTTCCACTCCTGCTTTTCGTCACCGAACAATGGTTGACGGGGAAGATAGATGAACAGGTTGGCGGACATAAGTACCTATATATCAGATGCAAATCATGCAATCCTGTAATTCCATGAATCCATGATAAGCAGTGTAGACCACATGTTTAGGCTGTGTATCAGGCTTGGTAGCCGTAGAGGGCCCCATGCAGGGATTCAGTGTATTTTGGAAGATGCGCCCGTGTATACTGATGTGGTGAGGATTCATCAAACTGACCAGTAACCACATGGCCACCAAGAACCTTGAGGCTTGCGTTCAAACGCTGATTTAAGCGCCGACTGTATTTAACCTCGCGTTGACCCCGCGACCAAACCACCGCCTTTTAAGCTTCAAGTTTCAACTTGTCCTGGCCCGCTCCTAACTCATTACTACAGCTAGTCATCAAGCTAGTAAGAAGAATTGCGTGTGGTACCTTAGCGGCAATGACAAGTGGATGGACACATTGATGCACTGCTAGGACATGTACAAGAAGGCACTTCAGGTGCAATAATACAGTGACTGCAGTACCTTGGATCGTAGAAATTGATTTAATTATAAAGCTTCACATTATTATTTTACAGAAGTACAATACATAACATGGCTACAAATAAATTAAGTATAATGCCTTCATTCAGGCAAAGTGGGATTAATCAAGAGGTATACAAACACAATGAAAATAATTGCAGATCCGCCAGCTAGCCCAACTCCACCTATCCATGCGGCCCGCATTCCCGAGAGGTCTTCCATTCGAGGCAATATCACGTTGTACGCACCGGATCGAAGTCCAAACACGCTACTATTACAATAGCACCTGTCGAAGAAATTGGTGAACTGGAACATGCATGATATGACGATCCATATGGCATTAAGGATGGCGACAAATTTCCCCGCGCGACGAAGGTGAACAGCCAGCGATTTGGAAATATATCTAATAAATTTGATGCCGGTCTTCTCGTACAGTTTTGACGTCGCATAATGCGAGAGAAAACTTGAAGTTGCAAGAAGAACCCATGCAAGAGTTGATAACACTCCATAGGCGATGTACGAGCCAGAGCGGCATCCGAGACCTAATAGCATCCATCGGTAAGTCAATACTCATCGTTGCCAATCTTAAAGTACGAAGTACTCACCGCGGGTAGGAGTAAACCAAACAACAATAACTGCAGCGCCTGTTGTTCCCCATTGTAGCATCAACGCCAGTCCAGAAGCAATCAGTATGCGAGGAATGACGCTGGAACTCCATTTACTGGGAGCTCCATCCTCTTGCAAGGATGTACCAAAGCAATAGCTTTCAACCTCAAAAGAGTTGCCAATCCGATTTTGATCCTGGATAACTGAGCCCTTCGCAGCATTTACCCACATCGTATTGGCAGCTACGGGAATGTGCCGTTCGGCATTACGAGAAGCCGTTCTGAAGGCATCTAAGACCGTTTCAACTGCTTCTACCCATGGGAGGAAACGGGAGTAATTGTAAACGGGAGCAGTGTATTGCTCGTCCACTCGAACCACGTCCAGGTCGTTGGTGTCTTGAAGAAAAATGGCGCGACATTCGGAGATGCCTCTTGCAAGTATGGGGTCTCCATTGCTTTGAGCAATGTATCCCATCACGTGTACCTTATCAAAGGCTTTACGGACTTGGATGGAATCGCATTTAGGAGAGATTAACAGCCAACCTACAACGATGGGAAGAAGCCAGAGCCATAGCGATCCGACTCCTTGACCATTTGAGTCGATAGCTTCTGTGATATCTCCCGTGAAAGAATCAATGACGGTAAATATATAGGCAATGATCACCCAACCCATGTTAGATGCTGCGGAAATTGACCAGGAATACGAGTATTCAAGCCGTTCAACGAGCTCTTTCCACCAATCATCATTATGTGGAAGAACAATGAGAGAGGCAAGTAAATTCATGTCTTCAGTATTGACCCTGAGGGGAGCCTGCTGAAGGCTGCTAAGTATGCGTACTGCCCCCCGCACATTTGGATACCGATATCCAATGAAGCGATGGGCAACCCATCGTCCATTTAGAACCGTAAGAGCGAGTGAATAGGCTGCTAGTGTCGGTGACCCGACAGTTAACAACATTGCTTCTAAGTTGATCAGTTTGTCATTTGTGCCAAACGGTAATTGCGAAACAAGGGCAAGCCATGGGAGCAGCCAAGAGCTGAATTGTTGAGAGAATATGGACCAGTTGAATGGTTCTTGACCAGCACCACAGTGTTTAATGCAGTTATCGTAGCTAATCGCTGTCGCGTCCAACACGTTCGTTACCGGTTTCCCTGAACTGTCTAATCCGATGGATCCATAGGTGTCGTTCATGACGTCACTCATGCACTGGCTGAAGTTGACTGCTCGTGACTGGAGAGTAAGGGATACCAGGATAACGGTGAGGAAGGTTGATCGGTAGCCCCCCATTATTGTATCTGCATACGTGGCTTTAGAATTCATTAGGCCAGTTATATGGAGTGGTATATCACTTACTTTGTCTCAAGGGGCCGATCTGGAAGGTGAGCTAAACTAAATGATCTTGTATTAATGTTACAGCCCAGGGGGTGGGAGGAGAGGAATGAAGTCACGATAAATAGCTCATCGGCGCAGTGCATGTTACACTGTCAGAGTCACTTGAAGCCAGTGGAAAAGGCGGTGCTATGGGGTTGCTTCCTCGCTGAACAATTCTTTCTAAGTATAAATTCCCTTATCGGAATCTCGATAGCGGGACTCGGGAACAACGTCACAGGGACGTAGTGCAATGAAGGTGTCCGCAGTTGGGTGAAGTTCGTGTACGGTTCCTGAAGTTGAAGCTCCAATGTTTGGAAAGGAGCTATGAGCGCCCTGGACTATTTGTATCCTTCAAAGATTAGCCTACCAGGCAGAACGCAAACCTGTCGGCCAATCTCCGATACAGTCCACTGTACGAGATTCTGAGGTGCCATTATGGTTGCCGATGCAGATAGGAATGTCGTCTCGAAGTCCATTTCGACACAAAGGCTGTTGATTGTGTGACAGATTGGTGACAGATGTCCAAGTCGTAGTGATAGCAGGCGCTAGCTAGCTCCGAATTTTCAGTATCTGGGTGATGACCGGTCCCAAGCTTCATCATGATTTTTTTTAATAGCAGATTTATCACAGTTAATTTGGCTCAGTGTTGAAGCACAAAGGAGTATAAGCCTGAGTTGGTTTAGGTGTTGCCGGTGCTGAGTTGGTCTAGGTGTCGCGTTCTCACGCAAGTGCAGGTCAAGTGCAAGTTGAGTGCCACGCCTGTCAGGTCTGCCGCAGGCCCGCGGGCCGCATGACATTTGACTCAGCTCAAACTCAGCTATCCAAGAACATAGTCGCTGAGATTAATCTCGATCCAAAAACATCCGCGCGCGTCGGTCCTATATTGGGAACGGAATAGGTCACGTGAATTCGTGGATGGGGATTTGATGAACCTACCACGGAACATAGCTGCTACCGCTAAGCGCTAAGAAGCTCCACTACTCGCTTCACTGCTAATGCACATCGCTGACCGTCCCCTGGCCCTGCTATGTCTCTTTCCTCACCCACTTGTTATGCCCGGACAACGTCGACACATCTCGAGAGAGCTTAAGGAGGTTGTTGTTCGCATGGACAATGAGAGTGTTTCACGCTATGATATTCGTCGGTTCACAGGGGTTGCGAGGTCTACACAAAAGCGGATACTCTCACTATATCGAAGCACAGGTAATGTTTACTGCATTCCTGTCAAGTGTGTGGTAAGTCGTCTTTCATACTCGCTATTTGTGTAATTGATGTGTCATCTCAGTTTCTGGAAAGTTGTATTGAGTGGCAGAATTGGAGGAGATCTGCACTATTTCTGTGTCACTGACAACAATATCGTGTACTCTGAAACGACGCAGGTTTACTCAGAAACAGGTGAGCTGCGCGACAATCAACACCTATGAATAAGCTGATTTGTGTTTCTAGATAGAACAGCCAGCATTTGAGCGCAATGAAGACAGAAGAATAAACTTCAAGATTTGTATTGCAAGCAATTACGGGGCAAACCAACTGGTTTTTGTGAATGAAAGTCACCTAAGCTGTTTCTCTGCATGACGTTCATATGGCTGGGCTGCGCGTGGAGTGTGCTCGCATAGGTGTGATATTTTTATCTGCTGGAAGCGGTGTGTATTGTCATACTCTCATTATGTCTTTCTCTCATTTCTACTTAGCTACTCAATCCTTCCAGCCCTATCTCTTGGTGGGACCAGATGATGAAACTGTTGAAGATAAGGAAGTGACAGTGGATGGGATATGGAGGATCAGGATGCCTTCCTGGGGGACCTGGATCGTGCTGATATGAGTACTGGCACATAGTTAAACAATGTGTAAAGTGTACGACTCACCAGGTACATACCCACTTTATACACACCTGGTGGTGACACTCAGTAAATTACGCTGCTTGTCGTCTCCAACATTAAGGGACAATCCCAGTTTACAGTATAATGCTTGGAGGCAGCGTTAATTGAAAACTGGTGCCTAGAGTCCTGGTGAGCGTCATACCACAGTGTCATATTCTTGTTTAGGAATAGCCTGTTGGATCCTACCAGTAGCCTGGCTCAGATCATGCTGCCGACGAAACTCAGATGTATACTAAAAAGTCAAGGGGCTACAATGATAAGCAAAGCACTGTAAACTTCGAAATTTTGATATCATTGTCAAGCCAGGAAATGTACTCTAGTTCATTATCGTGTACTTTTTACTGTTCATTTATTACTTGAGATTGACTAGGAAAGCAAATAGAAGGCTTATTCAGGCAAAGTAGGATTGATCAAGAGATTTATGAAAATTATGAAAATTGCCGTGGTCCCCCCTGCTAATCCTACTCCACCGCTCCATGCAAACCGCATACTGGAGAGGTCGTCTTTCACCAGTATTATGACATTGTACGCACCGCTTCCCAGTCCCAACACGCTACTGTTGCAATAGCATGTGTCGTAAAAATTTGTGAATTGGAACATACATGATACAACGATCCATATGGCATTAGTAGATGCTGTGAATTTCCCTACACGGCATAGTAAAATTGCAAGCGTCCTTGCGACAGATACTTGAGAGATTCTTCTCTGCTTGCCATTAACTGACTCGAATGACACAGCATAATGCAAAAGGATGCTTGAGACCATGAGAAGAAACCAGGCAACAGTGGATAATATCCCATATGCCAAATATGAGCTCGAGCGACATCCCAACCCTATTGGGAATATGCATGAGTGCATAATTTACAAATGCATTGACCTCAGTGAGATACTCACCGCGGGTAGGAGTAAACCAGGCAACAACAATTGCAGCACCCGTAGTTCCCCATTGTAACATCAGTGCTAGCCCAGATGCTATAAGCATCCGAGGAGAGGCGTAGGAGAGCCCCCACCATTTACGAGGAGCATCCAGGGGGCCGCCTTCCGAGCAATTCGCGAAAGTAGCAGGGGAGGCGTTATGCACTGTGACACCTCTCGGATATGTCCGCTAATTGATAGCCGGTTTATCACATGACGTTGTGAATGGTGTCAGGGTGCCATCGCGTTGATTGTGTATCAATTGATTCTGATATGAATGCGCTCCTTGCACGCTGCCAACACATTGTAGCAGCATTTTAGTAGTTATACATTTATAATACTTAAGTCACACTCGACAGCCAGTAGATATAGTTAGAATTATATTCAATTGATGAGGGACAACTTTGGTTCTTGAATTGAAATAAAGTGGATGAAACATGTGGGGGTTAACATGTTCTTGCTAGATTTAGAGGGAGAGAAGACAGAGGACTTGCAATTGAGGTGTGTTCTGCTCACTAGGGTATGTGGAATTAATATCCAACATATACATATATTAGATTGATGTTGAGCCATGTGGATTCTGTGATGAAGAGGGGAAGTAGCTAACAAGTTTAATCAATAAAAAGAAAGGAGGATTGGCTATAGTATCTACTTGTCAGTATCAACATTCAGAAATGAAGTACAAAGCTGCCTCTACATTCAAGCCTTCAGCAAATCCATATACAAATGTTCCAATTCATTGTATATTATGCCCACCATCTACCTCTGGCATTCCAGAAACCATTTAGAAGTACAATACAGTTAATCATCTTATTCATCATTCAAAAGAAGACCCCTTACAACCAGGGAAGCATGTGAATGCAGAAATCCCTGGGCAAATGATGGTGGTGTTACGATTGTCGATATTCCAAAGAATATAATCGTACAAGTCAAAAGTCACGTGACTTAACTGATCCGAAGAACAAGTTAAATCAGTTTCGAAGTGGTTTTTGTTACAAGACAAGAAACTTAAGTTGAAAGCTTAAGTGTTCGAAGTCGAGTAAGAATCAAGTAGTATTCTTTAAGCTGAAGCTTGAGCTCTACAGCCCAAGTTCCTACTGTTTAAATACAAACTAGTTCGTACTAATAATAGATAAAGTATGAGTCAGAGAAAGTATGTAAAAGACTGTGCATTAATAAGGCACAGTAAAGAAGTGTGAAAATAAAATAAATATAGTACAATGACTCGAAGGAAGTCATAAAGAAGTAAAAGTATGAGAAAAGTAAGTAAAATAAGTAATGGCTTATGTATAGCCATTATGAGTCAAAAGTATAAATAAAGCTGTGTAAAAGTAAAGATGTCACCTCAGGCAGGAGACTTCCCGCTTACTAAGAGCCCTTAAGGCCATTTCTTTTAAAGCTTTTTTTACCCCTGAAGGCCCCCCCGCAGGAACTTCCATTGCCTGGCAGTTTCCTCTGACTCATTCCCGCCAAGGTGAGAACCAAGTGAGAACTACCAAGTACTCGCTCAATGGGACACAGTAACTTCCACCATGACACACTGGAAACTTCCCAGTCCCTTTTGTTCCACTGGTAGCTTCTCACATTCATAATAATTTCAACATAGCTTATTTTGTACCTTCTAATTAGCGTGCAATAATGAATGGTTCAGCTTACATTTTATTATTTGTTCATCATTTATTGCTGCTGGGACTGCTTTTTCCAGCCTTTGACTAAGCTATGTTTTCTGCAGACAGCAAGCTGAAAAGACGCTTTGGTAACCCATGCTCGCCAAAGAAGCATTATAACTATCCAAAGTCGATAACACAGTTCAACCCCTATGATCTACCTTCTAAACGACGTCGCATAGAACAGGACTTGGCACAGCTGATGACACCGCAGCAGGCTCACAGTCTTGGAATGGCATGTCAAGAGCCTGAGCAACTGATTAATCCAGAAAACATATCAGAAAATGAAAATGAACCGCTGCCTTTTGCTGATGACTTTCATGAATACACGACACAAATGTTGCAGGACTCACTGGATGTCTCTCCTGCTAATGACCACGTACCTGGGAACAAGACAGCCGAGAAGTTATATAAACAATGGTCATATGTGCTCCCACAGCTTGTGGACCCTCTGTTGCAATATATTTCATCGACAACTGGCCAGATCCTTAGTCCAACAACTTCAATCAGATCCCACTGCTCAAAGACAGGCGCTTGCAGCAAAAAGAGTTCCAATATAACATGTCTCTTTTTTGACTGTAAGTCTAGATATCTATAATAGTATTATTAATCTCTAATGAGAGCTCTCTACTCTGCGGCAGATTTTCGAACATTTGATGTTGTTGCCTGTGAATGCCAAAGTACATTACAGGTGTTAGTGTCGCATGGACTCTTTCCCACTGCTCCTAGTAATCCACGCATGGCTATCTCGATTGGCCTCCTGGATCTCTACCAGGCTTTGTTCGAGAAATCTTGTGAAGCTGTGAATGCACTGTCATCTGCATTGTCTAATTTTTATCGTAAGCGTGGCTTTGCAACTTTAAATGATAAGGTATACATTTCATCCCTAATATATGCAGATTTATTTACTCCTATTACTAGGGTAATCCAATGAAAGATCCTTTTCGTCGTAGTATAGGCTATGCGGTGCAGCGATACTCTACACTACAGGTTCTGATAGAAGACCTTTTGGAGTCGGCGATCATTCAAGCAGATAACATAAATTTTAGCAATACTGATCAATCTCCAAGCGAGAGTACTGCCCAAGCTAACAGTATCGATTCAGATACTTTGATTCAACAAGATGGAACACAAGCTGATTGCACACTGTACACCAAGCATGAGGTATAGTTAGAACTCGATTTCACCATTAGACATGATCTCACATACTGTCGTGCCACCTTAGGTCAGAGCTCTCAATGAATGTGCACGTGTGCTTCAGCAACGATGCCCTGCTTGCTTTGCACTAACTACATTTGGGCGGCCAGTGGAAAGGTACTACTGGCATCTAACTATTCAATATATTCTATTGATCTAATAGCTGTTGAAACAGTGGCAGCGATATTATTGTATGTGTTGATGGAAACTTTAATCAGCGACATCTCAAATCCGCAGGGGATTCTCCACCATTTTATGAACCCAAATATTTCATATCCAAAACCAAGGTAGATGAAGTTGGTCATCGTATTGAAAAGTTAAGAAAGGCTCCACCCAAGCGACAGAAGAATGTTATTGTGCCTGATGAGGCTGTTGATGAGTGTGAAAGTGCACATACTGCGGGGAATGGAAATAATATAAAGACTAACAAAGATCGCTTCGACGATACAGGATTGATGGCGCTAGTATGCCGTCATGATATTCCACTGTTTCTTGCAAATATTGATACTGCGGGGGAGCAACAAAAATATGCAGTTGCTCTTATTGAGCATCTATTTGGCCTGCTACCGTCAAATACAACAGTTGTTGTTCTTTATGATGTTGGTTGTGTGTTGGATAGAAGTTTGCATCTGGTATGTAACATATCACTATATTTATGTGTTTTGTCATATCGTACTCATTCCTTTTATTTTGAAGTACCCCATTCTTTCATCAAATATATTAAACCGTCTGTCATTTGGAACAAGCGCTATGCATGCTTATGTTCATCAATGGGCATGCCAGTTGGTGTATAATCCTCGTATTCAAGAAGGACTGGGACTAAGTGATGGTGAGGGTGTGGAACGTTTATGGCGGCGCTTAATGCGCCTTATTGCTGTAACTCGTACTTCTGCTGTAAGTTGACATTTTTTTTATTGAAGTCAATTACTTATCCAGGGCTATTGTTTATTGTAGCGAGCTAGGCGTATATGGCTAATTGATCGGCAGCTGAGTGCAGTTGGTAGTGAGCTCAGGGATGATCTGGGTTCCTGGATAAAGCGACGACTGAACAAGGGTATCCCTGCTCATACTAGCCAGAGCTCAGAGAAAATAAAAGCAAGTGGAATTTCTATGTCAGAGCTTCGTGAACAATGGACGTTGCAGAAATCTGCACAACTTTCATTGCGTGCTCGTAAGTTACCATTTATTTTAAGCTTTGGTTTAATGCTGTGCTGAACTTTTCTTCACAGATGCACCAGCTCGACTCAAAAAAGAATTGGATGCGGTGCTGAATCTTCAGGGTGAACTGGATGCTGTTGACAAGACTATTCAAGCAACACGAACTATGCTATCCCGAACACAGTCTGAGACATCACTGGATATATTACCCACTCTTCAAGCCACCCAAGAGCAATTGAAAGAAAAGGTCGAAGAATTATATGCTTCACTAAATGTGCATGATTCTTTCCCAGAGCTTCATGGTGTTGATCTCAACTTTATTCGAACACTGTTAATGGCAAGAGATCTCAAAATTAATATTCGTAAAAGAGCCATAGGAAGCTTTTTTGAATGGGATCGACTAGACCAGGCAGCAGGGGGGAAAGACATGCCTCTAGGTTTGTGGTGTTCACCTTCTTCATTTTTGCAGCACTTTTGTTCATAGTCGTATCTCATTTTTGCTTAGGTACCAAACTTCATCAGGACACACGCAAAGCTATCGCCAAGCGCAAGCCTGCCTTGATGACTGCAATACGGAAATTTAACAAATACTGTGACAAGCTTTCTGAGCTGCACAAGACAGAATGGAATATTCCTCTTCCGGAACCGCTGCCTACACAGCTTTCTGTGCTTCGTGATGCATCTAGTCTTATGGAAGATGTATGGGTAACACGGATGGAGGGTGCTGTTCCAAAATGGCTCAATGATGTTAATGTGCGGGAAGGGATCCGCGGAATGTTAAAAACTGATCGTTGTCTTGAAGAACGTCGCAGGTTAGGAATTGAAGCTGACAACCTTTGTCGATGGTTCGGCAGAGAGCTTGCTGCACTTGAAGTTGCAGCAGCTATGACATCTAGTGAGTTTGTTCTAATTGATAAATTTCAACATTTAATTCTATATGTAGATTTCAAGATTAAGATGCTACTTGATCAACGTTTGAAGCAGATCTTACAGCTAAAGCCAAGCTGGGCAAACGCATTGGCTTCTGAGATTCGCTTTGACAGCCATATTGACTTCGCCCGCAAATGTGGAGACTCATTCCGAGATAATGATCTTGGTAATGCTTCAGTTCAAGTCTTGACATGGTTGCCAATTAGGACACTCGATTCCAGAGTCTCTAACATTGAAGCAGCTGATATTGACTTTATTCATGAAGTCAACAGCTTGTTTCCTCACATCGACGAAGTATTTGATCCTGACTCTGGCGATAATCCAGCCTTAATGGAGAGCTTAGATGATGAAGAAATACTTATAGAAGATTTAATTTCTAATGATGACGATGATGATGATTGTCAGGATGACTACAATGTACAAGAAATTAAACGACCCATTCACTTGATTGATGACTCTATCAAGCTTATTTGGGAAATTCCGGTGAGTTTTTTAGTACCAATGTAGGTGCATACTCATAATTCCTGGTGGTTCTAGATGGAATCAAAAGTAGACACCGGCTTTATAGATGATCTGCAGGAAGCTCTTGAATCCATTATCGAACCTTTCCTCGATAACCACAAAACCAGAGTCTTTACGCATCACGACCAGCACTGCAAGACATTTTTTGAAGAACGAGAGCTGGATATTATGAATTCACCATTTACATGGCTAAACGATGGCTGCATAAATGGTATTGCAGCACTGCTTCAAAAGATATTTATTCACTCACACAATGCATCCCATTGTGCAATTTTTAATACCTTCATTCTTCAGCCCGCCCGCAGCCACGCCTCTGATGAGTTCATTTGGCGGCAGGTTAAATTCTCTGAATATTGGTCCAAGGATATATGGATTTTACCAATTCATCGCAATACACCCTCTCAGCACTGGGTACTCTGTACAATTCTACCACATCAACGTAGACTCCTTCTCTTTGATAGCTTCTCTCAGCGCGAGCCTTGGATTAGCCAAATCAAGGTAAAGCATTCCAATAGGCTATAGATGGATACCAGGTGGCTAAAATCTCACTGTCATCTTAATTCTAAACTGCGCTTCTAGGATATCATGCACTTAGTGTCTCGATTAAAATATATATCCTCGAAGAATGGCTATAATCTTTCCATTGAAATGAAAGATTGGACAGCCTATCCTAATTCCGTATGTAATCCCGGGGTCAATATCACATGTGTTATATTTCTGATTATTGAATAACAGATGGAAACTAAGCAGACAAATGGTTATGACTGTGGAATATGGGTGTTAATAGTTTTGGGCGCAGTTCTGCGTGGATATACTGCCACAGGCTTAGCTGAGAAGGAAACTCATTTAGTTCGGAGACTCTTATACACCTTTCTCCTTCACCTTCCATTATACGCACATGACAGTAGAAGACCAGATTAATACTTTCCTTTGGGTACATATGATTTGTGCTGCGTTCATGTTGCAGTACGAGCCTGGTTGGTGCGATTCTGGCTACGCGTTTACACCTTCTACTTTCGAGATGTAATCATAGTACCAATTGATTTCAAGAACTGCACTCTAGTTTAAGTTGGTGCCTTTTCGTAGGCAAAACTCATTTTGTGGATGTTCTTTGTGGTTAAGAAAGAGTGTGCCATGACCAAACCAAGACTTGGCCCTTGGGCTATATAAACTCTACACAAACACATACTATTACCTACCCAGCATATATAAGGGAGAGAAAGGGTGTGGGGAGTGGGTAGATCTCTGCGTCTGGTATTGAATGCAACAGAGACAGGAGGTGACAAGGGGGAAGGAGACAGACAGCACAGAGAACAGGCGTGGTGGAAGGCAAGGGGCGGCGCGTGAAGGGAGCATAGCAGAGTCAAGACGATAATGTGTTAATAGGCAATAGCACAGGTCATAGGTACAGGTAGATATGGGTATGGTGTGAAGGAATTAGCTTGTAGACGCATGGCAGGCGTCACACTTGACCTAAAAGTAATAACTACAATAATCCTAGACCAAATTAGTTGGCAAGTTGAGACCGCAACAAGAGCTTAGCTGATTGGATTCAGGGTTGATATTGACACTTCCTAATGACTTTGTAGCTCAGAAGACTCAGATAGCGCACGCACAGGTTAGCCAGAAAGGAAGGTAAGATTCTTCTTGAGTCCCAACTCAAGGTATATACATGAGCAGCAATCAAGGTAGGATAACGCACACACTCTCTCGCATCACCAGTGCCCAGAAAAACATAGCATAAGCAAAAGAATATGAAATAGAAAGTACTGTTGCAAGGGCAAACGAGAACAACAGACAAAGAGAGAGTAATTATGTTGACATACGAAAGAGATCATGCTCGAATAGCAAGGAACCCACTATCCCTGATACCCTTCAAGCTCCTGGACAATGACCGAACAGAATTTAAAATACCCAGTGCATCACATGATGAGGGTAAACAATCTCAGTAGTCGAAACACCAGACTTGAGGACCAAACTCGTAGCTTGAGGAGAAAAGAGGGGTGTATAACCCTAAGCCGTAGCATCTTGAGCTGTGGCAGCCTCTGCATCCGCAAGGATCCGGAACATCCTTTGAAATATAGAATAAGCTTCCTCAAGCACACCCATCTCATAGGTGAGGCGGAGGCTATCCACAGCCTGAGATCCCCTCAATCTCATCTCGTTTGATATTGCAATGGCTTCCCTGACAATTGTAATTTCATAGTTCAACAGCGAAACATCAATGCCCATGAAAGTGGCCATCATCTCTTCTGTAGCCCAGCATTCCATGTCGCACTAAACAAAAGCTGAATGTTAGTGCTAACATCCTATGTTTATAGATAATAAAAATGTTTACATTGGAAGGGTCAGGGCAGTCATCGGCATGGTCATTGGCAGGGGGCATATTGGACAATCTGGAGAATGCTGTGAACCTTTAATCTCATTACTATATAGGAGACGGCATCCGCACTGGCATCCGCAGGACCATAGCTTGGGAAACTTGTTGATTAAAGCATCAACTTCTCCCCACTTCCGTGTCATGTAACGATTGCAGTAAGCTGCAACTTTTATGTCAAATTCGAATGTTAAGTTAAATAATAGACGCCCACCCTCATTCTTCTAAGCAAAACTTAAATCACCGAGATCTCTTCCCAGACTCGTAATTGCCCTCTTTTCTCTCTTGCAGCTTTCGCGCGGCGGTCCCTGATCTTCGGGATTTGAGAGACATCTGTTATTCGCTTCGATGAAGGCGGTGAATGTACACTTGGCTGCACCTTGCCTGGTTGTTGGCATCTTCGTGTAGGCGGAGGAGGTAAAGAGAAGGGAAGAGTGGTTGGCGGACAATTGGTATTATGGTCAGCGTGAAGAATTTTCCTGTGTGTGTGTGAGCGGGGCGCAGTATGCTCCTAGTTTGGCTGGGAACTCTGCGTGGTGTTAGTACACTGTATAAGATAATAAGATGTACCCAGTACGGACTAGCACGCTACCTTTGACTTCCGTCTCGCTGCCTTCTTCCTCCCCTGAGCTTTTATCTTCGAGCTCTTGGTCAATCTTGACATCCGGTGTTGAGATTGGCATAGGTCCCACAGGGAGCAGTTTAATGGTGCATGAACGTATCGAGCATCTTCCAGAAGTGTGCCAAGACGGATTTGTCGACGTGCCGGCTGTGTTGGTCAATCTGCAAGTAAGAGATTAGCGAGTAAACAAGAGAGAAAGGAGGGTAGTGGGTACTGAAAGGGAAAGGAGGGGGAAGAGGGTGTGAGTAGCTATAATGCTGTTGAAGGACGTCGTATAGAACAGTCCTTATTCCTAGGTCACCCACCCCCACCAACGTGCAAATCAAAAATGTACCTTAAGCTCAGTGACATTCCAATCCTAAATCTTCGGATTTGGGGGGTTGTTTGTCTGTAACTATTAACATAAGATAACGACAAAGAACATGCATACCTAGCATCGATAGCAGCACCAGAGACCTAGGATACCAAGGCGATGATGCCGTCAATCCATGGTGTGAAGTACACCTTAAAAGTGTGGAACTGTAGACCAATTCATTAGCAAGCATAGGGAATGGATAGCGTGCACTGACTCACAATAGGGATGCTGCCCTTTGCCTAACACACCTGCAGGGACTTGGTATCTGACCGAGTATGTGTAGTTCTTCGTCATCTTGTAGGATTACACCTTGGGAGCTTAATCAGTTGATCAACCTTCTCCAGTATCTCCTCAAACCCCCTACCGAACCACTCCCGCTTGCCTCATCACCAACATTGTCCACCGGCATCGCCGACGTTCACTTGGAGGGTCGTGATTTCTTGTCAGGGGCAGAGAAGGATAGACTTTGGAGGGCGAAGGATGAGTTTGAGGGTATGCATGGCAGAGTCAAAGGAGTGACTAGTGAAGTTTGAAATTTGAATTTGAAGCTTGAGCTTGAAGAGGTGAATACTGCGCTGTGCGCACATAGCAATTACGATTAAACCCACAGGTAACCGGTAACGGTAAACCCGCTACCCGCCATACCCGACATCCGTGGTAGCGGTCGATTCACCCTGCACTGGAGCACTTTTGTATCGACCATTTATAAGGACAATCAACTCACTGCCTGCTTCTTTCTACTCTCACTCTTTCTTCATCTCCAATCCCTCTGTTTTTTATTCTCTTTTATTTTGAATAATGTGGAACAATAACGACCACAACAACAACGCCTACGGATCACCTCCCCCAGCGTAGGCATCCAATCCGACGATCTGCGTTCTTCTCACTGACCACGCATCGCATCTGCAGCTTTCCCAGCGCACCTGGCTTCCCATCTCCATAAGACTACTACTCTATGTATTCGTCCGGTCCGATTTAAATTCTAGATCAGTGGAGGACCACCTCCTTTCCCGCAAGCAAGGGAGCGGTCCCGGCGGCGGTTACAGTCCTGGCTACCAGCCTTCCTACGCACCCCCTCCCGGTCCGCCTGACGGTTATGTTCCACCGTCTGGACCTCCTCCGTCCGGGTATGTAGCATCCAAATCTCTCTCGAAGTGCATTGACTGTCGGAACCGCAGTTAAGGGACCCGTGGGTGAACCGCGCACTTCCCGACCATCCTCCCTCTTGCTCTCAGTCTCCAGCACTCTCCTTGACCATGCGAGCACACAGCTTGTGCACCTCATTCCGGGCCTCCGGCATGCCGTTCAGTGTGGGAGCCGATTATGCCTTGAGTGAGGATGCCGGCTATGGATGTAACCAGTAACCCTTTTTGCGGTGCTGGCTGCAAGTCCGTGGTTAGATACTACAGTTTAAGCCCTCTTTTTTTTTTCTTTTCATTTTTTTCATTCATACTGACGTGCACTGGCATCAGGTGAAGGGAGATTTAGATCCTTGATCTCCTTCTCGACTGCATCCTCCAGCTAGCTCCACCCCATCCTCGCCAACGTCCACCACCATTATTCCCACAGGCCCAGCCCACTATAATGTCCCTCGCTACAGTCGCAGCGCCCCTAACCTCACCATCCCTCACTCTCAACTCGCCCCCAAATCCACATGGCTCGTGGATGCGATATTGACACTACGCCACCCCCCGTCCGTCCCTCCCCTGCGTCACGATGAGAGGACCCTCGCCCCCCAGTTCTAATCCCACACCTCAACGACCCAGTGTCGTCTACTCCACGTCGACAGCACAGCCTCTCCTCCCTCTCTCCCTTCACGTCTCATTCTTAAAACCACCACAGCTGCCGTCTCGTCCCCACAAGCGCGAGCACGAGCTCCGTCCCTTACCTCAACGTCCCCAACCTCAGCGTTCCTCTCCTCAAGTTCCAGCAGGTCGTCTAGTAAATTGTCGCCTTGTTGCCTTGCCCCCAAACACCAACACCACCACGCCATCTCGCACTACCTTGCCTTCTACGACCACGGCGTCGCCTTCCCCCACACTATGTCGGCCATCAAGCCCCCGTAACTCTTTCTATACCAGATGCCGAAAATTATATCAAATGATAATGGGTTGTAGCGGTATCTAATCTATAAACTAAACTAGCATTCCATTTTTTGATAATTCCTAATTCCAAAATTGAAGTAATTTTTAGAAATGTGATGGGCCTGCTTTTTAACTCTATTGGCGTCTTTAAAGTATTTAGCATTACCTTGCATATTATGTTCAGTAAACCGAAAGATAGCAGCTGCTGCAAATTGAGTAAATGAAAATCTCTTTTCATTTTCTGAAATTGGGAGATTGCTGTGCGTGATAACTGCAGACGGAATCAAAATAGTGTATCCAGGAGGAAATTCAATGGCAAGCCTAAATTCATGAAGTACCAAATGCCCCCCAGCAGCCCAATCAAAACTTCCCAATGCTGTGATTGCGCACCAACCAAAAGATAGGTTCTTGATATCACGGTGGCAGCAGCAAATAGTCCTGGGGCCAAAGTTGACAGTTAAAGCTGGGTAGTAGCTTTTTGAAAATGGACGGCAAAGCTGGAGCTCAGGCTTATGCTTCTCCTGGTGCTCCTGTAGTGAAGAAACATGCCGCTGAGTGTAGCTGCACGTTAATGAATTCCACTTTTCATAGGAATCTAGAAGGCGACGTTAATCATCTCTCAACAAGCTCATTGCGGAACCTATCACTCACTCCACTGATGCTCAGCTAGCCTCTGAAACTCGGGGTCTTCTGTTATTTTTAGCATGACACGTTTAGTCTCCTTGTCCGAAGCGAAGTTAAGCGGCTCTGTTCTTCCCTGCCCATGAGAGATTCCAGTGGTTCTATAGGTGAAGTCTCCGCGAGCAAGATGCTGATGCTTGCCTTGTTTGTTTGGAAGCTCCTTCTGCCAATTCTCCAACCTCTGAGCCATTAGCTCAGAAGGACTGAATTCAGAGCTGCCAGTAGGTGGTACAACAACACCAACAATGCGACGCTTGGAATCAACAATAGGGCAGTCGCGCCTAGTCGAGAAGGGGTAAAACAGGGGCAAGAGCCAAAGCTGCGTTACAATTGAAAACGCGCACCTCAAAGGATCAGGCTTTACAATTTTATAACCCATTAGGTTTACAGCATCCAAAGTAACAGGTAGGTTATCTAAATCAGACTGTTGAGGGCGTCGCGCTTCATACCCAGGTATGGTAACGCTTGAGCTGGTGCTCTCAATGTCATACTTGATGCGAATGGGGCTTGTAGAGAGCTGAGCTTTCAGATGCAAAGGCGGCTTTTGATGATAGGAAGGCTAAGATATCTTAAATAAAAACCAGTATACAAAGAATATGTAGCTACATTACCATTATACTACTTCAATGAATTACAGGACCAATTGGAAAAGATTTGGCAATGATAGATAATCTTCGGGACTTGAAAGGTCATATGAGCGCAGCGTCGACCCTTGCCTGCTCCGTCTCCCGCTTCGTTCTCTCATTAACGCCCTCTTCAGCTCATCGACTGTGAACTCACTCGCCAATCTCACGTTTTTCAATTTGTTTCATCACCGCGACCGGGGCACTTGCGTTCGCTTTCGGATTTGCAAGCTCGTACGCTCAATGGAGGGTGAACGTGCTCGATTCCAACCCGGAAGTGTTCGCGCGCCTCTTTCGCTCTCTAGGTGTCCAGTCTCTCTCTTTCACGGATGTGCACTCCGTTGACGATCCAGATCTCGTCTCTCTTATACCAAGGTCCGTTTATGCATTGATATTCATCTTTCCCGATGTAACGAAAGAGTGGCAGGAGTACATGTCGAAGCGGGAAAACGCCAGAGATGAGTACACCGGTAGTGGGGATGGTGAGGATGTTTTTTGGTTCAATCAGACCATTCGAAATGCATGTGCTCGAGAACACATTTGTATGTCGATTGTCCGTTCTTTTCCATACTTACCAATCGCTTATCATAGAACCAAATGCACCCGTTGCAACCCTTATAACTAAGGCCGTCTCCCTCCCTCCCGCACAACATGCGAAAGCCCTCGAAGAGGACGCTTCAATCGAAAAAGCACATCATGAGGCAGCTATCCAAGGCTCTTCAGCCGTCCCTGAGGCAGATGCAAAAGTGAACTACCGGTACATCGCATATGTCAAGTCTAAGAATGGACATTTGTACGAGATGGATGGAGCCTCGAAGGGGCCTATTGATTTAGGAATTATCGGAGAGGACAAGAGGGGTGCGTTGGATGCTGCCAGGGGTGGATAGATGAGACCGGGGGAGGTTATTGGGGTATGGGCCTTTGAAACCGACGTACGACTTACTTCCCCCCCTCGCCGTATCCCCAAACTCGAACTCCTCCAACCCGGCACCTTCGAAAGCCCCCTTTATTTCATCTTCCTCAAACCCACCTTGGTGCGCAACGATCCCATGTCCATGGGGAGCACTTCGTCCAGATTTCCTACTTGACCCTTCTCCCTGCGCTCCTCTGTGCTACTAGCGTGCACAGCGCTCATCCAATCTCCAGCGTGAAGAAGGAATATAACATCCCTACTGTCCCTAACAAGTTCATTGTTGAAGTTGATAGCTTGTCTGATATTCAGAAACGTTCTTTTGCTCGCGTAAGTGGAATGTCTGCATCTATTTCAATGCATACTCTCAACTACGAACAGCCACACGAGTACCTCTACCATTCACTCAAGGAACCAATCTAACCGGGTTGATTTATAGGACGCCGAAACGCTCTTGAACACACCAGGTGTCAAAGCGATCAGACCAGCTTGGGAACCAGATACTCACAACAATTCGAACCTCTAGGAATCGATTATACGCATCCCGCTCTTGGTGGTGGATTTGGTCCTGGTCATAAGGTTGTCAGAGAGTACGACTTCGTCGGAGATGCATATACTGGTGCGTTTTTTTTTCATCGCGATGGCAGTACGTCTCATCGAGGCACGTACCTGACGTCAGGATTCAAGGCTCCCGTTCCTGATTCCGATCCTTTGGACCAATGTGAAGGTGTGGCTAGACAGCGCACAAGAATGCTGTAATCCATCGCGAGCTCATATCTTCTATAATAACGGCAATGGTTTTGCTGGCATTTCTGTTGGTACTTTTGAAGCTGCCTTGATTCAATCCTTCGACGGAGAATTCGTACGTTCTTAGCATTAAACTGCTCTCAGCTCGTCTCGCAATTCGCTGCTGGCAAGAACAACGCCATGCCATCCAGCCAGCCCTTTGCTCCTCCCTCCCTGCGTCACAATGCTGACGACACCCACCCCATTGGCAATAACGATGTAGATGCTTCGCCGTCCTGCCTCCTCCCTCCACTGTAATGCGACAACGATCTTTACAACATCGTATTACGTAATCAGTTTCATAGGAAGCCGTCAAGTCACGAGGAATAAAAAACTTGCAAACGAAATCCCTCGTGACCTAGATTTCGAAATCGCACTGGCCAAGTCACGAGGAATAAAAAACCTGCAAATGAGATCCCTCGTGACCTACAATATCATACTCGCTCATTTTCGACGTCGGCTTTCGTACGTCCCTCCCCCCTTCCCATTTATTCATACTAATAAAAATGTATACAGTGCTCGTATTTTGAATGCTGTAACCTCCAACTACCCGACTTTCATGCGTTCGTAGATCACTGCGAGGAAGAGCATATTTCTCGCAGTCGGCCTCTTTATGGCTCGGCTTCCGTAGGGAGCGTGAAGAGGCTGATGAAAGTGGTTTGTCCGACGACGCCGAGTTGAGTACTTCCCGTGCTTCGTCGGTGTGTTCGGCGTCCGGGCCTACGACGCCCACTTCGCCTACCTCTCCGTCTCTTACACCGACTACACCAGGCACACCAACTACGCCATTCAACTACCCACTCTTCCCCGCACAAGAAAAACAACTGGCATATACACTTTTCAATCCAGCTATTTCGGTAGACTTGGACGTTGTATATCCGGAGCTGGCTAATGACGCGCCTACGTTTTTCTGTTATGGGTATGAGTATTATACAAGGAGTGTGAGGGGAGTCCGGTTTCGGTTTCGAGTGCAAGTGGGAGTGAGGGGGAGGGGGAGGAGAGTATGATGGCGGGGTGGGGGAGTGTGGATCCCGGTGCGGGTACGGAGGCATTGCCTATGGCATCGATGAACCCATCCCCATCCCCATCCCCATCCCCTCCATATACAATCAAGAAGCATAAACATCATCACAAAGAAAAATCCAACAAATCTAAATCCAAATTGTTCAAGTTCCATCATTCGCATCACCATTCAAATTTGCGTCATGGCGTGAAGAGGGCGGAAGGTCTTTCGGCGCTTGATACGCCTCGGGTGTTGGTTGGTTTGCAAGGAGGGAAAGGGAAGGGGGGAGGGAAGATAGGGAATGGGAATGGGAAGAGTGGGAAAGGGAAGAGGGAGAGAGCTTTTCGATGTCCTGTATATTCTTTTCTTTAGTATTGGGCATCGTGTGCTCATTACTTTCTCTTTCTTTTTGGTGTAGAATACAGGGTGTGCAAAGGTCCATTCTCTCCTCTCTCTACTCTACAGAAACTAATACTACGATAGATGTATTTGAATCCTAACGGACTCAGATATCACCTTGAAAAAGAGACGTGTAAGATTGAAGGCAGGGAGGATATGGAGGAATCAGGACCAGGGTTGCCGTTTCCTTTCCCCCCTCCCACCTCCCCTGCCTTCCCCCCTCCGCAGCACCAGCACCAGCAGCAGAAGAGTGGTCCCACGTATACTCACAGTCACAGTCAGACTCAGACTCGAAATTCTCATGTCGTTGGATCCGGAGGTTATACAAATAACTATTTTGGATCTGACGACGTGGATATGGATATGGATGTGGAGGTAGTAGAAGTGGGGTTTGATAGACTTGCTGTGTCTCCCCCTTCTTCGTATGTGAATGGGACGATGAGCCAGGCGGTGTTCAAGTACAACGTTCGCGTTCAATGCAATGCTCAATGCTCGCGTTCGTTGCGGCTCTCCTTTCCTCCCACACGATTGTCGCTGCTGTAAGTTTAAAGCTGCGATAGTTGCTTGCTGGCATTCTTACATAGATTTAGGACGTCGTTGATGCGACCATCCCCGGAACTCCCTTCAACTCCACCGTCGGTTGTTAGTTCTTGTTCCGTTTCTAAGATCCTCGCTGTGCTTGGCCAGGGCATATTTTTGCGTCTACGCTGTGGTTCAAGATCCTCTCAAGGCTATATCTCCGCTGAGCGCATTTCACGCAATGGATACACCCACTGGCAACATCACCGACATCTTTCGTTTTAACTATTCACAGATGTTCGCCTTGGCTCCTTACCTCTTACCCAAACCCTCCGCTCCGAAGTCCCAGATTACTGGCTTGAAGCATACTCTCAGTACTCGCCTCGGGTTGCATTCCATCTCTGGCACGGTCTCGCTCCCAACACTCGAAAAATGTACTGTGCTGGTCAAAAGTCCTTTATCTCCTTCATCCGCTTACGCCCTTCCCTCCACAGTCAGCCCAGGCAGTTCCTCCCTGCCTCACTTGGCGACTGCGCATTACAGCGTAAAACAATTAAAGCCTACCCCAGCAGCGTTTGTTCCCCCCACGTCGACGCTGTTACGCAGTATCAAATGATACTATGGCGAACATGCCCAGGCCCCAAAGCTTCCCATTACACTCTCTATCCTCCAGGGGGCGGACATTCTTGTTCAATAGTTGCTTAAGTAGTCTTCAGTTCAAGCTCCCTTTCCTTTGTGTTCTCTTCTCGATCTCATGTATAGCTTGATAGCCCTAGACTTTGAGCCTTGCTTTTTATCCCACCCTTCCACTCACCCACTTTCTTTACCTTTCTTTCAACTTTACTCTCCTATTGCATTCGCATTATCACTTTGTTATCAAGTACTTGTATGCCTTCATCTTTTCCGGCTTGAGCTTCGGCCCCTTTGAGTTATTTACTTCAATGCGGTCCGAGTGAGAGAGCTAGGGTGACTGAATAGATCTATTCATATGCAATCTCACTGCTTCCCCTTGTCCTCATCTCTCTTATCATCCATGAGCGAGCCATCCTGCCGCTTGCTGGCCTTATTTTACTTATTAATTCTTTTAATCTTTGAATAGAGTAAGGGCCTGGCATTGTGGGAAAAAAACCAATGAACAAATTAGACCATAATTTGCGCATGCTTAGATCTCACCTTTTAGCATTCCCTGAGGCCTTCACCCTTCAATTTCCTGCTGCATATGGCACATTCTTCTACTTTGCGCACCTTGATACCATTTTCTACATCAGCACTTGTACAAAAGCAGCCTATATATGAGCGCCTTGCTGATGACAGCATATTTCAGGTTTCCTTTATTCAGTTTTCATTTTATAAGCGTGCTTATCCATATTCTTTGCAGCCTTTGCTTAGATGCCTTGATAGCTTTGATGCAGGAATTGCACTCATGGCACATTGGGGCGTTTACAAGCCTTCTGACATCCTTCTTGATGAAGGTGCTGAACATATGCCCAAGGTCGCCCTGCTCAGAGGTAAAACTGGAAAGTTGCCTCCCTCCCTGATGGAGCCCCTTTGCACCTACATTACTGCATGTAAGACAGCAGATGTCCTTATAAGTCTGAAAGGAGAAGCTCCAATTGAAATGGAGGGCGTACTGCACCACAAGAATCAGAATGTCTTGGTGGGGGAGCAAGCTGTGAGTAATTCACCAATTCCTTCATTCTCCTGCAACTAAGCCATCTTTTGCATAGAATTTGGAGGGGCTCTCCAACCTTCAAGATCTTCTGCTTGGATTTATTTCAGATGGGGATAGCATCTCCAAGCTCATCAGCAACAGGCTCGCTTTAGAGGAGGCTGATATATCTGTAAGGCTGGCGGATGAAATTGCTGCAATGAAAGGTGGAAAGAACGCTATTACCATAGTCAAAAACTTGGCCACCATATCGTTTTGCCTTATAGCAATGATAAAGGCGTGTATATTTAAAAATCTGCTTTTATTTACTTTCTTAGCGACCTTATTTTAGGGGGAGGGGCATTTAGAAGTCCCAAAAGACTTTAGGGACCTTGGACTAACAGAAGATATACAGGCAATGGAGAACATTGGCCAATTATATGTCAATGCCACTAGGTTAAAGAATGTGGATTCTCTGCTGTCCAATGTTAAAGAATTACGACATGCGCTCCAGCTTACCGCCCTTATTTCTCCCCTTCTTGCCATTTTCCCAAAGGACCTTACAAAAAAGCAGCTTTGCTTTGAAGAAACGATTCTAGTATGTACATATATCCCTATAACTATCTATTGCATTAACTATAGTTTTACCTCAGAATATGAAGCTAATTGGGAACCAGCGGCCACCCTTGGTTAAAATGTTGGAAGATGATATCTGGTTGGGTATTTTTGGCATAGTTGAAGGGAAAAGCACTGCATTTGGTGCATTTTTGGACCTCCACACCAAGTGGAAGGATTATATTCAAATTAATACGCTGGACGAAAGCCAGATAAGATATTTTTCTAGGAGTGAGCATTTTTCTTATCCATCTTTTCACACTTTTTGAGATTCCTTTAGAAGATGTGGTTTATTTTTCTAGGAGTGCGCATTTCTCTTATGCCTTTTCACACTCATTGAGGTTATTTTAGAAAATGTGACTAAATATGGTGCCTCTATGTCCATATTTACGGCATATCCAGTCTTGCCAGCTCCCGCCAGCTGGACTCTTCCAGCAGCAGCAGCTGAGCATTTTTCAGCTGGCTGGGGCACAAATGAAGGGGGTGAAGGTGCAGATGAGGGCAGCGCCAGTGAGGATGAGGATTCAACGGTACCAGCCTGGAAAGCATCTCAAAGACAATCAGAGAGAGTTCAAAAAAGAGCACCCCTGCCGTCCAAAGCTACTGTGGCTTACAAGCCACAAAAATCAAAGCCAAAGCCCAGGCTCAACCCTACCAAGTCAAAGAGAGCTGCGCCTCTGGGGCAAGGCCACCTAGAGTTTCAATCAGACGAATTTCTCAAATACTCTGACCTTCTAGATAAGAATGCTCTTGAGCGCCAGGAGATTGAAGATGAACTTGCAGCTATGCTAGAGGCTTTGAAAGTGAGACCTTGCTTCTACGCATTCTTTCTTACCCTGTAACCCATCCTCATTACATGCGTCTAGGATCGCGAATCATCTGAAGTAAAGCCACCTTTGACCTTGGATTTTATGACTGAGGTAAGCTATCTTTACAGGAATTTGATTGGGAGTTATATCACTTTTCCATTGGTTTAGAAGTACTCGGACTTACAGAATGATGAGCTGGTCCTATGGAATGCTAGCGGGTCCTCTCATTCCTATAAGCTGTCTTCTCATGTAAGCTTCTTACCTTACGTATATTTCAAGCTATCATTCAATTCTTGCCCTATCCTCCTAGACTGAAGAAGATCACAAATCTTGGCTGCTCATATATGAGTCAGCAAATAAATTTTATTCTGATGTTAAAGGCAGTGGCGTCTATAGGCCGCTGTTTGTGGATGATCCTCCTAACTCCCTGCTACGTCATGTTCTACAGAAAGATTTTGATAACATGTCTAATCAGGAGGTACAGGCCATGCTGCAGGCTCAGAATATCATAGTTGAGGGCAGCAAAGAGAATGCAGTAAATTTTAATGAAGCTGGTCTAGAGTCTTTAGGATGGGACCTAAATGATCCTGTTGACATTCAAGGTATGCCCCAAACCCAATAGGCTTATATGGTCCACTAAAATAAGTACAGATCAGTCAATTGAGGTTTCTGAAGATGATGGGGATTTTCAATCTCGTGTTAGGACTGGGTCCCTTATGGACCTATTAAAGTCATCAGCTGCTCCGCCAGGCAAAAAGAAAAGCCTGAACGGCCTTTCTTTTTCTGCACCCCATGCAGCAGTAGAGCCAAGCTCATATGCTAGTGATGTTCGCGCAGCAACTAGAACCAAATGGGAGCTTTACTGCACTCCCAACCTGCCTACTGCAGACATTCGGTTTGGTCTTGCAGCCACTGAAGGAGCAAGTCATTTTTGGCATATAGATAGCCGAGGAGATGGAACTATGGTACGTGTAGCTGCTGGGCTGAAGCTGTGGGTAGTTGCAGAGCCCCATGATCCTGATCTTCTCTCATCCACTACGGTTTGGACTGATCCAAACTTTGGAGTTAGACGTCTTGATCATTCCAAATGGAAAATTGAGATGGTACTTTTGAAACCAGGCGACACTCTGTAAGTTTCTTAAAAAATGCAATTTATTTATAATACTCAGTTTTGCTTAGCCTTATGAGGCCCTGCACTCCACATGCTGTATACACGTTTGAGGATGCCATTTGTCATGGTGGCCATTATATACCCATATCCTGCATTTCAAGAGTGGTGTGCGGATCCATTCACAGCTTTTTTGCTGGATATGTTATTACCAATGCAGATAGCCCTTCCTTTCAATCTCGCATGAACCTAATAGCTTGTTTTCTGTACAAAACTTTAGGGAGCGGCAATATACAAGCCCAAGGTGAGAACTCTTAGCTCAGCTGCTGAAATGATAATTCATTTGCCTTAAAGACAAAGGCCACCTTCTGAATATTAGGACAGAGTCTGGACTCAAAGACCTTATGTTCTTTGCATGCTATATAGAGCTGCAGAATGCTCTTTGCCCTACAAGCTACCTGCCTACAAACGATCAAGTTCTGATTGACAAGCTTGTATACAATGGGTTAGGGTCTGGAAATGAATCGCCTGAAGAGGAAGCGCTAATGAGGCATGACGTATCCCTCATGAACCATGACATGCGGATGCAAAACATCTGTAGCCGAAGCAGAATGGAGATTCTACTTCGTAAAATTAGTAAAAGATTTTCAATTCTCTTTGAGGGTGAAACTGAAGCTCAGGACCCATGGGACGCACTTTTTATACCAATGCTTGCCTGGCTAATCCACTCCCTTAACTTCTACAACCTTGGCTCTTTAGGTCTAAGAGAGTCTGTCGGTGCTATTGGGAATGCCTTTACAGCTCTCTTTGAGCGCCAGCTGGAATGGACATCAGAGCGCTGGCCTGAGCTCCAAGCTGAAGTAGACCATCTGGAAAGAAAAGGGATAGTAGCGCAAAATTTGGTGTGGAGTGTGCCAAAATTTGAGGTATGCGTGAATGACCCAAATATGGGATCTAAGCAAGGTGCCTTCTTTTTCAATTCCTTTTGGTCTATATTAATATTTTTTATTTCTTTAAGATTCTACTAAAGAACTTGGAGAAGAGCCCTTAGATCTTTATAGACATGGGAGGAGAGCTGGTGATTTGCTCTATATATCAGTATATACTGCAAAGCCATCCAAGCGACCCTCTCCTAACGAAATTGCTTCACAGAAAGGTAAGAAAACTTTGAATCTTACTAGTGGAAATTAAATTATTCTTTATTCAGATTCTGCAAAGCGCTCCAGACAAAGTTGATGATCTGCAATAGGTAGATAAAGTAAAGATATGCCCTCAATTAGTAGAAAGAGAAAAAGACTGGCGCTCCAGACAAAGTTGATGATCTGTAATAGGTAGATAAAGTAAAGATACACCATCAATTAGTAGAAAGAGAAAAAGGCTGAGCGTTCCATATCATCTGTGAGATCTACTGAAATAATATTATCACTTCCACCTGTTGGGTCAAAGTCATCAAAACTATTACCGCTATTAAGAGGCCTTCCAACTCTGTGACATAACTAGCAGCAGGCCAAAATACTTTATTACAAGAATTGTTTGAAGGTTTCCAACTGAACAAGAAATTTTACAGGATAGTAAGTGTCTAGATGAGCATTCGTATGCCATCTATCTATCCAACATCTTCCCTGCCAATGAGCCTGGGCTTACCGGCTTCATCACACTTAGAATGATTGTTGCTCTCAGCCATATTTTGATTCCAATGATTATGGAACCCTTGCCATGCTGCCGGACCTGAACCTGGACCATGAGAATAGAATGGATGCGGAGGGTAAATCATATTTGAATTCAGCCCTGGCCCATGGCTATTATAGCTAGCCGATGAGTAGCCTGGTCCAGGTACTGCATAACCGTATCCAGAAAATGACCCTGGAGTGGGGGGTGGGGCGGGGAGATAATGAGGCGGATAACCACCGCCCTGATAAGGGAGCGGCCCATATCCAGCAGATGGAATGCCCCACATTAATGGAGTGCTGTAGCTAGGTCCTTCAACCTTCACCCCTACTGCATTCTCAACCGGCGCACTAGCAGGCTGTGTGTTCAGAGGAGGTGCATTCAGAGGAGCAGAAGGTAGAGAGATGGAAGGTAGCTTTGGTTGGGGTTGCATAGCATCTGATCCCAATGATGAAAACGTAGGAGAGGCAATGGCATCCTGGGAAGTGCCTTCCAAAAGAGCACCTCCAGCATCCAGAGGCAACGGTTGAGATGGCGGAGATCTGGATTCTGCGACGCAATTCAATGAAGGATGAATTGATCTCTGCTGAAGGCTCATATGGGTTGAAGAAGACTCCCTATATGGTGCTCTCTCGACCTCAGATGAAGACACTTGAGAAGATGTCGGCTGCTGAACCAATTGTGGCACGTGAGGGTGATTGGGGGCTAAATCTTCTAAAGAATATGCCGGTTTATCCTTTGACGCTGACACAGCCGTCTGGTTGCTATCAGAAACATTATCATGCACCCTTGGACGTTTTACAGCAAGTGGCTTTTCTGTAGGCTCCCGTGTTGCAGAAGGGCGCTTTGATAGGCTGAATTCTTTCTCATCATGCTGTGATAGGGCTCCTGCATTACCGGTGAAGCCCTGATGGTCTTGACCATCTGAGCTTTTGGGATGAAAGGGAGTGACCGATAAAGCCCCTGCATTACCGGTAAAGCCCTGATGGTCAAGACCATCTGAGCATTTGGGATGAAGGGGAGGGACAGTGGCACCAGTGAGCTGCAGCATTGATGGAGCACGTGAAGATGTCGGCACATCAGAGGTTGAGCTATGCTTGGCTCCTGCATTACCGGTGAAGCCCTGATGGTCAAGACCATCTGGGCGTTTGGGATGAAAGGGAGGGACGGTGGCACCAGTGAGCTGCAACATTGACAGAGCATGAGAAGATGTTGGCACATCAGAGGTTGAGCTATGCTTGGCTCCTGCATTACCGGTGAAGCCCTGATGGTCAAGACCATCTGAGCGTTTGGGATGAAAGGGAGCGACGGTGGCACCAGTGAGCTGCAACGTCGACGGAGCACGAGAAGATGCCGGCACATCAGAGGTTGAGCTATGCCTTGAAACTTCGGGTGATGACCTGTCGACACTTTTGCCTTTGGAATCTGATTTGTTTTTATCCAGAGCTTCATTGACATTCTCGGCTCTCCCCCCGGCGGCCTGGATTTGAGTTTGCGAGTTGACGTTGGATTTCACAGTGGGATGCTGTCCAGATTTTACCGATTTTTCAAGTCGGGGGAATGATGGGTTTAGTTCTACAGCTAGAACCTCTTGTACGTCACCCGTTTCATAAAAGCAGCGAATCTTTCCAGTAAGAGGGTTGACATCGCTCAGTATAATCGGCTCATCTTTTTCTTAAAACAGAAATATGTTAGAAACACAGCGTAAGGCACGGCATCATGCCATACTCACTGTTTGATTTCACAAGCCTCAGGCCATTGCCTGCTTTAATGCGTGCGCAAAAGAGTGAAGCTTCACTTCCTGACATGTCTTTTATACCACGCGATCTAGAGTTGGCAGTTCTCTTTTCACCAGGTAAAGGAACTTTATATGGCCAATTTAAGCAGCGCAAGTCATGAGCAACTAATGTAGACCGCAGCCGCTGCCATCGCAGCTGAACACCAATCTTGACGCCAGCCATTTCTATCAGGAAATTACGATCATGAGTGATGCTAATAGTATAGGGTAAAAATACTTACCAAGTACTTTGAGCATATGCTCTTTGATGATAGATTTATTCTTCGAATCAGCAGCCACTAGTGGCCCAGACTCGCTGTCAGATCTTTCGTCACCATGATCTGCCAGAATATCAGGGAGCTTGAGCTTGTCAATACTGGGTGATGGTGCCGAAATTAATTCCGGTCTTCGTGCAGCGTATTCTTTCTGGAAGTCTTTCGCCATGAATTCACTGTCGCAGAGTCAGCCATTTCTTGTGGTGGAAAAATGTAAATTAGAGGGGGCATACCATACGTGTGTTTTCAGCAAAGCAAGCAGTTCATTATCCTGTATATGCATTCTATTTTGAAAAAACTAAACCGTTGATTATTAGAATTATTAGCAAACATAGCTAGCTTGAGAAAATACGCACTCCTTCGGCAGCTGTGCTGCTAATCATACAAAAAAGATGTCCATCGTCAAGGACATCGGATCCAACAATACAATGGATACTTTCAAATCCATTATATGCACCCTTTGCCATCTATATTAACGGTTAATAAGACACATGCATATAAAGGTAAATGAAGCAGCACTTACGGTCTGCCGCAACTGGCTTTGGTATTCAAGGAACTTTTTTTCTCGCTGGTGCAGAGTGGTGTTCCCATACTGATCGAGCTTCGTAAGTTGAACAAGCATCTCTATAATCTTTTTATAATCTGGATATGCCTCCTTGAATGATATCCAACAGTCAGAAGCTAATAAATAACCGAATAAGAGATGTGGAACTGCTAATAAGACATTGAAATAAACATACCTTTGGCACTATTGTTGCCAACTCGCTCCTGCTCACTCTTGCTGAACTGCGAGTTCGTGTTAAACACAAACTGATATGTGTTCCAGGCGTTTCCATCACTGCGACGTGAGAGCACATTTGGCCCGTATGAAAGAATTTGCTGTCGGGGAATTCCTAGCTCCTCAACTGCCACAGAAACAAGATCTTCCATTTCTGAATAAAGGCGGTTAATGCGTTCAATCGTTTCACTAGTGTGGCGACCCCGCTTTGGAGAAGGTCCAGGAGCTCTTGGTGTTAGCGCATTTGCAATGCAAGTCGTAATATCCTCTGGCCCATTTTTCGTTGACTCGCCTACCAGAAAATTGGGAGAGAGCATGCCATTGCCAGTGTATGCAAAAGGTATAGTGAATTTCATTTGTTGGCTTTGAGGGCCTCGAGTGGGCGTCAGATTGTCATTTGGACCTAGAGTAGCATCAAAAACATCCAAATGACGAAAGGAAGGTATGATGGCAGGCTGTGATTGGTTCAAAGTAAAGGGAGATGCTGAGGAGTCATGTAAATGTGGCAAAATTTCACTTGGAGGAGTTAGCTGATGCGAAGACTCCATGCAGGCGCTCTCCAACTCCTTTTCCGTAACACCTGGTCCTAGAAATTGCTCTATATTATTTTTTGAATTGTGGACTGCCTTAACTGCACCATAATCAAGTCGCCGACTGGCAGCTTCCTGGGCTTCAGGAGGAGCTTTTGGTGTGAGTGGAATTTTATTCCGTAGGTTGTAGAGAGAACCAGGTGGTCTAAGTGGTGTGAAGGGAGCATCTGCCATAGGATGTGATAAACGCGAGTCAACGGTACAGGAGAGAGATGTAACGATATGATAAAGGCGCAAGTAGAGAGATAGAAATAGATTGGGTAGAGAAATGAGAAGCGACAAGAAGCGACAGAAAAAAAAAAGGATACCTCAGACATCCGAGAAAAAAACTCGCTTCTCAACATTGTAGGTAATATGCGAAGGGCGCAGCAATGGGTACCGCCCTGTTTGGTGTGCGCAGCGGAGCTGGTCAAATCTGTTATAAGAGTTACTAAAAGTATTACCAAAAACTAAGCAGAGCATCCAGAACTTAAGGTTGAAATCCTCAGATGTTTCAAAACATCAGAGTTTAGGTAGCAACCCTGATTCTTTGCTTCGACAACATAACCGAGAATTTACCAGTAGAAACTAAGATTTGTTTTGCTTTGTAAAACAAGGATGAGAAATGGCCGGATATTACAATTTGTATATTCACGTTGAGATATGGAAGAAAAAGCATCTGTCCAGGCTTCGTTTTAAGAGCAGCCGCAAAGTTAGAAAAATGGATCTCAGCCAGACATCTTAATAAACTCACCGCTTTTAGGTGCAGAGTCGAATAAGATTTTGTATGCTCATCTGTATATGAGGTGGCACGCAGTGTGAAGCATTGAAGATTTGGGGGTCAAGCGAGCCGACTTGCAAGCTGCAACTCATATTTTATTTTGAATCCTTGAGCATCGTTGTTAAGGTACGCGGTCCTAAGATTTCTCGGCTATTAATATCTGAAATCCTCCGCTTCGTCAGATTATGTCTGCCAAGGTACATAGAAAATAACTCATAATATAGAAGTGAAACTTGACTACTCTTTTTTGTAGGGGATACGTTTGATGACCATGGATCCAGTCGATGAACAGCAAACACAGCTCTTGGAAAAGCTTGCGATTGTGTACAATATTGCTAAGAGAGCAGGTGAAGAAGACGTATTCTGGATGCAAACGTATTCAGGCTGGAGTCAAATATATCCAATCGATCTTCAGGGAGACGGAAACAGAGATGGGAACGGAGATGGGGGAGTTGATGTAAGAATTTGCTGTGTTTGTTTGATAAAAATGCTCATAATATGGATAGCGGCAACTTTATCTATCAAAAAAATCAAAAAGCATTGAGAATGTTAGTCGATTTTAATCAGTTATTATCATTCGTTTGTAACACAACATTTTGTAGCAAATAAAGTTTGAGATCCTTCGGCTGAACTGCTGGCCTCCGAAATCGAAAGATAATGAAGATCTCAAAGCAATGATTAGCCACAACAATTGGAAAGAAGTTCTGCAGAAAGCATTTCTTCAAGCACGACTTCATAAAGTAAGTCTTCACGTACCACTAAAAGCACCGCACGTCGAAGCAGGAGATAATTCTGAATGCACTCCTATTTAGGAACACTGGGATCGTCAGAGAACAGAGACCCTGACCTTTGAAGATATCGACATAAATACATGGTTCCAGGAGTACTTGAAGTCCCTTGTAGGCTGTAGTCAACCATGATGTCGATTTCAAGATGTAGTATGGACTGAATTTCTATGTTAGTCACATCAGAGCGTGTTTAAAAAGCATGGGGAGAAAAGGAATAAAATGGGGGATACAACGCGGTAGTGATAAGGGTATCCAGAGAACCTGATAACAACTCAGCAGGCATCCAGAGGTACTCCAATAACGCAACAACTGCTCATATTTTGAGTGATTGAGAAGAGGCACATTTAGAAATTACAGCGCTCACCTGAAATCCCTACATAGATCTTTCCATGAATATCTTAAAATCGCATACATGCGTGTCATGACCGTAAATTTGCCCAGCTCCCTATAGACCTTGCAGTCAGTGTATTGTGTAGCCAGACATCATCTAGAGCTCGCTCTCACCAATAGATATTTCACCTACATAGCGACAGCTCATAAGAATCCAGAACTGAAACAGTGAAAGGGTAAGTTGGGTAACTGCATGTGCCTCACGGATCATATAAGCTGCAATAAACTTACCTCCATCGATATTTGGAAGCCGTAACGCAAAGTTTGCACATTTTTCAGGGCTAGTGTGAAGCATCGATGATCTATGGTGAGGGACTGTCGCGCTCTTATTGTTTCCCTGGAGAGCGCAGTGAGAGAGGCTGTGCTTGGTGGTGGTGTTGGCTCTGAGCCTTCTACTTATATGATATATCACATGAAGTCAGTGACGGGGACGCACATAATAGGCACGGATCATCAGTACGGAGTCTACACCTCGAAATGTTCAATGTTTTTCCATGATGGAGAAATGGATGCAAGAACAAAGACACACCATGGATCGTCATCTATTAGGGGGAATTATCTTCCTTGGCCTAAACACCCATGTATGCCTCTGCCCCGTGCATCAGGGACAAATTTGACGGGGGCTCCGGTGGAATCGAATAGAATGCAATGTAATTTAGATTTGGTTCTGTGAGGAAAGCAAGCATGTTACTGAAAGGAAGATAATGAAATTGAAAGGAAGGAAGGAAGAAACGAAGGGAGGAAGGGAGGAAGGGAGGAAGGGAGGAAGGAAGAAATGAAGAAACGAAGAAAGGGAAAAATGAAGAAATGAAGATAGAGACAGGAGGAAAAAGGGAGGGTAAAAGAGAAGAAGTTGATCACGATTAGTATTGGCTATCGCAAATTGTGGCATTGTGCACCTTGTGTTTCAATTTGTGGGGTGGTGGTTGGAGTCAGGTGCTCCAGTTTCCGATCCGTTGCTCTACTCCAGAGTCTAGGTATGTCTTCCCTGCCATTTCCCTCTTCTTCTACCCAAAAAATCCTTCATGCAGACCCGGATACTTCTTTATATAAGCTTATCCTTGTGAACTCAGAATTCTACCAAAAGAACCTCGTCAGTTCCATAATCAAAGAAAGTAAGGTCGGTCGCAGTGCTTGTTCACCGCTTTCATCAAGATTCAATGCTGTCAAGTTCAATCTTGAATCACATCCTCTTGAATGGCTCTTTTACTGCAACCAATTGAGGCTTGTCATGCCAGCGTACTTGCGAGTTTCATTTTCCTGTAAATGTAAGCTTTTTCAGGCTCTCTTACTGTGGACTGATTCCCGAGGGATCCAGGGACCAATCATGTATGTATTATTTTACTTTATATTATTCTCGGAAATATACATTGAAGGTTAAGAGCTACCAGCTTGTTTGAAATAGAAATCTTCTCTTGGAATGGCTGAAGCCGCTTTACGTCTTTACACAGGTATTATAAAAGTGACTATTTTCCTTCCAATCTTCCCTCCCCCATTCGTTTCTGCTTACACCCAGCCTCACACAATAAAATGACTCAAAACCATCCCACCGCCAATTCCGACACTGTTGACGATGCTAGTCACGTTAAGCTTGATGGTAAGTAATGTACGCCATAATCTATTATTCATCACTGAATTCTAGATAATTTGCAGAGATAGTCACGATGTTTAGTAAAATGGGCATTGCTCGCTCTGAGCTAAAAACTATCGGAGAAGCTCTCATTTCGGCCTCTACTGAACTGCCTGTCGCCACAGACATCACTTCGATCACTTCCGATTTCCCTGCAATCGACTCCAAAACACCCAGTTCAACTTTCAAGCCAACAAATACTACTACAGCTGCACCAGCGGTTCCAATGCACCCTCCCCGCTCCTCTGACATTGCCGCTGTTGGAACACCCTCGACTTCCAGCCCTGAGAATCCTATGGCCTTTGGTACTGATGGCGATGGTAATACGTACTCATACCATGTGCCAGCCAATGTCAGCAATGCTGGACAGAAGAAAAATCGGTATTACATTATTATCCGTGGTCGAAAACTAGGCATCTTTGAGGGCTGGTAAGCATGAATACTTTCCAAATCGTATTCTTACCATAAATTTCATAGGGAGACTGCATCCGCTCATGTATATGGTGTCTCTGGGGCAGTATGGAGAGGAGTTGCTACCGTTGAGGAGGGCCACTTGAGAATGACGAAGGCATTGAAAGAGGGCTCTACAAAGGTCCTATCTTAATTGTTACTCTTAAATCATTGCTACGGAATATATGCACATTGTTTCAGTCTTATTTTTATTTGGTTTTTATCATTCAGATTCCAAGCGTGACCAAGCGAGTGAATTTAACATCGAGGGCATCAAAAAAGTCTGACAGACCAGTCTTTAAGATCACGGGCGTGGACACCAGTTTGCATCGGCACTCATGACCCGTGCACATAATCACATAAGGTAGCATGCCTATGGTTCACTGGTGGCTAAAGAGTTAGAAATGAGATGATAGGGGGAATGGCTCGGCCATGCAAGTGAAAAAAAAGGCAATGATTTTTTTTTTAAAAAAAAAAAAACCTAGTTTATTAGTCGGTTGTGGATATCCAGATGTCACGACAGCACTATGCCTAATTTTATGCAAAGTATCTATATGTGTCCGAAGAAAAATGTATGATCTACGATATGTATGACTCAGGACGGCGTGTCCAGAGGGTGGGATGGGTGGGCCCCTGCTAGGGAGGTGCATCCAGATAAAGCTCCGCGGCTATGCTACAAGAAGAAAAGGTATGTAAAGGGTGCAATGGTGCATTTTGCTGAAGGCAGCTATTGGATGGTGATATGTCTGAACAATTTTTCAGGTGGGTCCCATTCTGGAAGAGTTCCCAGGATGCGACGGAGGTGGGCGGTGTCATTGATGTATCGTAACAGTGTAGCAATACATTTTGGGTCGGTGGGAGGAGCTGGTGTAGACATTGTGGAAGGAGATCTAGCTCACTGGATCCCAATGTGATGGCCTGTTTTGCCCAGGCAATGATTAGTCAATGGCAGTCAGTGGTTGGAAAGTTGAAAGAAGGTTCCGGCTGTAGTGTGAAATTTTCGGACCATGAGATTGCGCGCGAATAATTCTATTCGGTCACCAATCAGTCACCCTAGCACTCTCACTCAGACCCCATTGAAGTAAAAACTCGAAGGGGCCGAAGCTCAAGCCATAGCAGGCACGAATGGGAGAGCCAGAGATTCAGGATGCTGAGGAAGAGCCAAAGCCCAATGAAGATGTTCTGAGAGTTGAAGTATACATTCACGAGGAATGTGGATGTATAGTTTGTAAGTGTCACTGCGCCAATGTCCAAGCAATTGAATTTCGTGGTCGGAATAGCCAGAAGTAGCTGCACCACAGCGAAAACTGTGACCAGAATATAAAGCAGGATCGTAACCCAGTGTGGCAAGTGAGGACTTCAATAGAGCAATGAAATCTTTGCGGTGCAAAGGGGAGCCAATGGCTGCAGAGAAAGGCGGGGAATTGTCCGCCAGGGGATGAGTTGTGAAAAGAGACTGTAATGCATGTATTGCACAAGTAGTAGTGCCTGATGCTTTGGCAATTAGAATTGTGCTAAACCCTTTACAAAAAGGGTCGGTCTTTGAAGATGGCAGCATAAGGCGAATGTAAGAAGGATTAGTGAGGGAAAGGGTAAAGGCAACAACCCCTGAGTAAAATGAAGCGAGGAATCAAAGGCATGACCATTGGGCACAGTAAATTCACCGCAGCGCAAGGAGGCCGCCCAAGCGAGTTTGATGACAGCATAAAAATTTAAGGCAAGGTAAGATGAGTGATCCACTGAGGGGAGGAATAGCTGCTGGAGGATAGAGAGTGTAATGGGAAGCTTGGGTGTGCGAGCATATTCCCATAGTAGAGCTTGATTCCGCATAGAAGGCGTTGGATGGTAGGTGACTCGCAGTTTTTGAAAGGTAGTCCAGCGTCAACGTGGAGGGAATGAACACTACTGAGGTAGCCTTTAATCGTTTTAGGCTGTAATGCGCAGCCACCTCCAGGAGAGCAGAAGTTGAGGCAGGGAGGAATTTCCCGGGTTGACTGTGGAGCGAAGGGCACAAGCAGATGAACATGATAAGAGATTTTTGACCAGTGGAGTGTGCCTTGTGGACAAACCGCAAACCAGACTGAACTGGCTATGTAGTAACAGAACTTGAATGGAACAGGTAGATAAAAATATCAAATTCGTAGTGAGTGATAGTGAGTGGCTGTTCTACACTTTCTATCGTCCACTAAGGTGCTTCCACAATAAAGGTTAAGTAACAAGCCTTGAACAATCAACAGTAAAACTTACGTGGCGAAAAAACACACAACACCGTCACCTGAGGCTGTGCATTGCCTGTGCACAACTAATGTGGTGGGTGGATAGTAGTAATAGTAGCAAAAGGTAGCACTGTCTGGTAGCCGTTCCCAATTATGAGGTCGCAGTAATGCGCATACGCCTTTCAAAGTTGTGGTATAAATATAAGATACACACAAATCAGATGTTGGAGAACTCACATGACAGGATGTGATATCATCACGTCCAGAATCTGTGCCTTGCTGAGGCAGAATATTCAAATCCTTCTCCAAGTCACCCAAAAACTGTGCATCTGTATGTGCCCCACAGTATAAACATTCTCTCCCCTCAGAAACCGCCCAGCCACTTGCGCGTGCTTCTGCGATCGAGTGACATTATCGGAGGGGGTGTTGTTGCAAGAGAGGGATGTTGCCACGAGAACGGTTGTTGGCGAGAGAAAAGACTGTGGATGCGGTAGTGTGGTATCGGGTATCGAGAAGAACAGCCCACTTGAGGGATAGGGATAATGAGCAAGTGGTACACGGCAAAGAATGTGGGAGTGAATATTAACGTTGAAACGTTGACGGGTTGGCCTGTTGACATGATGGGAGCCAAAAAGAGTGAGGCGCATGCAGCGCGAGAGTAACGAGAATGGTGGTAAAATCGACGGCCAGCGGCGAGCAGTGAGTAAAGTGTTGTGTGGGAGAGGGCGCACAGCGAGCAGCGAGAGGACTGCGAGAGGATGTGTACAAACAAAGATCCGGTCCGCGGAAGGGCCTTCAGAAATCACCTTATAAGGCGATTCTTGAAGACAAATGTTCAAATGTTCAATCTACACTAGTAAGTTGTAACTATAGTACGTGTGTCGATACAAACGAAAAAACCCAAACAAACACACACCTGTAGTCTGATTACGGGGAGACTAGATGATTCCGAACTTGCAAGAACTTCCTGTAACTGAAGTCTGAAACTGAAAAGTGCTTGGAAAGTTTTGCTGCGCGGTACTTTGTCAGAGCAACTTGCCCTTCAAGTCAACTTCAAGTTATTCAAGCCTGAGTTTCACGCAGAATCCAGATTTGTACCCCGATCTATGCCTAATATGGATTTAGCGGATACTGACTTGCAAGTTACTTACAGAGAAGGCCCCCTTAAGGGCATTTCTTTTAGGTGAGTAATACCCCCTGAAGGCCCTTCCCGCGGGTCAAAGTGCGCTGCCTACGGTGAAAGATGTTTGGTATCGATGGTCGTACCAAACATGTCAAAGTAAACTAATTGTAAACAGAAGAAAATAAAGAAAAACTGTAACAGGTGGATATGTTTATCTCAAAGGATGAAGAGAGCATAATGGGTATATCAGATGAACTGACTATTTTTATAGAAATGAAAATGGGTTACTGAATAGTGATGATATTATAACTGTTAAACAGAATTTGAAACAAGGAACAGACAAGAAAAGGGAAAGATATTAAACATCAAGTTCAGTGAAAGTTCTACCAAAAGGAAAGAAGCAGAAGAGTTAGATATACTTGTAATAAATATATGTAAAGTAATATGGGTCTAATAATATTTTTTTTAAGTGTTACAGTTGTTTTGTTGCGATGTGCAGAAAGAGTGAATGAAATGCGTGTTCCAAACGCGTTGCGTGCTATCAGCGGCTAGAATGTGTCACATGACTAATGAGCAACAGGCTAGCGGATATATCCGAGGAGTGTCACAGCGCATAACGCCTCCCCTGCTACTTTCGCGAATTGCTCGGAAGGCGGCCCCCTGGATGCTCCCAGGGAGCGTCTTCCTCAAAAAACAAGGCTCCGCAATAGTGAGAAATTTCCGTACTATTCCCAATTCGATTTTCTCTTCGAACGGGTTGACCCCTCTTAGCCTCTACCCAATCTACAAGGGGATTTACAGGCTTATGTTGCTGCGCATTGCGGGAAGCTGCCGAATAGGCATATGAGACCTTTTCGACTACTTGCATCCATGGCAGAAAGCGGGCATAATTGTAGATGGGCGCAGTAGACCGCTCATCCACTCGAAGAGCATCTCGACTACTGAAGTCCAGATAAATTGCACGGTCGCTAGAAACGGCTGTTGCGGGTACAGTGTCACTACCGCCTTTAACAACGTGGGCTATTCCGTTCGCCCTTTCTACAGCCATGCGCAGTCGAATGGAATCGCATTTAGGAGATATTTGTAACCATCCTACAACAATGGGAATTAACCAAAGCCAGAGTGATCCAACCCCTTGTCCAATCAGTTGAAAGTTGTTGACAATATCACCGGTGCCAAAAGAATCAACGACAGTAAACACATAGGCAATGGCTACCCATGCGATCGAAGTGGCTGCCGAAATCGACCACGTATACGTATAATCGACCCACACTACCAACTCATCCCACCACTCATCATTTTCTGGAAGTACAATGAGACAAGCAAGTAAACCTCCATCTTCGTTAATCCTGAGGGGGGACTGCTGAAGGCTGCTAAGCACGCGAACGGCACTTCGTACATTTGGATAACGATATGCACCGAATAGGCTAGCTATCCATCGACCATTTAGGGCCGTTAGTGCGAGTGAATAAGCTCCTAAGGTAGGCGACCCAACAGTCAGCACAATTGCTTCTAAATTGATGAGTTTGTCATTTGAACCAAATGGCGTCTGTGAAATGAGGGCAAGCCATGGAAGCAACCATGAGCTAAACTGCTGGGAAAAGACAGTCCATTGGAAGGGTTCTTGGCCTGCACCACAGTATTTTAGACAATTTTCGTAACTGATTGCCGTGGCGCCTGATGCGTTCACAGGATAGCCAAAGCTGTTCAACCCAATGGGTCCATAATACCCTTGGGTAACGTTGAACATGCAGGAATTGAAGTTGACCGACGCTTGTGATGGCGTGGAAAGAAGCGCGAAATACAAGAGGGCCGTCAGGTAGCTGCCCACCATGTCTGCGTAAGTGGCTTTAGGATGTTGTTCAAGAGCACTTCAGTGTATGGCTTACCTCAAGCCGTGGAATGAGAAGGCACAAATTCACAAATTGAAGTAACATGATGGGTCAGTTAAATATCGTGATAGATGGGAGAAGATACCATAAAATGTATAACATTACCGCCGTACACAGTGCGCACATGCCTTATGGTTAATGTAGTTAGACGCGGTAAGTACAGCCCTTGTAGTAGGTGCCAGCCACACCTAACGATTGTTCGAAAAGATTGTTGCGAGTTTGCACACGAGTGACGTTCTCCTCAAATAGATTTATAACTGAAGTATTAACTGTACCTTAACAACACATACTATAGATCCCGAAGTCTTCAAAGTTTGCATGAATATATAGTAAAACTCCATTAACGCCAGAACACTTACGTGCCATTCTCCGCTGCCAACTCATCCATAGCTGCTTCCAAAGATTCGTCAATAGTAGTGAACCATGCCCACCCCCAGTTCGCCGTGATCGCCTCCCCAACCTCTTTTAGCCTTGTCGCTTTCTCTTCCACAGTGCAATTGATATAGTCGAATTGATCGTTTGCGAAAGTATAATACTGACCATTTACGAAAGATCGGTTTGCGACATCCATCGAAAACGGGCGTCTGTACTGATCATAAATAGAAAGCGCGCGGGTCAGGGTTTCTCGGGTTGTTGAAGGATGGCCTAGCAGTGACCCAAGAAAGTATGCGTCCTGTCATTATTAACGTTGACATGAGTTGTCAAAAGTTGAACAAACACCAAAATTAGGTCGTGACTCGTTACCTCGATTGCTTGCCCTCCTCCTGACCCCTGGTGAGGCACCATAGCGTGAGCCTTATGGTTTAGTTAGATAGGAACATTAGACAGACATAGTTTATCAAAGATTTCTTACAGCATCACCCACGAGTGCCACTCCTTCAGACACAAAAGTTGGTAAAGGTCTGACAGTGTGAACAGCCCATTTCGTAGGCTTCTCAATATGCTATTGTATGGTGGTTGATACCTCAGATAGGGTAAGATCTAACAATAAAAATAGAGCATACACGAAGCCAAGCGTGCACTTGTGGCTCCCAACCATCAAAGGCAGATAACCATTCCGTGAGTTCTACCGAGGTAACCCACGGGCCAGGATATTCAGTATATGCCAGATGCGGTCGTACATATGAAGCAGCGATGTTAACCATCGTTCCGTTAGCAATAGGATACAACATCATGTTCTAGTGTGACTTTCTAGTTCAAAAATCTGGGAATTCTTGCGCAACCCACTCACCGCATTCTTTCCTACGAACTGTGTGGAATTCGCAGGGACCTTCAGCAGTCCAGCGTCAATATCTGCCTGGATTTTCTCGATTGGGATTAATCCTCTGTATATTTCTGCTCCGTGCCAAACTGGGGCGCAGGCAGCGAGAAGTTTACTGGCCTCATCCGTGTTGCCTTTCTCCATTGCTTTCACTGCTTCCTTCTCAAGCAAATTGCGCCGGACAACGGACCTGACACCATCAGCGCCGACCAATAAGTCACATGTAGACGTTGATCCATCCTGGAATACTAATATTATCTTGCCTGATCTGAGCTTTGTGTATGATGCCAGTCGTTTGGAACAATGCATCTTGTAGTCCGCCGGTAAATGATCAAGGAGAACCCGTTGAAAGTCAGAGCGATGAAGAGTGAGATAAGCGCCTGTTAACAGCAAGTTATAATTAGGAAATTAATAGCAAACAGTGTCACGAAACCTGCCTTGTGTAAAGAGTTTAAGGAATTCCACGCCTTCTTTTTCGTCACTCTTTCTAAAAGTCATAGAATGAACTTGACAACCCCTGTAAGTTAGTGTGCAAAGGACTAATGCACAGCACAAAAAAACGTACTTATTTCGTTTGTGGGTTTCACGTAAGATGTCTGAGCGAGTTCATCACTAAGTCCCAACTTTTCTAATACTTTCCAAGGACGGCGCCAAACGCCTATGCCAGCTCCAGCTGCTGTCAGCTGCGCGGCAGCTTCATATACGTCCACTTCTATATCAGGACACCTAGCCAGCGTTACTGCAAGCGTGAGCCCTCCTATACCCGCTCCGCTGCGTACCGTGGGCGTTAGTAAATGCGGTCCTTTGTTGTTGGAGAAGGGAGCGCGAACCATATTGCAACATTAAACTTCTTGTGCTCCATGTCGTTGAATATCGTTCACGGTAAGGCGGGATGTATTACAGGTATGTTGCAGAGGTCGGGGTGGGAAAGAATGCATTAGAAGAAACCATCATATGATTATTTATACTTAGCCGCTCTGTCAAGAGCCAAGTTAGTAGGGTGTCTCGGAATTGCTAGGTTGGGACAGAGATACATACAGCAAGTACTGCCTGTCGTCTGAGATCCATTAAAGCTCCGGTATCGAGTAAAGAGCGCGCGTCCATGTTGCCCTTGCGGTATCCTGTTTCGCCATTTCCCCAGTAGGAGTGCTTTTCACTTATGCGGGCCTTTCAGTTGTGCGGCGTGAATCAGTTTGTACATACTATCACATATCAGGAGATATGTGAGCTGTGTGCCGAGTGAAGCGAAGACTCCTGAGATCCACCAGAATGAATCTCTTCCGAGCGTGCTGTCGTCCTTAGTCCGAATTATGATGAAAAACAAGTCATGTCTGATTGGTAACGCTGAAGAGATGGGAAACCCGTACGCGTAGGTAGTTGAGCCATGCTGAGTCTTTGGTGAGTCTTGTTCTGTATGATGCAAGTTAGATGGAGGTGTACGCAAAAGCATTCCAGTGTTTGACGTTTGATTCTAAAGACAACATCGCGTAGCATATTACGTCAACGCGTCAACAACACGGTCACCCTTTCAATAATCCCTACCTCGAACTCTAGTCTTCGACCTGTGCAGAGATTTTCTACTTCCAACTCGCCGTTGGGTTGCCCGCCTACTTACCTATATCTCCAATGACCACGTAAAAGCCTTGCACTAGTAACCAACCTCCGCCATATGGCACTCTGCTTCGAAGAAGCATGGCGAATCACCTGTTCATTGTTTCTGGCATTCACCACCCAATGTTTTAACGTTTCAACCCGTGAAGACCGTATGGTGTGAGCCAGGTTCTCAACGCTAACCTTATCTCGAGGATAATCCTCCTGTTGTCATAGTGTCTCCTGCAGTTTTCCTCGTTACGTTCGTTGGATTCGACTATGGTTCTGTTCCAGGTGTCGATAATCATCAGCATCCTTGTAGCAGGATGTCAAGCTATAATGCAGCAGCTGATACCTTCGGTTCAGTCTTTCATACCTAGCAATGGCACTATTTCCTTCTTGGTCACTCCTGATATGCAAATCTTCGTCAACTCCTCGCTTGCTACCATCGGATCCCCCTCGCTTCTTCAATTTGCAGAGACATTCAAGCAGGATGTCACTGAAATACTAGGCTTTGAAGTTGGATCTGTTAAAGCTACTCCCATATTCCCATCGTCTGCAAATCCATTCATTTTCTTATCCCTCGGGAGCACTACCCCCACAAATATTATAGTGACTTGCCATCTCCTGAGGGATACGACTTCGAAGTTACAAAGTCTTCATATGTAATTCGGGGCTCCTCGCCTATCGGTGTATGGTGGGGAACGAGGACGCTATTACAACAAATAGTCCTCGCGAAGTCTTCGCATCCCATTGCGTTACAAACAGGTTCTGGCTCTGACGTGCCTGGTTGGGAAGTTCGGGGGTTTATGCTAGATGCAGGGAGACACTGGTTTGAAACATCGTTTATCGGTGAGCTTTGCACTCGACACCTGTTTAGTTCTCTACCTGATATCTTTGCAGCCGATTTGTGCAAATACGCCTCTTTCTTCAAGATACAGTCTCTACATCTACATGCTTCCGATAACCTATGGAACCCCTCATTCCTCTATGGGAAGGATTGGCGCAAGTTATACTCCGCGTTCCGATTCCAACCTGCTTCCGGTTCTCCTATTACTGGACTCGTGCCTCTTCGCAACGAAAGCTGGTCGCAGGAAGAGTTTACAGATCTCCAATCCACATGTAATAGCTATGGTATCGATATTGTACCAGAGATCGACACACCAGGTCATTCTCTCGTGATTACGAAATGGAAACCAGAGTTGATGATCAACGGAGCGCCGGATCAGCTTAATTTATCAGTTCCAGACACAATACCGACTATTAAGACGATATGGAATGAGGTACTTCCGTGGTTCAGCTCCATGGAGGTATCAATAGGAGCAGACGAGTACGACGCGTCGCTTGCAGATGACTACATCTCGTTTGTGAATGAGATGTCAACGTATATCTTAGGAAAGTCTGGTAAAGCCATTCGTATCTGGGGAACACGCGAACCTAGTAAAACACTTTCTGTATCTAAGAATATCACGATACAGCACTGGGACTTCCCTGGGGATACGATCCCTGTACAACTGCTTCAGCAAGGTTACAAGGTCATCAACTCGGAACAAGCATTTCTATATCTAGATGGAAAGACATCCGATGGTGGCCAGTTTCCAGTAGAGCTTAACCAGGAGCTGATGTGGTCAGGTGCCCCAGGCGGAAAAGGCTGGGCGCCGAACATATTTTCTCAAACGGATCCCTCCAACAACACGTCCCCGCACGATCCTAATCTTAGAGGGTCAATTATGGCTCTATGGAATGACTGGGGAAACAATGCCACCACCCCCTTGGAGATTTACTATCAGCTATCTCGCAGTCTCGCAGTTTTCGGTGAGAAGTCATGGACGGGATCGGGTGTTCGAAACAACGAGCTTACGAGAGAATCGTTTGACCGCGTGTATCCGATATTGAACACGGCTGCTCCAGGTCAAAACCTGAATCGTGCCGTCCAAACGAGCGAGCATAATATCGTGTATGACTATCCAGGTGTCTTGAAATTACCTCAACGGACCTCCTTCGATTCCGTCGGCCCACCTTATACTTTAACGTTCTCCGTTAAGCCAACATCTCAAGACGGTGTGCTTTTCAGCGGGAAAGATTCTAGACTTCACCTGCATTCGCTTGCGTTCGAAGACACATCCACGCATATTCTGTATCCGCTTACTAATCTTACCTTACCTTCTGACAAATTCTCTGTCATAGAGATTTATGCGACCCGGGAATACACCAAAGCGATTGTTGATGGAGTGACTTATTGGTGGACGACTACCCTGGATATATGGGGCGAGTACATGAAAGTTGCAAATATGTCTTTTGCCGCTCCGTCTTTTGAAATTGGTGGGGAGGGGTTCTCTGGGCAGATACGGAATGTTTCGTTACGTCTTGACTCGTGATGTTTTTGTTGCTTGCGTTTGTAGATCTCAAAATCAAGTGTCTATTGCAAAGAGGCTCTGAGACTCTCTTTCTGTGTCGCGGCGATTAGATCTCGTGTTTCGTTACAAGACGGCAGCTTACGCTTATTGCGAACGATCTTATATACCCGGGGTGGTGAGTCTTGTAAAGGGGGGCATCCAACCGCAACCATATCATATATTCGACACGGGTGCACAAGCCAGAACCTAGCGGCCATAGCGTGATGCATTTTAATTGTCTTTTGGACACAGTGTATTCAATTGAAACCTATTCATTTATTTTCAATGTTTTCACTCTATGCGATCTTCCTGATACCTGGTCCTTTCTCTTTTCCTCTTGATATCATCTGTCTTTTCCTACAGGTTGCACTCTTCCATGAGTCCCTTTCTCTCACAGTATGTGTTCTTCATCTTTCACCCTTTGCAATTTGCTCAGTGACTGTAACTTTAACTCTCAGAAGTTCAGACTTCATCAGCAGTGATGATGATCATTCAGCAGCCGAATACAATATCAATAAGCCAATTTTTGATCGGTGGTTAGAGTTCCACAAGGCCTTCGACGCCTCTCCTGCAGGCACAATCGAGCAGTTTTTAGAGAAGTTTGTTCCATCAGATGCAACCAAACCCCCAGATGAGGAAGGGTTAGCAACAATGTTAGCGGAACTTGTACTTGCAATTCCAACGGATAAAACAGAGAAAGATACCCATGCTCCAACTGTAAGGTTCTTTTGTTCATTCTTTACTATTGTAACTCATTTAATATCAGGTTAACTTGCTTGACCGTTGTCAATCTGGTTTTTCCTCTGGGAAGATCATTAATTTTATGGACACCTCCAAAGCCACACCATTCTCCGGACCTACTATCTGTGACCACAATACATTACCCGATATTGTGGGCACGTATCCCGGGAATCCAGTCCCGCCGCCTGGCTCAGGATGGGTCAAATATTGTATGACAGTCCAAGCCAAAACCAAGGAAGACCCTGTCGCCCTCACGCCTGAAAAGATCAAGGATTCTAATCAAGTGAGAGCAATGGCGCATGTTGTAAAGGATGCAGCGAATCTTCTCTTTTCCTCATCTAGCTGTTTCGTATTTGTTGTTGGAGTGTACTCCGAATCAAAACGGATGCGTATTTTTCGATTCGATCACTCCGGTAGCATTTCTTGTGGATTCAGCTATAAGGAGAAACCTTTTATCGTTCGTAATTTTCTCTGGAGACTGGTAAATCCTCGCCACCAAATTCCCAAAACTGTCGTCGGTTGGGATGAATCTATCCGCATTCCTTCTCAGGCTCAGATAGATATGATGCGTGGCAGGATTCACCAGTGGTCTCCTGGATTCCAGTTTGACGAAGCCGATTGTCGATGGGTTCGAGTTCGACTAAACGACAGAGGCCTTCTGATTGCGTCGCAGAGATATGGCATTATAGGTTCTCCAGAAGATGAAGTTCCATCTATCGAAGAGGGCCCACCTGTCGAAAGAAGTACCTGTTTCAAAGAGAGCGGTAGCTTACATGTTGACACTGGAAGTCACCATCCACTTGGTCGTATGTGCTACTTGTTTTGTTATCACCTTATGCTAATGCTGACAACTCCTTATTAGTCGGCGATGTATATGGATATACATTTGGGCCCCCTTTTTACAAGTCTTCGGGGCTGGTATCTCGCGCTACTTACGTTACTCGAATCATGGTTAAAGTATCCGGGAAATATTATGTGTTCGTCTTAAAAGATTCCTGGCACCAACGCACTCGCCAACCTGAAAACCTTTTCTATGAGAGGATTCAGGAACGATACCCAGCATTGACATCGAGGCCAGAATTTGGCTGGGTCAATGAGATTTATGCCGATGCCAATGGTGAACCGGGCACTATTCCGGGGCTAGCTGATTACTACGGTTATTTGGACCTTTCGAAAATACAATTTGCCTCTGGGTCTGCTTCAGATCGTGGTCATACTACTGCTTCGCAGCGAGTGCTGATAGCCGAGAGGGACAGGAGCCGTATACTTACTGGGCCTGTGGGAGACAATCTAGTGCGGTTTACGTCAACGAGAGATCTTATTATTGCTGTAAGAGATGCGGTGGTAGGTGAGCATAAGATGGCGATTTGAATGCTATGTCCACTTCTAACTTTGACTGCTAGGGCATTTCATCGCTCGTTGTTGTGGAGTACTGCATCGTGATATTAGTATTGGTAATATCCTCGTGGACAGTGTAGCTGGAAGAGTTCATGGGTTTATCCACGATTTTGACTACGCATCGTTCACTAATTGTTACTATGGATTGGGAAGACCCAGCGACAATATCGATGAGTGTTTGCGGTTTGGAGCATTGACTGTACGTGTTTTCGATTTCACGTACTTTTTAGCCAGGGAAAGCTCATGTGCAATACTAGGGCACTCGCCAGTTCATGGCTTTCCAGGTGCTGGATGGAAAAATGCATGAAAGTCAGCATGACCTTGAATCCGTTTACTGGGTTTTGATCTGGACTCTTCTGCGGCGTAGTAAACATCGTCATCACAAGGATAGTAACGAGGCTCACGAAAAAATTCTCTGCCATTCCGATGATAATGTTTCGAGTGCCTTAAAGTTTAGGTGGCTTTCGCAACCTGCCGTGCCATTTAGCATAAAAGGCAATAGCCCGTTGAATGCTCTGTTGGAAGGACTACGCAAAATCTTCGGACGACCTGCTATTAATCACAAACTTATTCCTACACATGAAGAAGTAGTTCGAACGCTAAATGACATGATCAGGTTGGAAGGCTGGCCTAGCAACGATAGCGTCATCACATTCAAGTGGGGGGAGCTATTCCGAAGGGTGTTTCCTAAAAACCGGGCTTCTACTAGTTTTAGAGCAGCACCTTCTGCCTCTTGTATCTCTTCCAGCCTTGGTCAGGAAACCTGTGTCCCACCAGGTAATGTAGAAGATGGTACAGATGTTGTTAATCGTGAGGTTCTAAAACCAGACGAGCTAGGAAGGCTGGTTCCTTCTCGCGTGCCAGGAGGCAGTAATGAGCTGCCTTTTACTGGTCTGGATGCTGCTGATAAGTATGGGACTGCACCACTACAAGCGAACCAAGATGCAGAACTTCTATCCCTTGCGTACGCTAACTGTGGGACTTCGCGTGGTCGCAAGAGACGCCTGACTAGCACGGACGAAATCCCCAGTGGCAAGCGCGCCAGACAATCACAGTCCGATCGTCGGGACAATGAAAATTCACATGAGATTCCAGAGTCCCTTCCAACTTCTTTCCGTAATAAATGAGAATGGAACCAGGAATCTTCGTGTAATTGTAGAAATCGCGAATAAATGAAATAGTAAGATGATCACGAAATAACTTGTAACTTGTACCTTTAAGTACGATGCGATGCTCGCGAGTCGCACGACTGGACGCTCTTGTAATCCAATTGTAATCATGTTTAAATCTATGTTGGAACTCAAACCACAACTTAGAGAAACACTAAATATTTAGATATCGATAGAGCAATAGTAGCAAGGGCGGCAGTTGGCACGAGCGACCTAGTACTACTTATTTTTCAGCTGGTACCTTGAAATTGGGCCTATGAGGGCCTAAGTATATCGAGAGAGTTGAACTAAAGATAATTAAGACAGAAAAATTCCAATTTGCCTCCTTGAAAGTTGAAGTTGATAATTGGTTGAATGGCCGCTTGCGGCCGCCGTCCCGGACGTGCGGTGCGATCGCTGATGCGTCGTAGACGCTGTTGAACAATAACGTGAACAACAAACAAGCTTGGACTTCGAAGTTCAAGCCTACCCGACGACGCTCGTCACTCAATCTCCGCAACATTCAATCCACATATTCAACACTTCAACCGGCTGAATAACTTAGGTCACTAGTCTCAGCAAACTCTGTTACAAAAACGAAACTTCAAGGTACTTACCCCGCTGGAACGCATGCCGCAAGCGATATACTATCAACTTCGAAGGATGGTGTAAGGCCCTCGAATTGATATGCACGACGTTGCGATCGCCCATGACTATCTCTGGGTGTGGATATGTAAAACTTGAAGATTCATGCCTGTTTACAGTGCCCTTTGTAGACAGATACCAACGGAAGCTTGTATTCCTGTTTCAATTTGGTGTCGATCGCCATCCGTCAGCGCGTCAGCATTGCCATTACTTATTGGAACGTCATCAAACTAGAAGACTCGTAACTCACACTTGGATAGTATTTGGAAGTGGACATAAACATGCGTTTATACGGCTTGCTTGTTCGTGTACAGCAGGATCTTCCTTGTGGTTTTATGAGGTCTACCATAGCTGCCCAACTTCGATTCTCTAGAGCTCACGGGGGATTTCAGGGTTGTTATGTGTGTTCAAAACCCACCTTCAGGTGTTATTCTGCCCGACACCTCAAAGAGTTGCAAGTTATCATGGACGATCATAGAGTAGCCTGAATGAAAGAGATATCCACATTATTTTCTAGTGTTGTTTCATAAGGTTCCGGGCTCGGCTTAATAGAGTACATACCGTAGTAAAGACTTTTTTGCTTTGCAGAATCGCGGTGTTAAACAGATGTGAGTGACCATCGTCAATCGCCTTTTGTACTCTACTAACTGGGATCCTCCAGCTAGGAAACGAGTAATTATGCAAGGTAATAAATGACTGTAGAAACATCCTGGAGCCGCGAACGAGGAAGGAATTTTGAGCAATATACCTTAGACACGTTTGCGAGCAGATAGGTCTGGTTTTCAGAAACCTCCTTGAGGACGAGAGGGGTCCCCTTTAACGCGCATATACTGTGGTAAGCTTACAGAAAGCATCGAACGATAGGCAGGAAAGGATAGTCAGCGTCGAGATTAAGGAAAGGCCAAGATTATCGGAGCACGAGAAGCATCAATCTCTTGACAGGTATCAAGCTAGGAAGTGGTGAGCATCGTCCCGTCTCTCAGTCCTTAGTTGTCAAGCTCTTGAGACTTACGCTGCCTTTACTTCTCTGTTAGCATTCTTATGTTGTCGTCGTGCTCGATGCCCAAGGCCTATGTTGGTTATGCAATGTTTTCGTTCAACAAACCAGAAGCCACAACACAAAGCGTCACAAACACGGGCGCCTCCATAAATTTGGGAAGTTCGCCACCCTCTGCCCCATTTCTGCTTTCTCCCTCCCTTCAAGATGTTGCTCATCTTGCCAGCTTCAGCCATATCGGCTATAACATATTTTTTATGTCCTTTTTTGCTTCCTCCCTCGTCGAACGCTATCCTGAAAGATTTATTCTTCAATTCTCCAGGAGAGCTACGCCTGTCTAACGGCTTTGCCGTCACGTTCGCGTTGTTGACGCTCATCAAGGGACTTTCGCAGTCCCTCCCTCATGTTGATCACCCAGCACTCCTATCCTCTGCCTTCCATATGGTGATTGGCACTCGCCCACCATCTCCTTCCTACGCGCTCTCGATCCACCCTTCCCATGACGTGACTGTTTACAACCACTTCGACTGGGACGCGTATTACGCGTCACTCCTCGCTGCGTCAAGTGAGCAGCCAACCTCACCTTCCCTCCTTTCTCGGCTGCCCATCCTGATCCTCCTCGCGTTCTTGGGGTTCATCGGGATGGCAATGGCAGACGATGACCAAGCCGTAAGTATTTTGTCTCTTCACAAGGTTTATTTACTCATATAATCTTCAGGACCAGCCCTCTGCCGTCGATATCATTAACATCGTGCTATGCGATGAGTTCGACTTGGTATGTGATCTTTACCATCATTAATTTACATATTCTAATGAATGATTGTTTAGGAGTCGGTGGCAACTCCCAGCTTCTTCCTCGCTGAGGGTGTACGGTCGTTCGAGTTTGCTCCTGCCGTGTTCCCTCCTCCATGTCCTGATCCAGATGATCCCGTGTCTGACGCAACTGACAGCAAGGTTGACATGGTACACACTTTTTCTTTCCACTTGCTCGCATCTCTAATATTTACGCCGTTAGGAATCACTTCCTTCTCGAACCTTCTTCCTCATCGATGACCTTACCTTCCTGGACATCCTTCCATCAAATCCTGCCAGCCCTTCACCTGGAACGAATATGACATCACCGTCCACTGATGAAGCTTCCGAGCATTGTCTCTCCGACTCCGAGTCAGCGCAGCCCATCGAGGCTCCCGGACATTCGACTGGACAAGTACCTTCGCTCACACATTCAGTGGATGCCTTCGTTTGTGATCTCGTTTTAGCGCAGCCCACTGAGGCTCCCGGAGATCCAATCGAAGGATTATCATATGCTTTACCTCCCGTCTCTGACTCAGAGCAGCCTATCGAGGCTCCCAGAGATTCAGGCTATTCAGCCATCGAGGTATCATTCTCTGCTCCTGTACTGCCGGTGGACGCCCCTGCCTTCGACTCAGTCTTAGCGCAGCCGGCCGACTCTCTCAGTTTGGTCGTCGAGTCTACAGTCCAGCCAGTAGACTCCTCCACGTGTCCTTCCGTATCGGCAAGCTGTCCTAAGGTGAAATGTCCTAAGAATCGGTACCTCGCCCGACAGCGTAACAGACGGAACCGCAAGGCCCGGAAAGCTGCAGAGAAAGCTCAGGCCGAGAAGGAGGATGAGAAGGAAGATGAAAAGAAGGAGGAGAAGGAGGACAAGAAGGAGGATGAAAGAGAGGAGAAGGAAGAAACGGAGGAGGAGACGGAGGAGACTGAAGTGGGTAACGGGGAGGAGGAGGGTACAGAGGAAGATGACGAGGAGATGGAGACTAGGATGAAGAACAATATGTGGGCCACCTTCATCCTTGCAGAAAAGGAGGCCGGTCCTAGTTCCCCTTCTTCGTTGCTTACGCTCCAGCAACCCGCGGATACTTTTTCTTTTATGCCCCGTAACGCTACGGTAAGTCGTTATACTTATTTTTTATTATGTTATGTTCTCATGTTCTCTTTAACAATTAGGTTCAAGATGATAACGACTTTACCGTTGTCACATATAAACCGAGCTTGTGGAAGCCGCGGCCTCCTCGTCGTGTGAGTTAATGAATATTGTTAAGCTCAACGTCAATCTTCTGACACAGTATCTAGCCACCTCCAGCCTCCATTAAAAAACCCTCAAGACGTCGGGGAAAGGCAAAAAGGGCTAATGCGATCGTACCAGCCCAAGCGCAAAAGCCAAAAGCCGACGTACCTGTTCCGGTGATAACTTCGAAGGTTAGTTAGTTGTTCTTCTTGACATTCGCGATCACTGACTGGTGTTGCATAGAAAACCGAACGTTTTTCTCCTCAGCCCCCACTTTCGAGCGTACGTGATGCGCGGTCTTACGCTGCCGCTGCCCACTAGGCGCGCATATTTATTTGTCAGAATATTGCTTCAAGACAGTTTACTTCGCTATTCTCTATTTATGCATGCCACTGGACGGCCAGACAAACTATTTCTCGAAGACACATTCTATCATGTGACAGCGATTTATCAGCCTACCACTCTAGTCGAAGACAATGACTGAAGCCACTGCAATCAATGTAGATAAGTCAGAGGGAGGAGACCGCAATGCAGTCAGTCGACGGGCTGCATTGCGGTCTCCTTTCTCTGGTGATGGTAGATTACGAAGGGGACGCCCGGAGTGTCTACCTATCTACACTTGAATCCGTAGTGCTCTTCACTCGTCGTCGTCTTCGTTGGTTCGATACCCCACAAATCGCTTTTCACAACAAACTATCCGGTCGCTTTTCCCTCGCAAACTATATGCTGCTGAAAATTTCCTGAATACATCGCTCGTTTGATTCCAATGGTTTATCATCGCTTCACAGGTTCCTTTCGACTTGCTTGCTCGATTCTATTACTTGCTTTATCACTTCTGGTTATCATTACTTCCGACTCGCTTTAGCAATTGCTTTTCTCGTGCTTGGACAACTATTTCATTTTACAGGACGCTTTGGGACGTTTTGATTAGTGCGCATCGGCTCTATCGTTATTTCTACTGCAGGATTGTTATTTCGGACACATACTATTTGCATGCATCATCGAATCATCGCTGTTTGATTACCTGCTCGCTGTATTTTTAGTTTACATGTAACGTCATTGTTTTGTATTGTACACCGGACGTCCAAACGTCTTTTATAGTTAAATACTATTGGTTTCTCAAGCTCTCAAGTCTTACCATGTCTACATCATACCACATCCTGTCCAATGAACCCGACGGGCGAGATGTATTTAGAACCACGCGATGTTTCCCGTTCTCGTCGCCGAAAGTGAAATGATCACCCAGCCCTCTGAGATTTGTCTGAGATCCAAGTTCCAGGCGGCTACGATGAAATCCACGTAGGCTATCCAGGCGGATCTAGGGCCTCGGGGCCGCAGTCGTACGATCCGACCATGATATTTCATCTCTTAGGCGGGATTCATAAAATGCGCTCTATCATTCGACGGCGAGTCCACTGGCTTTCGTCTATCCAGTACCAGCACTTTCCAAGTTACACCTTACTCTGGTTGCTCACTCTCATACCTATTATCTGCCATGTCGACCCCAACCCCAATGCGCGAGCAAGTCGCTGCATATATTAGAGACCTGCAAGACCGCATCGTCCGCTCCTTTGAAGCTCTTGATCCTCACTCGCCCCCTTTCAAGCGCGATGCCTGGCAGCGCCCAGAAGGCGGCTCCGGCCAATCATGCGTCTTTGCCTCCCCGCCTTCCGATCCCGCCGTCACATCCACTCCCAACCCTCACATTTCCATCCTCGAAAAGGGTGGTGTTAATATTAGCATTGTGCACGGCACGCTTCCTCCTGCTGCGATCAAGCAAATGCGCGGAGACCACACCAGCATGCCTCTCCCGGACTCTCCCACAGGGCTGCCGTTCTTTGCAGCGGGATTGAGTCTCGTGATACATCCACGCAACCCGCACGCGCCTACCGTCCACTCGAACTACCGCTACTTCGAAATCACGCATCCCGAGAAGGAGGGGGAAGTTCTGGCGTGGTGGTTTGGTGGAGGGGCCGATCTGACACCGAGTTATTTGTACGAGGAAGACGCGGTGCATTTCCATACGACGTTGAAGGAGGCATGTGCAAAGCACGGCGAAGAGCTCTTCCCCAGCTTCAAAAAGTGGTGCGACGAGTACTTTTATCTTCCCCATAGGTCAGAAACGCGTGGCGTAGGCGGGATATTCTTCGACGACCTTAATTCTAGCTCTCATCTCCGACTTTCATCCTCGGCGCGCCCTACTTCCCCAGACGAGATCTTCGCATTCTTGAAGAGTGTGGGAGATTCGTTTGTGCCTTCGTATATCCCCATTCTGGCGCGTAGGCATGATATAAAGTATACACCGGAACAGCGCCGATGGCAGCTTCTCCGTCGTGGTCGGTATGTCGAGTTCAATTTGGTGTATGATAGGGGCACCAAGTTTGGGTTGTTCACTCCCGGTGCGAGGGTTGAGAGCATCCTTATGAGTTTGCCAGAGACGGCGAGATGGGAGTATATGAGTGAGGTAGGGACAGAGGAGGCGAGTGAGGAGGCAAAGTTGATGGGTGTGCTGAAAGAGCCTAGAGAGTGGGTGTAGGATCCGTCGGTGGGGTAAAAGTCCAATAGTAAAGATAATGGTAGTGTACTATAGATGTGTGTTTCATTTTGGATTGATTATACAACTTCTACTTTATTCACCTCTCTAGAGCCTGATGTACATGAGGGCAGTCGACATATTCTTCATTCAAAGAAAGCATACCACCTATCTATAACTTTATAATAAAACAATTCATGGCGAGCTGAAATTTCACTCAGGCAACGTGGGGTTAATCAAAAGGTTCACAAATACAACAAAGATAATTGCAATTCCGCCAGCTAACGCGACCCCACTGATCCACCCACCGCGCATTATCAAAAGATCCGCCTGACCAGGTGCTATTATATTGTACCCGGCACTTCTCAAGCCCAAAACGCTGCTGTTACAATAACACCTGTCGAAGAAGTTCGTGAACTGGAACAAGCATGATACGACGATCCATATCGCATTTATTGACGCGATAAGCTTTCCTATTCGACGGAGGAGTATCGAATATATTCGAAAAGCACCTCGTGGGTTTCGATGACGGCCAGTAGAGGACGTTGTGGAACAGTGGGAGAGGACGCTTGAGATGACAAGCAGTAGCCACGTAATGGTGGATAAAGCGCCGTAAGCAATGTATGAACCTGAGCGGCACCCAAGGCCTGACAGACCAAATTAAGCATGCATTCTTCAATGTAAAAATATCAGCAAGTTCTCACCGCGGGTGGGAGTAAACCAGGCGATAAGGACTGCACCACCTACAGTACCCCATTGCAGCAACAGCGCCATCCCAGATGCAATGAACATATGAGAAAAGGCGCAGGAACCCCACCTACTCCGAACACCTTTCTCCAAAGAGAGCATTTCACAGTAGTCGGCGACCTCCGTTTTGTTCCCAACACGATTTTCTTCATATAGAGTTTTGCCCTTCTCCATCTCTACCCAGTCTGCAAGGCGGTTCACAGGTCTGTGCTGTTGAACATTGTTACACGCGCTAGAATACGCGTCAGAGATCGTCTCGACGGCTTGTACCCACGGCAGAAAGCGAGCATAATTAAAGATGGGCGCAGTGCACTTCTCGTCTATCCTAAGAGTATCGTGATCATTAAAGTCCAGACAAATGGCACGTTCGTCAGAGACGGTGCTTGCGAGCACAATCTCCCCGTTGTCTTTAGCCATATATGCTATTCCGTTCGCCTTTTGGACTGCTTTGCGGAGGCGGTCGGAATCACATTTTGGAGATATCTGTAGCCAGCCTACGACGATGGGGATCAACCACAGCCAGAGCGATCCGACGCCTTGACCGTGGGATTGAAATGTAGCTGTAATATCTCCAGTGAAAGAATCGATCACGGTGAATACGTATGCGATGACTACCCATGCAATGGAGGTTGCTGCAGATATCGACCACGTATATGTGTAGTCAAGCCATACTACAAGCTCATCCCACCACTCATCATTGTGTGGAAGCACGATAAGAGACGCAAGTAAAGTTTCGTCGTTGGTGATCTTTAAAGGCGATTGCTGAAGACTGCTAAGTACGCGAACAGCATTTCTCGCGTTAGGGTAACGATATGCCCTAAAACGACGTGCTATCCATCGCCCATTGAGAACCGTTAATGCGAGTGAATAAGCTGCCAGCGCCGGCGATCCGACAGTCAGTAACATTGATTCCAAGTTGATCAGCTTGTCGTTTGTGCCGAATGGTAGTTGTGAAATGAGAGCGAGCCAGGGGAGCAGCCAAGAGCTGAATTCTTGAGAGAAGGTGGACCATTGAAATGGTTCTTGGCCCGCCCCGCAAAATTCGATACAGTTGTGATAGCCGACTGCTGTGATCTCAGTCCCGTTTGATGGTTGGCCTAAGCTGTTTAATCCAATGGGACCATAGTCACCTTTTTTAATGTTGACTAGGCATTGGTCGAAGTTGACTGAAGCTTGTGATAGGAGAGGAAGAATCGCGAGGCACAAGAGGATCACGAGGTGGTTGGCCATCGTGCCTGAACGTGGCTTTAGAGATTCCTTGTCTGAATCGAACTAGCACAGTGCTCACCTCAGTTTAATGGCCTGTAGTACTACAGGCTTGGAAAGTCGAATACGCAAGTATTGGAGGGAGATCGGAAGAGGCTACCTTATTACATAGTTGCTGAGATAGTGACAGAGGGCGATGCTCACTGTGCGCCAATCAGGCCTGCCATTCTTTGCTAAAACTTAGAAACAAACCTTAGGAAGCAATATACCAATCGCAGCAAGTACCCCCTCAGGGCATTATCGGTACACGCTTGTTATCTCCACTAGGTGAATGTCAATCATTGTAATGTATACAGATAGCTCATTAACGACACTTACCTGGCGTTTTTCCCATCAAATCATGTCAAGAGCTGCTTTCAATGAAGCATCTACACATAAGTAACTTCCCGTTTCTTGCTGGTAGTCTCCGAACTCTATCAATAGTTCACCCTCTGTACTTATTCTCGGATAGGAAAGTACAGGGGGGATAACCAAAATGATACGAAGGACTCGGTATAGTGCTGCTGTAGTGCGACCTATTTAGACCAGAGTCACCAGACAGCTTCGTGGCATTCATTGAGAACGGACATGTATAACAGATAAGGTTGCTGTTAGATAGTCAAGCGATATCAGGGATGGCCTAGGAATGATGAATGGAAGGGTGCATCGCCCTTGTGCACATGGCTGAGTTTGTGCGCAAGGAACCGGCAAAATAGGAAGTTCAAGGGATAATCGCGGGGGACTCCCTCAAGCTGACGCCTTCAAAACTCCAGGTCCGAGGCAGGAACGTTTGTCCGATGTCGGTATGAATAGCCCATTTGGATGTAGTGACAATATGCTGTTGCTCTGGCGTATTAACGAGGAACTGGAGAACGAAAATAACCAGAACGTATTTAGATGGAAGCTCGGAGCTCGAGTCGACCCCGTACATCACTTAGGCGGCTCTGTTGAACATCAGCGGGAAGAATAAACAACAATGAAGCGGGGTCAACGTCTAATCCACGCGAACCGCCAATTGAGTTGGCGATCACAAGGCGAACCACGCGATCGAACCTCAAAACAGATTCTTGACTCCGCTTCATGCGATTATTTACGGCCACACTGGTTCGTAGCAAACGCACTGTACTTCAGCCAACTCTCGTAAAGAGCTACTCAACTGCGAAAAGATACGCACGCATATTGAAAATGGCATCTACTACCAACACAACCACCGGTGCGCTTGATTTCGCTGCGGGCCCACTTGTCTGGATCGATTGCGAGATGACGGGTTTGGATCCCAAGAAGGATAAGATCATTGAGATTGCTGTGAGTTTGTTGTGTTGGCGTTTCGTCGTGATTATTGACAGATTGTTCAGGTTATTATTACGGATGGGAACCTTGAGCAGGTGGACGAGGGTATTGAGTATATTGTTAAGACTGAGAAGGAGCTGCTCGATGGGTCAGTGGCTGTTACTCAGTGCGCGTGTTGATGTGTTGACTTGAAGATAGAATGGATGCGTGGTGTACAAAGCAGCATGGAAAGGTACATTTCCTCCCTTAATTGTCTTAAACTTATGATTTATTTTTATAGTCTGGATTAACAAAAGCGTGCTTAGAATCCCCACATACCCGTGAATTTGTATCGAACAAAATCCTCGAATACGTGAAGAAATGGATACCCAATCAACGTGTAGGAGTGCTTGCTGGAAATTCGGTGCATGCGGATAGATCGTTCCTTGTCGAAGAAATGCCAGAACTGACTGACTGGCTGCATTATCGGTCTCTTATTTTTCCTCTCCACGATGTTGCCAGTATACTGACATAGTTCTATTGTAACAGCATTGTCGGTGCGTTGGATATGCTTCGGATTGCTAGTCTTCAAGTCGACTAATCTTCCTTGCGATAATGCAGATGTATCATCCATAAAAGTAAGTACGCATTTACGCCGCAGTGCACCCTTTAAGAACTTCCCTTATTAGGAGCTTGTACGCCGATGGTATCCTGACCTGCCAATGCGAAAGCGGGTTGAAAGTAACCATAGGTGCATTTTATTTCAATACGACACATTCTGCTAGCTCTAAACCCTTTCTAGAGCGTTAGACGATATCAAAGGTTCAATAAATGGTACGTCACCCATATAACGTATCTATTTCCTGATTCATCTCACATCGTAATCTAGAACTACGGTGGTATCGGCAAAATGTGTTTGTTAGTCCTGCCAGTTCTTCATCAACCTCTCGCGGGTCCGCCTTGGCCGGGAAATAAATAGAACGTGGCTTCAGCGCTTTCCCTTATGAAGTTTATCGTGTTGCAGTAACATATAAATTGTCGCTCCTTTTTGTCGCGCTGGAATTACAGCCATTACAGCTTCCGGTTTGTCTCGAAGATGGCTGCCATTTTTAGCCAGTGAGGCTAACTTACCACATATAATTGGATATTAATCGTATACCAAATAATAAGCGCATTTCGCCTCTGCGCTGCCCAAATTAACTCATGTACAACTACTACCATTAGGGAAAAGGCATCACATATTTACAACAGATCTAATACTTCGGTAATGCACCAGATAGGAAACAAACCTACTCAGGCTCCAACAGACCAAACCTTCTCGACCTCCGTGATGTCCTTGATGAGATCCTCTAAAGTCTTCTCCGGCGACGTATACTCAAGCTTAAGCACCTCGCGTGACCTCGTCGAATCCAACGTCGAAAGCGTAGGCGGGACATCCGGGAGGGTAGCCGGATCAACAACATTAAGACTTGGATACGTTTTCTTCAAATATCCAGCTAACTGTTTCCAGCCGTAAAGGCCCCAGCTGATCAGGAAGCGCTTTTCCTCCGGGGCTGCGCGGGGTAGCTCTAGAGCTAACACGTGTGCCTTTGCAACATCGCGAACGTCCACGATGAATGGAATTGAAGCCGGCGGAGCGTTTCCGTTGATCAGTTCGTAGATGTGGATATTGGTGCCCATGTTGGATTTCGCCGGGGCTGGGAAGTGTGGTGCGTAGGGACCGATAACTACGCCTGGAAGTACTACATGGATCCAAATAGGTTTGGCAATTGATTGCGAGAGGGATGAAAATGTCGTGACTCACTGGTTGCAATGTCTAGCTTTGGGTGTTTCTTCGCAAAGTCCCAGACGGCCTTCTCAGCTAGAATCTTGGAACAGAAGTAGACGAAGAGCCTGTTGCTTTCCGCCTGTGCGTGGATTTCATCGTCACTGGGAACCTTTCCCCAATCTTTAACGTTGTGAGTGGCTGATAACTATGCCTTAGGCGTATCTTGCTTACCGGATTCCGTGAAGTTGACACCAGCGAAGGCAACCTTGAAGTCAGCTAGAGGGGCGAATAAGTCACGAAAGATTGAGATTGAAATGGTTGCTTACGATCTATAACAGTACCGGCACTACTGGTCACGACTATTTTCTCGATCCCAGCCTTTTCTGCTTGCGTCAGGACATTAAGAGTCCCATCCAAGGCACCCTGGTTATTGTATGCATCAGGAACCCTGTCACGTCTGCGAAACACAAGATAGCTCACCTTGAGCGTGTCCTCAACGGACGCTTTTCCTGGCTGGGGGGATGCGACGTGGAACACGACATCTACGCCTTCATTTGTACGCGTTAAATCGTTTTTGACTGATATAGGACAATGATTACCAACCTTTCAGAGCCTCAGAGATATCGCTTTTAGCAATATCGTCGATCTGTGCAAACTCCAGACCCGGAACGTTGATGGTCTTTCGAAGAGACTCCGCTTTAGGGCCTCGAGCAGTTCTGAGTGACAGGTGAGTATTTGATAGCGAGTGATTCGGGGAGACAGTTAGTACCCTCTAACACGATAACCCTTTTGCAGGAGCTGGTCAATGACATGACCAGCTATGAAGCCACTGGCACCAGTAACCTGTAACATAATTAAAACAGGCGTTCGGTACGAAGGGAGACGAGACGGCGTACAAGTGCGAGTTTTCCTGACATATTAGTGTGGATAATTGAAGAATTCCAAATGGTGTCGATCTCAAAACTGTAAACGAGCTGGTTGTTGACCGAAGAAACAGACAAGCAGCATCCTCTTTATATCGACTGGCTGGCCAAGAGGCTAAGGCAGAGACGCGCGTATTGGTAAACTACAAAGGATTATGATCACTAAGAACTCATACATTTGCATATGCAAGGGGGAGCGGGACAATCACCGGAAGCGATGACAACTTCGACTTGGATAACTTTTGCATAAAGTCAAAGTTTAGATGCCGGGTGCACGGGAGGTAACGCGGTTAATATGCAGAGCGCTGGTCGGCTACACGGCCAGCGGCCTTTATAACCCGATGGCTAACGGGCGGCAACGCGGCTAATGTGCAGAGCACCGGTCGGTAGCACGGTTAATGACGCTTATAGCCTTTTATAACTCGATCTTCAGTAATTGCTTAGAGAGACGTTTGCACAGACAGGTCGACAGCCGCTGGAATACGTGTATACTTGCCGTGCCGACGTATCGCAGTGACAACTTTCGAAAGTACAGACCGTACACTGGATAAACAAAATGACAATCAAGTATGATCACTGGAAGGATATGCTAGTTTAATAACATGGGGGGTATACCTCTCGGGGATCGCTGTGAAATCCTAATTTCCCCCAGCTGGGCTGCAATCGGTCTGGACCATACTGTGTCTCAGTTTCAACAGTCATGGTATGGATACACGTCAGCGCAGCGTATATGGGTACTTACCTCTGAAGACTCCTGCGGTTTGGACACAAGTTACGCGGTGTTGACACCGACGGTATGTCTTTCTTCTGTTCATTCTATCGCTCACCTGAACTGCCGCGCAGTTGACAGCAGCTGGAGCTGACATAGGTGTTTGGTACCGTCCTTGGAGAGTTTTAGAAAAGTTGGGACTTAGTGATGAACTTGTTCAGACATCTTACGCGAAACCCACAAACGAAATAAGTACGTTTTTCTGTGCTGTGCATTAGTCCTTTGCACGTGAGCTTACAAGGTTTCCAAGTTCATTCTATGACTTTTAGAAAGAGTGATGAAAAAGAAGGTGTAGAGTTCCTTAAATTCTTTACGCAAGGCAAGCTTCGTGACACTGTCACACCATTACTTTCCTAATTATAACTTGCTGTTAACAGGCACTTATCTCACTCTTCATCGCTCTGATTTTCAACGGGCCCTCCTTGATCATTTACCGGCGGACTACAAGATGCATTGCTCCAAGCGACTGGCATCATACACAAAGCTCAGATTGGCAGGCAAAATAATATTAGTATTCCAGGATGGATCAACGTCTACATGTGACATATTGGTCGGCGCTGATGGCGTTAGGTCAGTTGTCCGGCGCAACTTGCTTGAGAAAGAAGCAGTGAAGGCAATGGAGAAGGGCAACACGGAGGAGGCTAGTAAACTTCTCGCTGCCTGCGCCCCTGTTTGGCACGGAGCAGAAATATACAGAGGATTAATCCCAATCGAGAAAATTCAAGGAGATATTAACGCTGGACTGCTGAAGGCCCCTGCGAATTCCACACAGTTCGTAGGAAAGAATGCGGTGAGTGGGTTGCGCAAGAATTCCGAGATCTTTGAACTAGAATGTCACACTAGAGTATGATGCTGTACCCTATTGCTAATGGAACGATGGTTAACATCGCCGCTTCATATGTACGACCGCATCTGGCATATACTGAATATCCTGGCCCATGAGTTACCTCGGTAGAACTCACGAAATGGCTATCTGCTTTTGATGGTTGGGAGCCACAAGTGCACGCTTGGCTTCGTGTATGCTCTATTTTTATTGTTCGATCTTTTCCTATCTGATGTATCAACTACAATAGCATATTGAGAAGCCTACGAAATGGGCTGTTCACACTGTCAGACCTTTACCAACTCCTGTGTCTGAAGGAGTGGCACTCATGGGTAATGCTGTAAGAAATCTTTGATGAACTATGTCTATCTAACGTTTCTATCTAACTAAATTTCTCCAAACTATAAGGCTCACACGATGGTGCCTCGCTAGGGATCGGGAGGAGGTGAACAATTAAGGTAACGACCTAATTTTGGTGCTTGTTCAACTTTGACAACTCATATCAACGTTAATAATGACAAGATGCATACTTTCTTGGGTCACTGCTAGGCCATCTTCAACAACTAAGGAAACACTGACCTGCGCTGTCTATTTATGACCAGTACAGATGCCCATTTTCCATGGATGTCGCAAACGATCAATTCGACTATCTTGGTTGTGCTGTGGAAGCAAAAACGACAAGGCGGAAGGAGGTTGGGGAAGCAATTACGAAGAATTGGGAGTGGGCATGGTTCACTACAATTGACGAATCTTTGGAAGCTCTTGATGAATTGTCGGCAGGGAATGACATGTAAGTTTTCTGGCGTTAATCGTGTTGCTATACATTCACAGGACACTTTTAAGGCTTCGGAGATCATAAGTAGTATGCGCTTGATCGCCGGTAATTAAATATGGGAGTACCGAGCCAATCAATCATGACTTGTTACTACACACAACTTTAATTGCGGATGTGTTTGAGAGGAATGGTTTATGTGTGTGGCGCACGTCAAGCTGCTCGAATAACTTCGTCGAAATTTTAATGGCGTCTGCAATGCTGTGCTTATCAGTCCTTGCTGTTAGAATCACAAAGCATATGTGCACTGCAGTAGTAGTATCATACTGCATCACGGTATCCCCCTCCATCTATCGCGAATATTTAACTAACCCATCATACTACTTTGATTTGTATCTTCCCAGTCTACGGCTTGAGGTGAGTAATACGCCCTAGCGCTCTTCGATGGCACTGTAACACTACGTACGCAGACATGGTAAGCAGCTACCTGGTAGTCCTTTTGCATGTCGCGCTTCTTTCTGTGCCATCACGGGCGTCGGTCGACTTCAAATCCTGCCTGCTCAGTGTTACCCAGGGCTGCTGTGGCCCTATTGGGTTGAACAACTTGGGTTATCATGTGAACGCATCCGAGGCCACGGCGATCAGTTATGAAAATTGTCTGAAATACTGTGGTGCAGGCCAGGAACCCTTTCAGTGGACTCCCTTTTCTCAACAATTTAGCTCATGGTTGCTTCCGTGGCTTGCACTTATTTCACAGACCCCGTTCGGCTCAAGCGATAAACTCCTCAATTTAGAAACAATGTTGCTGACTGTAGGGTCACCTACTTTAGGAGCTTATTCACTTGCACTGACGGCTCTAAACGGCCGGTGGTTAGCCAATCTCTTCAGTGAATATCGTTACCCCAATGTACGAAACGCCATTCGCGTACTCAGTAGCCTTCAGCAGTCCCCCCTTAGGGTCAATAACGACGAGGCTTTACTTGCTTCTCTCATTGTACTCCCAGAGAATGATGGGTGGTGGGATGAGCTTGTTGTGTGGCTTGATTATACATATTCTTGGTCGATTTCGGCAGCCACTTCGATCGCATGGGTGGCTATTGCCTACTTGTTTACCGTCGTTGATTCTTTCACCAACGATTTTAGCGGAACCTATGGGATGATTGGGCAAGGGGTTGGGTCACTCTGGCTCTGGCTTATTCCAATTGTCATAGGATGGCTACAGATATCTCCTCAATGCGACTCCATTCGACTGCGTATAGCTATGGAAAGGGCTAACGGGATAGCTTACGTTGTTGAAGATAGTACTGGGGACATTGTACCCGCTACGACCGTTTCTGGCGACCGTGCGATTTACCTTGACTTCAGTAGTCAGAATACTCTTCGAGTGGACGAGCAATGTACTGCTCCCATCTACAATTACGCCCGCTTTTTGCCATGGATACAAGCGGTCGAAAAGGTTTCTGATGCCTATTTCGCAGCTTCCCGTAATGCACAGCGACATAAACCTGTAAAACCCCTTGCAACTTGGGTAGAGGCAGAGAGGGGCCAACCCGTTCACAGAGAAAATCGAATGGGAGGAAGCAGCACTGAGATTTCTCAGTATTGCGGAGTCTTTCCTATCGAGGAAGATGCTTCTCACAGAAGGCGGTGGGGAGGATCTCGGCGCGCCTTTCCGCGCATGCTTGTGGCATCTGGGCTAGCGCTTATGCTACAATGGGGAACTACGGGTGCTGCAGTTGTTGCTGCCTGGTTTACTCCTACCCGGGGTGAGTATTCAGCGTTCACCGAGGTTAATGCATTTGCAATCACGCATTTACACCTAGTTCCACCAGGGTTGGGATGTCGCTCAAGCTCATATCTGGTCTATGGGATATTATCCACTATTGTCTGGTTCCTTCTTGTTGTCTCGAGTATTCTTTCGCATTATGCTACGATCGAGTTAATGGATGGCAGCAAACGAAGAAGAATCTCTCGCGGAACTGTTGCAAGTACACTTGCAATTTTACTACGCCGTGCAGGAAAATTCATTGCCTCGATTAATGCCATATGGATCGTTGCATCATGCATGTTTCAATTCACAAATTTTTACGACACGTGCTATTGCAACAGTAGCGTGTTGGGGCTCGGAAGCGGTGCGTACAACGTGATATTACTGACGAAAGATGACCTCTCCAAAATGCGGATTGCATGGAGCGGTGGGATTGGATTAGCGGGGGGAACTACATTGATTTTCTTCATCTTCATAAATCTCTTGATAAATCCTACCTTGCCTGAATGAGCCTTCTAAGGATGAAGAGAAGAATGGTGAACCCTCTCAGCCCAGGCTTTTTTCGTGGCTTTCTGAAAGTCGAAAGAGACGGTTGATTTTTGATGATGGAGAGCATGTTCGGAAGAAAGTTAAGAGAGCCACAATGAAATTTGCGTCACGACGACGATATTCCAGTACGCTATCTTGTAGTACATACTCACATAGTATAGGCATACACTTTGATCTTTGAACATAAATAACATACATATTTCATGAACTTGTACACACGGCAACTAAGTTCGCCAACGTCAGTTCACATGATCGACGAAAGGAAGCATGAAGGTGAAGTAGTGAATGAAGTCCTAGTTCAAATGTTGCGGAAAATAAACCTTTCCCTTTGATACAACACTTTATTGCAATCCTATGTATTCAACTCATCAACACTAATCGAAACAGAAAACACAGACGATAGACGATAGATATACCAGTACAGATGACGAGCGCAGCGAGAGAGCAAGGAACAGTAAAAGGAATAGGAAAGTTGTAAAGCTGTAAAGTTGTATGTAAGCAACGCGTGAGATGCATTCGTGCAGGGAATTGTGGAGGAGAGGTAAGATGAGAGATGCATGCCAGAGGGAAGATGCGTGTGGTGTAGTTAGATGATGTGCATGAAGGTATGAGGATGCGGATGGGACGGGATAATCATATGGATAAGTACATGTGCTTTACATTGTACAACCAGTCCAAGGGTAGAAGAGGATGCGGGTGTAGGGGAAGAAAGCAAGGGCGAGAGCGAGATTAGGGTATTCAGCTCGGCGTAGGCGTGAGGTGATACAGGTGTAGCGTGTAGCAAGAGGGTGCGACGATAAGAAAGAAACAATGTCACAGCCAGGTTACAGTTGTTGAATCTGCACAATCAAAAACTGTTTCTCATCCGTGAATTGTTCATCTACCGCCTCTTGTTAGCAAGGAAGGATTGTGGATAGCAAGAGAAAGAACAAACCTTCTTTATCGTTATGGAATCCTTTAAGGAACACCAGCAACTTCTCCTGATTCCTCCTCAGAATAGCCTCAATCTGAGGTGGCTTCTTGGGATTCGCAACGAAAACCTACACGACAACCCCACATCAGCCCGCTGAGTCTAATCCAAAAGGAACAATCCCACCTTAAATACATGAAACGCCTCGAACTGGATATTTTTACTTTTATCCCTCAGAAGATTCATCATCATCTTCAAATTCGCCTCATTCGCAATATACCGTGTCATAACACTGAAGTTGGCGCGGTCGAGGAGGATCTCGCCGAGGAGCTTTAGCGATTGCCGTTTGGTTACATAGTTGTTTGAGAGGATGAGTGTTGTAAATGAGTTGAAGAACTATATTTGAAGCGGGTGAGACATGGAAGAAGGCGAGACAGCGACAGGGGAGCTTACGCGATCATAGTTCTTATCGAGGTACTCTGCGACCATGGGCTTGTGTCTCGTAAGTGTCTCTTTAAGATTGGCAAAGGCATCGCATGATATCCCAAACGTGGTGGTTTCGATGTAATGAGGAAATTTATAGAATCTAAAGATTGGGTTAAATAACGAGACCGAGATCCAACAGAGATACGCACTGATCACTGTACAGTAAAATCTTGCACAACTGCTCGTGCCTCAGCATTTCCTTCAGAATCATCCCCGTATTCAGCGCGACCTCTTCATTCTCGTACCCTGCCAAGGCGGCAAATATGACGTCGGGTTTCTTGACGAGGTATTCGACGGTCGGCCAGCGCGAGCCGATCTGTCTCCGGAGGAGATTGTTAAAGATCTGAACTACGTCCTTGCGTGCTTCGAACTCGAAGCGGTAGATGTGGATCAGGAGAAGGTGTAGGAGGTCGGTGTTGTATGTTTCTTGTGCAAGCTGGGCTACGAGCTCTGGGACGGGTTCTATGCGAGGAGTGTTAGTTGTGGGATGATAAGGAGCGTAACATGAATGTACCTCCATCGCCAAGAAGTATACCCTTGATCTGCTGAAGGTTCTTGGACACTTCTTCGCCTGCCTAAGTGAACAGAATTGAATCCGTGGTCAGAATTCAATTTCGTCAATAACCAGAAGAGGCATTCTCCATATCCGCAACACCCGTCAATCGCATCTCAAACGCTAATCAATGCACTATCCACACCCCCAACCTGCCCCAGAACAAAAGTACGTAAACCCACCTTCCGTCTAGTCTCACTTCCAGGAGCACTCGACTCGAGTTTCGGAACGGCATCGCGCAGGCCACGGACGAGGTCAGGCGGTGTGCGCTGTTTAGTCTTGAAAAAGTTCATAATTGTGGCTTGTTAATTATTGTGGGGGTAGAATGGAGGGCGGGTGAAGGAGAATGGGGGGTATGGAGGGCGACGGGTTCTATGGAGGGCTGTGGACTGGATATGGGGAGTATGGAGGATGTGCTCGACGAGAGGTGCTTAGTCTGCTGTAGGACCCTGCAATTATCCTAATGCAGTCTTGGTTCACTTTCGGACGTGCGGTCCGGATCCCGTTTGTGCCTCACAGCCGCTGCGTCTCTTTGCGTCCCACGTTCGTCACTTCCACTCATCATGACCTCAGCTGCAGCGCTTCAGCTTGCACTCATCGTCTGTCATTGGCACATCTTTTAAATTTAGATCTTAGAGTCTAAATGGCTAAACTTTCATTTATCTGACACTAAAGCCACATGATGAAAACCTTGTAAAAGCCTCCGATTGCTCTGACTTTCCACTGCTTGCTTTCCACTGTTTGCACCCTTGTTGGAAGAATCACTGCAACGTTTCCTAAATTGTAGTATCCGTGTAACCCGTAAGTTCAATCAAGCTTACTCAGTTCGGGGTGATCTACATTGCGCTCAGCTCACGAGGCATTTGAATGCCAGATAATCTAGACGCATCGGCCGTATTTAGGCCAAACCAGAGATCAGTGATGATTATCTTTGTACGCGCAGAGTTCTGGCCAGATACAACATATTGAATGCCAGAAGGGCGTCCTTGCAGACTTTGTCACTTTGGAGAGAAGTGTTATGTCCATACTTTGAAGGATCTCTCAGGCTCTGTTTCTATTGTATTACCAGGAGAATGCCGAGATGTCAAGATTCTAGTACCGTCTGCAATACGCAATCTCGAAGTCGTATCCTTGAAAGGTAGAAAATACCCATACATTATGTAGCTTGTTTGCTAATGTCTTTTCGATGCGTAGGCGATATGCTAATAATTTGTCAAACACAATGAACCACATGCTGAAGGTGGCTAAATGCTACTCAATGTCGATCTTCGGTTATGTATCCGTGCCGAAGGAACGCGTCAGCTAGCTGCCTCGAAGAATGCGCCACCAGGCTTCATCCCTGCCTTTTTTAAAAAATCGTGTATACATCTCGTGACAAGAATAACACTAGCCAGGGAAATATCATCCGCGCGATTTCGTTCTGAGAAGTGCAACATACAGGTGTTCCTCAAGGACTGGGTCGTTTTCACCATCCCAACGTCTTCTTGTCCATGATAGGCTTTCAATAGCCATGTTTTAGAGATCTTTTTGTGCCCACCTGTCACAACGTGTTACTGGGCCTTGGAGGTTTGTTAGAGACTGGTGCTGTAATGTGCATTACAGGTTAAATCCCACAGAATCATGATGATGAAGCCGAGGCATGCGTGTACGTGTGGTGCTGATATGTCCAAGTTTCTCTTTGCAGCTTTATCACTCCACTTCTGAACAAACATGACGGGCTAAGACGACGTATATAGAGTCAGACCACAGAGGAGAATCCCCATCTCATTCCTATCTTTTCGGTTAAAACCATGGCCTTTCCACCACCTCCCCTGCCTTCTGCCCTAGGCCGCTATAGACTCCTCTCTCCCAGCGCCGGCGTGCACGTCTCCCCACTGCAGTTTGGTGCATTTTGCATCGGGGACGAGTGGGAAGCTGCTGGGCTGGGCGGATTAAGTAAAGAGAAGAGCTTTGAGTTGATGGATGCTTACTTTGAACTTGGAGGGAATTTCATCGATACAGCGTGTAACTAGTACGTGTGCCAGTTACTTGTGTTGTGGCTTATATGCTAACGGTTTAATAGCCAGGCTGAAACGTCCGAGCAGATCATTGGAGAGTGGGCTGAAGCTCGAGGAATTCGCGATCAGCTCTTCATCGCAACGAAGGTTCGTGAGACATACCACTCGTTTCTGGGACGGTTAATGACTCTGCAGTGTAGTTTACGACCAATTTTAAGCTTAGTGATACTTCCATTAGGCAAAAGGTATTCTATGGCGGGAACAGCAGCAAGACACTGCACTTGGCCTTTGAAGCGTCTCTGAAAAAGCTGCGAACCAGCTATATTGATTTATATTATGTCCATTGGTGGGACTTTACAACGAGCATTGAAGAAGTCATGCGCTCTTTACATGCTCTTGTTCTACAACGCAAGGTTCTATACCTCGTGCGTTTTTTTATTGCCATTCAATGGCATGCAGGCCTGACAATATGATTTAGGGTGTATCAGATACCCCAGCATGGGTCGTCTCACGCGCAAACCAGTACGCACGAGACCACGCATTGACGCCCTTCGTTGTATACCAAGGTTCATGGAGCCTCCTCGAACGATCATTCGAACGAGAAATTATTCCCATGGCGCGGGCGGAAGGAATGGCCTTGGCACCATGGAACGTCCTTGGCGCTGGAAAAATCCGCACTGACGAAGAAGAGGAGAGACGTCGTCAGACTGGAGAGCATGGTCGGAAGACGTTCGATCCTAATGGTGGTGGGCAAGGGAACACTACTATTGCTGCTAGTTGGGAACGAAATGAGCAGGAGAAGGGAGTTTGTAAAGCCCTTGAGAAGGTCGCTGAGGAGGTTGGTGCGAAAAGTATTGCTGCTGGTGAGTTGTCTTGGTTTTGTATATCAGTTGAGGATGCTGACTGCCGAGCGCTACAGTTGCTATTGCCTATGTCATGCAGAAGACGCCTTTTGTGTTCCCTATTATTGGTGCAAGAAAGATCGAACAGTGGAAGGCGAATCTGGAAGCTTTGGAAATCTCACTTAGCAAGGAGCAAATAAAGTACATTGAGAGCCTCGTTCCGTTCGAACTTGGATTCCCTGGGTGGATGATTGTACGTATTCTGCGTTCGACGTTATTTCATATGTTAATGATATTCTTCGTTGCAGGGAACCGGAGAGGAATACAATTTCCTGTTTTCCTCTAGTGCGCACTTTGATAAGCAACCTCTCTTGGAACCTGTTCGCCCTGCACCGAAGAGTAATGCATAGATCACGTTGGACACTCGTTAGTCATTCCTGTATTATTAGCATTGCTATGTTTCTGGCGGGTAATCATACTCGTATTCGACTTTGAGCGCATCAGAAGCGTCGCATTTCCCCCTGCGCACAATACATTTTATTATTAACTTATTACCGGAGTTCACCGTTCTTAGGTGTCGTTTGGTCGTCTCTCTGTGCTACCTCTTGTAAATCCGGCCCATATATTTGCGAGTTCACTGGTAACTGATCCGTGTTTCCAGGCAAATATAACTCCGATTCCGGATTATCTTCAAGATATTGTCATGATCCAGGTCCTGTTTTAGTGACCGACCCCAAGCCGACCCAACTTCTGCCAGCTTCTGCCACATCTTTGCAAACGTATTTCAAAGCAACCGGTTAATCACCACTAATAGCCGGCCGGCTTTCTATAGCTTTCTATGTATACTGGATGAGACTGAATGCCCCTGTTACTAGTTTTGATTATGAAATGGCCTCATGAAGGCTAAAGATGTCTTCGTTCCTCATGATGATTCTATTCTGGCTCATTCGTTGCTTATGAAGATTTTACTGAGATTTCCAGGGGTGTCTCAGTCCTTTGTCATATCATCCGCACATGAAAGAAGCAATACGTGTAACCTCTTCTGGACCTCTCGGTAAAGCCAATCGATATAAAGAGGGAATTGTTTCTGTGTTTTACGTCTAACAGACTCCACTTTTATTTCTCGAAACATATATCTCTTAGATTCTTCAAGTTCATTATCAGAAACATGTCTGGAAAGCTCGCTCTTGTGCGTATCCTGGTTGTCGATATAGTGGACTTTCTTCTTAAGTGCTTATTGGCGTGACAGGTTACCGGTGCCAGTGGCTTCATAGCTAGCCATGTTATCGATCGACTCTTGCAAAAGGGTTACCGCGTTAGAGGGTACGGCCTGTCTCCCCAATGTTAGTACTAGACACTCACGTTTTATGCTCAGAACTGCGCGTGGCGCCAAAGTCGAAACTCTTAAGAAAACTACCAATGTTCCTGGTCTCGAGTTCGCGCGGATTGATGACGTCGTTAAAAGCGATTTCTCGGAAGCTCTGAAAGGTTTGTTGAATATGTCACGTTCATATAAGACGCTAACTTTACGGGTAAAATGCAGGTGTAGATGTTGTATTTCATGTCGCCTCTCCCTTGCCCGGATCGGCATCTGTGGATGATACACTCAACGTGAGTCCTAGCACTTGCCGATGTAATTATGCTTATAACTTAAACTACAAAAGGGCGCAGTGGAAGGTACTCTTAATGTACTGAGGCAGGCAGAGAAAGCCGGTATAGAGAAGATAATCGTAACCAGTAGCGTTGCCGCTGGTGTCGATCGTGAGTCCTACCTTGTAGGGACTCGCACAATTACTTACTCATCTTGCAGCCGGTGCCAAACATGGCTTGGTTGGTATCCCTGTGACAGAATCTAGTAAGTAGATGTACCTGGAACTTTTGTAGCTGCGTGTTTACATTTTTATAGACTGGGGTGAGGTAACTGTCGAGGAAGCCCATGCTCAGGCAGAGAATTCATTCTTTGTCTACCGTGCCTCAAAGATTCTAGCTGAGAGGGCCGTTTGGGACTTCGCAAGACAACACCCAAAGGTTGACATTGCAACTAGTAAGTCGGGTATTATGATTATCTCTGCCCGTAGAGGGATTAACTCCTGTTGCATCTATTCAGTACTTCCAGGCTTTGTCTATGGTCCCTTTGTTCCTTACTTCCCATTCCCATCATCTCAGGCTGACTTGGGTACCAATGCTTTCCCCTACGCACTGATCAATGGAAAGATCCCACCCAATTCGCCCCCAAGCCTTGTCGACGTTCGCGATGTGGCCAAGGCGCACGTATTAGCTCTTGACTTACCCCGCGCGACCCCAGGGGAAAAGCGTTTCCTGGTCAACTGGGGTATATACCCTTGGAAGCAGGCAGCTGAATATCTGGCGAACACACACCCCGGTATTAATGTTCCAGACCAAATTACTTTCCCGGAAGATCTGGCTAATATGTCGCCGATAAATACGGCGAAATCACGGGAGGTGCTCAAGCTTGAGTATACGCTGCCGGAGAAAACTTTGGATGACTTTGTCGAGAGTATTAGGGAAGTGGAGAAGTCTTGGTCCACCAGCAACCTCTAATTTGAGTATCGTAACAATGTAGTTTTCGTCTGTAGAGTGTTTCAGTATTTCTTTACTCAATCTTTACTAGGTATAAGTAATTCTAAGTACAGTTAACCAAATCATTCTGTTCATCCCATCGTCGTGACGCAAGCTTCATTGTCCAGAGTCCCGACTCTTCTTTCTAACATGCTCCTCATTATCATCAAAAGGCAAGTGTCTCTTTCGACTTTCACAATGCCAAGAAGCAGGCTTGAGCTCGGAAGGTTCATGTTCCTTTGCGTCCTCAAACTGCCTTTCAATAGGAGAGTCTTTGTCTAGAGCCGGTTGCCCATCTGCTTCCAATCGATCTGAATCATAGCCCGGTAGTTCGAATGCCGGTGCAGCCGCGGTACTAGACTCCCCTGCAGGAGCTGGCTCCTCCGGTGGGACATCAGCCTCCGCGGCATTCAAAGCAGTGAATTGACCGGAACAATGAGCCACAGAGGCACCAGCACTTTTATTATCATCTTGTTCTTTCGGCCATTTATGACAAACAGAAGAATCATTGCTAGGCCACCCAGGAGCCTTAAGACTCATATCCATAGTTTGCACAAGCTGCTCATGCCTAGGATGATTCATCATCGTCATGTGGTATGTTCTGAAAATGCGGCGCAGGTCCTTCATCAAATCGGTCAGAGGTCTGTTGGATGGTACTTCCAGTGGTTCACTGCACTGTGTGAGCCACGAATTTTTATATACCATGGCAGAGTAACGTTTCGAGTGGTCAAAAAGACTCGTACAAGCCTCAGCGCCAAGTTCGTGGTTGTGAGCAGAGTGGCAAAGGAAGATAAAGACCATAACCCAGTAGAATGATTCGAGGTCATGATGAGACATATGTGACTTCATCCGTAATACCTCAATTGCCATAAACTGTGGCGTACCCTAGTAGTCCTTGTTAGTTTTCGCCAAGGACTCAAACGCAGTGAACACTTACCGTAAGCATTTTCGAATCATGCAGAATACCATTAAGTTCCGCATTTTCCTTATCCGAGTCCAAATCACACTCATAAAAAGTAGCATGATCAAAGTCATGCAAAAAACCCCTCACTTGACAGCCAATATTCTCAACGAGGATATTCCCAATGCTAATATCCCGATGTAACACACCACACTCCCGAGCAATATAGTGACCTATCAACGCATTCAGCAAAGCACTAAAATCATACACATCACATCACACACCTATAATAGCATCCCTCATAATCACCACAAAATCCTTCGTCTTGACAAAATCCGCAACGTGGCCCCCAACAGGTCCAGTGAGTACACGCACCCTAACACGATCTGAATCAGACTCTCCCGTCAAAAGCCGACGACTGACCGTCGTATGCCCACGAATGTCCGACAAGTGAGATGTCATGTCAGATAATTTCAAGTACCCATAATACTCTGCCAGCCCTGGGATCCAGTCAGGTTTATTATCGATATCGGGATAAATCTTTTTAACCCAGGCGAACTCTGGGCGGGCTTTCAGCAAAGGAAAGCGTTCCTTAATTTTTTCGTAGAACTCTGATTCTGGCTTGCGATTGCGTTGGTGCCACGAGTCTTTGAGCACGAAGACGTGGGGTCCATGGCCTGGCACTTTTACAAGAATCCGGGTAACATAGGTGGCGCGGGATACGAGACGGGAACTTCGCTTGCACAGTGGAGGTCCGAAGGTGAGTCCTTCCACGTCATCTACGTTTCGTTAGTCAGGGAACGTATAAAAAATGGTGTGCGTACAGTAGAGAGGTTTTTTGACTTCCGTCAAGTTGTAGGTAGGCTCCGGACAGCTTTCTTTTGAGTCTTTAGAGTGTGAGCCTACATTGGCTTGACTATTTTCATTCGAATCTGGAAGGTTAGATATGCTGTTTGAAAGTGACGAGCCTGCATCTCGGGAATCCACGGCCCTTGAAAGTAAATTCGTCTCGCTCATCCGAGCTTTAAATGCTGCACAATTTAGCCGCACCTTTATCCATCGACAATACTTCTTATTGATCTTAAGCGAAGCATACATAGGCTTAATAGTCTCCATCATAGCAGCAATGTCCTCGTCAGAGGGAATACGAATGGTTTCGTCCCACCCGACAACGGTGTTGGGTATACCGTGATGAGGATTGACCATCCGCCACAGGAATTCGCGTAGAATGTATGGCTTGGTCTCATAACTAAAACCACAGGACACGCTCCCAGAGTGATCGAACCGATAAATGCGCATTTGGCGCGTAGCGCAGTACATCCCAATGACAAATACATAACAGCTCGAAGAAGCAAAAAGGAGGTTTCTTCCGTTCTTTACCAGTTGTGCGATAGTCTCGACGTTCTTGCTGTGCGCTGGGACTTCATTCGCAGGTTGGTTTACGGGGTCGGCGTCGAATTTGCATTCGATTGCAAGGCTGTACTTATCCCACCTGTGGTTCGATGTGAGCGCTGGTTGGCCGGGGTAAGGGCCTAGAATTCCGGGTACGGTAAATTGGTTGTACCCTGTAGGACTGGGGTTTGTTAGCATACTTGAGTCTGTAAATGCAATTTTCTTAGCGCTGGGAAGGTCTTTCTGGCACTCGTTTAGTAGTTTAACCTATAAGAAGATCAGTACCGTTTAAGGATGGTGATGAAAAGAAACGTACAATTAAACCGTATGTCACCGTTTCACTCATTGCAGGGATATTTCCGGCAAGTGTCGTGATATTCTTCTCTACGGTGGGATTACTTGGAACCGTAGCAGGAGAAGGTACGAACTCTTTCAGAAATACCTCAATCGTGCCTCTGCGACCACCTGCCTTCGGAAAATCGAACGCGTAGTGCGATGTTTGCCACTGATCAAAAGCTTCGCGATTTCGAGCATCAATCTTGGCCTTGACCTCAGCAACGTAATCGTCATAGCTGTTGCTACAGTCTTCGCTCATCTGGGAAGTCGAGCAAGTGGGACAGACTGAAATGTCTTTGTTGGTGGCCGGAGCTACACTGGAGTCCTCAGAATGCTTCATTGATTGAACGAACTTGGCGTGTTTGGGAGTGGTGACATCAGGATTGAGTTTGAGGGGACTGATGGCGTTGGCCATAATTATGTCTGTACCTGTATATTATTACAATTTATACACGGTATGGAATATAAGTAGTACTCTGTGCATTAAATTGGCACGGTTAAATACGCAATTTAACAACAAGTGACTTGTTAAATTGCGTTCGTTGAACGTTGAACTTTCGTTTGAATTGCTTGAGGTGTATACAGTCGGGAACGAGCTTGAATTCATATTCAAATATTCAAAGCCGGTAAGAATTGTATGGTTTGCGTTGGGTTCGTGAATGAATTCAAGACTGTTGCATATGTACTTGAAGCTGAAATTGAGGTTGTTTGTTGTGTATTCTTGGGGTCTGTGCCAACCAAAGTATCGGGCCGAGTTGTGAGCCCGGGCACAAGCGCTAGTCAGACTACAGGTGTGTGCCTCTATTTGGTTTTTCGAGGTCATCTAGATTTCGTTAGCCAGAGAAATTGTGGAGAACATGAAGCACGTACAGTAACGAGGGTCCTTAACGGCGAGTTAGAAATAGGAGATCTCGATTCTCTGCAGAAGTCGAAGACGCAGGGATTGAAAAGGGCGAGTGTTATTGACGCGTTGATGTAAAATGCCACGCGATGTTGGCGTGACCTTGAAGCTGTCGTCAGAATCAAACTTCAAACAGAATGCTTTGCTTAGACCTCCATCTTACTTGCATCACACAAAACTCGCCAAAGACTCAGCAGTACTCACTGTGGGTCAACTACCTATGGGTCGCCTGTCTCTCAGCGTTACCAGTCAGACACGACTGTTGTTTAATCATAATTCGGACTAAGGACGACAGCGCGGTCGGAAGAGATTCATTCTGGTGGATCTCAGGAGTCTTCGCATAATTTCATTCGGCACACAGCTCAGATATCTCCCTGATATGTGTGTGATATTATGTACAAAGTGATTCCCGCCACACAACTGAAAGGCCCCCATAAGTGAAAAGTTCTACTGGGGAAATGGCGAAACAGGATACCACCTGGACGCATACTCTTTAGGCTACACCAGAACTTTAATGGATCTCAGACGACAGGCAGTATCTCTGTCCCAACCTAGCAATTCCGATACACCTTACTCGCTCTTGACAGCGGCTAAGTATAAATAATTATACAATCTTTCTTCCAATACATTCTTTCCTACCCCGACCTCAGCATCACTTGCAATAACATCCCGCCTTACTGTGAACATCATTCATCGACATGGAGAACAAGAATTTTAAAATTGCAATATGGTGCGCGCCCACTTTTCCAACAACAAAGGTCCGCATTTACTAACGCCCATGATACGCAGCGGAGCGGGTATAGGAGGGCTTACGCTTGCAGTAACACTGGCTGGGTGTCCTGATATAGAAGTGGATGTATATGAAGCTGCCGCGCAGCTGACAGCAGCTGGAGCTGGCATAGGCGTCTGGCGCCGTCCTTGGACAATATTAGAAAAGTTGGGACTTAGTGATGAACTTGCTCAGACATCTTACGTGAAACCCACAAACGAAATAAGTACGTATTTCTTTGCTGTGCGTTAATCCTTTGCACATGAACTTACAAGATTTGCGAAGTTCATTCTATGACTTTTAGAAAGAGTGATGAAAAAGAAGGCGTGGAATTTCTTAAGCTCTTTACACAAGGCAAGCTTCTTGACACTGTTTTGCTATTACTTTCCTAATTATAACTTGCTGTTAACAGGCATTTATCTCACTCTTCATCGCTCTGACTTTCAACGGGTCCTCCTCGATCATTTACCGACGGACTACAAGATGCATTGCTCCAAACGGCTAGCATCATACACAAAACTCAGTTCAGGCAAGATAATATTAGTATTCCAGGATGGATCAACGTCTACATGTGACCTATTGGTCGGTGCCGATGGTGTCAGGTCCGTTGTCCGGCGCAACTTATTTGAGAAGGAAGCAGTGAAGGCAATGGAGAAAAGCGACACCGAGGAGGCCAGTAAACTTCTCGCTGCCTGCGACCCAGTTTGGCAAGGAGCGGAAATATACAGAGGATTAATCCCAATCGAGAAAATCCAGGCAGATATTGATGCTGGACTGCTGAAGGTCCCTGCGAATTCCATACAGTTCACAGGAAAGAATGCGGTGAGTGGATTGCGAAAGAATTCCGAGATTTTTGAACTAAAAGTTACACTAGAACATGATACTGTACCCCCCTATTGCTAATGAAACGATGGTTTGCGTCTCTGCTTCATATGTACGTCCGCATCTGGCATATACTGAATATCCTGGGCCATGGGTTACCTCGGTGGAACTCACGGAATGGCTATCTGCTTTTGATGGTTGGGAGCCTCAAGTGCACGCTTGGCTTCGTGTATGCTTTATTTTTATTGTTGGATCTTCTCTTATCTGATGCATGATGTATCACTCACCCTACAACAGCATATTGAGAAGCCTACGAAATGGGCTATTCACACTATCAGACCTTTACCAACGTTTGTGTCTGATGGGGTCGCACTCGTGAGTGATGCTGTAAGTAATCTTTGACGAACTATGCTCCTGTCTAACGTTCCTATCTAACTAACTAAATTTTTTTAAACTACAAGGCTCACGCGATGATGCCACACCAGGGGTCGGGAGGAGGGCAAGCGATTGAGGTAATGAGCTAATTTTGGTATTTGTTCAATGTTTGACAACTCATCAAAATTAATAATGACAGGACGCATACTTTCTTGGGTCACTGCTAGGCCATCCTTCAACAACTAAGGAAACTCTGCCCCGCGTGCTTTCTATTTATGATCAGTACAGACGCCCGTTTTCGATGGATGTCGCAAACCGATCTTTCGTAAATGGTCAGTATTATACTTTCGCAAACGATCAATTCGATTATATCGGCAGCACTGTGGAAGAGAAAGCGACAAGGCTAAAAGAGGTTGGGGAGGCGATCACGACGAACTGGGAGTGGGCATGGTTCACTACTATTGACGAATCTTTGGGTGCAGCTATGGATAAGTTGGCAGCGCAGAATGGCACGTAAATTTTCTCGCGTTAATGGAGTTTTACTACTTTGTTTGCGGATTGGTTTACGGGGTCGGCGTCGAATTTGACCTTAATCGCAAGGCTGTATTTATCCCAACTGTGGTTCGATATGTGTACTGGTTGGCCGGGGTAACCCATACAGACACTGCTTCCCCGGCGCTTCTTCAAACCTCCGGTAACTGACTCAGGTGCTCCCTAACTGAACTTCACCCTTCTTTCCTGGATTATGTATTCAGTCAAGCATTGCTACTTTCTGCTCGGTGTTACAAATGCAACAAATGGAGGTGCTAAGAGCACGTAATACTCTCGACATAGAATATTTTTCATGCATTTCGCCCCCTGTTTTGGTTATAATATTCGTCATGGCCTGAAATACACTATGGATGGTCAGCTGAATGAGAAGCATACACTTATTCTGGTTAGTGGTGATAGCGCAACGGGCACATTCCATTCCGGGTTTTAGGTTGTGGGCACCTAATCTCCTCTCATATACAAGTTCCTGGATAAATGCGCTTCGCTCTCATGACTCTCTTGCTTCGACTCATTCCGCTTCCCTCGTTATTCTAGATTTTAAAGGATGTGTATCGCAACTTTAGTGGGAGATATCACTTCTCTGCAAATCTGCTTCACGCCTGTCGTCCCTATTTCTGCGTACTTGTTTTTTACAAGTGAATCTTGGAAGGTTAGTGTCCTTTATCTCTTACATCTACCATTTTGACGTTGTTCCTTTGGCTACAGTTACGACATATTCCAACAGCAGGATTCAGTGGCTGGCCTGTTCTGTCGTATATTTCTGCCATTCAATTCATCTTGAACAGCGATAAGGTACTGCAGAAATATCATAACCTGGTGTGTTCATAATGACTTCCGCTACTACTCAATGCCTGATCAATAAGTTAGTATAAAGGCAAACTGTTCAAAATCACCTCTCCGAATGAATGGGTCATTGTCTTTTATGATGGTATTGAAGGTGTGAAAGAGACTATGAAGCTCCTTCCTTCTGTTTCATCTTCTTCCGAGTACCTTTATAAAGTACGTTATCTTGAGTAGCAAACGTGACTGTCGCAATGGTCTTATAATCGCAGTCTTTTCAGATGAAGTATAGCTTCGGTGAAATAGGATTGAACCCATCAACACATGTTAGCGCTGGTCGAGCATCTTAACCATGAGATAGCCAATAATGTCCAAGAACTACATTGTGCACATGATGCACATCGTCAACTTCCGACTTGATTATCTTATCTCCAAACTACCAGGTAGAAACCCCACATTTCTCTATACATGCATTCAGGTCATTGAGAAAGTATCTGGCATAGTAACAATAAATGCACTAATACCACCAGTATTATGGCCATGAGTCCAAAGGGTCATTATCATATAAATGCCATCTTCAACAGTTAAACCTCCAGACTTATGCCACACATCATGAAAGGCACACAGCGTTTGATAGATGACATAGGAGAGATGATTGAACCAATCATTACACGTAGTCCTCATTGGGATGAAAGCAACGGAAATCTTCAGGTATGGTTCCCATTTATTAGATCACCCTATTCCACAATAGCGATGAATTGATACAGAAGTCTCCAACTCCCTTGGACTGGATGGTGGATCTGGCAAAGGATTATAAAGACCAATACACGATAGACAGCATTGCTCGCTGCATAGTGCAAACCTCATTTATCTCCCTTTCAACTACATCAGTGGTAAGGGAAATACTTATTCTCACCATTCTATTCAACTCTAAACGATGCTGTTGTTCAGAATTACCTTGTATAACCTCATCTCTCATCCATAATATATCCCGGTTTTGAAGGAAGAAGTCGAGAACGTTATAACGGAAGATAGATGGAACAAATTGTCGTTAGATAAGATGGAGAAGCTGGAATGTTTTATTCTAGAATCTCACAGGATGACACCATTTGTGCATTGTAAGTAAACCTTCTTTTCTCTATGAAATGACCATGATAACGAATTGGGCTCAATGACAGTACTGGCTATGCGCGTGACGATGGAAGGCCACATATTTCGTGATGGTACATATGTCCCCTGGGGAACCGTGACCGCCCACCGGACAGATCCGATGAACATCGACAATGAAACCTCCAAAAATGCCCAACAGTTCGACGGATTACGATCTTATAATCTGTGTCAAAATGGGCAAAATGTCAGACTTACAAGCATAAGTCCTTTCTTTATCCTATTCGATACTGGAAGAGAGGCCTGCCCCGGGCGTTTTTTTGCTTCATTAGAGCTCAAAATTCTGATTGCCTATATTGCTGAATTTTGATATAAACGCACCGCTGCAGAAAGGTGATACTAGTGGGTTGAAGCATACTATTTTTGACAAGAGCCCTGCACGAGGGCAAATTTTACTGCGAAAGAAGAAGGGACAAGAACTTAAATTGGGAGATCTTGTACCAATTTTCTAAATCTCGTGTAGGAAGACACCGATTTACTATGTTGTACACTATGCCTTCCTACATTTCAATACACAGCAAGAGCAGAGAAAGAGTGTTTAGTTTGAAGAGAACTTGTATCAACGAAGTAAATTTGGATAGTGTAATGGCTAACATTGCCACCTCTCATAATCATCGCGGCAGCTCGGGGTTCGATTCCTGGTATCCAAATGAAAAATTCATGAAAGTTTTTTTGGGGCATAGCTCAGCTGGGAGAGCAGCAGACTGAGGTAGTAACCATACTCCATTTCAATTTGACATATTTACTACAGGTAATAAACAATGCATATAAGTTTTTCTTGATGACAACTTGAAAAAGATAGCAAAAACAGCATGCTGAAAGCGATAAGAACAGGAAGTTGATATATGATATGCTAGGGTTGTACTCTTAACCACATCCACCTCCACCTCCATCACCACCTCCACCTCCATCACCACCTCCACCTCCATCTGTGGCACAACCCCCACCACAATCTGCAGAGCAACCCTCAAGACCAAGCCAAAGAACTCGGCAAGCACCTTTAATTACTCTCCACACTCCACACAGTCCGTCATCTTGATCTTTTTCATTGCTAGTGTTCATACTACAGGTAAAGTCTCGTTTGCGCGGTTTAAACTGTCCTTTACTAGTGAGAATCCTAGCAAGAGGCACAGTAGTATATGAATCTCTGGAGATTGTGCATGAGTGGATGACATGGGTCAGTTAGCTGTTATAGGAAGCACCTGATAGTATTGTCGTTTACAAAGAGAAGAGGTCCTAATGAGAGGTACAGTAGTATTGGTTTGTGAATCCCTGAAGGTTTTGCATGAGTGGACAATGTAGAACCATTAGTTAACTTGTTATAGGAAGCACCTGGTATACCGTGTTACGGTACAAAGAGAAGTAGGCACAGTAGGACATTTAGCAGAGGTTGCTGGCAGGTCATTCAGTAAAAATGAGAACTCATGCTAGGCATGCGCTGGTCATGCGAAATCATGCAAAAAGTGCTTCTCGTCATGCACCAGCACCAGTAGTGCTGCCGCAGAGTGCAGTGAAAGTGACAGTGAAACGAAATTGCTTCACAGCACTGTGAAGTGATGGCGCTCAGAAGTTGCTCAGAAGGCGCTCTCTCTAAACTACTGCTTTAGGAAATAGAAGGGTCCCATTACTTATCTAATCAGTAAGGGACAGATTGAATCTGGAGCACTGACGAGCGGAAATGAACAAGTGCTTAACAATTCAGTGTGGGGAACTTCACAGGGACCGCGATACACTGTGCAGTGTGACTGAGTTTGAAATCTTGCAGTGCAGTCACAATCACTACACAGTACTGCACTGTGAACGGCAGCACTATTATTACTAATGCAACCCAAGATTACAGTGGAATGTTCATTCTGTAGCACATCTATAACGCATGTACAAGTCATGTACAAGCCATGTGTAGGTGATATAGTAAGAATTTTCAGAACAGAACAAATACAAACATAGAGCCTAGTATACGAACATCATAAAATTCTTCTAAGTCCCTTCGATTCCCTTGGCATCCACTAAGAGTTCCGCCTATTCCTATGAATACACGAAGTGAGTACACCTACGAAAATAGAAACGTACCGTGTTGTATTTAGTCTTGAATTGAATACAACGTAAGCGAGAGATGATGAATATGTAGTAGCATCAGCAAATTCCCAACTTGCTCAATTAGTGAAATAAGTCCAACTTCGTCTTCATAAGCCATCATTTGCCTTTTGAAGAATATTCCCAACGCTAATATCCCGATGCAACACACCGCACTCCCGAGCAATATAATGCCCTATCAACGCATTCAGCAAAGCACTAAAATCATACACGTCACACCACACTCACCTATAATCGCATCCCTAATAACAGTCACAAAATCCTTCGTCTTGACAAAATCCGCAATGTGGCCCCCAACAGGTACAGTGAGCGCACGCACCCTAACACGATCCGACACATCATTTCCGGTTAAAAGCCGGTGACTGGCTGTCGTATGCCCGCGAATGACCGACCACTGAGGCGACACTTCGGATAGTTTCAAGCACCCGTAATACTCTGCCAGCCCTGGGATCCAGTTAAGTTTATTATCGATATCGGGATACATCCTTTTAACAAAATGAAGCACGTATAATAACGAGGGTCTTCGACATCTTCGTAGGTGGATTCAGGATGGCTTTCTTTTGAGTTTTTGGAGTATGAGTCTGTATCCGTTTGATTATTTTCTGAGTTGTTTGAATTATGTGAGGTCAACTCTGTAAGGTCGGATGGGTCCGGACCTCCAGAATCCACAGTCATCGGTGGCGTGCTCGAAGTCGAACGCAAACCCGTCTCATTCATCCTCGACTCAAACGCCGCACGACTTAACCGCACCTTCATCTACCTACAATCGTCCTTATTGATGATGAGAGAAGGATACGAAGGTTTAATTATTTCCCCCAACTTAACAATGTCCACATCACTGGGAATGCGTATAGTTTCGTCCCACCCGACAACGGTGTTGGGTATACCGTGATGAGGATTAACCACCCGCCACAGAAATTCGCGGAGGATGTGCGGCTTAGTATCATAATGAAAACCACACGATACGCTACCGGAGTGATCGAACCGATAAATGCGCATCTGGCGCGTAGCATAGTGCATCCCGATGACAAATGCATAACAGCTCGAAGAAGCAAAAAGGAGGTTTCTTCCGTTCTTTACCAGTTGTGCGATAGTCTCGACGTTCCGGTTGTCCGCTGGGACTTTGTTCGCGGGTTGGTTTACGGGGTCGGCGTCGGCGTCGAATTTGACCTCAATCGCAAGGCTGTATTTGTCCCAGCTGTGGTTCGATGTGAGCGCTGGTTGGCCGGGGTAGGATCCTAGAATGCTGGGCCCGGTGAAGTGGTCGTACCCTGCAGGACCGGGGAGTTTCAGCGTACTTGTGTCTGTGAATGCGATTTTCTTAGAGCTGGGCAGGTCTTTCTGGCATTCATTTAGTAGTTTAACCTACACGAAGATCAGTACCATAACCATTTAAGAATGTGATGAAATGAAACGTACAATTGAACCGTAAGTCATCGATTTACTGGGAATCTTTCCGGCAAGTGTCGCGATGTTCTTCTCCACAGTCGGATTACTTGGAATCGTAACAGGAGAAGGTACGAACTCTTTCAGAAACTCCTCGATCGTGCCTCCGCGACCACCTGCCTTCGGGAAATCGAACGCGTAGTGCGAAGCCTGCCACTGATTAAAAGCTTCGCGATTGTAAGCATCAATGTTGGCCTTAAGCTCAGCAGCGCAATCGTCATAATTGTGGCTGCTACTAAAGTCTTCGATGCTTGTGGCCGGAGATGCACTCAAGTCCTTAGAATGTTCGCTCAATTTAGCAGACTTGGTGTATCTTGGAGCGGTGGCATCAGGATTGGGTTTGAGGGGGCTGGTGGCATTGACCATAATTATGTCTGTAAAACTTATCTGTATATTACAGTAAGCACGGTATAGAACAAGTATAGAATCAACGTAGAATATACTTAGGTAGGTAGCGCTTGGACCCCGCCGCCACTTCGTGGTTGTATACCGGGTGTATAAGTACAGTCTAGCTTGGAGCCATGTTCAAATTCAAAGCCGGCAACCATTGAACGGAAATTGAATGCGCCCATAGCTCCGGAGTCCGGACGACTCGCAGCAACAACGACAAATTCGCGAGACTGAATTCTGGAAGCGTGTTGTTTATTCCTGGGGTCTGTGCCAAATGAAAATATTCCGGGCTGAGTTTTGAGTCCGAGTCGGGCCGCTTTCAATATTTGGGCGGCCAACTCAACCAACGTACGTGACGTTCAACCGTTTATATACTACTTACAAAATGCGACTCGTATCAATTAGTTCAAATTTCAACGTTGCAACGTTCGGTACTTTAGTGCTGTCAGGAACCCGATTAAGGGTGTTTCAGAACATCCTCACGACTCAGTATTCAATCGTTACGAGTAAGTAGTTGAAATTGGTTGAAAGTGGCAAGAAAGTGGTAAGCTTCAGCCCTGAGGCCTGAGGCCTGAGCCTTCAATGATGTAGAGCAGGCAATTTGCCTGTATCGTAGAATCGGTCTCATCTTGATTTTTAATACTCAACTCGTTTACATTGTTCTGTACGTATTTAAGTACAGTACTTACTTAACATTCCTTAAATATCAGGTTACTTTCCTTCCCATTCTTCCTTCTCATGAACCTCGCTAGGACCTGTGGATAGACGGATGCACTATCCACTCGCAAATTCTTTGTTTAAGAATTTCCTTCAACCCGGAAACATCTTCCACAAATGATCTTTGGGGGTAAGGAGTAAAACGACGCGCACTATATACCTAGACAAGTGCGAAGTAGTAAAGTCATAATAGAGTACTCCATTTCAATTCGACATAAGTACTACAGGTAATGAACAAGGTTGAGAATCATAATGTGTGCAAGTGTTCAACGGGCGTTTAGATTACATCTTGGAAAGACTACAAAGACTAAGCAAATAGTTGGCAAAGAGAGCATATTGAAAACATTAACCAGAGTCTGACATAAAGTTGGTATGTAGACCAAACTTAGACGAAGACCGACAGTTCCTATTATTTCTCTTGTCCAGATGACCGTGATTGCCTAGAGCGTTTGCTACTGGGAATGTCGTCTGTGATAGTGGAAGGCTGTCTCTTGTGACCTCGTAAAGTCTGAGATCCGGATGCAATGGGTTCTGCACCTCGATCCCCTTGTGGCAGCACAGCCTCGCTTTCATTGGCGTCCAGACCAGCCAATGGTAATTCATTTGCTGGAACTGGTGCATCGCGTATATCCTGGTCTTCATCATCGTATTGGAATTCGCCTTCGATACGATCATCGTTTTCCCGAGCAGAGTTAGCAGAAGAACGATTTCCGTAAAATTCCCTTTTGGGCGGCAGCTTGTACTCGAGTGGTTTATCGTCAGTAGGCCAGCCTTCCACCTTAAGTGCATCATTCAGCACTCGAACAACTTCTTCATGCGTAGGAGTAAAATCTTTATTCATAATACCCTGTCTAAAAATATTGCGTAGTCTTGTGAGCAGATCATTCAACGGAGCATTGTCTTTTACATCAAATGGCTCGTCCATTTGGGCAAGCCAACTTCTCTTTCGATCTCTTGCAAATTTGAAATCCGAAATGTCAAAGTAGTTAGTGCAAGCATCGATACCATCTTCGTGATTATGTTCGGAGTGTCGCAGAAGTATCCAGACCAACACCCAGTAGAACGATTCAAGATCATGACGAGCTTCGTGCATCTTTTTGTCCAATACATCGACCGCCATAAACTGGGGAGTACCCTGTAAAAATTATATGAGCTTTCTTCTGGTAGTAAGTAAATAAGAGCATAAGTGCGTACCGTCAGTGTTTTGAAGTCATTTAAGTCCGTGTCGATAACATCGCCATGCTTCTGCAGTCCAAAGTGACAATCAACAAACGAAGCATAGTCAAAATCATGGATAAATCCTTGAACTCTACCATCCACGTCCGTCATGAGAATGTTGCCGATGCTAATATCACGGTGTAGTACTCCGCACGATCGAGCAATAAAATGTCCTAGAAACCTTATTCAGAGGCGGTCATAGCATTTGAATCTCCATCCTACACTCACCTACAACTGCATCTCGTAACACAGTAACAAGTTCCTTCGTCGACCCATACTGCCGTATACCGACACCCACAGGTCCTGTAAGTGCACGACTCCGGTTCCTCTCGGCTTCCGGCACTTGCTGCGAAGCAGTTGTATGGCCACGATCTGAAGCCGACCCAGAAGTAGACTGAATTGTCGAAAGGTCTAGTTGGCCATAGTAATCAGCCACCCCTAGAATAGCACCCGGATCATGAATGGCATTGGCATAAATTTCCTTGACCCAACCAAATTCTGACTTTGATTCCAATTCGATGTACCTTTCCTGAATCCTCTCATAAAAATCATTTTCAAGTTCGCGAGCACGTTGATGCCAGGAATCTTTCAAGACAAGTACATAGAATTTTCCGAGGATTTTGACCATGATTCGAGTGACGTGGGTGGCACGAGATACCAGTCCCGAAGACTTGTATAATGGGGCCCCGAATGTGAATCCATAAGTATCACCTAAGTAATTGTAAGTACACTATGAAAGAAAAAACTATGATATTACATACCGCCAGAAGGATGCTGATTGCTTGTACCATCATCTACCATGCACGTGTTAGTGGGAATTACTACACTATTAAGTTGTTTTACTCACCGTTAGTTGGACTGTCACTGTTCATGACAGATGGAACGTCATCATCCGGAGAACCTGGAATACCATCTTTTTGGGAAGCAAGTAGATGAGCCCTATCATTTAGTCGAACGCGGACCCAGCGACATTCATCTTTCTCAAACTGAAATCCAGGGGACCATAGATGTATCTTTTCCCGCATTTGATTAATTTGCACTTCAGTGGGAACACGAATGGACTCATCCCAACCGACGACAGTATTCGGGATGTTGTGAAGGGGATGGACCAACCTCCAGAGAAATTTCCGAATAATACTGGGTTGCCGGACATAGCTAAACCCACATGAAACGCTACCAGAGTGGTCGAAACGATGGATCCGCATCCGCTGGGACTTGGTGTATATCCCAATGACATATACATAACAGCTAGAAGACGCATAGAGAAGATTCCTCGCGTCCTTTACCAGCTGTGCAATAGCTCCTACTTGATATTTAGAATCTTGAACGTATGAAGATTTAAGAGCGACGGGGTCCTTTTTCGTTTTGGCCTGAATCGACGTGCAATATTTGACCCAACCTGACTCTAGAGGCGGGGTTGGTGTTCCTGGATATGGGCCCGACAAATCTGGCAACGTATCGTGATCACGGTTAGTCGGGCCAGAAAATGGTTTAACATTATGTGTCTTCTGAAAACTAATCTTCTTCTCGGTAGGGAATCCCATCTGACAAGCATTCAACAAGACTCTCTGCCAATTAAATAGATTAGTAATAAATAACAAGTACTAAACCAAAGATCCTTACTATTGGTTCATAAGTATCCTTTTCTAGACCAGTCGTTGGAATAGCCTTCGCATGATCCAATAACGTCGAATTCAACCTATCTACAACTGGGAGTTCAGCTGCACTCGACGGAACAAACTGCTCCAGGAACTGTGCAATCTTTCGAGCAGGTGTTTGATCCGTTGTATCGAAGGTTTTGTGGAACTTTAACCATCGATCAAAAATGGGCTTGTTCACCTCATAATCGTTTGCCCCGACAGAATAACCAGAGTGATGGTCACTCTCACTGCCGAAGTCTGTGCCTCTGGGGGTTGATTTGGTTCTGGTCTGATTGCTGACAAGCAAAGGTCTTCCAGCGACTGGCGCATCAGTTTGCGCCCTCTCAGGAGTCTTAGGAGGAGAAGCAGCGGAATCGTCGGCCATAACTATGTCTGAATCTGAGTAGTAAGCTATGCGGCGGCGCTTTGAGACGTAGGGATGTGGTTTAGCAGTAGTGTAGGTTTGGGAGGAGGAATGGAGTTGATGATAGGAAACCATGGCTGAAACGAGATCGATTAAATATGTTTCCGAAATGTCTTCGCCACACAAGAAGCATGTGGGCTTAGGGATAGAACAATAGTATCTTAAGGTGGAAATCCGAATACAGCCCTCAAGCTTTCAAGTTTCAAGGTCCGTTACTGATCGCGTTATTTACTTTCGGAGGCATTTAACAAACAACGTGCCAAAAATAACAACAAGCGCTTGACTCGAGCTCAAGTGTTGTGTTATTATAAAGACAGTGGGTCCCAACTCCCAAGCAAGTGGGTCCTGCTGCTTGTCGGCAAAATTGTGACTTGTCCATGTAGCCCACTGAGTAGCCATCAGGTTTTTTTTAAAATCCTGTATTTAATATCGATAATGAAAAGCTATGTATGAAGCTAAAGAGTATAATAAGTAATAGAAAGTGTGTGTTGAACGTCGGCCTCAATGTTAGTAACTCAGGAGTAATGTGGCCGGTGGCCAGAGCCATCAAGTTACGGCGAACAGCTTCCTTGATCACTTCTCAAGGCTGTTATCTCTTACTTCTCTTGAGTCAGTCTGTGGCTTCATTTAAAGCACAATCTCATGTAACTGGTGGCGTACTAGTAGCAATCCAGCACCAACATCTTATTAAGACTCACGAGGGTAATCACTGAAGTTGATAAAGTTTCTCCGAACCCCAGAGTTATCATGCGCCACAGAGCAGCGCATTTACCATACCGTTCTTCTAGAATCTACAAAATGGCAAAAAAGGTCCTTTTGTTTGTATCCTTTACTTGCAGTTAATTAATAACCTGCCCCTGGCCAACATACCGCCACTCCCCAACCCCCGCCTCAAACGACCCATTCCTCCCATTCGTAGTAGCATAAACGCCCACAAGCGTCCCCGTAAACCCCCAACTCATCTGATCGCCCCTCGCAAGCCCATACGTGCTCCACAAAGACTGTGCCCCCTTCGGCCCAGCACTAAACGCATAATGCGTCGTATTAAACGCCTTAATCTCAAACGCCAAACCATCAAGCTGCACACCCGCCGGAACAGGCACGACCGAATCCGGTATAGAAATATTGCTTATCCCTCTAAAGCGGAAGAACGGTGCGAGGGAAGAAGAAGGCGTGGGGAGGAGCACGATTCCGAGTTCGAAGTGGTATCGCTGTACGAGGAACACGCTTACGCCTACTTCATCTTCGGGGTTTTTGAGACCTGAGGCGTCGATATTGACTTGGTAAGTGAATAATGTGTCGGTTTGCCTCCGCGCGATGAAGGACTGTCCGAGGCCGCCGGTGTAGTACCCGTCGTACGCGGTGAGATTGAGGACGGAGGAGCGGATGACGAGGGTGTTGGGTTTTCCTGGTGGAGAGACGAGATACGTATCGGGCGTTGGGAGGCGCCAGTGGATTAAATGAAGGGGGATTGAAGAACCAGGGGGGAACGTGAGATGGTCAGGGTCAGTAATATACGGCCCCGCGCCGTCATTCACCAACTCTTTGGACGGGAGCTTCCACCCATTCATCGACCCACTCACAGGCTCGAAAACCGGCCATTCACCCTTCTCCCATGCAACAGGCGTCATAATCGTCTCCCTCCCCATGGGATAGTTGAGGAATTGGGGCCCGGACCGGGTGGATAGGGCTACTCCCCACCACTGCCCCGCGGGGTCTTGGAATAGGTCTGCATGGCCTACAGTTTGGAAATAGGCACTCGTGTTGGCGTTGGTGAGGAGGGGATTGTGTGGTGCAGGTTCGTAGGGACCATGAATGCTCCCTTTGGAGCGCGCCATGGTGACCATATGTCCGAGTCCTGTACCGCCCTCTGCTAGCATAAGATAATAGAACCCGTCTTTCTTGTACACATGCGGTCCTTCAGGTGCAAGTCCACCCGTCCCGTTCCATGGATTCTCAAGTGGTCCCATAGCGCCAGTTTTCAGATCAATAGTAGCCTGTTGAATCCCAGGCCAGACAGTGTACTGATGCGACCCAGTAACATACACCTGGCCATCCACATCGTCGTCCCAGAACAACGAGGTATCATACCCACCAAACTTAAAATGCACCGGATCGCTCCACGAGAGCGAATCATACGGGTCCTCAGTGGAAATAACGAAATTATCCCAGCGCGACTCGTTGTCCTTTGGTAAATCATCAAACACCAACGTCGTGCTTATCCAGAACTTGCCCCCGTGAAAGCGGAGGGCGGGGGCCCAAATGCCACCGGTGGAACGGTTGGTGGTGGCTAGCGCTGGGAGCATTTCTGGGCGGGAAAAAGCATTGCCTATGAGTTTCCAGTTTTGCAGGTCGTGTGAGGCGTGGATTGGGAGGCCGGGGAAGGCATTGAAGCTGGAGGAGGCGCAGAAGAAGGTGTTGGAGAAGCGGGTGGGCGGAGTTTGAGACACGAAGATGCAGCTTGGGTCTGGGTGGAAGCCGGGGAGAATGGGGTTTGTGTAGGTAGAGTTTTGGGCTGAAGTGCCGACGAGGTTGGCGATAGCCAGCACGGATGGGAGGAGCATTGCAACTCAGAAATAATACAGATATCATAGGCATAATGTATTCTGATATATAGTGCAGGATAGGAATACGTACGCGGAGGCAAAGTGGGAGACACGAGACATGGCGACGACCAGTGGAAGCACCTTGGATAGTATGGGAGCGGGCCGGGAGGTGTCACGAGGAGGGAAGAGTCGGGGCGTTGTCGTTCAGTGGGCCCCGTCCATGCGAGAAGAAGCAGCCAGCAAAAAGAAGCGGGCAAAGTGCGCGTTCTTTGATAACTAGTTATCGATTTATCATGTGATCAACTTGTCAAATGTCGTCGGTTCTTCAGGTCTTGTTTTCTGCCAGTCGCGTCAAAGTCGCGTCGCTCTCTCTTCCGATCTGCTACCTATATCCTATATTCTCCGAATTACCGGTGTTTTTACTGTTTAACATGACAATAGAAGAGCTCCTTGATCATACCTATGGACCCTATCCAGACTATATCATTCTAAGCGAGACTTGGCGTCCTGGTGGACCCGTCGTACCCACACTGACTTCTGTCTACATGACCACAGTCAATGATAATACTCCAATAGGGTGCGTAATTTATAACTTTATTTTTAGTAATCTCATTCAGTTTTTAATAGATTAAGTGAAATAGATTGCTGGGTTGGTGCAGCTCCAGCACACCAAGAGCCAGTCCGATTCTTCGGCCGCTTGGCTATTAATTCTCTAAACTGGCTTACCGATACCGGGAAATATCTGCTGTTAAAAGACATACGAGCAAAAGACGACCAAATCCATGTCCTCACATCGGCCAGCAAAATTACGCTTGAAGACATTTATGGGAATCCATTGCCAGGAACGAGACACTTCAAAATTCATATCTTCGTTAGCTGTATAAAAATACTACGTGCTCAATTCTTGACATGTGAGTGACGGTCGTCATGCTAAATATTCTACATATTTTAACAAGCTTTGTGCAGCTGAAACCCACCCATATGATCTTATTTTGGTTTCAGAAGATCAGTATGTCTCCCTCAATTATAATTCATCCTGGAATTAATAAAAACGTTTTTCAGACAGCGAAAATATAGTGTCAAGTCGATGCATGTTCAAACCTTTCATCGAAGTTTAGATTTTCTGACCAGATGGCATATCTGGTCATTAATCGAAGAAATAGTAAAATCAGATGAAGACCAAACCGTCCTTCACGACAGAACACTAGACTGGTTGGTCCAACAGTACAAATCCCACTCCATTTTATGGGATCAAGATCATAAAATTATATTTGATTCTGATGACTCGGAGTCGGAGGACTTAGACATTATACCCCGAAAAAAATCCACGCATCCCCAAACTTTACGGCACATTCCCCGAAATGAAATTATTGGAAGAATTGCTGAGCATGCGGAATGGTTGCTTGCATACCAATTAGCTCCATTACACAGAAATTTATGGAGGCTGAATATCATTCAATTTATTCAATTTTGTATGGCCCTTCCAACGCGCAGGAAACAAGCTCGCCTTAGTGGAGCAGACTTCTGGGGTGTGCCAATGGGAGATCGTGATAATTATGATCTGTATGAAAATGAGGACTTGTGCGAAAGACTATGTCTCTTTGGAGAGACTTACGCGTTTTGGAGCAGCAAGATAAAACATGTATATGAGCGGCAAAATATGGTAAGTAAATAGTTTCAAGTATTATTGGCAGTATTGATTTACTTCCTAGACTATGGATCAGGATGAATCCATTTCTCCTTCGAATTTAGATGAGGATTTAGATGCACTGGCCTATTTCTATGATTCAGACTTTAGTGAGGCATCCACTTCTTCAGCCTCTGATGATTCCGAAGACCGTGATAAGCTTCTGGTGAAACTGGAACAAAACAAAATTCCTTCATTCTGCTTTTACGAACCTAAAATACCCATTGGAGAATTCGTATGGCGGTGCCCTGGCCCAGGGTGCGAAGAGAAGATCGATCTTCTTCACTTGAAACCCAATCAATTGAACGGCCTTCCTGCAAAGATTGCACAAAATTTGGCAAGGAAACTCTGGAAATCTGTAAATGATCGGGAAGTACAACTTGGATTTTTTATTCTAGCAGATCAGCACTACAAGTGGCATATTAAACAAGAAAATTGAAGAGGTTGCAACTATTAAATGGTCTAATTAAGCAAAAGGAACGGGAATATTGTAAAGTAATACGATTAGAATACCAGTTGGTCTGGATGCCTGTGGATGCGGGGATTTAAGTATTTCCATCTATATTGTGTATATTGCATGTACTTGGAGAAGTTTGAGAGGTTGGTACAGATGCTAATATTTACAAGATAGCACATGGAATTGACAACTTACTGGAAGCAAGCTGCGGTGGTGAATGTAACGAGTTGATTTTTCTGCGCAGTTGTTCCGCCACTCTGTGAGAGAGGACTCGGACGATGGTAGGCAATTGCAAGTCAATTGGGCTGCGTGTTAAGATTCAACGCGTGACGTCAGCTTATCATGTGATTATCTCATTGCTTGCCAAACGCCTCTGAAATAAATAACGCGGTCAGTGGAATCCTCGATTGATCCCGGAGGCGATTTGACCATACCTCATATTGACCATTGTTTTATATTTTAATTCCCATATCCAACCCATTCCTCATACCTTTTGTGTGTCCAAAGTATTTCAAGGCCATATCTAGTCTTCTTTGTTCCAGCCATGGATAGCAGCGACAGCGACGATGACTGCGGTTCCTCTACCAGGGCGGACCACAAATCTATTTTCAATTAATGGCGACAGTTCCACAGGGCCTTTGATTCAATAGGCAAAAAAACCTGCTGGAAAGATCGCACAGTTGTTCACGTTCGGCTAAAAAATAGGCTCTTTTTCTTGCTACCCAGAAAGATGGTATTGCGGGTTCTGCAGATGATGATATTCCATCTGTCCTGAACAGTGACGATCTAACTCAAGGTGACCAACCATTCTTACGATGTCACTATATCAGTATTAACCTCTGTATAGCAGGTGATGGCACCAGTGAACATCATACTTGCAGTACGTACTATCATGGTTTATCTTTCACTGTCTACTTACAATTCCTTAAGTGATGTTTATGGATTCACATTCGGGACTCTGTTATACAAGGCTTCAAAGCTTCAGGACTGGTATCTCGCGCTACCTATGTTACTCGAACCATGGTCAAAGTCTTCGGGAGATATCATGTGTTGGCCTTGAAAGATGTTTGACATCAACGCACTCGCCAACCTGAATACGTTTTTTATGAGAGGATTCAGGAGCGGTACAAAGAGTTGGAATCGAAGCTAGAATTTGGTTGGGTCGAGGTGATTTATGCAGATATCAATAATGATCCGGGTACTATTCCCGTGGTGGCTGATTACTATGGTTATTTAGACCTTTCGACGATCCAGTCCACGTCTGGGTCGGCTTCCGATCTTGGCCACACCACTGCCTCGCAGCAAGTGCTAGACGCCGAGAGGAACAGGACTCGTCTACTTACAGGGCCTGTGGGAAACAATATACTGCACTACAAGTCGACGAAGGAGTTCGGTACTGCACTACGAGATGTGGTTGTAGGTGAGTATAGGATGGAGACTGGGATTAATAACTAAGTTTGAGCAATGTTTATAGGTCATTTCATTGCTCGATCATGCGGAGTACTACATCGTGATATTAGTATCGGCAACATTCTCATGCGGAACATGGATGGCTTGATACTTACTGTCATAGCGTCATCAATGTCAAACGTTGGAGTAGCCCGAGCAGTCATGGTGGTTGGGTACCAGGATGGATTGATGCTGCATTCTACGTACAAACAGGTATATACATCTATGTACACGCTCAGGCTGAGACCATGTGTGCACCGCATGCCCTACTCCAACGTCACTCAGCGCCAAGCGATACTTATAACAGGCCAGCTACCAGCAACCTCTGCTAAATGTCCTACTGTGCTTACTTCTCTTTGTACTGTAACACGGTATACCAGGTGCTTCCTATAACAAGTTAATAACTAACTGTCCTACATTGTCCACTCATGCACAACTTTCAGGGATTCACAAACCAATACTACTGTACCTCTCATTAGGACCCCTTCTCTTTATAAACGACGATACTATCAGGTGCTTCCTATAACAGCTAACTGACCCATGTCATCCACTCATGCACAATCTTCAGAGATTCATAAAACAATACTACTGTGCCTCTCGCTAGGATTATCACTAGTAAAGGACAGTTTAAATCGCCTAAACGAGACTTTACCCGTAGTATGAACGCTAGCAATGAAAAAGATCAAGATGGTGGACTGTGTGGGGTGTGGGGAGCAATTAAAGGTGTTTGCCGAAATCTTTGGTGTGGTCTTGAATCCGGGGTGGCGAAGGATGGACGCCAGCGCCGTGCTGTTGTAGGACCTGTAGGTGGGGATGGAGGGGGTGGTGTGGTAGATGGTGGTGGGGGTGGTGCGGTAGATGGTGGTGGGGGTGGTGCAGTAGATGGTGGTGGGGGTGGTGCCGCAGATGGAGGTGGGGGTGGAGGTGGTGGAGACGGTGGAGGTGGTGGTGGTGGTGGTGATGGTGGAGGTGGTGGGGGGTGTTAAGTAGTACAAGCATGGCATACCATATACCAACTTCCTCTTATCGCTTTCAGTATGCTGTTTTTGCTATCTTTTCAAGTTGTCATCAAGAAAAACTTATATGCATTGTTTATTACTTGTAGTAAATATGTCCAATCGAAACGGAGTAAGGTGCTCTCCCAGCTGAGCTATGCCCCCCAAAAAACTTTCCTGAATTTTTCATTTGGATACCGGGAATCGAACCCCGAGCTGGCGATCGAATATGAGACTCGAGAGGCGGCATTAGCCGCTACACCGTATCCGAATTTACTTTGTTGATACAAGTTCTCTTCAAACTAAACACTCTTTCTCTGCTCTTTTTGTGTATTGAAATGTAGGCATAGTGTATAACCTAGTAAATCGGTGTCTTCCTACACGCGATTTAGAAAGTTGGTCCAAGATCTCTCAATTTAATTTGTCCCTTTTTCTTTCGCAGTAAAATTTGCCCTCGTGCAGGACTCTTGTCAAAAATAGTATGCTTCAGCCCACTAGCATCGCCTTTCTGCAGTGGCGCTTTCATATCAAAATTCAACAACATATAGGCAAGCAGGACTTTGAGCTCTATTGAAGCAAAAAATCGTCCCGGGCAGGCCTCTTTTCCCATACCGAATAAGACAAACAGAGGGTTTAAACTTGTAAGACTGATTTTTTGACCATTTTGGCGCATGTTGTAAAATCTTAATCCATCGAACAGCTGGGCATTTTCAAAGATTTGGTCGTCAGTGTTTATAGAATCTGTCCAGAGACCGGCTAATGTTCCGCGCGGGAGAAATGTACCGTCCCGCATTGTATAGTCTTTCAACATCAAACGCGCAGGTTGTACTGTCATATTGTTGGTACAATGGTATCCATTGTTATAACTTAAGAGTAAATGACTCACGGTGCACGAATGGTGTCGTTCGGTGACATTCCAGGATGAAACTTTCCATTTTTATCATCTCGTCTAGCGCAGTTTTGCTCCAGCCTTTTAATGTGACGTTCTCGACTTCATTTCTCAGAAGTGGAATGTATTCTGGGTGGGCAGTGAGATTATATAGAATAATTCGGAATACCTATAGCCCATTTAGAGATAAAATGGTTAGAACAGATATTTCATATGCTTACTATGGATGTCGTGGAAATGGATACAAACGTCAGTTGTGCCAGGCGGCGAGCAATGTCGTCTATCGTAAATTGGTCATTATAATGTTCTGCAAGATCCACCATCCAATCCAGAAGAGCCGGAAATTTCTGCATCGATGTCTTCAATGTCAGGAAAGAGGCCAGACTATGTAATACACGGGTGTAATTACCTCACTGTTGTCGTTGTTCTGTCTTGGTGAGATGAGAGGCCTAACAAGCTCTCGTAGGATGCTGATTGAATGCTGCGTGCCCTTCATGAAGTACGGCATAAGACTAGCGGTCTAACATTGAGCATAACATTTCATCGTGAGCCACTGCACTCTTGGACTTACGGCCATAACAAAGGTGGTATTAGCGCACTCATCGTTGCTACTCGAGATGCTTCTTCGATGACTTGAATACATGTACGAATAAATACAGGGTTTCTAGCTGAAGGTCACTGGGGTATAAGGAACTAAGAGATTGACGACGTGCAAAGTCCTCACAAAGCTTTTCTCCTCCAATCACCCTAGCGGTAAGCTGTCCTATAATACGCTGAGAGATATCTTCCATGTCGTAACCCTTCCAATCTGTGCAAATAAAGACTGTTATCCACAAAGCAAGTTAATGATTAAGCACACCATCTTTTAAGGCAAGAACATCCCCCAGAGCGGCTTCAGTTTCGCTCCGCAGTTCTGAGACATTGTTGGCTATTTCATGGCTAAGGTGCTTAACCAGTCCGAGTACATGCTGATGGTTCAACCCTACTTCACCGAAGTTATACTTCATCTGAAAGAACTGGAAAAACTGGACGATAAGATATTTATTTTATGGTGCTAGCCGCTTACCCTATAAAGGAACTCGGTAGAGGATGCAATGGAAGGAGAAAGCTTCGTGAACTCTTTGACATCCTCAACCCCGTCATGGAGAATAACAACCCATTCATTCGGAGTGCCTACTTTGAATGGTTTCCTTTGTACTGGCTTGGTGATTAGATATCGAAAAACCTGAAATGTTATTATTAAGGACACACCTGATCATGAGATTCTCGTAGTAACTTATCGCTGTTCAAGATGAACTGGATGGTAGATATGAAAGACAGACCGGGCCAGCCGCTGAACCCTGCTGTAGGAATGTGTCGCAGCTAGAGGGGAAGAGCTGCGTCAGGGTAAAATGAAGGTTTGAGACAAGAAATATTTTCCTTCCAGGACCGACTTGTAAAAAAGAAGTGCACAGAGAGAGAGGCTACAAGCGCAAGACATATCTGTAGATAAGAGACATCGCTGATCACTGGCGTAGTGTAGCCCATTTTTTCATGACCAAGAATTAAGTATGCAGTCAAGTTAAGACAGTCGTGAGGCATTCAAACCGAACGAGGCTTATATTATGCCCAAGACTCTAAAAATATCATCACGATTTGTCTGCTGCATGGTTCTATCAATACTTGTAAGAACATATGGATGCTGGCTGCTCAGTTGATTATCACAAGCATATTTTGGGGGTAGCAATAAGATATTATGCCCAAATTTAGGGTATCGATGCCCAGAAATTCATTTGTTGTTCGGGAATCTGGGATACCACAGTGTGTCTACTATTATCCCGTTCTTCAGGTACCACGATATGTCGAGTAGACAGGATGTCATCCGTCCGGGGTGTATATTATATATCTATGACTTGTAGTTGTCAAATGACTTTGGTCCACGCCAAAAAAAAAAGGTCAAATCAAGACGAAGTAGCAATTCACGGCCACTCGAGACTTTGGAGTATGCTGGAGCGAGAATGAAGCGGTGGAGAGTATTGCAACCGGCCGGCGCGCCTGCTGGGAGTTCGTCGACTAAAGTTATTTTGGAGACAGCTTCAGGTTGCGATAACCAGTCAAAATTTGGGGGACAGCCGGGGGGCTGGGCGGACCAGCATCAGCACTTATTATGTAAATATTAAGCAGTCAGAGTTCAATGACCCATGAGGTGCGTAACAGAACCCAAATCTGTTCTTGCAAAGCGCCGTGTGACGCGTAACTGAACACTTGATCATAAATTGTAATGGTACAATACTCTTCCAATGCTCTTCTCTGTCAATCCTTAACACAACGTAAATGATTTGTCGATAAAAGCCTCTGCTATACTGTATAGGCTATACTAGTGTATGGTATTCATGAAGATGAATAAAGGTCTCCCATCCCTTGCTTCTTTCTCCTTCGCAGTAAAATTTGACCTCGAGCAGGACTCTTGTCAAAAATAGTGTGCTTCATCCTGCTAGTATCGGCTTTCTCTGGAGATGCTCTGATATCAAAATTCGACAATATATGGGCAAACAGGACTTTAAGCTCTATTGAAGCAAAAAATCGTCCCGGGCAGGCCTCTTTTCCCATACCGAATAGAGTGAACAGAGGATTTAAACTAGTAAGACCGATTTTGTGCCCGACTTGACCCATGTTGTAGAATCTTAATGCGTCGAATTGCTGGGAATTTTCGAATGTTTGATCATTGGTGTTCATAGAATCTCCCCAGAAAGCGGTCATGGTTCCTCTCGGAAGAAATGTACCATCATGAAGTGTATGGTCTTTCAATATCAAACGCAGAAGTTGTACTGCTATTTCGTTGGCATCGTTTGGATGTGATACAGAAGCAAGTTACTTACGGTGCATAAATGGTGTCGTTCTATGGGATTCCAGAATGAAACTTTCCATTTTTATCAACCTGTCTAGCGAAGTTTTACTCCAGCCCCCTTCTAATATGACATCCTCCACTTCATTTCGTAGAATTGTAACGTATTCTGGATGCACAGCGAGATTATATAGGATAATTCGGAATACCTAGGTATAAACAGTCAGATAAAATTGAATAGGTATTTCCCTTACTTACTATGAATGACGTCGTGAGGGAAACAAATGTTAGTTGGGCCAGGTGGCGAGCAACATCTTCTAACATGTATCGGTTGTTATAATCTTCTGCAAGATCTACCATCCAATCCAGAGGAGCTGGGGAACTCTACATTGATGTCATCAATGTTAGGAAGTGCACCAGATCCATGTAGTAATACACGGGTGCAATTACCTGGTCTATGTCGTTGCTCTGTCTCCATGAGATGAGTGGTTCAACAAGCTCGCGTATGATATTTATTGAACTCTGCGTGCCTTCCATGAAGTACGACATGAGCCTGGAGGTCTTATATGAGCATAAAACCTCGATATCAGCCAATACTCTCTTGGACTCACGGCCATAACACAGGTGGTATTAGTGCACTCATTGTTGCAACCCGAGATGTGTCTTCGACAAGTTGAATGCATGCACGAAGATATACGGGGTTTCTAGCTGAAGGTTAGAGGATCAAGACATGGGAGACCGACGATATGTGAAAAGTCCTCACAAAGCTTTTCTCCTACGATCACCCTAGCGGTAAGTCGTGCCATAATGTGCTCAGAAATATCTTCCATATCGTAACCCTTCCAGTCTATAAAAATATAGGTATTCGTAAAGCGAGTTAATGATCAAAGCACACCATCTTTTACGGCGAGAATATCCTCTAAGGCGGCTTCAGTTTCACTTAGCAGCTCTTGAACATTGTTCGTTGCTTCATGGGTAAGATGCTTGACTAGCGCGAGGTTATGTTGATGGTTCAACCCTACTTCACCGAAATTATATTTCATCTGAAAAAACTAGAAAAACCAGGATATGAAACGTATATGTACGATATCAGTAAGACTAGTTGCATACCCTATAAAGGAGCTCGGTAGAGGATGCAATGGATGGGGGAAGTTTCATGAGCTCTTTGACGTCTTCAACGCCGTCATGGAAAATAACAACCCATTCATTCGGAGTGCCTACTTTGAATAGCTTGCCTTTGTACTAGCTTGGTGGTTGAATATTGAGAATGGATGTCATTATTAAGGACACACCCGATCATGAGATTCCCGTAGTAACTTATCGCTGTTCGAGATGAACTGGATGGTAGAGATGAAAGACAGACCGGGCCAGCCACTGAACCCTGCTGTAGGAATGTGTCGCAGCTGGAAGGGAAGAGCCGTGTCAGGGTAATGAAGGTTGGGGACAAGATACACTTTCCTTCCACGATTGACTTGTAAAAAAGAAGTACACAGAAAGGGAAACTAGAAACGCAAGACATATCTGTAGATAAGAGACATCGCTGATCACTAGAGTAGTGTAACCCATTTTTCATGGTCGAGAATTATGGGGTTAAACCAAGACAGCTGTGAGGTGTTTAAACTGAACGAGGTTTATGTGCTCAAGCCCCTAGATAGTTAACAATAGATATGAGCCAGGGCTCTAAAAATACCTATAGAACCCTTCATATTACACGGAACCACGAACAGTACGATTTGTCAAGGATTTGTCTTCTGCATTGTTTTATCAATACTTGTAAGGCAGGACATGTGGTTACTGGCTGCTCAGCTGATCATCACGAGTATATTTTGGGGGTAGTAACTGGTAGTAATAATATATTATACCCAAATTTGGGGTATCGATGCCCAGAAATTTGACTGTTGTTCGGGAGTCCGGGACACTGCAGTATATCTGTTATTATCCCAATGCCACGATATGTCGAGCAGATAGGGTGTCGTCCGTCCACAGTGTATAGATCTATTACTTGTAGTTGCCAAATGACCTTGGTCCACGCTGAACAAAAAAGGTCAAATCGAAACGAAGTAGCGAAGATGTATGTTCACAGTCACTGGAACATGCTGGAGCCCTCTAGTCTCGCGTAATGTGTGTGTCACTTGAAGAGCTGAGAGTGAAGCAGCGGACAAGCAGCGGAGCTTATCAAACTACTTAAGTATTGCAACCGCGTTCTGCTGAGAGTTCGTCAAGAATTTGCCGACCATCAAAGTAGGTTTTATGGATTTGCTATAACCACACTTTGATCACATTGTAGCAGTTTGGAGCAAGTTCGGAGTCTGGAGATCTGGGTCCTGAAAGAGAGTTTTAGGCACGACTCGTCGGCGCGGCCAGAAAAGCAGTCACAAGCTTCTCGCGGCGTCGATGCTCTCTTGAAGTCTCTTGATCAACACAAGTTGCCACTTACTACTTATACCGGCCCCCCGGGTCCGAGCTGGGTTGGGGGTACCCACAGTTCTTGGGCAGGGAGTCTTTAAGCCAAAGTTCAAACTCTTTCTCAACTCTTTTGTCGAAACATTGGTATTGAAAAAGGCGTAGCTTTGAGATAATATGTACGAGTGACACGAGGTATTAACAGTGACACGGTGTCTTCCTCAAATCTTCCTACACATGATTTAGAAAGATGGTACAAGATCTCCCAATTCTTGTCTCTTTCTCTTTCGCAGCAAAATCTGACCTCGGGCAGGACTCTTGTCAAAAATAGTATGCTTCAGCCCACTAGTATCGCCTTTCTGTAATGGTGCTTTGATATCAAAATTCAACAACATATAGGCAAGCAGGATTTTGAGCTCTAACGAAGCAAAAAAACGTCCGGGGCAGGCCTCTCTTCCAGTACCGAATAGAATAAAGAAAGGACTTATACTTGTAAGTCTGACATTTTGCCCATTTTGACACAAGTTGTAAAATCGTAATCCATCGAACTGCTGAGCATTTTCGAAGGTTTCATCGTCAATGTTCACCGGATCTGTCCAGTGGGCGGTCACGGTTCCCTGGGGAACATATGTGCCATCACGAAATGTATGGCCTTCCATCATCACGCGCATAGCCAGTACTGTCGTTGAGCCTAATTAGTTATCATGGTCATTTTTCATAAAGAAAGAAGGTTTACTTACAATGCACAAATGGTGTCGTTCTGTGAGACTCTAGAATGAAACTTTCCAGCTTCTCCATCTTGTCTAACGACGATTTGTTCCATCCATCTTCTGTTGTAACGTTCTCAACTTCTTCCTTCAAAATTGGGATATATTCTGGATGAGAGATGAGGTTATATAAGGTAATTCTGAACACCTGCGTCTAGTTTAGAGTTGAATATTATGGAGAATAAGTTTTTCCCTTACCACTGATGTAGTTGAAAGGGAGACAAATGAGAGTTGCGCTATGCGGCGGGCAATGCTATCTACCGTGTATTGGTCTTTATAATCCTTTGCCAGAACCATCATCCAGTCCAAAGGAGTCGGAGACTTCTGTATCGATGTCGTCGATATTGTGGAATAGGGCGGTCTAATAAATGGGAACCATACCTGAAGATTTCCGTTGCTTTCATCCCAATAAGGACTCCGTGTAATGATGGGTTCAATCATCCCTCGTATGACATCTATCGAATGTTGTGTGCCTCTCATGATGTATGGCGTAAGCCTGAAGGTTTAACTGTGAGGATGGCATTGATATGATAATGACCCTTTGGACTCACGGCCATAAAACTGGCGGTATTAGTGCATTTATTGTTACTATGCCAGATGCTTTCTCGATGACCTGAATGCATGTACGAAGAAATGTGGGGTTCCTACCTGGTAGTTTAGAGATAAGATAAACAAGTTGGAAGTCGACGATGTGCATCATGTGCACAAGTACTCACAAAGCTCTTCACCCACCATCATCCTAGTAGTAACCCGCCCAACAATGCGCTGACATATCACCTCCAGATCGTACCCTTTCCAATCTGTACAAATAAGTAAAGGCCCCGGTATCCTTGAGGCAGGAATATCAACACACCATCGTCGGTAGCAAGGATACCCTTCATGGTGGCTTCCGTTTCCCCTCGTAGTTCTTGGACATTGTTGGCTATCTCATGGTTAAGATGCTTGACCAGCGCTAACATGTGTTGATGGTTCAATCCTATTTCACCGAAGCTATACTTCATCTGAAAAGACTGTGATTATAAGACCATTGCGACAGTCACGTTTGCTATTCAAGATAACGTACTTTATAAAGGTACTCGGAAGAAGATGAAACAGAAGGAAGGAGCTTCATAGTCTCTTTGACATCTTCAATACCATCATGAAAGACAATGACCCATTCATTCGGAGAGGCGATTTTGAACGGTTTGCCTTTATACTAACTTATTGATCAGGCATTGGGTAATAGCGGAAGTCATTATGAACACACCAGGTTATGATATTTTTGCAGTACCTTATCGCTGTTCAAGATGAATTGAATGGCAGAAATATACGACAGAACAGGCCAGCCACTGAATCCTGCTGTTGGAATATGTCGTAACTGTAGCCAAAGGAACGATGTCAAAATGGTAGATTTAAGAGATAAAGGACACTAACCTTCCAAGATTCACTTGTAAAAAACAAGTACACAGAAATAGGGACAACAAGCGTGAAGCAGATTTGCAGAAGAGTGATATCTCCCACTAAAGTTGCGCTACACATCCTTTAAAATCTAGAATAATGAGGGAAGCGGAATGAGTCGAAGCAAGAGAGTCATAAAAGCAAAGCGCATTTATCCAGGAATTTGTATATGAGAGGAGATTAGGTGCCCACAACCTAAAACCCGGAATGGAATGTGCCCGTTGCGCTATCACCACTAACCAGAATAAGTGTATGCTTCTCGTTCAGCTGACTATCCATAGTGTATTTCAGGCCATGACGAATGTTATAACCAAAACAGGGGGCGAGATGCCCGAAAAATATTCTATGTCGGGAGTATTACATGCTCTTAGCGCTCCCATTTGTTGCGTTTGTAACACTGAGCAGAAGCTTGGCCGAATACATAATCCAGGAAAGAAGGGTGAAGTTCAGTTATGGAGCACCTGAGTCAGTCACCGGAGGTTTGAAGAAGCGCCGGGGAAGCAGTATCTGTATGGGTTGGACCAGTATATATTAGGTCCGTAGTCTCCAAGGATATAAATTTCTGTTCGTCTAGCGTATGAAGTCCATACTATGAAAATCACCCTATAAAGAGACATTGTATCCCTTCCGACCTACACAATAAGATATCTAATCCTGAGAATAACCAGTAACTACTCACCATCGTCGCCTCCGCTTCTTCCTGTAGCTCTAGGATATTGCTGGCCGCCTCAGTCGCTGCGCTAATGCTGTAGCGAACTGATGGTCTTTTTTTCAAAAAAAAATCCTAGTTTATTAGTCAGTTGTGGAAACCCATATGTCACGACTACGAGGTGTTTACTTCTACTGTAGACTACGTTGTATCGAGTAAACATGAGATGTGTTATGATCTGAGTAGGTAATGACTCGGGACAGTGTCCGGAGGTGGGAAAGGGCGTGTCCCTGCGAGGGAGATGAGCCCAATGAAGCTCCGCGGCTACTCTACGATAGAAAAAGGAGGAAGTACATGCATCACAAGGTAAGGGTATTTCAGGGGGCGGCTATTGTGGGGTGGCAGTTCCGAATTAATCATTTGGCGGGTCCCATTCTGGTAAAGTACCCAGAACGCGGCGGAGTCTCGCAGTGGCATTGACATAACGGAAAAGAGCGGCGATGCGTTTAGGCTGGGCAAGAATGAAGCGAAGCGTGAGGCGGCGGGCTGGTATGTTACAGCTGCGTGCCATGGTAGGTCTGGCAGCATTAAAAGACCGGCAGTGAAATAAGAAGTGGTCGACGGCGTCTGGTTTGTTGTCGCATGTGGAGCACAAATGGCTGGCCGCCTTACCAATGCAGTGAAGGTGGTGTTGAAGAGGAGCGTGTCCGGTGATAAGAAATATGACGACGGTCAATAATTTGCGAGGGAGTGAGAAGAGTAGACGGCGAAAGCATGGAATGGCTAGGTGTGGTAGGTGCCGGTTAATGTGGTGGAAACGAGTGGATGCTCTCCGTGACGCCGATATAAGTTGAGTGAGCTGGAAGTGGTGGTGCGCGCGTATGGTCGATTTGTTGGCTGGGAGAGAATTGTATAGGCAGCGGGGGAGAAGGTCCTGGTTGCTGGATCCTATCGTGATAGAGTTCTTGGCTTCACGATCCGCGTGTTCGTTTCCTGGGGCGTCCATATGGCCAGGTACCCAACGCAAGTCGATATGTGGTATGGTGGCAAGGGGGATGCGTTCTAGGAGACCAGCAAGGAGGTCAAGGAAGGTGTCAGTGATGTGGTAGCCAGATTGCAAGTAAAAAGCTGCCGGCTGCTGAGAGGGATGCCTAATTGTCTGCCGCAAAGGAGACCGTACGATAACCGCCAATCCGTAGGGATTTCAGGAGGTGGGTGCCCAGAATAAAGCCGGTGCATTCTGCGTTGTCGACCATGTAGAAAGGCCGGTCCCAGGCAATAGCGTAGCCCCTTGAGGGGGTGCCCATTGCGATATAGAACTGCTGAAGAACCTATACAATCATTCAGGCCAGAGTCGTCAGTGTAAATAACTACGTCAGAGAGGTCCGAAGCATCCGAAGAATAGCTGCTTCGGGATCACTAGTGTCTACAGTAATAGAAAAAGGGGGGTCCAGTGGGTGTGATGGCAAGCCGGTAGTATTGTTTCTGTGGATACGGGGAGAACCTAGTAGTGGCGAAAGAGGAAGTGTAGGGGCGAGCGGTGGTGTTCGACAAACCCGTTAGCCACGGCCTGGATATGGGAGAATAGAGGGTGTGAGGTAGAGATGGTAGCTAGACGAACGGTAGGCCGAAATTGTAGGTGGGCGAGGATAATATGAAGAGGAGGGAGGTTGGCCAGGAGTAGTATGAGGTCCGATGGGGAGGAGCGCATAGTACCAGTGATGAGGAGAGCTGCTTGACAATGTATCTGAGCGAGTTGGGCGAGGTGGGCAGGCGTGTTGAAAGGGTCATGGCTGAGGTCGGGGAGGAGCCCAGATGTCGGCTGCGTATAGCATTCGTGGGATGACCGTGGAGGTATATAATCGACGCATGATTGGTATTGGAGCGCCAGAGGAGGGACGTGCCTGGTTTATATGTCGATCGGATAGTCCAAGGTAGCTGGAAAGTCACACTCGCGGCGAGTTGTATGCTGGGTTGGAAATCCGGTTCAAATCTAGTTGACAAGTCGAACGAAGGTAAGTGACTTGCTTTTCCAGGACAGCGTCTCAAGCTTGAAGTCTTCAATGAGACATAATTTTATGAGAACCATGATCGGGATCATGGTCGAGGTCAAGTAGGCGCTAGGAATGTGTCATAGGACAGAACACCATATGGTGACTTCGCCTACAAAACGCGTGACGTCATGAAGAGAAAATCCGTATTGGACTGTGTTTCAGCGCCCATGTATGTTTAAGTTCTGAGGAGTGAGATAGGCGTAGGATCTATAGGACGAAAGTAAAAGTAGCTTGTGAGGATCTAGCTTTACGAATGAGAAAATATATTGAACACACATATATGTGGTCCAAAACCCCAACAAAACTCCGAGTCCACACTCGACTCCAAGATGAGAAGTAATTGAGAAAAACCAGTGATCTTCTTGATGAGGATAGTTTGAGTAATCTGCGGTGAAGTATCCCTGACACTCAGAGCGCTGGGCCATCTGATCGTGGTGTTCCAAAGTGTTTAACGTTGAGGCGGCTTTCAAGTTTCCAAGCATTCATTACGCGGGTTTTACGGGTGCAGCTACGCAACTCCCTAGCCTGCTGTTGTTTCGGTATCTACTGTGAAGTTCAACCATTAAGATCTAAGACTTGGAGTTGGACTTAACAAAAAACCTTCGATAGTTATATCTCCTTACCTGCGAACACAATAGATATGGCGGTTCGAATCCAGAACAATCTTCTAGTCGCGAAAAGATAGAGATCAAACCCGAGGAGCCCCAAACGACAAGCAGCGCCTCGCTCACAGGCAGGGTGCGTGATGGGATTGGTTGCAACGCTTGAGTTTGAATGATGGCGCTGCTGGAATAGGAGAACCGAACGCGGTGGCGGGGAAGTGGCTGTGATGTCAAAGAGTGGACCAATGACCGTGAGGCTTAGGGTTCACTAGCACTCTTTATAACCTCCACCTGCCCCCAACCTGTCCCCCACACTCCCTCCCAACCCTCCCCACTGTTCCCACTCCCTCGTTTGTCCCATAGACTCATAGATACCGTTTACTAGAAGAAACCAATACTCCAAGTGAAAACAACATGACTACCACTATTGCCACCTCTTTTACCCCTGACACCGAGCTCGACCTCCTTTTCCCCCCAGAGCTCATCCCTAGCGAAGTGCGAGATGCATTGCCAAAAGAATTACACGTAGGTTTCTACCTCTCCTCTCCACCTCTTCCCCAACTGACGTTATGGCCGTAGATTCGCCCATTGGCAAAGACTGACTACCACCGCGGTCATCTGGCCGTTCTCTCCGTGCTCACTGTCGTCTCCGACCCCGGCGCAGAAGCCTACTACGCCCAATTTGAAGCCATGCGCGCAACACCACGGACATACTATACCCTCGTCATCGTAGACAGGGCCTCTGACCAAGTCGTCGCTGTCGGCTGTGTCTTCATTGAACGCAAGTTCCTCCGCGGGTTGGGCAAGGTCGGGCACATTGAGGATATCGCGGTGGATAAGAACCAGCAAGGGAAAAAGCTTGGGTTGAGGGTGATCAATGCGCTTACCGGGATCAGCGAGAGGGAGGGGTGTTATAAAACTATTTTGAATTGCAGTGATTCCAATATTCGTATGTCTCCTTATTGTCTGCATGTTTCGTGGGCTCACTTTTGTATCTGCAGCTTTCTACGAGAAGTGTGGATACGAGAAGAAGGAGAATGAGATGGTGAATATTTCAGTTCTCGTCCCCTTATGCGTTCTCATCGTTTATATCAGGCCAAATACAACTCCAGCCCTATCGTTCACACTCCCCGACTCTAAAGTCGCGTTAAAATGAAGAAAAATGTATTTATTCTACGCATTTGACATATACCTCCTTCGACATTCCTGGGATTGGCGGATTGTATGGACGCTCCATGGACCTTTTTGCATAAATATATTATAGTGAATAATGTACTTCTACCTTGTCAATAAACCTTTTCTTGCTTCACGACGAAATCTAATTTTCTTGTTCTTAGTTGTGTGTATCTGCGCTTTTATGGGAATTCTTTGAGGAACTCATCTTGTATATTTAAGTAGATTCTTTTATCACAGCAGCATGGCGCAGTGGTAGCGCGCGGGGCCCATAACCCCGAGGTCACTTGATCGAAACAAGTTGCTGCTATCATAGCCTCATTAGACGATTATATTATTTTTGGTTAACTAATAATTACAGGAAACCAAGCAGTATGAGTTCTAATTTTTAATTTGAAACCGACGATTTTGTATCTGGACAACTGGCGAGTGCGCAATCAAGGACATGATGGATCACACGCTGGCACACGCCGGGCAACAGACACCGGACTGCCACGATGGTTTCACAGGATTTCCATCGCCGGCGAAAACCATTTCATTATTTATTCCTCTTCCAACAGTCCTTCATGCAGGAAACGCGAAAGCGCCGACCGGGCAGTGTCTACCAAGGAACAGCTGCAATTTGAATCATCAACATAGCCAGTACTTAACATTCCGCGTCCACAGCAGGCATATACCCCGCAGTGTCTCCATCTAGACCAAGACCCAGTCCGTATATATCAACGCCTCGCTCATTTGTCTTACAGGTCCTTAACAACCAACGACATTAATCCGACAGCTTCAACGGGGTACTTTGCACTTACAAGGGATTATTTTCACTGCTGCAAGATCCTTACACTCCATAGGCATCCATTTATATCTCCCTTCTTCCCATTGGTGCGTCATACATATTTTGTAGCGGACTCGTGCGCGAAAGCTGACAATCAAAACGCCAACTCTTGATAGTTACAGTAAATAGGCTGCAACGCACTATACACCAACCCACACACCACTTCCAATCGTCCACCTCATGTACTCAACCCACATCACGATCGTGAAGCCTCCCTCTCGCCAGTCGAGCGGGGGATCAGCGGTCTCCTCTATCGCCGAGGAAGGAGAGTCACCACCGTCGATCACATACACTTCTCCAAGGAGGCAGAGTAGTCGTGGCTCTGTAGAGCCCCCGCAGGAAATGGACGACAGGGACGATACCCATTCTATGCTCTCCCGCGCGTCTACAACACGTACGCTTGTGTCTCCGTACCAGCCACGGACTGGTAAAGAGTATGCCGGATATGGACTCACAGGTCTCAAGGACCGGCCAACGTACTTGTCTGAATCGATGCATAAATCATTACCGATGCTACCCAGGGCGTTCTCAACTGATGAGGAAGAGATACCAAGTTCTGGTTCGTTTCTCTGCTTGTACTTTACTCCCCCGACTCTGAGCGCTGACCTATTTCCATTTTTTTATCACAATAGGCGGACGAGTAGCTCATACTCGGTACGACCTCTCCATCGCCCTAGGCGAAGATAATCTCCAACACACGACCGAAATAGATACCATTCCCTGTGCAGGCATACGGATTTCCAACGGGAATCTGAAAGGGCTCATCGCCTGGCGTTTGGTAGTCAAAATCGGTGGCAAAAACGGTCTATTCCCAAAACACGAAGTGTCCCCGCACACACCGTCCAAAGAGCACTTTAAACATAAATCACATTCCCCCGGAAAACCATCTTTCTCATCCTCGTTCTCAGCAGAATCAGAGGAAGACGAGAAATACTATCCGGGGCAACGGCAGTCGTTGCAGGTACCCACGTACAGCAAGTCACCCATGTCGCCCGCATTCCTTACGCCACCGGCAGAAGGGTACAACGCGGTAACAGCCAACTTTATCATGGACACTTCGCAGTACACCTCCTCCATACCGCGGGAGACACTTTTCGCTTTGGGATTCAAGCCCCATAACGTGTATCCGGGGAAAGCTGTGCTTCTCCGCGTGCAAGGCGTCGACACGCGGTTTTACGTTGGTCGAGATGGCGAGGCTGGACGGTTGGGGGTTCAGTTTTTGGAAGATGCGAACACGAGCTTGGTTATTGATAAGGAGGTTGGTCCTGTGTTGTATGGTGAGCACTTTTTCTCAAGGATTTACGTTCGGATGCTGATGTATGCGTTCTGTAGGTGAAATCTCTCAACTGAAGGACATTCCAAGGACTGTCAAGTTTTCGTTACAGCAGAGAGTGCGGTCGTTATTGGGCATGAACAAGCTCTCATAGTCTCGGCTGTGCCACTTCCAATTTGATTGATTGATACTACTATGTTATCGTCGCAGGAGACGGTGTTTCTCAGCTCGGAGAGTACTTACCGTCGTTATTGAATATGACAGGCATCTTTGTAAGTACCTGATGCAGACTGCAGCAGGATACTGCCAATCACCACATAATGAACACGGATTCAATCTTAGCCCCATGTAGATTTTTTGCTTCCGCATTCTTAATTCAGCAAAGGACACTTATAAATATGTATATATATATTGTATATTTATTTAGATCTATACGAGAAATACCAAATTCTACGTTCTTAATTGTACTCACTCGGGAAGAGATGGATTCGAAAGAATCTGAACGAACCCGATAAAAGTAAATACGCTTCCCGCTGCCAATACAATACCGCCTATCCAGCCAGATTTCATCCATTCGATGTCCTCTACCGTGGCCTGGATAACGGCGAACCCAGCACTCCCGAGGCCCAATACGCCGCTGTTGCAGAAACACCTGTTGAAGAAGTTGGTAAAATGGAACAAACACGAAACTACGATCCAAACTGCATTTATTGATGCTATAACTTTGCCGGCTCGACGAAGGATGATGGAAAGAGTACCCATGAAAGTGGCGCGAAATGAGTTAGACTTGCCGTGCTGGGTTGCCTGAATATGAGCAAAGGATAAAAGGCTTGATACTAGTAATAGCATCCATACGACGGTTGATAATATCGCGTACAGGATGTAAGAGCCTGAACGACATGATAGCCCTACAATCATGATAGCACAATTAATATGACTACATAACATCTCTTAAAGCAGCATAGCACTTACCACGAGTGGGCGTGAAGTAAGATATTACGACTGCAGAGCCTGCTGTTCCCCACTGAACCAATAGGGCTAACAAGGATGCTATGAAAATGCGTCGAACAACTTCTTCATTCCACACTCCCGATGGTTTTTCATTCGAATCCAATCGACAGTATTCCACGATATGTGATCTTGAACCCAACCGACTACCGTCGTCAATACTACCTTTATGATCCTTCCACTCTACCGATGGGTCTACCGTTTCATGATCGAATGCTCTCTTGGCAGCTGCACGATACACGTCGTATACCAGACCGACCGACTGTACCCATGGCAAAAAGCGAGCGTAGTTATACACCGGAGAAGTGCATTGTTCATCATTCCGGACATCATCGTCAACGGAAGAAAAAAGTTCGATGGCACGCTCGCTGGTACCGAATCTGATAGCGTGTATAGGATCACTACCATATTCGTCAGCTACATAAACCTTTTCATTTGCCGATTTTATGGTCCTCTTGAGTTTCTTTGTGTCATATTTAGATAGATGTCGCCACCCGATAACAATGGGTAGTAGCCACAGCCAGAGCGAGGAAACACATTGGCCTAGTGTGTTTGTAGAACCGACAAGATCCGTGACGAACGAAATGCTTGCATGGTCAATCAACGTAAACACGTAGGTGATAACCACCCATGCAATTAATGTCGCAGCGGATATAGACCAAGAATGAGTGGACTCAATCCAGTCTGGATCCGTCATTTCTTCCCACCATTGATCGTTCTGGGGAAGGACAATCAGGGAAGCGAGCAGGGCAGGATCATTCGCCACTTTCAATGGGAATTGCTGGAGGGCAGTAAGTACGCGCACAATATTCGCGACATTCGAATAACGGCGGCCAGATGCTGCAAAGCGACGGGCAATCCAGCGGCCGTTAAGGACAGTTAAAGAAAGGGAATATGCAGCGAGGGTTGGCGAACCAACTGTAAGAAGCATAGATTCCAAATTGGTTATTTTGTCATGAGCGCCGTATGGCAGCTGGGAAACTAGTGCAAGCCATGGCAGCAACCACGCGCTGAACTGTGGTGAGAAAATTGACCAGGAAAATGGCTCTTGTCCTGCCCCGCCACATCTGTCGAGGCAATTCTTGTAGCTAATGGCGGTCGCATTGGCGTAGGTGATGTTGCGTCCGTGGCTATCTAACCCAATATCTCCAAAGGCGCCATTCCTGAGGTTAGAAAGGCATGCTCGGAAGTCAACAGTGCATGCCCCAAGGGGGATATATGCTGCGACGAGAATGACTGTAAAGTACCAACGCAGAAAGGGCATGGTTTTGTAGTAGGAAGGCATAGCAGTAGAGTGGAATCTAGTTGGCGTATCGTAGGGAAGAGTGGAGCGCAGACCACATGTTAGATATACCCACCTATCCCACTAAATGCTATTATGGAGGTCAAGTATCGCGACTTAATTGAGAAATGCAGTGAAGGTTGACTTCGATCAAGTATATGGCGTCTTCTTGTAGTCGCCGTAAGCACACGCCTGTCATTGCCGATCTCGTATTCTATGCTGTAAAGTGTCATTGTCCTTTACACAACCGACCTACACATTCCCATTCATTCGACAAACCAAGTTCATACAACGGACGCCAAGGCAATTCTCCATAGACAGAGCATAGACATGTGATGAAGTCTTGGAAGCTCGAAACATGGCTTCCGAATCTGCATAGATAAACGCGCATAGTGACATCATCTTGTGTCCTGAGTTCTAAAGAACATATTCTGCATAAAGAACTTTAGCATAACGTCAAATGCGAGCAGAATACGCGATTGCCGGGGCTTGTTACTAAGTCATCCTTCCAGCTCCCCAAAGCTGTTTCCTCGTCAGATGCATATCACCAGTTACCCGTCGTACGAGTGTGATCAAAACGTAGATAAGTGATAAGCAAAATTAACCTTTGGTGACCAAAGTATCGCCTCCGCGCCGAATCTATGAGAACTCGAAACTAGTCTTGGCTAATACGAGATACTATAATGGAAGGCAGTTAGTTGTTTTGATAAACGCGCGGGGGCAGATGGAAATTGTACTTATAATAAGAATCAGATGCGCCAATGACAGACACTTTTTCGATTTTGGGCTGTTTTCTACAGGATCCTTATATGCGATGCCAAAATTTTGCCGTTTATGGAGTGTACATTTAGTCACTTGCGATGAAGGAAGCACGCCATGATTTACATGAAAGATGTGTAGAGCTCTTCGGTCATTCTGCGTCTATTCACCGAAGTACAGTTATAACGATGAAGTTAAAGCGAATAACCAGGAGTGCGTTACCAAACTACGTATTAGGTGCAAAGCCCTTGGGACGCCCGCAGTTATAATAAGAACTTCAGAGTATCAGGCGAGGTTTCGCCATACACCACCTGCATATGCATCCCAAACAGCACTAGAGTCCTGCATTATCTTGTTCAGTAGAGTGGTATAATTCACATATCGTACTTGGTTCATTAAGCAAAAATCGTTGAATGTAAACGGTATCACATCGTTGTTAATCATACAAGGCGGTGCAGTGTCTTCGAAATTGCGCTGTTTTACAAGATGCATTGTAAAATTAAATCGCTCGCAGATCTATTCCAGAAATCCAGTTGTAAAGATAGAACTGAGATAAATAAAATTGAAACAGTACAGACCGTGATAAAGGGGCATACATAGTTACCCCAAATAGCGCCATATTTATGACAGATGAGAATAGTCGTGGTATCATTCATCTACTGTCCCGATGAATGCTCGGAGCGCCTCAAACCTTCTTCTGCAGCCTTGAAAGGAAACTGAAAGAAAATAGAATATGGATGCAGCGCCTCTAAACGCTGTTTTCACTCCTTTTACGCAGCAGGGTAAAGTTGGTCGTGCTAATAGCATTCAGAATCAAGTAGACACCTGCGAGAGAATGGGTCCTAGTTCAAGCGATCCATGATTGAAGGTTCAAAAGTAAAATGAGCACTCCCATGTTAACGTCTATCCGTAGACTTGCAGTTAAGGCATGATCATAGAACAAATGTGAATAACATACAGTGCAAAGCATCTTCTTTCACCGGAAACCTAGCTACAGAATTGGTATCTGACTCATATAAATGCCGCTGCTGTCGCCTGTAGAATCCGGGGTGTATTTTTAAGTCGTCCGCTGATGATCGAATCGATCCTAGAACAGGAAGCAAGACAACTGTGTTTAGAAGTAAAAGAGACGCCCTCATGCCGGTATCTTTTTCTAGAAATGTGATTAAGCAAGGTAATAAAACAATTTAGTGTATCGAATACGATACCAGGATATTAAATGGTGCAGTGCCCCTCTTATTTCAGCAAATTCACTGAAAACCTTGGTTTGGAATTGATGCCTGACCTATAGAAGTGCCTCCGTCAAACCGCAGTAGGACACTATCACTTCGAGGGCCCCTGATCTTATGTCAGTCTATTCACAGAAATGCAGTTAAGTATGAATGGAGCAAGCACGAATAATATCGAATACGGTACCAAGAATTATTTAACGGTGCAGTACCTCTTGCTTCACTGAGCACCTAGGATCATCGACCATTAATATCTGGCTCAGAGAATTGCCATCGTATCCCTGGCACTAGTACTGCGTCGAACAGTGTGACACTACTGGTAAAGCGATGTCGTTTACAGATGTGTTGATGGATAATTGCGCGTACTAATCTTTCTAAGTTCAATAACAAGGGCAGGCAGTTAAGCTCGAGTTTGGGAATGAATTAACAATAAATAAGTATAAGCCATGGTCGATATGGTCGTTCAATCAGAATCAAAATGAAAGGCTGTCGGAGTCATCTCGCAGTTGCGTTTAGGATCACGAGGTCTTTAGACCAAACACTTCCAAATATAATGGTCCGTGCGCATCAAATAATTCAGTACCGTCACGGGATGGATAACCAAGTAGCGTTAAACATGGCCCGTGCGCACTCCGTTCGCTCTATAAAAACCTTCTCTCACCCACTTTGATTCCTTACCACTCTGGCCTTTTGGCTTAGATCAAGTGTAGTATCTGTTCTTAATAGTTTAACCACTATTATGAGGGCACCGCCCTCATTATTGGTTATCTAATTTTTGCCGCCCCAGCTTCTAGAGCTCTGCTTGCATCTCTGGAACGCGATGACCTTGCTGCTGCACTAATGGCTTGTGTCGTCGGGGGATTCTTTTTCTGAGGCCTTTTCCTTTTGCTATTTGTCTGGAGCTGGCCTGTTGGTTAAGCTCTGGAAGGCAGCAAATGGAATTTGGTTTCTTTTTCATTTTTATTAGTGGGATAATTATATTTGATTGGCTGAATCTTTAGTTATGCATTTTCATTGTTATTGGATTGTGTTTTTGTTCTGCTTCTTGTCTTTAAGTAAATCTGTACTCATCTTTTCCTAGTGCTCAACCATGTCATTTAGTTGTGAAAGATCTCTGCTTAACAGCAATGCATATAACTTCAAGTTCAAGTGGCAGTTATAGATTTCTAAGTTGGTGGGGAAATATTGGACTGTGTTGGGGAAATATTATGTTCGGAAGGTACGAGCATATATGGCGGAGCTAGATTGTTGGTGCTAAGGGTGATAATGTTCGGTTTGTTCACTTTCACATTATATACTTGGTGCTTTAATAAAGGCAATGAAATCTTATTTGTGGTTCCTTATGGTATTCAGGCCAGATTTCAGCCAAGCAGTCGAACACGATAGGACACGATATCATACATAATACGTTAATAAGTACATGGTTTGAAAAGAAATTATTGAAGATAATTTGTCAGGTAGGCGCACAAATTGCATATATCTTCTGTGAGTATTCAGTATGATAAATATTTCGATAGTTTACTGAACGAAAGATGGATAAAAATCAAATACAACAGCATATGTACTAAAAAGAAACGAGTTAGTAGACGCTAGAAGTTACTAGTCCTAAGCTAATGTGATTCTTGTCTTTATATCAAGACTAGTGTCACCAGTAAACAGTCTTGTTCGCCAGACGTGGTAAAGGACTTGAGTAGCGAAGATACGAAAGAAACAACCAAGTTACAACGTAAAGCGTAAGCTGTATTGGACTCTAGTAACGAAGATCAAGAGGATGTAATATCCGCAAGACTTGGACGAGGTATTCAAGAAACAGCAAAGTGGCAAGACGTTAGAACTCGTAGTTGGATGTGACGTCCGTAGAAGACTTGAGCTTGAAATGCAGCGTCCAAGAACCAGGGTACTAGAACCTCGACGTAAGAATAAGCTCAATTCTACACTTCATTTCTCCTGTCGCCAGCAACGTTACGTTCTATCCCACCGCAGCACCTAGGAGTTGAAGTACAATTAACACTCGAGCGTTGGGATTGGCCATGAGCCATAAGCGCCATCAGTTCACGGGACAGGAGCACATGGTTAAGGAGTTGGTGGCTGGCCAGCATACGAGGCAATACGAGGAGAGTGCACTCTGCGACAACAAGACGAAAAACAACATACATCCTTGGAATCATGGCAGTGTCAAGGCGCGAGCGTTCATTTGTTATACACGGAAAACAAGAGAATTGATGTTCTGTAAACACAATCAGGGCATGATGCATCACTCCTTTCAGGGGAGAAACACTGGAAAATGGGTTCGGTTGCATTTCGAGTTGATCTTCGTTACATGCATGCTCCATTTGAGGGCGGAGTTCAGTGGCCGCAGCGAGCCGCAGTGTATCTTCTGGACTGCCAAGGTGCTTTTGCTTGTTCAGCTGGCAATAAATTGGGGAATGGTTTAATGACCCGGTTCTGCGCATATGACTTTATATGAGTTGATTGTAGTAGTTCTCCTGTAAGTAGATGGTGGGTGTGATTTGTGAGGATTGCAGAGGTAGTAGAGGGTGTCGAGCGGACGTGTGGTAGTCTCCTTGGTGACAGTGTGTTCACAGGATATGTTGTACTGGAGAACAGAGTGCCGGGTGTGCCGTAAGATGAGATATGCCAAGGATCAGGGAAATGCCGGACGATAAATACGGAGGTCGGCCAAAGATCATTTTAGTGTTCACATCTACGACCCCCTCTCCAGCTTCCAGTCTCTTCTCCTCAACTTCAACCTTCTCCCGCCACCTCTCTCCCTTTACGTTTCCAGTCCCTCTTTTGACTGAACCACACTCCTTCATTATCCCATAGACTTCATCCTCCCGAAACCTTACCTCCAACCGCCATGTACTCTCAACTCGCTGCCCTCTCCGCCCTCGCCCTCTTCGCTCAAAGTCCGTCTTTTCTCCACCGTCCTTCGACATATGCTGACAGCGACCAACTCTAGGTGCTTTTGCCACTGATTGCGCGAGGACATACACCGTCGTTGAAGGCGACTGGTGTGATACCATCTCTGCCGCGAAGAATGTCTCTACGTGCGTCACATTTTCTGTTGTTCGTTTTCTATCCGTTGACTTTTTTTACAGATACCAGTTGGCTGTCGTTAACTCAGACATCAACGCCGACTGTACCAATCTCACTCCCAACAAGAGCATCTGTCTCGGTAATAAGGGCGAAGATTGCTCCACAACTTACGTCGTCAAGGCCAACGACAACTGCCCCCAGATCATTTCCAACCACGGTTTGAACAGCACCATTTTCGAGCACAACAACCCCCAGATTAATGATGCTTGCGATAATATCTACATTGGCGAGGTTTGTTTTCAAAAATTTCCACACGTAGAGACAAATTTCTCATCACTGATTCTTTTTTTTTTCTCTCCGTCTCCTTAGGTTCTCTGCGTGTCGAACACCGTTCAAGTTCCTCCCCTCCCCTCAGGCACACTCCCGGCTTCCACCATCCCTGAAGGTGCCACACCCGCTAACCCTGTTGCCACCTCTTCTGTCATCGCTGCTTCCACCCCTGCCTCTACCCCTGCTGCTTCATCCGCTGCCCTTGTCGCTTCTACCCCCACCTCGGTTACTGTGACTTCAGCAGCTCCCGCCACCACCGTCGTTTCTAGCTCTGCTGCTCCCGCTGCATCTTCCGCAGCAGCAGATGATGATGAGGACTGTGATGATGAGGATGAGGATGACACCGGCAGTGACGAAGCCGATGATGGCGAGTGCGAGGAGGACGGCGACGATGAGGATGGGGATGATGAGGATCTCCCCTTCTGCGATGAGATCTAAATGCTCTCTCCTCTGCAAAGATAAATTGATACCAGCAATCGCAGCCCATACCTATACATATACCACCCCACAGGAAGGGCGCGAGATTCTGCCGGCCTTTTTCGCGCGTCATCTTCCGCCTTTTCCACTCTCTATTCCCCTTCTCTCTCTTTATTACAAATCACTTACTATCTCTCACTCTTACCCATGTTTGTGATTTTGATTTGTCTTGGAATTGGCTCTCTCTTTTTTATTTTTTAAGTATCGAGTATACTACCCGCTAGCTAGCTACTGAGTGTGCAGTACCCCCCGATGTCCCTGGGGATTGGGGTTTTCTTGATGCCCCACGCGAGACGGGGGAATGATAATTATGTTTCATGCGTTGGAAATGCATTTTTTTGTGTGATAAGAATGATTTTCGGTCTTGAATATGAAATTGAGGTGGACGATATTTCAAATGCCCTTCAGCTTCTAACTGCTAACGGCGATGTCGAAAGACTGCGTTTACCTCACTTTCATATAACTTTTCATGAATTAGGTGTGAGCGCTTGAAGCTCAACTCCCCAGTTCTCCAAATCGGAGCCCCAACATGCTCGCACGCGTTCCACCATGTCAAGCGCGTCCCCTCCGTTTTCTCAGTCTGCGCTCATTCTCAACCTCGCAATTCATCAGACATGAAAACCCACTGGTAAGTTGTATGTATCAACTAAGTGCCATGAACTAGAACTGAACACGCTACACAGGGACTCCCCCGACGCAATGCACCAGGCACACCACCCCAAATGCCACGCAAAGCCGGGCCCATTGTAAAACGCCCTATTTCGAATGTCAAAAACGTCCTTGCCGTTGCAAGTGGGAAGGGTGGTGCAGGGAAGAGTACTATTGCCTGTTCGTCCTTCTTTGTCTTTCATTCAAGTATGATACTGATGTCTGGATAGTAAATCTGGCATTCGCACTCGCACTCCTCAAATCCCCGAATACCTCATCCCGTCTGCGCGTAGGTATACTTGATCTGGATGTGTTTGGGCCTTCGATTCCGACGCTTATGGGCTTGAGAAATGTCGGAGAGCCAGGGTTGACTGAGTGTACATTCCCCCCTCCCCACTTCGCATATGTACTAATAGCCTTACCATGCAGCTGGGGCGATAATACCACTTACGAACCACGGCCTGCCATGCATGTCCATGGGCTTCCTCCTCCCTTCAATAGCAGGGGAAGATAACACCGACACGCCCATCGTCTGGCGCGGGCTTATGGTGCAAAAGGCTGTCCAGCAGCTGCTTTTTGATGTTGATTGGACGATGAATGGGAGCGAGGCTGGGTTGGATGTTCTAGTCATTGATATGCCTCCGGGGACGGGGGATGTGCCGCTGACCCTTGGTCAACTTGTTAAAGTCGACGGTGTGTGTTTTGGTTTTGGTTTTGTGTAGGTGCTTATGGGTGTGTAGGTGCAGTTATTGTGTCCACCCCTCAGGATGTTGCGCTTTCCGATGTAAGGAAGGGAATATCGATGTTTAGGAAGATTTCTGTGCCTGTATGTGTTTCCTAAGGCCTCTTTTACAGGTTGTTGATGGTTGCGAATAGATTACTGGACTGATACTTAACCAATCGCACTATCTCTGTCCTACATGTACTTCACCAGAACCGCAATACCTGTTCGGTGTGTCCTCTCCTCAACCCCGCAGGGAATAACGCTGATTTTGATGTACATAGGTAAACCGGACCAATTCCGAGCTACAGCACACCGTCTTGATGTCCCCATCCTCGGCGAGCTTCCACTCGTTCAAGGGGTCAGCACAAGCGCAGACGGGGGGTGGCCTTTCGTACTTGGTGGAGGAACTGAGGCTGAAAAGAACGGGGAAGGCGGAAGACAGTGGAAAGAGGCTATGAGTAAGGCTGCTGAAAGTGTTTGTGCGTCGTTGAGATTGCATTAGAGGAGTCATTCAGGACACGATGTAGTGTGAGCTTTTGCTGTTGCCTTTTGGTTGTACATCTTTAATCTGGCTTATCAGGTCGTATACGTATCACTCTTTAATATGCTACCCTAAGTCAGGAGAGCTCGGATATATTTCATTTTGGCTATCTGATTCCTGGCTTATTGAATGGAGGACCTAATGCACGAGGTTTTAAACTCATGCATTGCAGCATATCGGTACAATTCAACTGCCGAAGTTTAAATGTTTAGCTTTGTGGGGGTTCGAGGATACTCCTTATCTCTCTAAGAAGGCGTATACCCTCGCCCATTCCTGGTTGCCTCGAAGGTAGAATAATGGATGGATGTCAGTGGATGCCCCTAGGGTATGCTGCTGTTGGGCCGTGCATTTTCTGCTTCTTTTATCCTGCCATTTTTGCGCGTCGTATTTTTGTGTTATGCGTTCTGCACATAGCACATAGCCGAGACTAGTCGCTGAATACAAGCTCAAGTATAAAAAACTCGTGTCGGTGGAGTGGGTCATCACGTCGATCAATGTAGTGCGTTATCTTCAACTCCGATCCAGTCGCCGCGCAGCCCCCCATTTAACGCTTCGTCTTGAAGCGTTTGCAGCGGGACTTGATTCTGACGAATGATGTCTGAACTCTGTTCTGCCAGGTGTATAAATATACGTAATGATGATGGACTCGAGGCATGATACCCAGCAATACCCAGCGCCACCAACACATTTAACTGGAGCTTGTACTTACTGACCAGTTCTCTGTCCACATTCCAGCACCTTCACTGCCGCGGGTCCCAAGAACACTTTACCAGCTGCCAGGTATGTCGTTCTTATTATATCATGCCAAATCATGATGTGACGAGAGCTTTTGCTTTTTCAGGTCGTAATGCACCCTATGCTCACTGATACTTCTAAAAATGGACTTGTTGAGACACATTCTAGACTCCATTTCACCAGCACCTTTTATCCGTTGCTCCGAAGCAATGTGATCCCATCGACGGAGGAATGTGAATCAGTAATGGAGTTTATACGGGTTCAAGAGTCACAGCTGGCCGCTGTCACCAACACGCTTGCCATTCTGCGCAAAGTTACGGAACGTCTAGAAATTCAGAAAGCTGTTATTGAAGAATCCATCGGATACAGACGTTGTTATCTCTCGTCCATTAGAAGACTTCCCGTTGAGATTCTTCAGGAGATATTTTTATATTGCAACCCGGAAGATAGGGTGGAGATATGTAGCCCTCAGCGAGATCTATGGCATATAGGTCAGGTGTGTAGTCAGTGGAGAGGGGCGCTGTTGTCCCTTCGTAGCCTTTGGCGACGCGTGCATTTCAACTTTAACGTAGACGCTCGGGTGAAGCACTGGATAGACTCAGGAGCTGGGTATGATGTGTTTAATCGACGCATTCAGACATGCTTCCAGCGTGCGGGAGAACACTGTCCAGTTTCGATTACCTTCCAACATGGGAGTGGAATCCCTTGGTATACGCTTGCACAACTTCTTGGAGAATATTCGAATCAGTGGGGAGAATTCAGTGCATCTTTAGGGACTTGGAATATTCGCCATATTACTGCCTTATTTGATAGAAAGGCAGAGGCTCTGAAGTCTGTGCATATCGAGGGGCATAATTACGAAGGAAGGGTACTGGGATTTTTCTCCTCCACCCCGCAGCTTTCTTGCCTAAGTCTGGCTTCAGTCAGGCACCCGTACCACACGATATTCCCTGTTAACTCATCGGCGCAGATAACGACGTTCGTGTCTACGGAGAACATGTTCCTTCCAGGGGAGATGCTTGAAATCCTCAAGCTTTTACCGAATCTGGAGCGTTTTGAAAGCAACTATGATTATGGGATCGAATCAATTCCTTTTGATGACTTCGTGCTCGAGCTCCCGCATCTATCTTGCCTCAAGCTAAGAGCAAGGACTATCGCAAGCTTTACACTGCTGGATTACCTACTGACACCTCTTCTATCTCATATGGACATACACTTGAAAGTTACAAAAGCCGCAGTGGACATTGCGAATTACGCACAGACAACAACTGCATTCATTCGGCGAGCATCTGAGTCTTTAATGCATATTTCCATCGGCAATATACCGGAGTACTTTGTGGAAGAGCTCGCTTTGGGAGTCGATGCTGATTGCTTAATCGAGGTTTACGGCTCCGAGATGACGAATCGTAGTAGTATCTTTAAGAGTTTATTTAACAGGCACCAGATAAGGGTTGTCGAACCTACTTACCCCGAGTCTCGGACATCCTGGTTTTAACACTATTGCTTATTGACTTTGTTCTTATAAGTACTTTGAAGAGTTTCTCGGGTTTCTGTCCGCGTGCATTGTCATGTTTGCGTCGTTCTCAATGCGTTGGTGGCAACCTTGTATTCGTAGTAATACGTAGATGGCCCTAGGCTCGTATCGAAAAATAGTACGAAGTAATACTTACGAACGAAGAACTCATTCTTGTGCCCACTATTGGAGAATTAGGTATCGTTGGGCAAGTGCTTAGAGACGTCCGTCCTTCCGGCATCCGCGCCAAATGTAACGCACACACGTGACCCTGTAGGTCCAACGGTGGCCTTGAACTGCAAAGCTCTCCTTCACACCATCATCTCTCCATTTCTACCCCGTTGAGCTCCTGCTTTTTTTCTTGGAATCTGCAACAACTCTGTACCTATCTCACAAGCTTATTTATATTACGAAATGCCACCGGGACTATCTTCAGCTGTAGGTTCTTCTCTTCGATCTCAGGCCAAGTTTATATAATGCATTTGTCCTAGATGACCGTGAAGCGGATTCACCGCGAAATTTCAGATCTCCAGAAAGAAGACCTAGGCTCAATGACCCTTGCGCCTGTAGAAGATAACTTATATTTGTGGAAGGGAACTATTCCTGGCCCAGAGGGAAGTGTGTATGAAGGCGGAGTGTTCAATGTAGAGATTAACTTAGCACCAGACTATCCGTAGGTCCAGATTCGAGCTTCCCAATGCTACCTACTTGACATTTGTAAATAGCTTTTCAGCACCTAGGGCAGTCTTTAAGACTCGGTAGGAATTAACATTCTAGCTGGAATGTTCCTTAACTGACGGTGGTTGCATAGCATATACCACATGAATGTACGCACGCTTACATGACATGCTGTTTTCGCGTTTGTGATAAGTCTGCATTTCAATAGATTTCTGATCAAGGAAACATTTGCATCGACATTCTCAAGAGTAATTGGTCCCCCGCATTATCATTGTTTAAAGTTATGTTGTCGCTGTCGTCTCTGCTCACCGATCCTAATCCAAGTACGTTTCGTATGTCCCGACACCCTCCGTTTCCGATACTGATCCATGCCGTTCGGACAGAGGATCCTTTAGGTCAGTTTCTTACAGGGGCCACCACCGTCCCATTATTTGACATTGTTTCATTGTAGTTCCTGCAATAGCTACGCAATATACGCGTAATCGAAGGCTGCACGATAGTACGGCTCGGCAATGGACTGAAATGTATGCCAGACCTCCTAAACCAACAACCGCCATCCAATCTTCCAAAGCGAAAGGCAAAAGAAAAGCAGATGTTACATCCGACGCAACTGGATCAAGTACCCGAGTTGCAGCCGGTGAAACCGTGATCATACTCGACTCCGATGACGAGGACAATGGTCAAAGATCAAAGCGAAAACGGGCAACAGGAACTAGACCCGGGGCAGTTCTTAATTTGGCTGACGGGACTGCAGATGAGACTGATTCTACAGGAAGTGCGAGGAGGAAGAAGCAGAAAACTGGTCGGATATCCGATGTAGGAGGTTCAGGCGAGGCAGCGAAACAACCTAATGAAGTCATTGTAATCGACGACTAAGTAGCTTAGGAACACGGAAATACATTATGGTTTCCCCTAATCCCTTGCAAGTTAGATTATAATCCCAATAAGTTGCAATCACTGTGCGCTTCCATCCATGCTGAAATGTTTCGAATGTACATTATTATATAATCACCCCAACCAAGAACATTATTCGACCCACATCAGTTGCACACCAATATGCTACAACTAACAATTAGGTACTTAATTGAACATTTTACCTTGACATTGCTTTCAGATATATGTTGTGTCTCCAACGATAAATGACTCACCAGTACAGTACTTAGATCCACATAGGCATGATCGGTAAATGGCTTGATCGACTACCTTGCTTTGTTCTTCCCCTTCTTCGTCTTCATCACTACTATATCCATCATCTGGATAATTTCCCGAATAGCTGAAGCAAATTTCTTCGTCCGGTTCTATGTCATGTATAGTGAATACAGAGAGCATAGGTTTATCGAGGTTTCCATCATTGATGTAGCAGGCGAAAAGTCGAGCATTGGGATCACACGAGTGGTTCTAGAAGAAGATAAGAGTGAAACCAAGACAAAAAAGGATGAGGCTTACGAGAAATCTTGTGAACTTTAAAAAAAGAAAATCAGTCAGATGGAAGTTACTTGACGCAGTGAACACGACTTACGTTTCCGGCATGATATGCATCCACGGTATATTTCACATCCCAATCCGGATCGTCTTTCCTCAAGTGATGGAAATCGAGATCGAATAGGTAGGTGCGACCAAACGTATTGTATACTCTTGCAGAGCGGAGTTCAAGGGAGAGTAAATGGAATGGTTGGTTTGGAGACTTACATTCCGCGTTGCTCACCAGCTGCGTCGGTAATTAACTCCCCAGAATAAACTCCCAGGAAAGTGCCCTTGGGGATTTTTCTTGGCCCAGCGAAGACACCTGAACATTTTTAGAATGCTAATATAAGAGAAAATAGATCGTCATACCCCAGCCTTTGTTCGGAGTTTTGGCAATTTTAACGCTGACTTGCCGACCGTTTTGCACCACCTAGAAGCATAATCATCAATCCTTACAATAAATATGCAATCAGTAAAGTCCTCACTCTGTTCCGGCAGTCATCACTACAACTACATGCATCGTTACATTCGAAAATAGGAAACCCTGGTTTCTTCAAGCGTCCACGGCTGTCATAGACAAAATCAGCCGGATCACCTTCATGGAAAAAGGCACCCTGCCGTCGCACACATGCACAGGCCTTCGACTTCGGGTCACATTTTCCTATGCAATCACAACTGACAAGTGACTTCATGTCAGGGGAGGCACATCGTCGGCATGCCACAGCTGGTTGGAATAATGAAATTCCCAAGGTGGAGTAGGTTCATCGTCTACTTCGTTTTCAATGATAATATCTGGTGCATCCTGCTCGTCCTCAACAGTGTTCTGTCGAATAGCGGCAAGCATTATGTTTCTCATTTGTGGATGCATACGATTGAGTTCCGACATTCCGTTAATCTGATCTTCCAAACTATGCGGTATGTCACGGGCCCAATGCACCTTCCGACCGAAATTAGCAGGATCCTTGCGGTATTGCTTCCATACTAAAGCAGGCAAACCTCCGTATGTTTTTGGTTCTCCGGTCGTATCATCGTTATCAGAAGGTGGTGTAGGTGAGGTTGGCCGAGGCTCGTCATCGAGGTGGTATTCGTCATCGGGAACGTAATTTAGTTCTCCTGAAGATGGACTAAGGGGTCTTGCGAGAGGATCATCACTTAGGCTGCCATCATTAAATGAATAGCTATTATCTGATCTACTGTTTTCAGCCATTGAATCATCCTCCATCGGTTGGTCGTCTGAATATTCGAGAAACGCTTGACATTCTGCAGCATCTTTCGCATCAGCTTCAGAGTCTTCCGTACCATCTGTGGGAACTGATATATGATCCGAATCGAGCGAAGGAGAATCGGGGCGAATATTGTCTTTCACTGTCGAAACCACCCCATCTGGAGTTACGCTTCGGTTATTGCGATTTTCAACAGATGCAATCGTAAGCATCCCTTCGTCCCCAGCTATTCCATCGGACGGCCGTAAAGAGAGCTCGTCTGTCGAAGCACGAGAAGTGTTAGCTATATTCACTTGAAGATGTCCGAAGTAAGTATCTTCCACTTCACGATAAACTAATAACCCTACCTTCGTTATCATTTCCCTTTTTATCAACGAGCCCTTGCAGTGTCCCAGAGGCAGGGATTCCTCCCATGTCGGGTGTACTTGTTGTAGAAGCAGAGGATGTATTCAACGTCGTAGCATTCAGTGCCGCGGTGAGATCAATTGCATACTCTCTGGACAATCCCGGAGTCGAGGGCGCTGCGACAGTTGTAGCTCCTGCCCTTGATTCTACACGAGATTTACGTCGCCCATGGGATTGGGCATTGGAAGCACCTGCAAGATTAATTGCATCTGCGATCGACTGCCTTCCGGCCCCATGAGAATTTAGATTTAGACGAGCTTTTCCCTAAAAGACATGTATTATGAAAATACACGAGTGATGCAAATATGAAGTGTTACCTTGTCTTTCCTAGTTGGAATAGTTGGTAAGTCATCTGTGGTTGATGGTGTAACTTTGGAAGTCGATGGTAGTAAGTCATAACTTTTACCAAGGGTTTCCTTTGGCTCAATGGACACGAAAGAGGATATAGTGGTCTCCGATGAGCTGACTGGAAGGTCTCTTTGGTTCCTATTATTTTCAGAGCCAGTTGCAGCTTCTGAATCCTCGGAGTGTGCTTCAAACGAACGCAGCGCCCTTCTGCTCGAATGCATAGTTCGCTTCCTCACCATGTTTCTCCCACCCCCTGTTGATTTTCGGGCCAACTGCATTCTAGGGGGAGGCTCACTCAAAGGAGGAGAGGAAGAAGATGGTGAAGACGACGACAAAAACAATGGATCTGACTGAAGGTGGGCAGAAGGACTTGGGAGAGGTTCTTCAGCTTCTGTGAGAGAAGCTCTATTTGGCATTGGATGACATGAAAGGTCCGAAGGGGGATGGTCTACGGATGGCTGAGACACAACATGTGTACCAGACTCGTTAACAGTCGGTTCCGAAGAGTAATCAGTTATGGGTATAGTGGAAGGTACTGTTGAAGCCTCCGCGTCAAGGTGCAGTCCATCAATAGAGGTCTTAAAAGTTAGCAGATGATTAGGACTTGAACATGCCCTCGTGGGCACTGGATGCTCCGACACGGTATCTGGAGGTGGAGATGGTGTTTCGGGTGGAGGAAGGGATTCGTGTTCTGTTACTTCATACTCCTCTCCATCAAAGGACATAGGATCTCCCTCCATCAAAGAAAGAGCATCAACACCTTGCGATAATTCAACTTCTTTCTCGTAGTTTCTGCTGCCCCCGTCCGAAAGGGAAGTTAGTGAAGATTGCAGGTTGGTAGAAGTTGTAATAGATGGTCCCGCGACAGAAGACAGTACTAAACTATTAGACGTAAACGACGTTCGGCTAACTGCCGGAACAGTCGGAGGAGTCCGCATGTTTTCGTCCTCTGAATCCGATATAATGATGACTTCAGTTTCGCGGGATTTGGAAACACTGATGTTGGGCAGACTACGTCGCTTCCGGACATCAGAAACAGGTTCTTTCTTCACTCGGACATTGCTGCTCCCGCCGATCTTCCCATTGCGTGTACTAGCGTCACCCCGACTTGTCAGCGATGCACTGAGCAGTCCGCGAGCTGCTAAGCGCGCAATTTCACGCCCGCGCTCGCGTTCTTCGTCAGAGTCCAGAATCTCCAGCACCTCCTGACCAGGACGAGATACAGCCTCATTATTTCTCTTTCCTTTGATGGGTCCCTTCGATTGAGAGACTGTTATAGGAGGTGGTTCGTCATCATCTGTAATGTTGATGATTTCCATCGGAAGTGAAGAACGGGGTTTCGCGGGACCTCCTTTGTGCCCTTTGTTTTCTTTGAGATGTTAGGGTATAATTATTGCATTATAATGTAATTCACATACCAGGAATCTTGATTGCACTAGGAGGGCCAGGACGAATGCGATCTCGAGTAGAAGATTCGGCATTGTGACCTCGCGACTTGACAGATGCCGAAGCTGAAGGTTGCGACAACGAGTCTTGAGTAGACTTCGCTGAAGAGATTGTCAGTACATTGCAGGTTTTAAAAATATATAACACGTACATGGTGGCTTTGAACCACCTGCAACCTTCTGCTTGACTCTTGGTAAAAATAGACCACCATTTCTGTTGCCAAGCGATCCTTGTTCATCGACATCCATACGATCTAATGATTTCTTTTTTTTGAGTGAAATCGATGAACGCGAAGCTTGCGAAGTAATCCCGGTTTTTGACTGACTGGATGCTTTTAGTGTGGCGGAACTAAGGATATCATCTTCAGAGTTGTCCCCAGAAGTTACTTTCCTTCCACGAAAAGCAGATGACGAAGAGCTTTTCGAGCCAGCTGAGGAAACAGAGCTTATAGATTTAAATTTTGAAGTAGCATTAGAGAGCGCCGACAATGTAAGCTTTCCATCAGCAGGAAAAGAGTTCCTTTTCTTCGCTACGTTCTTCCTTGCGAAATTAGTTGATTTAGCAGTGGTGGATGTCTTAGTAGTAGTTGGCTGAGTAGATGGGATGATACGAGATGTTAAAAGATCGTCCATCGATAAGCTCTCCGAACGGTGTCTAAGCAGTCCGTTGTTACTGGCGCCAACATTTGAAGTTCCTACACAGATGAACGCCAACGAGCTCTACATTAATTTTTTATTCCGCTCGAGTGTGTAACAACTAAGCACGTACCACCAGCCCTGCTTCCACTCAATGAACTCTCATTGAAACTCGAAGGCGACTCGCGCCGAGAGCGCTTTGTTGTCCCTTGCTGAACGACATGTTTGCTGTTCTTCCGCTTCAGGGGTGTCGAGCTTCGGTAGCCACTCTGTGATTCAAGTTCATCTTCAAGTTCATCCTCCTCATCGTCGTTTATAGATGGTGGCGTTTGGACAGGTTCTATGTATGTAAAATGAAGCCACAGGAATGGAACGAAAGTGAAAAGCCAAATAAAATGCAAAAAAATTAAGTAAGTTGTCAAAAATAAGTATTCAAAGGCAGGTAGGGGCTCACTCACCATCAAGTGCAGCCCATCCTGGGCCTGGTGATGTTCGTCCCATGTAAGACATAACAACCTTGCAGGCTAAACTTACAGTCCCACCACAGCAATGTAGCAAGATTAATGATGTAGACTCATAAAGAGAAAGAAAGGCAAAGGGGTATAAAGGCAGAGCAAGGGTTGTTGAATGATAGAGTCCTTAAGGTACCCAGGTGTTAACATGGTTATGTAATATATTGTCTCAAAAGAAATTGAGACTAAAAGATAGTAAACTCTACCTGAGCTCTACCTGAACATAGACACAGCAAAACATAGGTTACATGTACTTATTGTATTCAGATGAATTATGCATGTCATAAATAAAGGATGTGAGGAAAGTTCAAAAAGTGTGTACATTCTGTCCATGTCAATCATGATTCATTAAATTCTTGGCAATCCAACCTGGGACTGCACATCATGAGGTCTTCACACGCAAACTCACTAAGTAACAGGTTCACAATGAAGAATGTTGGTTAGCAAAGACTTGACTGTTATGGAGCAGCACCCCCATTAAGCCAGCCCATCGTCTTTCTTCTGTCTTTCCTCCCTTCAAACATCGCAGAAATCAAGACAACCGGCCACCAGAGCCTTGTCCAAATTCCAAGCCTTTTAAACGTTTGCGAACTACTGTTCTTCTCTTTCGACATATAAAAGTCTTCCTTGCCACTTGGCAAATCTTCTTCTTTTACTTTCTTTTCTCGTGACTGTTGATTTTGTTGGGGCTTCTTCACTTGAATCTGGGTAGCAACGAATATCCAGACAGTAAATGCAGTGAGGGGGACAGCGGCTGCGAAGTAGTTGCGCAGGTTTTCATTAGAGCCAGGGTTAATTTCGTCAACGTTCATCCCGAATATAGTCTGTGGCTCAATGTTAAGAAAAGATATGCTTACAGTTAGAACGACTTACAGCAACGAAGGTAGCAGGAAGGAAAACCATGCTAAGGTAGGAAATTTGTTTCATAGCTTAAAGAATATGTTAGTATGACCACAAACATATAATCACTGAAACCATACCAGCCGCATCCCTCACCGATGCCTCAGTGAGTTTCTGCATACTACGAGAATCCTCGAGGTTCACACGACTGAAAGCCTACAGACATGTTAGGTGCAAGTCACATGACATCAGACCGAGTACGCACCAGATCCATAACATTTTTCAAACGCCTGTCCATCCCATCTCTACTCATTTCTAATCTAGCAATCTCCCTCAACAAACTCTCGGACTCCCCCCTCATGAGCTCCATGCTGTAGCTCCTTTCTTCCTCATTAAACTGATCTGGGTCGTCCAAGGCAGGATACGGCGTTGCAAGCACAAACGAAACAGCTTTCTTGAAATCAACGAGGAGAGACTCGTAGTGCAGAAGATGCGCGCGTACGAGATGCAGCTCTTGAGTCATTTGCATGTCATTTGTGACCATCACTTTAGCCTCCTAATAGTACCCGACGAGTTAGGAACCAAGTTCTTCAGTGATATAAGACAACTTACTAATGTGCATAGATGACTATACAGGTGCTCCAGAGCCTCATCCCATGCGTATATCGGGTACCATAACAAACTTAAGAACACAAACGTTGGGTCCTTTGATGTCTGGAAGATATTACTCCAATACACCGACCGACCTGTAGTAAATAACCTATTCCGCAAAGCTAAGGCTGAAGCATGCTCAGACTTGTATAGATAATCGTTGTGATGATAGGAAATGAGGGTGCTTCCCCCGGGCTCGTTGGTGGGGGCTCGGACCATATGAAGGGAGAATAAATCAGGAACTAGTATGACATTGCCTAATGTGATGAAGTCAACCACTGCATAAGAGAATCTTTGAACGAAAAGACATACTGGACTGTAGCTGAAGTGGAGCTTGAGTATCTATAATAATGTCCTCGTGTTCTCCTTCCTCTGCATCTTCGGGAGTCTGTGGAGATGGTGGTGTAGTTGTTTTAGGATTGGGCATAGATCGTAAGAAAGTTAACGTTATGGTGATATCTGACAACATGCGAAGTCAGAAATAAGCAAGGTGAAGAATAATGGGACTAACGATCTCCCTTTCTTGGTTTTACATTTTCCCGATATCTTGAGGGTATCCATCCCAGTGAAGACGAAAAGAAGAATGGCTCCACTTCGAACTTCGTTCCTAGTATCTGGAGAACAGGCCCAGTGAGGTTATCTACAAACATAGCCCGCACATGAGTTTCATCTGGTCGCTAATAATACCTAGTTAGAATATTGCAGTCCAGTTCATGAACGGATAACATACCTTGTCCTGTAATCTACCCCACCACTCAGTGGGAGTCCACTTCTCTTCGGTATGAGGACCCCTATGATCCTCAATCTTCCAATCCTCAGAGCGAACAAATCGACCATCCTTCCTCACATCCAGCTTAAACACTTGGGACAAGCCTTGGGTTTTCCCAACGACTTTCGTTATCCGACTTTTACGCCGCTGTTGTGCCGTCCAGTTGGGGAACAAAGACTGCGGATACTGGCACCAGCAGTATTGTTGTAGCGGGTATTCATGATACTGAAAGGGAGGTGGGGATGCAGGCTCATCTTCAGTGACAGGGTGTAGGGTATTGATTGACAGAGCGTCCATGGGCACAGGAGATCCGGAAGGCATATGTGAGCACGACCCTGGACCCATCGCAGCATTTACACCTTGGTCAATCGTCACCTAGATCGTGCGTCATGCGTTGCAGTTCAAGCTAAGCAGCAGAAAAAGACACATACTGCGTCGTCAATATCCACAAATGGCCAGGGACCTGTGGAAACAATGCTAAGCGACTCCAAGCAACCGAGATGCGGGGAAAGGGAGCAGTAAAAAGGATACATACCTGAAGGTGTTCCATGTCTATGGCTTGGTGGCCCTATTCTACTCACTAGAACATGAGGTGTGGGGGTAAGAGGAGCCAGAAATATCGACTTCCCCGGTCTATTGCCGCCCAAGTCAAGTGTGGCCTGTCTTGTGGACCTTCGAGTTGGCTTTCCAGTGGGAGAAGCTGGCGAAGATGGGGACGCCGGAGTAGCCATTCGTTTAGAGGTTGTGAGTTGAAGTGGGATGTTGAAGCAACCGATGCAAGCGAAGAACAAGCTAGAGACTAGTACGCAGTCGCAGACAGGTGAAAGCCAAGGACATAAAGAAACGTGTGCAAATCTTCACAGCAGTTTCGGCGCTAGTACTAGTCACAAGCTATTAGTATTAGGATGTCGGAATGTTGAGTCCCGCTGCAGACCGTTGTAGCCCTGGCGAGATCGATATCAGGGCGGTGGTCCTCACAACTGCGCACAACGCTGCCAATGACAACAAGCGCTGCCTGCATCTTTGAGCGCTTCGAAAAACGCTTCGATTTGAAAAATGTTGAAGTCGGCATCGGGGAGACTGTAAGGCACGCCGGGAGCTGCAGGCAGCCGAAGCTGATGAAGGCCAAAGTTGGCCAAAATTAGTGCTGCCGCAGAGTGGCAGTGAAGCGAAATTTTACGTCACAGTGACATGCTTCACAGTTGGCACAGTGTGCTGTGAAGTACTGTGAAGTGACGGCGCCCAGGAGGCGCTCTCTCTAAATTACTGCTTTAGGAAATAGTAGGCCCCATTACTTATCTAATTATTAAGGGACAGATTGAAGCGCTCTGAAGCGCTGGTGAGCGGAAACGAACAAGTGCTTTACATTTCAACGCGGGGGACTTCCATTGCTTCACAGGGACCGCGACACACTGTGCAGTGTGACTGAGTTTGAAATCTTGCAGTGCAGTCACAGTCACTACACAGTCAAGCCAAAATCGAAAAGACTCCGAGAGTCCAACTTCCCCTCTCAAACATGTTGCAGCAAATGAATAATTTCTCACGCGCACGCGTACGCTTTGTCTTCCACCGTGATGTCTTGAATTGTCTTCAGCTCATCTTTTAGAAGGACTGTCAATAATGACAACCGTGCGCTGGACTCTTCTATTTTTCAGCTAACCATTGTGGTCATCTGCACGCCTATCATTATCATAGCTATCTAAAGGTACGTCGAAGGTATTATTTTAACTAACTTTGCCCGACATCAGGCCCTTCAAATCAACTTCAACTTTCAAAACCCTCGGAATCAAGCATGTCTTGCCTGTCTTCGCTCTGATGAATGCAACTTCAACGTACCTGGTCTTCATATTTGGTGTTTTCATTAAGGTCTCCTGGAATAGAAACAAAAACATTCACCGACGATCGGGCCGTACTACCTCCATCCAACTTCCATCTCAAACAATCACCACTACTTATTTTGATTCGCAGTGGTGACTAGGAACTATCTGGCGGCATACAATTTTATACGCAAGCGTCCATCGAATTTTTAGGCGTTTAATGCAATATCTGACGCCTTGTAGATCTTCCTAAAACTTGACAAATGATATTTTATGTAAACTGGGACTTCGTCTTCGAACAATCTTCATCGGCGCGTGGCTTCTGGAGATTGTTATTAAGCTTCAAACTGTTTGTCATTCGAAGAGTCTCTTGTCCTGATCATCATGAGCTTTGGAAGCAGTCTCCAAGTGCTAACTATGATGATCAAGATTGTTATCTATAACTCTTACTCCTCTCATCTTCTCGATCAGCCGAACAACCCCAAACAACGTGATGTTTTATTACTGTTATTCTCGCCGACCTCCGCTAACCCGATCTATCACAGTTAATGTCTTAGGGCTGGTGTATGTACCTTCACCTAGTCTACTCGGCCGTCCTTCCCGCAGTCCTCGACAGATGATGAAAGATTCATGTCATCAATCTAACAACCGACTTCAATACGACAAAAGCATCGACATGTTCTCATCGTCTCTAGGTACAAGGGACTCGCAATAATAGTATTCCCATCTACTTCGAAAACTTCTCTTTTCCCACTGCAAACTTTCACTGTCAATCCTTGATCTCATGATAGTGCCATTGAGAGTAGTAGTATTACACACCTACGATAAGATCGCAGTTAGTCGTCATCAACGATGTCTGTGAGAGCACAGATGGGAAACTCGGTTCAGCGGTGATGGTGAGGTGCCATGCTATACTTAATCACTAACAGCTGAACGACGTGGTAGCTCTATCTATAGGAATGACCAAATCCAGTAAGCTCTGTCTAACTCGTGCAGTTATTTAAACACCCTTACTCACGAAAGGTGATTCTTGGACGCCCGTTTTGCAATGCCCACTCTGACCCAGAAGGAAGCTACGGCAATGTAAGGTCCATTTTTTCTTACATTTTTCGTGCGACTCACTACCAGCCTATTTAACAGAGCAATACCACTGGTGATTGTCACTTTTTTTCGTTCAATTAAATATTAATGAAGGACATCCATTACAGCTGTTAGGATACTTGATCAACTGGGCTTTATTTGGAGCATTGGCCGTCCAAGTGTGTGAGTAACTTTCCGGAAATTCTAACGTGCCAGTGGACTCTCCTAACATACTACGTTTAGACATCTATCATATTTCATATCCTAAGGACAGCCTTCTCGTGAAGTCTCTGGTTCATGGTCTATTTGTTCTTGAAACAATACAGACAGCAGTAGTTGCCGCCGACTTGTTCAAGATATTCGGCAGTCATTATGGGGATGCGGAAGCGCTCATGCGCGTCCAGTTGTTATGGCTTTCTGCACCCGTTCTCAGCGGCATAAGCAAGTATATTTTTAATCTGAGTGCTGTCAAGACTGATTCAACTACGATCAGCATCTGCAATCGTGCAATTGTTCTTCGCACACAGAATTACAGTCATTTCCCGCAAAATATGGATCGGCGTGATCATAGCAGCGGTTCGCTGATTGAATAATTTTTCCGGATTGATATATATTAACTGTTTTATATTTAGCTTGCGTTGGCCCAGGGAGCCGCAGGAGTAGCCCAAGGAATACAGGCTGCGCGAATTGGTGTGCTTGAAGGCCTTATTAAAGCATTTGCAAGTTGCATTGTACGTACGCTGTGTCACTCTTGATATTAGCTTATTTACGTTATTTAGGTCTGGCACGCAGGAAGTGCTGTGTGCGATGTGGTAATAGCGATAGCTATGACTTACTATGTAGGTGAACTCGAAGCCTTTCTAGAAATAAAAATTTAAACAAGGTTGAATAGTTGTCTTCGACCGATAAATCATTCAGAGCATCGCATGACCGCCTGAAAAGACTTACAAGACTTATTATCGAAACGGGAACATTGACTGGTAAGATTCGTCTTTAGTACGATTTTGATATATAAAAAATTAAAAAGAAGTCCATAGCTGCTGTAGCAATTGTCGACCTTGTTCTTTTCCTAGTCATCCCTAACAGCACCTACCATGTAACACCTGCTTTGACCCTGGCAAAATTATCATCAAATTCGCTTGTCATGATATTCAACTCACGTACACGAACGTCAAATGGAACAGACCAGCGAGGAGGCTCAGCTTTCAGCTCATCACAAGATGATAATGCGGAACTCAAATTCTCTCGACGCAGTCGACTTCAACTTAGATCTGCTCAGGGGAGGGAGGAAATTCCCGTGGATGGAATAAAAGTTCGCAAAGAGATGTGGATCGATGCTGGCGACTCGGACATTCCAATGGAAAATATCAATGTGAGCACTTTTGTGTTCAGCCACTTTTTGATATTCTTGAACTGTATATTTATATAGGAAGGTTCTGGAACAACGCATAAATCTCCCGGACTGACAGAGGTTTAGGAAACTTGTGACTCTTATTTTTATTTCATAAGTTGGCGGTACGGGATTACGATAGTACTACGTAGAACACCATAAAGTCTCAGATATGAGCGATCTATTGAAGATATGTATAATACTTATGTGTGAATGAGCAACTTAATTTTGTCAAATAAGTAGCTTTGAAATTGCTATAAGCCAGAGGTACAAGCTTGAGAGTTCCAGGAGTCAAGTTTGAACAAACTTCGAGTCATCATTTTCGATCATTTTCGATCACAAAAAATAAATGGCCCGTGCGCATCAAATTTGCTTATAAAAACCCCTCGCCAGCCACCTTGATTCTTTACCACTCTGGCCTTTTGGCTTAGATCAAGTGTAGTATCTGTTCTTAATAGTTTAACCACTATTATGAGGGCACCGCCCTCATTATTGGTTATCTAATTTTTGCCGCCCCAGCTTCTAGAGCTCTGCTTGCACCTCTGGGACGCGATGACCTTGCCGCTGCACTAATGGCTTGTGTTGTCGGGGGATTCTTCTTTTTTTGAGGCCTTTTCTTTTTGCTATTTGTCTGGAGCTGGCTGGTTGGCTAAGCACTGGAAAGCAGCAAATGGAATTTGGCTTTTCACAGTTTTAATTTTTACTAATTCATTACATACAGGATTGCTATGGTATGTACACAGTGAAAATTCTTTACTAATATGTAAAGAATTTATGTTATTTTCTTCAAGTGAAGTTTTATGATTTTCATTTTAAAGGATTCTCCTAGAATGGTGTTGGTGTTAGCTGAGCTTGTATGTGTGAAAATGACTGGTTTGAAGATGTAAGTAGTGGCACTTGGTTGCTCTTGTTCTTCCCCTTATCTTTTAAACCTTACTAGTACTCTTTTCCTCCCTTCCTTCTTCTACAGCACCCTCAATTGATGTGACAAGCTAGAATCATATTGTTCAACCATGAATGTGTGAATGACTGCACCCTGCATTCAATCGATCCAGAACATTTTCGACCACTACAAGTCCAACACTGGTTACAGGCGTCTAAGGTGGTTAGGCTGTGTTAGAAAATGTTCGGGAGGTACGAGAACACATGGAGGCATATGTGAATGAGAAGCTACTAGGATGTGCTGTGAGTCTGTTGGCACTGAGAGCGATAATGTTTGTAGCCATCTTATTTGAGCATTCTAATAGTACACACACAATTCGGGCCGGAATTCAGCCAGGCGTCGAACACGACAGGACATCGCGATACTTATGTTCGTAACTTGTAAAGGTAACTGTAGTCGGTATAATTGGATGCACTCGAATGGAGTTTGGAAGTGGATACTTCTGTGAATCATCATCAAACCCTACCAAACTGAAAAGTAATTACGATGGGTTGACGGCAAGCTGACGGTAGTACTTACTAACAATTGTTTTTTGTGTTGAAGTCAATTCGTACTCCGGTCACATGCCCCGAAGTCGGATGGGTGGGTCATCATTTCATTATTGAGCATCCTTCTTTGCCTTTCTACTTGCTAACTCATGTCGATGGCTCCATTGTAAGCGGGGAGGCATGTCTTCAAACGCCTTCCAAGGACCGAAGTAAAGTGCGCCGCTCTCGCTAAGGTGTGTACTACGGAACAATAGTGGAGTTCTCATCTGCATTTCAAACCTTCTCGGTGCTTAGAGAGGCTCGGGCGTATTCTTATCATCTGCTCCCTATCTTTGTCATCACCTTAACAGTCAGCTAAGCACGCAACATACGGATAAGATGTGATCAACACTTCCCGACTATAAAGAGCACCATGATCTCACGGAAACGACCAACAGCACATCTCTCAACTTCTAGAATTCATTCTTCTCATCGTTATCACCAGCAACCACTAAAGCATCATGGTCGTTTCTGAACCCACTTTCGCCACCACTTCTTTGAGCTACCTAATCCGTCCGGAGGAAGGTGTCAGGCTCTACCAGAACATCAATGCGGATCCCACTACTGGAAAACGCGAGACCAACATGGTCCGCGAGGATAAAGATGTCCAAATCGAAAACCTTCGAGGACGCGAAGACACAGTATCTCTGGATACAGCCGGCTTTCAATTCTACCGCCGTGCGGCGAAGCACACCGCATTCACAGACGACGCTGGAATCGAGAAGGAATACTACCCCGAAAGCATTGAATTGATTAAGGAAGTCACAGGAGCAAGCAGGGTTGTTCTCTTCGATCACAGTAAGTTTCGGTTGTAGTCGATCCCGTCAGTATTAGCGGCTAACTTCAGATTAAGCAATCCGCCGTCACAAGCCTGGAGACCTCGACGACAGCCCTCAGAACAGGAAGCCGGTATCTCAGGTTCACGTCGACCAAACCACTGCATCGTCGATTGCTCGTGTCCATCGCCATCTTCCTCCTGGAGATGCCGAGTCCTTATTGAAGCGCCGCTTCCAAATCATCAACCTTTGGCGTCCTATTAAACACGCTGCATATGACTATCCCTTAGCCTTTTGTGATTACAGGAGTGTCGATCCAAAGAACGACACGTCCCCTGTTGCTCTCGTGTATCCTGAGCGTGAGGGCGAGACAATGGGCGTTAGCTACAACCCTGACCACAAGTGGAAGTACCTGCGCGGCATGACTCCAGACGAATTTGCTCTAATCAAGTGGTAAGTTGCACTTACTCTACAATATGGATGAACATCTGCTCATTGTGCCACTCCAGCTTCGATTCCGTACAGGACGGAAGCGTTGCAGTATTCACTCCTCATACTGGCTTCATTGACAATACTACTCCTGAGGGATCTCCTTTGCGCGAGTCTATCGAGATTCGGGCTCTGGTCTTTTACGACTAGATTATGAGTGCCGCTATATTACATTAGATCGCTTTCCTCCTAAATTGTAATTGCTATCCAACCTTTGCTGTACTAGCTATATGGATTGTATTATGTACCCTGCGCAAAACAGGGACTTTCTTGTATATACTGTACCCCGAGTGAATACATTATGACGCTCTACTGCTACATTGTCTTCACACATATCGGGTAGATACACAGGTAAGCCACATAAGTACCTAGCGTATACATCGGTTGGTCAGACACCAGTGGAACCGCAAACGCGCCTACGTCGCGTCCAACAAGCTTTGCCGTACGTTTTTGTATAGTAGGCCCATCCACCTCTATAAGCCTTCGAGGCAATCTCAATACCTATAAAACTACAACCAATAATTCACTCTACAACCCTAATAATACAACAATATTTAAGTAGTCCATCTACCACTTTTGTATCCTAAACAAACACACGATTATCATCTCCTAACCCAACCCAAGTCAAAAAGGACTCACCCAAACGTTGATCCATTAGCTACTTGTCGCAATGTAGCACCTTCCCAATCGAGCGTAGTTTTATAAACTGTGTTTCCCCACCATGCTTGTATGGTGCGTTTTCCAAGATTCCCATCAAGAGGATACTGTAAGCTGTCCACGGGTTAACATACATGTCCATAAAACTGAGTGAGAACGTATACCAAAAAAATACCAATATTAAACCGACGGCGGTGCCAGCATCCAGCGCGGCCGATAAGACATCTACGCGACGACGTCAGCAATGAAGCAATGCAAACACAAGATAAAAACATACAATTATATTTAGCCCAATAAGAAAAATGTTTTCGTCTGATGACGAATTGGAATAGGAAACCAATGATAGCCCAAGGTACATAGTTAATCGCGGTGGCAGGGGGTATTTGACCAACTCCAGAAAATATAAGCCTGTGCGCAGTCAGAGACCGGCTTCACAACTTAGCCAACAACACTCACGGGAAACTAGTAAAACCGCAGTGAGAACACCTCCACGACAAAGATCAAAAATTCACATACTTTAGATAATTTAAAATCGTATTGGGGTATCGTTTTGTAATTAACCATAAGATAATTGGGCACGCAGCTCCGACGAGGAACAAGAACGAGAGGGCTAAAATAGGAACTTAGAAAGGCGATGCAGAAGGAGATTCTATTTAACCCACAACTATTAAAGAACCGTTAGTCATCTACGCGGCAGGATGAGTATATCCAGAGGCTTACTAGTATATTTGGCCTTTCGTGAACTGGAGCGCAGGACCGATAACGCCCCACTAATAAAGACAATCCGGTCAAAACTACCTCCAATGAGCGAGAGATAGGGCACATACTATTATAGAAGCCGTCCCAAAGACGTGTGTAGATGCGCACGTAAAGCTAGGCAAGACATAATCAGCAACCCAAATCCATCGCTAGAAACAGCCCTCTCTACCTATCCTTTTGGTCCTTGTCGCACAGATCCCTAAAAGAAGTCCAGGTGAAATCAAGAGACAGGGTAACCATAGAACATATCGTACGGTATATGCGTAAACATCCTAGTAAAAAAAGAATGAACACGGACATTCCCTGACGACTGTGGGAGAGAAACATACCAACTCTGGACGCCAAGCTGCACTGTACCAGCAACGACAGTGGCAATAACCTGCCACAACAAATCAGCACACGACACCAACTTCAAACATACGCCGCCGCAACACATACCTGACACCAAAACATAGGCCGCGGAGGAACCTTATATGAAAGCCACTCAACACCACGCCAAACGCACGTCAACTCACATGACACCTGCTTACCTTCATGTAACTGTTCACAGAAAATTCTCAGTCGGTTCATTACGGGAGACAGGAAGAACATGTGACTTACTGCCCGAGCTTGAAGTCCGCTGTGAACTGCATGGCTGGGGATAACAGTTCATCAGCACGGGTAAAACCGCCGAGGAGGAATGAAAAACCGTCATACCTTGTGCCATGGTGATATACCCATAGGTCTAGTACAACTTGAGTAGCGCATTCACATAGTATAGTTAAAATTACCTTGAAACTAAACGAACTCTCGTAAGCGAAAACTTCATGCAGGAAAAAGAAACAGCGTACATCATCATCGCATTAGGCTTTCCTATAACCCCAACAATCCATTAGCAAACCAGCAATAACACCGGCTTCCACCAACTTACCAGGAATCATGAAACCCACGATAAGTTCCGTAATAACACTGCCAAAAGCAATCAACACCGTCCCCACAATCCAAAAATAGCAACAAGTAGTACGCACTTAAGCCCGACTTGACGATTCGTAATGGCCTGAATCATGCCTGCAAAGGGACCATCATTAGCAAGAACCCAAAGGGATGCTAAAATTAAAATCCCGAGCTCACCGATAGGAACCACATATATCACAGCTGATATAAATATTTTGATTGAGTTAAGTCGGAATAGAAGAGAAAGAACGAAAAGGATACATCCAGAACGTACAAATAATGAGGGCTATCACAAGTGCCCATATCGTCATGCCGGAAGGCCAGAGCTGAATGCATATGCACGCGAAGGTGAATGTAATCGCTATCAAGAGAGAAGTGGCATCAGCGTACACTGTGGCATAAAAAGTGCACAAAAAGGAAAACCGCTGGCGGGGCGTACCGAAAATACATCCATAGTACCATTCGGGAACTATAAGCCACAAAATCAGCATTATTCCAACCGCGGAATGTGAACTCGACCGACGACAGAGGCTGCCGTCGGCATGTAATGAAGGGGCAGAAATACACACCCTGCGGATACCTCGACATCAACTGCGCATGAATATCCGGTTGCTCTCGAACGGAACGACTGAAATGCAACTTCATGGGTTTCCAAAAATGGATGATAGCTTCAGGGCCGATTAGTCACAGGCGTTTACGGAATCTAAATCTGGTGCACATACCATGTGTCATTGTAGCTAAATCACCAAAAGAGGTAAGTTTTTCGCAAAAAATCCAAGATTGGAGTAAAACAAGAGGAAGGAGGATTTGCGCAGAAGGAGGTAGTCGAAAAATGGAACAAGGCTTACAGGTGATGGAAAGGAAAGAAAGTCCATAGGACATAACAAATGTCGCTCTAGTCAAAAAGATCACATTAGAACCACCCAGACCATAATGTATGAAACAAGACGCACGATAGATAAAGCGGGCTGTACGCTTTATACGCCTCAAGATTGAGTGTCGCATTCTTATCAATAATCTTCGTAACATTGTACTGTGCACCGGTATTATCATACGCATTCAGCGATGATATCCTACATGGGATCAGATCCCGCTGTAAGTTGACAGAAATGACAGAGGGAAGGAAGGAGTGACGCACGGCATGTACTGGCTGTGCCACACATTCTTGTACTAGCCGTAAATTCAGTACACGGTTTAGAGAACACAGCACTAGAAGCACCCACGTATAATATCGGCGTTAAAAACCCTACACAATAATTAGCTCAAAACACCAACGTACGGGAAACCGCAGCTCACAGTAAAAGAACACAAATCCAATCATCACGTTCGCCTCTGCCCACCCTGGTATCATTCGTATCAGCTTCACACACTCATATCAAAATACTGCAGGGAGGGAGGGGTAACTCACAAGGCGTAGACAGTCTACCAAACAAAAGCGCATCAACATCAAAATCCACCATCAACCCGACCCGACGGCGGAAAATGAAAGAAAACACTCACGGACTTCCAGTAAACGCTATCTGATTCCAATCAAAAGTGAGCAAGGAGAACCCAAGACCCGTATGGTATCTTCATTCCGAATCCAGTCGACGAGAAGAAAAGGAATCCCCCGAGAATGAAATTTAATTACAATCCACCATTGTTTCGTTTTCGTGTTTTGCGGAGATAAAGATGGGAGGGGAGCACCAAGGGGGCGGAGCGATCACCGGGTGGGAGAGAAGTAACGGGTCATCCACACAGATGCGCAGAGCAAGAAATGGCAAGATCATGGATAAAGCAGAGGGTGATAAGATCACGGATAAACCAGGGAGAGAAGTAACCAGACAAAAAAAGGGCAAAAAAAACAAAATCAGTAAGAAAAAATCAATATCAGCGATAAGGAATAAGGAAACACATACCCGAACATCTGGTTGATTTTCTGCCGGGAGGAACGAGGCGGTGAGTACGGAGAGTGATGTGGATGCAAGGAAAGAGCGACAGAATGGAAGGAAAGGAAAGGGTGGCGCTGGACGAGGCGCCAAAGCTAACAATGGAAGAAAAGACAACTTACGACGTTCTGCGGCGCGATCCAACACACCTTCAAGCCTATCATCAGTCACTAGCACTTCCCTCCAACAATAAAAACCACTCACCCAACTGAACACACTCAGCGCCTGAAACAAGTACCCCGGTATAAAATCTGCCGCCGCCCTTAACACACTATAACTCAAAGCGAAAGAAAGACATACACCACATAACGGCCGCGCAGAACGCATACGCAAAGTATCGTTCTCGAGTTATACCCTCGTGTTCCCCTATCCCTGCGTAGCTCTGTGAATGTAGAGTGTTGAAGAGCGCGCAGGAGACTAGTGTGTTGGGCCATACTACTCGCATAGTCAGTGTGATTACATGGAGAGAAGGGAGGGACGTACTCATCGAAGCGGGGTTGACTAAAAATCGCCTTGCGATACCACCTATTGAGAATCCGATGAGTTGGGTGGACATTACTAACATCCATTGATCTACCCCAACATTAGCCTTCTTTACTTATGGAATACGAAGGGGGAGCGCACATGAGAAATTCCAATGCTGATGATAATACACCTTCTGTACAACTACAATGTCAGTCGCGTACGCGCTCTGCGCGCCTACGCTCGCCATTATTGTTACAAGTACCTACATACTCATCAGAAACGTATATGGAGATGGGGGGAAGGGGGAACGTACATGTTCCTTGATCGTAAATGGGCCGGGATTCAGAGGAATGCCCCAGAACGATATGTTAGGACATATGCGGACCCATGCGCGTCCTAGTGGGAAGACGAGTAGTTGCGCTACGAGCTAGACACGCAATTAGTAACCGTTGAAACATGGGAGAAAGGGGGCGCGAAACGCGAGCCAATATTAGAGGTAAATGCGAACATGAAACAGAAGGGACAGAGACCACGGTGAAGATAGGAAAAGCAATTGAGGTGACGTACCCCGCCGATGGCAACGCTGGGATATCGGAAGTAGAAGAATTGGTTCATGCCAGGGATGATCATTGCCCAGAGTATGCCAAGTATCCATGCGCGGAGGGTAGAAACAGGCATGGTGGGGTCGTCAAAGTTAGCGACAGCGGAGCGGACTTCGGGGTACGGTGAATCGTCTTCTTTTCAAACACAGGAAATAATAAGCCAAGGCATAATATCAGAAATAAGCAAGGCACACGCACCAAATATCGCAGAGTCAGAATCATAATTAGGATCGTAAACACCATAAATCTCGCTCGCGCCCTCTCCGACGGTAAGTGTTGAGGAGTCTGCATGCGACCCTCCAGGAACCTGTGTCTCTAAACGCCAAAAAAGCGTAATGCATCAGACTTGACGAAAGGAAGAAGGAAATAATGAAGCCCCACCTAAGCTCTTCTCCGCATCCCTGATAGAATATGGTCCCACCGTGCCCAAGCCTCCTCCGCGGCCGGGCAAGCCCATGCCCAAACCGCCTCCCCCGCCAACGTCGCCGCCTCCCACAGTTGACTCGGGGGTGTACCGCTGGAGCAGGACACCGTCGCCCAGGTAGACCTGATCCATGGGCATGTGGGTGTGGGAGTACTCGCGCGGAGAGTCAAGGTTCAAGTTCGTCATCGCATATTCTTGCGGGGTGTTCTCTTGAGAGGGGGTGGGGGAGTGGAGGTAGGGGCGGCGGCGGGAGATGGAGCGGGAGGGGCGGCGGGGTATTATGTTGCGTATAGTTTGGAGGGTAATTGTGGTAGAGTGTGGTGAGATAGACTGGGTAGGAAAAGGGAACGGGCGAGGGGGAGAAGGGGAAGGGGAAGGGGAAAGGGAAGGGGGTGTGCAGGAGAAGGGAGAAGAGACTCGAGTTGGATGCGACGGCGATGGTCGACAGAGAGATATCTCTTTCCCGCAATGGCAACAACCTCTCAAATTATTTCACCAGGATTTCGTCTCTTTTGGGAAACTAGCGATCCGGCACATTTTGACCTTGTTTGTCCAGGCACACAACTTCACCTTATCTCACGTGTTTCTGCACTTTGTACCGCCCATGATTTCCATCTCTTTTTCGTCTCTTCACAATGGAATATAATATTTGTTATTTCTAAAATATCTCTCTCAAAACCAACCGCTCTCATTCACAGCCCACTCCCACTCGCCACTCCGCCAACATGCACCTGAAAAGCGAGATCATTTTGATGTTCCGGCGTCCGGAATCTTCCTCATCTCTCTATCTCCAGCCCACTCGCTAAAGTTATGTCGACCACGACCCTCCCCCCTGCAAGGAGTTACCCTGTCTATTCCTGACACTTTGACATCCCATCACCCTTGTCATGATCCAAAATATATCAATGTCCTCTGCTCGACTGTACCCGCGCCCTTCTCTATAGATACCATATCTTGACTGTTGCGAACCTAAACGACGGCGGGCACGCACATCAAGGCGTCTACCCGCCCCAACCGCCCCCATTCCCACCGTCTCCACCGACCCCTCCCATCCCCTCCCATCCTCTCCTCGGAGCCGAACTTTCCTCAAATCAATAATCCCGGCGCAGTCGCCACAGCCGTCCAAGGGAACACCGAAATGCCTCCGCCCTATCTTTATCCAGCGGAGCCACAGTCGGTACTCCGGCTAAAATCCTCAACTTACATTACATCACTGCGAGCGTTAAAAAACCACTCCATGCCAGCACATCCACAGCAAAAACATACATAGAACTCCTCCGCACAGAATACAATCCCGGGCCAAATATTCTTGAACGGATGAGGCGATGCAATGTAATGTGATTCTTATCGCCGGACCGATTCTTACACAGATCTCTCCATCTCCTTGCTCATAGGCTCTACATCCAAACTCTTCAAACTTTCTTCTCTACAGAACCCTCCCACCTCACCTCCACCGTTCCTGACTCCCACTCCAATTCTACATACCCATCAATCACTTAATACGATCCCAACTGACTCTCTAATCTCCCCCCAGGCAGCTACTCAAGCAGCCGGAATGGAACACCTCGACCTCCCCTCGTGTCCCCTCCCTAAACTTGAAAACGCCCATGCAAAGAACGGATGACCTCGGAATCGGATTGCCGCTCCCAAATTGCTCCATTATCTATCTATTAAAAATAAGTATAAATCTAAGGTCCCAGGCGGAAATCCACTAACCACGTACGATTCCCGGCGGGATAGGCAACTCGACCCTTCAAGGTCTTCATCTTCGAAAACTTCATATCTAAAAGAACTTCATATACGCTATCTATCACCACCCTTCGTCGACTATACCCTTCCAGGAAGTGATCTATAATTAGACTTATGGGCGCCTGTTTGATTCCTGATTAATGGCTAACGCCTAAGTATTCTTCTCCCTCCCCCTTTCAATTCTGTATTCTCTCCTGGGTTCTATGGATCTGTACTACGGGTTGAATATCGTTCTTTGTGGTAGAAGTTGTTTTCGACTTCGCAATCGGAGTCGAAGTCTCGGATTGACTGGTTTCTTGGTTACTGCGATGTCCTGACTTGGCAGTTGAATTGGAGAAGATAAAATGCAACGTTGGTCCTCATCTACATGTTGCTTCTCTTACCTGTTATACTTGTAGAAGCTGTGCTCAGTTCTTGGACTTTATGTCTACGAGTTACTCTATTTTGTTTTGATGAAGTCTACCTGTACTGCGCCGTTGCTTGCTTGCCTGTGTAAATATTTTCACAGACACTGGGATCAATATATCATCATGCTTGTGTCATACCACAACTCTAAGTGCCAGAAATGGATCATTTCTGTAAAGTTCTGAACGAAACAAACGCTGTCCCGTAATTGGTTTTTCCGCCTCATGGTGAAGATTCATTCTTGCCTACAATTCCATATACATTTAATCCCGCCCCCAACATTAATACTTAGTACTAGATAATCTGTCCCACCAATATTTCTCCATTTTACAATACTTAATACTACAGATGGCGACATCATGCGCGGGCATATGAATTGCATATGAATGTAAATACTATACTAAGTAGGCCGGCTTCGAGGATAGAACAATTTTTGTGCTGCTAAACGAACAAGTTCTTATATGCTTCCATTCCATTGAGCTCTCCTTCTCGAGGCGTCGTCAATTTTCCCGGCCAAAATCAATTGTTACTACGTCTGAAACTAACACAAGTACGAACTAAACAAAATTCGACGTTAGAACTGGAAGTACTTAGTATAAGAGTACTACTGGCAGGGGCTTTTAAAATAAGACGAAATGATTGACAACAGATTGCAGATGGATATCTCGAATGCATTATTTGGTATTCATCCCTTGGCAGTGAGTGTGGGTGTCACTGGAATTACTTTATGTACATTGCTATTTTATTTTCAGCGGGAAGTTGAGGGTCCTCGAACACGGGAAAGGTTCCTTTGGCGGTTAGGCTACCGAACGGCAAGCGTTATCATATCACTTTGTTGACAAAAATAATGCCAAACACCGTGAATGCGTCAATGGTTTTCCCTTTCATACTTACTCTCTTTTCTTTCTTTCTGTTTCTATTTCCCTTTTACCTATATGCACCCTTATCATATAGCCGCTCGTAGATAGGTATATAAACATACCAGTAGACACACAACCACCTCAATCACTGTATTATACATTGAACTGAGGTGCGACCTTTAATTCTGTACTGACGTCACGCGTAGAACTACATTTACTCACATTTTACATGTATATGGAAATTCCTTTCTACACAACGCTTTCACCACGATATTGGCGTTTTCCACCACCAGTAGCAGGAATAAACTTCACAATACCAGCGATACGGTATACCTGCACATACCCTTCCGATTTAGTATTTCACGATGACTAGCTTTGGGATCGAAAGGACGGCGATATCAGCGCCAGAGGGGAGTATTCAGGAGTTGAACAGAGACAGAAAACGAGGCAAACAGGAGAAAAGAATGAAGACAAAGTCACTGTGGCAACTTGAATCTCAGCAAGCAAAAGCCAAGGAGGTACTTAATACCATCGTGAGAATATTGAGTCGTTTCTTACATGCATCCTGGACGAGTCACCCGGCCATCATCAGGCAATACCCTAGCTTACCCCCTCCCTCTGTGCAGCACGTCTATGCACATCTTTTCAAGGTACTCTTCAACCCTTTCGGTGGCAAAAAGTACGGAATCGTAGGTCAGGATCCAATCCTGCAGTAGCAGCGTCCATTCAGAGTACTTGGCAGATTCTCATGATGCACCAAATGCAGACGGTCTTTCTACGGCATACAAAAATGATAACAATGAATTACATATACATACCCTCAGAAACTTTTCCCTTGTTGAGAGCTTCTACAAATCCATACACTGGTCGACAGCGCTAGACAAAATAACCTTACACACTGGAGTGACAGGCATGTGTATCAGTCACCTTTAGAGTCTACCACACTAGATGGCAGTATGTAAGACTTAATCGCGAGGTCCAGCTTTCCCGATCTTGAATCCACCGGCATTTCGGGTCAGGTGGTCTGGCTGGATGCTTGATAACACAATGTCGTAGGACGGCTGAAGGTAGAGCGTCCTCGACAGCGCATTCTAGTTATCCAGACCAGAACCACCCAGCCTTTCGAGCCGGGTGGTGCAGGTGGTGTCACTGGATGCATCGTGTCGCGATATCGGAGGACAGTATCTATCTCTAGCGTCCCCGACGGCGCATTCCAGCTTTCAAACCTTGAACCCGCTACCGATGGAAACTGATGGTACGGACTGTCTCTCTGGTTGTCACGACTTCGGAGATTGGCTAAAGATAAGCCTCCTGGATGGAAAGTAGAAGCCCTCGAACACTGGGTGTGTTTCTTAGCGGTCCACTGCGTGGTGTTACCCCCCATAAAGCACCGCCATCTCGGCACTGACTACCCCGAGTCCCACCGTAGTCATCGTCAGTAACGGGAAGAAATTGTACTTCGCAAACTCTCGCTGGGTAATACCTTTGCCTTTCTCTTCCAATATTTGCTGCCAAAGGAGCCCAGCAAGACTGGCGCTAAACGTGAAGCTGACTGCCCCGATGTTACTTGCGACCGCAAGAGCAATAGCAGCCGCTCGGACTGTTTGATCCGGCATACTAGAGGCCCGGACTATTTTTGTGAGTAGAATTGTAGCACCAATATTCGTGCCCGAGATATTGCACAGGACTACCCCAAGGACGCCAACTAGCCAGATTGTTTTAAAAACCTCTCCACCTGAGGCTTTGATTAGCCATCTGGCAAATATGTCTATCCAACCTTGGTGAGCGAGGGCTTCGATAAGGATAAACTGGGAGAAGGCGAAGGGAATAAGAGCGAATGGAAGCCTTGGAAATGCGGCGTGTATGGTGGGGAAGTGAGCTTTACAGAGTTTCTCGACCCGTTGAAGGAAACGAGTGTGTGAGTTACCCGACTGTTTGTCTGATTCTATAGTTTGTTTGCTGGCCGAGTCCTCCAGCTTCCTTGAATCTGGGGAGTCAACCAAGTTGGACGCGACTGTTGGCTTCACTGGGTCTCCAGATTGCGGTACGACATTTGTATCCGCCAAATCTTTCAAGTACAGTGCGGATTTTGTATCGGCTACGCCATCGGAGTACGCTGAGAGTTTTGTCTTCTCCGAATCGTCTGAGCCTCCGGAGTACGCCGAGACTTTTGTCTTTTCGGAATCATCTGACTTCTCTGTGTCCTCCGTTTTCACTGTACCATCCGATTTCGCTGAGTCCTCAGTATTCGAACGTACTCCATGGTGCGATGACCTGTGACGCATAACTGTCATTGACGCAGGATCAGGACACTGTAGCATTGCACTGTCATTTTTCGGAGGCTCGAGCGTGAAATCACTCGTTTTGGTTTCGCCAAGGGGTTTGCCAACTTCAATTCCCTCCATAGAGTCCGTTTGAGACTTCTCCAAATCATTATCATTTGCCACTGCAATCAGTACATTGTCCTGATCAAATCCACTACCAGTCTTCATGGACTCGTCCTGCAACAGAATCCGTGCGTTTTCCACGTCATCTTTCCCATCATCCATAGAGTCCGTTGGGGTCTTTAACTGAGGCTCGTTGTTCGGCAGTTTGTTTTCCGGGCTGACTTGTTCATCAGGCCTTGGCTTATATTGGTCCCATACGAGATCGAACAGGAACTTCGCGAATGCGAACGGCAAGCTTATCTTCCACACATCAACACGGAAGAAGCTTACAATAATAATGACAACTAGGCATGTGCCCAGTAGAATGCTGCCCGCCAAAGCGCCTTTGGGATCATGAAGAACTGAGCTGATTTCAAGTTTCTCTGAAACTTCGAGCTTGCTGTGAATGTTCTTGCGGAATTGAAAAGCGAGCACTGCGAGGCAGAAAACACTGCATGCAAGGAAAGGCAAGATCGTGTATGCAGTGAAGGCTACATTGTTGACACCAAAACCTTCACAAATAACCACGTTTGTAGGATTTCCGACGAATAGAACCATACTAGCAGTGTTAGCTGCTGCAAATTCAGACATTATCCAGGGCATATGAGTCAGCTACAGCTGGTTAGGACAGGGAGTGGTTTTTAAAGGAGCCATAACTCACTTTTCGAGTATTTGTATAATATACTAAAAACATCGTTCCAGACAGGATAACGGGATCATTTCCCAGCAGCACGCTCAGGACGGTCAACATTATATAGAAGTAAATGAATAGCCTCCATCCGTTCGTGCCACCTTTATTACTGACCCAGTAGGCAGCTGCCTTCAAAATTCCGGTTATATCCAGCGTAATGGCCATGTAAGCCAGTGAGAAAAAGAGGATCAGGATATTGTAAGGCTTTACGCCGTCCGTTCCACTAGATACTATGTTCAGAAAAATACCATTTACATATAGAAGGAGCCAAACAACACAGACCTATACCCTTCGGAAGAACGCCTTCCGAACGATATAGATCCAAAGTTTTGCTACTTACACGATTCCCCGACGTATCTACTAAGTACCAGTGTTCACCAAGTTATGAGCTATCCACATGATAATATATCACGTACCTCAGTCTTTCCTAGACACTGTGCAGCCCATAGTATCGCTATTGCACCAATCGGAGCGGTATTTAGATTGAGATGTATTGGAATTCTCAACTTCTTGCTGGATCGCCGAACTCGAATAGTGATGCTAGACAGAGGCCGTATAACGAAAATAATTGAGAACACAAATACAACTAGCGTCCCAATAGCTGAGCTAGTGACTGGCATGATACTGATCTGTGATACTTGCGGGAAGGTTCAAGGGGGTACAAGTCACACAGAAAGCTCCTTGAAGTTCATCTTAACTTATACGCATACTGTATATGATATCCCCACGTGGGGGGTGCTGTGAATTCGGCCTGTCCCGGCCTGTCTCGGCGATCTGTACCAAATATTTACGTAACACTCCACAAGGAAGTATTTTTTTTGCTTCCGCTTCATCTCCCACATCCAATATCCGAATAAGTATCCAGCTTCTATGTACCAACCGAATGCACCTCCGCATGAATCTCACATAGATGTAAAAACTACTTCTAACACCACTCTACTCATAATTTTGCGGTCTAGTTTATATGTTCTAACTATGTAATTTTTTATGGCTATGCAAATACATATTGTAATGAATCGTCGGGACTCCGTAAGACTCCGTATTACTGTCACAGTCAAAAATACAGATCTTCGGAGATCTATATGTCCCATCCACACTTCGGATTACCCATTATCTGATTATGAATCACCGCTACTAGTACAACTTAAGTACTTACAAGGCAGTGAATTCCTGGGTGTCCTTCTTTATCGCACCCCAACATTCTGGTCTTCAAAAGTCAGTAAGAATCAGTAGCAGTAACAAATATGATAGAAATAGAGAGTGTGGGGTCATATTTCACGTATTTCTGTAATGTTAACTCAGTTGCTCACACAATTGGAAAATGTAAGTCTCAGCGTCGCTTCTGCTGATCCGCTCAGTAAGCACATATTAGTCTGGAGGCACTTAACTTGTTGGGTTGTGTAGCGTAAAAGCAATGTAAGTGTTCTCGTATGACACAACGAAAGACAAAGGGGGTCGGGGAAATACCTGAAAGTGACGTTCTAAGGAGCTTGTGAGCTTTCAAATAAGAAGGGTCTATACAGGCTCCAAGCGATCAAAGAATGTATGTGAGTAGAAGGAATATAGCTTGTGAATATAAGTACACCCGATACCCAGATATCTAACCTCTACTTACTTAGATGTCAAGCAAAATTCAGAGTATAGAAAGAAATGGAAACTTCAAGCATGAATTGCCAAGTTTTTGATAAGACCCGTCCCGAGGCGTTCAATCTCAGAAAGAATGGCTCCCTCATTGAGCACAACCATTCCCTTATCCTTGGCTTTCTCATTTTCCTTGGAGAGTCACGAGAATCAGTCATGTTCCCGTGAATGATATACAGATAGAAGATACCTTCTTTACAGGCACACTTGAGAATCCGCCAAGCACTCTGAATGGGCGTGGCTGCTTCAAACTTGGATCCCATACAATTCCGTACTTATCGCCCCCGAAAGGATCAAAGAATACTTTGAAAGTATCTGCATAGATGCGCTGCACGGCACAGAGGGAGGGGTGAGCAAGCAGTAGGCGCGCGGAGAGATAACTTGTACATACCTGAAGATCGTTGAACAGCAGTCGGGCGGGATCGAACCCAGGGCGAGCAGTTGCGTCATCATCAGATGCAGCAAGGTTGGCATACTTTCCTTGCCTTGAAAGTAATTTCGGATCCACTGCAATATTATGGAGATATCGCGGGAGCACGGAAGGCTTGAGTCGCACAACTACATCATAATCTTGTGTAGGGTGTATGAAGAGTGCCTATAGAAGGGAGTGAGAGATGATAATAATAATAGAACAGAAATCTTATACCTTTACATCCAAGTTACCTCTCTCCATGCCGTGCAAGAAGTTCCAGGTAGCGCTGGCTAGCGCTTGAACTCGATTAGCGGCTACAAGGTCAGGTCCGTGAGTGGTCCATATACGACCACCCTTGTCAAACTCGGTTGAAACCGTCCAAACTCCTGCTCCAGATGCAACAGCTTTAACCTCGGCCTCCACAGCTGTAGACCCATGTAATGGAATGAAAAGTCCTTCCTCCCATTTCCAGCCTCTTAGGAAGCTAACAACGGCGGCAAACCCACGTTCCTTGCTGCCCGGAACAAGGTGGTGTACCGTAACTTCAAGTTCAGTGTCGGCAGCAACATCCCTTCCTGCAGCCACGAAAACCTTTGCACAAATAAGTTCCACAGCTTCTTCCGATATATGACCGTGTAGCAGCCAATGTGAGGCAAGCCAACGCTTCACTAGCCTCACTGTACCAGAGAAGGCGGCATAATGATGTGACAACGCGGCGATTGCCCGATGGTGACGGGGAGCATGTATGAAACGACGAGTATATACCTCCTTGGCTTCTACAGCATCGTAATACTCCTTGTCCTTCGTGACCTGTCGGAATTGGGGTGCAAGGTGAGGTAGTACCTTGTCCCTGCCTTCGAGAATCCGATCCAGAAGCGTCGCTTCGCGGTCGTGCCATATCCGTACCGAGAATGCCCATCCTTCAGGTGTTACGATTTCCAATGAAGACTGATCCAGTATTTCGGAGGTGTGTACTCCATCGCCTACAACGACATTTGCCCTAAGCCCCTCAATCGATTTCATCAACAACGATGCGATACGTTCTAAGAATGCTAATTTGATCTTTTGAATAGCCTTAAGATCATCTGGCCATCTGGAAGATTTCTCAAACTCGAACACTATTTCGATGGGACCCACATATCGCGCGTTTGGAGGTAATAGAGACGCCAGGGATTTTGGAACTGGAACTGGGCTGAACACGTTCGTGTACCTCAGCTGTTCCGATACCGGACTGACCGACATAAGCGACAACGGAAGGTCATCACCAAGCGCCTTGATTGACCTAACGAGGTTATCGAAGGCAGTCATGGCACCTTTGAAGCCGGTCTGCATACCACTACCCACATAGAGACTGGATATTGACTCAGGTAAACGGAGGACAAAGTCAAATGATGACTGCCACGATTGTACTGCATCCTCCTGAATCCCGAAGTGTCGTTTAACAAGATATTGAACGATCATACTCGGGACATGAGCACGTTCATCTGCGGTCTTGACCTCCCACACCACACTCTCAACAATCCTCCCATCCTTGAACCTTCGTAGCTCGGCTTTGTCACCCCAGAACTCCCTGAAACGCTGGACTACAGATTCATCCTCTTCACCAGCTGCGGGACCATGATCAACCAGTCGGAATGCATTCTGCATATTGTGGACAATTCCGACGTATATGATCGCGGGATTTGTGGGATCAGACTGTGAGATGGGGCGGGGAGTTGACGTGGGATGAAGAATGGCAACAGCCTTGACTCGATCACCGAGGCCATGACGGAGGATAGAGGAAAGAGAGGAGAGGGTAGCGTTAGCGGGCGACCCAGAGTCGACAGTGTCTTGTATGGAAGTCTTGAGCGGTTGTAAAGAGCAGAGGTCTAATCTGAGTACGGTGTCAAACCGTGTAGGAAGGTCACGTTGTTCTGTGAGGAATACATCTGGGAATGGATCTCCAGAGAGGATGGTTTGATTGAGAGTTTCCAGAGTCTTCTGCGCGTCGTATTTAAGCTAATAAAGAACCGGTTAGATGTAAGTGACAGCATAACTTATGAGAAATCCGTACAAGCTCGACTGATCCCAGCGGAACACCAGCAAGTAAGTTAACGAGAGAACTAGAATCGACAAATACAGCTTCATGTGCATTAACGTATTCTTCGAAGGAAAACTAGAAAAACAGTTTCATACATCGTTGAGAATTAGATTAGTGAAATAACACACCCTGTGGCCCTCTTTCGACTTCACGAACACCGGCTCCTTCTCAAAGTCGTGTTTAGCTATTGGTCGCGTTGTAGTTCAAAATCCCCTGAAGTAAATGTAGACGTACCCAAGAAATCCAATGCTGCCCTGAATAACTGATACGAACTCAACCCTCTTCCCAAAGGTTTCTCTTTGATCCTTTTCCCTTCTCCCGGGGTTCCTCGCCAAATATTAAGCAACCCAACAACGCACTCCACCATGGACCTTTCCCCTCAAATCCTCGAACGCAAAGCCTCGAACCCTCGCTGTACCCTCTCTGGTTCGCCCATATCCGGAGCAGCGTTAAGGCATCTGCAAATGCCAGAGATTCGTTTTTCAGAGTGTAAGTTGATAGAAGCTCTGCCCGGGGCGTGAGGCATCGCAGAAGAGCAGTGTTGTATAACGGCGTTGCGGGGTGGGTTGCAGATTTTGGGTCTTCTGAGGAGGTTGCAAAAGTTGTAACGCGCAAGTTGGAATGAGAAGGAGAGAGGCGGTGAAGAGGTATCGGGGAGTTGGGTGATAGGACGGGGATAATGCATATCTGTGCATTCAGTTTTGTGAAGTCGACTTCGGAGTCATCTGAGCGTGTAAATATTAAGCATATACGTCACTAAACATCCACCGCACATGTATACCTTTCTTTGGTATGATAATGAGTTTTGTCGAGCGCGTGTCGCTTTGTAATGAGTCATACAAGATATCGACATTCAGGTTACTGTTCTTGCTTTTAATGAAAGAGGCGATAGTGGCAAGATAAAATGCTCGTTTTTGAAAGAATCGGCCGTTGAGATAATCCTTCTCTTGAAATAGGCTCTGCAAATACACTTAGTTGGCTCCAGGTAGTGTGGTATGCAACGTACATTTGGCATCTCAACCGCCATATCAACGCCGAACTTGAGTCCATCTTTCGGTTTGACACTGATTTTGTTCGCCCAGCTTCCCACTAAAATGATTTCACTGGGCTTTTCGAAAGCAACCTTCCAGTTTGTGTCCTCCGTTGGATGAGGAAGGGAATAAGGAACGGCGATGCCTTTCTTTTTAAGTTTGCGGGCGGCTTCGAGAGGATGCTGAGGCTCTATTGACGGTAATCCAGAAAGGTAGGTATGAAGATTGAGTAGGAAGCGGTCTAATGGTGGTATTCTTGATGCTTTTGGTCGGACGTTAGGCAGTAAAGCGTCGATCTAGGAGGATGTACGGGTGTGAACGCAAATCCCGAGGTATACTGGCTAAACACACCTGAAGTTTGAAAGAACTTGACTTGAAGAGATCCGAAGCATCCTTTATGAGACGCAACTCCTCCCCGACAGGTGGTTTCTTCGCCTTCCCGCTATTAACCTCCGGACTCCCAGCTCCTTTGTTATCAGCTGCGCTTTCATCTAATCCTCCCCATTCCTCGTCATCCTGCTCCATTGGCTCACCCTCTCCTTCACTTCCTTCGTCTCCGCTTCCATCTACATTGTCGTCCTCGTATTGCGATTCTATTTGTTCATCCTCTTCGATCACCTTGCGGTTCTGCAACGAAGGAATCAGCAAATTCATACATGGCGAAGCAAATTCTTGCACCTTTCTGGGACCAGCCTCCGTGGCTTGTTTTCGCTTGAGATTTTGAGCCATTCCTCGACGTAAACAATCTCACCAGACGATTGGAAGCTTCAGGTTGAGTGCAAAATTTAGCACAGCCACAGATTTGGTTAGACGGACCGCTTATATTCCCACGTTTATCTCAGTCATACGACTCAGGCCACTTACTCACTACTCACCAGTTGGCATTGACCGGTGACCACCAGAATACTTGCTTTACTTCGAAATTATAAGCTCCAAGCATTTAAACTACCTTGTATACGCACCCTCTGTGAGAACTTAATTTAAACGTCCACATGCGCTGATTAGTACTCCCCAAGGAAACCAGTAGTCACTGCCGACAATTCCCATCTAGACTTCCACTGATATACAGCGCGTGTATGTTACGAAGATGGCGTCCATGTAGGCTCATGTGGTCCGTTGGTCACCGTTGTGGGTCCTCGCCCTCGTATCATAGAAGATCTGAATCGGATAAGGACTTCAAGCTTTGAGTGAGACCACCATGTCGCCCTTTGTTCAACAGCTTGAAACCCCATCTCGTACGTTTCCTACTACACCGCCAATATGGAGCTCTTGGGATAACTGATTATTTTCCTTAGCTACACAGATCGAGGAGATAACTAACGTCGCAACCAGGGCGTTCGAAAATGGTACCATAGTATACCACTCTGAGTTTAAAGTTTATGCTCACAGGCGTTTAAATACTAAAGACGAATCGATCATAATGATGACGGGTGGCAACAAAGACTTACAGCGACCACTCATAAAAGCGACGGTACATGCAACTGCACTGGATGGCAAAATACATATTGTGTCAGCAGATAATAAGATTGTCTCCTGCTGTTTTTGGTTCCCTCCCGGAAAGGACCTATTTGAGACGTGATACTCTAATTATTATATACTTGAACATCTCAAATACTAATAATGGCCCTATAATCAGGGAAGAGCAACGAGCTTTGGGATACAACGATTTCTTCAACAAATTAAGTCCTGAAGCTCAAGATTGGTGGACAAATAAGGTGATTAGTACATCTTCTATTTTGAAATTATTTATTCTTTGCTTACTGTATTTTCGGTTTAACAGTACACACAAACAGTCGGAAAGTTCTTCGAAGATATACTGAAGCCTAGAGTACGAAATTCAGTATTCTTAGGATTACTGTGCGTTGACATATATATACCAATAGCACTACAAAGAATCGTGGTATGTCTATTTTATTGCAACAGAGTTAGAGTATAGGCGACAGGGAAATGCAACCGCACTCCTTAAACATGTGATGGAAAAGGCAGGCTATTTTTTTCATTTCGTCCTCTCTAAATATTAATGCCTTGTGTAATAGCTTGCTAAAAAAGGCGAATTTCTTGCACTCTTCGCTGGGATCAAAGAAAATGTATGTATCCATCTAATAATTCTCTTTTTTTTTCTGCTGATACAAATTTTGCCCTACTTAGTCAGACTTTTATCAAAAAGTCGGTTTCGAGCTCAGAGGAGTAACGCAACTTAAAGGGCCCACTGGCGACGAGGAAATTCCAGTGTATTTCCTTACGAAGGATGTGTAATTTTTTTTAGATGAATTAGCTTTTGATTTTGAAGTTCAACAAGTTTTAATAAGTTAAATACGCTGTGAATGTTTGGAATGGATGAGTTACGTAGATGGCATAGCGTACTAGCATGTACTAGAAGTCATAAAATGGGAAGATGTGACTAGTTAAATGGATAACAGCTTTATTTGATTAGCTGCCACGCTGATTGAGGAGACCAATGTCTCGACTAGGGTATTTATATAAGTACTTGCTTGAAGTTTAAAATATATGTTAAAACTTTCGAATAAAGACGAATCGATCGTTATGATGACCTGCGAAAATAAAGATATCAAGCAACAACCACTTTTGAAGGCGATCCAAAGGCGATCCTACATGCAGCTGTACTAGACGGTGAAATACATACTATGTCGGTAGATAATAGGATTGTTTCCAGAAGTGATCTATTTGAAACGTGATATATTGATATTCCAGTTATTGTCCACTTGAACATCTCAAATTCTACTAAAATCATTAATCGGGGGGAGTGGCGAGCGTTGATGTTCATTTCTTCGACAAATCAAGTCCTGAAGCAATCCTGAAAGCCTGAAGCTCAATATTGGTCGACAAATAAAGTGATTACTATTTATTTACATACTATTACACTAAGTATGAAAAAAGTCGGAGGATTCATCGAAGACATATACTTGAAACCTAGAGTATTATACTTTTATCGTACTTGTAATTATTGTGCATTGACATCTAGTTAGTACTCTATCTGTAAATACTACATCGTGGCAAAGAATCGTGGTGCGGAGTCTATCTGATGTCAATGGTGTCATTAGAGTACTGGCGACAGAGAAATGCAACCGCTCTCCTTAAGCATATACTATTTCTTGCACTCTGCGCTGGTGTCAAAGACCATGTATATATCCTATTTGTTTCATGCTGATCATGTACAGACTTATAAAAAGTCGGTTTTGAGCTCAGGGGAGAAACACAACTTAAAGGGCCCAGTGGCGATGGAAATGTTACAGTATAAGTACTTCCTTTCGAAGGACGTGTGATTTTCTTGGAGAAATTAGCTTTGATTAAGCTTAAGCTAATTTAAATACTTTATGAATATTTCGAATGTACGAATTACATAGATAGTATATATGCTATATGTACTAGAAGTTATAAAATGGCGAATAAAGTTAGAGTGTCAGAATAGTAGTAGTCGTTACAGCATATCAGCGGTCTGTTTTACAAGTTCTTCAGCAGCATCATTACGAGGTGTAATAGAAAATTTGAACGGAACAGGATGGCTCATATTCCAAGTCAGATTAACTTACTGTAGGAGCTTTAAAAATCTCACCAAATCATTCCCGATGTGAACTTGGGTTCAACTTTTATCGGCATCCCTTTCTCGTCCAATGCAGGCCTAATATTGAATGCACTCAAAATACTTGCAATGGAAATCCACACCTGAGCTTCCGCTGTGTATCTTCCTGGACACATTCTTCTTCCATATCCAAACATTACGGAGAGAGGGTCAGTGGGAGAAAATTGTTGCCCTGAATCTGGTTTGTTCATAAAACGATCCGGATTGAAAGTCGTAGGGTTGGGGAAATTTTCAGGATCGTGGAGAATACGCCTATATGTCAAACTCAGAAACATGCATGACTTCATGTCTCCCAGATGTTATTACATACCAGGAATTTCCAACGATCATAGTCCCAGCTGGAATGAAATACCCGTTATATTCATCGTCGTGTGTTGCCATATGCGGAAGACCAAGAGGTGCTATTGGATTCCATCTATTGAAGTTAAAATATTTCAATAAGATGAAATCATGCTGAAAAAAATAACAATCAACTACCTCAGGACTTCTTTGGTGATGGCGCTAATGTACGGAAGGAATGGCCTATCGCTAAATTCAGGTAAACGCCCTGATCCGACCACATTATCCAATTCCGTCTGCGCCTTTTCTTGAACCTCAGGATGAAGCATGATCGCGAGAATAAAGGAATGTAAAGACGACATCGTCTGTAAAATTCGAGGTAAACATGCGACCTTTTGCACTAGAACAGGAACGCATACACTTTCAGCACCAGCTGGAAAAATATCATCAACATCTTTAAAGCTATTTGAAGCTTCGAGTATACATACCAGCATAAGCTAGTCCAGCGCATCCTTTGATGGTATCCAGGTCTTTAGTTACATTCCCCTTCCCTTCGAAGTCTGAAAGTAGGTTAGAAACGAATGAAGGTTTTGCGGTCCCTTGTCTCTATTATTCATCATCTCTGTAAAGTCTTTACGCATCTGATAAAGAAGGCATACATACAAACGCATTCCGAACATATTCGAATGGTGCATCTCTCATTTCGTGAACCGCATGTCTCCATTCGCGAGCCTTCTTCTGGAATCCAGCTCCAGGTATCCACTCACTATAAATAGTTAAATGATCAATGAAACGTGGCGTAATAGCATGACGACCTTACGGAACATATTTCACTGATTCATAGGTTATCGACGTCAAGTGCTTAGACAAAGAAACTTCAAGTTTAGAAGTACTTACGAATAGGAATGATGTCCACCAAGAAGTTTCCGGGTTTTGCGGCCTCAGCCATTCCTTCAAGTGCCTTCTCAGCAATAGACAAATACTTATCACTCTTAGGCGCGACAGTAATTCCATATATAACGCTCATAATAAGACTCGCAGCGTTACTATGAAGCAAGCGTAGATTGTAAATGGAGTCAACACGAAAAAACGGCTATAATATTACTCACTGCCGAAGGTGTTCCACTAGATCATCCGGGGTGTGGAGCAATCTACGAAGAAGTTCATGCGCTTCTATCGTTTGAGTGGGCCAATAGACTGGGGCGACAGCAGGCTGAAACTGACGGTGGAACATCCTTCTGTGGATCTTCCATCGGTCACCTAAGAGAAAGTATTCAGCCTGGAAGTAAATGTCACAATAAGTCTACCCGTTCCTACCATAGCGCATGTGCCCGAAGCTCCAGTCCCATCCCATCCTGAAGCGATCGTTTAGTAGTGGTGACAGAGAATATGAAGAGAGGGTTCTACAGTTCAACCATAGGGGATACAATTCGATCTGAGTAGTTAGAAGAACGCTTTTCGAATAAATCGTGCGCTGTCTGGAACGAATTCAAAAATAGAACGTTCCTCCCGAGAACGCTCATGAATACGAGATCACCTAACCAGATATTAGTCCTTCAGCCAGTTACGGTCAACAAAGAGTTAGAGGCACACCATATTTCTCAGCAAGTTTGTAGTATGTCTGCGTTTCATTCTCGAGGGCGAAGTCAAATAAGTTGCCAAGGAGAGGTAATGGTTTTGGTCCTGGGGGATGAGGTAAACCACGGGGATTAGCCAAGCGTTGCGCCCTCAAGCGTAATGCCACTATGACGAGAGAGAGAAGGAAAATTATCAATAAAATAAACAGATACGTTGGATGCCCTTGAAGTAAAGGTATCCTTATTTGTGAAGCAGGGAAGAGATAGAGGGTGGTTGAATTCATGGCTGCAAATTTGGAGACGCATCAAGTGCTCAATTTAAGACTTAAAAATGGCATGCTTCAGCTGTTGATCCGAGGCAAATATCTCGGCGACGAAGCCTACATGATACCCTCTTTTACGATGGTTGTACTGCACTTGGACGCGCGCCGACTTCTATGCTTGGATCATTGGATACACACCCCCGCTCCACTTTCTATTGTGGTTTTGGGAACGCCCCTAATCGGCTGCGTGTTCTTCATTTCGTCGAAGTTCTTAAATTGTCCAACACTAACCACGCGGAGATCCTAGGTGAATCGCCTTTGAACACATGCTGGCAATTGAGATGAACGGGCTCACACTGTTTTGCACTACACAGTTTTTGTTGACATGATTCATGTCAGATAAAAAGTTGCGCGGTTTCAACGGCTGTTGTAGATGTCAGAAGGAGGTGCTACTGTCGAGCTTTGCGAGCGCATTGCATCAACTGCATATTTAAGTATCGATAAGGCAAACGCAGAAGGCTGTATGATCGACTCAGTCCCGACAAGAAGGGTTATAGACAGCTCCGACTTTTTCTTGAATTGTTACCAGGTACCGCGAACATATTTTACAAGGTATAATTAGTATCATAGATTCTAGAGTAAGATAGACATGGCCACGTTAACGGTAGTAAAATATTAATAACATCCTACTCACGGTAGTACTAAGCTCAGCATATCGCAGCGACCTGTCGATCTGCCAAGGCTTTCGATACACGATTGAGAATCATATCCGCGACGTAAATAAGCACACCTGGATGGACGGACGGACGGAATCAGGAGTATTGGAGGTGCAGTGCGTTATTTCAGGACTTGAGTTAAGAATGCACAATGTACAGCGTAATAATCAAAGTTTATGTGATAAACTTTAAAGTGAAGCAAAAAAACAAATAATGTCACTGATCAGTAGATCACGCGAATCATTGAATTCCCGCGTCACAACCGTGACTAAAGTTTCAAATTCAAACGTCTCTTACTTTCACTTTCGTTGCGGCCTGCAGTGAGGTATTGTGGTTATCATTGCACCGCCAGTTGCTGAGCCCTACTCGATAGACGCACAGGCTCCCAGGGGGTGCAGCAACAATAAGATTCTCTGCCGTCTGAATCGGAAAAATGATAATCCCCCTGCATCATACTGGATTCCTTATCATGATTCATGATTTGGACGGTGGAAGTCAAGTGGAAGTACTTATTCATTGAAACCGGAATCTAGGATGTGCATTCTGTCCGTCTTCGGCGCATATACCCTCTTGGCTGCTACTATTCATCTTCTGCGTCCTATGCCTCATGGTGGTGTTACTTACCGGGATACTTGGCACACTGGCATGAAACGAATATCCTCGAGCTTTAGTCTTTACAGCAGCACCAATAGGCAACGATGATGCTTAACAGTATTTCCAAATGATTTTAGTCGCTGAAGATAAACCAAATACTTGGATCTCACTTGGGTCGATCTCGCAGCTTTAGTAACGAGGTTAATGGTCTCCTTTCACTTTGACATTGCTACCCGTGGGCATATAACCAAGATCTTCTGGGACCGTGTCGAGCTCAGAGTCATTTATCTCAGCCAGATCACGAGTTTATCAACTTCTAATCCTGACCACGCTTGTGTAGCAATGTATGTTCATTGATCTCACTGCGGACATGCCGGCACCTGAAAATCAGAGCTATTAAGCATAATAAAACACTCAACAAACAACAGGCCCCTGAAATTCTGGAGGAGAAACTTGGGCCGCGGTACTAACATGTTCAAGCAGGACCAGGTACGTGGTAGAAATGCTGCACGAATGCATGACATTGCTGTTGTGCACATGCATGCTGTGATAAATTCATACATTCTAGTGCGACTAACGCTATATGTCTTCGAAATCCCAGGTAAATAGCGCTAGCAGTCTCATAAGATTCTTCGTTACTAGTATACATCATGGAAGCCTCGTGCGCCGTCTCTCCCGCTGCACGCGCCATCGAGTTGGGTAGACGAGGAACATCTTATAGTAGGTGCATTCTCCCATAATATACCATTCAGCCGTTGCAAAATTACATGCATTCTTCATACACCTTTACATTTACTCGACAATTTCATTTTGAAGCGGTGTCCAGCAGACATCCCAGAGTACCCGCCATCCGGCTATCGCTGTTTTCTACATTCCTTTCGTTATGTAGTGTCTGCTTTCAATTATTTGTAAACTTCTTGCAGATCGACACTTTCGGGGGCTCCCTCGGGCAGAGTAACAAATGGAGTTGATATATACGTATTACGCTGACCACCTCTATGATGGTAATACATTTCACAAGGGGGGTATTACAGAGTCGCAGAAGCATCTTAATGCTCGCATTAAGGACAGTGCCATACAGTATATATCAGAAAATAAGTGTATAGCTATTTTACAATAGAATTGACACCACGAGCTATGAGCAAGAAGTCAGCTAAACGTGATGTTGTGAAGGAAATTCACTGTACCTGATAAGTACTCCTTCGCAGTACTGACACTCTATGGCGCGTATTAGTGAAGAAACATGAATATATGAGCTACATACCAGACCCTTTATTAACTCATAAACACTCTTGTCGTGGTATCTCAACCCAGTAGCTGGATCAGTATAAGGAGCCTGATGTTTCTTAAATCAGAGGAATGGCCATGAAAGTATGTTCTAAGCAAGTACCTCTAAACCAGTTATATCACAATAACGCTTCTGAGGCAGAACAGAAGGTGGTACCTCTATTGAAGAATCTATGTGTAATGCTTGTGAGCACGATATACCTGTACTCTGAATCTGTGTGACTCACAAGTTGGCATGTCCTCTTCGATTACTCCCCCGTTAACTGCAGCGGACGGCAGCAAGGAAGGTTGTACTTTCTCTTCTCCATCGACCTCCATTTCATCTTTGTTGCTGGTGCTATCACTGTTTGTTGCCCCCTCCAGCTTCTCCAGCCTTCGTCTCTCCCTTTCACTCCGTTCCCGCTCTCGTTCCTGGCTAAGAACGGTCTTCAAATTCTTTGTACGACGGTTTATATTCTTCGTATAATTAGGATTCTTAAATGGACGTGGATCCTGCAGATACGACATCTGTTCTGCTAATGACTACGGATTATAACATTTATATAAAGCAGCGTTCAATCAGTATTGGGAATATGCATACTGGAATATGAGGCGTCGCAGTGCCATCGGAGGCAGGTGCCTTCTTCTTTGCAGCACCTTTAGGGGGCCTGTATATATGTCAAGTTAAACGGCAAGCAAGACGGGTTGCAGGTCTTACATGACGGTCAGTGGTTAAGCTCATCATGGCAGGTGCTACTAAGTGTGCCGTTTGAACGCATCTCGCGAAGTGTGACCGCGTGACACAAATCTGGTAATCTCGTTTTTCAGTTTCTAAAAACATTGCCTTCTACCATCCTCCTCACAAAGATAATGGCTCCTGCACCAAAATCCTCAAAGAAAAGACCTGCGCCCTCCCAGGCGGGTCCAAAGGCCAAAAAAGCAAATACTGCAAAAGGAACGAAAGAATCCAATCCTACAAAACGAAGCAAGCCTGTCACTGTACCGCAGGAGCCAGATAGTGCTAGTGGATCAGACTCAGAAGAAGACTGGGAGGATATGAGCAGTGAGGAGGAAGCACAGGCTCAGCCTATGGATGAGGATGCCGATGAGTTCGCCATGGACGAGTCAGAGGATGTCCCAGAAGGAGGTGAAGATGCTCAACCAAAAGTACCTAAAGATCCAAATGGTACGTGCATTCTACATGTTCACATATTTGGAGCTTAGCTCACAACTGCAATAGCATCTAGAGAAGGTCATAAGGCACAAAAAGTTGTTCAGGAACAACGAAGGGCTGCAAAACCGCATTCCGATTTACTTACGGAAGCGAAGCTAGTATGGGCACCAGCGCGGCAGAAGAACATCACCTCTGCAGAGCGACAGAAACATATAGAGGCCCTTATGAAAGTTATACGTGGCAAGGTCAAAGATATTGTTTTCAAGCATGATGCCAGTCGTATAGTCCAGACAGTGGTGAAGCACGGGAAGCAGAAAGACCGAGATGAAATTGCGGTCGAGTTGAAGGGGAAATACAAGGAGCTTGCGCAGAACAAGTACTCTAAGGTATAGTTCGTCCGTCACAATTGCCTCTAGCTGTCTAATTGCTTTATAGTTCCTTATAACTAAACTCATTCGTTTCTGCCCAACGCATCGCGCCTCCATCCTTACCGAATTCCAATCAAGCGTCCTCCGTCTACTTCTTCATCGCGAAGCTTCCTCCGTCCTTGCTGACGCCTTTGAACTTTACGCTAACGCATATGAGCGTTCTATTCTTCTTCGTGAATTCTACGGCAAGGAGGCCACATTATTCACCATCACAAGCGGCACGGAAGACGAGAAGCAGAAGTCGAGGAAAGGTCTCGTTGGACTACTGGAAGGAATTGATGGAGATAGGAAGAAGAGGGTTTTGACGGCGCTGAAAGAGAACCTGGAAACAATGTTGGTGCAATCTTCAATTAGTCGCATGTGTGCTGATTTGATCCAGATTCAACAACCCGGATAAGGGTGCCATCACACACGCTATCGTACATCGCGCTTTATGGGAATACCTAAATACTGTTAATACCCTTCCAGACGAGGCTGAGCAGGAGAAATTACGAAGAGAGGCATTCGAGAAGTACTCTACTTCATTGTGCCATTGGAACACGTTATCTAACATCCTTCGTGTAGTTGCCAGGAAGCTCTTGCAGAAATGGTACACACAAGAGATGGCAGTCGTGTTGTTCGGGAGTTCATTGCCCGCGGCTCAGCGAAGGTATGTTACAAACAGGTTACGTCGCACTATGCACTTCTAACGCGCTCAATAGGACCGAAAGCAAATATTGAAGGTCCTCAAACCCCATATTGAGCGCATGTGCCTCGATGACGAGGCGCAAACTGTGTTGTTCACTGCTTTCGACGTCGTCGAGTATGTTTTATCTCCTATGTTTTACTGCCTGGTCTAATTTCATCCTGAACAGTGACACTAAACTCCTGAGTAAAACTATTGTTCCCGAAATCACTGGTGCTGCATCAAAGCTCTACTCAACTACACAAGGACGGCGGTCACTACTATACCTGATCGTTCCTCGAACAACGAGGCATTTCACCCCCGCGCAGATTGCCTCGTTGGCAGAGACCGATAGTATTAGAGAGAAGACGAGCAAAAAAGATCCTGAAGCAAGGCAAGAGGAGATTCTAAAATCTGCCAGCTCCGCGTTACTTGAGTGGATCGCTAAGGACGGAGCTAGTCTCGTTCGTGAACCTGCTGGCGCCTTGATTGTAACTGATGTTATGCTCTACGCCGATGGAGGTTTGTGTTCACGTTCTACCTCATTTACGTCATTTTTTGATATTATGTATGTCAGATAAATCCGAGGCAATCTCAACCCTCCTAACTCCCTTCTCATCGCACTATCCCTCTACAAGCTCTGACCCTCACCCAATCGACCTCCCCCACACCTCCAGAGCCTACAAAACCCTCCTCCAAGGTGGCCACTTTAACCACCGCACAAAATCCGTGACCCCTTCCCTCGCATGGGACGCAGCGGCATTTGCAGTTGCACTCGTTGAGACCGTCGACAAAGGTGTCTGCGTCAATGCCTGCACGAAGGGCGAAACAGGCGGCTTGTTCTTAATGGCGGAACTATGCACCGCATTGGTCAACGCTAAAGATGATAAGGCTGTTGACGCCAGGGAGGACATTAAGAAGTGGTTCAGTGGCGATGTGAGGAAGGAGATTGAAGCTGGTGAAGCGAGAGGCAAGAAGGCCCTTTTGGAACAGTTGGATAGACTATAAGGATGCTTACTTTCCTTGGATTCCGTAATCTGTTTTCGTGCTTTGTTTTATTGAAGGCTTCACTCTTACTCATTTCCTTGACACTACAAGCAATAGGAATGCATTGAATACTGACATTAGACAAAAGTAATAATATATCTCGTTAAATACATCGTTCAAAGATGGAGTAGGGGTATTTTATCACAAGGAGCCAGTTTCAAATTTTGGAAATTGACGTCGCCCTATAAAAGACTTCCCTCAGCAACACCCTTCTTCTCCACGCCGGATTTGACGTGCTGGGCATAATCAATGTTAAAAGCCTCAGCGCCTTGTCCAAGCGCAGCCTTATCGCCAAAGAAATACGTCGAATTGCTCTTACTCCTCGCGATAGCGTTGAGCTGCTCTAGACGCTTTAGTTCAACGAGGGTGTTAAGGGCACGCTGTCTATCTTCCGGCTGGATGTTGTCTTTGTCTTGTGCGATTGAGCGGGCAATGCTTTCGACTTGTTGTGCGATTGCGTCGGCTTCTAGGACTGATTGTTGTTGCCTAGCCTCTGCTTCGCGGATGACAGTCTTGAATGCTGCGTCTGCTTCGTTTGATTTGGCGACGAGCTATTTGGTACGGGTAAGTCTTGGGATATGCAGGGCATACTGGGTTACTTACGTGACCTTCACTCTCCAGGATAACTCTCTGTTTCTGTCCCTCGGCGACATTAATCTGTGCCCGTGTGTCCAAGAGCTGCTTTCTGCGATTCCGCTCTGCTTCCATTTGAAGCTCAAGTTGTCTCTAGCGATGAAGTTGTTAAACTAGATCTACATGTAAGTGAGAAATAATACCAACCTCTACTTCTCTGTTTGCAGGGTGGAAGGATTGGACTTCGAACCTTGTACATTCCACGCCCCAATTCTAACAACATTGATGAGACGGACTGCAACAAATCAAAGCTAATAGTAACCATACGATGATAGAGGTTCCAATTACGGTATTAAGCCTCGAGTTGAGTTCATTTCGGTCAGCGATGACTTGGTCATATGTGAACTGACCAAGTACGGATCGGACAGCAGATGTTCCTGTGTTTTTACGTTTTCGTGGACGTTGCTGACTGAAAAACACGCCTATTGGGAACGTTTATCTCCATTCCTTTGGATGAATAAAAAGGCTCACCTTGTACCCGTCAACGACGCGATAGAAGAGGGAACCTGATACTGTGACTGGGACCTATCCTAAGATTATATAAAAGTCATTATGATACATAATGGGAACCTTACATTGTCGGACGTATATCCTGTCAACTATGAAACAAAAGCCAGCATTGGCATGGTTACTTCAAGCGAGAAGATAACACGAAAACATACGTTAGGAATAGAGATAGACGACTCTCGTAAATCAACAACAAGTACGGTGTGAAGAACGGGGATAGCAATATTCAAGCCGGGATCCAGTCGTACCGGATCTCTTCCGAATCTAGTAAAAAGAAATCCGCGTCAGCGCTCCAGCTCGCTCCAGTCAATCTAAAAAAAACCTGTAACGAACGTTAATCTCCAACCTTCATGAGCCTGTTCGATAATTTTAACAAAGCTACGACGCTGTAACGCGTGGGCAGGAACAGTGATTGCAGGAAGAGCAGATGGTCTGGCCAGAATATGACCTGCAGATGCGATGAAGGCCCCCGACTTCCGGGACACGGGACGCGTATATGCGTTTAGAATCGACATGGCAACTGAAGTTTGCAAGTGAATGTAGGTGAATGGATAAGCTGAAGGCAACCAGATGAAGAGCTTATAAACGCATGGAAGAAATTGCTGTGATGAAAGTATTTGATCTGCCGAAGGTGTACGCAAGCGAGAATAGCTTTTACGGAACTTATGCTTTCACGGTGGACCTACGATAAATAATTCATGGGCGGTATCTGGAATTTAGAAATGGAAGAAAAACATATGCAGTACGACTTGATCCTAGCCCCGGGCTCCAGAACCAAGAGGTGTAGAAATTGTGTTCAAGGCGGGTGTTGGGCGGGTGCTCGCGGTGACGCGGCCAGTGCTAAAGTTCCGGATGGCATTGTAGTCGAAGATAATGACATAATGCTTAATGGTATTGCCACACATTGCCAAACAGAGCAACCACAGGTCCCGTTACTAATATCATAATGAACAGAACAACGGAAGACCTCTGCTTAGCGACCGTGACAATGGAAAAATCAATTCAGCCAAATTCCATCGCGTACTGGCAGGTACTGGCATTGATAGTATGCTATACCGTGATTATACGGACTGCTCTTAATAATTATTGCTTATCACTGTCAATTTTTCCTGTAGGCCCATCCCTGCCCATCGTTGTGGTAAACAAGTGTTCAGCCAAGAATATTGGCAGCAGCTTCAAGCCTTCAGAACTAATATACCTGGAGCCGATGATTGAGTTAGGGGAACAAATCCACTTCCTCACCACCCCAAGATTGTCAAAAAGGATTGCCTAAAAGGCCGGATTCGTCCTTTTTCATCCACCCCGCATTCCGCATTTACTTCGGATGGTAACCAACGATGTTTTTCCGAGCGCTATGACCAGCTATGACCGCGCCACTGGAAGCTTTCACGTGCTTCGATGAAATAATATCAAGCGCCTCGCCCAAACCTGGTCTGCCATGTTCTCTCGGATATAACGGTCTTTCTGCTGGATGAATATTTTTTCTCTCGCGTGACTTTCACTCCACCGCGAATCAAAGTGAACGCGTTGAGCTAGTACCTGCTAGTACGCGCCAAGGGTTTAATGCATGCAATCTCTCCAGATCCTTCTGGTCACAATTATACTCCGGAACAACCACTGCAATATGCAGCTTGGCTACCGCTAGCAACGCTGAGATCCGTCCTTCGTACGAGCTCTACCAGGCACTCCCCAGGCTCCCCCATCCTCGAAAGCCTCCCGGATTTTTTCCGAGTGGCCTGCTTTAAAAGTGCTCGAATTTACGCTCAAAAAATCTTCATTCAGTTCACTCTTACCCTACCGCTGCAGTACTATCATGTTCCCTAAGGTCGCTCTCCTTGCTTTCTCTTTCCTCGCCGTTGTATACGGTCAGCAAGTTGGCACGTCCACTGCAGAAGTTCACCCTTCTCTCACCTGGAAGAAGTGCACCACCGCTGGCGGATGTGTTTCCCAGGCATCAGGTGCCGTCACCGTCGACGCTAACTGGCGCTGGCTCCACAACGTCGGAGGCTACACCAACTGTTACACCGGCAACACTTGGAACGCCAACCTCTGCCCCGACGGTGCCACTTGCGCCACCAACTGCGCTCTCGAGGGTGCTAGTTATTCTTCGACCTACGGTATCACCACCAGCGGCGACGCCCTTACCCTCAAGTTTGTCACTCAATCTTCTCAGAAGAACGTCGGCTCCCGAGTTTATCTCATGGCTGACGAGAACAAGTACGAGGTATTCCAGCTCTTGAACAAGGAGTTCACCTTCGACGTCGATGTCTCCAATCTCCCTTGCGGTCTCAACGGTGCTCTCTACTTCACCGAGATGGACGCCGATGGTGGTCTTTCCAAATACTCCGGCAACAAGGCTGGAGCCAAGTACGGAACTGGTTATTGCGACGCCCAGTGCGCTCGTGACCTCAAGTTCATTGGTGGCGAGGTACGTTCTTCTTCACATACTATTTATTCACAGTTATTGATTTTTTTTCCCGAAGGCTAACGTCGCTGGCTGGACTCCTTCCACATCCGATTCCAACAGCGGAACCGGTAACTGGGGAGCCTGCTGTCACGAGATGGATATCTGGGAGGCCAACTCTATCTCTGCCGCATTTACTCCCCATCCTTGCACGAAGGACGGTCTCTTCCGTTGCACAGGCATCGACTGCCATGTCGGCGATAGGTATGGTGGTGTTTGCGATGCTGACGGTTGTGACTTCAACTCCTACCGCATGGGTGCTAAGGACTTCTTCGGTCCTGGCAAGACTGTCGACTCTACGAAGAAGATGACCGTCGTCACCCAGTTCATCACCGACGACAACACCAGCACTGGAACTCTCAAGGAGATCCGCCGCGTCTACGTTCAGGATGGCAACGTCATCCAGAACTCGAAGGTCAACGTTCCCGGACTCAGCACTGAATACGACTCTCTCACCGACCAGGTCTGCGCTGACCAGAAGACCATCTTCGGCGACACCGACGACTTCTCTAAGAAGGGTGGTCTGGCCGCTATCGGCAAGTCTCTTGCCAGGGGTGGCGTTCTCGTCATGAGCACCTGGGACGACCATGATGCTAACATGCTCTGGCTCGACTCCAGCTACCCCACCACCAAGAATTCCTCTGCTCCCGGTGTCGCTCGTGGCACTTGTTCTACTGATTCTGGTGTTCCCGCTGCCGTCGAGGCTGCTTCCCCCAACTCCTCCGTTACTTTCTCCAACATCCGCTTCGGTGACATCGGCTCCACTTTCTCCGGCGCTTCCAGTGGAAGCTCCAGCTCCGCTGCTGCCTCCTCCACCAAAGTAACCAGTTCCGCTGCTGCCTCTTCCACCAAAGTAAGCAGCACCTCCGCCTCTTCCACCAAGGCCAGCAGCAGCTCTACCAAGGTCAGCAGCACCACCTCCACCTCCACCAAAGCTAGCACCACCTCCACCACCAAAGTCAGCACCACTTCCACTACCACCAGCTCTGCTTCCGGTGCTACCCAGTCCCCATGGGGCCAATGGTACGTTCTCTCGCTTACATTTCTTACTTATTTCTTACTGACTCAAATTCTTCAGTGGCGGCAACAACTGGACTGGCCCTACCGCTTGCGCCACCGGATACACTTGCACCAAGAACAACGAGTGGTACAGCCAATGCCTTTAAGGGGATCGAGTTTTTTTGATTATTCACTACCTAATTTGAAAAGAGTGGAGTTATCCACAGCATAGTCAGAACCTAAACACATTCATTTGTATATACCGTACAGCACATCTTTTCTGGTTCATTAATATTTAAAATTATTATTCTGATCCATCAGTTCTTTGAAAGGTTCATTGTGTTAAGATTTTACTGCTTAAGAATTTTTGAGGTTGGTGCACTGGATGGCTTTCTTAGAATATTCTGATTCATTGAAGGGGTTCCAGCAAGTATTTCGGGGCAAATTTTGTGTCCTGGAAGCTAATAAAAACAATACGTTTTAATTCCAAACGATCATGAAAGTCGAGTTAAACTACTAATTCAATGACAAAATACAAATACAAAGTGCTGTTCTAACTGCATACTGCTGATTCGTGTCCAGTGCACATAAAAAAAAACACATAAATCTAACTAAAAAATGCTAATTCGAAAATGTTATAAGCAAAGTATCCAGACAAGCATTAAAGCAAACCATCAAACCCCAAAACAAGCAATTTTCAAAAAAGAATGGATAGCAAAGGAGAAGACGACGACGATAAAGGGAAATAGAATGTTTGAAGCCAAGGACTAGAATGAACACACGGTCAAGCAATGGGATGATGACAATGCACTCCATCACAGTTCAAAGATGAGATACTCAAGGCGTCCCCATCGTATCCGTCTTCTACATGTCCAACTAGTGAAAGAGATCCATAATACCAAATGCAGTGTCGACAGGCTGCATTGGAATCTCCTTTCCTAGCCGTGGATCTTCGACGCTTTCGAGGATCCGCAGGAGTGAAGAGCAAGGCGCTGTTCCTGCCTATTCTTCGATGATGTCCGCCCCGCGTAGTCTTGAGCGAGTTGAGGTCCTCGGTGACCAGGATTTGATTCGGATTGTTGTCGTCATTGGGTAGAGGAGACGGGAGAGGAAGGTGGTGGTGGAGGAGGAGGAGGAGGGGGAGGGATTAGTGAGTGGTGACGCCTACACGGATGAGCTGCAGGAAGGAAATGAGATCCATGGTGCCTACGAGCTGGCGACTACGGAGTAGGACCGGGCCCATAGCGAGTTGGCGATGGAGGAGGAACGGAGACTGAGATAGCCTTCTATCCATCAGAGGTTAGCAGAAATTAAATGAATTACTTTAAGCGGGCCTACCTGCTCCTTAGCGGCTATCTTGGGGGCCTTGAGACAAGACGTCTGAGAAGCAGGAACCCTTAAATTCTATGCAAAAGTAATCAGAAACAAGAATGACGATATGAGTGGAAGCAATTTACTTTCAAAGAATCCAGCTTCACCAGTGGAGGGTTGACCTTGGCCTTGCCCTTAGTGTCCTCCTTCACACCTATCTGGAAGACCAGGACGATTGGAATTGGAACTACCGGTTCGTCGTTTCGCAGTAGGAGAGGGCTAGAAAAATGCACGTCAGAGTTGCTTTGTACTTTAGTCAGACACTCGATATGCACTCACAGAAGGTGACGGCCGAAGACGCTTAGGTCCTCTGAGGAAAACAACTCCGTCGGCTCGTTTCTGAGATCCCCTATCGGTAGGAGAAGGCTGCAACAAATGTTCAGTTATAAAGGCTGACCATTTATATATATATACTCACATGCGGTGGTGGAGGAGAACGAGGGTTTTGGGGTTTGCGCTTTCGGACAACCGTTGTGAAACCATCGTTATTCGGAAGCTGTAGGAAAACTAATCAGTGCTGGGATATATGCGTAAAAAGCAGATGGCTTACCGTTACCAGTGTACCGTAAGGTGTCTTCTCGTCGTCCGACCCCGGTACCTACATAGAGTCAGTATAATGAGATACAAATAAAAGAAGAGACATTGTACCAAGGAAAAGTCTGCCACCGTGACCGGCGGATGCAGCTCGATTTCCTGTCAAGATATATAGTCAGTTACACGATAAACCACAAAACAAAGAGAAGAGACTTACCGCAACGAGCGTCGTCGACAGGGAGGGAGTTTGAGTATCCGTCATCCTACTTCCAAGTTCAGCCCACGTCTCACTAGAAAGCTCGTCGGTAATGGGAGCGACATCGAAGTTCGGACCCTCACAATGCTGACTGCTCTTGTCGTTATCAGAGAGCAAAGATTCATCCTAAGAATCAATGTATATGTTAGTGAGATGATAGCTGAAGGCTAAAGGCGTACCTGATGAATCGGGGTCGGTTTTCTGCTCGTGCAACAGAGCAGCCAGCACGAGAACAGTGGGGATCCTGATGGCGGGAGTCACTGAATAGTGATTTTCTCCATCATCGGGTTCCTTAGACTGGACGAAGGACTCATCGACCATAATAGCGGGAACAGCGTCAGCTTCCCATGCTTTGTCCTTTAGAGTGTCCTTCATACTAATATCAACTCCGGCTTCGTCCATGCGGAATCGCAGGCTTGAGGGACGTCAGCCTCCCACGCTTCGTCCTGCTGGCAGACCTTGTCAATGGAGGGTGAAGGCTCATCCTAAGAATCAATATACACATGAGTGAAGTGATCACTGAAGAGACAAGAAACATACCGATGACTTGAGGCTTCTTCTCTGCTCAGCGTGCAACCGAGCGGCCAGGGCAAGCGTAAACAGAGACGCAAGGACGGGGGTGGCTGAATAGCGGGTTCCCTCGTCGTTAGATTCTGTTGCTTTGGCAAAGAACGCCTCGAAGTTGATCGGAGCGTAGATTGGTAGTTGCTGAAGGTGGCGGACAGCGAGCTCATATTTTGGACGGACAGCGAGTGCAAACATGGGGCGAAGAGAGATGGCCTTGGTACCCAGCCACCGGGGAGTAGCTTGAAAGGAGGTTTTGTGGCAAGGGCTAGAAAGGGAATGTATTTGGGCGAAGACGCTAGCGACTGATAGTGCAGTGGCACTGGCGACGATGTGGGCTTCGGTGTTGGATGTGAACGGGAGAGCGGGGTTGGCAGTGCTCATTAGAGTATAATATGAGGAACAATACGAGTAGGCGAATACTGCCAACGCGGGAATGAATAAATGCATCTTGACGAGACAGAGATATGCGTAAGGGAAAGAGATGGAAGAGGAGGCAAACAGATTCGACCCATTTTAAGATGGCGCGTATGTTGACCACTCTTTGGTTATTGCATTTGAGACTTCTGCCTTAGACATCCAACACAACGACCATAACCACCGTAGATTTCATTATAAGGGCAGTCAGCAAATGGAGAGTCTACAGTCATTTCGAAGTTCGATACCTGTCAAGCGAGTCTTCTTCTTCCGTCCTTGAAACGTCCATGAGCACTTCTTCCGCCTTGTTCACAATGTCATATATCTCCTGGACATAGAGCCCGACTAAATGAATTGCAGTTCTTAAGCAGGATCAATCCTCGTTGCCACCAGCCTGACAGTCCGGCCGTGTTTGACTGGTTATATGCGCGCTTTTGGAAGCTTTCCTTGCAGCTGGGTACTTCAGCTGACGATCAAAGACCAAGCCCATCGTTTATCTAATGTCAGTTTCTCAGCTCCTTGAAAATAGATTTCAGCTAGAGATTTCTTTTTATATACAGCTACAGTGCGTGTTCCAACTCTACGGACGGCTAGTCAGCGAGTCCTAATATAATTATGCAAGATATGAGCACTTACATATATGCTCGAGAATAAATATCGAAGGATATTAATCTACCACTAGCTAGCGCTACGAACTCACGAATACATAAACTTCCGGATACATGCGTCTCCATTCCCTCTGTACAATGTATGTATTCAGCTGGACCGACCTACTCGCCTAGCCAGAAACACCAGCGATCATAAGCAAATGACAGCCTATGTGAGCACTCCATTCGCATTACAGGTCAGCTGGTAATCTCATAACCTCCCCAATTCCTAGAGATTGGCACTAATCCCGAAGCAAAAATATGAGATAAGCTGGTGTCGTAACCTTCGCAACATTGGTGGTGGATTTGAACCTGAGCCATCAAGATTGCTCCTGTCGGACGTAGAGAATTACTGACTGCGGACGTTAAGATAGACAGACATAGCAGAACACATACATCGAAGCCATTATCTGACTACTTATTGCTAGAACCATCTTTGTGACCTTGTCGTCCCCAATATTTTCGCTTCGCAGAGGTACATGGACCAGGTAATGCAGTATATGTTCTATTCTGAGAAGATCATCACATTGCTATCCCAGAAGTATCAGTATAAAGGTAAGAGACAGTTTAAAGACAATGGATGGCACGGCTGCTCACAAATGAGCCTCTATCTTCATGTGGTCCAATTTCTAGATGAGGCGGAGATTTCGAACGCGGGCCTTTTAACGATTATCATGACCAGTGTGAGCTGAGGTCTCGAAACGACATAAGAGTCCGTAGGGATGTGCAGGATTATTGACAACACATTGTGTCAATCCAACGCACGACGCACATCAGTAGTAGTAGCAGAGTATCCGTGATGAGTTCAAGCTTCAATTTCAGTGCTCTGTAGATGTTTCAAAAAAGGCGGGACTTGGTACATATGATAAGATTAAGTTGATTGTTGGGGTGAGGACGTGCAAGCTATACAGGATTGGCGCGGATTGATACGGACGATGATTTGTCATGCTCGCGTGGCCACGATGGCACTGCTGGAAACGCTCATGGAATACGACGCTACTTTTCTTCCTTTCTATTTCTCAACTTATTGCCTCTAGTTATAAAGTCCTGATAGACATTATATATATCATCAGGACATCTCCAAACACGCAAAATGATGCTCACAAGTCCCACAACGTCCAGCTGGACGAGGGTATCCCCAGTCGAGGTCCTCATCACCCGTGCCTGTGAACCCACTCTACACGAACCAAATTATGCCCTACATCTCGAAGTCGCCGAGTACATAAACCAGAAGAAGGCGAACACGTACGTTGCGTTACTGTTACTCATCAAGAATTATCTGATAATCGGCTTTTCAGCCCTCGAGAAGCAGCCATGTACATCGCCAAACTCGCTAACCATCGCAATCCACATATCGCCATCCTAGCCCTTTCTCTCCTCGATACCATTGTCCAGTCATGCGGGTACCCATTCCATCTACAAATATCCACCAAGGAATTCCTCAATGAGCTTGTCCGACGCTTTCCTGAACGACCACCTCCTTTTCCCGGTCCAGTTATGTCTCGCATACTTGAACTGATCCATCAGTGGAAAGAGACTATCTGTATGGATTCTAGATGGAAAGAGGATCTGGGTAACATTAGGGATATGCACCGCCTGCTACAGTTCAAGGGATATCGCTTCCGCGATAATGTTTCACGGCAGTCTAACCTTGCAGCTGCTGCGGTGAGTTTGAGCGGTTTCAGCGCTATTATTTTCTGTCGTCTGACACTGAATATATTGCAGAACATAAAATCTGCAGAGGAGCTGGAAGAGGAAGATCGTGAAGCTCAGTCTGCTAAACTCCAAGAATTGATTCGGAGAGGCACTCCCCGAGACCTTGCTGCCGCACAGGAGTTGATGAAGAGTTTAGCTGGTGCTAATCCCGAGACTAAACCAGATTATCGTTCGCAAGCGTTAACAGAATTGAATAAACTTGAGCAGAAGGTGATCTTGCTAAACGAGATGTTGGATAATGTGGATACGACAAGAGGAGAGCGATTCGCTAAGGGAGACGCATATGATGTAAGTAACCGTCTCGGGCATTCCTGACTACCCACTGACCACTTTACAGCAAGTATCGACAATCTTAGCTAGCGCTCGACCACGACTACAGAAATGGATCAATGATGCCGAGACGGAGGATTCTGAATCGCTTGGTATGTGACTCGTCGTTTGGTAATTGTCGCAGACGTACTGATCTCATCTAAGATACCTTCCTGCAAATGAATGACCAGATCAACACTGTCCTTGAACGGTATGAAGCGTTCAAGCGAGGCGATTACGCTGCTGCCGCCAACCCCATTCCTGCTGAGCTCTCAAATAACAATGACCAAGGGCTCTCGCTCATCGACTTCGATGACAGCGCACCTTCCAATTCCGCGACTCAGCCTGCGTCAACAAGCAACGATCTTGTTGGACTGTTCGCGACCCCGTCAGCGCCGCAGGTATCTAACCAATCGGCCATGGGACTGGGTCTTGGTGGGGGGCTGGGCAGCAGTATGGGCATGGGCGGTGGATTTAACATGGGCGGAATGCAGCCTCATGCTCCGTCGCCTATTCCTCACAATGGCATGGGGAATAATATGGGAATGGGAATGGGTGCCGGATCCTCATTCATGCCCTGGCAGACATCATCTCCTCAGCAAACTACAACACCCCCTGCGTCCATAATGCTTCCGGGTACACCATCAAATACTGGAGCATCTAACTATTCCGCCAATAATGGGAATATCAGCAGGTCTCCGCCCTCAATGTTTGGTGGCATGGTTTCGTCGTCGGCCAACCGAAACCAATTGGGGAACATGATTCCTCAACAAACTCAGCAGGGTCAACAACTTCAACAACCCCAACAACAACCTCAGCAACAATCCCAACAACCCCAACAACCCCAACAACAACAGAATAAGGATCCATTTGCTGACCTTGCTGGACTGTTCTGATGATAGGAAAAGGACTGGTGGTTTAGGATGCTGCTGAAGAGTGTATTACAACTGGAGGCGATTGTAGGTTTTGGAGCTGTGGAATGTATACTGCATATGGATTTATCCTATTTATAGCATGACCCATCTCGTTTCAAATTTTGCACAGTTCGCTCAATGTGCACTCACTTGATTATCACGATTTCGGCAAGCTTCTGAGCTCTTTGTGTACCGTTTTCAGCGATCTTCCCAGGCAGTTGTTATCGGTGTTTCCTCAGAGACGCTGGTAGTTAACATTAACAATCTATGTAATTCACGTTAACAGTCTAGCAAACCTACCTCGAATGTTTCGTTCATATACAGTGATTTTCAAGTACTTCCAGACTTCAATTCTTGAAGCTTTGAAGCCGTGTTCCTGGACCTTGTTCCGGAAGTCTTTCGGCGCCAATCCTTGATGCGATAATCGGTGATAACATAGTTGCACTATACATCGAATAAAATATTGCTCCGAACCCAGATTTTTTATTCTCTGTCGCTAAGGTAAAAAACGACCTGAAAAATCACGACTTCTACATATTATGCTTCGAAATTAACAATTCTGCGTTCGGAGAGTTATTGCCTTCGTCTAGTAGTGCAAAATTGCTCTATATATCATATAAATCGGTGCATCCGTTGATGAGTTCTATTCAAAACAAGCTGTTCTACTATATTATTAGTAATATTAGATCTACTAACATTTATCTCGCCAATGCAACTTATTTTTTGCCCTGATCATGAAATACATGCTATACACACTAATTCAGTTCAATTTTATATGTTTGTGTTGTTAAAATTCATTGCTAGGATTGTTTTTGGAGAAGATACTTTCTGACCCAATATCTTATCTCAGAGTAAATATAAGCAAATAAATGCTTCTCACATGCGCGCTTGCGCATTGAGGCATCTGAACAGGTGGTCTAAGTAGTCTCACAGTGCAATTTCTAAATTTTTGCTATATATTTATGCTTATGTTAAATTAAACATGTTTTACTCGTCATATGAGATCAAAATATTGATAATTTGAATGTGGAGGATGGAAATATGATGTGAGAAAGGCCGGCTTCAAATTTTGTGACAGATGTGTGACGATGTGTGACACAACAGGGCCGCGTGACATATAGGAATTGGGCATCCCCAGTTAAAGGGCAAACTTGATGAATCCTAGTTTTTTTGTTATTTCTTTTTTATACATAATAATAAGTTTACTTGTTAGATACTCATTCAGGAGTTGCTGACACCTGGATCAGCAGAAACCTCACTTGGATAAGAAATTTACTTTCACATTTCTTGTTAGGAGACAGAAACTTTTTTATTGATTTCCTGTGTATTATTTTATTTATTTTACCTTCATTCTAAAATCCCTTGCTTCGTTCTAATTATACTATCTTCATTATAATATTTTTCCTTTGTTTTACTAGCTGCAACTAGCTGTTACAGTGTTTCCACAGTTATGCACTCATTTTAATAGCTCCTACTTTATTCTAATTATTCAACAATGAAAAAATCAAGAGTGAATGTATGAAAACACTTTATATGGGAGTTATGTATATGGCAGTTGCCTAGTAAGTATCCAATAAGTAGCATTTGAAGTGGTTATGGAAAGGTACATAAAAGAATTTAAAGTAATTTGATATCCAGGCTATTTAAATGAGCAGAGATATTTTGATGATGAGAATGTGTCTAATTTATGTGAGGTTTGATACAGTGACATTGTGTTCCGTGCATGGTGCATGACAACTCGAAGAGAGGTGGGTGCTGACTAATGCACTGTGCATGCACAGCCACTACACATTTTGCATCTCCAGAACTGTTGACTAACGCACCGTGCATGCACAGCCACTACACATTTTGAATCCCCAGAGCTGCTGACTAAGAAAATCTGTGCATGCACAGCCACTATGCATTTTGGATTGCCAACACAAACAAATAAGGAAAGCAAGCTTCCCCAATCAAGAGGCGTCAGATCCTTCGATCTGGCACATGTATTAGGTAAGGGGGTGGGGGGGGGTACCCTACGAATTTGGTTTAGCTTAGTGGTGTGGCATACTCAGCAGTCAACTGACGGCAGCGAAGGGTCTCACCCTTTATCAGTTCATCTACTATAAGTACTTCCACTTATGCATCTGAACAAATGACACATCTCTCATGATATTTATTTTATGATATGGGTGACTGCTACTTGCTTTGATCTAGATAGTGTAAGTTGAGTATAAGTACCATCACAATGCGACATTCTTTCTAATGTTCATACTTCTGAATTCCAAGTTGTTCAATAAGTACTTGAGTCCATGTTCTCAGCAGACCAGCAGTATGCAGATCCGCCCATCTTTGAAAAGGTAGCATAGTAATAGAGCGCATTTACATGTACTCTATCATAGGTGTGAAGACTCAGGAATATGTTAGGCACATTGAATATAAGTATTCATTCAGTCAATAACTCGGACATGAATACAGTACTAAGCCCTCTAACCCACATCCGGATACCTCAGCTGCTCTCTCAAAGGTCATATTTGGGTCCACAAGTTGTGCCTGGCTTTCGTTCAATCGCACACTCATTTTGTGCATGTTACATCTACTGTAGTAATCACAGCAGCTCCACCGGTTATTATCCTATGAAGACACATAAAAAAGGAAAGGGATGCGAGATAATTGCAGGTTGTCTGAATGAAGATGGCATAAATCCTGATCAGATAACTGTCCTGTTGCAACTTGAGCTCAGTTCTCACCATATCTGACTTACACCATATCCTCCAGCTGTTCAAGATCGTGCGCACAAACTCCCAATGTATCTACCAAATGGAACGCTAAACTATGTTTAGCTTGCGATTCAAATTGAAATATTGAGGAAATACATAGTTTCATCAAGGGGTGCACCGATCATAATTTCCCACGGGGGGTAGGGTAGGTAGGGTCAGGCCGAAAGCCTGATGGAAAAAAAAGGAACCCTTTGTACCAAGTCTCAAAGAGGCTGTACAAGAGGTTATGGAACAGAATTAATGTTGTATATTACCATTTATAGCTGTCTATAATACTTCTTTTCACTTCATGTGCTGAGATAACCAATAGAGAGCACCCAAATACAGATTGGTGCATCAATAAATAACAGCTCACCATGCACAGATCACCTCGAGGTATTCAAATTTTACCAGTATATGCCATTTCTTCATTAACTAACGTGAACCACTTATAGTGCTAGGGCAGAAATCCTCAGCGTTGAAGCCAGGGCTGGCAATTACAGCATCAAAGCAACCAGTATAGCAGAAGTTGAGGAAAGTGCCAAAAAGACCAGTAGTGGTGTAAAGCTTGTTGAGATGACGGAGACAGAGTATATTGAGGAAACCGAGATAGCCGTAGTGGGCTTGGACCTGGACGAAAGTGCGAAAACACTCGAAAATACTTTGTATGTGCTTGAACAAGCTGCATACAATGCTTCAGCTATGCCAGAGCTCGAAGAAGAGTTGTCCCATACATCATGGGATCAGCCAAACGATTGTACACAATTTAAAAAGCCCATACCGGATGTTTATGAGGATGCGAGAACTTTGTGGGTCTTCAAAGGTACCAGCATACAATCCAGTCGTATTTCTCCAGAAGCAAAAAGCAACTCTGTGGAGTTAGAAATACTGGTATCAGGATTTTCTGCCAATGACACTGTGAGTATTGAACAATTGCTCATGTGACTTCCTTAAATTAATTAACTTACTGGGGCACAAGTCCTTTACTGTAACTACCCTGGCTGTAGCTTCCGCTAGCGAAGATGGTGCATGTCCAACTTCACAGCATGCTTCTGCTTCACTGTCAACCAAAGTCGTTGTCATCAAAAAAGTTCCTAGTCGTCAAAAAAGAATCCCCAAAGTGTACCAGTTGAATATTTGTTTATGCAGTGAGGTTTTCAACGACTCACTTGATACTGCAGTAAACTGCAATCAGGCAGGATGTGAAACTGAGTGGGTGCGTATTTATCAACACATCTTTACTACATACACACCAATCATGCTCACCTGTTCCATCCAACAGTATCATCTTGAATGTATTCTGAGGGACCGCTTCCATGCAACTGGATTGCAATGCTTTTCGGGTCACCGATACGGGAGGTAGTCTGAGAGGGTGTCATATCCCGTATCGCCTACCTCCAGACTCCTATGCTTTACTCCGCCTTTTCCTTTGCTTACTCCGAACCTTGCTTACACTCTTAGTATTACATACTGATTACTGTACATAGATTACTCTTGTTTCCTTTCTTCTGTTCTACTGAGCTATCCCCTCAGTAATGTAGTATACATCTCATAGTGAGTCACTTATCATTCTTAAGTGCACCACTATCTGTTTTACTTTACACCGCCATACGCGCTCACTTCTCTGATGCATTTTATTATGTTTAATTAGTTATAGTCTTCATTCTATGTATGCCTACCCTGACCGTACTTCTCTGCTGGCCTTGGCCAGCGGCCTTTACTTACTCCGAGTCTCTAGTATTTAAGTAGTACTTGATTTGTACTTAGACTTTAGTTTCGTATTGAACTACATCCTCACCCTTTCGTCTGACTTGAGTTACACCTCTCATCTTCTGTCTCTTGTCTTCTCCGAAGGGCTTGCCCTTACTCCGAAATCCAGGACCAGGAATCCCAGGGGCGCAGCACATAAGCTGAAGCCGAAGTCCTACCCCCTGAGTTATCATTCTCTGCCTTCGTCTATTTCTCACCCCTTGTTTCTCTGCAGTCACTCTCTCGTACTCCGCCGCCAAGTCAGGCTAGGGGCACGGTCGTGACAGAGGGAGTAATTGAGCACAAAAGTAGAGGTGGTGTTGGTTGGCGTTGGTGGCTGGTAGAGTCATCTAAAAATAGAGTACATACCGCATTTGGTAATTAATCGGCTTAGTCAGCTCCAATAGGTAGATAGGGTACCCCAGCTTGATGATTTCAAAAAAATCGACCCCAGGTCGATTATTCTATTTCGTGAGCACCCTTGAGTTTCATTCCACTTAACTACTTCTCTGAATTCTACATCATCCAGATTCCACTCTTACCTACCTCATTGCAACTCATTGTCAAATCCATATGATGTTTTCAACCAATTCATAATAATTACATGTATGTACATATGTATATATTCAGCATACTTATATCACATACTAGTGTTGTTGCAGCTCGGCTTGAGGAGCCGCAGCCGCTTGAGCTGAGCCAGTTCCGCTAATAGCTGTAGCCGGGTTTACGGCTAACAGCTAGGGCAGCTAACTGTACAGCTAAGGATCTTAGCCTACAGCCTTCCTAATTAGGATAATGCTTCAGCTTTGGTCACTCACTGGCAACTTCTGATTGAATTGCTTGTGCTCCTCATGATTCCTGCATGCTCCCTTTACCTATACCGTTATTATTGAGCATAAATTTCATTATTTATTGTATTTGATGTTGTCAGTGGATACATTTGTACCACGGTTGTTGGAATTTCAATTAGTGTTTCAAATAGACCAGTGATTAATTATCTTGACAAAACCAGTGCACTCCAAGCTGCATCTTTGTATTACTTACTAACCTCAGTCATGTAATTGTTCAGGACTTGGATACGAAATTTTAAACATTAAAATGGCTCTGCTTCATTGAAAGGGTTCTTTTTCTGACCATTATATGATGTTTACTTTGCTGGTACTAAGCAGTGTTCTCAAGGAGTCTCAATCATCGTCTAAATCATGTAACTCATGTTGTATTTATCAAAAGCCGTACATTCTCACATTATACTATTAATTACTACATTGCATGATATTAAAAATTAAATGTGCTTAAGAAAACTTGAAGTATGCCTAACTTCTATTGTAACACAGTCCTGCCAATATACATTTCCCTAAATAGTAAAGTTAGCTGTGGCTTAGCCGACTAGCTGAGCTGGTGTTAGCCAATTCACTGGTTTAGCTGCCTATAGCTGAGCCGAGCTTCACCGTATCCAGCCCTTTCACATCACTATCACATACATCTGCAGCGGGCCATCATAGGGCAACGCTTGACAGCTTCAAGAAAGCTACCGGCATGTACAATGCCGGGTAACAGAAACTGATCTTATTTTTGACCGCCGTAGTGCTGCCGTTGGCCTGTGATTAAACTCGCGTGGCATTCAGATCGGAGGATCTGACACCTCTTGTCCCCAATGATAAACTCCGACCGTCACCCTATCACCTTGCATTTGGCCTTCTCGCTGTGATTAAACTCGCGTGGCATTCAGATCGGAGGATCTGACACCTCTTGTCCCCAATGATAAACTCTGACCGTCACCCTATCACCTTGCATTTGGCCTTCTCGCCACTTTTCCTTAGTTCCCTCTTCTGAAATTCCTCTGAGCCACTCGAAGACATGTCCTCGAGGCAAAGACCTCATCACCTACCTATATGGGCTATTTTAGAGCAACTTGTCTTGGCCAATCCGCCCATTTTCTTTTTCTACTAAGCGAGTGGCTCAGGCTATGTCCCCCTGCCCTACTTGGTTATTCCCCCCCTTCCTTCTATAACAGGTAGAAATGACAGTGAATGAAAACCAATCCACCATTTTTTTTGAATGCATAAATAAGCGAGGGGGGGGGGGGGCATGGAAGGGTCTCATAATCAGCTCATCGCCCCATTCTAAATTACCTCCTTCTCCTACTCCCCTGTGTTTATCGCCATCCTCAGTTTCTCCATACCTTATCCAACAAGTGGAGACTTGAAGTTGAAGATGCCCCGTGCTCCCAAGGGCAGAGTCATGCATGTGACACCAGTCACCCAGATATTTGTTGGTTCATTTGTTTTGTTTATTGCTCGTGATTTCTAAAATATACTAATATAGCCATGCGATCTTTGTGGAATGGAATTCGCGCGCAAGCACGATTTGAGTAGACACTCGCGAAGTCACAGCACCAGTGAAAATAGAATTTTCAGATGTCATTGGGAAAACTGCCCATTCACGGCTAACCAACAGGGAGGCTTGGATGCTCACATAAATACACAGCATGTTCTCCATTCTCCCATCTTTTTATTTGTGCTAATATACTACATTCTTCAGCACTGGTGCTAAGCCTTACAAATGCAATTTCTGCGTAGAAACCTATGGCGATAGAAGCTCTCGCTCTCGCCACATGCGCAAAAAACACGTCGACGAGTACACCCCAGCTGCCAGAAAGCCAAGGACTGTCCCAAAGAAGAAGCGGCCCTTCGCTTACTCTCCATACCCCAGTCAATCAGTCGCTCCGCCCATCCAAGGTGCCCTTAATACTTTCCCCTATTCCTCTCTCGAATATTATTCATCACCTATGTCACTTGAATCAAGTGCTTCGAGCTCATCATGCGCCTCCAGTGGCCTGACTGCGCCTTCTCCAGAGTTTTATTTGGCCCAAGAGCCGAGCTACTACACTCCTGACAGAGATTATTGCACGCCGGAGAATTCATTCACATCGGGGCTTAATTTCCTCATCCAGCCCATCCAGCCCACCCAGCCCACCGCTGATGCTTCATCCACACCATCCCTTGTTGAAAAGCCCGACGATGCTGCTTTTTTTGGCATAAGCGCCCTTTGCGATATGGCTTCCCAAGTCCTACCGGCGAAGGGCCTTCATCAAGTGGTCAATGATGAGCTTCCTGATGTCTCGAATAACGAGGAGAAACCTCATGATTTTGATAGCCTCGACCTAGTAGACGCTATCAATTTCGACTTGCTAGGGCCAACTGACGATAATGCTGTATTGAACTTCCCTTCGTGGAATCAGGACTCAGAGATAGTGATGTTAACGGCCCAGCTCAGGACCGTCGAGCTGTTGAGCCGAGCTGTATTTGAGCTGAGCCGAGCTGCAAATAATGCTAACAGCTATTAGCCGCGGCCGGCCGCTTGCTAACGGCTCAAGTATGTCCTCCAATTCCGGTGATGTGTCCCCTGTTATTATTCGATCCATAGATCTGGGTCAAATGCGGTAATTTTTGATACCGGCGAAACCCGCGAACACGCTGGCTCATTCACGCAGCTGAACCAAGTGTTTGGCATTGACCTCCCGTTATTTGGTTACGCGCGCGCATGGATGCATTGTAAGTACTTATTACAGAAAGTGAATGTCAATGGAGGTATACTATTTACACAGGGAAACTAATTTCGAAATAAATGCCAGAGTACTTATTTATAGATATGTAAGTGGAAGGCATGTAATTGTAAATGGCTAGCTTGCTGTAAATTAAATATATTCAATAAAATGCGAAATTATATCTCTATTTAGTATTAAACACAGACCAGTAGCCAGAAAGAACTGGCAGTGGGCTTTTACTGGGTTCACCATACCAGCTGGTACCATGTTTGTAGTCTGATGTTGGTTGGTATGCAATGTTTAATCAGTATGTGGCCTTCAATTTAAGTAATATAGTAGTTGTACACTGATCTTATGTAGATTGATTCAAAATGGTTGAAGTTATACATTAAAAGAGCAGCAGTACAGTGTATTTCTTCCCATTTAAATGAAACCCAATAAAATATGAGCTTAAATTATATGTAAAATCACCAGGAAGTATTTGCAAAGAAGAAATAATAAATAATAAATGCAAGAATAAAAAACACCAGTAGGGTTACTAAAATGATGCAATGTATTAACTAATACCTACAAGTGTATGATAAATTTAATATATTTAAGAATAGTGTGTTGAACCATTAAATAAATGGAGACAGAATATTGCAAAATGGTTCCAGCTCCCGGGGAAAGAGCATTACTAGAAGCAAGCCAGAAGTATATTTGTGTGTGCACACTATGTACATACTTAAGTACTTCGATTAGTAATACTGGTGGTACCTAACCATGCAAATTGGCTCACGAAATGGTACATAAACACCCAGCTGGACAGGCAGGCTGATTCATCTTGACAGATAATTGAGCCGTGAGAATGCTGATGTACCTGAGAGATCCAATCAGATAATAACAGGGGACTACAAACTCCTCCAATTCCTTCCAATTTTGGAATTCCCATCTTGCCACATGAGCATAACAGAGGTTATGTAATTTTGATGGTTTGACAGGGTTGCCTTAGGGTAAGTGCCACATTGGCAGCCCTAACTGCACCTCATTTCCCCTTCATCTTCCAATCTCCTCACAGAAGCAAGTAGTGTAGAAAGTAGTGTGTGCTAATGCATATAATGTAGTATATAGTATTTATAAAATAGAATAATTCTATATATCTTCTGCAATTATTGTGCTGTGAACATTTGGTGAACATACAATTTAGTATACTAACCAAATACTAACCAATGAAATACTTTTGAGGACCTTCCTCGAAACTTAACTAGTGTGTTTAATAGATGAGGCCTACTTATGTAATGACCTTCTAAATATATAAACCCTAGGCATAGCCCACTACCCATCTTTCCTTGACAGGTGATGGGGGCATGCAGAAAACAGGGAAGACCAAGAGTGAGTGAAACAAATGTTGTTAAATTTCTGTAAGAAAGTAGCAGTACAAGTTTGGGAATACAGAAAAGTAAGCGAGAGTTTTAAAGTTTTCATAAGGAGACAAGTCACAAAAGTACATAAGAGCAACATAAGAGGTACACAAAAAAAGAAGTAAAATTACAATAGATAGTGTTGTAAATACATAGAGTATGTTGAGGCAGCTACTTGAAGGGAAGAAAGCCAGATGCTTGCTCAATATTGCAAACAACTGACTGCATCTGACATCACTAAATTTGGCATAAGAATAAAGATACTCTTGTTATGCACCAGATAAAATCATATAAAATCAGCAAAGTACATATTCCTAAAGATAAAATCATGTATTGTAAACTCCCAGAAAATCTACTGCGGCCGACCATGTAAGTGGCCACCCATGGTAAGTGGCCACTGAGTGATTTAAGCAACCATAGCACTGAATTGAGCTCAGATTTTTAGTGATATGTAAAGAAATATACTGTACCTGCCTATATGTGAAGTATTAACTCTAAATGGGCTCAGTGTGTAAAGATATGGCAGCTAAAAGTGGTGAAAATGTGGATGCAGCCTCAATTTGCTAAGCTTTCACATGCTGTCCCAAGAATCATCTTGCTACCTCTCCACTCTAACACTATGATAGCCTGAAATAAAAACACTGTTTGGTACATAAATAGATTATATTTATATCCTAGGTCATAGAAACTGCTGATATTATCCCAACATATGTAGATTTAGAACACAATTGGTACATACATGTTTTCTACTCACTTGTGCAGGCCTATATTTGCATGAAGCTCAAAGGCCATAGAGAAGTCCTTTTACTTAGAATTTTTGGGAACCTTCAATATAGGATTGTAACTTTAGGAATATGTAGTTTGCTTAATTTATACAATTTTTTGTGGTGTATAAAAAGATCATTTTTATTTTTATGCTAAATTTAGTGGTGTCAGATGCAGTAAGTTGCTTGCAATATTGGGCAAACATTGGGCTTAACAGAAGTTAGGGAAGTACTTAATATGCTCTGAACAATATATTCTTGCAATTTTATGTGCAGAAAGTTCCCTACCAATGAGATATCATCTTATTAGTAGGACAAGAACTCCGCAGATCAGTCCAGGTGAAGCACATATAGCTGATCTTGGTTTGTCAGCAGCTCAAGAAGTCTTAGCTTATTGTATGATCAAGGGTCATCTAATTTCTCACGTGTGGCAGGTTTCCCTGTAAACTGTAATTTGGAGTCTCGGTAACAAATAAATTCATTCTGAGCTAGATACTTCACCTAAAAATCTAAAATACTCAGGATATTTAAATGAATAGTATGCACATAGATTTGAAAAAAAATTTTGGGCATATGGCAACTTGAAAAGGCTCATGAAGTTGTACAAGTTGAAATGGCCACTTACATGGTCGGCTACAGTAAGTAAAGGGATCACTCTATGGCCTTTGAGCTTCATGCAGATATGAGCCTGTGCAGGTGAGTAGATACCATGTATGTATTAATTGCATTCCAAATCTACATATATTGGGACCATATCAGCAATTTCTATCACCCAGGATATCAGTAAAACTGATTTATATACCTAACTGTATTTTTATTTCAGCCTATCATGGTGTTAAAGTGGAGGGGTAGCAGGATATTTCTTGAGGCAGCATGTGAAAGATAGCAAATTGAGGCCACATTGACATTTTCATCACTTCTTGCTACCATATCTTTACACACTGAGCCTGGTTAGAGCTAAAACTTCGGATATATGTAGCTACAGTATATTACTATACATATCACAAAAAAACCAGGCTCAATTTGGTGCTGTTGTTATGTACCGATTCTCTTCCTGCTTAGAAGTGGTTGCGAAGACACCCGGAGGGTGTGGGAGAACTATAACGGAAACCCGAAGTAAGTACGGGTGCGGAAACGTAGAGCGGGAGTGCGGAAAGAACCGTGGCTTCAGCTTGTGTGCTGCGCCGCCTGGATATCCCCAGGGAATGGTTCGTATTTCGAGTAAGATGATATGTAACAAAGGAAGACGTTCTAGAGTATAAGAGAAGGCTTCGCCACTACACTAGGTAGCGGGAGAGAAACCCGAAGGAAAACCCGGAGCGGGTTTCGGAACTTAGAGTAGGAAGAAAGTGTACAGAGTTGATACGAATACTAAAGACTACCTATTACATCTGGAAGACTACTTATACTAAGTAGGAACCTGTAGATACGAATGTAGAAGTATTATACAAAGGACAAGTCAAAGGAGTAAGTAGGAAATGAAGTCTTGGCAAAGCGGAGTAGGGCGCAAATGACGCGCTCAGAATGAAGAATAAGGAACTAATCTACAAAGGCCATAATGAAACGTATAAGTAGGAATGGAAGGGAGGAGTAATAGAATGATGACGCGGTGAGGCCGTCATAAGAGAAAGTACGTATCCGGGATACCCGATAGAAAACCCGACGGGTTCCGGGTACGTTCCCGGGCGGGAACGTCGGGAAGTGTAAACCCGAAGCGGGTACGGACCGGGAACGGACCGGGTATGTTGGAAGGTCACGTGGGAACGTCGGCACGATGTATCCGGACACGGATATAACAGTATCCCCCTTTTAGGGCCGAGCCCACGAGGTCATACTGTGTGCGAGAAAATATAACTAAAAATAATACAAGAAATCCTATTGGTCAGTGAATGTTCAAATAACAGAAAGAGAGCGCATCTGATTCCTTTGGCAAGGGAAGTAGCAAAGGTGTGAACTACAAGTTCCTGAGTAAGTTCCAGCAAGTCGTAGCTGAACCCGAGACCTATTAACACTGCCCATGGATGTGGAAGGACATGTGCATCAATATTCCACTGGTAGCCATTCGTTCCGGATGTTCCGGTAATGTGGCAAGCTTAGTTGCACTGCCGATTGTATATCCGACTGAGATGAGTGTCGGAACTGGGTTGGAAGCATCGGAAGAGTTGGGAATGGATGGGGAAGTGATTGGAAGATATTGGATGAGGTCTGGGTTGGATGCGGAAGTAGCAGGAACTGCCGGGGAAAATGCAGGAAGCATTGGAAGATAGCGTAGTCTATCAAGTTGAGTTACAGATGTCATGATGCCAATTTCCAGGTGGTAGGCAAACTCGATAAGTTGTCCTGAGATGTTTCCAAGGTATCTGGGCACATTGTCCATGTTTCCATATTGAAACCTTGCTCGTGGAATGCCTCCGGGATCCGGATGCATATGAGGAAGTTGTGACGGGTGCCGGAATTGCGTCGGAAGGTGTGGAAGTAGCTCGGGTCGAGTTGCAGACGCAGAGGGAGTGATGGAAATGGTCGTAACACGTTACCAAGAATTAATGTACTTGTATCTCGCTTTTTGGATGTTATTCGTTGTTTTTGGTTTTTGTATAAGGTGAAACTGCAAGCGGATAATAAGTAACGTGAAATTTAAGAAATAGGAGTAGGGCCGGGCTTATCCGGATAGCGGGAGTGGAACTCTTCAATGATATCCGTAGCGTGTTCCAGTTCCGTGGCCGGAAGCCATGAAAACTCTTCATCTGTCCCTTCATACCCTAGCCAGCGTACGTAGTACCTCAGTTTGCAACGCAAACGACGATCCAGTTTAGAGTCCAATATTTCCGAGACCTCGTATTCAATATCACCATCAACCTGGACAGGTGGTGGTGGAGGAATAATGCGATCTGGGATAGTATTTTCAGTATTGGGTTCAAGCATGGATACATGGAATACTGGGTGGACTGCACGAAATTGTTCTGGAAGGCGCAAGGTACGCGAATGCGATCCGGCAAGTGCGATGACTTCAAAAGGTCCTAGGAACTTTTCTGCAAGTTTCCGGGATGGTCGGGTTGTCCGGAAGTACTCGGCTTTAACGTATACCTTTGTCCCGACAGGGAATGCGGGTGCGGGTTTGCGACGCGCATCGGCGGGTGTTTGATAACGTTTCTGCGCACTGAGTATTTCGGTCCGAAGCATCTCGTGAAGTTCCTCGAGGTTTACTGCGAAGTGCCGGGCACGAGCGGAAGTGAGATCACGTTCCGGATGTATCGCAAGGTTCGGGTGATAACCCTTGTTTGCGTAGAACGGTGAAATTCCTGTGGTTGCGCTCGGTGCATTATTGTAAGCAAATTCAGCAAGAGGTAAGAGATCACACCAGTTATCCTGCTGGTAGTTGCAGTAGGCCCGAAGGTATTGTTCCAGAGTTTGGTTTGTGCGTTCCGTTTGGCCGTCGCCTTCGGGATGATAACCCGAGGTGAAATGTAAAGTGATGTCGAGGGCCGTACCGAGGGAGCGGAAGAAATGTGACACAAACTCGGAACCACGATCGGAAGTGATGTGTTCCGGGACTCCGTGCTTGGAAAAGACATGAAGTACAAATAGAAGCGCAAGGTCGGAAGAAGAGCAAGTGGTATGAGTGGGAATGAAGATAGACTGCTTGGAGAAACGATCCACGATAACGAGTATAGAATCATACTTGGAAGCCGATGATTTTGGAAGTTGATCTATGAAATCCATAGATATTGAATGCCATGGGCGTCCGGGAACCGGAAGTTGTTTCAGGGTTCCGTACGGGCGGTGGCGCTGTGGTTTAGAACGCATGCAAGTATTACAAGACTTACAATAGTCCTTTACAAACGTCCGTATAAGCGGCCAAGTATATTCGCGTCGAATTAGCTCGAGGGTCTTGTTCTGTCCAAGGTGTCCTGAAAGCGGGTGGTCGTGTTTGTACTGTAAAACCCGAAGCCGAAGGGTTCCGGAGTCCGGAACATAGATCCGGTTATCTAGACGGAGGAAACCGTCCGGGGTTACAGTCCAACGATTCTCGGGAGTCCGCATTCGGATAACTGCGACCGGGTCATTAGGGAGAGCTGATAATATGTCAGTATGTAACTGTTCAATGTCCATGATGATACTAGCGCGAAGAGCGGGTACAATAAGTGATGTTGCTCGGAGAGAAGTGATAAGCTGTTCCTGTGTGAACACTGGACGATAGTTATGCGGATTGACCTTAGCGTAGTCGCTATCCCCCTCTTTAGGGTAGACGTCCCATCGTCTAGTCAGAGCATCCGGCTTCGCCCCGAGTTTTCCGGGTCGAAAGCGGATAACTAGATTGAACTGGGAAAGATACTCGGACCATCGGGCTTGTCGTCGGGACAAGATCTTGGTTGTGGAAAAGTATTCCAAGTTCTTGTGGTCTGTGACGACGTCAATGGGTGAACCGGAACCTTCCAGGTAATGACGCCAGACTTGGAATGCTTCGAAGATAGCAAGCAATTCCTTGTCATGGGTGTCGTAGTTTAGCTCGGGAGGTGTAAAGGTTCGTGAGTGGAAAGCGATAGGGTGAATCTCGCCATCATCGGAAACTATAGACAGGATAGCAGCCAACGCGTAATCCGAAGCGTCGGTTTCCACGATGAGCTGCTTGTCGGGAACCCAATGGGTAAGAATGGGTGCCGACGTGAAAGCGTCCTTAAGTTCAGTGAAAGCGGAACGGCATTTTTCCGAGAAGTTCCACGGATTACCCTTCCGGGTAAGGCGGGTGAGCGGAACAACTATGTCGGAATAGTTGTATATAAAACGCCGATAGAAATTAGCGAACCCAAGGAAGGATTGAATGTCTTTTACTTTCCTTGGTTCCGGCCATTCTTGAATAGTCTTCACCTTTGTTGGAGACATGGTGAGACCGTTGGGCGATAGTATATATCCGAGATATTCCACGGATTCCGAGTGGAACTCACACTTATCCGCGCGCGCGTACAACCCGTGCTTCCGGAGTCGACGCAAAACTTCCCTGACATGTTGGCGATGTTGTGCAAGGTTATCAGAGTATATAAGGATGTCATCCAAATAAACTATGACGCACACATCAAGAAGGTCTTTGAAAACATCGTTCATGAAGCGTTGGAAACCCGGGTGCATTGGAAAGTCCGAAGGGCATGACTAGCCATTCAAAGGATCCATAGCGAGTCCGGAAAGCGGTTTTCCATTCATCGTCCTCGGCAATGCGGACCAGGTGGTATGCATGACGCAGGTCGATCTTGGTGTAGATACGGGCGCGACGGGGACTGTCGAGCAAATCTGAAATGAGTGGCAAAGGATAACGATCCTTTTTAGAAATAGCGTTCAACCCGCGGAAATCCACACAAAGCCGAAGCGATCCGTCCTTCTTGCGGACAAAAAGGACGGGAGCTCCGTGCGGAGAGCGTGAAGGTTGAATAAATCCGATCCGGATATGTTCATCGATGAATTCCCGAAGAGCGGAAAGCTCGGATTGGGAAAGGAATAGATCCGACCTACAGGAGGTGAAGCACCTTCTTCTAGGTTGATCTTTAAGTCGTAGGGACGGTGAGGGGCAAGTGTATCTGCCCGGGACTTGCTAAATACATCAGCAAACTCGTGATACTCAGACGGTATTGAAGAGAGATCCGGAGCTTCCTCTGGATTGAGGGCAGCGGCGGAAGCGACAGCACCAAGCTGGATACGGAAAGTCTGTGCTCCCTCTAAACGGCATGCACGCGAGAAGGCGGCACCGTTTATTAGCGAAATGCTAGGAGGAGGTGGCAGAGACTCATCAGAGGTGACCGGAGATGGATCCTCGGAAGCGGAACCTGGTTCCGAGATCCCGGATTTGAGCGGAAGTTGCTCGGAAGTGTCTGGAGTCCGGAATGTTAATGAGCCCGATACCCAGTCAATCAACGGATTGAAGCGGGTGAGCCAATTGTATCCTAGGACTGCAGAACACACGGAATCAAGAGGTGTCACATAGAGTTCAACTGTAATACATTCACCGGTAGGGAATAGTACAGGCAGTGTAACGAACTCGGTTATAACATGATTGGTGGTGCCATCGAAAAGTCTGAGAGCGATAGGTGGAGTAGGTGAGGTAGGAATAGCATGTGTCCGAACGAAAGATGAATCCATAAAACAATGGGTAGAACCCGAATCGACTAGAGCGCTATATGAAACTGTACAGGGTGTAGGGAGAGCATGGATGGTACTACAAAGTGGAATATGAAGGGCATTGGGGTTGGAAAGAGCGGAAGCGTTGAGTCTTACCTGCATCGGCTGCGCACAAGGGGGAACAACGCGGTCCTTGGCTTGTGTGGTGTCCAGAGGACCGCTCCCTATTTTTTCGAACCCGAAGCCGGGTTGGAAAGAGGCGCGGATCTGCGGGTCGAGGGACCCGCAGAAGCCGACGTAGGAGCCGAAGCGGATATTCCGGATGCCCGGGCTCTAGCCGCGGAAGAGGCAGAGCGGGGACATTCTTTGGCGCGATGCCCCGGATTACCGCAGAACAAGCATAGATTGTTGTCCATGCGACGCTGACGTTCTTGTGGCAAAAGTTTGCCATCTCGACCAACCTTGTCATTCAATTCCGGCCTCCGCTGTTGGGGAGGCTGCGAGGAACGAGGTGGGTGACTACCAGCACGGTGGGGATAGCTCGGACGGGGTGCATATTGGCCCGAAACGAGGCGGGAAGGCGCCGGGGTGACTGCGGGGCGGTTTGTAGTAGCTCTAACAGAGCTATCCGGAACCCGCGGACCCTGAGGCTGGTGGGATTCCCGCGTACGCTCGGACTGGCATTCCCAGTACCGACTATCGATCCCTTGAGCTAGCTTAATCATCCCGCGCTTTGTGGTAGGTTTCCCAACATGAGAGATCTCATCCTTAATGCGACCCGGAAACCCGGAATAGAGTCGGTGGCATAAGGATTTATCATCCCAGTCAGTGCGCTGTGCAAGCCTGTTGAACTGTACAAGATACTTGGACAGTTTCTGTGAATCCTTCATAATGAGGACATCCAGATCATTCTCGGCATCCCCTTCCGGGTTCGCTAACCCGAAGTTATCCTCTAGCATGACGACGAAAACCTCCCAAGAGTGAAGGAACTCATCATCAGCATAGGGATTGGAGAGGGTCGGCATAACGAGCTGAAGCGCGGTATCCCGAAGATATGCGAGAGCGAAGTTGACCTGGGAATGTCCATCCGAGTATTGGGAAGGATTATTCCGGAAGTAAATTTGGCATTGAGTAATGAACTGCTCCAACTTCTCAGCACTGGAACCATCAAAAGTATCTGGCTTTTGAACGTTGCGTCCCGACGTGTTCCCGATGTACCCCGGGCGGATTCCGCAACTCTCAAAAGAGCTTCGGCAAGCCGGTCTTCCCGGGAGTGGCGCGCAAGAGGTGTGCGCCTGGGATTGTCGACATCATCCTCATCACCATCATCCCCTGAGTCTGAGGATGGTGGAGACGGAGGATTGGGCTGAGAAGGAGGTGGAGGTGGCGGTCCAATGGTACCACCATCAGAGCCGTGACCCTCGGGAGTGTCCCGGTCTGCTGCGACTGTACCGTATGGCGGTGGAGTGCCATCCGGAGGAGCCTGAGCAGATCCGAGGTTCCCGGCTGCAGGAACAGAAAGTAGCTGAGCGGAAGTCGAGGGTGGACCCAGGAAAGTAGCACTAGGAGGTGGTGCTGGGCTGGGTGTAACCCGAGACGGTGTAGAAGGTAGAGAACCTGAAGTACTCCGTGGAGGCTGTTGCCTCGTAGCTGCACGGGTGGCACGAGCACCCACAGCATTGGTATGACTAGCGGTATGCGCTGTGCGAGTAACCGAAGTCCCAGTTGGAGCCATGATAGAAGAGATATCCAAGGTATGAGTATTCGTATACTGTTACGTACCGATTCTCTTCCTGCTTAGAAGTGGTTGCGAAGACACCCGGAGGGTGTGGGAGAACTATAACGGAAACCCGAAGTAAGTACGGGTGCGGAAACGTAGAGCGGGAGTGCGGAAAGAACCGTGGCTTCAGCTTGTGTGCTGCGCCGCCTGGATATCCCCAGGGAATGGTTCGTATTTCGAGTAAGATGATATGTAACAAAGGAAGACGTTCTAGAGTATAAGAGAAGGCTTCGCCACTACACTAGGTAGCGGGAGAGAAACCCGAAGGAAAACCCGGAGCGGGTTTCGGAACTTAGAGTAGGAAGAAAGTGTACAGAGTTGATACGAATACTAAAGACTACCTATTACATCTGGAAGACTACTTATACTAAGTAGGAACCTGTAGATACGAATGTAGAAGTATTATACAAAGGACAAGTCAAAGGAGTAAGTAGGAAATGAAGTCTTGGCAAAGCGGAGTAGGGGCGCAAATGACGCGCTCAGAATGAAGAATAAGGAACTAATCTACAAAGGCCATAATGAAACGTATAAGTAGGAATGGAAGGGAGGAGTAATAGAATGATGACGCGGTGAGGCCGTCATAAGAGAAAGTACGTATCCGGGATACCCGATAGAAAACCCGACGGGTTCCGGGTACGTTCCCGGGCGGGAACGTCGGGAAGTGTAAACCCGAAGCGGGTACGGACCGGGAACGGACCGGGTATGTTGGAAGGTCACGTGGGAACGTCGGCACGATGTATCCGGACACGGATATAACAGCTGTGGTCCCTCAAATCACTTGACGGCCACTTTCAGGTTTGGCTACAGTAATCACTATGTCACCTCACTTTTATGAAAAACCCCACCAAAAAATTTCAACTTAGCCCCCCAAAACTGTAGAGGTCTTGATCCTCTATGGAGTCTTACAGTGCATGCCATGTACTTCAGACCAGATTAAGATTCTGTCTACAGGGTGCGATGGTAAGAACTACTGTACAAATATGTGGATATATGGTATTTATAGTAAAATATGTAAAGTAAAGTATACATGTCCAAACACAACAATGCCAAACATTGTCTATTATGACTGTATGAACCTCTACATACCCCCCCATGAGACACCAAGAAGGGGTCTGATAGCTCCAAGACAAGGATTAAGATAACAGGGAAGGAGAACTTCCAAGATTTTAATAATGAGTGATCAAAATCAAAGTGTGGTGATGGTATAACATAGCTGTGATTAAAATGGGGAATTGGGCAGGAGTGCATCCATTTCATTCAACTGCTGGGGATCATCTGAGGTATCCATAGCTGCTACTGTGACTAAGTCATTAGACTCATAGGTAATGGATGGGTTGTTAGACCCACACTGAGGTAGACAAGAAGGTCCAGCAATTGGTAGAAATGGAGCAGGAACTGAAGCAGGGCAACCATGGAGGTGAGTAAAGGTAGAAAACTCTCCATGAAGAAACCACCATCCTCGTACATTAGATGATTTGCCTTGTTGATCACCAACATGGGACAGTGTATGAATTCGATGAATGTCATCTTGGTTTGGATACCACCATCCTGACCATGGTATGATGGCATCTGGCTCATCAAAATGGGCAAGCCTAGTCATGCATTCATTGTCTAGCTGTTTGTATACTTCAGAATGGAGAGAATGAGTGAAGTAATGGTCAAGAAAATTGAGGCCATAAGGGTAAGCATGGTTGATCCAAGAAACAGGAACACCATTACAAATCAGAGTTTCAATCACTTCATCCATAGTGAGATTATTGGTGCTAGCAGGGGGACAGTAGAACTGATGGAAAGTAACATCATTTCCTTGCTGAGGTTTAAATTGATTACCAGGATGGTTAACATTCCAAGTTTCAATCGCCTCCTCATAGTGGTGAGGGAGAGCCACTAGATGAGCATACTCACAAAGGAAAACAGCACAGGATTTGTTATCAACAGGGCCTACTGCCTTTCCTAATCTGTATCCAAAGGCAGTTTGACAACATACTTGGTAAGCTCTATCAACCACAATGCCCATCAAAACATTACTGCTGTCAGGATAGCAGTGATGAGCAATGTACTGGCAATATGTATCAATTATAAGAGAATGATTATGTGGCAGTACCAGAAGCCCCACTCCATCTGTAGCCTTAAGTGAACACTGGGTTCATTTAAAGAGACTTGTTGGTCTCTCAATGAGAGGATACATTGGTGCTAGTATGTGAGATGGAGGTGCAGATAGATTGAAGCATTCATCTTTAAGGATATAGGTCATAGTACGATCACGATTGCTTGGCTTAGTGAAGCTAGCAATTTGACGGAAGACAAAGAGTAAGTCGAATGCTTGAGAACAAGCATTTGAACCATAGGACACATTAAGCATGAATGAGTAAAGCACATCGACTTGAGTGGGATTCATGGGGAATCCGCAAGGAGCCAGCTCATATAATGGGGTCTTTACAAAGAACATCTCATCATTTTTCACTTCCTGCATGGATGCATCCTCAGCAAGGGTACAAGCAAATGCAGTGTTTGTATATGTGGAAATATAAATATGGGGACTGAACATTCCAGAGAGGAAGTTATCATGCTCTTTGTTGCCTTTAGGTCCCATTACCACACCAAATAAAGATGAAATCCTCCCAGCATGAGTGTATCAATCATTGTTTGAATCTATAACCTTCTCTTTCCCTTTACCAGTCTCGTTGTTATGAGGTTTGGGAGAGCAGGATCCTTCATCCGATGCATCAGAGTCAGGTGGTGGAGTGTTGATGTCCTTTGACAAGTCAATGCAGATATCCCTAGGGGGACGAATAGGACCTGGGCAATGAAACTGAACTGGTGCCTCCCATCTTTTAAGAGGATCTTCTACTACAGAAGAGGGGGTAGTAGGCCATTTGGCATTGGAAGACAATTCCTTATGAACAGGGTTGTTCTCCTTTGCGCATAGTGGTTTAATTACTTGAGGTATGTCAGGCTCAGTTCCTACAGTAGAAGGAACATTTGCCTGCTTATTTGTGTGGGGATCATTGCTCGGATTCTCAGATGCATTTCTCTTGAGCTGCAGGTGTCGAATCTCATCCTGAAGAAGTTGCTTTTGATCTTGAGCATGCTTATGGTTTGTAGTCAGTTCCATTCTGAGCTTGTCAATAGTACCCAGTAAAGTACTCACAGTGAAGACCATGTCCTCAGGTATATGGCCCACAGGAGCTCCTTCCTCAACTAGTTGATCATTGAGAGAGGTATTTCCACTAGTGGTTGCATGCAGATTGGATCAAGTAGCTGGTTCATTACTACTTGGATGGCATGATGAAGAAGCTGGGGCTCGTTCTGCAGGAGCAGATGGATTTCCAGCAGCTTTATCCTGATATGGCCATGTTCTGGGTCCAGGTTTACGATCTCCACTAAACAGCTTTCGATCCACGAAAGGTCTACCCCTGTCAGTTGATGTTCCATGTCTCTGTGGTGGTCCTGTATACATTTCCCCAGATTGTAAGCGACCATTGTGAGGGGGGTATGGTGGTTGTACCAAGTCATAGTGTACTTGTACTGGCAACTGATATCCCTGATTATACGTCATACCCCTATATCACTCTTGATTTGGTCATGTCAATTCTCCTCTTTGTAATAGTCTGGTCTCTACTGGGTACATCTGGTTTTCATCGACCTCCATTGCATCATCTTTCCTCATAGAAGAAGGTAGCGATGGAGGTGCTTGATTCCAACAGGATTCTTGAGGCCATGAATTAGTGTTCTGGACAGCTGGCAGTCTGTTATCCTGTGGAAGATAACCTGAGTTGTAACCAGAATGAGGATTCAATGCTTGGTGTTGGTTGCCAAAATTGCTGATTTGAGGATTAGAATTAAAGCTACTAGCATAACTAGTATCAGTTTGAAAACAAGATGGTCCAAAGTCCCCCCTATCCCCCCCTGCTTCAGAATCTTCATGAAGATTTGAATCATACTGGGGGCAAAAGTGGTTGTAAGGATGGGAGGACATCAGTAAAGAATGTAACGAGTGGAAGGATGTAGAAAGGAAGAAAGGGAGGGAACAAAAGGTGAGGCAGTTATTACTCAAATTAAACTTTAACCGGCATACAAGCATCAATAAATACAAAGCTAGTCATTCATCAGCTGAGCACTTATGGAGTTGGTTAACACATGTAACACCATGAAGTTCCAGGTAGCATTGCAAAGTATGTAAATCTTTACAAGCTGAGACAGGCTCCCAAGTAGTGTCGCCTTGAGTCCAATGCACTTGGAACTCAAGGGTTGTTTTGTCCATCCATCAATGGCTGATAATGTCATTGACAAACCACTCATGGCTTGGGTCAGCACCAAAATTATATGGTTCTGGTTTGGACTGATTGGGAAATAAGACGTCACTGGATGGAGTGTAGGGGCGTAAGAGTTCCACATGAAACATAGGAAAAATCTGATGTTTTGCTAGTGCAGGAGGAAGCTCTAGAGTATAAGTAGAGGTTTCTGGGAAAGCAGCTGTCACTTTGTATGGGCCTATAAATTTAGGGCAAAGTTTACAAGCTCTTCCCTTGGGAAGATTGAGGTGTTTGGTGGAGAGGTAAACCAGAGAACCCATCTGAATGTCAGGTTCTGGAGCATGGTTCTTATTGTAGTGAGATGTTTGAAACACCCATTTAGTAATAATAGCATCATGGGCATCTGCTAAATTTGCTAAGGCCTGTTCTGCGAAGGAACAAATACCCTTAGGAATGCTATTATCAGATCATATCTCCTTAATCATAGATGGTAGATATTCATAATTCAAGTCAAAAGGGGCATATCCAGTAGTGCTAGATACACTTGCATTGATAGTAAATTCAGCCAAATCAATTTTGTCAATCCAATCTTTTTGATCAGGGTGAACCATCATTCAAAAATTTGACCAACTGAATGGTTCATGTGCTCTGTTTGACCATCAGTTTGTGGATGAAAAGATGTTGACATCAATAAGCAAGCTCCCAGTAAACAGTGTAATTCATGCCACCATTTAGATGTGAATTTAGAATCACAATCACTGACAATGGAAGACAGTAAACCATGAAGTTGAATGATTTCTCATTTATAGATAGATGCAAGATCACTAGCCTTCATTGTAGTGTGAACAGGTATGAAGTGAACCATGCTTGTCATGTGGCAAAGAATTACCCAAAGGTAATTAAATCCTTTTCCATCAGGGAATGGGCCAACAAAATCCATGCCAATAGAATCCCATGGTTTGATGGGTACAGGAAGATTGTGTAACAATCCTGCTGGTTTTTTATTGCTATCTTTGGCCAAATTGCACCATTCACAGGTTTTACAAAAGATATGAGTGTCCTTTGCAATGGTAGGCTACCAGAACCAGTGACATATGTACTCAGCTGTTCACTGGTCACCAAAATGACCCACAATTAAATGGGCTTGATCAAGAATAATAGTAAGAAGATTGTGGTCTTGAGGAACACATAGGACTTCATTATTAATGGCATTCAAGAAAAAGATAAGTCCTTCATGAATATGAAAGTGAGAGTATTGAGAAGGATCATCCAAGATGATAGAAAACAGCTTATCAGACTTATATGCATTATGAATAGAGTCCATGAATGCATTGTCTTCCGTAGAAGGTGGGGGTGGTAGAGAATCCTTGCTAAACAAGGATTCTCCAAGGGTTATGTCAGGAGTGGCTAAGGGATGAAGCAAAGTGGGATGAGGAATTGGTTCCAGAAGAGCCAATTGAACATTAGCATCTTTGAGTTCCTGAGCTTCAATATCCCATAGCTCACATTTCTCTTGGAGACAAGTGCTACAGTGAAGTTCCATAGCATGTAAGGCATCAACTTCAATAGAATGCTCTGTGAGTTCGATGAACTGTTCAGAAGGTAGATCTTCCCCTTCAGGGTCAATGCAAATATCAGCCTGAACATACTCATGAGCATCATATACATCAGCAGGGCTGTCATCTTCATAGTAACGAGATAGGCAATCTGCCACTTTATTATAGTTTCCTTTAATGTAAGTGATGTCAAAAGAAAAATGAGACATGTAATCCATCCATCATCGCTAATGATAAGATAGTCATCCTTGAGTTTTAAAGAACTCAAGAGCCTTATGATCAGTGATTATATGTAATGGATACCCAATTAATTTGCCTTCCCATTTGAGAAGAGCTTCTAAAATGGCTAATGTTTCCATTTCATAAACTGCATAATTCTGTTGAGCAGGAGAGAATTTCTTAGACATAAATCCTGCTGGTCGGCATTTGTTCCAAGATGGTCCTTGGCCATATAATGCACCAATACCAGTTTTTGATGCACTGCAAATGATCCAAATAGGATCTTTGTCTCGTGGATTAATAGGATGCAGGATAGGAGTTTTGCAGCAAGTTTGTTTGATTAAATCAAAGCATTTTTGATGGAGTGGCTGCCATAAAAATGGTGCGCCATTTTGAGTTATTGAGAGCAGGGGACTTGTATAGGAAGAAATATTTGGGAGAAAGTGTGCTACATAATTTACTAGTCCAACAAAGTGTTGGACTTCATTATAAGTTTGAGGAGTCTTCCAATCACGGATGCAAGCCAGTTTATCAGCATCGGGATGAATACCATTGTTATCAATGATATGACCAAGACATTCAATACATTCTGCATACAATTGACATTTGGGCCATTGCAAGAAAAGTTGGTTTTCATGTAGATGATCAAAAACTAGTTTGAGTGCAGCTTCATGTTCTTCAATGGTATCCAAGTATATGAAAATATCATCAATGTAAACATGCAAAAAATGACTGATAGTGTCACAAAACACATAGGTTATCATACATTGGAACATTGCAGGAGCATTACAATCTCCTTGTTGCATTATATGACTAACATATGTTCCTTTTATTGTAGCAAAAGCAGTTTTCTCTACATCCTCTGGCCAAATGTGAACTTGTTCATAGGTGTCAGTCAAATCAATCTTAGACTGATAATGAGCCTGTGCTACATCTTCACGTATGACTTCTTGATCTGGTAAAGGAGTTACATCTTTTACCATGTTGTCATTACATTGACAAGCATCAATAACAGTTTGTAATTGACCATTCTTTTTACTAAGACAAAGGAGCAGGGCAGCTTGAGTAGCAGAACATGGTTCCCACCATCCTGCATTCTGATATTGTTCACATTTCTCATGGAATTGCAAATGAAGTGAGTCAGGGCATTTAGAAAGGTGGTACTTATATCATTTGGATTCATCAATCAGATGTATCTCATGATTCACATCCCAGAAGGGCAGTAGTTTGTCTGAGGTTTCATTAACAATATCTTGGTAGTTGTCATACCAGCTTTGCTGAAGGTTAGGGATATCCTCATCTGAGAATATAGCACATTGTTTGCCTTTCTCCTGGGCAGTATATCATGGTGGAGAAATGGCAATCTTTGGTTTTTCATATTTATGACACAGATCTTCTAGAGATCATTCATAATCAGGTTCAGTTTGTAAACGGACGCGATGCATTGACTGAGATGGAATAAGAGTCGAAACAAATGATTCAGAAAAGAATATATCATCATCTGATGGGTTTCAAAAGAATATACTCTGTTTACAAGTATAATTATTGTTAGTCATATGAAGATCTGAGACCATGCAGTTCCATTTGCTTGGCATATGAGGATCATGTATCCAATTGTATTGGGGATCAGTAACCAGCCAATCTAGAAGTGGTTCAGACCACTTTGATGTCTTAGTTGGAGCAGCTGTGGTGTCGTCTGATACAAGATGTTCTATTTTTACTTTGGAAGAGGTGGGTTCACAATATAGAGTTGGAGGTTCAACATAAGTTGAATGAATACTAGTTTTCAAATATTTAGAAGTAGGTGAGGACACAGGCTTGGACAGAGCTTGAGGAGTATGTGTATGATTCAATGAGTCATTTTTATGCAGCAAGATATTAGGGTGATTCACAGGTAGAGGGTTAAGAGTTCCAACCCCTTCATTATTGGGCTCTTCCTCAAGGGAAGGCGGTTTATGCCTTCCCAGATGGCGTCATTTGATTCCTTTTTCGATAGTATGATAGCACCAAAGGCAGCCATCAGTATCTGAAAGATCAACCTCTACTGCAGGAATCGCTACACCATTAAAAATTACTTGAGATTTATCAAAGTCAAGTAAGACTTTGTTAGCTATTATCATAGGAGTGCCTATGATCATGTTGTAGAAGTCAAAATTTGCAACATCCACATAAATTGGTTTAGTACACCCTGGTAGGTCAGGATTAAGGTATGTTTCAAACTTGACAGTAGATCTACTCCCAACAGTTCCAAGTTGAAGGATATATTCCTCAGAAAGTCAACTGACGGGTATTTCTGCTACTTGAGCATAAGATGGAGTTATGCCAGTGGTGGTGCTTCCAGAATCCCAGAGCACCCATGCTTTAATCTTTCCTACTTTGGTAAACATTGTCAAGCATCATTTCTCATCATGTGGAATCTTAGGACAATCAATAATGTCCTTAGTAGTCTTTAGTGTTACATGTTGGACTATAGTTTTTGGAGGATTTTTTCCAAGGGGCAAACAATTGTTGCGGCCCTAGCAGCATCAGTTTCCTCTAGCTCTGATGATTCTAATTCAATGTCAACATCAATATATTCATACTCCATAGAAGGAGCCTTGGATGAAAGTGAATCCCCAGCCATATTATCAATTACATTCTGTAAAACAGAGTTATCATGTCAATAACATAATTCAGATTTAGATACTGAGGTAGACAGTACATTAACATAGTATCCCAGCGAAGTGACTGGTGCAACACTGTCGTCTTTCTCATCTTCACTATCAGATACATCTTGAAGATCAGGAAGATCATCATCTAAGTCAGGAATAGGTAGTATACACATCATGGAAGTGTGGTCTGAGAAATCATCATGATCATAGTCATTCTCTTCAATATCCATGTGGGCATCAGGGCCATATTCTGTTTCAGAATGGTTTCCATCTTCCTGATCTGAATCCCCACCTTCAGGGGGTGATGTAGGTTCACCAGCTGGCGAAGACTCATCTTTATTATCATCAGGTGTGTCACCATTAACAACTGAATGAGCCACTCAAACTTGATCCCATTGCAGAGGCTCTTAATGATCCTGCTCTTACTCAATTACAAGCAGACCATGATAACCCTATGGTCAATGTCAATAATATATCTATTGAACAACAGTTAGAAGCGCTTTGTGTTGTAAACCCAGATATTAATTGCTCTTGTATGAATGAAATGTATAATAAGGCTGCTATGAAATTACACAAGATGCCTGCTGTGCCCAGCCTAGAGGAAGATAGTCCAGAATTCATGAAAGCTATGATGATCCTTATGAGAAGTCTTATGCATATCTATCACTCTACTAGGAGGAAGGCATATCGAGAAGATCCTCATTGATCTTCAACTCCTATGTCTACTGTAACTATTGATGCATTGGACCCATTATTCCCCTGGAATGAGCAGAGACCTATGCTGCCTGAAAATAGTAATGTGACTGCTCATGACAATGGATCATCATCTAATGTCCATTTGTGTATTGCACCTAACAGTCGTCTTGGTCGAGCTCAGCTATGGGATGATCATGTAGCATTACAACATATGCACATTAGGGACATATCTCAATACCAGTCCATGGAGATTGATGATCAATTGGTCGCTTTCAATAATGGTCGTCCCATTGACTTGGACCTAAATGAATGTGTACCTATTGAATACTGGTTAATGGTGACACACCTGATGATAATAAAGATGAGTCTTCGCCAGCTGGTGAACCTACATCACCCCCTGAAGGTGGGGATTCAGATCAGGAAGATGGAAACCATTCTGAAACAGAATATGGCCCTGATGCCCACATGGATATTGAAGAGAATGACTATGATCATGATGATTTCTCAGACCACACTTCCATGATGTGTATACTACCTATTCCTGACTTAGATGATGATCTTCCTGATCTTCAAGATGTATCTGATAGTGAAGATGAGAAAGACGACAGTGTTGCACCAGTCACTTCGCTGGGATACTATGTTAATGTACTGTCTACCTCAGTATCTAAATCTGAATTATGTTATTGACATGATAACTCTGTTTTACAGAATGTAATTGATAATATGGCTGGGGATTCACTTTCATCCAAGGCTCCTTCTATGGAGTATGAATATATTGATGTTGACATTGAATTAGAATCATCAGAGCTAGAGGAAACTGATGCTGCTAGGGCCGCAACAATTGTTTGCCCCCTTGGAAAAAATCCTCCAAAAACTATAGTCCAACATGTAACACTAAAGACTACTAAGGACATTATTGATTGTCCTAAGATTCCACATGATGAGAAATGATGCTTGACAATGTTTACCAAAGTAGGAAAGATTAAAGCATGGGTGCTCTGGGATTCTGGAAGCACCACCACTGGCATAACTCCATCTTATGCTCAAGTAGCAGAAATACCCGTCAGTTGACTTTCTGAGGAATATATCCTTCAACTTGGAACTGTTGGGAGTAGATCTACTGTCAAGTTTGAAACATACCTTAATCCTGACCTACCAGGGTGTACTAAACCAATTTATGTGGATGTTGCAAATTTTGACTTCTACAACATGATCATAGGCACTCCTATGATAATAGCTAACAAAGTCTTACTTGACTTTGATAAATCTCAAGTAATTTTTAATGGTGTAGCGATTCCTGCAGTAGAGGTTGATCTTTCAGATACTGATGGCTGCCTTTGGTGCTATCATACTATCGAAAAAGGAATCAAATGACGCCATCTGGGAAGGCATAAACCGCCTTCCCTTGAGGAAGAGCCCAATAATGAAGGGGTTGGAACTCTTAACCCTCTACCTGTGAATCACCCTAATATCTTGCTGCATAAAAATGACTCATTGAATCATACACATACTCCTCAAGCTCTGTCCAAGCCTGTGTCCTCACCTACTTCTAAATATTTGAAAACTAGTATTCATTCAACTTATGTTGAACCTCCAACTCTATATTGTGAACCCACCTCTTCCAAAGTAAAAATAGAACATCTTGTATCAGACGACACCACAGCTGCTCCAACTAAGACATCAAAGTGGTCTGAACCACTTCTAGATTGGCTGGTTACTGATCCCCAATACAATTGGATACATGATCCTCATATGCCAAGCAAATGGAACTGCATGGTCTCAGATCTTCATATGACTAACAATAATTATACTTGTAAACAGAGTATATTCTTTTGAAACCCATCAGATGATGATATATTCTTTTCTGAATCATTTGTTTCGACTCTTATTCCATCTCAGTCAATGCATCGCGTCCGTTTACAAACTGAACCTGATTATGAATGATCTCTAGAAGATCTGTGTCATAAATATGAAAAACCAAAGATTGCCATTTCTCCACCATGATATACTGCCCAGGAGAAAGGCAAACAATGTGCTATATTCTCAGATGAGGATATCCCTAACCTTCAGCAAAGCTGGTATGACAACTACCAAGATATTGTTAATGAAACCTCAGACAAACTACTGCCCTTCTGGGATGTGAATCATGAGATACATCTGATTGATGAATCCAAATGATATAAGTACCACCTTTCTAAATGCCCTGACTCACTTCATTTGCAATTCCATGAGAAATGTGAACAATATCAGAATGCAGGATGGTGGGAACCATGTTCTGCTACTCAAGCTGCCCTGCTCCTTTGTCTTAGTAAAAAGAATGGTCAATTACAAACTGTTATTGATGCTTGTCAATGTAATGACAACATGGTAAAAGATGTAACTCCTTTACCAGATCAAGAAGTCATACGTGAAGATGTAGCACAGGCTCATTATCAGTCTAAGATTGATTTGACTGACACCTATGAACAAGTTCACATTTGGCCAGAGGATGTAGAGAAAACTGCTTTTGCTACAATAAAAGGAACATATGTTAGTCATATAATGCAACAAGGAGATTGTAATGCTCCTGCAATGTTCCAATGTATGATAACCTATGTGTTTTGTGACACTATCAGTCATTTTTTGCATGTTTACATTGATGATATTTTCATATACTTGGATACCATTGAAGAACATGAAGCTGCACTCAAACTAGTTTTTGATCATCTACATGAAAACCAACTTTTCTTGCAATGGCCCAAATGTCAATTGTATGCAGAATGTATTGAATGTCTTGGTCATATCATTGATAACAATGGTATTCATCCCGATGCTGATAAACTGGCTTGCATCCGTGATTGGAAGACTCCTCAAACTTATAATGAAGTCCAACACTTTGTTGGACTAGTAAATTATGTAGCACACTTTCTCCCAAATATTTCTTCCTATACAAGTCCCCTGCTCTCAATAACTCAAAATGGCGCACCATTTTTATGGCAGCCACTCCATCAAAAATGCTTTGATTTAATCAAACAAACTTGCTGCAAAACTCCTATCCTGCATCCTATTAATCCACGAGACAAAGATCCTATTTGGATCATTTGCAGTGCATCAAAAACTGGTATTGGTGCATTATATGGCCAAGGACCATCTTGGAACAAATGCCGACCAGCAGGATTTATGTCTAAGAAATTCTCTCCTGCTCAACAGAATTATGCAGTTTATGAAATGGAAACATTAGCCATTTTAGAAGCTCTTCTCAAATGGGAAGGCAAATTAATTGGGTATCCATTACATATAATCACTGATCATAAGGCTCTTGAGTTCTTTAAAACTCAAGGATGACTATCTTATCATTAGCGATGATGGATGGATTACATGTCTCATTTTTCTTTTGACATCACTTACATTAAAGGAAACTATAATAAAGTGGCAGATTGCCTATCTCGTTACTATGAAGATGACAGCCCTGCTGATGTATATGATGCTCATGAGTATGTTCAGGCTGATATTTGCATTGACCCTGAAGGGGAAGATCTACCTTCTGAACAGTTCATCGAACTCACAGAGCATTCTATTGAAGTTGATGCCTTACATGCTATGGAACTTCACTGTAGCACTTGTCTCCAAGAGAAATGTGAGCTATGGGATATTGAAGCTCAGGAACTCAAAGATGCTAATGTTCAATTGGCTCTTCTGGAACCAATTCCTCATCCCACTTTGCTTCATCCCTTAGCCACTCCTGACATAACCCTTGGAGAATCCTTGTTTAGCAAGGATTCTCTACCACCCCCACCTTCTACGGAAGACAATGCATTCATGGACTCTATTCATAATGCATATAAGTCTGATAAGCTGTTTTCTATCATCTTGGATGATCCTTCTCAATACTCTCACTTTCATATTCATGAAGGACTTATCTTTTTCTTGAATGCCATTAATAATGAAGTCCTATGTGTTCCTCAAGACCACAATCTTCTTACTATTATTCTTGATCAAGCCCATTTAATTGTGGGTCATTTTGGTGACCAGTGAACAGCTGAGTACATATGTCACTGGTTCTGGTAGCCTACCATTGCAAAGGACACTCATATCTTTTGTAAAACCTGTGAATGGTGCAATTTGGCCAAAGATAGCAATAAAAAACCAGCAGGATTGTTACACAATCTTCCTGTACCCATCAAACCATGGGATTCTATTGGCATGGATTTTGTTGGCCCATTCCCTGATGGAAAAGGATTTAATTACCTTTGGGTAATTCTTTGCCACATGACAAGCATGGTTCACTTCATACCTGTTCACACTACAATGAAGGCTAGTGATCTTGCATCTATCTATAAATGAGAAATCATTCAACTTCATGGTTTACTGTCTTCCATTGTCAGTGATTGTGATTCTAAATTCACATCTAAATGGTGGCATGAATTACACTGTTTACTGGGAGCTTGCTTATTGATGTCAACATCTTTTCATCCACAAACTGATGGTCAAACAGAGCACATGAACCATTCAGTTGGTCAAATTTTTGAATGATGGTTCACCCTGATCAAAAAGATTGGATTGACAAAATTGATTTGGCTGAATTTACTATCAATGCAAGTGTATCTAGCACTACTGGATATGCCCCTTTTGACTTGAATTATGAATATCTACCATCTATGATTAAGGAGATATGATCTGATAATAGCATTCCTAAGGGTATTTGTTCCTTCGCAGAACAGGCCTTAGCAAATTTAGCAGATGCCCATGATGCTATTATTACTAAATGGGTGTTTCAAACATCTCACTACAATAAGAACCATGCTCCAGAACCTGACATTCAGATGGGTTCTCTGGTTTACCTCTCCACCAAACACCTCAATCTTCCCAAGGGAAGAGCTTGTAAACTTTGCCCTAAATTTATAGGCCCATACAAAGTGACAGCTGCTTTCCCAGAAACCTCTACTTATACTCTAGAGCTTCCTCCTGCACTAGCAAAACATCAGATTTTTCCTATGTTTCATGTGGAACTCTTACGCCCTACACTCCATCCAGTGACGTCTTATTTCCCAATCAGTCCAAACCAGAACCATATAATTTTGGTGCTGACCCAAGCCATGAGTGGTTTGTCAATGACATTATCAGCCATTGATGGATGGACAAAACAACCCTTGAGTTCCAAGTGCATTGGACTCAAGGCGACACTACTTGGGAGCCTGTCTCAGCTTGTAAAGATTTACATACTTTGCAATGCTACCTGGAACTTCATGGTGTTACATGTGTTAACCAACTCCATAAGTGCTCAGCTGATGAATGACTAGCTTTGTATTTATTGATGCTTGTATGCCGGTTAAAGTTTAATTTGAGTAATAACTGCCTCACCTTTTGTTCCCTCCCTTTCTTCCTTTCTACATCCTTCCACTCGTTACATTCTTTACTGATGTCCTCCCATCCTTACAACCACTTTTGCCCCCAGTATGATTCAAATCTTCATGAAGATTCTGAAGCAGGGGGATAGGGGGACTTTGGACCATCTTGTTTTCAAACTGATACTAGTTATGCTAGTAGCTTTAATTCTAATCCTCAAATCAGCAATTTTGGCAACCAACACCAAGCATTGAATCCTCATTCTGGTTACAACTCAGGTTATCTTCCACAGGATAACAGACTGCCAGCTGTCCAGAACACTAATTCATGGCCTCAAGAATCCTGTTGGAATCAAGCACCTCCATCGCTACCTTCTTCTATGAGGAAAGATGATGCAATGGAGGTCGATGAAAACCAGATGTACCCAGTAGAGACCAGACTATTACAAAGAGGAGAATTGACATGACCAAATCAAGAGTGATATAGGGGTATGACGTATAATCAGGGATATCAGTTGCCAGTACAAGTACACTATGACTTGGTACAACCACCATACCCCCCTCACAATGGTCGCTTACAATCTGGGGAAATGTATACAGGACCACCACAGAGACATGGAACATCAACTGACAGGGGTAGACCTTTCGTGGATCGAAAGCTGTTTAGTGGAGATCGTAAACCTGGACCCAGAACATGGCCATATCAGGATAAAGCTGCTGGAAATCCATCTGCTCCTGCAGAACGAGCCCCAGCTTCTTCATCATGCCATCCAAGTAGTAATGAACCAGCTACTTGATCCAATCTGCATGCAACCACTAGTGGAAATACCTCTCTCAATGATCAACTAGTTGAGGAAGGAGCTCCTGTGGGCCATATACCTGAGGACATGGTCTTCACTGTGAGTACTTTACTGGGTACTATTGACAAGCTCAGAATGGAACTGACTACAAACCATAAGCATGCTCAAGATCAAAAGCAACTTCTTCAGGATGAGATTCGACACCTGCAGCTCAAGAGAAATGCATCTGAGAATCCGAGCAATGATCCCCACACAAATAAGCAGGCAAATGTTCCTTCTACTGTAGGAACTGAGCCTGACATACCTCAAGTAATTAAACCACTATGCGCAAAGGAGAACAACCCTGTTCATAAGGAATTGTCTTCCAATGCCAAATGGCCTACTACCCCCTCTTCTGTAGTAGAAGATCCTCTTAAAAGATGGGAGGCACCAGTTCAGTTTCATTGCCCAGGTCCTATTCGTCCCCTAGGGATATCTGCATTGACTTGTCAAAGGACATCAACACTCCACCACCTGACTCTGATGCATCGGATGAAGGATCCTGCTCTCCCAAACCTCATAACAACGAGACTGGTAAAGGGAAAGAGAAGGTTATAGATTCAAACAATGATTGATACACTCATGCTGGGAGGATTTCATCTTTATTTGGTGTGGTAATGGGACCTAAAGGCAACAAAGAGCATGATAACTTCCTCTCTGGAATGTTCAGTCCCCATATTTATATTTCCACATATACAAACACTGCATTTGCTTGTACCCTTGCTGAGGATGCATCCATGCAGGAAGTGAAAAATGATGAGATGTTCTTTGTAAAGACCCCATTATATGAGCTGGCTCCTTGCGGATTCCCCATGAATCCCACTCAAGTCGATGTGCTTTACTCATTCATGCTTAATGTGTCCTATGGTTCAAATGCTTGTTCTCAAGCATTCGACTTACTCTTTGTCTTCCGTCAAATTGCTAGCTTCACTAAGCCAAGCAATCGTGATCGTACTATGACCTATATCCTTAAAGATGAATGCTTCAATCTATCTGCACCTCCATCTCACATACTAGCACCAATGTATCCTCTCATTGAGAGACCAACAAGTCTCTTTAAATGAACCCAGTGTTCACTTAAGGCTACAGATGGAGTGGGGCTTCTGGTACTGCCACATAATCATTCTCTTATAATTGATACATATTGCCAGTACATTGCTCATCACTGCTATCCTGACAGCAGTAATGTTTTGATGGGCATTGTGGTTGATAGAGCTTACCAAGTATGTTGTCAAACTGCCTTTGGATACAGATTAGGAAAGGCAGTAGGCCCTGTTGATAACAAATCCTGTGCTGTTTTCCTTTGTGAGTATGCTCATCTAGTGGCTCTCCTCACCACTATGAGGAGGCGATTGAAACTTGGAATGTTAACCATCCTGGTAATCAATTTAAACCTCAGCAAGGAAATGATGTTACTTTCCATCAGTTCTACTGTCCCCCTGCTAGCACCAATAATCTCACTATGGATGAAGTGATTGAAACTCTGATTTGTAATGGTGTTCCTGTTTCTTGGATCAACCATGCTTACCCTTATGGCCTCAATTTTCTTGACCATTACTTCACTCATTCTCTCCATTCTGAAGTATACAAACAGCTAGACAATGAATGCATGACTAGGCTTGCCCATTTTGATGAGCCAGATGCCATCATACCATGGTCAGGATGGTGGTATCCAAACCAAGATGACATTCATCGAATTCATACACTGTCCCATGTTGGTGATCAACAAGGCAAATCATCTAATGTACGAGGATGGTGGTTTCTTCATGGAGAGTTTTCTACCTTTACTCACCTCCATGGTTGCCCTGCTTCAGTTCCTGCTCCATTTCTACCAATTGCTGGACCTTCTTGTCTACCTCAGTGTGGGTCTAACAACCCATCCATTACCTATGAGTCTAATGACTTAGTCACAGTAGCAGCTATGGATACCTCAGATGATCCCCAGCAGTTGAATGAAATGGATGCACTCCTGCCCAATTCCCCATTTTAATCACAGCTATGTTATACCATCACCACACTTTGATTTTGATCACTCATTATTAAAATCTTGGAAGTTCTCCTTCCCTGTTATCTTAATCCTTGTCTTGGAGCTATCAGACCCCTTCTTGGTGTCTCATGGGGGGGTATGTAGAGGTTCATACAGTCATAATAGACAATGTTTGGCATTGTTGTGTTTGGACATGTATACTTTACTTTACATATTTTACTATAAATACCATATATCCACATATTTGTACAGTAGTTCTTACCATCGCACCCTGTAGACAGAATCTTAATCTGGTCTGAAGTACATGGCATGCACTGTAAGACTCCATAGAGGATCAGTGGCCATCAAGAAAAACCTCAACAGCTATATTAGCAAATAATCTTGAATTTTAGCTCAGATAAGTAGAAAATAGTTAAAATAAGGACTCTAAGGACAATAAGGTAAAATAGTGAGGCTCCCTACTTATTTCGAAAAAATAAGTACATTTTAGTACCTTATCTGCACAATTATAGTTCAGATAAGGACTGAGAAGTTCATTTAAAGTGTAATATGCACATAAATTGATGCTTATAAGGACACTTTGCTTTCACTCAGTACAGTATAATAGGTGTCAGTTAATTATATATTATTATTGTATTACAACAAAGTGGTTACAGATATAAATAACATATCTAATTACAACAATCCACTGAAGATATAACATTATGCACTCCACAATATCCAGCCCCACATATCCCTCTATTTCCATGATCCAGCAGTACCACTCACCCCACAACATCCAGCCCCACAACATCCAGCCCCACATATCCACCCATATCCCCCCCTCTCCATCATCCAGCAGTACCACTCATTGAATGACAGCAACTGTAGTGCTCCTGTACATGATAAGCATACACTTAAAAGGAAGACAACTCAAATACATACCAAAGAAAGATTGTCAATACCAGTTATATGATGGGCAGAGATGCAGACTTGCACAGCATGTGAGAGACAGGTGTAAGATAAGGGTAGCAGGGAAGCAGAGGAGCACATATATGAGTCAGATCTCAAAGTAGAAGCCAGAGTTTACCAAATGAACAGGCCAAAGTGACAGGCAGGGGAAGGAGGGAGAGGAATGAAGGTGAGGTGGGGGAATTGAAAGGAGTGTACAACGACATGTCAAGTTCAACATGCACGTGATACAATCAAGGCCAAACACAGTGAATCGATCACATGCTAACTTTCTCACTTGCCTTTGAACTTAACCATTTAAACCTTTAATGTTTGTACTTGGTTCATACAATGCTATGGTAACATCTAACTTGTGTGTACCATATGTTTCCCTCAATTAAAAATGATGTGGGCTACTTATATTATGTATTCCCCCACTATGATATTGGCTCTTAACTACAATTTAATCATACTAGAAAGTATTGTACATGTGTATATTGTGATGTATGACTTCAGCCTTTAAATGTAATACATATAGAACACATATAATTTCATAATATGGAATTAAACTTGATGCAAAGTGCTCAAGATGAAATTCTCTGAAATGGAATTGGCTTGCTTTAAGTATAGCTAGTATAGTATGCTAAAATTTGGCTAAAATTGATTAATGTCTTAAATTCATAACAGTGGTTAATCCCTGTAAAACTTATGAACACTTATCATTCTCATACTATGCAATATAAGTACAAGTAAGTGTGCTTTGCCATTGTACCAAACTTATAAACACTTATCATGCCTCACAATGGGTAATATAAGTACAAGTAAGTTTGCTTTGCCATTGTACCAAACTTATGAACACTTATTATGCCTCACAATAGGCAATATAAGTACAATTAAGTATGAATTACCCATTATTAGTAAAATTTGGACAAGGGTACAGCTTATTTCTACTAATATCACTAATTTAGCTGATGGGGTTTTTCCTGATGTGCCAAGACCTCTACACTCTTAGTGTAGAGGTGTAGTCCTCTACAGAGTGAGCCCCCCTCAGTCCCAAGTGCATAAGACCAGTTCTATAGACAGAAACTAGCTACACAGGCATAGGGATGATGGTAAGAAAGACTCAAGAGTGGTGATGTAAGCAAGTCTACTTATGTACTACTGTAAACCTTAACCCAACTCTTACATACTCCCCTACTAGATTGATCCCAGGGGGCTCAATCTCACCTGGAGAGAGCCAAAGGAAAGGATGGATGGAAACTACCTAGAGCAACCATCCAAAAGTCCACCAAAAACCTAGGAGAAACACCCTCAACAATTACAAACCAAGGCCTCACCCCCACCAAATACTAGGCAGAGCCAACAAGGTGACCATGCGAGGTGTATAGGGACCACATATAGGCTAACAACCAAGGCCTGCTCAAGAAACAGCCTCTCATAGACTGTCCAGGCATGTAGGGACCACCCATGCTAACAACCAAGGCCTCCTCAATAACATAGACCAACCAAAGAGAGGCACATAGTGTAGAATTATATTACCTATTCAAATGTTACAATAATCATTCCATGCTGCCTCCACATATGCTTTTGGATATGTTACTATACCTATTATGTATTTTACTGACAATGTGCTACAGCTGATTTTATGTATTTAAGTAGTTTACAATGTACTGTAAATACTTATCCATTTGCCTCTTGCTTTCTTCCCCTGCATGCTCTGAGGTCAAATGTAACACCATTGTCATTGATGCATCATTTATTTCAACACATAGGAGATATTTTGAAGAGAGAGTTTGTGTCAAAGGAGTGTGATGGTAGTGATATGGGGTCAGTATCACCAGAAATGAAGGGGAATGTGAATACAACACAGATCTCCGAGATGAACAAGGCTCCAGCAGTGATAGAGTGTAATAGGGACCCAGCTGAGTATCCAGGTGCTGGGATTACAGTGCAAAAGGGGCTGAATAGGGGATAGGAATGGGGGGTGGTAGAAGGAATGGAGGTGTCGACGAAAAATGCGATAGCGCACGATCCAGGCGTCATAGCATGACGCGTAAGGAGTCCTCGGAAAGGTCTGAACGAAGGCTACGTGCACCCAAAAGGGCGAGGGGAACGAATCGGAACTGGATCCGAGACTGTCTGAACATCATGGGGGATGTTGATGGCAATGGCAAGCCAAGGAGTGGTCAGATCTGGATGGATGAGGGGGCGATGGAAACATATCGACGAGTGGAGTCGAACACAAAACAGCCATGCGAATACATGCCTTCAATCCTGAGATATGGCCCAACCATCATATGATCACCTCCTACACAGCCTGAAAACCCCAAGAGAATCCTTCAATGAGCAACCCAGGAAAGCCACAAATGCTGTTGAGCACTAGAACTGCAGAGCCAGAAGGTAAGAGGTCAGAGAACCTCTCACAAAGGGTTGGAGACAAGAGTTGGGTGAGACCAGCCTAACACTGGCAGCTGGCAGCCTATAGCAGGCTATGGAGGATTTGATGGTTGAGGAGGGGAATTAACAGATTGAGAAGCTTTGCCTTTACCTGTCAGGAGTGCCACAAACATCTGATGATGTTGATGGTAATAGACTCTTGTGGTGATAAGCGATCAGGGTAGATCACAGTCCAGGGAAGGAGATGAACAAGTAGACAGAAAGTAAGGAGAAGTAAAAAAGTGTAGAGGTCTTGATCCTCTACAGAGTCTTACAGTGCATGCCATGTACTTCAGACCAGATTAAGATTCTGTCTATGGAGTGCGATGGTAAGAACTACTGTACAAATATGCAGATATATGGTATTTATAGTAAAATATGTAAAGTAAAGTATACATGTCCAAACACAACAATGCCAAACATTGTCTATTATGACTGTATGAACCTCTACAAAAACCCAACTACCTAAAGGTAGTGGGAATTATATTTTAACAGTCCCACCCAGTGATGTGCCAACTGTTGGTTTTTGGCCTGAAACCGAACCGACAGTTTTCCAATGTATGGCGAACATTAGATAATAGTCTACGGCTTTAATCACGAGAAGAAAGGCTTTAGTCACGTTTTTGTGAGGGGTGGGAAAGTACTCGAAGCTCATCTAAGATCTTATTCAGACTCTGCTCCAAATGTACCAACATGCCAAACCTTTGTGTGCTCAAGCCAAGTCTTCTTCATTCAAATCTATAATCTTCTACTGTTGAATCCCCAATGTAATCCCATATACACATGTTTAAATTGATGTTATTTTTTGTCATTCCAATATTTCAGCTATCATCACTTGTATATATTTAGTTTATATTATTCAGTTGACCACAGTTTCTCCAATGTAATGCCAACTTACCCAATGAACACAATTGTACAAAAGATAGAAGACACCTAACTTAATTTCAGCTCTATATATCCAAAGTTTCTGATAAATCTCCTCTATATAAGTGTCATTGAAATGGTAGGTTACATTATTTCTGTGCAAACATGTCCAGTAAACCTCGAGGATGGTGGCGTGCTCATTTTGCTGACCACCCACTATTTCTTACTCAACCTAAGCCTAGAGAAATCTTCTCACACCCAGATTCTCATGACAAAACAAAATGTTACTGCCTTCGGTGTTTAGATGATGATATATTAAAGGTGTGGATTTTCTTCATACAAAATGGCAATAAATTAATATGATTGCTTGAGATCATGCTATATGAAGAAAATCAAGTGAGACAACAAGAATTAAATAGTGCTTGTGATATAAATGCCATAAAACTAGCTTGTGAGTCTATTATTATAATAACATATCTTAATTAAATAACACAAGTATAATAGTATTTAATGTTCCTGGATCTGTTGCATATAGTGACCATCTGGTTTTTGATGGTTCACCACTGCCTCGAAGATGGCTTGAACCTTGCTCTGAAACTTTGATAAAACACCTACAAAAGTGTGAACTAGTGAGTGACGAAGTGAGAAATAAAGCAAGGAATTCAGGGAAGGAGAAGACATCCAAATCACCATCTCATGCACATTCTGATGCAATTTCTCCTCAGGACATGGATATCACACCTAGACCTCAAAGGACTCATACCACATTGCATCACCCTGTTCCACTGCAACTTTCTTTCAACCCAAATATTTCTAATACAGATTTATCAGGGGATATGTTTATGCCCCCACCTAGTTCAGGCTATTTCCCATTGTCCTATTCCATGCCTTCTTCTACCTCAGTGTCGCGTGAACCATCACCATCTGGTTCAGTACACAGTAATAGATCAAGATCATCATTCTGATCTACATCAGCAAGATCTGCATCAGCACATCATCAAGTTCCTGTACATCATTCCTTGTCATGCCATAGCAGCACCACTGAATTAGTTGCTTGGTCCCCAGAGCAACAAGCACTATTTGAACAATGCCTAATAAATTTGACTGCATCTGCTGGGTTTCCTCTGACATGGGTGGAGAATCCAGAGTTCTGTGGATTTTGTGAGGACTTTATTCCTCATGCAACAGTCCCTTCTCGCAAAGTTCTTGGCCAGAGATTGTTACCAGCAGCATTAGAAGATGTTCGTGCTAAGGGTTGAGATCTGTTGAACAAACAATATGTTACTCTACAAGGTGATGGATGAACTGGTGAAAACAATCACCACTTTCAGGCATTTATTGTGACAACAGGTCGATATGTAAGTAACTAATTTATCTATCAAATTCGCATTTTTTGAAATAACATGTTTCAAATGCTTAGTTACTGTAGCTGTATATGACACAACAACAGAAAAGAAAACAGCTGATAATTTACTGGAGCTAATTCTCAAAACAATTGACTCAGTCAAAGAGAATTGGAATGCAACAGTGATAGCTGTGACCACTGATTCATCTGGTGATGGCAGGAAAGCCCACAAAAATTTGGGAATTTTGCGCCCTGATCTTGTTACTCCTCCATGCTATACTCATCAGGTAAATAATAGTATTTATTCCTTATAATTTTACTTTCTGATCTCTATTTAGATCAACTTAATTGTTGGGGATTACCTTAAATCTGATAGTGGATTTCTCTCATATGCAAGCTGTGCAAATGAAGTTATTACATGGCTATGGAGTAAGACTGCACTTCTTGGTCTAATAAGGGAGGTTCTTATTTGGCATGGGAAACAACCACTATCTGTAATTAGACTGGTTCTGACAAGATGGACTGCATACTATCTTGCCTATCAGCAGCTTCTGGACTTGCGCACCACTATTGAACAAGTTATTCTTGAGGATACAGAAAAGGATCCAAGAGAATGTCATGTTATTTCTGGGGATACAGTTGCAAAGAATAAGGCTGAACTTATGGTATCTTATCTCAGAAATCCACTTTTTTGGACTGCAATTGCACAGTACTATTTGTTTTATTTAATTGAAACTCTTTATTTCTAATTCATTGCTATACAGTGTCAAGAATCATTTATCTCCACTTGCAATAGCTGCAAATGCAACACAGCATACACATTGCCAGCTAGATAATGTTCTTATGACATTTGGAAGCTTGGCCATGTACTTCACAAAATTGACAGATGCTGAAGACATGCCTGTTAGGAATGCAGTTCTTGCGAGTCTAGAAAAGTGCTGGAAACCTGCTGACCAAGATGTCATTATCGCCTCTGTGATTCTTAACCCATTCTTAAAATTAGAACCTTTCAATGCTAATCTCGGCATGTTTACTGTTGCGCAAATAGGTGGGCTAATGGTCCGCTTATGGCAATGATTTTTTTTATCTGCACCACCCCCTTCTCTCTATCATGAAGTATGTGAATATTTAACATGCTCTGGAAGTTATCAAGTACATGCAACTGTGAGTCAAAGTTTCAAAAATGATGCAGAACTACAGGTATGTTTTTAGTACAGGTCTTTATATTTATGCTTAATTTTTATTGTATACATATAGAATGAATCTCCAAATCCTCTGGATTACTACAATGACATGAAATCAGCTGATCCAAAGGCCGTAGTTCCCCCACTTATCCAACTTGCTCAAAGAATTCTCACAATTTGTCCCAACTCTGCATCATGTGAAAGATTATTCAGCACATTTGGCCTTATTTTAACAAAGCTTCATACATGCCTCAGAACACAAAAGTTGACAGATCTTGCAGAGCTAAAGATGCATTTACGAGATATCCATCTTAGGGATGCTGAAATGAAGAAGAATATGCAGAAAAGGGTTTTTGGAATAGAAAAAGAGAAAAAGAAACAGGTTGGACAAATTTCAGCACCCATTCCTTCACATTTCGATCCAGCACCTTCTAATCTCCTTCATTCCTTTCCTTTATTTCCCATCAATGAAGAGAATCATCACACCTGCTCTCTTTGTGCTATAACCAGACAATTAACAAGCTTGGACTCGTCAGAAGATCATCATCATCTGACCCCCCCCACAGCTTGTGCAAACAGTATTAGTGTAACACTTTTAGAACTTTTCAACTTCAATACTACTCATTGGGTAAGGATGCAACAATGGAGTGCAGTTGGAAATCTAGAGGCAGAGTTGGAGTTTTATGATTTGCTTGATATGGATGCAGATGGGGAGCCAGATCTTGATCTCAATATTGATGATACAGTTGAGTATCTTATGATGTGTTGAAGTATATACAATGAAGTACTATTTACTGTTCATTACTATGGTAGATAGTGTTGGATTATGCAAATGCCTTTCGGTCCGATTCGCGCCTCCCTTTTCCGTTAGACCGCACGCACTCGTATTCACTCAGCAGCCACCAAGGTCATATGGTCATTGCGCAGTAAGATATTATACTGTATATATAATGTATCATTTCTGTTTCACTATGCCGCCCTTTACTTTGTACTAATACTCACTCATGTTACACTGCTACTGCACTGTACAGTATGCTCTTGGCCACAAGCTTTCCCTCTTATGTAGCTTACTCCTTTCTCTCGGAGTAAAGGACTCATTGCGTATATATACCTTGTACTTTAGCTAGTACACCTCAGCTGTTGTTTATGATGCTGAGGTGAGTTCTCATTTACTTGTACATACTGTACTATTACTTACAAATACCTAGTGATCTACTCTAGGTACTTATCCAATATACAGCCATTGTTTACGACGCTGAGTGATCTACTCTAGGTTTTCTACAGGTTATGGGCCCTGCCTGCTGTTAACTCAAAGAAACAAATTTTTACAACGCGTTGAACTTACTTTTACCATGTCTACCCAATCCATGTCGCTCTCTGACACGCTCCCAGGTTCTGTGCCGAAATTGGACGCAAACGGTTTAAACTGGACCATTTTCTCGTTTCGTTTCCAGGATGCTGTGGAGGCAAAAGGGTACTGGGGTCATTTTGACGGCTCAACCCCACGCCCTGTGTTGACTCGTGCACCAGTAGCTGCTGCTGCTGTTTCCAGTCCTCCTCCTGCTGAGGGTACTGAGGGTGCTGCTGCACCAAGCCAGCCTTCAGAGGGGGACGCAGCTGCTACTAGTCCACCATCAGACACAGTCACATCTGGGGATATTGCTCAGTGGGACAAAGACGAGCGCTCAGCAAAGTCTTTACTTACCCAGAAAATCCCTGACTCAGCTTTGATGTTGATCAAAGATAAGGTGACGGTGCAGGAGCGCTGGGAAACAATAGTTAGAGAGTATACCGACAAAGGAGCATTTGAGCAAATGGACTTACGACAGGGTTTCCTCGATTCGCATTGCCCACTGAAAGGCAATGTGAAAGAATTCTTGGACAATTTGCGGAAACGTTGTATCGAGTTGCTCTCGCTAGGGGTGGACATCAGTGAAAATGATTATCGTTCTACAATCATTTCAAGCTTACCTATTCATCTGTCCAAGTTTGCTTCAAGTTTGCTGGCTACCGCAAAAATGTGGAGCAGACCAGTGAAGCCGGACGATTTGATTTCTGCGATCTCGGAAGAGTACTCCAGGGATTCGAGGCAGCGGATGCGTTATAAGAAAACGCAAGAGAGCGAACCAGATGTTGCGCTCGCAGCCACCTTGAGTGGAGGAAAGGGGTCAGATAAGAAGGCGAGGGGCGCTTGCTTTTATTGCAAGGAGACGGGCCATTGGAAACGCAATTGCCCAAAGGCTAAGAAGGAGAAGGAGCAGTCAACGTCCTCCAAGCAAACAGCTGGATCTGCAAACGCCGCGCTCGACTCCGATTCTGAACTAGAAGGCAGTTTTGCGGCATTTTCAGACAGCGATTTCGAGCTAGAGGAAATGCTGTATGAGTCTTCAGCTTTTGCGAGCAAAGACAACAAGCCCTTAGGTAGTGACAACAGTTTCTCGGAGGTGGGCGATGAAATGGCAGCAAGTTGGGAGTCATTGGGGGAATCTGAAAGCGAGTGGGATAATATATCCCAGGAATCAGCCTCAGACTCAGAGGAAATCTCTGCCGCTAACGCTGTAATCGACAGTGTGTCCACAGAATCTCCACGCATGGAGATAGTCGACTCCAGGTGCACACGGCACATTTCACCATACCGTGACGCATTTACGAGCCTTCAAGAAATCCCCCCGCGCATTTTTAAGGCTGCCAGTAAGCACAAATTCAGTGCAATAGGGCAGGGTGAGATGGTGATCAATATACCAAACAGTATCGATGTCTCGCAGCTACGCCTCAGAGGTATTGTACTCTCCAGAGGTAGGGTACACCCTAATTTCAGTTGGCATGCTTGATGATGCCGGATTTGCAGTCACATTTGCAGGTGGCAAATGTGTAATTCGAGGTACCGACGGCGCCGTAGTAGCGCAGATTCCCAAGCGAGGAAAGGGGCTGTACCATATGGTACATGAGCCAGATACAGCAAATGCGGCTGATGAGACAGTGACGCTGGATAAATTCCACCATCGCATGGGCCACATTTCTCCTGAAACCGCAAAGCGCCTTGTCGAGAAAGGCTTTGTGACTGGAATACGGCTCGAAAATTTATCCTCAGGTGATCCGTTCTTTTGCGAGTCTTGTGTGTATGCGAAAGCAACATGAAAATCGGTCCCGCAACAGCGCGAGGGCAACCGTGCAACCGTATTTGGTGGAGAGGTCCACTCTGACCTCTGGGGACCAGCCCCAGTTGCGACTAAGGCTGGGAAGAAGTACTATGTTACCTTTGTCGACGACAAGACACGCTTGACTCACCTGTACCTCCTCAAATCCAAGGATGAGGCTTTTGAAGCCTACAAGAAGTACGAGGCCTGGGCAGACACAAATGTGAATGCCAAGATCAGGACCTTGCACTCGGATCGAGGGGGAGAATACTTGGGAAAGGACTTCATCAGCCACCTGAAGAGCAAGGGTACACAGCAGAAACTGACTGTGCACGACACTCCTTCACAGAACGGAGTCGCAGAATGTCGAAATCGGACCATCGTCGAGCGCATTCGAGCGCTGTTGCATGCTAGTGGACTACCGAAATCCCTTTGGGGTGAGGCGGCACGACACATAGTGTGGTTGATGAACCGCACAACAACTCGCGCACTTTCAGAGACGACACCGTACAAGGCTACTTTTAACAAGAAGCCTGACTTGCGTGACGTGCGAGAGTGGGGCGAGAAGGTGTGGGTTCGTGTTGAAAAGGGGAATAAGCTTGGGGGACGCGTCCGTGAGGGACGCTGGATGGGACTTGATGAGCAATCGAAGGGCGTATGCGTATATTGGCCTGATACGCGCACAGTTAGTGTCGAAAGAAATATCTATTTCGATAAAACAGGTGTGTCAGCCAGTCGTCTCGAGGGGGAGGATTGGGAGTTCACTATCGAGACTCCTGCTGACTCACCTGCCTCGAAATCAAACGAAACGATGCCCTCCCCAGCCTCTGACAGTGCAAAACCCGAAAATCCATCCTCTCCTGTCCCTTCTACACCAGTAAAGCCTTCCCCATCACATAGCATCAACCCTCCCAGTGCTAATCCTCCAGATATTGTGCCTCCCGAGCTCCAAGGATGCCCACATCGAATGTTGAAACCATCCACACGCATACAGGAGTTGTTGGATGGAACGGCGGTGTATACAAACCGTCGTAATGCGCCTATCGTACCAGTTGGTGTCCAAACGTCGCACCCTGAGCCAGAACCAGTGGCCGAACGCGAGCCTACAGTGTTTGAGGGGGAGGGATCCGCAGACTGGATTATGGCGGCAGATTACATTGAAGAGTATGCGATGGCAGCCGAAATCAGCAAGGCGGAAGCGCTGGAGCCTCAGCACCTCACTGAGGTGAAGTCCAGGCCAGATTGGCCTCTCTGGGAGCGAGCAATTGAGGAGGAGCTGGCGACTTTGGGGGAAATGGGGACATGGGAACTTGTCGATCCACCAGAGGACGCTAACATTGTCAGCTCGAAATGGGTATTCAGAGCCAAGAAGGACACTGACGGAAGCATCGTACGATACAAGGCGCGTTTGGTTGCGCAGGGGTTCTTGCAGGTTCCGGGTGTTGACTACTTTGACACATTTGCACCAGTAGCGCGGCTCACATCAATACGCGCTGTGCTCGCAATTGCAGCAGCTATGGATCTGGAGCTTCATCAGATCGATATAAAAGGTGCATACTTAAACGGAAAACTTACGGATGACGAGAAGATTTATATGTGCCAGCCCCCTGGCTATACAGCCCCCAATTCCTCTGGCAAGGTATGTTTCCTCCATAAAACCCTCTATGGCTTGAAGCAGTCTGGTCGTCGTTGGTACCAGAGACTCTGTGAGATCTTGATAGATTCCATGGGATTCAAGCGTTGTGAGGTAGACCAGAGTGTGTTTATTGAAAAGGAGGAGGGAGGAAAGGAATTGACAGTCGTACTCGTGCACGTAGACGATTGCATGCTGGCGGCAACGAGTCTTTCATTGATTAACCGGTTCAAAATCCGAATTGCCGGTCACGTGGACATTACCGATTTGGGCGAGTTGCATTGGCCACTCGGAATCGAAGTCCGCCGCGTTCATGAATGTCGTGCCCTCTACCTCTCTCAACATTCATACATCGACTCCATCCTCCGTCGTTTCAACTTGCAAGATGCTAAGCCCCTCTCCATCCTTATGGACCCAAGTGTCCGTCTTACTTCTGCTCAGTCTCCATCTTTGACTCGCAACTTCGTGCTTATGCGCAACATTCCCTACTCTGAAGCTGTAGGATCCATCAACTATGCTGTCTTGGGTACTCATCCCGATCTTGCTTTTCCTCTTCAAACCGTCTCTCGATTTATGTCTAGTCCTGGACCTGCCCACTGGGAAGCTGTACAACACATTTTGCGTTACTTGAAAGGAACTAGGGGCTTGTGGTTGGGATTTGGTGGGGATTCTACAGAGTTAGCAGGATACTCTGATGCGGATGGGAATATGTCTGAAGATAGACATGCAATTTCAGGGTATGCTTTTATTCTAAATGGTGGTGCCATTTCATGGTCCTCTAAATGACAGGAAATCATTTCGCTTTCGACGACCGAAAGCGAATACATTGCAGCAACACATGCCTCGAAGGAAGCCCTTTGGCTTCGTTCTCTTATCACTCAAATCTTCAGTTTCGATCTTGCCCCCACCACCCTCTTTTGCGACAACCAGTCCGCAATCGCCCTTATGAAAGACCACCAATACCACGCACGCACGAAGCACATTGACATGCATTATCATTTTATCCGTTGGATCGTCGAAGAAGGATCGATCTGTCTCGTTTATTGTCCAACCGACAACATGGTAGCCGACATATTCACGAAGGCGCTACCCTCTGCGAAGGTCAAGCATTTCGCTAACGAACTCGGACTCATTAGGGTTTGAGGGGGAGTGTTGGATTATGCAAATGCCTTTCGGTCCGATTCGCGCCTCCCTTTTCCATTAGACCGCGCGCACTCGTATTCACTCAGCAGCCACCAAGGTCATATGGTCATTGCGCGGTAAGATATTATACTGTATATATAATGTATCATTTCTGTTTCACTATGCCGCCCTTTACTTTGTACTAATACTCACACTCAGAGACACCCTCAACGCCTCCCGCAGTCGCTCCTGTTACCGACGGTTTCATCAATGATCCCTACGTCTTCAGTCTTATCCCTGCGTATTAGATAGCCTGATCTATCTCTTTCATTCTTTCATTTGTCTTGCGTATACTACTTATTTTTTCATTTATTCGCATCGAATACATCAAACGCATTTTTTTATTGTATTCACATACCACCGTACCATTGTGCATTGGTGTTTGCATTCATTTCTATCGACATCTGTACACTAGCGCTGTTTTTAACTACATTTACAATGATATCAAGGCACATTAGTTGCTACTGAGTCAGATTATTGTGCGGGAGACTTCCCACAGCTAAGAAACCATCACCAGTACGTCAGCATACTTACTTTTGTACTGTATAATACTTCAGTACAGCAAGTAGAAGTTCCCGTACAGCGGCCCGGGATGCCGGCCTAAATTCCCAAACCTCTGACATTGTGACTGTAACAGTGTGACGATCAGAGCTCAAGTCTAGTTCCCAACGTACGGGTCTTCGACTCTGCTTGCACACAACTCGCATTATGTTCAAATTTAAATGCTCTTATGCTGGACATAGCAATATGTTTTTAATGGCACTACTTATGACTTCCCAGTCTAACTCAACCATGTTGTCCACTTGTTCGATTGGCCTCTCATAACCTCTGCCACCTCTCTGGCGACTATTCTGTCTGCTTGCTCACTTGGATGCAGCTCATCGAACCTGTTTCGGAAGAGTAAGCCATCATCTGGGAGATAGGTCATCAAGCTTACCAGAGATAACTATCTCTGTCGGTCCCATTCACAATTCTGCAGTCTCCGCTATCACTCACCGACTCGTTGAGCTGGAACACACAGCTCCTTACTGCACCAGTAATGTTTAGAGGGGCCGTCCCGTTGAGGTACAGTGCTGGATGTGCAAACATATCTGCGAAGAGCGAATGGGAGTCAAAAATACCTTGACATAAATAGGTGAGTTAATATTCGATCTATTTCTGAAGAGAATGTTGCTAACCAATGTGTGCCTCGTGAAGTGTAGGGGCCAGTGCTTGCAACATCAGCTTGGTTAACGCGTTTCCTGACAAAACAAGTTCCTTCATGAATACGCTCCATTCTGTGGTGTTCCTCTGTGCCGTCCAGAACCTGTTAGGGTAGGAAGTCGGTGCATAGAGGGGCACCGTTTCCAGCGGGATCATCTATATCAGGTATGAATTTCACTTGTGCTATTGATAAAAATAGTGACTTACGTTTTGGAATAGGAAGTTCCGAGCTCCATTTTGGTAGAGCACCTTCACCCAGTTGACCGTGCACTCCGTAACATCCACAAGGGACGCAGCATCATTGCCAGTAAGAAGTGCGTTGGATCCCACGTCATTCGTTCCTATCCAAAGAGTGTACAACGTCTGGTCTGAAGTCAATTTCAGGGACCCATTTGACTTTTCCGTAAAGTACAGTGGAAGCTGGCTTTCGAATAGGGAGGGGAAGGGGCGGAATGTGATATTGTTGGAGCATGTCGCTCCCGATCTTGCGAAGGGGAATAGGTTGACGTGGGCGAAACCTGCAGCGTACACTGGCCATGGTGTACCTCCATTCGAAGATAGACCTACGTCTGTGTAGCTGTCGCCGAATGGGACGAAATTTTTTATTTGTCCTGGGCGAAGGCCTGCACCGAAGGCAGACGGCAACGCCAGCAGACTCGCAGCAATGGGGAGGAAGGAAATCATTGTGTTTCGATAATTTGTCTTCACCGATGCAGGCCCTTTTCATAGTCCCCCGCACGGCTATCTATAGCCCAGAATATTACCATCATTGTGCTACGTGACCTTCGCGTTCTTCATCACAGATTGTTTTTGGCCCCGAAATATCAGACTATTGGACCACGGGACTCATTTCGCTGGCTCATACGTAGCATCGTGGAACATTTTGGCTATTTCTGATGGTTTACGCCAGTAGCGACGAATAGGTACGCTAGGAAGATGGATTCTATTAGTCAGGCGGAGATGAGACGGAGGCGTTCTTTCCGAGAAACTGCCGTGTGAGGAGGTCAAACTCCCATGCAGTCGGTCATCCGTATGGAGTGGGGAAGTTTGGGACGTTCCCAATTACGATAACACAGTTTATCTGATATGTGGGAAGTGGGGATTTCACATTGCATATGTTCTGCTCGACATCGGAATTTACGGAGGTTTTTGGCGGGCCGGCATGCGTGCGCTCGGCTCTGTGCTTCTGTAGGGTGATTTCGGTACCAGACACGGCAGCGACAAGAGAAAGGATGATATAGCATTATAGAAAGAGTAGATACTACGTACATAGAACCCCTAGATTATTGGTAGTCGCGTCTGGTTCGCGTCCTAAATTGAAAAAGAGCGTGACATGATGTGTGTGACAGGGCGCGTATGCGTGACTAGAAGTGGACCATTGTGATTTGTGCGGGGTGCTTGGCAACCTTTCGTCCGTCTTTGGTGACTGTCTCCGTTGTTAACTTCCAACTACGGTCGAATGTTTTGACCATCTCCATTCCACAAAGACGGATGCCACATCTTTCTTTTGCAAAATTGCCTTTCTTCGTCGCTTCTCATTCATAGCTCAGCACCGCACCCGCCATTCCTTTCATTGTCTCTAAACAGACCATTGACTCGGAAGTCTATAAAATCTTCAACAGGGACGAAGCCTACACTTGGGCCAAAATATTATCAGGACGCACTTCCACCCGACACTCATTGTTCCATCACTCATTCGGGGGATTCCTCGACGCGCACTGTTGCATAAATACCTTTAAAAGACCAACTTACTGACACGATGAATCTTTACGACAAGGGTGAATCAACAGGGATGGAAATAGAAGTTCAGTGGCAGCCGACGCAGGCCACAGGTAATGCTGCATGGGACAAGCTGCTGAAGGAAGCTAGGGCCAATAGAAGCACGTTCTCTTCTGTCTATTCCTTTTGCCATTTCCTGACATTCATGTTAGCTGATATAGCGCCGGATTACAGTGCATTTGAAGCATCTGCAACAACCAGCAAGCCAACCCGCAGTCCAGGGGGCGAATCGCCAGCTCGTCCTGTCTTTACTGGAAGTCCTTTTTGGGCTGTAGATGGATCCCCTTTAGCACGCGTTCGTCGCGTCGCGTCTAGTCGAGCTCCAACCCGCAATCGCTCTCGTCGGTCTGACCCAAATGACCACATCCCTTTGAATAGTCTTTTAGATGACCTGACTAAGCTTGCTGAGGAGGCTAGAGCTACAACATACGTTAAGAGTAATTTATCGCGAGATACGGAGAATTCACATGCAACCACAGACACACTCACGGACGTTCCTACACAGTCGGCTCATTTGAATTCTGTTCGTGATGTAAAAGGGAAGGGGAAAGGCAAAGCGTACGTCCTTCCCCCGGTGACTGGCATGTCTATGGAGGTCTCTGTAGGGAATATCGGGCAAGGCTCTGGTAATTTGAGTGTGAATATGGATAGACCTGCAAGTCGTTCCTCCGCTGCCTTATCTTCTCCAAGGTCGCGTTCAGCGTCTACCTCGTCGCATCATGTCCCTGCTGCAAGTTCCTCGCGCAAGCTGCAGCGGTATAGTTCATATCCCAGCTCATCGTCTATGTTTTCCTCTTCCTCTACCCAACTCCTTGATATCCCAACCCAACCACTGTACCCAAGACGCGACCCTCCAGCAAATGATGTGCATCGACAACCTCAGCCTCTTATGCGCAGCACAACTGTGGCTCCCCCACCGAAGCCGACTGTTCGTATGCACCCGTTGCTAATTCAACAATCGCAAGCTCAAACTCAGGGGGGGTCTTCAACTTCGGTGCCAAAGGCTGCTGATCATGCACATCTAGGTAGACCTACCTCATCCACTGGCACCTATTCACGGGTACCCTCCACCTCATCCTCTCGTCCATTTTCACGTGTACCCTCCAACTCATCCACTCGTTCATATTCAGATATACCCCCCACGTCCACTCGTCCACCAGCCGTCGGACCCCACCGTGTTCCTGCCCATTCATCCTCCACCTCCAATATCAGAGCACCATCGCTGGGCATGCGTCGGACTCGTACCTACCCCTCCACCCCGTTCCAACACCATTCCACTGGGGTAACCCCAAGTCAGAAACTTCCGACCCGACAGCGCAGCTTCAGGCCTCCACTGGGAGGTACTGCTACACAACGACGACCTGCTGATCCGGAGCGGCTGAAAGCTATTGAGCAGGGAATTAGGGAGGCTCAGGCGAGCAGCCAGCAGCTGGTGTATAGTCAGATTCAACACCAACCACCTCAGGCCCCTGCTGGATCGCAGGGTAGTACGGCGTCTTGCGAAAGTTATACGTCTAATAGAAGCAAGTCGAGGAATTCGACATCTACGGCAAATACTAGTGTTGAGGAGGTACCTCCTGTGCGTGTAATGAAGAAGGAAGTAGAGCATAGAGCAGAATGCGAAGAAAAGGACGACGATATGGATGCGGATATCCCGCGTGATGGTACCGATCCGGATTCGTCATTCGGGGACGTATCCTTCGATATGGATGTAACTGCGTTGGAAGAAACTATGAAGATGTATGATTGAGCAGGTACATTGTTTTAACTTAAGTTGCGATTTCTTGCTTTGGTCACGCTTCTTTATTTCCACTTATGTACCGAATACGATATGCATGCTGCCTCCTCTTGATTTATGTGTTAGTTAATGTATGTGATTCATACAATTCTTACCTTACTTACTTTTACCTCTGGTCAACATGTTGCATTTGAGCGTTATGTACCTACTGCACCCCCAATAATAATAAGTATGTAATTGACATCTACTTACCCTTGCATCTGACTACGTAATTGTATGAGTAATTGTATGGACTAGCTTCGGATTGGCTATTACTGGGCTACTTATTACTAGAAAGTTTTTGAACTTCACAATTCAATTATCGAACTAAGCGCCAAGTAAACGCGTTCCGGCGCGTAAGTTTCTGTCAGCTGACTTGGAAATTGACTTAATCAGTTGATCTCGACTCTCGACTCTCGACACTTCGCTCTCCTCAGAGTCCACTCGAGTCTCCTTTGAAATGATGATTAGCATGTTCGACTTGCCTACGTATTACGTAAAGTGCTGGCCTTACTGTATAGAACAACGAGGACCGAACGAGAAGACTTAATGCACTTACAAGTTATTACTACAATATCACAGAGCAGCAAAGGACATCCACGGTGTAGGATGGGAATCAGTTTTGCGGTAAGTCGACGAAGGCTGCGAGATTTCGGACACCTTTTTCCCGGCGATACTCCAGGACATGCAACTGGACCAAATTCGGAAAACTTATCTCCTCATAAATCAAGAAAGCATTTTCGCCTAGGGATCATTTGTAGGTTAAAGTAGTCAAATTTAATGCTTGTCTATTGGAAATGGAGACTCTTGCGTCGACCAGTCATTGCAACCTCGCTTATTAGATTGTGTTGTTGGCTAGAATCGATTGGCTCGTTAGGGTTTCTAAACTAGTGTAATATTCAAACGAAAGGAAGAACCGTGTAACTATACAGTAAGCTTATGGATTCGTCAGTTCTTGGTATCAACAGTAGTCCTATATTGGCATTGTGACTTGTAAGTGGCAAGTAACTTACCATGCATGTAATTGTAAGTATTGCGAAGTGTGTCACCGAAACGTCATTGGTTCCAGAAGGATCGGGTAATTGTGAGAAGGCTATGTCTTGGATTCCAAACATTGCAAAGCAGCCATGACGTCACTGAGCCTTATACGTGACGTCATACCGTCGGATGACCTCATATCCTCACTGCAGCAGACTTCAACACCAATTCAGCACCATCGGGTTCCACTTTTCGATACAAATATACGTACCGTAGCATGCTATTTTTAGAGTGTGTTGACGATGGAATTATATAAAAGGGATGCATTCAGCATCGAAAGTCATCACAACACATTCACACTCGAAACTTTCTCGAACACACACAACTTTACGAACACACTTACATACAATGTCTTCCTCTACCAACAACACTTTTTCCGGCGAGCCCAAGTACGTAGAGTTTTGGTATTAAACATATCGAGGCATGTTGCTAATCTAATTTCATTCTGCAGCAAGACCTCTGGTCAATTCCACTCCGTAAAGGGCACGGTCGTCGAGACCATTGGTAACCTCACTGGAGCCACTTCATGGCAACAATCCGGCAAGCAAGAGCATGCTGCTGGAGAAGCCGAGTACAATGCTGCTCAGGCCAAGGGATACGTTGAGGGAACTGCTGACCGCATCGGCGGCAAGAAGGACTCCATTGTCGGTGCAGTCACTGGCGACAAGTCACAACAAGCAAGCGGTGAGTACATTTACTAGTCCAGCAAAATCGTGTAGCTGACTTCTATTTCTCAGGCAACGCTCGTCATGATAAAGGCCAGGCCCAACAAGAAATCAACAGCCCATAAATTACCGTACTTGCTTTTACGATAATCTAAATGCATTGGAAGGATGAAGCATATGTATAATTAGTAATTGTATGCAGAAGGAATACTTACAAGGGAAATACACGCCTTAATATAATAATAACGAACTTGCTTTCAATCCATAAAGTCGGATCCATCACTTCGAAGGGAAACAGTGTCAAGTTGGTTCAAGGATACGAAGTATAGTCATGCAAAGAGTACCAAGCTAGATCGTTACACATGATGGGAATGTCCTCCTGAAACTTAATCGAAAAGCGTTTCATAAGCTGGGATGGCCGAGTCGTTAAGGCGAGTGATTTGAACTTGTTCAAATATCACTTGGTGTTTCACCGCGTAGGTTCAAATCCTGCTTCCAGCGAATCTTTTTGGCATTTTTTAGAAACTTTAATAAGTATAGTAAAATCGGAACCTTTGATGCGATTTAAATGGGACGCTAGTATTATGTAGAGTGCTACATATTGGTTATTTAAACAGTCCAATAATCGAGGTTTTAGAGTAAACTTGATGTGGTAAAAATAACGGAGAAATACACGACGTAGACAGACGTAGAAACAAATTTTTGAATGTACATTTTAAAATCTCGCAATGAAAATTAGCATGCTAGTATAGTATTATTGCACCATTGTACACGAAAATTATCATGATTCAAAAGTGTAAATCGAAGGAGATATGAGTGAAATAGTGATATATTTTGTAGAATACTTATGTCGCTATGTAACGGACTCAGAGGCGGATCAGGGCTTAGATACATTTGGATATTCTGATATTAGACTTCTATGGAAGATGCAACATACCAAGTTCAGTGGATATAGAGTGAAAATTGAATGAGATCTCGGAGTCGTAAATCAGCATCGAGACTGGATTTCTCCGTACAGATTACAATGGTGTTACTGGACTCTTTCGACCAAGTGTTCAGTCACGCGTCACGCAGGGCGTTTGAACTGAACACTTGAGCGCATTTGTCACGCGTCACAGGCTGCTATGAACATAAGTTTTGAGACAAATACGGCGCTTACTTAGCCGATTTTTCCGCCCGTGCCGGGCAGATGTAGGGGCATGAACAGAACCACCAGGTGTCACGTACCAGCGCAGGGTTTGAACACTTGGTCAAACCAATTTTTCGCGTCACGCACCAGAAGCCGTGAACAAGTGGTCGAAAGTCTCCAGTATAGCAATACTTACTTCAGTGGACAGTTGAAGATCCCAATTTTGGAGACTAAATTGATGATTCTGTATGCAGCATAAAACTCTTAGCAATGATGATGAAAATTAGCTTGCCAATAGGTGCCTCCTCTTTACCGGACAACATCTGATTTTTTAGCGTAAATAAACTCGAAGTGGCTTATTAGCTCACTTTTATGTGCCCGGCGGCCTCTCTTTGTACGTCGATTCTTTTTCCGTAAGCAACACTAAGGAAATATTTTTATGAAAAATATTGAGGCTACGCCTCGAGCCTCGATGAAACGCAATGAAGGATGAAATACCAGCGTTTATAAATTCTTGGCATTTTCGAGGAGTCAGTAACTTGAGACAGGGAGACTTGGAGTTGAGTTGGAGTTAGAAAAATTACAGTGAATCACGATTCAACTTTGGAAAAATCGAGAGATCACTGGAAATTGAAAGTAAACTTGTACGAGAGAGTACATAAAAGACGAGGAGGTAAGAGTCGTACCATCTTGGAATTTTATCAACCAAGACTGAACTCTATGACGCGAGGACGATCATCGGGGTCCTTAAAGGAGGAATCGTACCACTACTTGGCTGAATTGCGACGACTGTTTTACATGACTAGAGTGAGCATCCTGCTCGCAATGATTTTGTGAGCTTCTGCAATAGAGCCTGGAACTTTGTTGAGTGCGCTAGGATTTTGTCGATGTACCCAAGTTACCCCAAGTCGTCGCCGGGCACAATTATAATGAGCTCGTGATGTCCATAAACTGATTGCATGATCTGCGCTAGGCACGAGCCCGAATTGCACCCGCCGACGTCGGGCGCGCTCCGCAGCTCAACGATCCAGTCGCAATTTTCTTATTACAGTATTTCCTGCTTCAGTGGCTTAAGCTTTGCTTCTTCTCATCTACGCACGCTCTATCGACGCTCTACACTTGCTCTACACGTCTATCTTTGTACTTACGATCCAAAGATATCCCAACGAATCTTCCAGAACTTTGACGCCCGGAAACACCGCGTCCCATCTGTAATCTAACCGCCTCAAGGCACTATTCATTCTCAGAATCTCACTATTAGAACGGCGACCCCTACAAATTAATAGTATATGAATCCAATAACGATGCCCCATCCACGCAGACTCAATTCATCCTCTTCAATCGCTCTTCCAGCGCGCAAAACGTCGCATGCGTTCACATACCACCCCCGCGCCCTGCACACACCAACGTCCATCATCCACCTCGAATATGACCCTGCGAATGTGCCTCCCAAACCTGGCCCTGAATGGACACGGTTCGTCTGCATCAGCGATACTCATTCACGTATATTTGAAGTGCCAGAGGGGGATGTGCTGCTGCACACTGGCGACTTGACAAATACGGGCCTGGTGCAGGAGTTTAGAAAGACGGTGGATTGGTTGAAAGGGCTGAGACACCGAAAGAAGATGTATGTCGTTGGTGTTCTTCATTTTATTTATGGTCTGTGGTGGCTGTGGGTGCTGATTCGGGGAAGAATTATAGCAGGGAATCATGATCTGTCACTTCACAGTGGATGGTATGAGCAGAATTTTACTAGGTGGCACGGGCATGGCGACATGCAGGTATGCCTCGTTCCCTGCCGCGTAGATTCGTGGTTCTAAACGTCGATCTCTTCTTTAGGACAGAAACGCAATAATGAGGTTCCTTCAAGGGCCAGAAGCAACTGCAGCGGGACTCGTATACCTCCAAGATGAAGAATACACCTTTCAAGTGAAAGAAGGCGGTAGAAGATGGAGCGTCTATGGGTCTCCTGTATGTATTCCCTTTTCCCCGTCCTTCTCACTTACTTACAGACCAGAGTAGTGGACACCAGATTTCTACAACTGGGCATTCAACTATACATCGAGCCAAGCCGGCTCCCTCGTCTCCCGCATACCCAGAACCGACATCCTGTCCGTTCCCCGTGCCCTCTCTCTTCCTTCTTCCCCTTACATTTCTCTCTCTTTTAACTAGACTAACTCATGGACCCCCATACCAAATGCACGACCTTACCTACACGGGTTCAGTAGTCGGCTGCCCCGCCCTCCGCAAACGCATAGCTCATCTCCGCCCGCGCCTCCACGTCGCCGGACACATCCACGAATCGCGCGGCGGGTGCGTCTGGGCCTGGCCCGATCGCCTCCACTTCCCCTCTTCCCCACCATGCACCTCTCCTTCCAACACGTCGCCGTACTCCTCTGGTCCCAATACACCAGCCGAATACACAATGCAGGATTACACCTCTTCCGCTGGTATGCCGTGGGAGGCAGATGGGGAATTGGTAGTTGGGAACACAAATATTTTGAATTATGCGGTGACGAATAAGAATAGGGATGGTGGGATGGATGTGGTTGAGGAAGACGAAGGTGAAGGAGAGGTTGGGGGAGGGGGAAAGAGCAGACGGTATTTGTTAATGCATCTAACGCCCCCAGTGGCAAGTACGCGTGGAGAGAAGACGTGAAAGTGCCATTTGGAGGCCCAGGGTTTCAAGCTGTTATAGTAGATTTGAAGGACTAGACTTGCATCTGGGTCCCGGAAGAAGAAGAATGTAATCGAATGGTATGTTCTGACTTTTGGTTCCGCGTTAGGGGATTGACTGTGATAGGGGTTAGAATTGGCACGATAATATCTCTGCAGCACACTGTTCAGCAATACACACTACTTACCTCAAAATGAAAACGATTGGAATCATATTTATTATGTATCAGTAATATTCTCTTTTTTGCATTGTTAATTTCTTGGTGATCGAACTATGGCCTATCTATTCTCTGATTTCGGGATGATGTACCGAGACTATCACGAATTGTTACAAACTTGCGTCCTTCAATTGCCAATAGGCTCGTACTGGACTGGTATAGCTGCGATCCGGCACATTCTCGACGTCGAGGGAACTAATGCGGCACGTTCCCCCTTTCTCGTCCTGGTCTGGTCTGGAGTCACACCATAGACCATTAAACTAGCTTTAATCTTCGTCGAAGTGCGAAGTAATATATACATGTAGGATAAACTGTAGCAATAATTGAGTGGGGAGTGCAAGATAGTTTTATCTACATCATCAGTATCATAAATACTTGACAATTACTCAACTCCCTTTTCCCCCCTCGCCCCCGCATCCCACACCCATTCCACCAACCCCAACGCCAGCCTCGCCCCTCCTCGGCCCATCGCTCCATACAGCTCCAAACGACTTCCGAAGACTTTCATAGACAGCCACATGCGGCGAGGGGTGTATCGAATTCACGGTGTGTGTGAGGATCAGGCCTGTTAAGGGGGATATTGTATACGTTGAAGATCTACGGTACTCGTATCAGCTTGATTAAAGGAAGAATAAATGAAAAGACGTACACATCCCATTCAGCACTCGCACCGCTCACGCGCCCTACGCCTGTTACATTCAAATTGATCTTTATACTCTTGTCGCGGTTTAGTTTCTTCTTCGTCCCATCTAATCCTTCATCATTTGAAGCGGAAGTACGGGAAGGAGGTGTGGAAGAGAGAATTTCCATTTTGGTAGGTACGACTTTTAGATCGGAGTACAACGCGTTTAGGGTGTGTCTGACGAATGCTGACGATGCCAGGTAGAGGGATATACCTATTTGTTCATAACTATTATTAGTGCGTCGAATTTAGAAAGAAGGAAAATCCAGACTCACCCTCAATGTGCAGCGTTTTGGGAAGCGGAGGAGGTAGAGCGGCAGGGGGTGTGTACGACAATCTTACATTCGGTGAATAAATACTCTCCACATCTGAATGGTAATCTTTGAAAGGAGGTAACGAAGTGAGGGGGAAGGGCATAGTAAGAGGTGTTTCAGGCCGGGGAGCACCGCTGTCTTTGTCGATGGAGGTGATGAGGCCTGTGGTGAAGAAGGAAGGGAGGGTTTCTTGGAGGATATGTATTGCTCGACCTGGCAGGGTACATAGAATTTAGTACAAAAAAGAAGAAAGAAGAGGAAGGGCGACGAACCGCTGCGTATTTGCCATTCAACATCGTCCACCTCTTCCGTTCCATCTGGTTCGGGAGTGGGATCCGGCAGGGAGTCCGGGGGATTCGTTTTTCGTGTGCCTAGTTCAGATAGAAAAACATGGCTGTTGGTGTAAAGAGGAGTGCTTTGAGCGATAGGATGGGTTGATGAAGTTGATGGGGACGCAGCAGGAGAAAGCAAGGCGTGGGCGTGTTTTGTGCGGCGCGGCAGGCAGATACTGGGACGAACATAAGAGTGTGGTAGAGATTGAAGAGATAGTTTTGAGGTTGACGCTTGTCTTTTGAGCATTTTTCTGGGAGGGAGGATGGGGAGGGGTAGAAGGAGGAATAAGACGGAGAGTGGAAAGCAATGAGTTTGCCGGAATCAAACTCAGAAACACGTCCATGACGGCTGTTGTTTGCTACCTCCCTCCAATCCAAACAACGTATCCTCACTGCGGCACCTCTTCCAGATATCCTTGTACAATCAAATGCTCAATGTCTGCCCTCCGCACCATAAACCTCTGTCCCTTCTGAAAATCAATCGTACCCAGCTCCGTTTGAATCACACCACAATCCTTCACAACCCGCACCATCACCTGCAGATCCCTCGGTGGATTCGTCACGCTCGCCATAATATCCAGCTCATACGTGAACTCTGACCGGAACTCCATAACGTTCAAGTTGTACTGTCGAAGATAATCGACTTCGTGGGGCGATAATTTGCTCCTCAAGTCGGTGTTGCCTAATAGATGTGGCAGGGCCCCACCACAAGCCCAATACATATCCCGTAGGCGATCGGCCCTGTGTGCATGGTACGCCAGTAAAGCGCGCTTGTTCCTGTTGATCGCAGTTTGTATGATCAGTAATGCTGGAGCTGGTCGCCCGTCGACAGTGAATGCGTCGGCGGCGTGCTCGAGATCACGTTGTTCGCGGATGAGAGAGCGTACGAGGGCGTCATTGTATTTGAGTAACGTGTCAGTTTGTGTGGATCTTCGTGATTCCAGGAGGAGAGTATTAGCAAGTTCGCCATATTGTCGTGCATCGGACATGGTACCTAGGGGAGCTGGATGAAACAGAAGGGGGAAGAGACGGCGCGTGGGATAAAGGATGGTATGTCACGTTCTCGTGCGTGACAACACGCGTCTTGTCATCATCACGCGTGCTGGGTATAAACAGAAGAATAATCTGAACATCGGAAAAAGGAAATTGCATGCACAACACAAAAATATTAAAAATGCTGCATGCAGAGACCGCAGTTTATAATCTAAATAAATAATTACTATCCAATTAATTTCACAAGATTTTTTATTGGAAAATAAAAAACATAGTGATCTCGACAACCCTCCAGCATCTGCATCGCGAAGATTCCAGATCACCCGAACAAAAAACGGGTTTTTAAAAGTAGCGACACTCACTGCTGACTGGACAAAAAATGTTCTTGGATCTCCGGACACATTTTGAAATATAATTTGGATTCCGGGATGAACAAAATTCAAACATTAGGGAAGAGGAGACTTTCTGGAACGACAGGCTGTGTCCTGGCTGGGCACATCCACCTCGGTTGACCGGATGCTGGAGTGATGTTAATGAAATCCAAATCAAGGTACTGAGGAGGAGGATATGGAATAACACAAACGCTGGAGCCCGTCAAACGCAAGATAACGAGGATGAATTTAATCCACACTAGATCCACACTACGGAGTGAGAACTCGCCAGTGAGAACCGGAGTAAATTAAAACATGAGGGAACGTGTGAAAGTTTATATATAGTAGAAAGATCTTAAACAGGATACCAGGGAGGATGTTCACCTTTCGTGATGCAAACGCAAGTATCTTCAAGCCGGGTGGGGAAAATAAGGAGAATGAACTGTGCGAGAGTATTCAGAGCTAAACTTGAGTTAAACAGGATACCAGGGAGGACGAGAAACCCACCCCTCATGGCACAAATGTATCACAACTTCGCCGGTTGGCGTTTCCGACTTCCGCAGAAAGGGAAACCGGAAATCTGGCGTCGATCTGGACCGAAATGTATAAAACAATGGTATGTAGTACATTGAAGATAGAAACTGGTACATAAGATTAAATAAAGCACTTTACTCACTGACTTTATCATTATAATGCTTTAAGAGGTTTCCGGGATCACCGATAGATTGCTCAGCGCCTCAACATATTTACTCATCTAAGTATTCAAGATGTTGATTTTGCTCACAACTATGATGTAAACTTACTTATGTAGCGGTTCAGTTACAGTAAATTTCGTAGGCTTAACCAGTCGGTGGTGTCAAGACAGTAAGTAGATTTTGTGTAAGGATTTATTTTTCTTCCAGAGTTCATATCAAACTGGAAAATTAGTATGCTTGGCTATTGACTGCGGTTGCTGTACTCATAAAAGTCTATATTTGTTGGATTTATGACGTTGTGGATGCGACTATGTTTCGCAAAAGCCTTTAGATGGCATATGGTACCTATATTTTAAAAACAAATATCAAGACCACTTACTCGAGTTTACTGCGTTCTAACCACTGCCTTCGCTATCATTTGGCAATTTATAATAGGTATCGGAGGGAGCACGATCTGACTTGTGAGCTTCAATGCCTGTTGATACGCAGTCCTACTAGTAAGTCCTAACTTCCGGAGGTATTTTGCTTAGCTAGTTCAAATATAGATCAGTCTTAAAAAACGAATGAAACCACAATAACTATGTGGGTATGATAGGAAGTGAAACATACCTGAGTAGGGGATTGAAGGCGTATTTACGGAGGACATTAACGTAATGCGCTTGATTGGGATACGCGTCTGCTGTTTTTGGGAACTTGGGGGGGGGATGCGCATATGCTTCGCGGAGCACGAGGCCCAACTCGAAGATGGACCCTTTTCCAAGAAGGATCGATGTTTAGTCCAAAATAGTTCAGCAAGGAGGATGAACATCATCTGGAAATTAGAAAGCTTACACGAGGACAAAGAAAGGCCCATCATGAAGGGGAAATGGCTCAAACCGTCACTCTGAATAAATATATAAAATCGGCCGCAGCTCGATTCCCAAAATCATTCAACAACCTCTCCGCATACCTCAACTACTACTCACTGATAACATGCGTCCTCTGCTAGCTGGTATTATGAATAGGTTGCTCATAACCACATACTATCTAAGCATCCGCGATGTTGTTTTTAACCATCGTTCACAACGCGACGTGATGCTTCTCGTAGACCGGCTCACTGGATATCGCAGGCTTTACCTATCAGTGGTAAGTATATTTTAATGCAAATTTCAAAGTTTTTGCCGACCTTTAACTTGAATTTCTAGCTTATAGTGTTCTTGTCGTAAGTAAAACATCGCGTTAATAATACCCACTGAAGTTTAGCTTCCTTTTCCAGTATTCATGTCAAACAGGAGAGCTCTTGTGCGGCGCTTTTATCGGCTGTTTCCGTATTTATAACAGCCAATATTTGCTGGATTTATGACGGCGTGGATGAAACTATGTTCAGAGTGAGCCTTTACTCTGGACTTTCGTATGACCCCTACTAAATAGGGGCATAGAGCCAAGTAGAGGCTATAGGACCTGCGGCGTATACTTTCATAAACGCATTGCCAGGAATTCTCGCTCAGGCATGTTGTATTGCCACCATCATCGCTATGCCCACATCATGGCCTATCTTCTTTTTGTTCTGCATCGCTGCGTACACCCCGATTGCGATGCAAATAATAGCAAACGGAATGATGGTGCTCCAGCCTCTAGATGCGCCGACGGGTAACGGGGATGATACTACCGCTACGGCTTAAGCTTTTGAACTTGACCTACGAACTACATAAATCAGCAACCATTTCTTTGTATAACCTGATTTTTAGCCATATATTTTTGAATATTGATATAATGTCATGAAATCGGTTAAGAAAATGAGTAAGTTTTATGTTTGTAGACACTGGAGGTTGTGGAGAAGACAGAAGAACTAAGTTCAACAAAGCTAGGTTATACCACTTTGTAACCGTTTACTATCATCTCCCAGTCCAAATATGTATCACGTGAGAAACGCGCTCATCCCTGACAGTGATATCGATTTCTCAATTGGCCCATAAATCATTTACATTAGTCACCCTCTCCCCTTTTCTACCAATACTATGGACACCCCCAAAGATATAGAACAAGCAACAACAGCCATTATCACTGAGTGAGTATTTGAGTTGACAGTCTGGTCAAAATTTGAACGCGCGTCTCGATCTAATTGGATTATTACAGTGGACGTCCTGATAATAAGGCAAGGAGATACGATCGCCAATTACGGTAAGTGTCTTCTTTGTCTCTTATGGATTTCGAAATACGACCAGGGCCATGCATTGCTCGTGCTCTAAATACACAGTGCCTTTCCCTACTCCTTCCAATTACTGATTGCTCTGCTACAGACTCTGGGCCGCTACTGGCCAAGCGGCGCTAGAATCTGCCCGTCTTTTGATCCTCTCCAGCAGCGCAACAAGTACCTCTGTTCTTAAGAACCTCGTTCTACCCGGAATTGGCTCCTTCACCATCCTCGATGCTTCCCTAACCACCCCCGAAGACGCCGGTAACAACTTCTTCCTCGAAGCAGACGAAAGTATCGGGAAGCCACGCGCTGAAGAAGCTGTACGTCTGCTGAGTGAATTAAACGACGGTGTTCAGGGACACGCGGAAGTGAGGAATCTTGAGGATGTGCTGCAAAAAGAGGAGGGCGGAGAGAGGTGGTTGAGAAGCTTCAGTCTCGTCATTTCACATAATGTCGAGCCTACGCTGTTGGAGCGAGTTAGCAAGCTTCTTTGGGAAGAGGGAGAGGATGCACCTCCGTTGGTTGTGGTAAGGAGTGCTGGCTTCTTGGCGGAGGTCTACATTCAGTTACAGGAGCATACAAGTACGTGCAGAGTGTTTCTCTAAATGCGATGTGGCGCTGATAATTGTTTTCTTAGTTATTGAAAGTCACTCGGAAACCGCTCCTTCATTAAGGATTGATAAGCCATTCCCTGCTCTTAAAGACTACTCGTTATCACTCGATTTCGAGAATATGGATCCCACCGATCACGGACACGTTCCATATGTTATTATCCTCGTCCGCGCTCTAGAAGGGTGGAAGAAAGCTGTAAGTTGGCATTATTATGCCATTTCGCTTTCCGCTTCCCTTAACACTTGCATTCACCTATAGCACGATGGTAACCTGCCAACATCCTATCCCGAAAAACAGGAGTTCAAAAAGTCGCTCCTCGCAATGAAACTCAAGATCGACGAGGAGAATTTCGATGAAGCCGAGGCACAGGCCTACCGCGCGTATACAGCTACCACCGTTCCCTCTGAAATCCGATCTCTCTTCGCCGATCCTAAAGTACAGAACCTCTCGTCCGATACACCAGTGTTTTTCCACCTCGTCGCTGCCTTGAAGAGGTTCGTCGAGAGCCAGGACCATGGGTGCCTGCCTTTGACGAGCACATTACCCGACATGAAAGCTAGCACCGGGGCATATATTGAGCTTCAGAAGCTGTATAAGGCGCAGGCGGAGAAAGAGAAGGAGGTCTTTAAAGGATTCATTCAGCCTGATGTGCCTGTGGATGATGTGCTTGTTGACACTTTTGTGAAGAATGCGCATGGTATTAAGGTGATTCGGGGTAAGAGATGGGGATGGTTGGACGAAGATAAGGAGGCTCTTAGTAGGTGCCCCTCTCCATTACACTTTATTCCTTATTAACGTTGAGATCACTTCAGTCAACGCCATCCAAGTTGCACCTAAGCAGCTTTCTATTCATCTTTCCCTATCAGCTCTTTCTTCTCTTGCCAAGAAGCAACAACCTGGGGCTCCCTTTACCCCAACACTCGAAGAACTTACTGCACAGGCACAAGCCCTCCTTCCTGTGGGGACTGAACTTCCTGATGAGTTTGGGGATGCCGTCGGCGAAGTGTATGTCCTCTTTTGTATAATTTCCATTTGCATACTGACGATGCCTGCGTGACAGTGCTCGCGCGCCCACCGCTGACCTCCCAAACACTGCAGCGCTCCTCGGTGGACTCGTCGCACAAGAAGTCATAAAAGTCATCACCAAGCAATACGTTCCCATCGATACATATTGCGAGATAGACTTGATTGACACCTGGACTGGGATGCTTTGAGATTTAGACTCTGCATTTAGGAAAACATATATTGTGTATTATCATCATTCATTTGCTTTATCTTTCTGCAACATGCTATCGAACTTTGCTTTCTCACTGCGGAGAATATCGTCTCGATCTCCCCTACATCACGAGGTGGTTCAGTCACCAGTATACAGATTGGTAAGGGATCTAATGAATTTTCTAAGGCTAACGATACCTCTACAGTTTCTCTACAACGCAATCTACAACATATCATTCATCCGTACAACCTAGTAAATCACAATTTTCGTCACAGCCTCTATATCTAACACCAACTGAAGGTCTCTCCTCTTTTCTAACACCTTCTCGAAATCCCGCTTCATCAACTCATCCATGTTGAGTTGAAACCATGCCTTGTCCACGTGCCAACCAATCTCGAATACCACTTTCACTCTCTGAAGCTCAGGGAACGTCGATGTCGAGATGAAAGGTGTAAGGATAGTGCTCCATTCGCCCTGGTTTGCCGCGAGTGGGTTCCATCCACTTTCAAGTCCTGTGGAAATGGTGAACGTGAATTCCTTGATGGGCAAGCGAGGAAGTAATTCCAGCTCTTGCAGAGGCTTCCAGGACTAACGACAAATTGGCGGAGGTAGTATGTCCACCTTTAATTGCAAGGCATGACAGAGTGGCGAGGGAGCACTCCTTCACGATATCAGAAGTACCAGCGAAGTTGAGGTCTTTTCCTGTTCAACAAAGGTTCAGCCAAATGTTAACTTTTGAGGACCATATATTATCACGTACCTGGGAAGCTGAGTGTCAATGATTCCAGCACCGGTGCCAATTTCAACAACTCCTTTGCAGATGTCGTCTCCTCCCGTCCGCTCAGCGGGATTGTTACCCTCTTCAGAAGAGAGAAGTCTATGCGTTCCGAATGTAAAAAGGCGCTTATGATCGTCGCGTTTGCTTGAGTTGGCTCGGATATATGGAGCGATTGCGGAGCCAATTTCGCTGAATGTGAAATCAACAACGGACTCTGATCATCCGTGATCTCCACATTCTGGATCTGGAGATCCAGCAGCCTGTTTGAACATCCCGCTAAAATGCCGACAGGGATATTTTTGAACCACGATATATTTAGCTGCTCGAGGCTTTCTTGCTGGAGAAGGCATAGGAGAGACCTTTGCAGGAACGCTGGAATTTTGTCCCACTTCTGGTTAAAGCCGAAGGACGTCGAAATATGGAGAACTTGGATGTTGTTAAATCGACCTATCAACTGGCTCAACTCTTCATTTTCGAAGTCGGAGCCGTGAATGCGGCATCGCAACTCGCGAACATAACTCCCTATTATGGGGTTTTCGGTCAAGATTTCGTTGAACGCCTTCGTTCCATTCTTTCGCTTCTGCAAACTGTATACGTCGTCCAGGAAAGTTAGCGAGGAAAACAAGTGTCTTCTGGCTATCGGAAGGAAACGCTGGCAAGTTTGAGCGCATGCTTTTAATGCTTGCACATCTACTTGAGCTCCAATTTCTTCAACAAAGGCCTCTAGAATCTCGCAGGGGAGGAATGGATATCCAGACATGATGGCGGGAGCAATTCAAAGACTGCAAACCACCAAGCAAGCAAGTAAGCTACCTTCACGTTATCCCCAACGCTTGGGGGAACGTGGCGAAGCCGTGCGGCGGCATTCCCGAACCTTGTCCTGTCAACGCTGCCAAGCGAAACGCTAGGCAAACTTCACATAATGTAAATAAGACATAAGTAAATGCGCGAGGCATGATGCATGAATATTTCAAGCATTCATTACTGTAAGTTAGGTATGCACAAACTTTGAGGGAGTCATCATAGAAATATAAATACACCTGGAAAATAAGATTAGAACAAGGGTTAACATTGTAATATACAAATTCGTACAGGATTACAGTACATAAGCTTAAGAGAAACCAAACACATGCATAAACGAAAAATAAGCACTTAATGCTACAGTTGAGTCGGTCGAAATAGCAATTATCATAAGTCAGAATACTAGGGGTATCATGCGGGTATCGATCATAAGGTGGTTAAAAGGCATCATGCATAATATTCGCTAACACTGCGGAGCGCTGGGATAGACTCTACCAGCTTCGACTCCATGTTCCTGAGCCAATATTCTGCAGGAATGTGCGCAGATCTTCCCCGCAGGGCTATATGCTGTAGTCCCCAGCGTTGAAGCGCAGGATGATTGATGAGGGTGTCGAAGAACTGGGACTTACGTGACTCGTTAAGGGAATGCTTCAATGAAGACGAATTTAAAACTTACAACTTCATTCTTCTGCCACTTGTCGCTAACCGATAGATATCCCTCATCCAGGGAGATCCCGTCAAATACGAGCCCCAAAAATACAATGTGTGGAGTTCTAGTTGCAAGAAGATTCAACAGTTGTGGGGTCAAGAATTGAACCGTGAGGCACAATCTTTGCAGTCGCGACCTCGTTAAGCAAATTAGGATTGCTTCGACATCCTCAAAACGAAGAAGCCTGTCAGTAAGTTTGATGGTGTCAAGTGTCGGTGCATTTGCAGTAAGGAAGTGGTGAAATATGGAAAGATCTGCTTTGAGGGGCCGCAGTGCAATTGTAAGCTCGCGGAGACACGGGGGAGGTGGTTGGTATATGTGACTGAGAATATCCATTATCCATGCTTGACAGGGGACGCCCACTGTGCAAGAGGCTGTTTTAAGTTCCAAGCGTTGAAGGGTCGATCTGTGGCTCTTTACAAATCTTTCGAAGTCATTAATAGGCGTAAGATGGCCACCGTCGAAAGGAATGCACAGGGAAATTCCATGTAGATGAGGAAAATGCTCCAAGCCGTGGAATAGGTACTGAAGTCTGAGGAACCTGGAAGATGAGGTACAGGAGATGGATAATGACCGAAGACTGTCCCTCAAATTGTTAATAAAGACCAATAGCGAGTCGAGCGGCCGTTGAGTAATGTCTTCAGTACGATACACTCCAGTTGCGAAATGTATACCCAGAAATTGAAGCTTGGGGAGATCTACACCAGCTATATCTGCGTCCAGAATTTCTAATGGGACCTTCATCACTAAGATTACCAAGCGGTCTTTTAAGATCCGCAGAGTGGGAAGTAGAAATGGATGAAACGTTGGATGATATGTAAAATGATATTCCGTAGCATTCTTAAATTCCTTGACCATTTCAGTCACACTCTTCAGGTCCGCTTGAAGCAGCCTGCGAGTCCGATACTCTTCTTGATTGATGAAGTAACCGGGATACAGCCTTTGTCTCATTTTATGCCAGATGCGCTCCAACCGACTGCAAGCAGGAGATTCAGACAGTATCTGCCAAGGCTCTGACATAACTATGCTGCGCACCAAACGCAGACTATCCTGATCGCTGAGCTCATTTCGGTCATAAGCCACCGAGGAATACCTAAGACGAACGTACCTCATCTTCAGAGCCTCTCTCCCCACACATAAGACTGATATTCGGCTTTCTTGGCTTCATCGCGTAGAGCTTCATTAACATTCTTCTCTAACAAATCAGGAAGAGAAATGAGCGTTTCACGAGGGAGGAATTGAGCGATGCGTATCCAAACATCATAGGGAAGCTCTACCATAGATATACGTTTCAGAAGCGTTTCAAAGAAGACTGTGCCCAGAAGGCTAAGGGCTAGTAGTGAATATAAGAGGGCGAATGTCCGAAGCTGTAGATGCTGTTCATCGGAGAACGAATGAGTACATTTAACGTCATGTGGGTAGAAAGAGACGCCAGCGCAAAGAATAACGTTTGTCTAATATTCGTCAGGTCAGTAATAGTTTCCTGTGAAGTTTTAAAGGGTTTTTTGAGAATATTAGAAGTAGTATCATCTTGCAGAGGGGAAATCGTTGTTCAAGACTACTTTCAAAGTCGGTGGATTTGAAATTGGCCTTTTCATACATACTACTACGTCACGAACTACTTCTATATCGGGAAGAGTCTAACAAGCTACGGCTTTCATCTGCGTCACGTTCCACGGAAATCGGTAAACTAAAGATTAGAATAATATGTCTATGTGCATGATACGAACATGTGGTACACGTTACGACAATTAGGACGGTGCATAGATATAAGTAAGTATACCCAGTGGCAACACATAATAATGATATATACCGTGTAGAATAGTATTGAGGAAATATATGATATACTTTATGATGCTATCGCTTTCGGGCCTTCGGCATCATATATAGACTAGGCTTCAATGTTTACTTCCCAGTAACTCTGAAAATGGCAGAAGTTCAAACAACTCTCGCTCGTTAGTACTATCACGCGAAACATACGTCACATCACATCTCGCATCGGGAAGCAATGCTTTCCTACTCCCCTGCGGTACAGAGGTCACACATGCGTCCTGCCCAATGACATGTGAAGGCAGAGTACTCGAAGAAGAACGATTAATGGTCCTCGGAAAAGGACCTTGCCGCGGAGAGTGAGGGTGTCTAACAGGTATCATACTTGGCGGGGACAAATTTTGAGGTTGCTCGACGAGTGCTTGTTCAAGGAATGATGACTTCGAAGGTTGTCCAGAGCTAAAATGAGCCATAGAGGATAGTGACATGGAAATTCGAGATTGCTGGGAAGGAAATTGGTTTAAAGGTTCCGTCGCAGAGTGCGAACTAATCAAGGATTGGGGAAGAGGAACCGTGAGGGGAGAAGGCCTTTTCTTCTTGTGATCAAAATGCGAAGCAACTGCCGGCCTCGGAAGATGGGATTTCGATGACATTGCAAGACCACCTGATTCCTTGGGTCGTATCGACACCCCGCTAAATTTGGTCAACCCCTCGTCGAAGGAGAGCAGCTCCGTTCGAGAACCGAAGGTGCCGCAACGAGAACCTGATCGCTTCCGTACTTCCACGTCTCCTCGACTTAGAGGGCGAGCCTTGACGTCGGCATTGGATTGCAATGTACTTGGAGTTGGTACGCCTGTAGATACATGACAGTCTAAATGAGAGTCGAAAGACTCTGGTGGAGGTGGAGACCTTCGGTGCGTTGGGATAGGTACAGGGATCGCTGTGATGTGGCCAAATAGTGAGCCGACCGCCTTTGTGACCTTGATAACTTTCCATCCTGCAGAGAGCGCTAAAGCAACGATCTCTCGAAGTGTCCTTTCCTGAGCATTAAACATGACCTGCATCTAATCGCCACATTAATGAAGTAAAATAGTCAAACAGGACATGTCCTACCGTCAAGTCCATCCAATAAGCATTAGCACTTGCTTTCCCTAGATTAGGAAGCAGTGGAGCTGAAGCCAAAATGCTCTCCGCGCCTTCAATACCCTCGAGGCCACTCATGCTCCCCATATCATCAGGGCAAGCCAACGGGAGAACCCAGTCAGCAATTAGTAACTTGGTTTGCGGCGTCGCAGCCTCACGCAGCTGCAGCAAGATTCGTCTCGCATAATCATCTGGCCAATCATGCAAGATAACGCGCAGAAGAAAGACTGCTGCAGCTCTGATCGGCTGTGGGGCAAAAAAGTCATGTTCTATAAACCAAACATAAGAAAAGTAGCGAGAAGCCAGCATTTTTCGCCCACCTTGGAATATGGCCATGCCAGAGTCCAACAGTTGGGGGCACTTAACTCTCCATGCCTGGGATAGATAAAGGTTAGGTGACAATATCGCTGCGTACATTTCATCTAGTCTCACCTTCTCACCCATCTCGACAACCACGGGGCGATCTTGGATAACAAACCTTAAATCAGCTGCATATCCTCCGATGCAGTGGCTAACAGCATACTGGTGGATCCAATGCCTCCACCAACATCGACCACCAGACTCCCTTTTGGAAGAGACTGCCAGTCAAATCCTGGCGCCAATTAGACTATGCCACTGCAGACCACTGTAACATACCATGCAATACGGCTCCCGGAGCCTCCCAAGAACCTGTCCCAGACATGGCCTTACCGAACCTTTCTAACCTGAACCGATTCGGATTTGGATGCTCTGCTTTAACCGCAAAATCGATGCTCGTTCTTCCTTCCACCTGGTCGTTATCCTTAGTTTCACCTTCCAGCCAGCCAAAATACCCGGTTCCTGTCTTGATAGTATCAAACGCATAGCAAAAAGGAGCTTGTGTGGGTTCCTGTCCTTCTCTTGTCTGCGCTGAAGGTGAGTGTAGGTACGTTTCAGTCAGATAAGCTGACGATTTGTAGATCTCGTCGGTGCTGCGGAGCGACGTTATAGATGTTCAATCGCCTAACATAAGATTACTAACCATAGTCCAACGAAGGCGGCAATACCATTAGTATTAGCGTATTTCAACTCCGGCCTGTTAACTTAGTGAGACGCTTCTGTGGTGATAAAAATAGATCACAGCCTACCTTCCTATACCTTCAAATTCTTTTAATTCCTTATACATTTTTCCAGAGTGGACGAGAGAGGATATTCTGTTCAATGTAAATACATCTGGGGCGACCTCTCGCAAAATATGGTGAGTAGCTAGGAGACGGAGAATATGTGCTAATGAAAAGTAAGTAATAATGTACACAAGAGGGAAGTAAGTGCGTACCGAGCTTGCTTTCTTCTATTCCGTTTAGCTCCGATATAAGCCTTACGTGCAAACCAGTCGGTCCAGCTTCGTGAAGGATCTCGACGGTGTTCGATGCTTCAAGGATTCTCATACAAGAAGGAAGGTGATACTAGTAATTATAATATCATTAGATATATGAGTGAATCAAGATAAATTGACGATAAAGAGCTTACTGCCATTGTAGCATCACAGATAGCCATGAAAGGAGTTTGCACAGTAGCAGTCATTTGTCCTGCAGCAGCGAGAATTCGATTGATGGCTACAACAACAGTGGGATGAGATGTAAGCATTTCCGCTGGAGACGTTGGATCATATGGGTCGTCTAGAGAAGGGAAGTCTAAGGGCTTATCGCAATACTGGGAAGAGGGGTGATATTTAATGGGCATTCCGGGAGAAGGTGGCGGTGAGGCATAAGCAGACGAGATAGAAGCAGGCGCGTTGGATATATGAGTTGGAATAGGGGAGTCTTTCGTGAAAAGAAGTGATGATGAACTGGGACTAGCGTCAGCCACAGCTGTGCCAGACGCGGAAGCTCTTCCCTGAGGCTGAGAAGAATATACGCGTTCAATGTCGTCTAGAGATTCGCCAATGATGGAGTACAAGGTATGAAGAACGGAAAACGTCATGACGCGAAAAGACAAGACGTGGTAGATCAAACGGGGACGTGAAGGATTTGTGTCTGAACGGTGCTATTATATGGTGAACGTACGTATTCCCCAAAGACACGATGACACATGTCAAGCCCGGATATGTTTCACCTGCCAGGCATCGTCCGCAGACGCATATGGTCCCCACGTTCCTCGAAGCAAATACCTTCTAATTGGATTAGGTTCACCAACATCCGCGCTTCTTGCAGAATGGAATAGGACTCATTTCCGAATTCGCATCAACGAACTGCAAGGACTCACGCACATACGTTCCCGTTTAGATCTGCAGAATGCAGATCAAGTCCAGACAAGAAAAGCGCATTATCCTCAGGAACAACGAGGGAGCAATGGACCAAGCTTCAGAGAAGTAGAACAAGGCATTCGTAGACAGTTACCGTTACCCCACTTTCTAAAGTGATGTAAACGTCCTATGAAAGATCCAAACACAATACGCTGTTCCAGTAGGCTGGATAGGATGAAAGAAATTTCAGTTCGGTGTTGATCTGAAGAGAGGTCACTTCGTCCTTCCAACAGGGAATTCCAAGAACCGACAGCACGAACATCGCAGAGGTTTAATTAAACCGACACGATTTCAATGTCCTACTTAGTCAATGCGAACTTAGAAGCGCCTTGAAAGGTCAAGACACCGCTGATCATGCTCTTCCTTCACGGGCCTGTTCCTTTAGCAGCCTTTGCACGCATTGGAGAGTCATAAGATCAGATACAGCAATCTTGGCATATGAATGGGCGACAGGTAACTGAGTAGATCGAAAATGCATGACAGAGAACAAGCAACGGAATGCAAGAAGAAAAGACAAAGAGCCAATATCGAACCCCCGGACTGATATTGACATTTTGTTTGCTGCTGTTGATCAACAGCCTTGAGAAATTACTTAAAACGCAGACCTCCGTTGATTTCAGCTTTCCCATTTGCCTTTCACCTTGCTCAGCTTGAAGGTTCCGGATTACCCTTGTAACCTTTACTTTATATTCTTTATGTTGCAAACAGTCCTTACTTCCCGTAACGCTTTCCAAGTTCATTGCTACGCGGAAGACAACTTATGCTGTAATATCCGGTTCCGGGCACATCTAGCCAGTCACCTATGACAAAACTATGACTCTTAAGCACTGTACTTCGAGAAACTTTTGTATCATACAGTCAGGGCCTCAATTTTTCTGAACTCTACTCCCTGGTTAAGAATTATACTCTTCGCGTGGTCTCCGATGGTCTCGGCTTTCTTGGTCACTCAGGTAGACGCAAACGCTCATTCTTGCTCAAGCTCGCCATGGCCCTTTGCGAGCAGGTATTTGCTGCAAGAATGATCAAGCTCTAACTTTCTAAGATTTGGGAAAAAATGTCGGGATCTCAGTCCGACGTCTACGCCACAGCATCTCAATCATCGCATGTTGACGCCGTAAAATCCTTTTGTGCTACACCCCAAAGTTTACCTTGTACGGTCTGCATCTCATACGTTCTGAAGTGGCTATGTTCCATCGATGCCGGATAATACTCTCCATGACTTAAGGGAACCATCGATGACTTGCCTCGTCCATCGGATGGAGAACGGATGCCGTGGTGTCAGCGAGGCTTTGCCACTATTGTCATCATTTACTACTTCACAGCTCATAGTTGTTGAATGCTCTTGCACTACAGTATCATATCGTCCCTGCGCCGCAATTAATCCTGACGAGATTAAGTGGCTCCATCGAAGAATCAGCATCAATTACTCCCCAGGCTTGTTCTCAGGACATCGAGATGCCGCAACTGATATCCTTTCCAGCTCCTTTACTCAAGGGCATCCCAACTGGATTTGCATTCTTCGTGTTCCTTGCTGCCGTGGTGCTCGGTAGGCTGACCTGACCTTTCCTACGAGCACTGCGGTCGCTAACATCTGAATTTCTCGTTAACGGTCTTCCTAAAAGAAACGGACATGGTACTCCGTTCGCCTTTTGAAGTAGCCTACGCTCTTCCATTGCTTACGAATACATCGGCAGGTGGTTCTTCATGCGTATGAAATGAAAGCCTTTTTCATCAACTTTAGACATAGGCTTTGCTACTAGCCACTAACTTGCCAAACCCCGAAAGAATATAGAACCCTGGCCAGCAACCGATCGAGTAGGTTTATCGCTCATGTACTGAAATCTTGCCACTCATCGACTATTCCTTTCCATCATTTCCACTACGAATTCATCTCTAAGGCCAGTAAACCAGCGGAGATCTTTTGGTCAATAAATTCCTACGCTCGTCATCATCGAAACAGCTTCAATATGCCGAGCCAGTCAACAGGTGGGGGTAATATCATTACCAGTGACACTGAATATTCGATCCTCATCATTAATGATAGGAAATGAGGTTTCTGTCGCTGTAGAAGTTGTGAGTATAGTTGTTGTTTATGGCAGTTAAGTTGGGCCTATTTAGATATTCGAAGGGTAGCAATGAGCGGCAGCATAATAACTCGGAAGGTGTACCCACAAACCCACACTATAAAGCTATGGTGGCTTCAAGGTATTCCGTCCTTTTAATGGTTGCGCCGACAGAAGCTCATCTAGGCTCCTTTACTTTGTCAAGCGCTGTGGAAGGTCATCGAAGGGAACTTCGTTCTGCTGGGAATTCGTAAGTCAGAATCCCGCGATATTAACCACTACTAATGCAAAGGTTTATTTACGCCAGGAGGAAATATGCAGAGATATCTAACACCGCATACTTTCTGGTCTACGGCGTCTTTCTGTAACTGATTATTGTCTTCTGGGTGGAAAAAAATTAACATCGACTTAACCTTTCGGGACTTGAAGCAACATTAGGGAAAAACTACTTCTTCAACATCGGCGACTTATTTTATATTAGGCGCAGTGCTACATATGTAACGCAACAATAATGTTTTGGTCGGAGCTAAGTATGTAACCCGTCTCAACAGACATAGCAACAAGATCTCGATACTCAACCAATCCATTAAACTCACTCTGCAATACAGATCATGCGCAGAAAAATCAGGATGCTCCTCTGATTGACTAGATTTTCATATAATGTTACGCGGATGCAAGAATATGAACACAGGTGAGGTCATGACTATAATACATTCAATCCATTATAGAATGCCTAATTTTATGTAACAGCCAGAGACGACTTGGTCCATTTATAAGTTGAGATGGTTCAGAACTCGTGCGATAAAATTTAAAGAAAAGGCTCTTTTATTATCTCCAGCTCTTCTGTTCCGTTTGGGTTTGTATCGTCCAGCCGTGCAGCTAAATTAGCACTTAGTGCCACAAGCGCGCAACTTGAAGACTGGTCGTTACCTCTTTAATGCAACTTTGTTCAGCTTTCTCGAAAACCGCTTTGTACTGAACGGTGGTAGGTATGCCGGTGATCTTGTAATCATAAACATGCCTCTACAGTTCTTTTTATCCGAAATATATTTTGCAAGTACTGTGTAAGTACACATACCTTAACTTTAAGCAGTCCTATGTAGTAGTGTAGTGACCTGTAGTCCCATTCTGATTCAGTAATACGCTCACGCGTTATTTGACCGTATTTACCACTATAGTATATCGCTACCGAGTCCGCGACGCACTTGCATATGCTTAAACCACCATGGCCAACGCCCAGGATGTCGAAATGAAGGCAAGATCATCCACCTCCCACGTACTTACTCCACAAACCTACTAAATCGCATTCAGAAAGAACCAACCGACAATGACTGGATTCGTATCAATAGCACCGACGGCTACTCATACATCGTACGCAGGAAAGTCGCGAACATGAGCGGAACAATTAAGAGCATGCTGGATCCTGAGAGTGAGTTTCATTCTTTGTGTATCATAGTGGCATCTTTAATCCGATTTATACAGGCAACTACGCGGAAGCGGCCATGAAGACATGTGAGATCCACCAGCGGTGCGTCTTGGGCTTGTCATACACACGCCATTGAAACCAACGGAACGCAGGGGAATCATAACGGAGAAGCTGGTTGAATACATGGCATTCAAGGCGCACTACGAGACCCTTGGGCCTAAGGAAGAGGTTCCAGTTACTGAATACACAGAACGTTTGCCTTTGGAGATCACTTTAGAATTGTTCGTCGTCCCTTACAGTCTGATTGAAAGATAATCTAACACGACTTCAGGCTTCTTGCTGCTGATTATCACGAATGTACGTTTTTTCATCTCGACCTATACACAACGAGCTAACTTTACTCTGGCCAGTATAATACATATAAAATGAAATGTACTACCATCTTGCTTTTGATCAACAATACTTACTGCATACATACCCAATACATACCAACCAACGAAGAGGCTGTCTCCATCTGAGTTTCATCAACCCAAGGTATTCTACATATGGTCTCTTCGTTAGAAGGGGTATCTATGATACAGTGTCCGAATATCCATTAACCAAAAAAAGACCACAGCAATATCACAACAGCATTACTAAAACAACACGGTTACATGCATAATACGAGAATCGTGAAAAAGAGGAAAAGTAGAAGAAAAAAACAGCGAAGAAAACAAAACAAAAAAGCCTACCCAATATATAACGACTACAGTACCGTCTCATGCCTCTTCAAGGCTGACGGCCGCCCCGTAAGCCTCCTCGCCCTTGCGATCCGATCAGCTATCGCTTCCACTGTCCCGCCATCTTCCTCCTCCTCCAGTGCCCTCTTAATCAGATGTTCCATTGTCAGATCGTGACTTGACCCACCGAGACGCATACTAGGCACAGGAAACATGGTTGGTTTGTGAGGGTCGAATTCTGGCAGCCTTTCATTGAGAAGATCGGAACGACGCGCGTCGGCGAACGTGCGAATAGCGCGTCCGATTTGGTTCCCTTGTACGCCAAGCTTATCTGGTCCGGTAACAGGAACCTGTACGCCGTCCGCGATGAGCTCTGTGGCGTTTTCTGCTTCTTCTCTATGGAATAGAGAGAAGGGGTTAGCGTGGTTAGAGGGGAGGTACGGTATACGATGACATACCGGAGCAGTTGGAATACGCGTTGCATTTTTCCGACAGCCATGATCTTGTTCTTGATTTGTTGTCTTCTCGCCGCAATATCCGCCGCAGTAGGACCACCTTCCGTACGCTCGCCGTCCTCATCGCTGTCCGACTCTGTCTCCAACTCTTCTGCACTGCACACGCTCAGCACTGCAAGTAACATCTCCGTGACTAGAATGGGCGTTAGCCCTAGTCGTAAATACCCTACAAAGCAAAGCAACTCACTCTTCGTTCCAACAAACGGTAAACTCCACGTAAACGCATTTATAAAATTAGGCAACCAGTACGGATGCGAACTCGAGTTGTACTGCCGTATCGTGATATTCTTATTCGCATACTTGAGCACAGCGCCGCGATTATGGTAGACATCGAGGTAGTTGGGGGCAGAGAAAATGGTGATCACAGAGGGGAAATTTTTGCGAGGTGATTTGCGGTGCATTGTGTATCCGGCATCTTGAGCCTCATGGCCACGAATGACAGATAGAAGGTTATTGGCATCGAGGAATTGGCATACTGCTTCATACCTATCTCTCTTATAATTAGCTTTTGCTATGATCATCTTGTACCAGAGGACGCTTACGTGAAAAAGAACGAGCAGCCTCTAGTTTGATTGTGTAGGAACTTTGTACCCGGCAATAAACCTGCTCCATGCGCGGAAGGCTCCTGCTCGTGCCCGTAGTTGGCTATGGGATCCGACCAGAGGAGATCACAGAGTAGCCCATGTGAGCCGGGTTCTTGAAAGCGGTTCAACTACAGGAATGTAAGTAGCAAACTACGGCAAGAAAAACAGCAACTACAGCAGCCAAATCACTCAAATGTATTAACTCGGGCGAAATCCCCCCATGCACGCAGAAAAACCTCGAGTCAACCAGAGCGGCTATGGGAAGCGCACAGAAGGATGTAATGCATGCTTCATACACGCGTTCAGAGTACTTGTGAAGACCTGAATAGAGAGTGATTAGCTCCGCTGCGGGACGTCATTCCGTCACACGAGACGTACATTCGCGTTTGAAGGTAAAGTACTCAGTTAAATGCCGGCACTCATGGTTTCCCCGGAGAAGGACAAATTTGGTGGGGTAGTTCATTTTAAGGGCGTACAGGTAGAGGAGACACTGATGTGAGGGCGTTTAGCGCCAATGGACTGCGGGCGAAAGCACACGACGGCTGCGCACCTCAATACCGAAATCTCCTCGGTCGACATAATCCCCCAAGAATAGATAGGTGCCATCGTTTATAGCACCACCCACTTCGAACAGCTTCATGAGGTCGTACTAAGGAAGTACCATAAGGTAGGGTTGGGGGCATTAATCAGCCCCTGCATGCAAGTGTGTGGAACGAAAATTAGGCGTACATATTGACCGTGTATGTCACCACACACTGTTACCAATCGAACGGTAAGCAAAAGAGGCCCAAAGCGCCGGTAAGGGGGCAACGAGAAGGGAAAGAGGACGTACCTGTGACGGGACTTTTCACATCCACCATGTTAGGCTCCTTTGTCAACAACCTGGTCGTATTATCGATTATATAAAGGGCCTGCTCCTCTGTGAGCCTTCCCTCTCTGAAAAAGTGGTCCCTAAGGAAGAACGCGTTGGGCTTGGAAGTGCCATAGTCGTCGTGGAGGAAAATTTCTTCCTCTGTGGGTTTGTTGGTTGCAGGCTGGGGGACCTAAAAACGAAATGAAAAGAGAGAACATGAGATTGAGACAGCGGATATAAAGCGGCAAAAGGAGATGGACAGACGTCTTTAACGAGGCGACCCGTAAGGTCCTGGCGTTGCTGCTGCTGGGATTGTTGGCTGAGATTGGAGACCCGTCCTTGGATCTGGGAGACGGCGTTTCGTATGTACGTATCGGTCATGAGCGGGGGAGGGGGAAAGAGAGTGCAAAGGGGCAGAGGATATGTTGTGGAATATGTATAGGAACAAGATGCAGGGCTTGTTTAGCAGAGAGAACTTTGCGTCTTCGAATCAAGATGGATTGTCTCCCATTCCAACTCGGGCCGCATGTCTCTCTCCTGTTTGGCATTGTTATCCATAGCAACCCACAACTGACGCCCATCCCCATACCCATTCTCATCCCAATCCCAATCCCAATCCCACTGCTGTTCGACTAGGGCACGGCGGAGGACATGGTGGATGCATCCTGGGAGTGGTTCAGGACAAAGGCTGTACCGCGCTCGGCTCAGATACGCTTATAATTAATACACACCCTCATCGCCTCGTTTGTAATAAGGCTGTGCTTCCCCGCATTTTCACCAGGTTTTCAATTGTGGCTTGCAATGAAGTCATGCTGTATTATCTACGGCGCTTGATCCGCGTCGTGTGGAACGAGACGGGGGCGAAAGAAAACTTACAGCGGAGGAGGGCACAGAGAAGGAAGTGCAGTGAGAAGGCAGTGATGAGATGTAAATATATAAATAAATCAGCCCTTCGTGAATGAGTAAAGGGTTTGTGCATACGCATTATGGAATAGATGATACCGGGAGTTCTTCCACCGAGCTCTTGGATTACCACCAATGTTTGCAATTTTTTGCTCTCTTTAATTACAGTACAAACTACATACTGGGTAAACAATCAAAGAATGATTTCTGGTAACGATTTGGTCAACGATAGCTAATAAAACTCGGAACATTCTCATCTCCCATAGGAGGATTTTCCTTCCACCCCGGAGTAATAACTTAATCTACATGCTCTTCAATAGGAATACCCGCATACTCATCATACCCAAGTGCGAGGTTAAGATTCTACAGCATTATCAGCACAGTCCACCACCAAAACGAAACAAAAAAAAACATACCTGCAAACACTGTGTCGCAGCACCCTTCAACAAATTATCCAAGCCCCCAACAACCACAACTCGATCACCAGCACTATGCACCTGGAACCCACCAACACTCCAAGTATGCTTCCCCTCAATATCCGTCAACGCCGGCACACCCTTCTGAATCTTCACCAACTTCTCCCCAGCATACTTGCCCTCGAACAGCTCAAACACCTCCCGCGCGGTCAATTTGCCCTTAAGAGGGATCGACGCGGTGGAAATGATCCCGCTGAACCACGGCGCTACAGCGGGTACAAAGGCGACTTTCAGAGGGGAGGGGGGAGAGTGTTGAGAGATGGTATCCTGCCTCGCGTTCGTGGATGTGGTCGGTGAGCGAGTAGGGTTTCACGCCCCCTGCGAGACTCTCCGGAGACACTTTGGGTGCGCTGTAGGGCTTGCCGTCTGGGGAGGTGGTCATGATGGTTCCCGCGCCACTGTACCCTGACAGACCGAATACGGTAGGTGCGACGTCTGGGCGGATGTGCTCAACTAGGGGAGCGATGAGCATCTGCATCGAGGTTGCGTAGCATCCGGGGTTGGAGATTCGTTTAGAAGTGCGAATGAGAGGGCGATTGTACAGTTCTATTCACGTTCATTTTCAAGTATCGGTAGCGACATAGAAAAAAAGCAAAAAATAACATTTTCAATACCAAATCACAAAAAAGTTACATGCGAGGAGATTCCTCACCAGGTAAACCATAAGTCCACCCCTGTTCAAACCTATAATCCGCACTCAAATCCACCACCACACTGCCCTTCTCCTTTCCACCGACCTTCTTCTCTGCACCACGGTCAATAGCATCAACAAAAGGCTTGCAGACGCCGTTGGGGAGAGCCATAACCCACGCGTCGACCTCGCCATCCTTCTCCATGCGCTCAACGTCCTCTGTGGAGAGGTTAGAGTAGGTCACGGGGGCCTTGGTGTACCCCTCCAGAGGAAGCCCAGCGAGTTGGCGGGAGGAAACGTGCGAGAGACTGAGGTAGGGGTGGTTGGAAAGGAGAGTGGTGAGTGCTTGACCGGTGTATCCTCGTGCGCCGATCAATCCCAGGCGTTTGGGTTCGGTGGAGGGAGTTGAGGGGGCAGCGGTAGCGTATCCCCTGGACGAGCCGGGGACACGACGAGCAAAGGTAGAGAAGGCGCGTGCTCCAGAGGAAGCAGCGGCGGCGGGTGCAACCCTATGAGGGGGAGCAGAAGGTCCAACAGGAAGGTAGGATCGGTCAATTCGCCCCTTCTGCTCGAACTCCTTCACGACCCTCTCAACCTCAGCAACATCATGGATGCCGTACCAGAACAAGCTCTTGCCTGCACGGGTGAAGCTTCCATCGGCGCGCTCAAAGTGCCAAGCGCGATTCTCGTCCTCAGCAAGTGCAGTCCAGAAGAGCTTCTTGTGATCTTTCTTGATGGCGTTAAACACATTATCCATGACATTGTTGAGAATGCCAGAGCGGGATGGGAGGAGTTTGGTCATGACGGGAACTTCGCCCACGGGATGCGAGACGACGGCCACGACATCAAGAGGCTCGTCGCCGTAGATGGTGTAAGGAGTCTTCTTGAGATCGTGAAGCACACCAGTGACGCTCTGGAAGCCAGAGATGACGTCTGGGTCACGGTCGTGCACGACTTGACGGAAACGGTCAGGACCGATGCTGTCGATGGAGTCGTGCTTGAAGAGTTTGTATCCTCTGCGAATGAGGGTCCCCGCACCACTGTCGGTGAAGAGCTCCTTCTGGAGCATGGACGCGCTGATGACGGCGACTGAGGAAGAACGAGGGAGGTGATCAAGAAGTTCCTTGAACTCGCGAAGTTTGAGCTTGGTGCCATACTTGACCCAAGGCTCTTTCATGAGAGCATCGTATTCCTCATCAAGGTTGATGACATCAAGCTTCTCGCCAGTAACACCATGGAACATACCACCCTTGTCGTTTAAGAAGACAATCTTCATGGGCTCGAGCTCCTTGGCGAGTTCACCGGCAGCAATGTCAGCGTTAACATTAAGAATCTGGCCGTCGGGGGACTCAGCGAGGGAAGTGAGATGGGAAGAGCCCTGCACGGATGGCAGCCTCAATGGGACGCTTGTCGACCTTGGTGATCTTTCCGACGAGCTTGTACTTGTCTTTGTCGAGGTAGTCAGCAGTGAAGACACCTGAGGTGATGGGGCGAGCACGGGTGCCGAGGCTCTCGAGAGCTGCTACGAGCTTCAAGTTCTCCTCAAGGAACACGCGGCGGGCAATTTGAAGTGTCTTTGCATCTGTAATAGATTATGTAAATGAGATCCCGGAAAAAATAAAAAGTTCGGAAAAGATGGAACATACCGGTGACACGGATACCGTCGATGTAGTCAGGAACGACACCCTCGCGTTCGATGATATCGTTGAGCTGAGGACCAGCGCCATGAAGAACGACGGGGTATAGGCCAACTCGGTATAAGAAGCTTAAGCTGAGGGCAAGTTCATCGAGCTCGGAAAGAACGGCACCGCCGACCTTGATGACGGCGAACTTGGCAGGCTGAGAGGGATGGGACGAGGAGGAGAAGATGCGCAGATGACGCTCTACTTCGCGTTTAGTGCCAATAGAGTATAGCAAACGGGTTATAGTGTCCTATAAAACATGCATCGACGGGGAGGGCGACAAGGGGGAGCAAAAAGTCGAGTCAGTTTGTCTGATAAGATAAAAAGTAGGCATATGGAACACGTACCCGGTCAGTCTGAGCACCGGTCTGAATGCCACGAATGAAGATGGGCTCCCTTCGCCTGACTACCTGGATGACGGCTCGACGCTGGCCTGCGACGAGCACAGCCCGTTTGGCACCGTTTGTTGTGAGACGGGATGCGACGTGGGCAGCCAGCATGGTTTGGGAGATGGTTGGAGGAGAGAAAGGAGGAGGTTCAAGTGAGCTTGTTGCAAGTTGAATGCGCTACTTAGGCGAGGGGAAAACTTTGAGCACATGATTCCTTCACCGATCTGGACCGATCTTATAGCCCTGCGGAAGAATATCTCCGAAAACATCTCACAGCACTCCCTAGCACTCCCTCTCGCTGGCACTTCATTTTTCTTTCATTCACCACCACTTTGCGCGTTTCCGGCATTTTGCTGTTGGCTGGCTATGTATATCCTACAGCACCTCTTGCTATTTGCGTGACGCGCATTCTCAAGCCTCTCAATCACAAGATCAGTCCTGTGTCCTGTCAAAATTAAACCGCGCACACTCTAAGTTGAACAGGAACCACAGCAGTGAGACCTCGTGCTCGTTAGTGATAGCTCACTAGCTTCTATCTGTGGCAACCGAACTTCCTATATAGCTAAATGGCGCTAGCTATCAACAGCAATGAATTGGACATTACTTAGCTCTGCAAAAATCGGAACTCTAAACTCAACAGCAAGTATGGTTGAAAGAAAAGAATGAATTATTGGCAAATACACTACTTGGATATCGTGTGTGCGTGGTATAAACGACAAAAGAAAACCCCTATCCCAATGCTATGCTACTGTACTCTAAATTTTACCAAGGCCGTTTAATGGAGGCCAAGGATCTGAATGAGAGCAGTAAGCTTGAGCTGGAGGATGATGGGACCGAGGCTTGCAACGAGCTTGACAACGACCTCGAACAGCCCAGGAAGGAGGGCGAAGACCAACGCGAGGATTTGTCCAACAAGACCAGTGATCTGCACAATAACAGCGGCGAGGACCTCAGCCTTAACGGCAACGACGACCTTGCTGAGGGCGAAGAAGAGGGTGACGACAACACCAATGAGGCCGTGAACGACCACTGCGAATTCCTGGATGCTGAGGATCTTGCCAGAGATTTTGAGAAGAGCGGCGCCGGGGTTCTTGACAATGACTTGGACACGGACAAGGGCACCCTGGAGGATCACGACAATCTCGTTAAGGAGGGGGAGGATGGCATCGATTTCAACGGCAACGTTGACTTTGAGGAGAGGGTCTACAGAAAGATTAGAAACTAACCAAGTACAGTATAATGCGAAAGAAACCACAGATTTTGTCACAGACCGCGCTAACTTGCGAGGTAATGTCGATGAAGACAGCGACGAGAGAACCATCATCATCCCGAGGCAACACTTCGCGTCCAGCCTTTTGCTTTCCGTCAACTACAGTGAGTCCGTTTAAGACACCAGCACCGGCAGTGACAGGCGCAATAACTTGAACGACAGCGTCGACGACATCACGGCCTGCAACTTGGTTGCCTTTACGAGAGTAACATGGTCGAGGACGCCAGCAGCTACATCAACAGGCGCCTTAACGAGGGCATCGATGTCAACTAGATCGCGTCCGGCCTTCTGGCCACCAGCAACCTGGTTGCCTTTCACGAGAGTAACGTGGTCCAATACCCCAGCGGCTACAGCGACAGGCGCCTTAACGAGCGCATCGACGTCAACCAAGTCGCGTCTAGCCTTATGACCGCCTGCGACTTGATCACCTTTCACGACGGTAACACCATTCGCAACCCCAGCAACAGCCTTGACAGGTGCGAAAACTCCAGCAACGGCACTGATGACATCGCGACCTGCAACTTGCTCGCCTTTCACGACAGTAACACCGTTGGCGACTCCAGCGACGGCCTTAACAGGAGCAAAAACTCCAGCGACAGCACTAACAACGTCACGACCTGCAACTTGTTTGCCTTTTACGACGGTAACATCGTTCGCGACACCTGCGGCAGCCTTAACAGGAGCAATGACCTCACCAACAACATCTACGATGGGGGCGGCAGTTGAGATGGCTGCGCACGCAATGGTTGTGAGGACGGTAAGTTTGTTAAACGAGAGCATTTTGAAATGAATGTGGATAGTCTGAAAAGACTTGTTTAGGTGAAGGGGAGATGCGAGGTAGAGAGGGAGGGATGCAAAAGACGACGAATGAACCGATAGTTCATAGCTCTAGGTAAACGCTCAATTTAAATGCCTTCCCCTTCGCTGAAACCCAGTTCCGCCCCCTGCCATGGGCGCGCGGCTACAAACCGTTGACAAATGGTGCAATCGCTAAATCACGAAATGAAAAAAATTATTTCAGCCACGAGCTCAGGGTGCTCAGCGGAGATTTAGCAATTTATGGAGAGAAGCATTGAAATCAAAGTATTTCCGGTATGTCGCTCCACTGTGTTTGTATTGGAGTATGCTTCTAGCGCGTTTGAATTACGTGTTGGAGCGAGTAAGCAAGGAGATTTAGAAAAGCGCCAAGGGAGGGCGGATGGTAGGAACTAGGAAGATTAAAAGTCTTTTAGATTCCAGAATGTCGAGGTAAATATTGTATACGAGCATGCGTATCTCCTGCTCGAATGAATTTTGTCCACCTTCACGAGAGTAGGTATCTGTGAACCAGATATAGATGACTCTCGCTAAGACGTGTTATCGCGTCTAACCTTAGTAGCGGCGGAGGTGGTACCGTCTCGGGAAAACACGCACACCCTTTTAGATACCGTTTATGTATGCCTGTTAATAATTTCGAGTGTTAAAATTAGCGAACCGTTTTGTTTCGAAGGCCATTTATCATTTTATGTAACCTAAAGCTTCTTTTATATCAGTAGCCGTAAACCAAGCTGTCAGCAATTTCAACGCCGCGCCGACCATCTCCAATACGGCGGATACAGCAATGATTGGATGATAACTTTTCGGCCACCAAGGACCAGACTTGTCCTCTTCGTTGACTGAGCGCCGAGGCGTTGAACAACGAACTGATCAACAAAAGAATCGGCATTTGATGATATTTCAATGACATCTACCATAATTCAGAAGTTGGGTGTTGGAACAATCAGAAAGCTGATCATCGAAAGAATTTCAAAACGACATTTCTTATCGCTATGATGTGATAGGAGACCAATGCCAAACCAATGCAGGAAGGTGGCAAACCAGCGGTGGAGCTAACAGATGATACCCCCTCGTTGCTCAGAGACGGTGATGGATGGACGTTGTGTGTGCGGAGATAGCATCGTTCAATGGTTCAGCGACGGGAACGCAACTCCCACCGGCCATAGTCGGTTGACCTACAACACCAAGTAAAACAGATAATAGCAACGACAGCACAACTACTCGGTTCAGTTTAAAGCGAGAAACGATATAGAGCACCATGTGCAAACTAGTGCTTCATATGCATTTGAGACTTGCGATACCCGCCCGATCATATTGAGTGCTTGATAATGCTTTTATGGGAGACAAATCGACGGACTTTCCAACATGCTGCATGTTATTTTTCTCTGAAAGCAATCACGAGCAAAAGCTAACTATCATTGAAAGACGGAAGCTTGCTATATATATCATTAGCGTGTTAGTTAGGACTGCTACTGTCCAGTAGAGTAGAAGAATAAAATTTAAGTGTTGACAGAAACACAAGCTAGGGAGTGTTTATGAGAAGAGACAGAAATAAAAGAAAGGGGTTACGGAGGGGGCGAATACGACTGTTAATTATAGATAATACACGGTTGCGTAATGGTACAAGTTGCCTGTGGTGGGTATCGAAGGAAAGATGAAAGGAGAAAGTAGTAGATCACTGGCTGTAAAGCATGAACTTCGGAGCATCTAGTTTGAAGATTCCGATTTCTGCGTGGAAGACGAAGGTGTGCCGAGGCTAGCTACGAATTCGGCGACGGCGGTCCAGTAGCCCGTCTGTACGCAAGTATCATCTGCGAAGCGTTTATCAACAATTGTTTAAAGAAGAAAGACAAATGATTCGTACTATGACCACCATTCTCGAACTCCATGAACTTCGCCCTCTCAAGACCAGTTTTATAGTCGCTTCCGCCAGCGGTCTTTTTTCTCCGCGTTTTGCGACAGCTTCCCATAGGGAGCGCATATGACCCTTCGGAATGAGCTCATCCGCAGCTCCACTGAGCATTAGGACAGGAGTTGTTGCTGGAATAAGAGGGATCTTGTTAATTGAGTCCCATTTCTGGTGACATAGGAAAGAAAACGGGCCAAGGAGGGGGAGAGCGTGAGGTACGACTTCGGGGAGGGAAGTGAACGTGTTTTCGAGAACCAAAGCTGAGATCTGAATGCAAGTGAACGTTGGTACTGCAGACATCATAAAAGAGCGATTAACTGACTTTGGAAGGATTTCGACTTGCGAGGTCGATAGCTACTGCACCGCCAATAGACTGCCCAAAAGGACCTACAAATGAAAAGGGTTTCACTCTGACAACAGGAGAAGTACAATATACATACAATAGGTGTTTTTGAGAGGTAGGGATCAGATGTGATGTAATCCAGTGCAGCTTGAGCATCAATGCACAGGCCTACGAGAAGACACGTCAGTATAACAACACAGTGATCAAGATGGTGTTCATACCCTTTTCTGAAGGTGAGCCCTCGGATTTTCCGTAACTAAGGAATTGTCAGGAAGGGCAGTAGTTGCGGCGGAAGAACATACCCTCGATATGACAGCATGAACACATTACATCTCATCTTCATGAAAAAGACTCGCGCAAGAGGAATACGGTGACCATGATTTCCGCCATTTCCGTGGAACATTATCACCGTAGGACGCTTAGACATGAACTGTCGTGTTCCGGAGTAATTAGACCGACTAACACGTTGCACGGAAATGCATTGCATACCTCCTCGTCTGTCTCGTTCCCCTCACTCGGCAAACTTGCGGCCTCGGGGTGGTCGAACTCCGATCTCTTCTTCTGTGTTAAGAGGTAACAACGAAGAATGTAGCCATCTGGTGTCTTTAGCTCTATGTCATCGTAAGGTATGTCGTAATCAGATGGTACTGGAACCTCTATACGATAGAGTCAATGAATTCGTCCTTCCATAGCGCGTACAAGTACATACCGAGCCTAGCTCCTGGCGGATACGCAGAAGGATAGATAAGATAGTTTTGACCGTAGTAAAGCAAACCGACGCCTGAAAAACATGCCTTGAATTCAGGGTGTTAATGAGGTCATCACGCTGGACACGCACCAACAGTAGACAAAGTGGCTGCTGTTGCCAGCATCCCCTGAAAACAATGATGAGCGAGTGTCACAAATGAATTGAAAATAGGGGTAAAACATACTTTTGCGAAAGTCTCTATTGAAGGAACGAACCTGGACATGATGGAGGTATGACGACTAGAACAGTCTGAGTGACACCTGATTGTCGCATGAAACTTCACGCCGTTATTTGCTCGTATTTGCCCATCTGATCTTCGTAAACACAAGCCCAAAGCCTCGACTTGCATCGGTACTATCAATAGGTCCCTGTCGAGTCCCTGTACTTCCTTGTCGCTTATCTTACTTAGCTCGGTAGATCATATAATAAGCTGATAACTTCATCCTTTCCTCAGTTGTCGTCATATTCCCATTGATGATCTGTGAATACTTGATAAGTGTTGCACACATGCAAATATTCTTCCCAACTCTCACTGTTACTATGATCCTGACCACTCTCACCAACAAATTCTTGTACATCTCAATAGGCATGGCTACACAGTTGCTGATCTTATCAAAACATTACTTTCCCATTCCACCACATTACATTGGCAACATCCAGCAATGCAGGACTTCGCAGAAAATACCTCCAATATATTAGATGTGTTGGATAAACACAATTTTACGCACAACGCAACACATACCTGGGCAATGGTATATGCACAAGGAATTTATCGATCTCAAGTTTATCTACTCAGTAAAGTTGACACCAGGTTTCATTGCACTGCAAGCAATTTGTCTGCCAATGAACTGAGCAGCTTTAATATTGCTGAATTGGCTAATGAAATGCACAGGCATGCACCTGATATGTGGCAGTTGCTACAAGTGTGTCTTTTTGCTGATGAGAAATTACTACGACAACGGGAAAGGCAAGCAGGTGATGTCACTAATAAGGAAACTGGACATACTGCAGCCACCAGTTCAGAACAGATCCCAAATAACCGGGAACTTGTAAATGAAATGGACAACGAAGATGAATCACCAGAGACTAAGGAACAGTGAATGAAAAGCATAATTATTATAGTATGCGCTCTTCTGCCTTTATAATATATCACCTTTAAAATCACTTTTGATAGAAACAAATAATTAGTTTGAGCATTATGATGCAAAGCTCAAACCAACGGTGCAATCTCTTACAGACGATTGGGGAATATGACGACAACTGAGGAAAGGATGAAGTTATCAGCTTATTATATGATCTACCGAGCTAAGTAAGATAAGCGACAAGGAAGTACAGGGACTCGACAGTCAACTTCAAGTGTTTTCAGTTCTTTTCTCAAACTTTTGCCTATTTCTCAGAAATGGGACACATGTATTTTAATTTACACATATGGAAAGTTTATGACATTCAAATTCACTATTCATCCGCACCTGACTGAAGGCAAAATTCGCTAATTTGTGTCAATTTAATTCCTATACAACTTCCACCCACAATCAACCCACAGTGCAAGCAGATCTCCTGTTCTGTAAAGGACCTACTGGATTTAAATTAAAAGCTGAAGCGTCTATTTTTGGATATTTAGGTAGCTAATTATTCTAGATACAATTGCATGGTATACATTGCACAATGCTAAGATATACAGTGTAGATTGCCATAGGAATCCGAAATAATACATTAAGATACTAATACTTACAATATTACGCGTGTCGCAACCTACCCTGAGATACCTTCACTGATTAAACGGGTTGTAAGGTAAAGGTGACCCCCCGTATCCCTCATTCTCTTCCACCCTGGTCGGGAGCCTCTCAAAGCTCACAGATCTCGAAAGTCCCCTCGCCGGTAAGACTGGTGGAGTGGTATTCTTTAGTACTGTTGAGCTAGGAGGAAAGGCATTGGATGTTTGCTCTACTAGGAAATCCGGGAGCCCAAAAGATAGGACCTGAGAAGTATATGATACCCGGTTTGCCGCTATAGTCGAATAGACTTGTTCATAATGTTCCGAGAGTTGGGATGAAGTGAAGTTTCCGCCAATTAAGTCTATTTCTGGGTGGTGTCCAAGGGATAAGGGACTCGTGTTTGGGTGTGTAGGATTGGTGTAGGTGTAAGGCTTGAAGAGCAAGGGCCTCAACCATTTTTTTCGCGATAGTCCTAGGCCTCCTGGGAGCAGGAGTGTACTCGTCGGCGTGCTTTTGCGCATGTGGCGAGAGCGAGAGCCTCGATCGCCAAAGGCATCTACGCAGAAATTGCATTTGAAAGGTTTAGCACCAGTGCTGAAGAATATATATTAGCACAAATAAAAGGACGAGAGAATGGAGAACATACTGTGTATTTATGTGAGTATCCAAGCCCCCCTGTTGGTTAGCCCTAAATGTGCAATTTTCCCAATGGCAGCTGAAAAGTCTATCTTCACTGGTGCCGTGACTTCGCGAGTGTCTACTTAAATCGTGCTTGCGCGCGAACACCATTCCACAAAGGTCGCATGGCTATATTAGTGTTTATTAGAAATCACGAGCAATAAACAAAAAAAAAAGAGCCACTAACATATATATCCTTGACTGGTGCTACAGTCGTGACTTTGTTCTTGGGAGCGCGGGGCATTTTCACCTAGACAAAGCGGAGGCAGAGGAGGATGAAAAGAAGAAGTGGCGGGAGAGATGAGGGAGGATGAGGAGAGGGCGGAGGAGAGGGCGGAGTGCTTAGGAGTGAGGTAGTTAATTGGTTATGGGATCCCTTGATACACTCCCCTCAACCATTTATACACCTTGAAAATCATGATGGATTGGTTAGGCCAATATTCGTTTCTACCCATTATAGAATAGAGACCCATGTAAAGCATGTCATGCAAAGGGACATACAGAAGTATATACCGAGCAAAAGATGGACTGGCAGGTAATTCTTTAGAAAATAGCCTACAAAGGTAAGTATTTCGGACATTGTCTCAACGATATGTAGTCGAGTAGCTCAGATTAATTGCAGAATAGGGAAATAATGAGAAAATAATGAGTGAGACGTGGCGATGGCACTGGTCCTAGCAGAACAGTCGGAGTTTTCTTTTGCCATTGTCGCAGGCTATTACCAGTTATCATCTCAAAGCGACATCAAATAATGGACAGTGTGAATTAGAAAATCTGTGAACAACTAGAAGTGAACTTCGGGGTAAGATTACCAGAGAAATCAGCAGGCAGTGTTGGAATCCCAATTGAGTTCATACATTGTTGGTTGAAATTTCTCTGCAGGAATTGTTGGGTGCTCTCTTGGAGTCAATAATAGCTATTCGCAGGTATCCAGATGATTCAAAGAGAGAGAAAATAACTCAGAGCTGAACATACGAACGTCAGTCCGGCGACGCGTCGAGGGCTGCCGACGCGACCAAGACGCGCCATTGCTAAATCCGCGGCATTTCATTTTGATTTTGCTGTTACATACGATGTTTGCATTCCTGGTTTCAGGGAAACAAGTGAAAACAACTATCCTCTGTTCCTGGTCCTGAGTCCCGACAAGCGACACCTCATTTCAATCGTTTCTTTACAGCTGACATGGACAGGACCTGAAGCTTTGAAGCTCATTCTTGTACATAGTTCGAAATGAACACAGTATGATTGGCATGGGTTTTAACAGTACATTTACCCTTAAGTAAGTGTCCCTCCAGAGTCCACACCGAGATTTTTGTTCATTATAAATCAAGTTTTTCATGTCAACGTCACTTCAAAGCTTCAGGAGCTTCCTTTGCAGCCGTGCTCGCGGTATCTAATCAGGAACATCCCGATCTCTCGATTCATGAAGTTGATCATACCATACTTTTGCGCCTCCATGCAATACTTATTATCAAGTAGTGGATTCATTTTATAAGTAATGCTTGATCCGGCGGTACCGAGGATATTTCAATACTTTACGTCGGATTTGCCGCATTGACAGCGACAACGCGATTGCAGCATTGATTCAGTCACCTGTGTGATTAAATATTCTTATTCTATGTCCATATTTAACTGCCTTCCGTTATGAACATCATTCGACATCCGTGGGGCACTTTCTGAGTTCTCACATCATGGATAGCTTCGAGATTCGACCGCTGAGCAGCCACAATGTACCATGAAGACTGTAGTGGGGAGTAAATGCCGCAGCCTGGTCAGGGTGGCTTCATGTTACAAGATCGGCGAATCTGGTGCCTTTGGAGATACAGGGGACCCTGCGGAAACCTTTTTGCAATGTTATATCTGACAGTACTCTGGAAAGTAGAACATGCACTCATTTCCAAGAGAATGAAAATGCTTCATCTACATCTCATTCACTACATGCTTCTTGGCGGCGTATGTAACAGTATGAGTGACGGGAGAAGCTTCTATTTTACGCATCCATGCCACAGAATCAAAGAACCAGGCTGTCAAAATCAACCCCCTATATATATACATCCGTGGTCATACAAGCTTGCTCTCTTGCTATCGGACACCTCCAGTCTTGCGCTTATATCTTCTCGTTTCTTTCTAACAGTCGGTTTGCTGACGCCCACACTCCTTGGATAATGCGATCATTCATCACTTCTCTCGTCCTGACTCAAGTTCTCTTCTGTCATTTGGTGCAGTCTCGGCACTTCCTTTTAGGCATCTGGGACGACGCAAAGCACACCATGGCTCATCTTTTCTCTCGGGATTGCCCATTGTTGGTGGTACTATGTTCGGAAATGTTAAGGAAACTGGGGGTTTTCTCTCCGGACTTCCCACTGTAGGATTTCTAGGCGGTTTGGCACCAAACAGTGGAATCCCATCGTCCAGTTTGCCTGTAGGAGCTAGCAACAGTGACGGTGTAAATACACCGGTTGAAGTTCCGATCAACAGCAATCGACGTAGTCTGGATAATCCGCCGTATGATGCCACACAATCCATTGAAACTTTATTTCGTGGCGAAGCTTCTTCCCTTCCCGCTATCATTATGAAGGTTACGGACTCGCTAAGATTAGTTTGCGATGAACTTAGTACGTTTTTCTTCATATTATCTCGTATAGTTCTCTCTGATGTTCGATATTTTAGAGATGACCATAATTTCGAAGGGCCCGACAAGGCCAGAAGAACTGGTCCCGTTGTTGACAAAAATAAAAGTGATCCTCGCGGGCGCTATCTCCGACATAAATCTCGGGATCGTAGACAACCCTTCTGATAATCTACTTCTCTTCAACGATCAACTTTTCACTTTCAAAACTATTGCAGGACTTGTCGCAGAACTTTTCTCGGTGTGTATTCTTTATATGAAGCTATATTGTAAAAGACCCACATTAATTGCTTAGCTTCTGGTTCTTACATTGGGTGCTGCTAAACATGCAGCCCATTCATCCGGGCTGAGAATAAATGTTCCATTACAGCTTATTGCCGACATCGAGTACGTCACCTTTTTGTTTTTTGACATCATCCAAGTTTTTCTGAAAGAGTGGTTCTAGCGGACTTCTTGCCGAACTCCTCCTGGTTCTGTGTTCTCTCGTTTCAGGACTATTGGATGAACTATGTCCCCATATTGAATATCTTTACACAGTACTGTTCGACTTGCACTTCGTTTCCATGATCAAGACTTTGGGTATTCGAGGATGATTATAATTCTAGAATACCTAGTTGGAGACTTATTTTTGATTGTAGTGTAGATTGGAGTAACAGATTGTTAATTATTGTAAATTTATCATAGTTATATGTGTACAAGGATACTAGCTGAAGTATACACATGACACTCATATCACGAACTAAGTACTTGACAACGAAAGACTGACGAAAGATGTATGTACGAAGTACAACACGGTAATCAAACATGTTTGTCGCTCAGCCCGCGGGTGTTTCCGGCAGCATTGCCTTCCATTCATCTTTCTCCCCCCCTCCTTTCCGCCGACCTCCACCATACGTACTGCAGTCCCGCAACCCCCACTCTCACAATTTTGATGCAAGCTATTCAGATCGACCAGATTCTCATATCTGATATCAGTCGTGATGGCCGGGACCGTTAGGCTGTGGTCACTGGCTACTTTTGACCATCGATATACTTCTGCGCATCATATTTAATTTCACTCCGTACCCTCAACTATCTCTTTCAGGGTGGTTATTTCTGGATACGCTTCTCAGTCTCGGTGACACCAATGATAACGAATTGGATGGGAATTTTCTGGTGCTTCTATGTCTTTCAGTGGTCCATTCAAGATGCTATCCTTTTCCTGCGTCTCACATTCCTTCAACTCGTCTAGGAAGAATAATTTGCTTATTCTGACTCGTGCATTCGCTTGGTTTTCAACTGGTTCTAATCTGAGCAGATTTTATCTTGCATTCGTCCTTCTACTCTGGGATCTCTTCTTTACTATCGACATCGAGTATCAACGCGACGGTCGACCAACCATCTGCGCGATTATTTGTTTGGCACCAACAATGACACTAGAACCTCCTCCAAGTGTCTGACATCTTCCCATCCAACTCCGACGTTTCTTTGATTAGCACAACTGTATAAATGTCCACGAAATACATTCCTTCCTCGCCGGGTTCTAAAGTATCCGTCTTTCTACTCTTCCTTCGTCGTGAACGCGACACCCACACTCCTTTAAACCCAACCAACTGCCATGCGCTCCTTGCAACACTATACCTTTCTGTTTGCCGCTGCTTCATTGGCAACTTTCACCTGTGCAATTCCCATTCTTGTTGAAGGTGTCACTCTCACCCCCACTTCTGCGGCCTCCGATCCCCCTACACATATTTTCGGAGATGTAGGACAACTGGAAAAACTCACTTCTGCTGTTAAGCTACTCAATGGAAATGATAAAGCTACTAAGAGGCAAACTGGTTCGCCTGCTCCCATCCCCCCTCCACCCGCACCACCGGTCCCGGCTACCAACGATCTGAGTGGCCTGCTGGGCAATGCCGTTAAATCTGTCCCGGGCCTGTTGGGTAGAGCCGATAATACGAAGAGGCAAATCGCTCCAGCTGCAGGTCCCAAATCTCCACCTGTAGCGCCAACTACCCAAAGCCTTTCCGGTCTACTTGACAAAGTTGTTCCGGTTATTGCCCTGGGAAACCGAGAGGACATTTTCGTCTCTGACAGCGGTATCGAGGCGTCTACTGCTGATTCGACCACCATGAACATTGTTTATGTCAATGAAGATGGTGATGACGACTCGGACGATGACTCAGACGACGACGACGACGATGATGATGATGATGAGGGCGACGACGATTCCGATGGGTCGGAAGATGCTCGAAGGTCTCTCGGTACCTACACCACTCCTACAACTTCCGAATACGTGAACATCATTGAGGTTAATGAAGACGATGATGATGACGATTCGGATAACTCAGAAGACGACGACGAGGGTGACGACGATTCCGATGGGTCAGAAGATGCCCGAAGGTCTCTTGATACCTACATCACTCCTGCAACTCCAGAATACGTCAATATCATTGAAGTCAATGAAAACGATGATGATAACGATTCGGATAGCTCTGAGACGCCCGTCGATCCCTCCAGAAGCGCAGCGAAGATGCACAATTGGATTCTGCTGCTCCTTTTTGGAAGAGACTTTCCAAGCGTAATAAGGACGAGGATTGCGATGGGTGCAATGGGGATCGCCCAACTTCGTTCCCGGTACTTATTACCGATGCTACTGCTCGCATTGGAAAGGTATCCAAAAAACTTCGTACGTTCTTTCTTTCTCTAATTTATGCTGGAGCATTGATATATAAGTATTATTTAGATAAGTCACTTACAACCCACGCCACCGTCGATACATATATTGCGATCGCACTAGTAGAAGAAATGAAAGCTGTTATAAGCACTGCGGTCGACGATTGTACATATCTTTCACAGAATTCCAATAACGCAACTTTCGTATTCGAAGGGAAGGTTATGGAAGTTAGAGCGATGGCAGGATTGCTTGCTCGACTTATTATCGTACGTCAACTTGACATCTGAAGTATTAAAGAGCGCTTCTAAGTTAATATATTATTGAAGACCATCGTGACCACCCTTGTTTCCCTTCAGCAAATCATACTTGCTGTTGCTGCACAAAATCCTGGAGGACTCACTCAGGGTATTGCTGACATTGGGTACGTTGTATGCAATTTTTCTTACTTTAACCATTCTGATGACTTTTTACTAGGGGACTACTTGCTAGCTTGGTTAGGCTCGCCGTTAAACTCGTTCCCGGCCTTATTGGTGTACTTTCTCCCCTTCTTAGCGCAGTTGTTCCCTTGATCCAGTTGCTGGGGTATACAGATGTGTTGAAGGCCCTTGGGATGTAAAAACCTCCTATTTTTATTCTAAATTTACCTTGTATACCCTGTGTGTTTTTATTCGATTGAAGTTGTAATTAGATAGAGGTCGTGTAGTTGATTGCTATAGTATGTAATTTGTTGGTTGGACGGAAACAATACTAAGTCGTAGGAAAAGCTAGTGTTCACATTTTCGAAGTGCGTTGTTGATGGTTGTTAGCGGCAACTACCTTCAACAATGCGTCTTGCCGACTCCTCCCATTCAGTCAACATTCAGTTTACTTCCACACAACCCACTAAGTACAAAGTATTTCTATTCAGAGTCTCGTTTAAAACAACGCAGGAAACACTTACACCACCTCAATAAATTCGGAACACCACAGCGACCGACACCTCAAATACTAATTTGGCTCCCGCGGCCGGCGTCATTATTTGAATACCTAGGGTCCAGATGGGAGTCTCTTTCAATGGTCTTTGTTCATGTGCTTTATATCGTCGTGGATTCTTGGGCTCCGTCGCGTCATTAGCTTGAGTAAGGCCATAGAATGTGTGTCCTAGGGTGCAAGGGACTCGGGACTCGGGAGAGCAGGCCGGGAGAAGGAGTCTCGTCACTCGTGCATTGCGCAGCAGCCGCAGCTACCTAGCGTATACCTGAAGCAATATTGAGCCCAAGTATCTTTCATCGCCTCTTACAAAACCCCGTCAATTTCCAACATTTCCGCATGGTAGGGTACAATGGGACAAGATGGAATGAAGAGGATCGGTCTTGCCTTACCTTGGACCGGATGGCTATCACTACCTTCATCTTAAGCCTTGCAATTTTCTCCTTCATTCATTTTCCATGAGCTTAATGGTGGTGCTACTTTGCAATGTCTTCTGTGCGAGGGCGGGAAGGGAGATCGTCTACGACTCGGTAATTGGATTGTGTCTCCATCTTATCTGTCCGCGGGAATGTAGGGCCATTGTCTCAACTCCCATACCCCTGTGCCTCTTTCTATCCCTTTTAAAGCCAAGACAAGTTTTCTCTCCTTGGACGCTCCTTTGATCTTGCCCTAAAAGCAATTTGTTTGTCTTGAGTCATACCTTACAGCGTTTCACTTGGCCCTCAGCTTGAATAATATGTGCTGTAGTTCTTTATCATGGGCCATTGCGATTCTTAAACATCGCTCGTCTGCTTCGTACTCATGGAAACTGGAACTTTGAGATTCATTGAATTGCTCTGTCACTCTGTTTCATGTGCTCCGCTTGCCCACCTATCAATAACATCAACCCTTGCAATGGCTTCTTACTCGCTTACACGTCGGCATTGAATCATGAATGGCACTAGAACCTCATTCAACTCCAAGTGACTGACATCTTGTCCAGCTCCGATACATTATTTCTCCCGAACAACGTACGGTCTTATAAATGGCTCCGGGATACACCCCTTCATACCGGTTCCTTCAGTGTTCGAAGTTGTTTCTGCTTTCCAGCTCGTGGCAAACTCATCACACTCCTTACTTCCAAACCAGCAACAATGCGTTCTTTTAAACAGTACACCTTCCTCGTTGCAGTTGCTTGCTTGGCGACATTCGCTTCTGCGATTCCTGTCCCTCTTTCTCAGGAAGTGTCAGCTCCCACTGCTGGACAGTTACTCAATGGAATCGGCATTGGTGGAACTGGCAATGCGAACGAGGACGGTAGCACCAGCACTAATACGGTGGCCGGAGGAAACCAACTACTTAGTGGTGACGGCATTTCAAATACCATTGCTTCAAGCCTTTCTGGTGTCAAACGTAGTGAGAGAGCGCAGCAGAAGTCTGCCGCTCCACCATGGTAGAGGGCTGATTGATGTGGGCGACTTGTGAGTTTGATTCAGTTTTGTTAATTTCTTTCAGACGGACTGATGGGACTGAACCCCCTTTTCAGTGGCGTCCTGCCTATATCGCAGATGCATTTTTAGTTTACTATCACTATCCCGGAGCTTACAAAGACACCTTTTCGTTCAAATTTATACGTTCCTTTTTCCCATCTTCCTCCTGGGAACAACTTTACTACTTCCAGGGATTTATAATTTCTATTTATTCGTTGACTGTAATTCCTTTAGTTACTGAAGAAATCAATGTTCTTACATCTAAATAGTAATCAATCTGAAACACCGATTGCAGTCTGTCTCTTAATAGTGGATGCAAGCAAGATATAAGTCGCGGTTGCCTAGTATCCTACGCCCAGTGAACCTGATACGGCAGTGTGTCCTCTTGTGATAATCACGTGACGCGCTGATAAGATGCCGCATCTGTATTGTATTAGTCAGCAACCCTTTCGCCTCGCCTTAGACCCTTTCCTGCCGACGGCGTAAGCTCGATCTCCAAAGACATAGTTGCAATTCCTTTCACTTTCACACTTCCTTCCACTTTAACGTCCATACACATACACGATTTTCTCTATGTCTCTTCCCAAGGTACTCTTCTTCTTATATTATGTCTCTAACCGAGCGAAACCGCTGACTTATCGTGTGCTATCTGATGTAGCGGATTATCAAGGTAGTTGCTTACTTCTATGCTTTATGTTGGGTAGACTGATGAGACGTGGGGTAGGAAACAGAGAGACTTGTGGCGGATCCTGCGCCTGGGATTGCTGCGTTGCCGCATGACGATAATCTGAGGTATTTCGATGTGACGATTGAGGGTCCCGGTGGGAGTCCGTTTGAGAGTGAGTTTCTTTGGTGTTCTGTTCGTCTTGGTTTCTTTCTTGGTTTCTTTGTGACTCTGGACTATGCTGGGGGAAAAGGTCAAGATGGGCTCTGGTGGGTGACGGGATGGCGAGGCGAGGCGAAGGGGTGCGGGGGTGGACGGTGTCTCGTGCCAATGCGCACCTGCTACCTATACCTCTTCAAGACAAGCTGATCTCTCTTATCCCAATCCACTTAAACCCTTTTGCTTGACGATTCTTTCGCGCAAGAGGGAGAATGTGACTAGATGAACGCAGTAATCTATTCAGTCGCATCTTATCAATTGACTAGGTGCTGGTTCTTCCCCTCAGGCCGTATCTTCTCGTCCTTCCGCCTCTGTTCTCTACTTCTTAATCCCCGATACTTGACTGTAGGAGGAGGATGGAGGAGAGATCGAGACCAAGTAATCTGTTTCGTCTTCATCTTAGGTGTTACTTCCGACTTTATTAGTGTCGGGGGCGAATTGGATGCAGGGGACGGGTACTTTATACCATTTCTCTTTTCAAATTTGTCTGTTCCTTACAAAGGCCGCTGCTTGACTGAGTGGGACAGGATAGATGATTCTGTTCGGCCTTCATCTCATCAGCTGATGAGACTGCAGGAGGGGTACTGTGCTGCATAGCACCCCATTTCTGTCAGTTCTCCCTTTCCTCTCAAACACCCCTGCAGCGATTTGTGCGCAGAGGTGAAGAGGATCAGTTCCGAGTTTCATCTTATCTGGTGGTTCCGCCTCGATTGCATATTCATATGCGAGGTTCTTATTTGGTGTATTTCATTCTCTGGTGTTCCGAGATTAGATCTTATCAATTTCCTGTGTCTCCTGTTTACTGCATGCTGCATACTAACGACTGGTACAGAAGGGAAATTCAAACTAGAGTTGTTCCTACCGGAAGAGTACCCGATGGCGCCGCCGAAAGTGCGGTTCCTGACGAAGATATACCATCCTAATATTGGTGAGCGGGAGTTGTTTGTGCTGGAGCGTGGAATGTGTCTGATAGGGAACAGACAAGCTGGGGCGGATTTGTTTGGACATTCTGAAGGATAAATGGTCGCCTGCGCTGCAGATCCGGACGGTGCTGCTGTCGATACAGGCGCTGCTGAGTGCGCCGAACCCGGACGACCCGCTTGCGACGGACGTAGCTAAGCACTACAAGGAGAACGAGGGGGATGCGCAGCGAGTGAGCCGAGAGTGGACGCAGATGTACGCGGTGTAGGTGTAGAGTAGAGAGAGTAAGCTAATAATAGGATGGGGTGGGTCTGTGAGGGCCTAGACGTGGATCTGAACCCCAGATTCGAGTTGATTTGATTTGATTTGATTTGATTTGATTGAATGAATTGAGCTCCTTTTGAACCCAGTGCCAAATCCAAGTCCTGACTTTTTCATGGCCGACCTCAACCCAGACATCCTCGAAGCCATCCTCGCAGAGACCACCCACGACGACCTCCTCTCCCTCTCCTACGTCTCCCGGGTCATCCGCCACGCATGTCTTCCCTACTTGTTCAGAGACGTTCGCTGGCCCCAACCACACCGTCTTGACCCCAACGGCGGCCTCGACTTCTTCCCCAGACCCCTGTGGAGTTACTTTCGCCGTCTCAACCTCATCTGGCCTGACCACTGGCCAGATGCCTCCCCGCCTGCCTGGGGCGACGTCTACTTTGATGGCGGCGACTACTACCCTCGCCACATGGACCAGCTCGTCGACGCCATTCCCCAGATGACCGCCCTCGCCACCATGCACATCAACTGTCCCTTCTTCCCCTCCCGTGCCTTCTTCCAGGCCCTCATGCGCTCCAAGTCCCTCCAGGAGCTCATCATGAACGAGACCCTCCTCTACCATACCACCATGAACCCCGACTCTCCACCTTTGTTCACGCTCAGGAAGATTGCGTTCATTCGTGTGGCAGAGGCGCTGAGGATTGGAGAAGGCCCATATGATCCCAAGTACCGCGAGGTGCAGTACTATACTCGTGAGTATCGAAGACGGTACAAGAATGATGCTCTAGCACGCTCTGCCGCGCAGGTCCTCCTCTTCCGCATGGGCAACCCCCAGCATCTTACCTACGTCCAGTTCTCAGGGGACCTCCTGACCCTCTCTGATCTCGCTGCGCACGAGTGGCCGTGTCTCACTACGCTCGTGCTCACAGGCCACCCTCCCAGGCCATGTGGGTCAGAACTGGTGGACGTGGTAGCACGCATGCCAGTGCTTGAAGACCTGCGTCTCCTCTTCGCACGCACCAAGTCCGACGCCTTCCGCGTTATCCCCCCGCGATCTCATTCTGCGAACCCGCCAAGCGTGCTGGGCAGCCTCAAAAGTCTCGCCGTGAGCAATGCGTGCAATCTTATTTCGCTGTTTAGCTACACTACGTCCATTGAGAGGGTGTGCATACCCGCGATTATTAATCATCCCCGTGTGCCAATTGGTTTGAGTCGTGGTGCCCTGCAGGGCGTGTTGGAGGATATGAGAGTCGGCCAGGCGGGCGGCCGCGTGAAGCTTCTGAGAGTCATGTTGGAGGATAAGGTGCACCCTGAGCTGTGTGCTCTTATCGCGCTGACGTGTCCTGCGTTGAAAGTGCTGGAAGTTGAGCTGTGTGGGTATCATGATGGGAAGAGTGTATATGCATGGGTGAGTCCTCCATATTTACATGCTTGAAATTCAGACGTGGAGTAATTAATGAAGCCGAATGCAAAGGACGAATTTACAGATTCACTTGCTCCGCTCAATCTTACCGACCTGAGACTGTGCATCCAGTTCCCGGAATACGATGACGCGGACAGAGGCGAGCCATGGCGCACTGCCCGTCGCCAGTGTGCGTACGACCTTGCTGAACGATTGCCTTCTCTCCAGAGGTCGCGCTGGAGTATAGGAAGCGCACTGGGACGCATAGGTATGAGGACGGGTGGCTAGAATTCGACGTTGGGCGGAATGGAGAGGGTGGCGTGGAGCTCACTGAGGTCGGAGCGATGTGGTACCCCTTCCCGGAGGTATGGGTGCCCAAGCTGGTCGGTGCATAGGACGTACATTCGCAAGGCGGGATGGACATATCTCCCTTCCGCTCGAGATGGTTCCGATTTGGAAAAAGCTTCGAATTTTCCACGTCCTACCTTATCCGGCTTCTATTCCCTCCCTCACCCCTTTCTCATTTCCCTCCTCCGCAGTCCCTCTTGGCCCACGCACCATTACCACCCCATTTTTTGCATTTGCATTCCTCCCCTTTCCCCTTGGCTTTGCCCCCTGTCACGAACATCCTCCCCACCTTGGCTCCCTCGTATTTGTCTCGCGCTTGTCACCCTCAGCTCACGCATCCGGTTATAAAACCCCATCTGGCTTCTTCCTTTCCCTTCCCTTTCTTTCCTTCCATCGATTACTTCCCTCCCCTTCCTGTCTTCGCCCCTTCCATTCATTTCCGATCCGATTGTATTTTTCAAGTCGATGCGACTCGGATTCTTTCGGAGATGCGGTGCTGGCCTTCCCTTCCTTCTTGAGGGTTCTCGTGGTTGGATGGATGGTACTGCGTTTGGAAGTATCCCTTGCCGGGGTTATTCCGCTTCGTTATGGTGGGCACTGCCACCTAAGCCACTCTTGTTAAGTTGAGACCCTGGCTGATGATCTTTTGACCATAGACCTGTTTTTTTTTTTTTCCTGCTGATTGGTTTTCTTGCTGTTGTTGTTGTTGCTGCTGTTCCTACATGCTTTCCTTTTCATTCTCTTTAACCTCTCATTTTTGCTGCTGCGGTTATCGTTGTTGTTCTGGTGCTCCTCGCGTTACTATAAAAAAAACATACATCTTCCTTCGTTTATTTTGGGCTTGTGGTGTTTTCTTTGGGCATTTTGTCGTCTCGTTCCCTCCTTTCCCTCCAAGTTTAATGACCTCTTACGATCTATGACTTACAAGATTTTTTCGAACCATACATGTTTGTACAGATGTGCAAGATATGATTGCAATTTGGGATTTCGATTTGGGACTCGTTTTCTCATTCTCTTCACTTACACTTTCATTACATTTTTTACCCTTTTTGTTTCGTTCATTAAATGGTTTCGCGTGTGTTGTTGTGCTTTGTACTGTGGACTAATATATGCTTTGTGTCGTTGACACATGTGTTTTAGAAAAGTTTTGAGTTTATCGTTGGTTGTGCAACAGTCTATATAAAGCTTTAAAGAAGGTAGTAGGAATGGAAGAGTAATGTATGTATAAATTATGAGCCTCGAGAGATGATAGGTGAAGGCGCCGGCACCAGAAGATGCACGGAGTTATGTAAGGTTAACTTTGAGATAAGATACTTTTAGGCGAGCGGGGAATTTGATGGGTGGGGCTAATTTTGGTATTCGGTTGAGAGGTGTTGGGATTGGCAAAAAGATAAAGATGAAGGATGATGATGATAATTGAGACATAACTGCTACAAGAGGGTATGAATTGTGTTGTGGTATAGGCGTGGTATGGTGAAACAAGAGGAGGTATGCGAGACAAGAGATTGTGGTACAAATAATGCGCATACGTACATTTCACTAACGGCGCTGGGTATTAAAAAGTGTGGGGAGATACACCTGGTTCATAATTTCCTCATCAAAGAGGTTGTCCAGCGAACTTTGTTCGAGGGGAGGAGTGGGAAAGGTATTAGAAGCGTTAGGAGCAGATGAGGGCTCGAGATTATTCCACCAGTGGAGTGGCCTGGGGAAGTGGGTATTATTTTGGGTACTATTGTGGACTAAAGGATGTCCCAGGTTGTTCCAATGCACGGGGGGGACGTAGGTATCCTGAGGGACTGGTGGTTGTGGAGGGTCGTTTCCCTGGGAAGGTGGGAGGTGTGAATGTTGAGGGACAAAAGAATGATTATCTTGTATAAGAGGGAATGAGTGTTATATTGAGGGGAAAAAGGCCGGTGTCTAAATTATTGTTCCCTCTCGTATGAGGCATGGGAAAGGTATGGGTATTGCTAGGACCGTATATATGTCCTGATTTGATTCCCTGCGACGAGAGGGAGTTGGAAGGATTGTACGTTGGGTGGTAGGGGGGCAGGGTGGGAGTGTGGACAGGTGTTGGATACGGTGTGTATCGCGCTCCTTTTTCATTTTGGTTTGATTTACCGCACCTTTTGAGATGCTTCGTTAAAGTGTTCTTCGTTTTGTATGCGGACGTACAGTTTGGATTGGGGCATAAAAAATTACGTTCATCGCTACTGAAAAAGAAAAGAAAAGAAATCAGCCTGCAGTTAAAGAACAAGAAACAATTGACCTACTGAAAATATTGGGCATGGGCCAACATATTCGCCCTTTGAGCGAACATTATCGTGCATCCCTCCACGGTGCACATGATGGTCCTGTAACAAGAGTTAGATTGTAATATTACTAAAGGATAGCAAAGAGCTCATACTTTTTGCCTTCGTGCACATCGCGGATATGTCTGGCTATATCGCATTTTCTGCTGAAGGTAATTTTGCATCCTTCAACATCACACGGGTACTTCTCCGCCATTAGAAAGGGAAGATGATGTGGTGAACAGACCGAGAAAACGTTGAAGATACTTATACAAGTAGGCCTGGTTAAGCAAACACGACGCGACTTACATTGTACCACGAAAACGTCCCGTTCTCTTTCAAGCAATGTTTCATAGATAATTCCTTAGGAGGCCAGACGTCGAGTAGAGACAATGTGATATCGTAACTGCAGTTCCCGCTAACTTCTATGAAAGGGGGAGACTTTCGAAAATATTTTACTCTGCCGGCATCCAGCATCTCCTTGGGAACTTTCCGAGGTGCGTGAGGCTTGAAGGCTTCTAGATCAAGAATGCATTATGAACAATGGCATAGATTCAAGTTGGCTTTGATTGGGAGGCGAGATCCCCGTGAATCAACGAGCTTCATGACAAGTCTATCAAGATGATGATGGATATTTGTCCCCGATAATCTAAAGCCAGAATAATGGCTTGCATTTCACAATGTACGTGAGTTTTATATCACTTGAGCATCTCGACGACGGTATTTTGATTTTTAAACGGAGGTTCATCACATGGTAAACTTGCAGGTGAACAATTCGTCCGAGTCCGGGGCTCATGAAATGAAAAATAAGTAGTCGAATATAGATAGTGTCTTTGACTCGCGCTTGATTTTCTCTACCGTAATTTATTATGAGGTTTGTGCACGAAGTGCACATCTCCCAACTTGAATCACCCTGTCTCTGGGGGGGCTGAGACGAGCGCCGACGGGCGGGCGGGCCCCCAGCATAAACCGTGGTGGTTCAAGTTGAACCGTTTATCTGGCTTCTTGCGATATCTGGGCGTGGTGGGCGGGTGAAATTCTACGAAGGTCTAGCGCGAGTGGGCCTTGTCGCAGCGGGGATAGTGGCACGGAGGAAAAGGGTCACGTGTCACCTTTCCGCAGGCGTCGAAGACTCTCGTCTCTCTCTCGGTTCCCTCCAAGTCAGACTACCATCTTTGACTCGCGCTTGATTTTCTCTACCGTAATTTATTATCTGTAGGGTAGTATTATCGTGTATTGAATTGTAGTTTGCCTGTCCTAATATATTATATACTTCTATATATGTCTATGAATTTGCTAGCAGGTTGTGGGTGAGGTTTGTGCACTTCGTGCACATCTCCCAACTTGAATCACCCTGTCTCTGAGGGGGCTGAGACGAGCGCCGACACCCGGCTGTTAGTCTTGACGCGTCGAGTGAGTCTCGTCCCCCTCATCTTAGGAAAGACTTTGCGATGCTTACCGCGTTCGTCCCCTCTGCTTGTTTGCGTGATCGTTGATCGTCATCCGCTTGACTCCGTTGCGACCGTGCGACCGACGAATTCTGAATGGATTTCCGGAATCGCCTGAATGTAGGGGGCTGCGACCTGTGCATCACTAAATTCGTGAAGGTCTGATATAGCCGTACGTTTCTCACGCGCTCAATGGAAGATGTTGAAATGGTTGCAAGCAGTTATACGGCGTTATAACGGTGCTGACATAGTAAATAAAAATCATAATCTGACTAACATATTTTACTCTGTGTATCAACAGTTGTAAGTTTTAATTAAAGTGAAATACAGCGCACAATGTGTTGTTATGTTATCAGCATATTGTACTTTGCTCGTGAGTCCTTAGATTTCTATAGTATATATCGTTGTACAGCGGAGACAACAGTCCCTAACATGGTTTTGGAACGAACTTCACCGTTTCTTCAACTCAATCTCACCCCACTATGGTATCATGTAAGATAAGAAACAAATCCATACCAGAGAGTAAGTATATTTTGTTTAAGGCAGGACTTGGGCGGGCAAGTGGCCCTGGAGTTGAACGTTGAGACCTTGAGAGCGCGCTTGATGGGAAATGCCAATTCCGGCGGGGACGTAAACAGGCGCAAATGCACTCTCGTCAACTTGGTCCAAATTCCTTTCGATGCGGACCACTGGTTCGTGTTCGGTCACTAAATTCAATAGCTGCTAGTCACGCTGGAAGCCATGTCACAGAAAACCTGATCTCCTCGATATGTCACCTAACGAATCACATCTAGCCTATCGACTATTTGGCTATAGGCCTGGATTGCACCTAGAGACCATCGAGTTATCTGGATGCCGATCCGAGTCCTTCGGAACACACACCGCCCATGCATATATTTTATGTCTAGCCAGTCAGGAACATCAAGCACCAACTCAGCATAAAATGAGCAACATTCCCTGCCTTTTCGCTACGTTTCGGCTTCATGGTCATCACTCTTCAAAATGTCAGTGAGCTAACATACCAATGGGTGTCGCGCTATTGAATTCTAGTACTCTATTCAAGTGGGAAAAGGTGAGTTGATTGACATTCTAGTTCATACACAAGTAACTTTATCCTTGAATAGGCTAGGAGTACCGAAGCCTATCATTTTCAAAACCCACATGAGTACGAATATCATCCTCTCTCCCGGATCTCCGTTCATCTGCTAATTTTATCATGTAGTAGTAGCTCATATTGCTCAAGTTTGCTTCCATTTGGAGAGGGGCTGTAGGAAATAGAGGCTTGAGGTTGGTCACTTTGACTCGGAGTTTGGTAGTAGTACCATGTATGTAGAATATATGTAATCAAATATAATGTTTTTCAATGTTATCTCTCCTTGAAATAAAAGTACACCTACATTAGCAAATCATATGATTGTTATGCTTGTCCTCGAAGATGATTATGTGCTCATAATTATGGTCCGATCTTGTGTCTTTCTCATCTTGTTGGCATTATGTTATGATCCCCTCATGATTGTCTATAATATGTATGAAGGTGCACGAAGCTACTGTACAAATGACGAAATTTGGTGCGGCCACACATGGCTGCATCCTGCAGCATCATATGGCTGTAAGGTAATGTCAACATATACCACTTATGGCAAATTATACTGTATGATGCGGTCACACAATATTCTCCAGAATTTAGTGATGTGCGTGCTTTCGCAAGTAAAGTTGAAATGCATCGCTCGACCACCGCCCTTTGGTCTTCATTACGTCGAATGGCATTCCCCTCAACAAGTATTCCAGAGTGGATCCTATCCGAATGCTGTGTCCTTGGATCGACTTCAATCCGGCTTCTTTGGCAGCTTTTCCTATCCACTTCAGGAATGTATTCCTGGTTAGTCTCGCTTTGCCATCCTCTCCCAATTAGGCTGTGTCCTAATTAGGACTTCCTAACGTGAGAGTCTGGGCCACTGCCACGGCAGGCTCCTAAAACCATCCTCATCGCTTGCTCGAATGGCCTCCGCATGATAAGATAAGTGTACAAACAAAGAACAAACAAATCTAAGAGGCCAAACTCACGAGCGAGAGGCTGGCAAAATTCGTATCGGTCGTCTCGGAGATGTGACAGAACCTCAGCAGCATGGTCCCGAAATGTACTTCGCTTACAATAAATATCCAAATTCACACGACAATAAAATCTATTTTACATCAGTTCTCATTCAGATGTTTAGGCCTCAGGGTTCGGCAGTATATTTAAAGTTAATAGATACTTTGTACGCTATTGTTGTAAGTGATTTTTTACCGTTCTTCTATATCCTCCGGTGCATCTTCATTCACTTCAGCAATAGGAGCCCCTTCTATGAAAGTAGAATAGTTCTTATCATTTTCATCCTTGTCATCTTTTTCAAATACCACTGGAATTGTTACATAGACATCTTACATATTTATATCACTGTCACCAATCTCCAGGTGCCACACACCCATGCTATCCTGGTTACAAATTTATGCCAAGCACGTTTCCGACTGCTTAAAATCATCATCTGACAACAGAGAGCACTTAATTAAGTGCCATACATCCAGTACAATTGCCTTATCCTAGTTGGAGCACTGGAATGAAGCATTTCCAAAAGCCTTGTTGTATTTTCTATGTAATTTTGTGTGACAACATGATGTTGAAGTTCTAGAACTGTTAGTATGGCTTCTACAATATCATTAAATGCACACTGGAGATTTGAAATAAAGCTACTGTAGTTCCCATTCAGCTATCAGCTCTTTGGGCTCATTGGAATCTATAGCATGGGGTGACAAGTGAAGGGGAAATACTTATTCTGAACATTACTATAATACTAATTTATATGTATACAATTATCAATGTCAACTAGTAAACTACAGAATGATAGTCAATTGCATTATGGTAAAACATGCTATTTGTAGTTATCAAGCGAAGTACTTACAATAGGTAGTGCCAGGTCCAGGGTCTCAGAAACTTGCTGAAACCTGGCATGAAAAGTGATGTAAAATAGATTTTATTGTCATGTGAATTTGGATATTTATTGTAAGCGAAGTACATTTCGGGACCATGCTGCTGAGGTTCTGTCACATCTCCGAGATGACCGATACGAATTTTGCCAGCCTCTCGCTCGCGAGTTTGGCCTCTTAGATTTGTTTGTTCTTTGTTTGTACACTTATCTTATCATGCGGAGGCCATTCGAGCGAGCGACGAGGATGGTTTTAGGAGCCTGCTACCATGGAAGAAAAGGGGGGCATGAACTTCGGTCCACTCGGGCATCTTTTCACGCTTATGTAACTATTGTCAATGCCAGTGGACCAATAACAAGCTGATTTGTATTACTTACTCATCAACAATATATGTTCATCAACCCAACATCGACCGTGACATTCTTGTATTCCTTTAGTGCACTGTGCCCAAATACTTATATTGTGCCGCCTCCTTTCAATATTAGTACTTGTAGCTGATGTGGAGTTTAGTTAGTAATAATACAAGTACATATTATGTGTCCTGTATTGCACTTGGAACAATAAACATCCCTGTTTTGTGTTCATATTCACCTTTGCCAGGAGACCCATAGCAGCTGTGCTACACCACTTCTAAGTTTATCACTGAGTGTAGAGCATATGGCAGAAGGTGTAGTGTTGCTTACCTACTAATTGCATGCTGAACATACTTAATCCATCTTCAATCTTTTAAAATATTTACTTGAATTTTAATTCTTTTATGTAGCTTACTGCTTATGTATAATCTAGATTACTTACTGTTTAATGATACTTTTGGATGTACAGTTTGCAGAAAGTACAGCAAAGTAGTAAGTACTGATGTATTGATACACTAATGTAAATGAGAAATAGTGGCCCAAGTATTGTTCCGAGTAAAACACCAGGCACGCTTGCATTAAACTAAACTTCATATCAGTTACAAGCAAGTTACAAGTAGATATGAAGGAGGCGGCACAATAAGTATTTAGACATGGTGCACGAAAAGAACAATTCAACAATGTCGATGAGCATATATTGTTGATGAGTAAGTAATACAAATCGGCTTGTTATTGGTCCACTGGCGTTGACAATAGTTACATAAGCGTGAAAAGATGCCCGAGTGGACTGAAGTTCATGCCCCCCTTTTCTTCCGTGGTAGTGGCCCAGACTCTCACATTAGGAAGTCCTAATTAGGACACAGCCTAATTGGGAGAGGATGGCAAAGCAAGACTAATTCCTGGTGAGTGATCTATAGTTTCCTGTCCTGTCTTGATACGCGAATAGGTGAGCTGCCAGGGGGGGGTTGTTTAGCCGCAGGTGATGTCCCATTGCCACCTTGGGGTCTGTTGGGCCATTTTGTCGTGCCCAGAAAACGTCTTCTCCGTTTGGCGCAACCTTCGTCCTGGGAAGCCTCAAGTTTGTTACCTCTCATCCCTCCCGGTCTCGCGTTTTTGACAGGTGATGTGTCATTATATGTCGCTGGGGGTCTACCTTGTTGCTGATTCGCTCCATTGTGAACTCTCCCAGTCTTGCCATTGCATAGAAACACGTCGTCAGGCATGCGAATACTGCTGTGTCCAGAGGTTCGTGCAAGTCTAATTTCTCTTTTATCTTCTCTATGTGTCTGACTGTGAGTGGCTCTCTTTTGCTCTTCTTTGAAGAGGCTGGTGTTAACCTATCTGCTCCAGTGAGTAACGTGTCAATTTCCAGTTGATTGACCTCGTATTTTGCACCATGTAGGACATGCCAAGCTCTAACGCCTTGTACATAGTTCCTTATTGTTTTCCCGGAGTAGCTATTCGCCATGTTGGCTATGAATGCCGCCAACACCCATTGTTTAACCGGGGCTCTATCCTCTTCCCCAACTTGCTTCTTGTCGCAAAACACATGGAATGCTAGTAGGCTGCTGGCATATGCCATCTTCGTTGATTCCTCTAACAATTCCGCCAATACCTCCTCGACTTTTCTCCAGTCTTCCTCCCCCAATCCTCGCTCTGTGTTCGTTCTGGTATGCATTGGCTTCCATTTTGTTAATCTTTCTCTGGCTAAACATTGCGGCCTTAGATGGGATATCGCTGGTGTCAGCAGTGCTGGGTAAGGCATTGGCCGCTGCATTCTTATTATGCGCTTATTTCGCACTGGTAGTTGACTCGTTTCCGCTCTACCTCCCCTTCTCTCTGCAACCCCTCTTTGGCCTTCCTTATTCTGGTGTGACGTTTTCAATGTTCCACATTTCATCTCGTCTTTGATGTTCTCCACTCTTGCTTTCTCCATACTCATCCCTGCTATGTTGCCACTTGCATAAGGGTGTCCATTTAGGCCATGATTGGACTTCTGGGTCATCGAAGTCAATGACATGCACTCGTAGTACGTTTGGGATCAGGATTTTGGGTAGTAGTAAGTTGGCTGCTGGGTATATCCCTCTTGATGGGTTGTCTGCTGGGTTCTCCTTACTTGGTACGTATCGGGTGTGCATTGTGACACCTTGTTCTTCGCATATCTCATGAATCCTCCTAAATACCTCATTGACTTTCCATCCTCTGCTTCTTCCAGTCCACCATCCTTCCACCACTCCCTGGTTGTCGCCATTGATCCAGAAGTGGTTTTTGTGTTTATCCCTGGTTTTGCCTTGGATGATTGCAAGTACAAGGAGTTCGAAACCGACTGCTTCTGCCCACCCAATGTCTCGCCCATCTTTATTCCACCCTGCTCGTAGCCTCCACGCTCTCCAGTACTTCCCCACTGTAATGCCGATTCCCCATGCTGAGCTTGCATCCGAGTACGCCTTAATATCAATGATGTCAACTGGTATTGGGATATCTCTGGAAAGGATTGGCTGTTCAAGTATCCGTTCCCACCATATGATGTCTTGGTCTGTGTGTCTTGGTGGGTGGTGTGTAACAAAAGGACGGTTGGCATATGTTCCCAGCATGGTCTCCAGTTTGGTGAGGTACGCTTGTCCTTTTGGAACAACACATGTGGTGTGTAATAACTTCCCATATAGCTTCTGTACTTGTTCGAGGTTATGCTGCTCTCTTCCTTTCCATTCTCTGATTGCTTGTAGGTACTTCTTGCGTTTTGTGTCCAGTAATGATACCATTTTGCTATCCAGGTTCCAGCTAAAGCCCAAGAAAGGGACAACAGATTGAAACAAGACCGTTTTTGATTTCTCCCACACCATGCCCAGCCGTTCTGACAGTTCTTCGATGTCCTCATCATTATAGCAATATGGTTCTTCTGCTTCGCTTGTCCTTCTCTTCTCCCATGCCAGGTCCTTGAATTTCGCGCCCATGTCCTCATCATACTCTTCCGCTCTTCCACTTGGTGTTGGTTTACCTTTATACCATATACGACACCTCTCTTGTACTCTTCCCCCATTCTCTGCAATCTCTTTTCTCCACTGCTCTCTCTTTTTGTTATACTCATTAAGATATTTTCACAATATTTGGATGAAGAAGTGATCATCCACCCACTTCGATACAGGTCCCATTCCTCTGTGCCTAATGATCTCCAATGCTGCATCTGCCAATCCTCCAAATGCTCCCCCTGCTGATGACATTCCGAAGTCATCACTGGTGTTAATGACAAAGCTATCCTCTTCTTCGAGTTTAACCACCAGTCCTGGCCATTGGTCTGGGTGTGCTGGTATGGTTCTATATGCCTCTGCCATGTCTCGTATTGACGCTTGGGAGCCTTCTGGTAGTCTCGCCACCAGCAGGCATATTGTTGAGAAGGTTCCCCATGTGCATGGGAACTCTTCCGCCTTGATCTGGCTGTTAATGGATTCCACCCCTTCGACTGGTTTTCGTGGGTATGAAAAGTTGTGTATGGCCCTGTACTTCCCTGGTTTTCCGCTTTTGGTATGAGGGACAGTGGTGATGTTTGGAATGGACCGATAAGTCTCTCCACCTGCTGCTTCGATATGGGTCCCAGGTATCTTTCCTTCTGAAATTCCTTCTCCATGATCTCGTGATATGCTTCTTTGTATTGCTGGATGGATGTGTGGTTTGGTGGTGTGAACGTTCTCTTGATGATCGGGATTCCCAGATGAAACCCCTCTTGTAATCCCTTAACCACTGTTTTGTACTTCTCTTCCAACCCCAGTGTGCGCAGTTCTTTCTTCCACTCTTCTCCCCTGTATGGTGTGAGTGGCTTACATCTTCTCTCTCCGAGGACATTCTTGAGCTCCATGGTTTGTGTTTCTGCAACCTGAGCAATGATGTTTCTTCGGGTGAGCTGTGCTCTGGCAACTGCCTGGTAGTTGCCACTGGAAGCATAATCCCTCCCCATTCGGTTTTGTGAGCTTTCTGTTCTCGCCTCGTATTGCCCATGTTTTGTGGGACCCATTCCAAGTCTCTTTTTCGTTGCATCTCCCATAGTCATGTTTCTGGCGACCCAAGCACACAGCACATACGGAGTCGCCCTGTCGTCCCGCTGCGCCCTGCTGAAAAAACTTTTGTCCTCCCCTATGTCCATCCCTGCTTGGAGACCATGATGGGCTTTGTTTTTGGCATTGTCTCTGACCTGATATCATTCTCATTCTTTTGGGGGAGGGTGACCTTGATCTCTCTCTCCCTTTCCGCTTTCTGGGTGTGTCTAGTTGCAGCTGGGCTGCTCTGCGAGCCATGTCATTTATCTGCTCATGTGTTATTGGTTGTTTCGGGGGAGACATGTTGATGTTGATTTTATACCCGCCCACATAATTTAAACCACATTTGCATAAGGCCATGTCTGCATTGGTGTAAATCCATAACCGCATTGGCATAACACCATATCTGCAAAATTGCAAAACCGCATCATGTTTCTGCACCATATTCATGATAGGATGTCGGAGTCCAATGATTTTATTGATATGATAGTTCGGGATCCATGAATCTGTCAGCCTCTTTTATGATCCTGAGGAGTCGAAGTACTGACCTCCCGTATACTTTCTGCTCCTTTCTTTATCATGATTTCTTGTTGGATGTTCTTTAACAGTGTGTTGTTAATGATTGCTAGGTTCATCCCTTCTCCGCTTAACTGCATGTCGTGCCATTCCCTTCTGGCTCGTGCCTGGTACTCCACTATTGCCTCATCACCAAATGGCTCCTCTCTTATTTGGTGTTCGTCGAGCCCTGAGTAGAAATCTGAGAAGGAGTTTACCACCTCTTGATCCCAGATCTCACTTGCTTTCATCATGGTTCGTAGCAGTGTGTGTCGGGCCTGACTGACTTCGCCCCATGACAGTTGTTCGTCTGGCCGAATCTCCTTTAAAGGCTTCACTGCTGCTATGGTTCGGAGAGCTATCTGGCCATTCTCGTTTGTAATACCTAAAGTCTCTGTCATGCTTTCTCCGGCGCCCCCTGCTGCTTGCATGCAACTTCGCTTTGTGAAGTAATCTATCTCGATGTATGCTCCAGCTCGTATTTTGTTTATGGCATACTGTGATGGCCTGTGCGCTGATACTGTGGCAATTCCTCTTGTTGCGGTTGTAAACCCCTTCTATGCCCTTGTTGCTCCTCTTCTTGGTGCTGCTCTCCTTCAACTCTCTGCTGTTCTCTTTCATCTGCTTGTTCCTGTGCTTCCCAGGCCTTGATTCTATTATGCTGTGCTTCCTGCCACATTCCTTCCAGTTGTTCTACTACCTGTTCCTCAGTTGCTCCTTGCTGGTTAGGGGCAACCATAAGTGCTTCTCACACCATACGAAATGCTTCGTCCCAGTAGTCTGGGCATGTGTCTTCTACTGGGTTTTTTGTAAGTCTAACCATTGTTCTGTAAAATACCCTTTTTCTTGTGCTGTATCCTGTTGATTCTAATAATATAACTGTTGTGTGAGGAAATTCTACGAAGGTCTAGCGCAAGTGGGCCTTGTCGCAGTGGGGATGGTGGCACGGAGGAAAAGGGTCATGTGTCACCTTTCCGCAGGCGTCGAAGACTCTCGTCTCTCTCTCAGTTCCCTCCAAGTCAGACTACCAACTTTTAGAATACGCTCGGAGCATACTTGGAGATTTTGGGACATCCTTTAGGGGAAAGTGCCAGAAACGGATTACGATTGTTATTTTAAAACGTTTTCAAGTTTTTCCAGTCAAGTTGCCAAGTTCCCGGCCCAGAAATCATGATAGCGTAAGCAATTTATTATTGGTACTGGGTACAAGCCAAGTAAGTATCTCCCATTGAGGTTCTGTAGCCCTGAAACAGATAAACTTCGATCACATAAACTGTTCACCTCCAAATTTAATACGCCTTGGTTGAGGTTGAGGATGGACGGTTACTTACTTCATGAATCCAGGATAAGATTGAGAACAAGTCGTGGATTGGTCGCGGACTCCCAAATTGTACCTGTTTGTAACTTTGCATTGTTACTTTTACAGTGCTTTGACTCGCGTGATAAATAAATTTGTACAGCCGTGACCACATCCGATGATCCGTGGAGACTTCAGTACTTCCTTACAGCTACTTAATTGCAAAATGTTGTAGCACTCAGATCGACAGCACATTTTGAGCCAAGTTTGAGCGCTGTAAAAAATTAAGCAAAATGATAAGCAGCTGTTCTTTCAATGCTCTTTGGCTTTTAAATGGCGTCTGAGGGACTTGGTAGCAGAGATCAAGATATAACTTTGACGAACAGTGCTGTATTATTCAACTGGTATGTTGAGTGTACAATTGCAATGATTGAATGAATTACAAAATGAGTGGGGTTTGTCGAGTCGCATATAGAACAAACAAATGCGGTAGGTATGGTACATAATGTAGTAGAATTCAATTGATTTAGATTCTCTCGACAAAAAAATCAGCTAATTGTTGCTGTATGAGAAAGATACATGTCCCATCAAATCAACGGAGAGATTGTAGCTGGAACTAAAAACTACGGGCCTAACCATAAATGAAGGTTCGTCGGAAGGAGGCTGTTGGACAGTGGCGACAACGTCTATGCCTTCCATGTCGAGAAGAACCTCGAATTCATCGGCGAATGGACCGTATTGTTGACGTATGGGATATTGATATGTGAGGGGGATGTCGTAGGTAGGGTCGGAAGTTCTTCCAATTCTGCGAAATAGTAGTCAGACTGGTGCCTATAATTAAAAGCCGGGGAGAATGCTCACCAGCATTGATATTTCGTCCCAGAAGTCGAGGTAGCTCGTTGATGTCAATGTTTTCACTGAGCTCAGGTATAGCAGGTGATGCAGTAGGGTAGGCAGTGGCTTCAACCTGAGCTATACAAGAGAGGCATCTGCGGATTCTCCGTCGCTTGTAAATAAAAATATTCTTGGCGACAATTTCACATCGCTGTTGTTTAGCCTCTTTGGCCCTGTGTTTCACCGAAAAATTAGAATGTTGAATAAACAATATAACAAGATGATATACCGAGGGTTCCGAGGGGTATGACAGTAACGGATAACTGTGTTTCTGCAGATACAGCATGTAAACACCCTGGTTTTTGCCATGTTTAATGATGTATAGAACTTTGCAGGTATTGGAAATGAAAGGCCAAAAAAAGGAAAGTACAAATGAAAAATGAGGGTAAGGGGGAATGAGGAATGTTATCTATTTTTGTGGTTTTTATACGCCTTGCGGTGGGTGGACCCCCTGTTTTGAGTTGTATAACAATATGATGTGGGCCTGTTTTTCCAGAAAGTGGTCGGGCTGGGTTTTGTCGGTGGTGGGACCATGAATAGTAAGCACTTCCTATGCCGGAGCAATGAAACACGATCTTAGATAAAAGGATCAGGCAGAAATTCTTAGACTTCCTGAATACTTCGACAATGGAATATAATATAGACATAATTCCGATGCGTGTGGGAAATTCGTGAAGCTTTTGTCCAAGTAAATATTGCGTAGATCTGATAAGTATATTTTTAGTTATTAAAAACCGAATAGTGTTCTACAAACATATCAGATTTCTGGGTGCAAATTCGGTTTGTACTGGTGCACAATGGATAATCCTCCAAATTATAAAGCTGGGGATAACGTGAAAGATAAGTGAGATTTAGGACCAGATTGATTTTATAGACTACCTCTCGGACCCCAATTTACGGCACCGTCGTCGAGTTATTCAGAAGTTCCGATTTCCAAGACATTTTTTGCGAGATAAGTAGTAGTCGTTAGAAGATAGTATGTATGTTTTAGCCTCCTGAAGGAAGCACTTACTCAAACAAGGTCTACTTACTCTCGAGTCTCGATGGTCAACCGTCACCGTATACTTAGTACAGACATACGGTGGCGGTTCGTGGTGATTTTTACCGTAACGTCGTGCCAAATCTTGAGCTGCTTGATGGGATGGACACTGCATCAGCTGCTTGTTAAATCCTGCATGGTCCATGGAAGCAAGTAAGTAGTTCTCACGGTAATCTTATGGTAATCCATAATAGAAATACATTAACTTACCTTCTGAATATACCTACCATATGAGCATTTGTCTGGCAGTTCCAGTCAGATGCATGTCCTGAATCGTACGCGTGAATACTCCATACCTCCATCATGTAAATTAAAATGGACTCCGTCGCAATTTGCAAATGATGGTAAGCTGTATATCCGAGCCTCGAGGCGGCAATTATACTTTGCCATCAGACGCATTGGCTTCTTGGCCAAACAATTGACAAACGAGTCACTCCGTGACGAAATAAGTATTATTAATATGTAACAAATAAAGCGTCCGACGTTGGTCCGACGTCCGTCGTTCCGTCCTGTGCATGTGAACCGCGTCTGCGTTATGCCGCCATCGCGTCCATCTGCACTCTACCTCAATCTTTGCAAAAATGGCAAAGAAAAAAATAGCAAAGAAACAAAAGGATGATGTTCCCGATCCGCTCAGTGTTACAAATCGTGATATCTTGCAACGTCTCAACTTCCTTTATCAAGCCAGCCTGTATCTTCAGGGTCTTCCGGGTACGAGTGCTGCACCATCAAGTTTACCAGATGCTGGTGACAACCCAAAAAAAGAAGTGAAGACAACAGGGAAGTCAAATCTTGATCTGTCGAGGACTTACGTTGAAACGATGAAAGTTGTTGGAAAGAGGGCGGTAGTCAGAATGTAAGTCATGTCAACTAAATCTGGCGCGGGTGTAAAACGACGAGGCTATAAGGGACCCAAGAATAAAGCGCACAATATGCAAGAAATGTAGTGCCGTCCTTGTGGCTGGAAGCACTGCAACAGTTCGCATGGAGTGCATGTTTCTTTGAGTCTTCACGAATCCTTGTTGTAAACGCCTGCCTCCAGCATCAAAGTCTCATCGTCATGTTATCACCTATACATGTACGTTGTGTGGAGCATCCCAACGTATTCCAGCCCCCCCTTTGTCTGTATAGTCAGATATTGCAGCACCGTCTGAGACCGCAGCGGGCTCCCCTGGTGACTTGAAAAACACAACGACGTCGAATAAGATTGGAAAGAAGACATTCCTGGAGCGATTACCGCCTCTTTCTTCTCCGCCCGATGCAGGGCGCGTCGTATTTCGCGGACAAGAAAAACTGGTCAATCAGAAGGGCACTGGGTCATTCATGGCTTAAGCTTAGCTTAAACTCTTGCGCGTATACAGGTCTCATGTACTTTAACGACTTTGGTCGCAAGTGTCTACCATATCGTTAAGTGGTTGAATCGAATGCGAAGAATGCATAATGCGGCCAGTCAATGTGACGACTATCGCAATGTATGGGATATTCAGATTCTCTGAGGATGCAGAAATGGAAATGCCAAGAATGTAAACAAATGCAAATGTACTTAATGGCATCGGCGACGGGCGTAGGCATTGTGTCGCTGTCACTGTAGTCTCATCTACAGTCTCACACATGCCGGTCTCTAGCTATACCATGTTGCAACCGTTGAATGGCTGGAGCATATCTGTTAATCATTTCTTTTTGCTTTGTCCCTCCGGAACACAGCCGGTACACTGCACCAGGCAAGTACCAGCGCAATACCAGCGCGCATCCGGCAGCCTGCAGGGCTAAGGGAAATATGACAGATGCCCTGTACAGTTGCTTGCGGCGTGCGTCTAGCGTGGCATTTCTGGCGTTAATTTAATGAACATACTGCACTCTTCAATAATTTTGATACTTACTCTGGCAACCTTCTATGCTGGATATTGCGCAGAGAGCTATGGGCGTCGGCTTCACGCTAGGCTTGTATTTGAATCTCTACTTCGAGTAGCTATGGAAGGCTATCTGTTCCACCTGTACTTTCTAGCTCATGGGACATAAGTCGGCGGTGACAAGCTAGGCTACGACTAGCACAATCGGTGCCTGGAGATGACAGCCGTCAGTATAGGAATCTACAGGAACCTCGATGGCTAATCCAGTATTAATACCAAATCGATGACCATGCAGTGTCTACCCATTTGTCCTTCACTCCTATGGAACGAGCAGTATATCGCCCCGTTTCAAGGGACTCCGCCTCACTGGAGAAACCCCCAAAGGATGAAGTGAGTCTGAACGTGTCCCAAACGGAAGCGCAGAAGAAGGGAGTAGTATGGCGTGCACTACTGATCGGCGGGATTATCATTCTTGTGCTCGTCGCCATGATAGCTGTGCTGCTCTCATACCTTTGCGTTGCTCACCAATGTGCTCGTTCAAGTGTAAACAGCAGGATTCTATTGAGCACCGCACCCCTCGGCAAGACCCTCACAATATCTCAAGTTTCTTCACATGTTGCTCCACTAGCTGTTCCTCTTGTTATGGGCTTATTCTCTTATCAGCTTGCGGCCCAGTGGCTGAAGGCTAGTACTCATTCGGGCCAAAATCGACCATCTCCTATGCAGTCAGTTGGATCTTTACAATATATCAGTGATTCTCTGACAACTTTTTACGTTCAAGGCTTGGTCTCATTTTGTCGATCTGCAATGGTGCAGGTATTATGAATCTCTACAATGGAGTGCGATATGTCTTCACTGGAGACAAATCACGAAGAAACATACATGCCCCCCTCATGCTCCGCCAATCCGTCTTTTTCCTTTTCTTAATCCTTCTTTTATCTTATGTTATATCAGGCGCAGATGCCTGGTTCCATGCAACAAGCAGAGCGATTACCCTCAACTTCAATACTCCCTTTTCTTCGAGCTCTGCATCTTCAAACCAAGTGAACTTTGGGCGCGAGATCAATTCTACGATGTGCCAGATCGCAGCAACAGCTGTCGATCCAACCGGCACTACTCAACAAAGTTGCGGGTTGCAAAATGATGGTACCGCTGGGTCAGATATGGTCACGCGCCAGGAATCACTGCGGGCTCTTTCCAATTCATCGTTGGTAAATCGGGTAGAGTATACAGATGATCAAACGGCTATTATGGTTCCCACCAGTCTTCCTTCTAATATTACGTTTGCGGGTACAACAATTGGAGTAAAAAGTGCTTGTAAGAGGTAAGTCATAGTCACTGCCGTTGTAGTTGGTTTAACTAAGTTTATGCTAATCCATGCTCGTAGTATCACTAATGGTTGCCTCGCTCCCACTACTGATTTCGGTTACGGACCCTCTGCATATCTTCAACTGGATTGCAATAAGGCAGGGGAGCTGTACAATATATCCCAAGCTAGGGATTCCAGCTATGTAGGAGGATGGGCAATTGACAGTCAAGGAAATGGTCAATTTGGTTTTGAAATTGATTCAAAGTAAGCTTTTCCAGGACGTGGGTCTCTTTAGGGTTGTTACTTACATACTTGTACATTAATTGTAGTCCGTACCACGCGGCAGCCATCGTTCAGTCAGTGTCATATTATATCCCGAATAGTCAAGATGTTTGTGAGTAAGATTTCATTCATTATTTTTGATCACTTATACTTACCGCTGGGTTTTAGTCTATAACAATACGTATGTTCTTATATCATCGTGCATTTCAACCAGCTAACGTGTTCATAGCGGATGGTTTATTCACGGTAGCAGTGGCGCGTGGAACGTTGTGTATTGCAACATATCTGTCCTTGAAGTCAGCTATATATTCTCCTCCAGCTCCAATACCTACAGCGTAACCCAATCTTCCCTCGTGCCTGTGGAATCGGCTCGTCCCGTTGCATCATTTGGCATGGAATCTTCAGTTATTCCGAATCAAATTGGAACAACTGTTGATGGCATAGGAATTGTCAGCACAGGGCTAACATACGAAGATGCATATGGCTTGGAGCTCTCCAGACAGGTATTAGCTAGGAGTTCCGCGCTTTACAGGCCGGTGGATGCTACAGATGTGTCGACTGAGTTCGCAATTGTGGGGTCAAGGATTGATTTAGTGCCGCTTGCTGTGTTAATAGCATCAATGTTGACCTTTGGGTACGTCTTCTCTGTCTTACTGCATATCCATCATCGTGAAATATTAACCTATCGAACAGTGTACTCACTCTGGCAGTTCTCTTCAATATCATCGTGTTCGCGCGTGTGCCCTTCGTTCGTTTGGCGTCGTCATACCTGAATGATCCATTCACGGTTGTACATGCGTTATATGGACCTAAGAATCCCCGTTTAACATGGGAAGATGACGCTTTGCTGAAGTTTGGCACGGAAAATAATGGAGATCGTCTTTCTGCTGGAGCTATGAGTTATGGAGGTCCAGATTCGGAGCATGGTCCTATGGAATATATTTTTGCAGTTCAGAAACCAAATGTTGTTGATGCCTGAGTTTCATATCATATTAGTAGAATAAATAGCATACATTTTATTGTTTGGATAACCAAGTTTCCCCACCACCCACTTGGACAAATGCTCAATAAGTGTTCCGTTCAATCCAGGAATTGCTCGTACTATGCAAAGATGGGTTTGGGGGAACAGGTTCTCCGCTTTTCCATTGTCTCATCTACGACTCTCTAACTGCTTATATCAGATATGAATTCTATCTCAGCTGCTAACTTCTCTATGTCCATGACATCAAGTCGGAAGGACTACACCTAGGGGAAAGTGGGTATGAATGTTTTTTGTTTCTTGAAATCTAATGTGAGTTTTGCCATGCTCGGTGAGGCTTGTTCTCCATCGGTGAAATCTGACCGCCTTTATTGATTACGAAAGGGAATTCGCACAAGAAATCGTCCTGTAAATGAAAGAAGGAAAGTTTCTTCACAGTAACATGCAGAGTAGTAGCGCGTGCTAATTGACGGCAGACATGTGTAGAATAACTAGTATCCTGCTCTATGCTCGTTCTTCGTCACAAGTGCTATAACTCCGCGAAACACTCGTACGACGGTTCTGAGACATTGCATGCCCCTCGGTAACCCTGGACCTCGTAAGCCAGCGCCTGATGAGGCAGCTAAGTTTCTTCATGTAGCGCCGTTCATGATCATTCAGAAAAGTGTAGCACTTTCTCGCTGCATTTCTCGTACATCATGGCGACAGGCTAGACGATCATCCTCACCGCCCTGACTGATTAACCAACCAATGCCATCATATAGTGTCGCCCATAGAATAACAGAGTGATGAATATACCCATGATGCAAAATACTGCCCCTGAAATTCAGCAGAACTGCACTGTGGAGGATATGATAGTCATGCACAGCAACATGGGTATCCAGTTGACTGCTTATGTTCAGATGCATAGCACCTGCAGAGGGAAGTCGAGATTTGACGACCTCAGTATCAGGCTTCTGGATGCCGCCACCCGACTTCATGTCCGTTCTCCATCATGGGCTCTACGAATCCGCGAAATATCCATGGATGCTTCGATACCGGCGCATTAGCATCTTCACTATTGCTCTGGATTCTGAGACCATCGCATGCCGTACCCTTCGGCAACCCTGACCTCGTAAACTAACACCTGATGTGGCAGCCAATGTAAGTTTCTCCATGTGGCACCGTTCATGATCCTCCAGAAGAGCAACAGCGCTTTCTCGTTTATCGTAGCAACGGGTCCAGATAGTTCGTCCCCACCACCCTTCGCTTGCATCTCGCCGATTTTTCGCAGCCCTTTCATCTCCTTCCAACTGAGACTGAGGTATCGATCTGTGGGAGTGTTTCGACCAAGCTCGAGCACCCGCTGTGAGACCCAGCAGTGTTCGGCACTGTATAAGCATTGAGACATGTATCGACAGATGGAGGTTCAGAGCCCAGTGCTGAGCCAGTTGTATATGCCAGGCCATGAGAGAGATGTATAAACAAAGGCGAAGCTAGATCCTCTGGGGTTGCAAATGATGATTTGAGTCCCTGAGTTAAACGAGCTCTCTCTGTTTTGGCTAATGGAAGCTCTTGCATATTATAGCAGTGGGGTTCGCTTGTATATATTTTTAGATGAGAACATTTAAAAGAAAGGGTATCGGTGTCCAAGACATGATTTTTCGGCGGGACGCCTAAAGTTGGCCTAAAGAAGAGACCGGCATAAATATATATGTCACTGTTATGTTTCATCGCCATTAGCCCCACATCGACGCGTTCTATGCACGTGACCGAATCCAAACGCTTCCGAATTTTCTGAATTGTGAATTCTTCCTCACCAAGCTATGCTATCTCACCTCCGGCTGGTCCCCTCTTCCTTTCTCCGAGCAGCCCCAAATGCACTCCAACCGTGAAACATAACCCGCTTGTGCTTGTACATAATAGAGCACGCTTCATTTCGTCCTCTCTTCCTCGATGCTCAGACCTCAGTCCTGAACCTCCAACCCCAGAAGATGACCTCCAGATGGCCGCGCTGGAGCGTGATCTGAAAGAACTTCAAGAAACTCAGATGAAACAGCTCGAAGAAGAGGGCCACAAAGCCGTTGACGCTGAAGATGAGGCTGGCTCCGACCCCAACCGTCTCTCCGGGATCAAAAACGACGGGCTCATGACAGAAGCCGTAAGGGCATTGTCCTATGAGGAATGGTTAAACCACCCCCTTTTGGGTGATCGATTCAAAAAACACGGTCCTCGCAAATGGTTAGGTAACAACACCGTGCGTTTCATTTTCCTGCCCGTATGTTCTCAAGACAATTGACACATGTCATATTCAGCCTTTCCCCATGAACTCGACCTTCAAGCCTCCGCCACCGCTTTCAGACAGGATACGGCAGCAAATCTTCAAAGAGTACATGGAAGATCCTGTGAATAATAGCGTGCGGATGTTGTCTCGAAAATACCACCTCAGCTTGAGTCGAATTGATGCTATTCTGCGACTAAAGGGTCTTGAGAACGATTGGATAAAGGTAAGACTATCGGATGCGGTTTGTGTTTTTACCCATCGAGATTACTGACATTTCTGTTGCTCAGGTATTGTTCCACTGCGTCAAGGTGGTATCAGTAACTGACGTTTATGGTTATGATTGGCTTATTTTAGGAGGTGAGTACGGATTCTTTCTGCATTAGTACGATGCGACATGATATTATTCGCGAATTTAAATACCTCCTGCGGTACTTTACATTACCCAGGATATGGTTAAACTGGATCCCAACCCCATCTACACCTTTCATTGCTATCTTCTGTTACTTACCTGTACTGTATACTAACGTTGCTACTTAACAGAAAAAGGAACTTCAAACAGGCTTCGAGCATGGCATGGAATACATGCTCGATGTTGTTCACCAATCGTCGATGGCAGAATTTGCTCAGAAGCGATATGACGTTAATGAAGCTGATTTCTCACAGGAGGATCCAGAGATCGAAAAGCTAAGGCTGCGTTATCGACGAATGTACTGGGAAACCCAATCTGAAGCGGGAGAGGTATGCTTATTTCTGTTGCCCTTAATCACTCGTTTTACCCCTGTACTTCAGGAACCTGTTCTTCCTCGAGTTATCGAAGAGGGTGAAGAGATGTCAAAGAAGTTTGATTCAGTTTCGGACATGGTCTACAAGAACTACACACTGGTGCCTCGTATACCCGACATAGAGTATATGAAGCGTCCCAAGTCCAGGATTGTGGTGCGAGAGACAGCGGGGCGGCCAACGATGAAGTTCGTTGACGTAGGAGCGAAGTTCATGGATGTAGAGGAGAGGGTTAGGCGTATAAAGATGTCTAAAACTCGGTCTGCAAGGAGGCTGAAGAAGGTTGCCGCGTAGTCCGTGGCTATTCCAAATTGCGAAGGCATTGTTTTTGTTTTTATTTCATTTTAGCTGCGTGCTATCTAGTTGCTATCCCCCGGCTTAATGTTTAATATAGTTTGGAACCACAGTCATTTCGAGGTGCGAGCAATGGATCATCTCCGTAGACCTTTGTTGCTTGGGGGATGGAAATAGTGGACTTTCTCTATCTTATTCTTGTTGATGCCTTATGGTTTATCGTCACTGATAACCACCTCAGGACAACTAGGAAAATGGAAAAGTCAGCATGTCCTTTTCCTACCTCCACAACCCCTTCATTAGGTGCATACATCCATCAATGTAAGTCGACTCTTCCAGATGCTCTACAACTAGTGTCGTTCTTGCTCGATTTCTCTGACCAGTGAGGGAACGATATGCGCGTTGGAAGTTCTCAGTTACTAATGGGAATCAAAGGGCCCAGTGCTGGCAGCTGCATTCCCCGCTTTTGGTACGAGCATGGGAAATGATGGCTCCACTGACAGGCCTTGCCAACTCTTGAGATTTCCCCTGGCCGTCATTCAGCAACGAGCAGGAATCGTCGAAGCTTTGAGTCGCCAACCCCGATCGGGGTGATAGATCAATGGTCAGTTTTTCGTTGTTTCTTTGCTATACTGAATTTCTGAATGGTTGTTCAACCTAAGTAATATGACATCACTGTTATATCCAAGGATACAACCAACGAGCCACTGTTGATGCTCCTTTCTCTCTCGGCGCAACACTGATATTGTTTAGTCACCTCAGTTATGGATTGAGTCACAAATGAGTTAATTAACGAGGTGAGTATTTGGTTATGTTTCATCTTACTGATATAGACATCAGTCGAAGTCACATTGAAACAACTTCGTACCCGTCATTATTTCACTCCTGAGCGCTGAAGCAGCTAGTACATGTCAATCACTGTACATGTAGACTAGTTTTGTCTCTTTTGTATCTCCACTCCCGTGTCATTGCTCATATTTCGGGTACCGAGGATCACTTGACTGGTCACCAGTTCACATATTTTGCTCTCTCCGTGAGTATTTCATTCGATTTCGGGGAGTGTACTCCCAGTGATATGCTAACTTCGATTGTGATATTGGTTACAGGGCCCGGGCTAGTATGACAACTAAATACTTACCTTACTTTTAAGCTATATATTTGCCGGCATCAGTATAATACTACTCAACTTCCGTGGATGAAGTACCATATAACTATCCACCGTCTTAATGACCGTCCAATTTAAGAGCTTTACTTACAAGCATCGTGAATCACTGCCACATATTTCCGTTTTGGTCAACTGGGCATTGGCTGCGCACTCCGGATGTTATTTAGTATCTCGCAGGTATCGTCGACCTTTCTCCCTTCACCATGACTTCTAAAATACATTTGACAGCGCGGAAGTGGCGACTCATTCAATAATATTAATGTCTTGACATGTCAGTCAACTTATCTGCCGGTATAGCGCCGATCTAAAACTTAAAATAATCCTCATCCGAGGGCAAGGCTAGTGTATTTAACTTGGATGTCGAAGTCTTATCTAGGTTCTATTATACCGAGTTGTTGTGATATTTGCTTGTTCTAACTGACTCTAAGTATCTTCTAGATATGTACATGTCAGGCAGACAATCCCGATAATTACAATCGCGCCCCAAGTCTGCTCAGGTTGATATCCACCATATGTATAAGCAGACTGCAAAAGGATTCTTTATACGGAGGCCGAAAGATACCGATGTACTATTCCCTGGTCGTCTCGATAAATACTTACACACATATATCCAATCATCTCCACTTATGTAAGGTGATGCTGATTTTTAGTAAGTAAACGTATTACAGTAAGTCTAATTTCACAGAGATACCAATTAATAGTCAGAAAATCATTCTTTAACAGTTTATCGAGACTTTACAACAAGTAAGCTGAGAGATGAAGAAAGTTGGAATTTGATTTTGATTTGAATTCGCATAACCAAAACTTGAAGTTGATGCATGATGTGTCGCGTGTTCGCTAACCGCCTATTCTGGGTTTTCCCCGAACGCTCAACAACAACTTCCTTCGCTTTTACGAGTTCCAAATGTCTTTCGTTATCTATTCAGAGCACTTTCTATCATGATTGCCTGCTGATAACATTCGCTGGAAAGCTTAGCATTCTTATCTCTGACTCCTCGTCTGCTTGGCCATGAAGATACAACAATCTGACTGAACTGACATTCTACACTCTCACTGTCAGCGTACTTACTATGTACTTTACGAGTATACATATCATCTTATCTGACTCCTTCATACCGCCACCAATGATTCCATATACAATTCCTCGCTTGATTCAGGAACGCGAGGCTTTCGGAACGTTGAATTTGCCACTGTGGGATCGATTTTCCTTTCGGACAGACCGCTTCCTTCTTATCTATACTACACATGGACTAGTGCGATAAGGACATAAAAAGCTCAACCATTTGAATCATTCGCTCCTTGCGCTCCAACTTTTGCGTCGGTCACCCGTATTGTCATACTGGCAGTGTGAACTTTGTGATTTAGCTTCTTTCCTCAACGACCCTCGAGATGGCTGATAGCACTGTTCTTCCTCAAGGCGCTGGGTATGGCGTTGGTAAGTGAAGCCTTTCCCACCATATGTATACCAGTTTGGTGTTAACGCCTGTTTTCTCGTGTAGTTGTTGGTATGTTGTAGGCCTCCGTCCAGCAACTTTCGCAGCCTAATGTTCTATGTGTACAGGCATTGGTTTATTCTTCAGTGCTTTTATGATTGGCCTTACTGCTATTCAAGCACGCTACACACCATTCTCTCCTAAAAACTCAGAAGAGTTTACTAGTGCCTCCCGAAGTGTCAAGCCTGGTTTGATTGCCTCCGGAATTGTTTCCGCGTGGACTTGGGCCGCCACATTGGTATGCATTCTGCCTAAGATCCATTCTTTATCCTCTTTTCATATGAGCTGGCCAGCTCCAAAGTAGCGCAGTCGCGTACAAGTTTGGTATGTGTTTGCAACTCCTAATCTGCACTTGTAAGTTGTCACTAACTTTCCCTAGGTATCAGCGGACCTTGGTGGTATGGAGGTATGCATGTACTTCAGTCACGTCTCACTGTCAACTTACGTTTTTGAAGCTGGTGCAACTGTTCAAATTCTCCTTTTCGCTATGGTACGCACGGTACCATCCTCTTAGGATGGAACGTCGTTCTAATCAAAATATTGTATAGCTTGCTGCGAAGCTGAAGTTGAACGCACCTTACGCTCACACATGGCTTGAGATTGTTGGTGCCCGCTGGGGACGTACCGCACATTTAGTTTTCATGTTCTTTGGGTCGGACTTGCTTCTTTTCTCGTATTCTAATTTCTAACACTCCCGTTCAGTCTCGCGACGAACATTATTGTTAGTTCCATGCTTATACTTGGTGGTTCTGCCACTGTCACAGATTTGACTGGTATGAGCACACTTGCTGCCTGCTTCCTCATTCCTCTCGGTGTAGCCATCTACGTTGTCGTTGGAGGAATGCGCTCAACTCTGCTCTGTGACTAGTAAGTTCCCAAACGTATCTATTTGCATAATGACATGATCCTCACTCTGCACTTTGTTTCTAGCACTCACACTACCGTCTTGTTTGCTATCATCCTTACGTTTGTCTTCACCGTGTACGCAACAAGCGAGAAGATAGGAAGTCCTCTCAAGATGCATGAGCTTCTGCAAGCTGCATCCACTGCTGCACCAGTTGCAGGTAATGCTAAAGGGTCTTACCTCACTATGCGCTCAAAGAACGGCTTGATCTTCGGTGTTATCAACATCATCGGCAATTTTGCCACTGTCTTCCAGGATCAAGCATACTGGCAACGTGCCATTGCCAGTAGACCTGCCACCACTGTCAAAGCTTATTTGTTAGGCGGCATCGCCTGGTACGTCGTTAATGCAACTCAATTCCAGACGATGACGAAATTGACAACGGAACTAGGTTTGCAATTCCCTTCACCTTCGCGACTACTCTAGGTCTCGCTGCTGTTGCTCTCCGCGGCGATCCCGACATGAAAGTCCTCACTCCCGCTGACGTCTCCGCGGGTCTACCGGCTGCTGCTGCCGCTGCCGCCCTTCTTGGAAAGGGAGGTGCAGCTGCATTGCTGGTTCTTCTCTTCTTGGCTGTTACCAGTTCGTAATATCCCTTGTCGATTTACAGACCGTTACTGAATGGCATTGCTCGATAGGCGCATGCTCTGCAGAGCTCATCGCGGTTTCGTCGCTCTTGACGTACGATGTATACAAGCAATACATCAACCCCAGAGCAACTGAGGAGCAGATCCTTCGCGTGGGGCACGCTATGGTTGCCTTCTATGCTTTGGTGTGTGGTATCGCGGGTCTCATTTTCTTCTATATCGGTGTCTCTATGGGTTGGCTCTACGTAAGCGCAAGAACTTCTGCTATAACGACGATAATTAACAAACGATAGACTTTCATGGGCGTGATACTCGGCTCTGGTGTAGCTCCCATTGCGCTTTGTATCACGTGGAGCAAGGCAAACAAGTGGGGTTGCATTGTTGGTGCTCTCGCTGGGTTCGCGGCGGGAGTTATTGCTTGGCTAGTGACTACAAGTTCTCTCAATGACGGCGTTATAAACGTGCAGGTAAACCACTCTTAATTATGTTAACCTGATATACATCTAATTATTCTCTAGACTAGCGGTGGTGATTTTGAAATGCTTGCAGGAAACCTTGCTTCTATTGGAGTCGGGGCCATTATCGCTACCGTTTCTTCGCTCATTGTAAGTGTATATTTGGCTAAATCTTAAAATCATTTCAGTTGACTTCTCTAAGTGGCCCGACAACTTCGACTGGGAAAGTACGCGTGCTATCAACAGGCCTACTCACGCCACTTCTCCGGCTAACGACGACGACAACAAGAGCTCTGATGATGAAGGCGAAAAGAAAGGAGAAAATATCACAACCAAAGCAGCATCTATTACTGGCGATTCCTTCCTTGCCGGCGGAGAAGACGACGAACTTGACCCAGCTTCTCTTAACAAAGCGTTCAGATTTGCTACCTGGTCATCCCTTTCTTTGGTAAGGGCCTACTTTCTGGAGATTCAATGTTTTCTTGATCTGAATATTTTGTTGTACAGTTCGTCGTTTTGATCCTAATAATACCTCTCCCGCTCTTCTTCTCTCAAGTTGTTTATGGAACACGCGGCCTGGAAGCGTGGGTTTCAATTGGTATTGCTTGGACATTCTGCTCCGCCATTGCCGTCGTGCTTTATCCGCTATGGGAGAGCAAAGAGGCTTTGATCATGATTAGCAAGGGAATTGTTAAGGCAAGTGTTCAATATATCCCGCCAGCTTTATACGTGATAATAACCTTCACTCCTAGGATATCTTTGCGAAAGGTAGCGGTAAATACGTTACTCCTTCATCATCCGCCGCATAAATGCTCTGCAAACCTGTTTATGTGATCAACCTTGACGTACGGCTCATTGATGATTCACGATTTGAAATAACGATTTACGATGGATTGATTAATGTATGGGTGTCCTATCACATTTGTATCTATAGATTATTAGCGTCTGTTTAAGATATCTGGTTCAACTAGTGGTTATCTTGCGAGACGTGTAAGATAGATAACAAGCAGTTGAACCAAAGTTGAATTTGAAGGTGTGATGCTGATGCCATTCACTGTCAGGGTGGCAGTGCTGAAGCGCTGAACGAGCATTACGCGCGCTCCCAGGCGCCTAGGCTTCATTTTCATGATTATCGAGAGGATAGCTTTCTCTCGTTTTACTTCCTGCACGGTCTTCTACCTTACGTATTTTCGCTCATGGAGCTGGACAACGATGTAACCTGGTGAAAGGGTAGAGGAGTGTTTCAGGTCTTCCGTCCTTCCGGACCTGCCTTGCCACTCAACTATGGTAGTGGCATTTCTCAAAGACTTGTATGAACCGCGTAATGCCTCGTAGCTCGGATATACACCCCCTGATCGTGCGTGGATGGAGGATAAGAGGGTCCAGCTGCGATAGGAACAACTGCATATATGGGACCTACAACAGGCTACACCTAAATGTTGCGCTTGGTCCGCCAGAATTCCTTTGAAAGGAGCTGTTAGCCCGCAACACGTTGCACTGGTCTCACTTGTTCGTTCGTATTAATTCAACAATGGCAAGTGGCCACTCACTTTTATCCCTCTCGCTTGGGCCTAGCAAAACTGCATATAATGTATCGCGCATATGACTCGTCGCGTTGTCTCGCGTCTCGTTTTACAACCTCTGTTTGTATTCACAGTACTCTCTACATCTCACAAATATCTGTCTCCCATGCCTCGCGCAGTCAAGTTTTTCGAAATGCGCGATCCTACATATACTGCTGGAAAGCCATGTCACCGAACAACGCGGCCTGCCCGTGGCATTCTACGCGTTGTTCAGCAAGCCCTTAATGTCAGCCCCGAAGATAGTCATGAACGCGATGGTATGTGGCCATTTAAATATCGCGCTAATTTGCAAACTAATATATACCTCAGACCGCAATAACAAGTCAAAGTCAATCCAAAACCTTAGTAGAGCCTCAGACAGTCGTAGGATGGAGAAGAGTCTGGATCGGATCCCAAGACCAAAGCCTGGGGAGAACTTGAGTATGTAGCTTCAACTTCCGCCTACATTATTGTCTAATACGGTTCATTCTTCAGAAGCGATTGATCTTGGAGGATCAACACGCACCCGTTCCAAACCAGGCAACAAGGTCATATACCATTCTGTGCCAGATGTCGGCCCATCTTCTGCTCCAGCAGCAGCCCAGACTCTCCATTATGCTCCAGAAGCAAGTATACCGCGTAGGAGCAGGCATTATTCTCTTCAGCCTTCGATATATGCACCTCCAAATCCAGCAGCATTGTTGCACCCAAATGTGACGCAACATTCGTATCAGACACAAGCTCCGCAGCCATTGTATAGTCAACCTCAACAAGTTGCTCATCAACGGTCATCCCGTGTCACTGACACTGCACCCCAATGGAACCACGTTTCCGTGTACTATCCGACAACAATAGTTCATAATAACGTGCCTCCTCCTATTCAGCGTCAACGTCGCTCACACATGTCGGATCATGTCTCACCGAAACTCCAATATAATATTCACCGTCACTTCAGGAACGGCCATCTTATGTGGGATGTCACGAAGGATCCTTCTGAGGCCCGCTATGCAAAGTATGATTATCGGGAGCTTCCCGACTTTGATGGTCTGGCAGTCGCACCTGAGGTATCGGAACTTACGATTTCCTTCACCAATTCGCGTCTATCAAGATGGAAGAAACGATGGGAACCCTTGGTTGTACGCGCACCTCACGGTGGGGCTATTACCGTCAAGAACATCTTGGACGCTGTCCATGGTTATTTCAATCAGCGAATTCGACACAGTGAGTATGAAGCGGAGTCGCAAGATGTACGCGATCGGCTTATGGCCACCGTTTCAAGGCGCGTTAATTATGGAAGTCCGCGTCGTGATCCATTACGATTGGACGTGCTCCGTGGTTGTACCCGCTTCGCCTGTCTCGCAGTTAGCAGTGAACAGCATCGTGGCGAAACTGCATTGTCGTTAGCCTTTACTTATCCATGATTTCCCACATGGTTATCATTCATATCTCCCTCGTGTTTTGATCACCCTTTATTTGTCACGATTTTTCACGACTTTACGACTTTACTACGAATATTTATTTGAATAAAGAGAATACTGTATTTTTATAATTCTTTCGCTGCCCCCTCTGATTTCGAAGTTGTTGAGCTGCTGTTTCACGTGACTAATTGGATAGGTTTGCAGCTCTCAAGGTAAGTGACTACTGCGCACGCGCTTAGAGCGGCGTTGTGTATTTTGCCGCATTTGGTTTACAGTATGGTGCATTGCCGAATTTCCAGTGAGTGTAACTGCGCCATTAGTATCTTATTTGGGAATATGTAACTAGATAAACAGCGAAAGATTTCTCTCACAACTTGAGGGAGAGGGCTTGGAGGGGCCAGGGAGGGGCTTGGCTTTATTAATTCCTTTGATAAACGTCTATAAACGCGTTATCATTATGAAGTCGTCATAGTCCTCTTTCTTTTCTATATACGTTGTAGATGTCTTAAATGCTATGCTTTTGAATTCCATGAAATCATGTATGTATTCAGAAGGTCTGGGTCATCAAACATTCAGTTCAAGGAAGGGGAAAGTATGTTTTGGTAACTTCATAACTTCCAAGCCAACGAAGTTCAGGCGCCCGCTCCTAGATCCGGAGGGTCGGGGCACTCAGCCATGTCGAGGTTGTGCATAAGTTTGGCGGTGAGACGGACTCGCAGCTGCGAGTTGGTACGATTCAGGATTGAATTCCTCACTCGCCGGTCGGCTGGCGACTCCAAAGCGGTGCTAGAATACAGTACATGCTTATCATGTCGGGCCGCCAGTTTCCTGAATAGGCAATTGTGAGTATGAGGTAATCCCCAAAGTAGATAACGCCCGATAACGTGACGCGGGGCTACTGAATGCCAAGGGGGGTGTCGTGTATATAAGGCGTCGAGTCTTGGCCTATCTCAGTCTTCCCCCCTCGCTTTCTAGGCCCCCATTTTGCTCTATCAAGTCTATTGTTACTTTTGAATGGGAGAACCTTCATCTTCTTCTGCTCACAATGTCGCCAACGTCGTTCTGCCCCAGCCAACACCTTCCATTCTCGCTGAGGATGACGATGAACCCCCTAGTAGTGGCTACAACTCCCCTGGGCGCTCTCAAATAGATGGCAGTTTTCGTGCCCGTTCTAAATCTTCTTCCATTGCCGAAATTCAAGAAGTTGCTTTTGCGGATGTCAATATAAATAATGTTGTACATATTCACCAATATGATCCCGAGCACGACGGTGCTGCCAATGGTCCAATTAGTGGGAAAGACGCGTCTGTTGACCCCGAGAAATTAGATGCAACCCAAGATGTAACAATTAAACGTCGATTCAGATTCCCTGTGCTCTCAGAGACCTCCCGTATTCGCGCTTTGTTTACCCCTCAACGTCCTCTCGGCCCTCGTCCCACGTACATCCAGTCGTTTAAGGCTGCAATCAAGTACTCGCCACTCAATTTCTGTCTGCTATTTATCCCAGTTTCTTGGGCCCTTCACTTTACTCACCAGAGCCCGACGTTGATCTTCGTCTTCTCGGCCTTGGGTATGCTCCCCTTGGCTGCGCTCTTGGGATTGGGAACAGAGCAGATTGCTCTAAGGACAAGCCAGAGTGTGGGCGGTCTCTTGAACGCCACACTCGGTAATGTAATCGAAATGATTATTGCTGGTATCGCTTTGAAAGAGGTATAATATTTATTTATTTTGTTTAAAAGCTTATATTTAACGACGCTGCTTAGTGTGAATTAGAACTGGTGCAGAGCTCCCTTCTTGGAGGCTTAATCAGCAATCTTCTGCTCGTATTGGGATGCGCTTTCGTTGGTAAGTGTTTTCGCACTTAAAAGTTTCTTCACATAACTTACATTACATTGCAGTCGGAGGGTTCCGTTTCCATCAACAGGAGTTCCAGCCTATGGTGGCTCAGCTTAACTCGTCACTCCTAATAGTCTCCGTTATCTCACTGATAATTCCCGCTGCCTTCGTAAGTCACCCATCTGAGCCTAGCTTCTTCCCCTGTCTTATTGAAAACGCACATGCTAATCACCCCACCTCTCGATCTAGCACGAGTACCTGGAAAATCGGTTAAGTGCGGTCACAGAGCTTAACATCCACCTGCAGCTCAGTCGCGGTAGCGCAATTATCCTGATTCTGATCTACATCGCCTACGTATGTGTTTTGATCCGTTCTCAATTTATGCACAGCTGCTAATCCTTTCTTTCCCCCGCAGCTCTTCTTCCAGTTCTATTCTCATAATCATTTATTCTTAGACACGACCCAAAGTATCTCGACCAGCTCGACTAGGTCGACGCTGAGTCGGAAAGATACTATGGAAACGTTGCCTGTTCCCTCAACATGTAGCATTTCGACGACTGAGTCCGAGACGGAACATGCTAAACTAAACACGCCATTTGCTTTGTTCCTGCTGGTAGCGACCACTGCTCTGGCCTACGTCACCGCGGAGAACCTCATCAATTCTTTGGAAGGACTGGTGGCGGCGCATCCCAGCGTTTCAAAGGAATGGATCACACTGATTATCATTCCCGTGATTAGCAATGCAGCAGAACACGCGACAGCCGTTATCGTTGCCAGCAAGGGAAAATTCGATTTGGCCATGAGCGTGGCGGTTGGAAGCTGTATCCAGATATCGCTGTTCGTTATTCCGGTTCTGATCTTGGTTGCATGGGGAATGGGGAAACCGTTGACGCTGCTCTTCGATCCCCTCGAGACGATTGTGAGTGTGCCTTCATTTCTTCTCCCGTGACGCATTTGGGAATAAATGCTGATGTGCATTCGTTCGGGGTAGGTGTTGTTCTTCTCGGTGCTCCTGGTCAAGTTCTCTGTCGAAGACGGTAAATCACATTGGATGAGTGGATTAGCTCTGATAGGTAAGTGGCATGACACGTCGTTGTACGCCGAGGGACTCTATCTGACGTGTTGGGTCTGGTTTAGCCACTTACATTCTTATCGCAATCTCGTTCTGGTACTATCCGGGGGAAATTAGGACGTTGCAAGGCCAGCCTCTCCTGTGTGTTTAACACCGGGTTTAGTATGGTGTGCTTGTCAGTACGGTGTGTTGTAGGCTCTGCGCGATCGTTGACGTTCAGCCGCGCGAAGGGGATGATTAAATGAAAGTCACGATGTGGAATTGACGTCATATTTTGTCTTTTTTTTCTTTTATAACGATTTTAGTTTCTTTTTTGTTGTTGTACGAAGTGATGAAAGAGATGTGTATTTTGTTAGTCGGTAAATTTATAAACGAAAAAAGTGGTTTCCGAGACGGTTTTTATACCCTGATGAAAGAGGCCGAACGGAGGGTTAGAGACGATAGCCGACATGGAGATTAGGATATTATGAAACACCCGTGGGCGATGGACAACCGCCCTATATAGGATTTATTAAAAGCCGCTCCGGAAGGCGCGCCCGCCGTTAAACATAGGCTTCTTTTCTAATTCTGTGGTGATGAGTAGCCGGAAATAATATGATTTTCTCATGTTTTAAAATTTAAGAAGTTCTGGTGTTCCATAAGAAGTACAACGACATCCCTTAAAAAGTTCGCGGTACCTCTAGAGTCGTCTCGATAAACATGCGGTGTCTCCATCTGTGGCTTGTTCCATGGAAATAAGGATATTTTCAGGCTCAGGTGACATATACGTTATCGTTGTGTATCCAGTGTGCAAAGAGTTGGGAGTGGCAGGGTGATTGGTGATTGCGAGCTATGTGGACGGATCGGGAGCGAGGAGTCGAACAAGGGCAGATAGGCTCGGGCGGGGGCTGGGCGGCAGGCACATCGTTCAGGGAGGTACAGATACTTAAGTAAGGTAAGGGTGAGGAGGCGGGTTTCGGGAACGAAGTGGTTTAGAGAGGGCATGCGGTCGGGGAAAGTAAGTTTGAACCGTTAAGGTGGGACGTGACTTCCATTTGCGGACGGGACATTAGGTAAAGATGTGGAGGGAAAATGGAGAATTGGGTATGATTTTGATTGCACGAGGCGGGGACGGATTCGACTGTTCTTCGCATCTTCTTAGAAAAAAAGAGCTTCTTTGCAACTCCCTCAATGTACGCGAAATGCCCTGGCGTCTGGTCAAATGCCTTAAGTATTAGCATCTTGTCTGATCCATCTCTCCATACCACCTGTCGTGCCCTTCTCTTCATATTTCTCTCAACCCTACCCCCACCCCCCCAAGCCACCCTCTCTTCCTCCTCCTCCCCGTGGCACTCCATCCTCTCTCCTCCATTTCTCTCCCATGTCTCCTTCCGTTTTTGCAGGCCTTGCTAGCCTTCTTGTCGCTCTTTTCATCTGGTTCCGGAAGTCTAAACACGCTTCCCAGGCATCTTTGCCTCCTGGCCCGAAGCCAATCCCCCTCCTCGGAAACCTCAGAGACCTCACCACCAAAGAACTGTGGCTGCCTGCACACAAGTGGGCAAAACAATACGGTATGTCGTTAAATGTCTCCAATCACCATCACTTGTGCTTCCTTCGCTTCCGCGCGCGTGCTTACCACCGATGCTTCCTTAATCTTCAGGCGATGTCGTATACATGCACGTTCTCGGTCAAGGTCTCGTCTTCTTGAACAGTCCCAAGGCTGCCTCCGATTTGCTGGACAAACGCGGTTCAATCTACTCGGACAAACCTCAACTCATGATGGTGGGAGAACTGTGCGTACATGTCCTTCTCTCTCCTCCGTTTGCCTATCATCTCACGTGGTTTCTCCCGTTATCCCGGCAGATGCGGCTGCAAGCACATGGTGAGCACGAGCCCATCTTCGGGACAGGAATTGCCATTTCGTTTTTATTCACTCCCGCTTCTTCCTTATCCTACAGGTCGCGTTCACTGCTTATGGCGACGAGTCTAAACGGCAGCGAAGGCTCATGCACAAGGCATTTGGTGTCAACGCCATTCCCGCTTATCATCCACTCCTCAATACAGAAACAAACTCCTTCCTCCGCCGTCTACTCGCTGATCCTGCCGACTATGTAAAGCATATTCGCAGATATGCAGGCGGCCTTACCCTCTCCGTCGTTTATGGATACGAGGTCAAATCCAACGATGACAAGTTCCTCGATTTGGCTGAAGAATGCGTGGATCTCCTCGCAAACCGCATCGCCTCTGGAGGAGGCATCTGGCCAGTTGATATCTTTCCCGCTTTGCGTCACCTCCCCAATTGGTTCCCTGGTGCTGCCTTCAAACGTAATGCTGCTATTTGGAAGGCAAAGATGGAGGAGTTCGTCGATACGCCTTACGAGTTTGTTAAGAATAGCATGGTGAGTTTCACCCCTCCCCTCTGTGGGCTTTTACCCCGCATGACAATCTCAACGCTTCCTTTCCGTATCCAGAAATCCGGAAGTTACAAACAATCCTTTACATCTACCCTCCTGGAAGACGAAACAGCGAAGGCTGCCGAGAACTTCGAGTTTGATCTGAAATGGACGGCCAATTCGATGTACTCTGCTAGTGGCGATACGGTACGTCCATTTACGGCTATCGGATGGCGTAATATTCATGTGTTTCAAACCATATAGACTATGACGGCCATTTCCCACTTCCTCCTCGCGCTGATGAGTCATCCGGAAGTGCTGAGGAAGGCCCAACAGGAAATCGACACCGTTGTCGGATCGGAAAGGCTTCCTTCCTTTGAGGACAGACCCAATTTACCGTATCGTACGAGGTGTTTCATTTGTATTCTTGGGAGCTAAATTCATGACTCCGGTAATAGTCGAATGCGTTCTCAATGAGACCTATCGATGGGGTGTACCGGTACCACTGAGTAGGTCGCCCTTTGACAGATGTGTTCTCAGGTATTGATATTGAGCCTTTAGATCTTCCCCACCGGTTGATGGAAGACGATGTTTACAACGGCATGCTCATCCCGAAAGGATCTCTAGTGAGCCTTCTATCTTTCGAATAGCTAATCATCGTTCTAATGTCGTCGTTGTGCAGGTCTTTGGCAACATCTGGTAAGTCGATACATGCGTCGAGATGCAGCAATGCGACTTCGTTACTCATCGTAACTGCGCTTTCACAGGGCGATGCTTCGTAACGAGGAAATTTTCCCTGAGCCCGATTCATTCAAGCCCGAAAGGTACTTGGAGAAGGTCGACGCAGCGACTGCGAAGATGATGCATCCAAGGAGTTATGTCTTTGGATTTGGCCGCAGGTGGGTTTTTCTTCCCTCGCCTCCTCGATCGTCTATTTTTGTCCCCCCTGGTGTATTGATATACTTTTTGTCTTCAGACAATGCCCTGGAAAGGAACTCGTCGAGTCTTCGATCTGGCTGCTTATGGCACGCATGATCGCGACCCTCGATATTAACAAAGCGAAAGATGATTCTGGGAACGTTATCGAGCCAGATGTGAAATTTGAGAATCAAATCTTTAGGTGCGTTTAATTGATGTGTTATGTGTTTAATTTTTTTTTAATATGTGGACATTAAGAATACCTAACGCTTTCCCGTGCGATATAAGACCGAGATCTGAGAATGCGTTGAAGTTGATTAGAGAATCAGGATTGTAATTACTTACCTTACTATCTCCCAGAAATTTTACAACAAAGCTATTCAAATTTCAAGTGGTTACGACATGAATCGAGACCGAAATGAGTTCTCCGCTGATATGAAGTTACTTCAAAGTCAAAATAACTCACTTTATGTTTTTGTGGATGACATCCCACGCTTTCAACCCACGATAAAAACGTGAATTGTCCGAATTAGGTTCAGCAGTCCAGAAGAAATGCGCATTACCTTAACTTTTAATCAACATGTATGCAACGTCGTTGTTGATTTCGCAACCCCACAAAGATACTGTCAACAGGTTGCCGCTCCACCTGTGATTTTTACGGAGGCTTTTGTTAATTATACCTCTCCCATCCCTTCGTTCACCCTTGTTTTCTCATCAACACCACCGACAGACGCCGGCCTCCGTGAGCTCCACATTTGCGCCGGAGCAGACGCCATGATCTCAACAATCTTAGCCATCAGGAAGTTGTAATGTCACTGTCCATCACGACATGGCGATTTTTATCGACACTAACGTGAGGAGAAAATGGTCCTATCGTCTGACCTAGTATGACGATACTCGCAGAACATCGGTGGGGCTGGTTTAAGTCGACGTCTTGAATGGAGTATACTACCTGGGTGAAACCCTACCTATCTCCATCCGTCGGAGGAATAGTTTGAATGTATGTACCATCCTGCCCGAATACGCCCAACGGGACAACAGTGAATTACAGGGGTGCTTGCTTGGCTCAAGATGCGAATACATAGGATACAACAGTTGAAAACATGGACCCCCCATGCTCATCAACTCGTTGGGAGGAACCTCTTATCCTGCGTACTGTGAGAAGGCATTTATCTACTTTTGCAGGATCTCAACAGTTCGAGGGCGTATGAGGTACAAGAACCTTTTTGTCGGCAAGGTTTTCCGTTTATCTGAAATTAAGGGTCAGTCAACCTCAGTCCACAGCAAAATTGAACATAAAGGACGAGCGTTACCTTCCCGATATGCCGGCCGGCCCATGCTATTCCATGGGTAAACCGGTGACACGAAAATAGGCGTGTCGTAAATCCTTAGCAAACATTGACCTCGCGTGGAAGTTAATCGGACTTGAGAAAAGAAGGGGGTGCGGGAAGCCAGTTATCGAAGCATTCATGCATCGAGTTGCCGCTTATAACCCGTATGAACCATATTTTCACTATTGCCTTGTGGAAGCCCCCATATATCTCTCTCTGAGGCCAACTTTCGTTTCCATTTCACTCTCACTCTTTCCTTCCACATCCACGATGTCAACTTCTTCAGCCCCCAGGCCTGCCTTCGATAACACGCTTGGGTCGCTGCTTGTGGGTGGGCTTGTAGCAATGGCGTACGTACTCGAGAGTTTCATGGTAACTTCTCTACTAAATATCCTTTAGGCTTTGGGGTGTCACTTGCGTGCAGACCTATACGTATTTCTCGCGCTCGTCCAAGGACCGTCTTTATTTGAAGCTCATGGTGCGCCTTTTCTACCGAGATCTGTTAACCTACTATCGGTCTCACTCAAGCGTTGCCAACAGGTCGCATTTCTCTTGTTCGTTACGTTGTTTCGAGAAGATCGTGGTCTTAAACTGATATCTTGCGCAGAGCGCTGGATACATTTGACTCTGCTCTTAATGGCCACATTCTTTACTATTATTTAGTTTCAAATTACCTCAATCCTTTGGCTTTATCGGTTCCAGTATGGTAAGCAGATACGCGTCTTCCTGCTGCATAGGATTAATTTATTTGGTAGGAGCGTGATTGTAAGCAAATCGTTAAGAGATGTGCCGAACCTGTCTGATTCACCGTTTTCTCTTTCAGGTTCACGTCGCTATAACAGTAAGTATCTCGTCGTGCGCCACAGTTGAGTAACTCTCTCACCGGCGGCACTTAGTCAGTATCGAATTTTATCATTAGAGCAATGTTCTGTCTTCGTGTCTATCGACGTAAGTTTTGAGCCGCCCTTTCAAATCTACTTCGGTATGCTTACGGCTATTCTTTCATAGTGAGCAGAGGAAATATCCCTGCCACAGTCTGGATTGTACGAATTTCGTTTTGGTAATTTGTGATAAATTCCTGACGTGACCCTCTCAGTTTATGCTCTCGACTGCGGACTTAGGTATGGCTTCATTCGCTTCCGCGGAATGCATATTGACTGTGTTCTTTCTCGACTAGTTATCGGCATTAGTAAGTGCACATACAAGTGTCAAATTAACAGCGTCTAATTGAATTTCGTGTTGTTAGTCATAACAGCTAAAGCGTAAGCTACTGCTATTTTTTCGAGGATATTCTCTGAATATTCAACGTTGTTAATGCAGATTCCACATTAAGACATTCCTGCAACTTGACACTGTTTCCGTTCGTGTTCTATCTGGTCACGGTTATCAATGTTCTCTCACCGATGTGATCTACAGGGACTTCTTTATGCAAACTTTGCGTGCGGCACTGGAGGTGATCTAAGTCTCGCGCTAGCTTTGAGTATCTTGCTTTATCGCTCGAAGACCGGTTTTAAACAGTCAGTCCTTTACGAGATCCTATTTACTTTATGATGCCAACTTGAAGTCTACAGGACTGATTCGCTCATTCGTGTCCTGATGGTTTATACCGTCAACACTGGCATGATCGTCGCGTGAGTTCGGTCGCCGTTCCTGCTTCTCTGTCATCGAGGTTCCTGACGCGATCTTAAATAGATTTGACGCATTTATGGGTATGATCATGTACGCTATAATGCCAAACAACTTCATATTCCTAGGTATGTCACTATCATATATAGATTTGATGATTTGAGTTATGAGCATCAAAACAGGCTTCTACTTGTTGCTAAGCAAGCGTGAATACCATTTCTGCATATAACTAGTCCATTTTTCTGATAGCACATTTACAGTGTACTTGAATTCCTATCTCGCAGCGTAAATCCTTCCTATGCTTTTGGGTACTAGGGCTAACAGCGATCCGTGATAGGCTCAACGCCAGGGAAGAACTTCGGGATAGAATGGAAGAACCTGTTTCCATTCACTTGTCTCAGATTTCACATTCTCGAGGCCGTTATGACACCGAAAACACGCTACCAACATTGGTCGAAAAGGTTAGTAGTATACTTTGAGAGTTATACTAGCATTCCTTTTGTTGATTTTCCAAGCCGCTTCAGGGAAGTAGGACGGAAGCGCTTGCAGTATCCGTACAAACCTATACTGACACGAAAGTGGATCACCCGTCGCCAATTATAACTAGTCCTTCATCTGATTTTGCGCCCAGAGCATTATAAATAGCAGCTGGGAGTCCTGTATGAGCGGGATTCACGGCAATAAAAAGTCCCTTGGTGAAGGCACAGCGTCCTAGGATGTAGGATTTTGATATTTTCGAAGCACTGAACATTCAGCCTACTTGCGTTCATTGTAGTATTTCTGTAGCAGTTAATGTATTATCAGATTGGCCACCGCGCCCTCGTGAGGAATGTACCCTTGTTATGAAATATAGGGGAGCTCTTCCTTAGCTCCTTGTGAGAGTAAGCTATTTCCACCCCGTCATGTCTTTTCGCCGGTAGTAGAAGATAAGATGCTTCAAAATAGATCGCACATCACTTATTTGATTTCAATTTCCTCTAACGGTATGTCAGTATGTCATCGAAGTCGCTTAAACAAGCCACAAACAGCAGGTGCATGTGGTGTTATTCCAAGATGACCTTGGAATAGCAAGTATGGGAGCTCAGAAGTGCCGGACCCCGGGCAAAGTGCCCGATTAGCAATCATGATGGGTGCAAGTCTGGAGACATTGGAGGCAAGAAGCAGCCTTTCTTCGGCGTTACAATCCAAAGATAGAACGTAGTGACATTTGACAGCCCCAAATTCCTCTTTCATCTCCTGCTGTGCAAGGAGCCTCGTTTATTACATCCCCCCACTACTATCTGGGCACCATAGGATATGGCGTCCATGCTGTCTTTCAGCCCGTTCTCTTTCGGCTTTCCGCTCATTACTGCGCTTATCATATTCATACAACTCCTTTATCCCAGCCATGCTTGGACATTATCCCACGCAATTGTCGACAACGATTTGACGAAAGATTGCAACTTCAGCTTTGATGGACGAACATTTGATTTGTGTACTCTGGTAGGTGCAAACGCTGTGCAGGTGAATGGAGGAATGGTCCATAGTGTAGAGGGGGACTTGGAGAGGGTGTATCAAATCAGTTTAGATGGGCGTTCATATGTGGGGAAGTCGGCAAAAACGCTTCTATCGGTGAGTGCTCAATCGTTACTGCTTTCATTATACCAACATAGATATAATTGAAACGCTATAGTGCGGTGAGGGTACCTGGGTGTGCATGATAGGTATGATTTCACCTGATATTATGAGGCGGAGATACGAAAAGCGTTTTACAGATCAAGCGCCCGCTGTTACTCCCGCAAGTGAGGGGAATTCGGGCGAGTATAGTGTTCGGCAAGATCGTCGGCGAGTTATGCCGTTGGCAGGAAGGAGAAGACCTCCATCGGTATTGGTTGACGAAGGTATTAATGCTCATATATCCCTTCATGGGTCCGATGGAGGAAACGAAGACCGTAAGCTCATTCCTCTTTTAATATGAAATTAGGCTGATGATGAGATTACTTGTATTTGGGATTTAGTGACTCTAAATATGTTCCTAATCGGAGGCCACGTTGAAGGAGCAGCGGCACAATACGCAAGCATTGATTTCCAGTGCAGCTATGATGAGGGCGAAGGAGGACACCAGAACATACAGTTTAAAGGAGAGTATCACGGAGTCCATTCCTTCGTCTGGATTAGTCGACACGCGTGCCCAGTTGCCGTAAAAGCATTGCGTCTTGATATCCAGGAATCGACCCCTAAAGAAGATTCCGAAAAGGAGGATAAAGAGGGAGATGAGTTGCTCGATCCGCATGGTGCAGGTCCCAGAGTAGCCGGAAGTGGATCGCGACTATCGTGCTGCTCGCAGGGTAATACTCGATTCTGACTTCTTTAGGAGGCAAACACTGACTGAAGATATTGAAACAGAACAGCAGCCATAATTACTGCAATCTTGATCACATCACCCTCAGCACGGCATTGGACAAACGAGCACTTGCATGGTGCTTCCTATGCCGTTTTGCCACTTCTCCATAGAGCTGGAGGGACGCTGAAACCTGTTCAGAAGCGATTCAAGTCGATGATTCCCAAAGCAGGACGTAGATTCCGACAAGGCGAAAGTCGGCTGGTGCAGTGGGCCCAAGAAGACATGACCCTCGATGACATTGATGTGATGGTCAATGAGGTAGACGAGAACAACGATGACCGATGGGATGTCGAACAACTGGATGAGTACATTCCGCTGAAGATGAGCCCTCGCTGGAGCAAGGGTCAGAGGAACCCTAAAACCTACGGGACGACAGAAATCACAACAGAGGATGACATTGCCATTGGTGAAGGGAAGCGCAGCGGGTACTGGTTCAAGAACTTCCTCGGACGAAGCTAGATCTTCAGAGCTATGGATGTCGTGTAGAATATTTCGTTTTTTTTTGTACTTTTTTGCGGTATATAGTAGTTGCAGTTTTACGCTTGTATTTTATTTGTTGTACATAGCTCTTTGTTGGGTAAATTTGTAATTTTCGTATTAATCACGGTCGGTGTGCCAGTGCACGCTATTTTTTACCTAGCATGTCGAATCTTGGTATATTTGACCGACCGACACGATGCCAAAATGAAGATTTCAGGTTATGCATTGATGCAAGCTGAAATGATAGTGGGATCCAGGGCACCTTAAATAATAACGCACAGACTTGAAAGTCGTGTCAATACACGACATAATCATGCTTGCTGTATCCAAGAGCGCTCTGAACGCGTAAAGAACGACAGGTAAACGTTAACTCAACCGTAACATCTGATGTTTTGGAAGATGGCATCGCGAAGTTCGACATTCACCTATCTTTCCAAATTGGTGATCCCTGTGACGCGTTTTGTCACGAATTCCAACCGCTATTCTCTGTCCAGGATGCTTATATATGGCGAAGGCTTCCGAGATGGCGTTCATGAAAACAAACAGAGTGGGATACTGCAAGGAATTCGCGACTTGCAAAGGTGGAAGGAACATGTTGGGAAACATGGGCTAATTTTGGGGAGTAGATCACGTGCCACTGCCAGTATAAAGTTCCGATAAGTTTTGACTTTTACCTTTCGTCCTTGGGAACATTTGAAGTTTGAACCTGGCAGTCGTACATCATCATGTAACATACACAAGGGCATGCTACATTTCTACAACTATTTATGTACTGGCAGTACTTGCTGGCTGTGAATATTCTCTGTTACGAAGATTTTATGAAATTAACGGCGGACCACGGACGCTTGTGAAAGTATGTGTACTTATTAATGCATATTCTTTCGATGTATTGAATCAGATCCATATCTTCCAAAAGGCTACCATCCCAATGATTACTTATCGAGTGCTCAAAGTAGGGAATTGTGTTATTGGCCTGCCGCATGTTGGCTCCATGAGAACATTAAGAATCTCGGAAGACCATCCCTGGCGACATGTTGCGTTCTAACTTATTATACCTGGTATTTAAGGTCGATTTGAACGGACTACTACAACTACAACTGACTAGAAGCGGTGTCGACGCGAGAGTTTTTTTATAACATCTGTTAAGCATAGAGGCATTTGTTAGGCACTTTCTATTTAGGATTCTTATCAGTCCTACGAATGACACCGCAGTTAAACCGTAGCACTGCTGAGCAGCAAGGATCAATGGAGGATTGCCGCTATGCGTAGTAAGCTTCGAGTACGAGTGGTTCCTCGGCCTTAAAGTACTTTATAACTTCTGGTGCCAGTGTATGAATGAGCTCTAAGGACGTTAAATATACTCCAGATCTGTGGCAGTATCAGATGACTTCATCTGATGTATTAGACTAGATTAGACTAACGGCATTACAGATTGATTCCGTATAGGTCGACCAAGTTCTAGGCAAACTGTTGTCATTTCGTGTATTTTTTCTAAAGGTGCGCACACTCTGTACATTTGACCTGTACCCCATGTCTGGTCGTCATCGAATGTCAGTCATTACGTTTTCTTGCACATTTCTCATTAACGTGCAGACGTGGTAGTCAAAAATGAGGGTAAATATCTCAGACATTGGACAGATGAATTCAGTCCTTGGGAAGGGGAGAAGCCTGGAGAAGCTGGAGCATTTCCTGTTAGAGGATGGCATCGGCAAAGGAGCGGCAATGGGTCGGCTTTATCGCGAAACAATTGAATATTGCTGATCGAATCGTCCAGATCCTATCAGCCAGGTGGCCGAAAGCGGATATGTGAGGGTCGCCCCCCTCAACCAGAAGATCAAGAGTCGCAATTTGTCAAGATTGTGGTTGTACTTATGGCCAATGTCCTGACTCCTGATTTAATTCAATAAGAGCGTGAAATCAGCGCGAAACACACGTCGTCGTATGCACCATCCCCCACCGTCGTTACTGCCATGTCTCTCTCACCCGATATGGCGTGTGCCGTCGCCATCTGGGTCGAGGTAAGGAAACCTCGCAACAGTGGCCTAGAAGCATTGACAAAGCTTAGTTCTCGTAACCTGTAGACGTTACTGTATGGTACGTGGTCTGTCCGATTTTCTATCGTTTCCATAGACTGACGTTATTCAACAGGAATGTATACATGTCTATACTTTGAAGCCCTCTACGTTATGACCAAGAAAGTCTCAAAAGTAACCTCCACAAAGGTACTGCTCGCTGGATAATTCTACCCGGAGTTTCTGAGGTGCTTGAACATGTAGATTTTCCTCGGTGCCACAGTTGTAATGCATCTCGTTGCAACCATTCACATTAGCAAGTACTGTTACCCATTCCCTATCTCATATGTTCTGACTGCTCGGCCTAGTTGTCAACTGTTATCGCCTGCTAAGAGCATTTGTTTTACACGTGGAGCCATTAGGCCCTGCAGTTTATTTTATCAGCCTCAATCGATGGGATAACCTTACGCACAATGCCCTGATTTGCGTGATGACTTGGCTAGGGGATGGGCTTGTCGTATGTGTTCACCTTATCCTGTATTGACTTTTTCTCATCTGTTTTCAGATATATCGCTGCTACATAATATGGAACTACAATTACTACACCATTATATTGCCTGTGGTCTTACTGATAGTGAATTTCGGTACTTCTGTTCAGCCTTGACTTGGATTCAGGAGGCTAACCATATGTACATAGGTGTTAACGTCTATCTTCTATACTGGTTTGATCACGGAAATGCTAGTGAATATCCAAAAGTTGTTCCTTGGCTCAACACGGTCTATCCGCTGGCCTTTACGGAAAATGTCTTGACTACTGGCCTAATAGCCTTGAAGATATGGAATCAGCACCGCATCTCCACAAGAGCAGGAATCGTGGATCACTCGTCGCGACATAGTCTCTTCAATATCCTTCGTATCATAGTGGAAAGCGCAATGATCTATACGGTTCAACTAATGATTCTGATAATTCTATATCCTCTTCAGAACCCAGCCCAGGTGATTATACAATCTGCGATAGTGCCGAGTATTGGTATGTCTGGGACCCTAATTCACATGTCTGCATAATATAATGTGGAATCAACAGGAATCGTATTTGTACTCATTGCAGTACGGGTTCACCTAACAAAATCCCAGACAATATTCGGTCCTTCTCGCATAGGCATTCCATCCTGGTTAGATGACTCAGATCGTAGGGCGAAAATGACACGCTCGAATCAGGAAACAGAAGACACAGATCATAGGACGACAGTGCTAAGTCCGCTTCGCCCCTTGGACGATGTATAGTAGTAGCAGTTCTCATACGGTGTACATAATACGACGCGCATACCTAGCTCTAGTACATAATCCTAATCGATTTTGAGCATTTAGTTCCCAGTGTGCAAATACACTGACATCTCTAGCTCCACATTGTTCATGTTTCCACTCGCTGACTAGTTCGGGATTGTTTTCTCTAGACATCAAATGTATATGTAGAAAAGGTAACAAGTTTCATGTATTTTAGCAACCTATGCATGGTCCCAAAGCATTCTGAACATACAGAACCTAAGCTCTGTCATCTTTATGTGAAGAAATCGCTTGGAGAAGTGGTCGGCGGCTTTATGATTTAACTTAGCCTTTCCCCTGATTGGATACGAAGACTCAATATCGACGACAAAAATAACTAGCCCAACCTGCCGGAAAACGAAGTCCCGATAATAGTTATGTATGAAAGAGCGCAACACATTCGTTCTAGCTCCCACATCAGCCTGAGGCTTTCCTTCCCCTCATCTTCTGCAAATAACAAACCCCGGAATGAATGATGGCCTTATCACTCGACGTAGCAGTCGCAGTGGCCATTTGGACAGAAGTAAGTCTTTAAACCTACTACTAGCACTCATATAAACTGAGAGTTTGTGGATGAAGGTTCTGCTATACGGTGAATCTAAAATGAAATTCAACAGTGGAGGTTCTTACATCCTGCAGGGGTCTATACTTCGCTATTCTTCGAATCAATCTTTATTATGTTTAAAAAGAGATCTACTAGTGCTAATCCAGCGAAGGTAACTTCGACGCGGTGGAGTGATTGCCGTTTTACTAAATCTAATGGGTTGAATAGGTATTTTTGGTGTCAACCATTTTGATGTACCTGGTAGCAACAGCCCATATAGGTTAGCGTTTGAAATTTATTCAAACATGTTTTGTTGATCTTCCGGTTTCATCAGTTGTGAATCTTTTTCGACTCATTCGATTGTTTATCTTCCACGACGATCTAGAAGGTCTTTCGGATTATTTAATGGATTTTCAACAATGGGATACTCTTGCTCATAATGTCATGATCGCTGTTATGACATGGCTTGGTGATGCCCTAGTCGTAAGTGCGAATGCTTCAGACTTCGATCATTCTAACATTTTTATATAGATTTATCGCTGTTTTATTATATGGGACAATAACTACTATGTCATCGTTTTACCGGTCATACTTCTTCTGTTAAGCATCGGTATTAACCTTCCTAATTTTATATGTATCGGCACATTATTTACACTTATAATTGATATAGCCACAAATGCGACATTATTTCAGTGGTATACACATCCGGGTGCTGCAACCACATCACAGGAGATTCCATTGCTCAATACTATCTATCCGTTCGCATTTGTTCAGAACGTGATGACCACTGGGATGATTGCCCTCAAAATTTGGAGGCAACACCGCGCTTCAAACGCATTTGGCGTCGTCGACATCACATCAAGGCTGAGCCTTATAAACATCATGCGCGTTGTAGTGGAGAGTGCCATGATATACACGGTTCAATTATTAATTCTCATTATATTATATCCTCTGCATCACAACGCTCAATTCATCGTCCAGTCTGCTGTTGTTCCCAGTATAGGTGACCTTGGTCGTTTACATCACCAACCAGATATACTAATGCGTAATAATATTACAGGAATAGTGTTCGTCCTGATTGCAGTTAGGGTGCATTTTATGAAAAGCAGGACATTGTTCGGGGATACAGTAATGGCGGTCCTTCCGACATGGCTAGAGCAAGAATCAGGCACGAATAGCAATGTAACCATACCTCGTCCTTTGGCACCAGAACAAGAAAAGACATAAAGTCTTCTCCATTTAATGTCCCACCACGTAATACATCACCAGCAAATGGCACACTACAAGGACCTTCACCACAAACTTATGTATGATAGAATAAATTTTTGCGTACCAGGATAATCGGTTATACCACCATAGCATTGTCTGACGACTTACATGGTTTTCCCCTCTGATTTGAATACCTAATCAACGAGTCCATGTGAATTATTTTCTGTAATTTAAGAGCTGCCTGAGTATTTTCACATCAGATGTTTCTATTTTAACTTCTCTCACCCAATAGTTCGTCTCATCGGGATGCAGCCAGTTAAAACGTGAGCACCCAAATAGCTTAGAATAATTTGCCAGCTTCAAGAGAATTACGACTGATTTCCAATAACCTGTGAGTTAGTATATTTAATGTAGTCAAACTTACAGTTGGAGGTACACTCTTCCGTCCCATCAAGAAGTTCGGGGAAAACTGGTCTCGCATCAAGTTAAGATCTGTTGCGATCTTAATCCATGCATTCTCATGCAGTCGGGACCGACGAGTAAAATTTCCAAACCGGGATAGTTTTTCCCTTCTATGACTTGTCTCCTGACCCCAACATTTCAAAAATATTTCTAGCGGTCATTGGATTCCTGCATTATGAACTGAGAAGTTGTATACGCTTTAAACCACTTTGTGGTGACGAGTGTGTATACATTGTTTACGTCGTGAAACTCTGCAATTATCGTTGTCCACGCACGAGAAGCTAAGACATGAATGGAAGATCGAAACCAGACATCGTGTTTCTTCAGCTTTATTTAAGGTATGTTTCTTGTTGCCTTGGAGAACTTCTGCTAATTCCGGACTGCAGTTTTTCAAGTCGCAGTTGAATGCTTCATAAAGCTTTAGATAATGATCTTAGACGTAAGAAATAACACAGCCCAACACATCTGAAGGAGCGGTTTAGCTTACCGAGGAGTTAGTTAGTATACAGCCCACCTTTTCAATATGAATATCTATGTTATTGCACGCAGTGTTGGAGAGGGCACTGGACATACGGTTCTTTCAATAACCGGCCAATGCCTAAACCTTGTGACCAGGCTTCTTGGAGCATGTTCGGAAAACGGAACCTTTACATGCACATAGACGTCTTTCCGCAGCAACTATATAAAGCTCAGTGAGGAGTCTATGTCGTAGCTTTTCGACAACATGAATTTAATCGGAAAATGTTCTAGAATTTGAAATTCGTCAAATATTGAAAACTTCAGTCAAAGGAATGAAATTTAAACGTCTAATAAAGATTCAATAAAGTCGACCATGAAATATCGGGGAAATACGTACAGCTGCGGCGTAAGTTGTCACTTATGTACATCTATTCTTCTTGGAATATATATTCGCGCGGGAGCTTGCAAGTGCTGAGCTATTCCTCAGTGGGTGGGCACGGCAGTGGGCGTGTGCTAGATGCCACGCAAATCCCGAGGAAGTCTCACGTCCGTCTTTATGTCGGCCCATACCACGACATCGCTCCCGCTTTCAGGGGGTCTGCCTAAAAGAGTTTGTCTGTTGGTGGGGAATGGGCGAGAGAAGTGTTTGTGGCTTTGTCATTCTATACATTACTTCCAAACATAGTCAATCAATCCGTGTAAAAATAGTCGCAAATGACAGCAGGGGTACCGTGGATGTCATCAAGAACGTGGTCATAAGAAAAGAAAATTTGGTTCGTTTCCCCACAAGACGTTTCCTTCTGTCTTGCTCACCCTTCCACAGACAACTTAATCGAATGGGATGCAGCCGTCTCTCGAAGTAGCAGCCGTCGTAGCAATATGGGTTGAGGTGAGTAACATGGAAATCGCTAACTCATCAGAGTCATTGCTTATCAAGTTACCATCGAACTATAGGTGTTATTATATGGTGCGCGTCCCTTCTCACGTACTTCAACAAATGTTCAAGGGTAGCAGGGATTTACACATGTCTCTTCTTCGAATCGGTGTACATTATGTTAAAGAAACGGTCAACAAGCGCCCTCTCCGCCAAGGTTTGAACATGAATATCTGCTTACCTTAGGGCTAACACCGAATCAGGTCTTTCTGTGCTCTACAATATTAATGTACTTGGTTGCAACAGCCCATATAGGTCCGTAAACATTGTGTAGACGACCTAGTTTCTAACGAATCATTCAACAGTCATCAACCTGTTCCGGCTTCTTCGAGGATTCGTGCTGAACGTTGACCCTAAGGGTGCTGACGATTACATTTGGGATTTCACTCGGTGGGAAAATATCGCGCACAATATCCTACTCTGTTCGATGACTTGGCTCGGGGACGCGCTAGTCGTAAGTTGCCAACTCAAATCCATTCCAATAGGCAAGCGCTAAAAAAAAATCAAAAGATTTATCGGTGTTACATTGTTTGGAACAACAACTTTTACATTATTGCATTACCTTTAATACTTTTGGTTTTGAGCATCGGTATGTCGGGTTCAATTTGCCTTACTTTATAATATCTAAGAGGTTTTAGCCATTAACATTATGCTTCTGTGGTGGTTTACGCACAACACAGTCACCCTGACCACATCAATTCCGTGGATGAATACGATATATCCACTTGCCTTCGTCCAGAATGTTCTCACAACAGGAATGATTTCGCTGAAAATATGGAGGCAGCATCGTGTATCGTCGGCGTCCGGAGTAATCGATTCGGCTTCGCGACTAAGCCTCATCAACATAATGCGTATAATCGTCGAGAGCGCGATGATCTATACCGTCCAGCTCATGATCTTGATCATATTGTATCCTCTCCATCATAATGCGCAATTTATTGTGCAGTCAGCGGTGGTTCCCAGCATAGGCAAGTCGTCCCCTCCACTTGTTAATGTTTGTTATTCATCTCTCTGGACAGGAATCGTCTTCGTCTTGATCGCAGTCAGGGTCCATTTCATAAAGTCGAAGACACTACTCGCCGGAACAGTAATGGCTGGGATGCCTTCATGGCTCGACGATGACACAAGTAGTCATCCTAGCATTCCTGAGTCTTCAACTAGGACAGCTGGCATCGCATACCCATTGGAAGACAAATTCAGATCAAACTATCCACGATCACCCCTTGCTTCATCTAGTACGAACGTGGGTCAAGAGACATCGAACAATCAGTAAACACTCTTTTGTATTTCGCCTCCTGTATTTGCCCGAATTCTTCGTGGATGTAATCGTTACGATTATTAGCAAGCGATTGGCTTCGAAGTAGGAGAGGCCTCTGGAAGCTGTAAGCTCATCCTGCGGTCCTTCGGGCTTACGGGATCAGCAGCTCTATGGGGCCTCTGAAGCTTCAGCTTCAGCAATGGTATGGGCACTGATCCCGCGAGGAAGTAGCCATGCCGTGGAACAGTAAAATATTGTGCATCTGATACGAGCAAATTTGTATGTATCGATTAGACACGGAATTTCAATTTTAGGGAAGTTGAAAAATCTGACAAGGCATATGGCTAGAGAAACAATGGTGAAGACTCACAGAGTTACTATTGGCATGTTGGAGTGAAGCAGTCAGGCCTTCAGGACCTGAGGCGAAGTCCTGTACTTACGCAAGCTACCCTAAACTCAATTATATAATCGATTCCCACAGTGTTACTTACATTATTAATGTCACGTATTGTGACAACTGCTGCACGCGTTGGGATGTCAAGCCAGGTGTCATTCGACATCCTCTACCATTATGGCTCAGTCTACTGGGGGTGCGGATGCCATCTCCCAAACCTCATCGAATGGATCGGGGACAGAGAGGGGTGAAAACTTTGACGAGGCTTTGAATGCGCTGGAAACGTACAAGAAGAAGGACCTATCGAAAGGTGTGTTCATTTGGCTTCCACATAGCACATGCTACACACCAACTTACACTATCCAATAATCAGTGATAGTGCGATTCAAAGCTGTTGGAAATGCTCCTATTATGAAGCAGAACTTCTACAAGATTACATCTTCCAATCGTTTTCAAGCTGTGATTCAATTTCTAAGGAAAGAATTAGGGTGGCAAGCAGGGGAGCCTTTAGTACGTCGCAGTGGCCCTGCTACATGTGCTCGCTTTCAACATTGCCACAGTATACATACATCAACCTTGCATTCTCTCCTGCCCCAGATGATACTGTATCGAACTTGTTCAAGGTCAGAGCCCCCACGTTGGTGTCAACACCAGAACGGCCTCTAACAGCATTCCTGTAGTCATTTGCCACAGAAGGGCATCTGATCGTAAACTATAGGTCCGTTCCTCTACTCGCTATTACGATTGGAAGTACTAATATAGACGTTACATATTCCCCGATGTACAGTACGACCGCGGCATGGGGTTAATGATGCGTTGTATTTGCTTTATAATTACATTATGTTCGATTATAATCTAGCGTTTTTCCAAGGTGCGCTCTACTTCCGAGATGAATCAGTGACCACTTGTCTCACAACCTCTAGGTCGAATAGTGAAGTGTCTGGAGTCGATCGGCATCTGCGGTGATACCCCACTCACAGCAGCCCCCCTTTCCCCGTATCGCGCTCGTAGCTATACCCCGAATATGCTCAACTACATTTCTGGGATATTGCCCAGCCATATGCTGAAGTCTGTATCTCGGAGAACTCCTGGATGGGTTGTTCATAGCGATAAGCACGGAATACGTACCTCCATCTTACCGTTACATGCTTATAACGATTGCTATAGCAGAGAATTTAATTATCATTCCATTCAGATGACTAGGATGGATGAGTTGAACGACAGTTAATGAAGCTATTTTGCTCGCTCAGGCTAGGGAACTGTGATGTCACATGACATCGAGGTTTGCGATATACACGAATACGCCACTTATCCAGACAGATTGTGGCGATTCCGCATCTTATTCCACGCCTATACAGCTTATGCTGATCATCTGCAGTTGTTTATCGGCCGGATCAACCATGAACGTCAGTGCTGTATGAGTCTACTGCTCACATACTTGTGAATGTACAGCATTTCTTTCCTCAACGGTACATGTGCATCGTTCACCTTGAGGAAACCATGCTGTTCACTACATTCAGCATGGTTATATCCCAATCATTCCCAAAACCATATTTCATATCTCAGAGCGCACAGCTTTACATTCATGAATATAGTATATTGGATGGGCTAACATGGAAATCACTTGATTTTAGTTACAACCGGTCCGCTGAAAACAACGAACGAAGATTCACGTACGTACGCAGTCATCCTAAAGTCTGCAACCTTGACTTCTTGATCTCGTATGTTTTAAAGAAAATTGTCCCCCGCCGATATATTGCTTCTCACCCCTCAGAAAAATGCAGTTCGGTGTACCTTATGACTTACTTTCCAATCTGGGAGATGGGCATAGAGCTGAAGTTCACAATTGCTCGCCGCCGGTGCAGCAATGCAGGCTCGCATCGCAAAGAACTAGCAGTGATGTTATGCGTTAATGAAATCACGTCGCAGGCATGCGATTATGACGGCGAGTATAACGAAACCTAGAGCACAGTTCAGTTGAATGGGTGAACTACAAACTTAAAAGGCAATCGACTGGTAATCTGCCTCGTTGCCTCTCATTTTAGATGTGGACAGATATGGAAGCTAATGCTCACGGGTGATGCTTGAAAGCCAACCCAACTGCTCACGCCAGATTATCAATGCGCAGCATTCGTGTGGACTACAGTAAGATCATTGGATACAAGACAGTGGTTGGTGGGGCGCTGCGCACTGGCAACAGCCAGCCCCGCTTGTGAAAGGCCAATAGAGAGAGCAAGGTGGTATTTCACCTTCTGGGCGGGTTCTACACATATTCTCGGTAGCAATCGAGAAGTATAATCGAGGAAACAGAGTTGGATGCGTTTTTACGTGTATGAGCGACATGGGCTGAGAAAAAAAGAACAGGAAGAAACATACCAGTTGCCTACTTTCCTAGATAGGAGGGGAGCAGATGCTTCTTGCGTCTTATCTACACAGGATTAAACAATAAAGGGCAGCAGCTCGCGGCGGCATATTGCCGAAATGACAGCTCTATGCGTCGCGGAGTGATCTAATTTTTCGATACTTGAAGGTTTTCCTCGTTATAAATCTAAGCTTCGAATGACAGCGACATCGAGGGTGCATCGAGGTTGATCAGTACTTGATGATGTGCCCCGTATATCAAGTAAAGTGATGATGATGCAAAACATTTTTTTGGGAGGTCGAGGATCCATAGATGATTAATGAATGACAGGAGACATAATGTATGAAATTGACGGCATGGCGTGTCTTTCATTCGAGCCCTGTCCATGCAAACTGTCAGCACCATAGCAATACGTGAAAGGCAGACTCGAGCAGATTATACACGTTGATTAGGCTGCAGATTGTGGAGGCGAGTAGATAGGTACGAGTTATTGACAAGTAATAATTGAAGGACAGCGAGCTAGAGTCTTCATGTCGCGTAGTCCATCTCTGATAAAGGTTTGATTTTTTCATATCTCTTTCATATCTATACACTGCCCCGCTTAATCGCTATGATGTCACCAGAACACGAAGCACGAGCGATGCAGGGACAAGAAGTAGTGGTGGGTCCATGAGAAACCCAGGCAAACCGGACCAGGACCTACGAGGACCCACGAGAAGAGCTAAGAAAAAACAAGCTATCGGACCAGGAGAGCCCATGACTTACCCAAGCACACCGGCGAAATAAAGGAAAATCTAAGAAAATTCCAGATGGTAAGTAGCAAGTACCCGTGGGTGGGTTGTGATGAAGGTAAAACTCCGTATAGAACGAGTCCGAGTCTAAGCTCAGAGGGGTTGCGTTTCAATATTTTGAACCTCGGGCATCTGGCTTGTCCTCGGTAATTTGAAAATTATTTCTTCCAACTGTGAAGGTACGTATGTACTTTAAGTTTGGTAATAGTCGATGCAGACGACATAGGCCAAGTTGAGAATAGTGCATGGGGAGAACGGCGACCTGAGGGGTTTACGAATTGGAGAAAAAGGCGCGGACGGAGAGGACCGAAGCCGTGTGTGCCGTTGTGCACACTAGTGCAAGTTTAGGCTAGGAGGGGGGGAAAGTGGTACGCCATCGTTGCGGTGGGCCGGTGGGTTAGACAGCCGGCGGAAATATTCTGGATATTTTGACCCGTTGAGTCCGAGTTGATGCAATGTCGTAGTCGTGGGATGAGGAACGAACTGATACTGGCTTTTGCGGGCTAGTGGAGGCAGGAATAGCCGTTATCGTTGTTAATTAAGGCGTAGTGGATCAAAGCATAGCCCATATGGCTGAGGAGAATGTGCGTGCCGCTGAGAAGTCGAAAGGCGTGTTGCTGACAGTGGGTCAGGAGAGGCCGACGACGGAGTAGGTTACCCTGAGAGTACGTCTAGGTACCTGTAGAGTAGTCGGGGAGCAACGGAGAAATAAGTTGATAATTTTTAGTCAGGTTGGGCGTGATTTGCGACGCGTAGGGAGTGTGGGTGTCCAGGTAGAGTTTGTATGCGCATGTGGGTGAGTGAGCTGGGCAACGGAGGATATATTGAATAAACTATTTTGCGCGAACGGGGACCAAGGTTGAGCTAGGCAAATAGAGCACAGATACGGAAATAGAGCACCAGAGAAGGGGAGCACTGAGCAGAGCAGTAGTGGATTGGGACTGGAGATCTCAGTATCACATCACCACGTGCTTCGTTTTACGTACCAGACGCGTGAGACCCGGAATGCATCGAAATCTCCCAAATTGGGAAACATGCACTGATTGCCGAGGGCGTCGCCGCGCTCACATTGGCTCGTCTAATTGTCGTGCTTTCTGTCCCCAATTCTACAATAACCAACATTCATACGGTACCGACATGGATATGGCAACCATTCCGTATTGTCACGACGCGTCGAATGCCCACAAAACCCAGTGATACGATTGATAGATAGATACATATGCAGTGTCTACGAGTGTACTGATACTTATTAGAAAGAGTTGAACCCCGAAAAGAAAAGTAAGTGTAGATACAGGAGAAATGCCAGTGAGAGGGGGGAGATGGAGAGATAGAGACGACGAGAGAAGATGCAGATGTCTACGAGTAATTGCATGCAAAAAGCGAAAGCGAGAGGAGAGCGATAGCGCGAGGTAAAGGTTTTAGGCCGACTCTAGCGGCACGGAGGAGCAAGAGTGCGCCTACAAAGTCCCAAAATAGAGTAATAAACGAAAGTTCTATGTGAGCGAGAAAAATAAGAAGGCAAGAAAGATTGAGGCGTCTAGACTTTGGTTTTCTGAAAGAGTGGGTTGATAGCAGTCAGAAGCTGTTCTAGATAAGCCCTGGAAAGAAGCATGCACTTACTGGTTTCCGCATCACTAGCGCTGATGGGTCCTGCGATGAACTGGGTGGCTGTAGAGCACGACGTGTTAGCTCGCTCGCTTCGCGCTGCAACCGAGTAAACACACGAACCGGGACCATGTACGCTGGCACTGGAAGCGGATTTTGGGAAGAGTACGACGAAGCAGTTTTTGAAAGAGCCTTCTGGAGCTAATGAGTTGGTGAGACAAAGCACTTGATGTGGATGAAAGACAAGCGGACACACCTTGGCTTCGCTTTCTGCAGCCCGCTGCGCGTACATGTTGGGATGTAGGGACACATTTTGCATGCTGGTCGCATGGGGTAGGGAGTGTAGTGAGGATGAGACACTGGGGAAGGCGACGAGGTTGGAGGGGACGTTGCTTGTCATTTTAGTATAGAAAGTAATATGGAGAGTAAGCTGGACGTCGAGTCGAGGGATTGCGGGGTGGAGGATGGAAGGGTAGGTTGGTTCTTGTGGTAGATTTATATTGGGTGACAGGGTCTGGTTGGTCTCACGATTGAGATTCGTTCATTATCATGTCGTTTGCCCGATCGAGACGCTTTGATTGGTGAGGCCATATGCGGCGGTCCTTCCCGGGCTGAAAATCAGTCTGATTATAGATGAGTCCTCGAGGCAACAGACCTCTGCTTTGTCCAACGGTTATCAGGCAGCACCTATGCCTCATCGTAAATTTGGGGTGCTCCTCCAATCCAGGGATGTCCCGGCCTCTTTTGTTCAATTACCTCTAACCTCAACCTCTGCTGCATATTTGCTTCCTTTCTCAACCTACAGTACTCACGTTCCTGTGAAGTCTAGTAACTGCATCTTTCTTTCTTTTACTACTTCATGTCAAATCCACGTCATATCATCATCTCTTCTGCATTATCACTCCGAAGCTGTACCCCGCTGCCTGCAGGCTTCCATGCATCTTCATCATCGTCTATAGCTCTTTCATTGCTCTCTCCTGCCTCTACCAACTGCACTGCACTGCCCTCACCTAGCCCCTGGCCTCAACGCCTGCATCCTTCATTTCAGTCCACATATTCAGCGACCTCGGTTGCCTCCGAACTCATGACGCTCGCATGTTTTTTCTCTTTACGGCGCTCCGTTCATCTATTCCACACGCACTCGCAGATCTCTACCTGCACCTATGTATGTACGTTCATTAGTAGTCTGCCGTCACTCTGTGTTACATTAAGGATCGTTATCCAAACCGACGGCTCGTTGACAAACTTTATTTCCTCAACTGTTCTTTGACATCATCATCTGACCCAGCAAGACCACGATCCTTTTCGGCCTCATGACTGTGCTCGGTCCTTCCTACATGGCAAATTTACCCCAGAATCTCGCCAGTCAAAGCCCTACCTACCTACTGCATTCAAAACAAATTTTAAAAATATAAAAAAAGACTCACAAATCCCACTTCTTTTCCAGGGTATTCTCAGATCCTGCCCATTCATTTCGTTCATATACTGATCCCGCCAGTTGCCCTTTTCCCCCTTCTTCGTCATTTCAAACTTAAATCCTTCCTTAATTTTGGATCTCGCCCAATCCTGGCCCATGGATCGGCGTTAATATACTGATTTCAAATATCGACCGACATTTTCATTCATATCCCTCTCCCAGCCTTGCCTCAGGTAGTACTCAAACCGTAACGCCTACCCCACATCCTATGACATGCGTCATTTAACTTTCATGCGGATGCCATACAGCCCTTTTCATTCATCATATCTAAGCGTCTCACACACAACCTCGCTATCTGTAAAAAAACTTGATAACAGACTGCTATCCCTTCCCGGATACATCACGTTCCGCTGAGAGTGAATAAAAAAGAAACACGGCTTCAGTTTATACCTCTCGCCGGCAGACAGACGTGAGTCCCAACCAAAAAGATCCGTCCGACTAATATGGCTTGATATAAAGCTATCATGCCATGTCATGTGTTGTCACTCAATATGTTCCCAGAACGTGTCTGCTATCTTTATGCGCGTTTATAACAATGTTCTATATTGAACCATGTACACTCCTGATTCCGTTATATTTTAAAATAACGCAAAAATCTACTAGATTCTTGTCTACTTGCGTTGATACCGCCGACAGAAATAAAATAAACACACAAGATCCAACTATGTAAAGAAACCGTCATGTGTCCTTACTTTTTCTAGTGCTATATCCACTAAACAAGGGCCAGGTAAAGCATCTTTAATCGATAGCCTGGACACCATCGTACGCCGGTAAGCGCTTGCAAGCCTCGTCCCAATCAATCGACCCATTGACGAGATCCGTGACAGTCGCAATCACCTCGTCAATAGGTCCAATACGCTGATCCATGGTGTCTCGTTCACTATAAAGAAAGAAAGCGTACCAGGTTAGAAAAAAGATTACCCCGGAACACGGAGTACCCTAGCGACAAGAAGGCAGGCCAGGACAGGAACTTACCGAAGTGTCATCGTCTTATTTTGAACGGCTGCAACGTTGGTGGTAGATGCCATTAGGACTTATCGTGGGCACGACAAACATTTCGTGAACTCACAGGCAAAGTCGAGTGTAACTCCGTACGGTGTGCCCAACTCGTCATTGCGCGCGTAACGCTTTCCAATCGACGTGTTCGAATCATCTACACGGGAGAACACACCCGCCCTACGCAGCTTCGAAGCTGAAAGAAAAAGACAGAAATAATAAGGCGTGTCAGCTGCTCTGTATGAAGTCCCCGTTGACGATAGTTATGACGCACAAACTTCCTTAACGAGGGGATCAAACTCTTCTCTCGCGCTCAGGGGTACAATAAGTACTTTCGTAGGCGCCACGAGGGGAGGAATTGAGAGTACCTGTAGGTAGTTAAGGTAGGTGAGTTAGATTAAATGAATAAGAATCTTGTATGAAGTGAAAAGAACCAACTCCACGTTCAACGTCCTGTTCTCTACTCCAGAAGCTGTGTTCCAGTAAGGTATAAAGGATGCGACCGAGGCCAAAGGAGGGTTCGATGACGTTCGGGGTGTATTCGCGGACTGGAAAGTTGCAGGTCAGATATAGAAAGTGGTTCTCGAAGTACCCAAATGTGAGGGAGGGAACTTACTGGATTGTTTGAACGTCTTGCGTTCGATAGTCAAGACTTCGGAAGTTACAGTAAACTCCCTGCCATCATCCTCGGATTTGATAGTAGCAGGGCTGTAGGTCGAGCAAGGTTAGTCGGCACCACTCTAACCGAAAAACATAACAATAGCTCACCCTTGCGCAAGCTCTCCTTTAAGCTTCAAGAGCTTTGACTCGTCGTACGAGTCAACAATCTTTTGAATGACGCCGGCGTCTGCTTTGAAAGTCTTACCCAATACTTTTTTATTCCACTCGGCGACCTCCTTCTCCGTAACGATAGGCTCCTTCAAAGCCTCTCTAACAACCAGTGGCTGGCCTGTCTTCGCAGAGTGCACCGTAAGATCATAAGCAGCCCGATCGGCACATCCAACACACTCGGTCCACCCAGTCGAATTGTGGATCTCAGCATCCCAGCAATCCGTCGCATAATGGGCCATCTCGTTGGCCATGTGTTGCCGGAAGCGGAGGCGGGACGGGCTAATCCCGATCTTGAGCAGGAACTGGAAAATGCGCGCTATAAAGTAGCCCAGTGTCTCGTTCGCGATGATGCCCTTGTCTACCGCGTCGCCGACTGTCACGTGTGAGATCGTGCTTTGGCCTGCTTCTTGGATGTGCCTGTCGAGGAGGGCAAGCTCTACGTCGCGCACCTCGGAGAAGCGCTCGTGGCGCTTGTCGGCGGGATCGACAAAGTGCTCGATTTCAGCCATTGTGAATTCTCGCACGCGGAGAAGGCCTGCGCGGGGTGAAATTTCGTTACGGAAGGAGCGCCCGATCTGGGCTGAGGCGAAGGGGACACGGCCGTTGTTGAACTCGAGAAGACGGGAGAAGTTGAGGAAGTGCCCTTGAGCTGTTTCCGGACGGAGGAAGCTACAATGGAGCGTAAATGCTTGATTGGCAGGCGAGTGAATAGCAGGAAGTTACCCTGGATGTTGGCCGGTGGGACCAATGCTGCTCTTGAACATGAGATTGAATTGCTGGGGTTCCGAGACTTCGTTGTCGGTATCTGGGTTGCGGAGGTTGTATTTGCGGCATAGTTCACCAATTTGAGGGCCATCGTAGTTGTCCAACTGTATTGTATTAAGTCTAAACATGGGTGAGGTATTTCAAGATCGGACACATACCTGAGCCAAGATGCTCTCGTATTCTTCAGCGACGCCATCACCCAGTTTTGCGGCAGTGAGCTTTGCACCCTTCTTCTTCCTCTTCTTGTCATCTACGACGGGAGCGGCCGCTTCGCCCCTGGCTTCCTTGTCGGCCGCGAGACGAGCCTCAAGAACATTCTTGACAAGGTGATCGGCACGAAGGACGTCGCCAGTCTTGGTATCTTTGACCATCCAGTCGGCGAATCTGGCGACGTGACCAGAAGTTTCGAAGACCGAGGCTGGGGTCATGACAGTGGTGTCGACCTCGAGCATGTGCTCCTCGACAATGAAGTGTTTTCGCCATTCAGCGATGATGTTTGCCTGGAGAGAGGAACCTGGTGGGCCGTAATCATAGAGACCGGCAACGCCTATCGTGGCAGAATATCAGCGATGATTGTTTGAGCAGATGGATTAAAAAGGAGATATACCGCCATAGATCTCGAATGCAGGAGCGTAGAAGAACCTGCGGTTGAGGAGAGCCTCGAAGCGAGTTTTGTCGAAGGGGTGAGCGGATTTGTTGACCTGAGATGCCATTGAGGAGGAGAGACGAGGACGATGAGAGTTACGATAAGATGTTTGTCTGATGAGTTGGATCCAGCCAAATCTTGTGCTCATGAAAGTTTTTCGAGTCAGAGTCACTTGTCCCATCCAAAGAATCCCCAAATTAAGAATCCCGGAATCGCCTATTCGATCGATCACGTTTATCCTCACCTCCGCAATGCATCCATCCTTCGACCGACATTTCTGCGATTTCACTAAACTAACGCGCTCTTTAAATCTATATAAACTCATCTATACGTGTCATCACACCTTTCTGTCTACTTCAAACTCCGCGAGCCTTGGGAGCGCCTTGTATGTACTTAAAATCTGGCTCTCGTTAATCTTCTACAGTCACAGTAATCGCACCATTGCTCAAATTTCAACTGGTGACGCGTCTCAGTTCTAATGGCAGCTATTTTGAAGAGCTACTCATCACCCCAGTTGATGACGTGTACCTATCCTCAGATGACCTATTTTGAGTCTCAGTAACTGCTTAAAACACGCTACATGCGCACGGCGCAGCTCTCACCAAAATCACCAACGAATGCTTCCTTCATCGTGCCAGAAACCCGGGAATACACCATCCTACATCTGGGGTTCTTACGAATTACCGGAAGCTCTAGGTGGCATTTCAAATTGTGCCCTTTCTCGCGTTTTTTTTTAAAAAAAGTGGCTGATGTAGGCCAGAGTATTGGAATCCGAGCATCGTAGTCGCAGCACCGAAGCAAACGTCACACCTACCTTCACTCTACCCGCGAGGCTGGCTACTGTCTACTCACATGTCCTCTACCAAGCTCAACAGTTTGCATCCGAGTTCGTTGGCAGCACCCTGCTTTTGTCATTTCAACAATCTATTTCTGTTGGCGGACGACTGGACCCACCAAAGATATCGGATCTTGAACTACAGTTAAAATAACAGGCAACCTTTCTGTTCTAGTATGCAGGAATTCGACGATCTTCATATTTGACCTGGAACAGTCTATGGTCATCGCGGACCTTCAATGCACTCTTGACGTTTCTGATTTTCTGCAGTTTCTTCAAGCTCTATAAACTTTATGGACCTCTGATCTCGGTATCTTGGTTTTCTACACTCCCTAGCTGAGAGTCCTTCCATCACGAAAAGCCGTGCGAGTTCAATCTCCAACCTCCTGGATCCCTTGGTCACGCTCGCTACATTCGCAGAAACTGTTGACACCTACCTTCATAGTTTACCCGCCATTTCCTTTTTCCTCCGCAGCATACCGCTGAAAACCAGTATGCGACGGTGGAAGCACTGTAAGGGTTCTGCCGTCAACGGGCGCACTTCCTTCGCGTTTTTATCCAATACGACGAATGCAGGCCAAAATATCGGATTCGGCCACAACACGAAAACATCGCGTCACCACACGTCTGCTTTCACTCTACCCGCGAGGCTTGTACTAAGGCTATACGTTTCCTGTTTAACCCAAGGTTAAAGTCCGCTTACGATCTCATTAACAATGGACGTGAAGCGCAAGATGTCTGTTCTGCTATTTTAATCCAGATTCCAGCTTGCTTTGCGGGATGACTGTACAACGCGTCTCGAGCGTCAATTTCAAGGGGCATGGGATGTGTAATGCTCTCTTTCTGGTCTGCGTTTAGTCAGAAACTCGTCAGCCTCAAAATGAACGAAAGCTTCTGTGTTACGAATGATTGATCATTATGGGTCTTTTGGTGGACCTGCTGATATTCCTTCAAGATCTACGCTCCCTGAATGCCTGAAAGCCGTGCGAGTGCAACCTTGAATTTACTAAATTCCTGGGTCACGCACACTACATCCGTAGAGATTCTTGATACTTACATGGCATACGCAATGTTGAAGGCCCCTCTGTATGTTCCGGTCATCTGTTACCCACCATTTCGTCGGTTTTCACTTCCCTCCGCAGCATACCGCTGAAAGCTTGTTTGCGACGGTGAAAGGTTCCGCACCGCATGTGGATATCGTTCTCTCGAGTCCCAGCCATTACTAGGTAATTCTTCCCCTCGGGGCATGCACAGTAGGACTTCTTACAGTCCGAGGTCGAGCGAGAATAATTAAACTTCTCTGCCATCCTCCATCGTGAACTTCACAGAATTGACAACAAAGTTCATTCATGACCGAAACTCGTCTGGTCATGTTGGTCATGTGCTACACGGCAATGGGAAGATAAAGGGTTCTACATATTCCTTCCTCTCACTCAGTCTTCTGTTATGATGTATGTGATTCTCTGAGTAGAGCTTGCGTTTCTCTGCTGTGTTCACACAGATGTTCTTTTGAAACATTTTGTATCGCCGGCATTACCGTAATCATGTCAGTGTACTCCAACTATTTACTATACTTACCATTCCGTACCCCACAGTATGGATGTTTATCTCTGCAATGCATACTTCACGATCCACGATCCGCCTACTTACTTCCAATAGCTATGTTGTTATCCGTACGTTATTCCGCCAACGAGATAGCTCCAGAGTTATGGATTCTGCGACGGAGACGGAGAGTACTGCAGTCGCCCAAGTTCCTTCCAAGCACACAGATAAGACCTTTCAGAAAGCCAAGGATAGTTCGATGCCCTGGTTCTGGCTTCGCAATTCAAGTCGGCGGTCTTGGTAGATTATACACAGGCTCACTTAAGGCAGCATTTTCTGACACATTTATTCTCAAGCTGCAACATAGCCTCCGAGATTCGAACGAATCGAGCAACGACGTTTCGATTAAACATATCTACGTGTACTGACAGTTAATTTCGAAATGCCACAGCCCGAGCAATATAAGGAATTGATGTGTGCGAGATAACGATTGCTTAAGTCCGCTCGATGAAACGTTTATGCGAGAACAGTTGTCGTGACAGAACAGTGATACCAAGATCGACAAGACGAGTTCAGAGTAGATTAGTGAGACGAGACGCGTCGATTGTTTAAGTCCGCTCCTTGAGGATTTATGCGATAAGCAGTTGACAGTAGGGCGAGCCTGAGCTTGATGTGATGTCAACCGTGACCCATGTCGCGTTCCTCAAGGCATGGTACTCAAGGTATCTTGCAGATGGCGATACCCCATCTTCAGCCATTCGTCAGGGCTAACACGGTCGTCAATGTGCCCTGGGAAGAGCAGGTTGTTCTCCGGGGAAAATGCCCAGTGTGCGGGGTCGGGAGGAGGCATGGATGTCAATGCTTGTAGTTCATTACCTGGAATACATCGTCATGTCAGCAGACTTGGACCTCATGTGGCTTGTAGTAGTAATACTACGCACGGATTATGTTATTTGTGAAATGATCGAGATTCTAAACATTGAGAATGATCAGCTTGAGCATTTAATTTATCTATCCACGCACCAGATCGTTCTTATCATAACCAAAGGGATCTAACATGTAAGGCAGGATTAAAATCTGGGGGCGGAACGTCGCAAATAGAAAGTTACAGGACATACTTTCAATTTCTTCCCCTGCAACAAGGAACCCGAAGAATATAAAACTCTGTAAATGCAAAGGGGTCAATCGGCATAACAGCCTGGAATGATGGAATAATCGTACTGCAATTATCGTAGCAGGAATGGTCAACCACTTCAACGTGGCCCAGATCTGAAACGGCTAATGGAGTATTCAACGGTCTCTTCGTGGCGCACAGAAAGGAATTTGCATACCAGGGAAATACAATAGATGATGGTGACAAGCCATAGATGAATGGAATACCTGCGAATCCCCGGGTGAGAATTCGAGAAGATGGAGAAAAGGGAAGGTATAATTCCAGCGTACGAAAAGGGTATGGGAGTGGTCAAGATTCTCTCTAGGCCCGTGAGACTATCTACCAGCTGTGACAGGGCAGCCAGCAATGCATCTATTGAGTATACATACATTGTAAGTCACCTGAACAAGTACTAGCGCGCATAGGAATACCCACTGATCGTAGACGCATCGGCTATCTGCTTGTGCTGCAGCACGGATACATACGAACTCTACGGACGAAATAATCAACGATCCACGTAACCACCGTGACTCGGCTCCGAGCTAAAATCAAATACATACGAGATACAATGACAATTCCAAGGGCAGATTGTGAGATATCGCCCTGTTCAGCATTTTCGCCCTCGTTTTTGCGGCCTTCTTGCCTCCTAGGTCACGACCTCTTTCTGTGAGCATATTTACAAGCAAAGAGAACGGAAAGAGATCGAAGATGCCATATTTTGGTGCGTTGTAAGCAGGAAGCAGTTCCGCTTCTTCTTCTCTTGAGAGAATCATACGTTCGCGGTTTTTGATCCCTCTCTGCGCACCCCCTGGTCGTTGTAAATGAGAATGGAGAAATTGAGATGGTTGAGAGAGGTATGTCTTCTTCGACTGATGTGCAACAGGTTCAAGGAACGTGGTCTTTGTGCGCGCCGAGTGAGAAGTCACCGGTGAAGGAAGACCAGAAGTAGCAAGTGGGTTTCGGTGATACAAGGTCGAGACTTGTTCGTCTAGAGAAGGACCAGGGGCCTCTACAGACACCCTGTACCCCTCCTTAGAGGACGATTTCCGATCTTGAATATTAACTTCCTCCGGAGGTACGTCTATTGTGGGCATGCCATGTGGGAGAGCGTATGCTGGCAGGAACTTGACCAAGTAATATAGATCTCTGGAACGTTGACGATGAAAGTGAGAAACGGGTAGCTAGACAACGACTGAGGAAGGGCAACGCACTTGTAGTAGATCCCATCTTCCCCTCGTAGATAATGCTTGACGGCGACTGCAAATGCTTCGAGGAGGTTGATCACCGTTTTCTTTTCGATCAGTGCCCTCGTCTTCGAGTCTTCCGTCGATTTTGCATCAGTCCCTTTCGGATCTAAAGTAGAATGGAAATATTAATGAATATCCAATTCGCGGTTGTGGAGAGAATTCATTTGATCGTAGAAAGGAACACGCACCCGGAACATGAAACCACACTACGCGTGCAAAGGTACGGGTAGCGAAGATGATCTGAGACCATAGCCGTCTGCCTTCGTTATATCTCTCAAACGACGATGTAGTGCGATATGAAATCACAAAACCTAACACGGTACCAATACTGTGGGGGATATTGTCAATCCTGTCGTCAGAAGATGTGTGGAGTATCGTACACTGTAAGAAGTGTGGGTTGAAATGAAACGTTGTGCCCATTGTGATTGAGTACGGTAATCAAGGTCGACCAGCCCGAGAAGAAAAGGAGTATGTGCCAGCATCTGAAAATGGCGGTTGCGAGCACAGCATGTACGAACGAAACAGCTGGTCGTTCCCTTGGAGCAAAGCTGTAGAAGTTCAAATGTAGTTATCACTTGCCATTTACAGGAAACGTAAATGAAACATACGGATCGGGAACATTGGGTCCTCTGTAAGTAGAACCCTGGTGTTCCGGTAGAGGTGATGTTGTTCTCTGAAGTGAATAATCCATTCCGTGGTATAACTCGTCTGGACCAATCGAGACATTGAGAATTCGCTTTCTACAGCAGCAAAAAAGAAAGGAAAGATTCACCAAATCGTCGCAGTGATAATAATGGATGTTGGTACAGTGGTCGTCACGGCCGTAAGGAAGCAGTGTGAGAGTCTCCGACTCCGAGTGGTAAGTTCTAAGGTTTTCGTCGTTGAACTAGAGTTAACCCGTGATACGCGAAGGTTCATTCAACGGCATGCACACTGAGAATGCCAAAACAATGTCGTTCAGGCCAAGTTGAGGCTTATATGCTGTGTGATCTGGCGTGGCTTCCTGCCGCATGGTCTGTCTATCGATGTCAGCGGTGATAGCCTCGCAGATAGGCGCTTTTTAAAAAGTAGACGCCGTAGCGAGGGAAGAAAACATACGGATGTCACCACTCGGAACACACGAAGAAAATACAAGCGCTCGTCAACAAGCCAGCAATGCTCAAAAAGTTTGAAAATTAAACATTTATCACAGATTTAGTATACAGATTAGCCGATTGTATAGCATAGCTTGTAAGAAAAGCAGGTATATTGGGGCGCGAGTGCCAGAAACTCAGAGCAAGATGAAAGAAGAAATCCAAGATTAAGAAGTCTAAATTCGTGAGAATCCAAACGCGCAACACGGTCAGATGACTTGGTCCCAAAAATAAATCCATTACATAATTTATGCTATAAATAACGCCTATTAAACTATTCTCGTCCGACCACCCAACAATCTCCAACGATGCGAAAGGATGCCATGCCACCCGTCATTTACACCCAATGCATCATTCCCAAAGATTGCTGTATCTTCACAGGCCCAAGCTTCGCCCACTCATCGGGAGTAATGCGATCCTCTAACTGCATTGAGAATAGGACGTTGTTCTCGGGGACAAATGCCCAGCGGTTGGGATCAGGAGGCGGTGTGGACGTGATAGACTTTAGCTCGTTCTCTGTGGTGATAAATGACGAAAGAACAAGAGAAATGTCAGAAAACCACTTCGGAACAATGAGTAACAGTGAACGAGAAACCCACTTATGATACCATTAGTGAAGTGATCCAGATCCTGATTAATAAAAGAAGAGTAAGTGACGGCACAAGTGGGAATGCCCGGAAAAAGTCTAGCGATGGCGGAGGCGTTAAGCATGGACTTACCAGATCATTTTTGTCGTATCCGAAGGGATCTAGAAGGAACGTGAGCATACGGGAATATACTCGACAAATACTGATGAACACCGGTGGCTTACTTTCGATCTCTTCACCAGCAACAAGGAAGCCAAAGAAAATAAAGCTCTGCAATGCCGATGAATTAGTGACCCCAATAAACACGGACCAGTCGGTTTACAGCGGTGTTTACGTACCATCATTCCTGTAGCAGGTATTGTCAGCCACTTGAGTGTAGGCCAGACCTGCAAAGGCTGAAAACAGAATTCGCCTATGTATCGGCATCGCACATACGAAGATAAAGCGGAGCGCACGCACCAAAGCCAAGCAGTATATGATCGCAACAAGCCACAGGTGAATCGAATATCTGGGGTGAATGGTGCTCATTTAGCATGTAGTTCACTAAGCGCAAGAGTCGGTGAACTTACATGAACGGGAGCGGCGTTGTTAGCACGCGTTCCAAGCTTGTGGCACCTTCTACGAGTTGGTTTAAAGCTGCAAGGAGTGCATCTGAGCGGAACGATATTAGATATCTCGATGCAAAATTGAGCTTTTCAGATCTTACTGGTAGTGGGTACATCAACAGCCTTGGTGCTTTGCAATAAAGCGATATATGAACTCTGGAGTCAAGATAATGAGTTAGACACATTTAATCAATCAGGAAGAATGATAATAACGCACGATATACAAGGAAATCTCCAATGGCAAATTGTGATTAACCCTCTTTCTCCGTAAGAGCTCTTTCATCTTCGCTCTCTTAGATTGTTTATCCTTATATTTCTGACTAAGGAAATGTACAAGTAAAGAGAAAGGGAATAACTCCAGCAAGTGGTACTTCGGTGGCTTGCAGGCAGGGAGAAGGAAAGGCTCATCTTCCAAAGGCAAAATCGCATCCTTTTTAGTTATATTTCCTAAAGTTACATGGTGTGTTTCCCCAGCCGCAGATAGGTCAACGATGCGTGGCGAAGGTTGGTCGACAAAAGCTGTGCGTCGCGGTTGGGATTGAAACGTGGTATTTGAGGGTGTTGCGGTTACTGGTGGGGGAAGAGTTGAGTCCCCGAGCCATTGCCCCGCTTCCATCGATGCGATATTATCATTGGGGAACGGATCGATATTGAAGATGGATGGTGGCCCTAGGTCTTTGTCATCTTCTGGGGAGACGGCGGCAGACGGTATACTCTGGGGTACTGAGTAGGCGGGCAGGAACTTGACCAGATAATAGAGATCCCTGGAAAATCGAAATGAGTATGGAAAAGGCAGTGTGGTTTGGGATTCCCAACTAACCTGTAGTAGATACCATCCTCGCCCCTCAGATAGTGCTTCAGGGCCACTGCATGTGCAGCTACAAGGTTAATTACCGACTTCTTTAAGATCAAGTCTCGTGCTTTCGCCTCGTCAGCTGCTGCTTTCTCCAGTCCAGAAACATCTAAATGCAGATTACGCAAATACGTAAGTCGACGCGCACAGGCACAGGGGGAGAATAGCAACTGACTAGGGGCAGGAACGTGGAACCACACTGTTCGAGAAAAAGTCCGACTTGCTAAAATGATTTGTCCCCATACCCGCCTGCCTTCATTATAACGTTCAAATGAAGCATTGGTCCTACATGTCATCACGAAACCAAGCACCGTACCGATACTATTGATCAGTATCAGTTATGCTAAGAAGCCAAGAATGAAGCCAAGAATGCTCGTACACAGTGAGAAGCGTTGGCTTGAAAATAATGTGATTTCCGCGCCAATTGAGCACCGAGACCACAGTAGCCCATGACAGGTAAAACAGTAGGATATGCCAGCATCGGAAGAACGTAGTAGAGACAAGCAACTCCACCAAGGTCCTATCCCGTTTCTGCCTTGGCGCGAAGCTATGATGAGCGACTATGTCAGCCACCCATACGCCGAAATTATAACAAGAATGAACACACGGGTCGGTTCCTCGAAATCCCTTATGCACCTCCGCCGACTTGGGCCCAGGGCTTGGAAGAGGAGAGTTGAACGTGAATCGTGGCATTGTGAAGTCTGTGGGACATGTTTCCTGAAATTCCTCTCAAGTAGAGTATATGAGACTTACGAGAAGATGAATGGGATTAGATATACGAAGACCAGCCTACACAGGTAACCAGCACCTGAAGGAACAACGATGGACAGACCTGCTGTCGGGTTCAGTGTCTATAACTTTCAGAAAGCTAATGACGGCGAGCGTAAACACGAGCATAGCAACAAACTTGTGCTTATAAAACACCATCGCTCCTTTGCACTGCCCGCCATTACATTTGATACTTGTTTTGGATCAGTGTCAACGACTCGGGCACGGAGATGGTGACCATCGATGGAGCGTATTTTGTTGAAGACGTTTGAGGATGTTGAAGCTGAAACCCGAGGGTGGTTATTTAGTTGAACGGTAGGATAAGATTCAGAACGTTATACGTCGTTCAAGTTGAGCTCATGTTTTTGAACCCGGGAGCGCACGGTAGCCGGGCCGGGCGGAAATACCCCGCCTTCCCCTCTGAACGGTGTACGACGGTGTATCGCCTCCACACTTCAGTCCGATGCTAACATAAGGCGGCACCATCATTTACCGCATTCGATGTATATTGGCTTTATGTTAATTTGCATATCCGCCGATTGTACCCTTTACTATTCAGCGCCTGTAATCACTTGCAACCGCGATGTGCAGCTATCGCGGAAGGTTTTAAAGTAGAAAGGCGGGATGAATGGGTGTTTTCCTCTCTCGTAAGTAATTACTAGCCTGTGCATATTTACATTATCCCGAACTTCTCGTACCATTGTTCTCGATGCTTTCCCTTTGCCCAGCTCACTTATTTTTCAAGTGGATTTATGGCGCACGTAACATTGCAGCAGTCCACCTACTCTTCAGGTATTTCCTCCGTGATCCGAATCTACGACTTCCACATCCGACTCGGTTTCTCCACAAACGGGATTCTCAACATGGGGAAATATGTGAAATGTTGTAATGTCTTTTGTTTTCAACTCTTTTCTAGAAGAAGTTACACAGTAGTACAACCCTAAGGAACAAAACGAATGATTAACTCCGGTGGAGAAGATTCTGTAGCTGTATGAAGGCAGTAAAGTATGAAGAGTCCTCTCCATCCAAAAATATAAGTAATGAAATAAAAAAGAGCGGATGTATGTAGGTGCAGAGCTGTGCAAACCACAAACCAATAATCGATGGTGGTATTATGGAAACTTGGGGGTTTAATGAGAGTTAATGTTCCAGTATCAATCCCATGCTGCTTTGATTCATCCTCAAATGGATGTCCAACGTCCTGCGCATATGTGGTTTAGGCACAATGGGTTTACCAATTGGGAGCACCAGCTTCTGCATCACGTCTCCAATTGGGTGCACCAGCCTCCGCCTCACGCTTCCAGTTGGGTGCACCAGCTTCTGCATCACGTCTCCAGTTGGGGGCACCAGCCTCCGCCTCACGCTTCCAGTTGGGGGCACCAGCTTCTGCCTCACGCCTCCAGTTGGGGGCACCAGCCTCCGCCTCACGCTTCCAGTTGGGGGCACCAGCTTCTGCCTCACGCCTCCAGTTGGGTGCACCGGCCTCTGCCTCACGTTTCCAGTTGGGAGCATCAGCTTCTGCCTCACGCCTCCAGTTGGGGGCACCACCGGCCTCAGGTTCACGCCTCCAGTTAGGAGCACCGGGTTCACGCTTCCAATTGGGCGCGCCGGCCTCCGCTTCACGTCTCCAGTTGGGCGCAGCTCTCTATTGGGAGGGAGACAATTAAGCATTGTAAAGGCTGTAGAATAAAACAACACCACACACCGCTACTTCGAGATCCCGGGCGTTGTTCTAAAGATAAATCCATCCGTTAGCGAGAGCATAATGGACAGTAAGAGTTCACGATGCTTACTGCAGGGGCAGCGCAAGCAGCACCAACGAAAGTTGCAGCAACAATGATAACAGCTGAGATGCGCATTGTAGATGGGGGAGAATTTGACTAGGCACGTCAGTGGGGCTATCTTCTTTTAAGGCGTAATGTTTCGGTTTACGCGAAGATCCCGATGCGGCTAGAGGACCCCATCTCAAAATTTCCCAAGGGATCCAGGACCTCCATGTGCCTGGCGTGTGCCCGGGCAGACGCTTTCAGATGGCAGAAATATCGTGAAACTTTCGTCATCCGCATGACAGCATGCTGATTACTTACCCCCTTCGGAACATCTATCGGGAACAGACTTTTATGGCAGTAAGTAGACGGCATTTCTATGACCTCTAAAATAGCCCTACATCTTATCATTGGAAATACCTTAGAGAGCCCACAACAGTGCACCTGTTCGCGGCACTTGAGCGAAGAATGACGACTGCAAAAATATTTTCAGTGGTGGTAACCCTGCCAAGTTGTTTTCCCCCCATAACCATTGCTCCCGTTGCTATCTTATGTGGACTTCATTTCAGTCCGCGCCCTGCCCGCCAAGATGCAAGTCGATCTTTTCCCAGGGGAGCCGGAGACGATGTGGACAACAAGAAAAGCACACTCTTGTGATAATCTATGTCATCAGGGGTTTCCAATTCAATTGACTTGAGGAATAGAAGATCATGGAATGGCTCACGATGGGTAACAGTACCGAGGAAACCAGTGATCATGGAGCACATAAAATGATCCGCAAGTATCAAGTATCTAAAATTGTTATCCAGCCGACGGTACAAAAATATATCCTGTTGCTCTGGAAATGAGTAAGAAACATCCAACGTCAACTTACTCTGGCCAGCCAGAAACCATACGGAACCATATACAGCACAGTAATACTGATCTCGATGTGTCGATCCCTGTAGAAACCTGAATGAGATATAATGAATTACTGGGACACGTAGAATGAAATGTTTCCCTATCAGCTTGACCTACTGTTCGGAAGACGGTAAGTATCATGACATTCATTCTGTTTCCCAATAAAATAAACAGGAAATTGCAGATATTGAACATGAAGCGTTATGGTAAATTTTACATACGTACTTCCGAGTTTACTGAAAGTCTGACGCTAAGCCGGGGAATCATTTTCCGCAAGCCCTGCTTGATCATATGCGCAGCGGCACAGCCGAAGTGAGTTTCGAACAGGAAACTACTTCCGCCCGCGACGGATACATAGTGAATCTCCGTCCGACAGAAGGCTTCAACAATAGCTCTAAACGCCACATTGTAGGCATCGCGATGACTCTGGCATTGACAGATACCTAAACCGAGGATCATACTTTCTGAAAACAAGCTGACCATATCATCTTTCTCATCCACCCCAGACGTCATGGAGTGCATATAAGGTATTCGAAGAATATCTAGGAACCAAAGGCTGTTGGTATGTTGGTGGAGAAGTTCCGGTCGATTCGTATATACAGGATCTCGAAGTAGATAGCAAAAACAGATGGTCAGTTAGCATCATCATCAGATTAGTACGCACCGCAAGGGCGTGCGTAGTGTGGTAATACTGTCATTATTGACAGACCCAAAATCGAAAAAACACGGAGAACAGAGTCCAGCCACATGGAGTTACAACTCTGTAACGGATGAATGTCGCCGAAGGTTCGGGCGTCGGGTTGAATAACTTTTGAAAGGAATGATTTCACACAAATCACTGAGAAGTATCAGTTGAACGCCCATCCGAGTCTTTAGTAAGTTTAGTCCGAGCTGAAACACTGTTCGCCGTAAATAACTTCATCAAGAACATCAAAAAGCCAGCAAGTATCATAGCACCAAGAGTCCATGTGAAAGACCGGTCATTTTTCTTTTTCGAGGACTATAGATACTGATAGAAATGTGTGTATATCTCAGCTGACACGCGCAGATACACTTCAAGACTCCACGTTCTGCCGTTTGTGTCGTTGTGCATGTGGTGGCGTTCTACTTTCGAATATGGCGTGTATAAATCCATGCCGATGGAGAGAGAACTAGCCAGACCTATAGCCAGGCACGTCGTCGATAAGCTTTAATAAGAGTAAGAGAGAACCGTTCATAATGGGGTCGGTCCGCCCACCCGATCTTAAGATCGAATGGTGATAAGGCGTAAGGTTCGCTGGCAAAAAATCGCATTACGTCGACGACGGGGCTCCAAAGTTGCGGTAAGAAAAGCTGAGTGCAAAGAATTGCTGATGGTTCATAGACATGAAGCGCGACATGCATGATATCGTGTATGCACTACGCCCACATAGAAGGTTATTTGGACACAAAACGCATACAAAATATCTGGCTTCCAGTGTGGGCGGGGATGCACAATTGGTCACTAGGGCATGTTTTAAATTATAGCCTCCGGAAGAGAAGAACGACATCGAGGGTCTATGATGGGTTAAGGCAAGATATGCACCCAACCTCTTTTAGAGCACATACTTACTGTAAATGCGATAGTTCGAAGTTAAGAACGGATCGATTAAAGCGGCCTTAAAAAGGCAATTTTGTTCAGTAGAAGAACAGATAGATCATGTTGGATCAAAAATGCGTTAGCACGGAAGGATCCCATATCTCTCGGCGATTTAGTTCCGTCGATACGGTGGAAACCGGAGGTGAGTTCGTTGTATCAACCTTGAATTTCCCTCTTGCAGGACGTTTGGCAGCGGGAGTACGTCCAGGTAGATACATAGACTTGCGTCCAAAGTATCAAACAGATAGACCGTGAGACTCTAGTTGAACTTATCCAAAGATGTTTCCTGTACGAGGTACCGTTGCGAAATCCGCCATATGGATTTAGATACGAAAACGGTCCAAAAGGGCGGGAACATCATGCACCACCTTCCAGCGAGACTGAACCAGAGCATGTATTCTGTGAAAACGGCCGCGGGCCCACGCGGTTTAATCTGAGAAGGCTTTGCCTCGCCTCGCGCTCCCTCTTTCGATAGTGGGGCAGGAAACAACCAGTATGATCAGTAGCGAGAGTGTGCCGTGGTAGTTTCTCGTCAGATAAAAATATCTGGTGTCAGAAAAAGCACACAAGAGCACCTGGTTTCTAGAACGTAGAAACCATTCCGATCACTGTCAATCTGAGGGATTGCGAGGAGTTACGGATATACGTGCTAGGGTGGACTGTAGGCGGCGAAGAGAATTCGTGTGTGAGTAAAGTCTTTCCATTGCGTTTGCAAATGAATCCATATGGACAACAAGTTCAATTACTGGACCAGGGCACAAAGCTGTACTTGAAGACACTAGAGAATACGTCATACCCCAAGTGTAGGGGTTAGAAATTGGCCACGTATAGCAAATTTTCCAGGTTCGTAAAACCCACAGAATTCTGGCGTTGAAAGCTTGGGAGTAGAAAGAAGCAATATTGATAGTAGAAAATGACTGCCCCAGGTATCCATTCCGCAGACTGAGATTGGAACTGCGGCAAGGATCAATCACATAAGGTACAAGCAAGAGCTTGCCATCGGAGCTCCTTGAATCCTTGACGGCACCTAAACAATATATCTTTGCCATCGACAATGAGAGTGATGGATAAGACGTAATAATTCATAGGGATGAAGCAATAATCTATAGAACGTTCAAAAGCTGAGTGACCACCTGTGTCGTTATTGGATGGGTATACAGTCAAATACCGACGAAGATCTTGAAAGGGGAAGTGAAGTTACTGTCGGGAACTAATCTCCCAACGCAGATCCTCCTGGTATGAGCGATGGATAACATTTGCTATTGGCGTAATGAAATCCACTATAACTTGACTAAAGTGCCGTCCATTCGTTAGCCTAGGACGGAAAAAGAGGGCCTACTCGGTTGTAACGGAGGCGGGGGACGGATAAGCTTGTATGTCAATGTCATTTCCAGGATATCGTCGAAGAATCGAATGGATATATCAACCTTGATACTCTTCCCTCCAGGAAACAGGGTTCATGCAGTAATGTTCTTCTCGACGCACGGTCACGTAAGGCATACCTGCTCTTGTACCCATGACATGTCAGAAACAGCCGTTCTATACTTTCATACCCAATATGTGAAAGAGGAGGGAAAGGAAAGACATATGTGGTGGAGCGGAACATGAAGGAGTGGGGAGTGTTCAACATGTGAATGCCACGTGAACACACAAAACAAAGGGACCCCAGAAACCAGCCCCGCATTACGGCACGGGATGTTTGGTGCCGGAAACGTGTTCTTGACCCTCATCTACGTACCGCATACACCTGGATTTCCTACTTCTCTGTCTGCTGCTCACGGTAACTACTCAGGTCCATATCTTGTTTATGTAGCATATTCAGTATGCCAGATCAAACCCTCAAGCAAAGGAAACGCTCAGATTATGTTTATGTCCTAGAATACCGCACACGTTGGTTTGTCTTTATTGTATCGTTTCGCAAAAATTGACACTTATGTACACGAGAAGGAGTGATAACGACCAGTATTCACACATGAACAACTCCATTCTACTATCATCTTTTCGATTCAATCGTTAATACATACCTCATTGAGCACTGCGGACTTAACCCCACAACATCGCCTCTCATCGGACTGGTCGTATCATCCTATTGCCAGGTACCTCCTTGACTGTTCTAATGCATCATTAACAATACACTTCTAATCTATTTTTAATTATATTCAGTTCTTCGCGCCTGTCTCCTTTCCCGAAGTCCTACAGCTCGGACTACGCGTAGACAGATTGGGTACCAGCTCAGTATCCTACGAAGTGGGCGTCTTCTCCAACGGCAAGGACATTCCATCTGCTGTGGGCGGCTATACCCACGTATTTGTTGACAGAACAACACGGAAAAGCAATGCGCTGGGGGACGAAACGAAGCGGGGTTTACAAAAACTGTTACCACATGCCGCTTCCGATACACCGTCGTCTGTGAATTCGAAACTGTAAAAACTATTGTTCGAGATTATAGAAATTGTTGACGGTGAGAACGTAAATGCACAGCAGATGTGTTGGGTCTCATTTCTTGAAGCTTCTAGCTTTGAGCACCACATGGGTACGTCGTGCACGCAGTTCTTCGAGGTTGACATCGCCGACTAGTCCACTCTGGCTTTAGTGTGTAAATTTGACTCGCGTAGGTTAGCGTAGGTTCCCGAAACCTGTGCCAGCCAGAGGTTCTAATTCACATATGGGCATTTCCCTGGAATAGAAAGAGGCACGCCATCATCCATGCGCTCGAGACCCAAGAACCAACGCTAAATATAGCCTGAACAGTGTCAGACGGCGATAATGCTTAAAGCTTGAAGTTCATATCATGTAGGCGATGGCGCTACGCGTTCCGGAAATGTCAACCCCGGGAAATAATACCGTCATTCATAATTGATGAGTACTTTATAGGCAAGATTCAACATTACAATACAGTCATCTGTACCCATCTTAATTTGAAGTTCTGACATGACTGCATAATGGATACGATAAACTTGCAATAACGAAGATACACTACCCAACTGGAGAACAATAGGGAACGAATGCTATCTTTCGCGATTTATTAGGCAAGGCTTCAAACTACAACGCCCAACATTGACAGCCATATTGATTTCAACTTTAAATGTTGGCATGACCACATGGTTGATAACCTTATAATACGAAATCACATCACAGGAAACATTAGCGTTTGAAGCTCAAAGCTTGAAATCTCATTGGATTAATGCTGTCAACCCCTCCTCGCGAGTCCCCATCCTACTCCCAAAAGCAATGCTATTACTCACAGTTACCAAGAACTTCATAAGTAGGTATTACTTAAGCAAGGATACGATGCCTAGCGCTACTCGACAGTGATATTGGTTTTAGCTTGAAGTTGAGTCGCATAACCACATGGTGGATTCTAACCTTACAATAAATGACTGTACTGGATAACACTAGCCTCAAAGCAATAGCATTACTCACAGTTACTAATACTGGTATTAGTTTGCCTTCAATATTACCACCCATACCCAGCGCCACCTCGACAGCAATATTGGTTTCACCTTGAAATTGTGACATGTCCATATGGTAAATAGCCTTAGCGTCAGGAATTCGGCATTTCCTTATGAAGATTTACTTAAAGCGGTTTGTAAGTAAAAATCATTGAATGTCTTTTATTACTGAAAATTCATAGTGGTGATTGATTCTATGCCAGGCTTTTATCTATTCTTCAAATTACTTGGACTCAAGCACCAGATTTGTATAATACCCACTACGCCCCTTTATTCAGAACGGTTAATGCTCCTGAAATTACTTAGACTCGAGTACCGGTAACACGAGCGCCTACCATCTTGACATCAACACTGGACCCCTCTATTCCAGAAAGGTTAAAGCTACGAATACACACTATTACTAACTGCTACTATGTACTAAACGTCTAGAAATAATGCATGGATAAAAAGTTCATATGAATAAATAACAACCTACACTACCCACCCAAAAGTGAGCACACCCAAAAAAAAAACCAAAAAGAAAAGTCGAAGCAAGAGAGTTTTGACCTAGATCGCAAGCAACTTTATACATGACAAGATTTTTCGCCGTCCGTCGTTCTCATCTGGTTCAACACATTACACCGTAGGGTGTAATCTCCACGATGGCGCCTAGTAGTCCTCATCTTCCTCCATAGACTCAGTAGGGACAAACGACATCTTTAGCCTATCCGGATTCATCACCCTCGCATACTCCAAGAACAACCTACGCCCACCATCAGATCAGCACCCACATCCACTTCTCAGAAATAGATAAAAAGACCCACCTAAACATATACGCCGTCAGATCCTCCTTCCTCCAAAACAGCTTACTCCACTCCCTCCCAGCATACGCAATTTCTTTGCCATAGCATCATGCGAATTCTTCCCCGCCTGATCGCCCCGGAAGAAAAGCAGGGAGTCATACAAATCCGTAAGATCGACGTGCACGGGGACGTAGTGCACCCACGGCTGGATGCGGTCCGTGTACCATTCAGGGTAAACTGTGGATTTGAAGATGAGAGAGTTGGAGGTGATGAGACGTTTGAAACGGGATGACCAGCCGTTTCCGTCCACCTATTTAATTTTAGTGATAAGAGCAGGAGAAAAGAAGGAGGACGCACATCAATAATATACTTATACCTCCCCGCCATCCAATTATCATGAGGTCTCCTAAACTCGAATATTTTCTCGAGCTCCTCACACATCTCAGGCGAACAACTAACCGCATCAGGCGTGAACGCAACATCTGCCACAGCGGGCGCAACGCGCACCTTGCGCACCTCCACACTCTCCCCTACCCTCTCGTCTTCCCCCGCAGTGGGTAACAAAAGCGACACATTACCGCCAAGTTTATTCGCCCAATCGACTAGCCTCTCCCGATGGGCACTCCGCCACCGCTTATTCCCATGCCATATCCCCGTCGTCCGCCCACGCCACTGCAGCCTCTCATCATGCTTATCCTCCCACTCGGGATCATCGTTTCTCGGATATATATCCTCAACCCAATTAATGGACATGGCGGGCATAATATCCTGATGGAGCATAGTGGGACACCAGCTGAACTGTGGGATGAGCTTCTGATGCGGGACGGGCCCAGTGTCATGGGATAGGAACTGCCCGTGCATCTTCAGGAGCTCCGGGTGGTGGCATGGGTCCATTGCTAGGCGGTGGTTGTGGACGAAGACCTTCTTGTCACGCGGGGGAGGGCGTGCATCGAGATCGACAGGTTCTTCCCATGCTTTGGTGGATGGCGGGCAGGCGGAGATCCACCCGTGCAGTTTGGTTTGAGGAGGATCGCTTAGGTCAATAACTGCACGGAGTGAGATCAGGTGGGCGAGAGAGTGGAGAGGAATAACGTACAAGTGCCTTCGGCAGCGGCTTTCAATGCCCTCTCTTTCAGCTCGTAATCGGCATGCAGATTTGGGTTGTCGTGCGGCGAGAACACAGCTCTGAATGCCGGGATGTACGCCTCCACGTCCTCTAGCAGCTCCATGACTTCGAACGCTCCTTTTGCAAGGACAAAGCGCGCCTGCTCGTTCTCCGGGGACGTGTAGTTGAGGAGACCAATAAGAGTGTCGACCTCTTTTCCTATGGTAAAGGAGTCCTCGTGGGCCTCCCAATCGCTCTGGATCTGCTGCAGCTCAATGGGGTCGATGCCCCAGAATGGCTCGAGGTCATGGTAGATCTGATCATACTCGTCCGGGAGCTGAACATTGTTTTGTTCGACATATGCCCACCTAAAACGCGTAAGGATAAAATAAGACATGATAAAGCGATAACGTACCAATGATCAAAACCGAAAGGCGGATCGCGCTTGTACCTCCTCTTGTACTCAGCGACGGCCTCCTGAAGGGTGTTGCTGGCTTTATCAAGCTTTCGAGCCCACTCCTCCTCGGCGTTCTTGACGAGTTCGAAAATAGGATGCGGGCCGTTCGGGTTAACCTCCAACAGGCCATCCTGGCGATAAGTGTGTTTTTCCAAGGGAGGTAACTTCTTCCCCTCCTTGTCTCCGACGTTCCCAGCGCCCATGTCCTCGGCCATCTTCTTCTTGCCAGCAAGCTGGGGTGCTCCATTCTGGAGGATCTCACCGGTGCTAGGGTCGAAGACTGGGTACCTGTCGTTGTCGATGTCGGTTGGATCGGCCTGGAGGGCGAGAACGGTGCGGGTTGTGCGAGCCCATGCGGTGCGGGTGCGGGTGATGGTGACAGGGTCGGGAACGATGCTGGGGCCAGGGCGGGAGGAGGCGACGAAGGAGAGGGAGTCCTTGAAGTGGGTTGCGAGAAAGACGGTGATGGAGAGGATGGCGAGGATGGAGAGTGGGCGGCGGAGGGAGATGGTGCGTCGTGTGTTGTGGAGGACGCGCATGGTTGGAGGGGGGAAGGGGAAACAAGACTCTCGGAGGGACAGAGGACAGATGCAGGTATTTTATTTTAGACTCTAGAGACCGGACATATGGCTGGGCGGAAAGAGCCCTGAGTGAGACAGGATGATAGATGATTTATTTTTTAGCCCGTACCTGAATACAACACACGGATAATTGAAATTTCAATTTACTTACATATATATTCTCTTTCCATAACTCTCTCCTCCATCTCTCCATCTCTCCCCTCCACCTCCATTCTCCAATTCTGAGAAAGGGGCTGACCACCACCACGCCCACTTCTCAGAGCTTATCGATTATCAACCCGCTCTGACAGCGGCAATGACAGCACACTGACTGTTCGTTGCAATGCCACCATGACCGTCAGCGATGCCAAGTTGGCGCTTCCGGCGCTCGCACGTTGTCGCACCCACGAGTCAGGATAGTCTCGGTGGCGCACTCCGCTGGCCATCGTATGAGAGAGGCGCTGGGGCTGCCCTCGATTACGGACCGACTATCCCCGACAGATACGCGACTGATCTCAATCGCCCATCCGGAGTCAAAAATATATAATGACATAAACCACATGTTCCACGGGTTCATGAATGTTTGCCTCAAGGCTTCTCCGATCTAGTCGAATATCCAAATGACTAGATAATAGCGTGCTTTCTTATATCTAAACAAAGACCTTTAGTCATCTCTCCAACACCATGGGCCAATTCTTCGACGAAATCCCCCCTTCCATTTCCCAATGGATCCAGCAACAAAAGATGTTCTGGGTAGCCACCGCGCCCCTCGCCGAGGACGGACACGTTAACATCTCCCCAAAAGGCACCCTGGGCACATTCCACGTCGTCGACTACCAGACCGTATGGTACGAAGACCTCACCGGGAGCGGGTGCGAGACCATCTCCCATCTACGCGAAAACGGCAGAATTACAATCATGTTCCACGCCTTCGACGGCCCGCCGCAGATCGTGCGCCTCTTTGGCAAGGGGACCGTATACGAATTCGGGACACCCGAATACGAGGAACTCCTCCCTGTATCGAAACGCCAAGCGGGCTCGCGCGCAGTGATCATGGTAGACGTGCATAAAGTCGGCTCTGTAAGCCCCCTTCTTTCCCCTCTTCTCTTCACTTCTACACCGTACTAACGCCATCCCAGTCCTGCGGGTTCTCCATTCCATTCTACGACTTCCGTTCGGATAGGATGAAGTTGCATATTATGGCAGCGAACAAGGAGCTGCAAGACATTTCTGCCGAATCATGCCTCACCACTCCCGCCGAGCCCCCGCGCCCCAAAACGGGACTAAAAGGGTACTGGTTTAAGCATAACGCGCGTTCTATCGACGGGTTACCCGCTTTGGAAACCGCATATGAGAGTATCATTAAATTCGAGAGGGACGAGTGGGAGGCGAAGAGGGAGAAGGACGACGAGACGCCTCGTGGGATGACCGTGAAGAAAGAAAGACAAGGTGGGAACGGGGAGATGGTGATTTGGGGATTTATGTTGGGTGTAGCTGCTAGTGCTGCTGTTGGGCTGTTGAGGAGGAGAGTGTAGACCTGTGGGTGCGTTTTGTATTTTATGTATTGTTACATAGATGTATGTAAAAGTTGAAGTTACTATTCTATGTATAGAACACTGTTATCTGATAAACTTTAGGTTTGTAATGTGGTTTTGTACGAGTAGATGATGCTGGTCGGGTGTGTCACCGAAGTTCGAACCCAACTCAAATCGACACTTCAGCGCTGTGCACACTGCATTACCATGACATTCGAGCCAAAGTCAAAGACTTCCGAATCTATTTCTATCACTGTCGACCACAACTGAGATGGGGGATAGTAATCTGTATTGTTGCAAACAATTATTTGGGAAGACCCTTGATATGTCAATCTTCTCTGTTCAAGGTCGCGAAGCTGCCAAACAAATTTAGAATCTGCGCTGAACTATCGAATCATTGTCCGGTGATGTGTCCCCTGTTACTATTCGATTCACAGATCTGGTCCAAATACGGAAATTGCTGATGCCGGCGAAACCCGGGAACACGCTGGTTCATTCTCACAACTGAACCAAGTGTTTGGCATTGGCCTCCCGTTGTTTGGCTGCGTGCCGCCTTGTGTGTGCGAGAGAAAGGTGCCCTTGAGGAGCACCACAGTAGGCATTGCGCTAATGGCATCTTGAATGCACGAGTAAATATTTTCCAGTATTTTATGGAAGCCATGATATAGCTAGATTCATGTAAAATTAAGATAAATGGAATAAAAATGCGATATTAAATGTAGAACCAGTGGTTTTTAATTGTGTTCAATATACTTACCAGTAAGCACAAAGTTTTTGGTCTCATCTTGATTAACATCCCATGCTTGTTGAATATGATTTAAGTAATATAGTAATGTACACTGATTCTATGTAATGTTAGAAGTTGTGCAACTTGTAGCACCAAATGTCAAATGAAATTTATATAATAGTAGAAATACAGTGTTTTTATGACTATTTAAATGTGCCCCAGTACGAAATAAGAGCCTAAATAATGTATGATAACCACTGGAAAGATTTGCAAAGGAAAAAGAATACAAGTGACCAGAAAGGTTAGAGATGAAATACTTACAATATTTAAATGATACTTGCTACAACTGAAGGAAAATATTAATAATTGACATGATAGTACACCTAAAATCACCAAGGAATGCAGACTAAAACATACATAACTGAGCAATGGTCTCATGGCAAAAGAAGGTGTGTGACAGAAAGGAATAACACGATAATAATGTTGATCTAAGCACATAAAGGTTTCACCACAGTGTGCCTCACGATATTATGTTTCTTTTTATTTCTCTTTATTCATATGTTTACCTTTCTCCATTTTACTTACTGTACACCCCAGTGGCACTCTTAGACAGTATATATAGACATTAGATACATCATTACACCTCAGCCTCAGTACTCAGTCATTGTATTCATACATTGCACTGAGGTGAGATATCTTACTTACTGTTCCTCTGTAACTCTTACTTACCTGACACATAGATATAATATCTAACTACTCTCCTCATGTGTATAGACTAAACTTATAGATATCTATTTCTACAAATAACAACATAAACTTAAGATAACTGACGCACACAGGGCCACAAATTTACATTAGTAATACTTAAGTAACAGTAATATTGGATCATTGTCCAAGAGTATTCAAGCCTATTGGATTTGTGTATCAGCAATATTTTTCCTTGCTCTAAAATAAACCTTGCAACGCTCGTTTTAAGTTCTTTCAGACAAGCATCTGGATGATGTTGTTCTAAGTGGCGCGTATCAGATACTTAGCTATTCTAGTTGCCGGGTGGAGTACGTGTTCCTCGTATTCTGACACCATTCGGCGCTGGCTCCGCATTCAACCGCTACGTCTTTCCAATTTACTCATTGTACCAAACGAGCGATTAAACTCACTGCGTGCCAGTAACAAAACATGCACCACTGATGCGCTACCAGGGATCTAGGGACTGGAACTATATATATGTAACCTCTTCCTGAAAGTAAATCATACCCCGCCTCACCTACGAAAACCTTACTCACAATCCATCTCCATTCACAAACAACTTCTACCGAGCTTGACACCATGGGTCAGTTCTTCGAAGAAATTCCACCCTCTCAAATATCATGGATAAAACAACAAAAGGTGTTTTGGGTTGCCACTGCTCCGTTAGCTGAAGACGGACACGTAAATGTCTCGCCGAAGGGGTACGATCAGACTTTTCATATTGTCGATAGCCAGAGGGTGTGGTATGAGGATTTGAGTGGGAGTGGTGCGGTTTTCTTTTATTCTATCATTGCGAATAATAGAAAGGCTGATAGTTCGATCATTAGGTGCGGAGACGATTGCGCATCTGCGCGAGAATGGACGTATTACTATTTTGTTTGTTGCGTTTGAGGGACCGCCGAAGTTGGTTAGGTTGTTTGGTAAAGGTACGATTTCTTTTTCCTAATATCTGGATAAAATGGCTGATATTTGGAATATGTGAAGGCACGGTTCACGAATTCGGGACTCCGGAATACGAAGAATTCGTCCCTATAGAAAGGCGTCATGCAGGATCGCGTGCAGTTATCGTGATAGATGTACACAAACTCGGCACAGTAAGCCTTCAATTCTTCTTCGTCTTCATTTTGTTTACTGACCAGCATCCAGTCCTGCGGATTTTCCATCCCCTTCTTCGACTACAGATGCGAGCGCATGAAACACGTAACAATGGGCGCGAAAATGGAACTTAAAGACATCGCGCACGAAGCTTCCTGCTCCAATATCCCAGAGGGCCAACCAAAACCCAAAGGACAAGGACTAAAACACTTCTGGGAGTCAAATAACTTGAAGAGCATCGATGGATTACCTGCCCTTGAGAGTGCCCATAATAGCGAGGTTGGGTTTATCAGGGAAGAGTGGGAAGGGAATAGGGAGAAAGATGACGAGTCAATTAGAAGGAATAGGAAAGTAGAGAAGAAGGAAGAAGTTGCTAATATGGTGGTGAAGGGAAACAACGGTAGAGATGATAGGATAGTTATTGGGTTTATTCTTGGTCTTTTGGTGAGTATGGTGGTTGTTGGGCTGAGGAGGACTTTGGAGGCTCGGGGGTTGGTTGTGCCTTGAACCGTTTTTCTTTTTCTTTTTCTGTTTTAACGTTAGGATCACGATATTTATCTACTTTAGTTATATCGACGAAGTTCGACCCACAGAACAGAGCGCGCGATTGGGGATTACCTTAATTACGCCTTTCACTGCACAATTAATAAGATAAGATAAGATCCATAGCTACTTACCGTAATTACATTTATGATTTATTACTCGAGGTCGATGAAATGTTGGTGTAGAAATTATTTGGGAAGAGTCTTGATATATCAATCTTCTCCGTTCAAACTAAGGCTCACGAAGCTGCCAAACAAATTTAGAATCTGCGCCGAACTATCGAATCGTTGTTCTAGAGTATTCAAGCTTATTGGATTCGTGAACCGCCAAGCTATTTTCCTCACTCTAAATTAAACCTTACAACGTTCGTATTAAGTTCTTTCTGACAAGCATCTGGATGCACGCTGTGTTATCTGCACGCAATCTGCGCGTAGCGGCGTATCAGATACATAACTACTATTCCAATTACCAGATGACATACATATTCCTCTGACACCATTCGGCGCTAGCTCCGCATTCAACCGCTACGGGCTAATTTACTCATTGTACCAACATGTGTCATTAATAAAAGCATGCACCAATGGTTCGCTACCAGGGATTAGGGACTGAAACTATATATATGTAACCTCTTCCTGAAAGTAAATCATACCCCGCCTCACCTACGAAAATCTTACTCCAATCCATCCCCATCAATAAATAACTTTTACCGAGCTTGACACAATGGGCCAATTCTTCGAAGAGATTCCACCCTCTCAAATATCATGGATAAAACAACAAAAGGTGTTCTGGGTCGCCACGGCTCCGCTAGCTGAAGACGGGCACGTAAATGTCTCGCCAAAGGGGTACGAGCAGACTTTTCATATTGTCGATAGCCAGAGGGTGTGGTATGAGGATTTGACTGGGAGTGGTGCGTTCTCTTTTATTCTATCATTGTGGATGATAGAAAGGCTTATGGTTCAATAGGTACGGAGACGATTGCGCATCTGCGCGAGAACGGGCGTATTACTATTTTGTTTGTTGCGTTTGAGGGACCGCCGAAGTTGGTTAGGTTGTTTGGTAAAGGTATGATTTTCTTCCTTTAATATTTGGATAATATGGCTGATATTTGGGATGTGTGAAGGCATGGTTCATGAATTCGGGACTCCGGAATACGAAGAATTCATCCCTATAGAAAAGCGCCTTGCAGCGTCGCGTGCAGTTATCGTGATAGATGTACATAAAGTTGGTACAGTAAGCCTTCAATTCTTCTTCGTCTTCATTTCGTTTATTGACCAGCATTCAAGTCTTGTGGATTTTCCATCCCCTTCTTCGACTACAGATGCGAGCGCATGAAACATGTAACAATGGGCGCGACATTTGAACTTAAAGACATCGCGCACGAAGCTTCCTGCTCCAATATCCCAGAGGGCCAACCAAAACCCAAAGGACAAGGGCTAAAGCACTACTGGGAGTTAAATAACTTGAAGAGCATCGACGGATTACCTGCCCTTGAGAGTGCCCATAATAGTGAAGTTGGGTTTATCAGGGAAGAGTGGGAAGGGAACAGAGAGAAGGATGACGAATCAATTGGAAGGAATCGAAAAGTAGAGAAGAAGGAAGAAATTGCCAACGCGGTGGTGAAGGGAGAGAACGGTAGGGATGATAGGATAGTTATTGGGTTTATTCTGGGTCTTTTGGCGAGTGCAGTGGTGATTGGGTTGAGGAGGGCTTTGGAGGCTCGGGGGATGGTTGTTCTTGAATCGATTTTCTTCTTTTTTCTTTTTAACGTTAGGATCATGATATCTATCTACTTTAGTTATATCGACGAAGTTCGACCCACAGAACAGAGTGTGTGACTGGGGATTATTCTAATTACGCCTTTCACTGCACTATTAATAAAATAAGATAAGATCCATAACTACTTACCATAATTATGATTTATGATTTATTACTCGAGGTCGATGAAATCTTGGTGTAGAACGTTGCAGTCGTTGAAGTGTGAATGAAGTTCAATAGCCAAATTCAGTCGGAGATGAAAATTTGACTTTGATTTTAAGCCAAGACCTTTTCAACCTTCAACCTCTTCACTTACACCGCGAACATCCCCTTAACCCAATCTCCCGTCTCGCCATTGCATTTACATGAACAATGGATTGATTTCTCGTTGACCGTCTAACCTGGGTCCAGATATTCTGCAACAAGTCGTAGTAGACTTCTGCAAACTTGCGCTGATGACGACTCAACTTTCAAAGTTCAAGCAGCCCTGCTAACTCTTGGCAAGAGCGGACATGAAGTTTCTTATGAAATCGATATGTGCTTCATTTATTGTACCAGAGTAGGTCACGAAGGTACAGCAAGGATATTAAAGTGTTTCATTCACATTCTAGTTCAGGCCAAGGCTCATCGGTCCCTCGATGTCTCATCGCTATTAAATCCAATTCGTCGAACATGAAACTCGATCTTGTTTACATAGCTAAGCATGCTGTTTTGCTACCCTTCTCCATCCACAGTGGTCAAATGTCGAAATTCAACATTTCCATGAATGACGTGACTCTTTGGATGGCCCCTGTACATGTTGGTGTAAAATGCATGCCTTTGTCATTTTTGAAACGTTTTCTTACTTTAGTGGTTCTAGGCTGTGGTTGAGACCTTAATGCTCTTAGTTCTTCTCGAGGAATTTTTCTAGCGACACAAAGTAGCGAACGCCCCTTTATTTCTCCAAATCATAACTGCCATTTCATTATTTTTTACCAATATACAGGTACCTCGAGTTTCTTAAGGCTTCAAGGGAAGTCTGGAATCGTAGTAATGCAAATCTCAACATATTTGAAAGGCTATACACACGCAGGAAGCTTGTAATAAACTAGGAAACTTCGTGCCTCCTCGATGACGTATGCATATTGTAGAAACACTACTTATTCTCGATTCGCGAGTCACATGGTCCCGGAGAAGAAAATGAATCATGAAGAAAAAGATATCGCTACCGTACAAGGTTTGGCGTATTCAATTTTTTACCGCTGCATTGCTTCGTAATACTTCGGCACTCTTGGAGACGAACGAGTCCCTGGTACTAGGGATAATGGACTTACTTGCTAGTAACGACTGGTAACCTGCGAAGTTGTCCAGAACATTGAATCGCTTTCTCTGAGCTTTGAGTCTTCTCTTGCTCACAGTCGTCAAGAGCTGAGACGTGACTACAACGCATGGTCAAACCTGGTTTCGAGTTCTCGACTCTACCTCCTTAACACTGATATGACAAGCATCAGGCGCCACGTCCATCTGCCGTTATCTGATAACTTCCTGATCTAATTCTGACTCTGCCGTGCGCATACGTACTTTTTCTCCGTGGTTCCTCTGAGTCCTATTGGCTGCTCTGTTTGGGAGTCCATATTGTATATTGAATACCTAGTTCTGACCATGTTCTCGCTCCATTTCTGACATCCGGTTGGTTGTTATGGCTGCGTGTGGCTACATAAAAAATATTTATATGTAAGCACTTCAGCTCTTGAAGAAAATCACCATCTTAAAGTTCAACCAAACTGCAAGTAACTCTACTACAATATGGGAAAATTATTCGATGAAATCCCTGCTGCTCAGATTTCTTGGATCCAACAACAGAAAATTTTTTGGGTTGCCACTGCCCCGCTCGCCGAGGATGGACATGTTAATGTTTCGCCAAAAGGGTACGAGGGGAGCTTCCATATTGTAGATAATCAAAAGGTATGGTATGAGGATTTGAGTGGAGTGGTATGTTCTTATTTTATTTCTCGTCGTAAATTGAAACCGATGATAGTTATAGGCGCTGAAACCATTGCGCATCTCCGCGACAATGGACGCATTACGATTATGTTTGTAGCATTCGAAGGTCCACCAGAGATCATCAGGCTGTTCGGTAGAGGTACCTTTTTGTAATCCTGACTTTTACAGTTCAAAATAGCTAATATACACCCAAGGCACAGTCTATGAATTCGGAACTCCAGAATATGAAGAACTTCTTCCCCTGGAAAAGCGCCAAGCAGGTTCGCGTGCAGTGATCATTGTGGATGTACATCAGGTCGGTGCTGTAAGTAATTTTTCTCTTCCCATTTTTTACCATGCTGAACGTATGCTACAGTCTTGCGGATTTTCCATCCCCTTCTTTGACTACAAATGCGAGCGCATGAAACTGGCATCCTTGGCTGCAATGATGGAGTTAAAAGACATTTCTCATGAAGCTTCATGCATTGATATTCCTGAGGGCCAGCCAAAACCTAAAGGACAAGGTCTAAAGCACTTCTGGGAGGTGTATAACTTAAAGAGTATTGATGGACTGCCTGCGCTTGAGAGTGCGTATAATAGCGACGTGACATTTAAAAGGGAAGAGTGGGAGGCAAATAGGGAAAAGGATGACGAATCTATTGGAAAGAAGAAATCTGTGGAGAATGTAAAGAAAGAGGACAATGTCGTGGTGCAAGAGAAGAGGGACGATAGAGTGGTTATTGGGTTTATTCTTGGAGTTGCGGCTAGTGCAGTGGTTGTTGGGTTGAGGAGGGCAATGGACTCAGTCTGGTAGTTTCCCAAGTTCTTCCTCAGACTGCGATATTTTTGTTTTCCCACTGGTTATCCATATTAGTATATAATAGTTACCAGAATAATATTCTTTTGCCTGATTTCATCCATGAACGGAATGAATTACACGTCCGCATTGCATGGTCAAAATGAGGTAGTGTCAAGTTGAAATTCTCATGTACGGGCCGCCTGTCACACAAATTACAGTTGGGGACAGTCAGAGGCAGCAGTTTCAAATACAGCATGTAAACGATTTTTAACCAAAAAAAAAAAAAACACCTCAGATTTGGACTCAAAAGACCCTGAGAACACCCAAAAATGTACAGAGTTTGATCGCTCAGTTGTACACCACCTCTCATCTGTACACTTGACCAATTCTCGACATACAGGTACCCCACATAAAAAACACTTGCTCTATGTTATATATTATGATGTGAATGTATACTGTATAAATTTTTGTGCGACCAAAAGCACTCCATACATGGTAATCCTCAAAATACACCTGATTTTCACAGCATCATAAAATCTTGTGCAACAAGATACTCAACTTTACAAGGAATTTGGACAAATAATAATGTAAATACTATTCTATTATGTTTCTCCATTATTTTAGGTTTCACCCAGCTCAAAGAAATCGAGATTTGAGAGGTGTAGAGACTTGTGGACTCATTTTCAGGAATGGTAGCCTTCTACAAGTTGATTGGCGCCTGGTTTTATCGCCGTTTCCCGCGCGTAATGCCGCTATTTTTGGCGTAATTTAAGAAAAAGCGGTCTGTGTTCTTTTCCTTACCACAGAATATCCCCAGATTTCAGAACAGTGTAGATTTAATGGTATAAAACCTACTGAGACAAAAAAATAGTTGAGGGAATGAGTGTAATTAAAATAATACGGCCATTAATTTTAAGTGTACAGGTGAGCAATCAAACCCTGTACTAATAAAATTTTATGCACCTCTTTCGTGCACTAGTATCTCTGATGGCAAATACGGTGCTGTTTTAACATAACACAGCTCACATTTACCACAAATTATTAATGAAGCACCATAGTACATGATAGGACATAAGTACATCAAGGTATTTGAGGGCAGTGTTCTTGGTGTTTGCTTGGTGTCCTGAAAAGTGATGTAATCTAAATATCTAAATATCTAAATAGAAAGAGAAAGTGCCTGGGAATTTGGATATAAATATAATCGTGGGAATGCATTCGGAGGGAAACCCCGGCGATGTTTTACAATATTTGTTTTGATCAGAATTTGGAAATACAAACCAAAAAGAGAAATGAAAATGACTAAGCAATGACTAAGCACGCCACAATGGCTATTTGATGGCTGCACCTATGGTCAGAGGTCTGTTACTGCCACTTCCCTTCCATTTCTTTTCCTTCTCTTTCCCCCATTGAATATAATGATTAAAATATTGGTGTATATATTTCCATGGATAATATGGGCACTATAATAATTAAATTTCGCATTTCTGTGACTATTGTAGTATAAATTATAGTGTATTTGTTAGAGATTCAGCTGTTGTGATGTTTTGTTATATGTGGTTATAATGTGCTGGAATGTGTTACCCCTTGGAATGAATAGGACAATTAAAGATGTATATTTATATAGATAAAAATATGTGATGATAATCAGTAAAATGAAATTTTTTGGATGGGTGTTGGAGTAATTTAGAGTACATTTGGTAAGATTTTCAGTGTAGAATAAGTGTGTAATTGATGGATACATGAGTGTATATCAAAAATAAATTAGAATGATTTTGGGAATACTAAAAGAATTAGAGAGTGGGTATGTGTAGAATACATAATTAGATGATGTGAATTGATATTTGAAATTTTGGAGTAGGAGATTTGATATATATATAGTGTAAGTAGTATGGATTAATTGATGTGTAAATATTGATGGGTATTAAAATTTAGATAGGTAAAAAGAGAAAATGGGATGTAAGGTGTATAATATATGTGTGTAATTGATGAGGGTATTCAGAGAGTTGATATCATATTAGTGTATAAATTGATATTTGGGGTAGATGAAATATTCAGAGAGATATATTGAAAATGTAATTTATGTGTAAATGGTGATGGGTGTGATATGATAATGTATAATATTGAATATACATATATTTCTCACAGGTAAAGTAGGGGGGTGTAGATATAAACTATAATTGAGAGATGTATCACTATAATGATTGGATATTATATATTTGATTAGGACTGTAGTAATTAATGGTGGAATTGATAAAGTTTGGGTTGAGACATTGAGTGGTAGGAGAAGAGATATACAAGTGATATAACTTAAGTGTAAATGGTGGTGGATGATTTAGGACTAAATTAATGGTGGACTTGGTAATAATTGAGCTGGATTATAGTATGAGTTAAAATATATTTATAATATAGACAGAGAATATGTGTGTAGAATACTTGATAGTGGTGTGTGTGTGTGTATTCATATTTAGATATAAACCTACATGGGTGTAGATATAAACCTACACGGGTGTAGATATAAACCTACACGGGTGTAGATATAAACCTACACGGGTGTAGATATAAACCTACACGGGTGTAGATATAAACCTACACGGGTGTAGATATAAACCTACACGGGTGTAGATATAAACCTACACGGGTGTAGATATAAACCTACACGGGTGTAGATATAAACCTACACGGGTGTAGATATAAACCTACACGGGTGTAGATATAAACCTACACGGGTGTAGATATAAACCTACACGGGTGTAGATATAAACCTACACGGGTGTAGATATAAACCTACACGGGTGTAGATATAAACCTACACGGGTGTAGATATAAACCTACACGGGTGTAGATATAAACCTACACGGGTGTAGATATAAACCTACACGGGTGTAGATATAAACCTACACGGGTGTAGATATAAACCTACACGGGTGTAGATATAAACCTACACGGGTGTAGATATAAACCTACACGGGTGTAGATATAAACCTACACGGGTGTAGATATAAACCTACACGGGTGTAGATATAAACCTACACGGGTGTAGATATAAACCTACACGGGTGTAGATATAAACCTACACGGGTGTAGATATAAACCTACACGGGTGTAGATATAAACCTACACGGGTGTAGATATAAACCTACACGGGTGTAGATATAAAATACATGGGTAGATATATGCCTCATGGGTTAGCAGGGGGTTTGGGGGGTGCAACCCCCCAAGAAGAAAAAAAGCGGGGGTCTGGGGGCGCAGCCCCTCAGCCAAAAGAACTGGGATGAAGAAGCAGGGGGTCTGGGGGGCGCAGCCCCACAGCAAGCTGTCATCTGTGTGGAGCGGAGGAGGGAGCCGACAGGCTCCCGTACCCGTAGCGGAGCACGGGTGTAAAGCTTGTCTAAATAGAAAGAGAAGGGGCCTGGGAAAGTGGATATAAATATTGCCGTGGGAATGCATTCGGAGGGAAACCCCGACGATATTTTACAATATTTGTTTTGATCAAAATTTGGAAATACAAACCAAAAAGAGAAATGAAAATGACTAAGCAAATGACTAATCAAATGACTATGACTAATCAAATGACTAAGCTTCTTGAAATGGTTTCCGTGCCCTCAAGTGCCGTGCCACCACCATTATTACTAAGCACGCGCGCGCTCACGCACCTTGCCGCGCCACATTGGTGCATGCTGCACTGATTGCTGTGCTCCTGCCCTTTCCTTTGCTCCCCCACTTTCCCCCTCGATTTTTGGCCCCACCTTAATTCTGTATGTATTTAGGCACAGTGTTGCTTCATATTGACTGACTTTCCGCTTTTTTTGGCAGCCACTGCACCACTCCATAGTGTTTTCTTTGTATTTTTGCGCTTTTTTGGCTATTTTTTGAATATCTTTGAATCCCTTCTGCACCTCCCTTCACTTTCCCCCTTGATTTTTTGCCTCTCTACCCTATTGTATGTGTTCAGGCACATTACTGCTTCATTTTCGCTGAATTTTCGCTTTTTTTGGGCAGCCACTGCACTTTTCTATAGTGCTTTTCTTGCATTTCTGCAAGTTTTTTTTGGTTTTTTTACAGGTTACACCCCCTTGGACACCCCTGGACCTTGGACTCTTGGACTCTTGGCTCTGGACTCTGGCTCTCTGGCTCTCTCTGGCTCTTTGGCTCTCTGGCTCTCTGGCTTTCTGGCTTCTTTGGGTTGTGTTTAAGGTAGAGACTGTGTTTTTGGCTGCAGCCGTCTCAGGCATTACAGTGGCAGGAGAATTGGCAGACCAAGGTGAAGTGCAGTGAAGTCCTACCTACCTGGCCTCTCTTTACGAGTGTTTGCCGGTTGCCACACAGCTCTATATTAGAGTTGGGACCACTCTCTGTGCGCAGTGTGTAGGGAGATTGGTGTGGCGTATTTTTCAGTTGCCCCCTTCCTCTTTAGGAAGTAGCTCCATTATCAACTACCACTGTTCCCACCGATTTCGCTTCTTCTCTGTGTTACTGGGATAGCCCAGCTGGACCTAACAACCACTCTATTTTTTCACAAGATACAGCACAAATTCAGGAGGATCCATGTATGTCATTTTGCTTCCCCTAAAATGTGGCAGAATCTGTACTAATAAAACTGTTAAAAGGTCAACTCCCAACAGCTCAGCAGAGCAGGCTCGCATGAATGTGCGGCAGGCTGAGCGTGATGCACGTGCACTGGAAGGCCCAGAAAATAGGCGCATACCACTGCCTGCTGAGCCTCCTGCCCAACCAGTATATCACAACCTTCCTGCTCATTTAGAAGCCATGCGTCGGAACCTTCCTCCCTTATTGCCACTCATTGGTAGGGGAAGGGTTAGACAACATGGAGCTCAGGAGGGAAATTTGCATGCATTGGGCAATGTTGAAAATGGACATGTGCCCCTGCCTGCTGACCCTCCAGCCCAACCACTGTTTCCCAATCTTTATGCCAATTTGGAAGCAATGCGTGCCAGGCTTCCTCCTCTTCTGACTCCAGTTGGAAGGGGAAGACATAGACATGGAAATCATAATGGAAATAATAATCTGGCTCCTCCAAACCAGCAAAATATACAACAGAATCCTCCAATTGGTATTCAATGGATGCCTCCTATTCTACATCCAAATCCCAGACAGGTATGTGGTTTCTAAATGTTCTCATTAACCATCTTTTTAAATTCAATTTAAAGATTAATGTACCTAATATTGCTGCTGCACCTGCTCTTCCTCCCCATGTTCTTGCTCTTCTGCCACCATTCCAAGTTAATCAACAACATACTCCAAATGCTCAAAATAATGCTCCTGCTCCTGTTCCCCCTTTCCAGATTAATCCTGCTCCTGTTCCTCCTCCTCCTGTTCAGCCACTTCATGTATATCAACAACATCCTCCACGCATTCAACAAAATGCTCCAGCTCCTGCTCAACAACGTCACCCAGTTTTTCGATGGGTTCCTCCTATAATTGCTCCTCCTCCTCCTCCTCCTCCTCCTCCTCCCCCTCCCCATCCTCAACAACAACATTTTATTGAACAAAATCCTGCTGTATGTGTTCAAGTTATCTTTTGCCAATTATCATACTAATATATATATATATATATTATTATAGCCACCACTGCAGTTTCTGGATGAAAACATGATAGTCATTGACATACCAGATATTCCACCACCACCTCCACCACCTCCTCGCATTCCTATTGCCCGCCAACCATTTGATCATAATCGGCCAAAATTCTCCCTTGGACCATTCACTGATGTCTGCCCTGATTGTGATGCCTTGCATTGGAAGGCTGAACGCTTGACTTCATCTACCAGAGAGCGCCTTCATTTTGGAAGTTGCTGTCTGACTGGAAAAGTTAAACTTCCAGGCTGGGGACAATCACCCAGAGAGTTGATGGAGCTTCTTGCTAAGGATGGAAACAAGAATTTCCAGGACAACATTCGGCAATACAACAGTGCCTTTGCCATGACATCCTTGGGTGTTCAGAAACCTGCTTCCATCCAGGCAGGAGGTCCATACGTTTTCAAAATTGAGGGCGTCTCACTCATTATGCTGGATCACTCCTGCCTCGCGAGGGCCTCCCCAAAAATATGCTCAGCTCTACATTCATGATGGAGGTGAGGCACCTTCTGCTCAGGATCGAATTAATGGTCATCCTGCAAATCAAAATCTTAACATGGATGTTAATGTCATGAGAACATTGGAAGATGTTCTCTATCGTCATCATCCTGGAGCATCAGTGTATCAGAAGGCCTATGAGCTAATACGGAGGAACGAGAATCCAAATGGGAATTGTCGTCTTGCCATTTTAGCTCCTACAAACAAAGATCGACGGCGATACAATGTTCCAGCTGTAGATGAGATTGCAGCTCTTCTGCTTGGTGATGGTGATCAGGTTGAGGGACCTCGGGAGGTTATCATGCATCACATTGATGGTGGACTGCAACGAATCAGTGAGATCAATCCAATGTATTGGTCATTTCATTATCCAATCATGTGGCCAAGGGGTCAACTTGGTTGGGAGCGTGGCATTCCATACAATGGTGTGGGGGAGGTGGATGATGATGATGCTCTGCCTAACAGGGAACCAGGAGAGGAGGAGGATGCACCAACAACAAAGAAGCGTGACCATGTCTCACAAGCCGAGTTTTTCGCTACCACATCCATCCACGTGTTGGGCTGAATCTTCATCAATTCATGACAAAGAAGCTTTTTCAGGAGTATATAGTGGACTCATGGGCATGTCTTGAGCAGTCTCGATTGCGTTGGATTGAAAAGCATCAAGATGAGATTCGCGCTGATACCTATCAGGGATTGGTTGATGCCATTTCAGCAAATCCTAATGTGCAAGGGAATGAACTTGGGAAAAGGGTAATTGTTCCCTCCAGTTTTGCTGGAAGTGCTCGATACATGCGTCAGAACTGTCAGGATGCACTGGCTGTCAATCGCCACTTTAACTTTGCAGACCTCTTCCTCACGGTGACCATGGATCCCCATCATCCAGATGTGAAGAGTGCCCTCCTGAAGGGGTGGAAGCTCATGATCGGCCAGACATTGTAGTTCGCGTTTTTCGTCAAATTCAGCTGCAGATCATCCGCGACATCTACAAGGAGGGCATCTTTGGACGCTGTGTTGCACATGTCCATACCATTGAATTCCAGAAGCGTGGACTGCCTCACATGCATCTGATTGTTTTTCTGGCTCCAGAGGACAAGTTGCGCACACCAGAGGACATTGACAGCTTGATAAGTGCTGAGCTTCCTGATCCTGACACTGAACCTGAGCTGTACAATTTGATCCTGAGAACAATGATTCACAAACCCTGTGGTCCTGGCAGCAATCAGTCATGCATGGAAGGTGGCAAGTGCTCAAAGGATTCCCAAAGCCTTATCATGATGAGACCTCTATAACTGATGATTCTTATTCGGTTCTTAAAAGGAGGGAGATCACACGATTTCAGCCCACTACCAGTGATGGCACTCCAGTGAATAACTGCTGGGTTGTCCCATACAATAAATATCTCTCATGGAAGTACCGATGCCACATCAATGTTGAATGCATTGCATCCATCAAGGCAATCAAGTACATTTACAAATACATTTACAAAGGCCATGATCGTGCTACAGTGGAGATTTTAAGAGATCCAAATGAGGCCAATACCTATATGGATGCACGCTATGTCTCTGCCTGTGAGTCTGTGTGGCGATTATTTGCAATGAAATTGCACAATGAGGTTCCAAATGTTGTTCGGCTGGCCATTCATCTTCCAAATGAGCAGTCTGTTCTATTTGATCAGAATGCTGAAGATTTGCAAGAGGTGGTGGACCGTGCTTCAACCAGGGATTCCACTCTTACAGCTTACTTTAAGGCCAACATTGAACACCCAGAAGCACGTGAGGTTTTGTACCAGAATATGCCCAATACCTTTGTGTGGAATAAAACTGAGCGCAAGTGGACTGTTCGGCAGCAGGGATTTGCCATTGGACGAACATACTTTGTCCATCCAAATGCTGGGGAGCGATTCTATCTGCGCACATTGCTCACAGTGGTAAAGGGAGCCAGATCATTTGCTGACCTGCGCACTGTTGATGGAGTGGAGTACCCTACTTTTAGAGAGGCATGTGTGGCCAAAGGTCTTCTGCAGGATGATGGTGAATGGCGAGAGTGTTTGCGAGATGCAGCTCAAATGAAGACAGGATATCAGCTGCGCAGCCTGTTTGCCATGATTCTTCGAGACTGTGCACCAGTGGATTATGTGGGTCTCTGGAATGAGTTTAAGGATCACATCTGTGATGACCTGGGACACATCATTCGAACTCGACTTGATCTTGCAGATCCTACAGATAATGACATCTATGATTATGGGCTGTATCTGATTGATCAATTTCTAACGAGTTCTGGCAAGTCTCTGTCAGAATGGGAAAATCTGCCACAGCCAACAGGAAACTGGCGTGAACGAGAGCAGCAAGCCAACAACAGAAGGATTGACCAGGACAACAATCCCTTAATTGCATTATACAGTGCATATGATGTGGTGCAGCAGCATGCTTTGGCTCAGCAGCGACTGCCAACTTTGAATGAGGAGCAGCGGGCAGCCTTTGATCGAATAGTGCAGGCAATTGAATCAAAATCTGGGGAACTGTTCTTCTTGCATGGCCCTGGAGGAACAGGAAAGACCTATGTGTACAACACACTATGCTATTACCTTCGGGGGAGGGAAAGATAGTGATTGTTGTTGCATCATCAGGGATTGCTGCTCTTCTGATTGTTGGAGGGCGAACTGCTCACTCTGTATTCAAGATTCCAATTGACATCAATGAGACATCAATGTGCAATATTGCACAGAACTCTGATCTGGCTGGGCTGATTAAGAAGGCTGATGCTGTGATTTGGGATGAGGCACCAATGCAGCACCGACATATTCATGAGGCAGTGAGCCGCACTTTCAAAGACCTTCGTCGTGATGAGCGACCATTTGGAGGATGCACTGTGGTGTTTGGGGGTGACTGGCAGCAAATCCTTCCTGTGGTGGTGCGAGGGAGCCGACCTCAAATTGTGTCAGCATGCCTTCAGAGATCTGATATTTGGGCAGACATTTCAGTGATTCACCTGCGACGCAATATGCGACTGAATGTGGACAACCCATCTGAACGAGATTTTGCTCAGTGGCAGCTGGATGTTGGACATGGGGAGTACACAATTAATGACAGTATTCAAATACCAAACCACTTCAAGTGTGCTTCAAACACTGTGGAGTCCCTTATTTCAACTATCTACCCTGGACTTGATTCAGCTGAGGGGAATACAGATGAGTACTATGCTGAGAGAACAATTCTTTCAAGTCGGAATGATGATGTGGATGCTCTGAATCAGAAGATTCTGTCTTCATTCCCAGGGGAGTTGATATCATTACACAGTGCAGATAGTCTTCTGGATGATCCTGGGAATGAAGGGGAACTTCTTTACCCTGTGGAGTACCTGAACTCAAGAATGAAGATGTGCATAAAAACATTTCCTCTGGAGTGAAGTATTTCATCCTATTATAGTGACTATATTGCATAATAAGGTGGCATAAAGCTATCTAATTACCATTAAGCTCCACCAAAAAAATCCTTGGAGTGAATGCTTTTGATGATAATGGATCAAGCAGGATAAGTAATTCTATACTATAGTGGCCTGATGGTCTAGTCGCATGATTCCTCGTTTGGGAATAATAATTCATCTCGAGGAGGTCGGGGGTTCAATTCCCTCTCAGGCCCATTATTTTTAACATAGTTCTAGTGAGGCGAGTCAGTGACTACCTTCGGGGCCAATAGTTTGAGAGTTCAATTATTATTTTTGTTGTGGTCCTGTCAAAACTTAACAGCAAGCATAGAACTTGTTTGTTAAATGGTGCACTCTCCCCACACTCGGCGATCAGGGGTTCAATTCCCTCTCAAACCGGTTCTATTGACCACCTTCGGAGCCGCTAGATTGGGGATTCAATAGTCATTTTTGACTTTGAGGGAGTTTGAGGTAATGGTTTTAATTCCAGACCAGGGCCCTGTTCATGTTCATTTTGTTTTCATTATACTTTTTGGCTGATGCAATATAAGTGGAATCACGCTTCCACAGTTATGAAATCTTCGTCTCGTTTGGTTCTCCTAATATCGAAAAAGCATTTTACTTACCATCGCAAGTTGTTCGGTAAGACCTCGCCAAGAACCCAGTAAATATGTGTCCTGTCACTATGTTTTTAGAATGCGCTGCATTTGCGGCTGGGCGTGCTATGTATAACCACCATGACGTTCAAGGTCTCTTTATCTAATCTCATGATCAGCAAAGACCTCCTGAATCCCTGTTGGCGGATGTCTCAACAAGAAGGAATTATAAAATTCAAAGAATCGAAAATCAAATGTCCGCGTATTTCCCGAACTTCGCGCACCTGATGCAAATTTATAATCTGGCGTCTCCGCTTCCAACCTCAAAAAGATTGTAAATCAAGAGTACCTGTCTGATTTCCAAACGTGACGCTATGATACCGAACAAGGTTAAAAATACGACGTTGCATGACTTCATCACCGGGAAGTATAAATTTGTTTTAAACTTAGGACGAGAGTTCCGAAAGATGAGTATCAATCTTGCTAGTGTACTGCACTTTATCAATCATCATTACCGTACATAGTTTAAAGTGGTCTTCATACCCGAAGAAAAAGGAGAGCCCCTATTTTGTCCATAGCGCTCGAAGGAGTCCCGGAAGAGAGCATCGAAGCGGAAATAAGTATTAGCAAATATCCTGCAGGAAGTACAAGAAAGTGAGAAGTAGGAGTTGTTCCTAGGCCCTCTGGATTACGCTTGCTTACGGGTGAGTGATGTAAGAATCTGATTCGATAATGTATAAAGAGAAGGGGTGAGAAATAAGGCTAATAATTTTAAGTACATACGTTGACATGATTAAGGGTTGGGCCCTTGGGAGCTTATCTTTACCTCATCGCTACATTGCACGTTTTGAAAGGTATATATATGTCGCGATAGTGATTTGGTAAACGGGCATGCAAGGAGGTGAAGATCTTTGTCAAATGTTAGTGCTGTGCAAGTTGCAACGGATGACAGTAAAGCAAAGAGCGCCATTATCTGGTTTTATCAGATACAGTATGCTTACAAGTGACGCAGTGAGATGATCATGATAGACGCGAATCGGAAGAGCACGCAATGTGAGTGTATCAATGGGCTGGGCTTCCATTTCACGTCTTTGTGATTAGATACGAGAGGCGTGGAATGTAGGTCTGGATTAAGGTTCCGAGTTGGGGTTGGGAAACCTGTTACCAGGTGTATGGGAAAGAAAAGCCGTGCCAGAAGGCATCGTTGGCAAAGTACGAGGAGACTTGCTTGACAATGGACACAAGTTCGAAAAGAGAAGCATCCTTTCAGAAAAAATTGAGCTCTAGATCGAGACGCGCTGTAATCAGATGCGTGGAAACACGGGTATAGCAAGTGGTATTCCCGAGAAAAAGATGTCCATGGCACACGTTTGCGTGTTTGGGTGGACCGAGATTACCTCGGGTTAACTGGATGAGAGATGGCTCATATGGGGTGGGTGAGTCAGATTGGGAAGCTGGGAAAGTTCCGACGGAGATGTAGAGAGGATGATGATGGTGAAACGGAAAGGGCGTTGAGAGGGGAAGTTGGACGGGAGAGCGGAAGTTGCAAGCCGTGGTGACGAGAGAGAGACGAAGGAGGTAAGTCAACGGCTGGGCTGCGGTGGGATGGGCAGGTGAAATGGATTGGAACTGCGGTGATTGATGGGGCGTGGCTAGATTTTGTCGGGATATGGACATATTTAGATGGTTGGGAAGGATAAAGGTGCCGGCGGCGGCGTGAGGGATGTGAGAAGAGTGAAAAGAAAAGAGAATAATATAAAATGGATAAATGGCAGAAAGTGGAAAATGGAGAAGAATAGGGAGAGATGGCCCAAAAGGGATTTGAATTTTGAGAAATAAAATATTGTTGTAACACGTTGTGGCACTGGCTGTTGAGCTGACAGAGTAGTGACACTCGCAACTTTTGGGTTTCCCTCTGCTCTCTTCTCTCCCGTCTGTCATGTCCTTGTAGTCCTGTACCACCATCCACCCATTCCCACTCACCACACCATCCCCGTCTCTCCTCTCCTCCCCTTCCCCTGCTGTCTCTCCCACCCCTTACCCCATATCATCACTTTTCTAAATACCTCCACAAATGTCTGATTTTGATCACTCCACCTCCACCAACCTCAGTGCCCCTCCCCTTACTGTAACGTCACACGAACCATTCCACTCTCTTCCCAACTAATCACCCTCCCAGCAATCAGATGCCGTAGCCAGTCTCCTCTCTCTCTCCTTCGATTCCCCTGTATCCTCCACACCTCCCCATCCACTCCCCCACTCTCTCCCCTCCAACAGCATCCTCACTACAAGCCTTGGTAGCGGCGTCAAGACCCATCGTCGATTGGCGTCCGCAGGGAAGACCAGGAGGAGGTTGAGCGATGCTAGAGAAGCCGCCGTTAGACCCTCGTTAGTCCTTTTCTCATTCCCCAACTTTTTTTGTTGGCTATCTGCCAGCGCGCTTCCGCTGCCAAAATACCTATATTCCTTCCTCCTGTCATCACTAGCTTACCTCCGCTTTTCTTCTCTTCGCTTCATCTCTATCTCTCTGGCGTCAGACCTAAATTAGCTGACGCCTTTTTTCTTTGCTGCTTCTTTCGTTTAGCCCGGCAACGCTTCAGGCTAGCGCAGCAGCTCTTCCTTGGCCTCGCTCTCGCTTTCCTCTTCCCCGCCCTCTCAGCATGCACATATCAGCACTTCCCTAACAGGAGCATCCAAAGTTATTGCCTCTGGACCCACCACCACTGCGCCGCTTAACGACGAGAGCAATTTCCATCAGCCTACGGCCATTGGTAACAGCGCTGATGAGAAATCGGGCGCCATCCCCATTTCAAATGGGAGGCACGGGAAGAAGAGAGGAATGGATCACAAATGCGAGAGCTGCTCCAAGGTAGATTTTATTTCTCCTCCCCTCAGCTTTTTCTATCACATTGCATATCGGGTGCATTTGGAGAAATCACATTTGCTAACTTATTTTTATTACCTCCTATTCGCTAGATATACCGCCATCCATCGTGCTTAATCAAGCACCGCTGGGAACATACTCCTCACTGGCGTGAAGCCTCCAAGTTTGTACTAAGCAAGCACCAGCAGGTGCAGCTGCTGGAGGTGCGTCCTTCATTTCCCGTTCTTAAGAATTGCAATCTAAAAATACCGCTCCATTTCGTTCCTCTCGACAGGCAGCAGCTATCCTGTCCCACCTATCCCCCTCAGCGTCAGGGGGCAGATCTCTTCCAGAGGACAGATCCCTCTGGCCATCGTTCCTCAGTGGGGGGTCGCTTCCACCTCCAGAGCCGCCGGTCCCCGCCGGAACGGTAACCGTATCCGCGCTTACCTCTTCCAGTGAAGTAGAGAAGCAAGAGTACCCCACATACCCTGTATCCAGCTCTGTGCCTTCCGGGACAGCCGCGGCTGGGTTTAAGAGATCAACATCCGCTGGTCCGAGGTTGCACGATTACTCAGTGCCTATTTCTGCTGGAAGCGTTAGTGCTGTTCGACCAGGGGTGCTTGGTGTGCCTACCACCTCTGTGGGTGTTAATGTCAACGTCAATCTGCCGCCGGCAGGTGGAATCGTGATCCCCACTGCACCTATGGCTGTTCCTACGCCCACCTCAGGCGGGCGCGATATCTTCAACGGCTATCGTAGCCCTGGGTCCTTTGCGTCTTCTTCTGGTGTACCGGGGTCGGGGTCGTACGCTGGCGCACAGGGCTGGTCCCTTCCCAGATCGAGTATCCGCTCTGGGTCCAGAAGCCGGTCCACGAGCCGGAGCGAAGACGACGACGGCAGCTTTGATGGTGAAGTCGGCGTGAGCAGCTATGCGTACGGGAGGTGGAAGAGAGAGGAAGATGACGAGTATGGGTTTAGTATGAGGGAGGAAGATGAGGACGAAGAGGCGAGAGGCGCGAAAGGTGTTGTTGTGGATAAGGTCAAGGTGCGAGGTGGGAGAGAAGACGATGAGGAGTGGGACGGCATGGAGATGGAGATGGATATGGATTAGTTGGGGAGCTTATCAGAACCACCCTGCAAGCACGGAAGGACGAAGAAGAAGAAGAAATCAAGAATGGAACACTTGCACGAACACACGAAATTTCAGGATACTCCACATCCTTTCATGAACGTTTTTATTCACTCTCTCCCTCACTCATCCTTCGTACGCGGACTTTGGGGTCCCCGGTAGTGGACTTACGCGGAACCTGGGAACTGTGATCTTTCTGGTTTTTTTCTGTCGTTATCTGGCCATGGTACCCGTTTTATAACCCGGCCTTCTTTTTCCGCGTTTTTTTCTTTGTATATCACATTTTTTTTCACCTTCACTTCATTTCACCTCATGTTGTTTTACTTTTTTATATCTCCCTTCTCCCGGTTCAAAGGTCATACGGACATGCACGCACAGCCGTCCATCCCATTCATTTCCTTCGTATATTTTGCTTAGTTTCATTCTTCAAATTTACTTTTTACTTATCCCTGCATCGATACACCCCGTCTCCGCGTTGCTGCTGCTGCTTTTTTATATCCGTTCAGCCTTTAGCATCGCCCCCCTGGACTGTCTGTTGTTGTTGTTTTAGTGACCATTTCAAAGAATGTATGTATTATTACTATCCATAGCTACCGCATTGCAAATTCCATGGTTTTAACTGTATATGTACTTATGTCAGGGTGCGAGAGGTGAATAGATTAAAGTAAGTTAGTGACAGATGCTAGATGAAGTGTATCATGTACATATGTAAGGATATAGGTAAGAAGGGCCTAAGGGAATTAAATAGGGTACGTATAGTCTAAAGTTCGTGTACATGCATAGTAGTCACATAGATAGATACATATCAAGGGCAGGAGGAGAACAGGCGGACATAGAGCAGAGCGAGTAGCACCCCGAGCAAAAATGAAGCAAGGTGATTCTTCGCATTTGGTGATATCGATGACGGGTGGAGGAAGGACGTCTTTCGCTGTACCCGTGTGATAAGCCCACGTAGGTGGTTCTTTTGTGAGGCTGTGCCATTTGCCAGATTCTTCTTATAGGGTAATGCAAGCCCTGGAAGGCCATCTAAGCTTTTGGTGTTCCGAGCGTCCCACCATGCCTTCATTCCGTTTGGGTTAATGGAGAGGGATGATTCAGATGGAGAGGATTCGCCGAAATCGTCGATTTTTTCCTTTTTTGCAGCCCAATCCACCAGTTGCTTCCGGTGAGAGAGGAATTGGTAATAGGGGACTGAGTACCCGCATGTCTGGGATCATATGGGTAAGCAGAGCCGTAGTTGGGAGCAGAGCAGAGAATAGAAAGGAAGGACAAGTGGGAATAGTCGAGAACATGCACCAATGTCACGCGGGTAGGTTTCACGGTGATATGGATCGAATGAATGGTAACTTACGCTGGCTACCTTGTATATGTCGACGACGATGGCGGCGCGAGAACCTGGTGTTCTCTCTCCTCCTGGAAGAAGTGCGTCGTACTCCGGGGTGCCAAATTCGTATACCGACCCTGAAAACGGAATGAGGCTCCCTGAGTTCAGTAGGAATCACCGAGGAGCGGAACAACCAACCTCGGCCATATAATCTGACGATCCTCGGGGGGCCGTCGAATGCATTGAACATCACTGTGATGCGTCCATTCTCGCGTATGTGGGCGATAGTTTCCACGCCTGATGTTTTTTTTATGGGCGAAAGTTAGAAACAGGTACGTGGGCTGACGGGTAACGTAACCCGTGGTGTGGGTTGCCACTCACCAGTGCCACTGAGGTCTTCGTACCATACTCGATGCGAGCTGGCGACGTGAAAGGTACCCTCTACACCTTTCGGTGAAATGTTAACGTGCCCATTAGCAGTCAGGGGCGCTGAGGCCACCCAGAATATATGTTGCTTGGTGATCCATTCTATGATAGGTTCTGGAATTTCATCGAAGAACTGGCCCATTGTGAAAAGAGAGCACCGGGTATAAGTGGGTGGGTAGTATAACACAGAGTAGAAATAGTAAGAAAAGTCACCACAACTTTTCAGCCTCTATATAGTCAGCAAGTGGCATGGATATATACAGCTCCCTGCAAAAGCCGGAGCTAAGTCGAAAAAAGTTGACGTATGGTTAGGCAGGTGGTTGCCCTAAAATTGCTGCCGGCGGGAGATGCAACGTTACCGCGGCGTCAGATGGCCCTACAAATTGGGGATATCTGAAAACAGTGGCGTGTGTGGGTGACTCAGTCACAGATATAACTCCACCAACCAGATTCCTTCGCGGAGGTCCCGCAGATTTCATGGGTGTAAAAAGACAGATCGATCTATTGACCCCGTGGGCTTGTTTTTCTCCCTCAAGACGCGTTTACTATACAGCCTCCACTCCTTGTTCTGGAGATGATTAATTCATCCCAAATATGAAGATGAAACCGCAACCCGTGTGTTCTTTTACTAAGAGATGCAATTGAAATATGTCACGAGAACCCTGCTTTGCGGAGCTGGCAGAATCAACTTGTATTGGTAGTATCATGCCTAACTAAAGGCTATTAAATCCCTGGAGACCAAATGTGAACCTGAGCGAATAAGCTAGTGTTTTACGGAAACAGGAGCGATATTCCGCACTCCAAGAGAATTGTGGATGAGGGACCGGACGAAGTCGCCAAACAGTGACACTGGCACCACTGTGCCGTATTGGCGAACATTCACGTGATCGTGTCGTCATAAAGAAACTTCACGAAAATCCCTTGTCCTTCTCCTCAGGATAAATACCTGAGGTAGCTCCCTGGATTTATTTGATTTTATAAGCCCCAAAGTTACGTCTGTACATCCTTCATCCATGTCCCCCATGTCCCCGCTCCAACATTTTGATTTTAGAAATATTCCAGCGGAGCTGGTCAGCGCTATTGTGGAACATTTGGAAACCGATAAGCAGACACTTCTATCACTTGGATTGACTTCTCACACGTTTCTCTCGGCCAGTAGACCGTTCTTATTTGCGAGGGTTGTTCTCAGTGACAGCAACCTACACTTTTTCCTAAAGACATTAGAAAGCCCTTCTTGGAATACTTTTCTGGCAGTTATACAAGAACTTGTCCTGGGACCTGGCCATGCTAGCTATTCGCCGTCGTTTTTCATTGCCTCGTGTTGGGAAAGGTCTAGAATATTAAAACGTATAAGTAGCCTTAAAACCCTGAGAATAGCCTCGCCAAGCTGGTGGTCTACCTCCCCGTTATGTTTTAGGGACCTTCTGTTGTTCTTGGAGTTAATCCATCTGGATATTTGCATTTTGGGATCACCTTTTACGAGCTGGTTGGAGCTTCCGGAGGTTATTGGATTATTCAATTTTAAGGCGCTCTCGTTATGTAGTCTGGATACTGCCGATTGGACACACCCAGTTCCTGGTCCTCCTCCGACCTCGGTCGAGATAACTAATGAATGGCCATTCTATCTGCATTATCTGAAGGCGTTTCACTCGTACGAGATTGCATATATCCTTTCTCGTCTGCCGCGTGTTTCACCAGGCCATGGGTCTCTACCTCCCATATGTTATCTTTCCGTAAAACTTCCAGAAAGCAGCAGCTCTTCCTACGGCACGGCAGTCGCGGATCTATTGCGTGCAACGCCTGTCACGCACATCCTATTCAATGTGCCTCTGCTGATATACTGTGAGACATTTACACGTTTATGGCTGTGGCATAACTGATTTTTCTCCACAGCTGATTACCAGTTCGATGTGGAGGATTTTTCCTCCATTGAGAGTATCCATATCGTTGACCCATATAGCGCTGGAGGGTCACTGACTCGCCGGAGAGCTATTTCGCGTTTACTACGGAATTTATCAAGCCTTACTGTTCATGAAATAACAGTTACGGTATCAATTGCGCCGCTGAATGTTGTTTTCCGGTACGATACCGATTGGGACGAGCCATTTCAAGAAGTATCGGACACCGCGTTCCCGAGGCTAAAGAGATTTATCTACCGTGTTAGAATACCATTCTATACACAGCTGAGTGCCGTGGAGAAAGAAAATCTGATCAGAAAAGGACCTTTCGCTACTTTTCTTGACCGCGGTATCCTCGAATTTCATGAAATTGTTTCTCCTCCTCCGAGTCGGATGTATTGACCTCTGTTGCCTCGCATTTAGCCTAATGTTTCTTACCGCTAATACTATAATATAAGAGTATTGTTGAAGGTTGCATGTCGCCGGCGGTCCTAAATACGGTACTGGCTCATTCACGCCGCAGTGAATCAAGAAATTCCGGCGGCGTGTAGTAATACATGCCCCACATGGATTTTCCGGCGGTTACTAGCCTATCCCGCGGCAGCAAATTGGGTGTAAATACATTGGAAAGCAAAGCTGACTGCTCCATAACGTTGATGGCACTTTACAAGACTAATCAGCAATGCTTCTTTTGGCTTCGAATAGTTCCATACGGACCCAGAATGATTGCGAATATATGCGTTTATCATAAAGTAACTGTAATATAAGAAGGTTTGGAAGTCTATGGAATGGTTGAGAACGGTATTGCTGATCATCAAGTGATGGACCACACGAGTAACAAGAAGGCAGTAGAAGATAAGTATACTCGTGGAGGTACCGCCAGGCAGCTACTGACAGATGCCCGTCGCCGGGAACTCCTGATATATTCTTTCGGCATAATCAAATGGAATAACAGTGCAAGAGATGAATAAAACGAGTCAAGGGTCCCATGGAATTATGGAATCATGTGGGCATATCGAGAGAATTATTTTCAGTGGAGTGGTGGACCACAGCCTCCTTACTTAAATCTCATGTACAAATCTTCTAGGTGAGTCGCCTCAGTCGGAGTCGCCGTCAATAGCGACTGGTACGGGTAGTTAAACAAATTGGGACTCATTCTTCTAAAATCGCACCTTGTAAAGAGGTAGGCAGCTAGTGCGCTTCTATCAACGCGTAAACGCCATGTATTCAGATAATTCAAGTGCACAAGGCCGATAACAATTTTAGGAGAGCGACTGCCACCCTCAGTTTTAATAGACTTATCATGATAGAAATATGTACTAGGCGCTCCTTTTTGGCCGAAGGGAAGTATACTGTTTTAACTTCGCGTATTTTTCCAATTAAATGACGCAAATAATACGCAGGAACAACCTTTCTGGCTGAATGGACGGATGTTCATAGTTTGGAGGTAGCACTTGCGCACTTACTATTACTATATAAATTGATGCGCGTTAACTTCAACGCGTGATGCGTCTAAACACAAATATGCATAAATACCCAACTTCACAGCTTTGTCATTGTCAAGTTGTGAAGACCAACGTCGCGTCTCTTAGTCTCTAGACGTGTTTTTACCTTGTTTTTACTCTTTTAACGCGATATTATCCATTTTCTCTACTTTTTATATACTCATCTGATTCCTAGCGCGGCCTAACACGCTAATACCCGTAAATATCCTCAATTATGCCACCCACTGCGATCCCTTCACAAGCAGAGGAGCTCGCGTTTATGAACGATCTGATGGGGGAACTGGATGATTCATTCTGGAATGCCGTTCCAACGCCTGACAATTCGCCTGTAAAGCCTAAACATAAAATTCCTCAGGTGCCTACGACACCTCAAGGAAAAACACGAAAGCTGTGGCCAAGGATCTCGTTATACCCTCACCTTCAAAGGTTTTTGCTGCAGGAGACGTGGATGTTTCAGCACTGCTGGATGGTGCAGAAGACTGGGATTTAGACATGGACAACCTCGAATCCCCGAGGAAAATTTCGCCAAAGAAGAATAACGTGGTAAAGTCTTTTGCGGCTTTTTTCCCTGTTGTAAACTAACTACCTACTCCCCCAGAATTCTAAAACTCATAAAGGATCATCTTTTACACGCCAAGATTGTGCTAGATGTATAGTGGAATCAATATATGAGTTGGAAGTAGCTCGTCACTGGCAAAAGGTTCTTCGATCTAGTATACATGCTCGTTTCTAAACTTACAATTACCTACAGAAATTGATAATAAAGGTTGAGCCCGGAGAAGAGCGTCGACAAGTTATTTTGCATGACGATTGGATTCATACTGATATACGGATAGGTCTGTACCCATTATTTCCCTCGTAGTCAGCATAAAAGCTAAAACGTATTCCACGAAGGTGATATCGTTAACATTTTAGGGCATTTTTCTCCTCTGTCAACCTCTTCTTCTACTGTCACCGCAACTATATCCGTCACCGCGCAATCCAACTTTCTTATTCTCCATCCTGACATCCTCATCACTGCTACTGCACTCTCCAATGCACCACAGTGTCGACGGAAACCAATACTTTCGGCTATGGTACGGTCTACAAGTGATGTCACCCCGGCACTCGTTTGGGGAAATATGCTTCATGAGATAATGCAGACATGCCTTACAGAAAACCACTGGGAAGAATCATGGATCAATGAGCGCATCGATGAGTCTATTGTTGACAACATGTCACAACTTGTCAAAATTGATATTAAAGTTGAACAAGCGAAACAAGAGCTTGTGACAAGGGCAAGAGGATTGCAAGTCTTCGCTAAGAGGTATCTTTCTGATACTCCGAAGGTGAGCTTCATGAAGGCCTCGTGTTTGACGTAGAATTCATGTCTTGCTTCTCAGCCAGAGGCCATTCTTACCAACACACGATCTTCTATTAACCAAGGATCCTCTCTGCTTGCTATAAACCAATTGCTAGATGTGGAAGAGGACATATGGTCCCCGACCTATGGTATCAAGGGAAAGCTAGATGTTACAGTCAACGCCGTTATTTCTGACCCTTCCCCAACCCAAGGGATTTTCAGGACTGCACACGTTACAACATCCGGTCCTATGCCGTTTGAAATAAAGACAGGACGGACCGTTGCAGGGCTAGAGCACCGTGCACAAACCATGCTGTACACGTTACTAGCTGCTGAACGTTATGGGGCCGAAGTTCCGTCCGGACTGCTGTACTATACTCAGAGCGATGAGGTCGTTAGAGTCCCCACCAGTAGAAATGAACTGCGCGCGTTGATATGCGCTAGGAATGAAATGGCCATATATATGATGCGGAGATTGGCAAAAGCGAATAGCAAGTCTAGCACTAATATTGAGGCGGGGAATGCGAAACAGGAACATTTCCTCCCGCCTACAATCGATGATGATAGGCTTTGTAAAAGATGCTACTCTCTGGACACCTGCATGCTCTATCGGAAGGCGTTTGAAACCCCTATGGATCCTTCTTCTCCTTTGTACGACACTTTCGAACTGAAAACAGCTCACCTTACTTCCACCCAAGTTGCCTTCTTCAGAAAATGGGAAACATTAGTAACGTTCGAGGAACAAGATTCCGTTCGTTTCAAGAAGGAACTTTGGACCATGGGCGCAGTGGAAAGGGAGAAAAAAGGGAGATGCTTTTCTGGGATGGCCCTGGATAACTCGTTTCAAATGGATAAGCCCAACGGCAACCTCCCCAAGATCGAGATTGAAGACGATAGTACGACCGCATCCCAAAGTAAGATTCACAGATACACGTACCGATTCGTCCGTGCAGGTTCCACGAGAGAAACGGCTGGTAATTTGCTCAATGGTCATATGAGTCTGGGGGATGCGGTGACAGTATCAGTAGAGCCGCATCTTTTGGCCCTAGCGAGAGGATTTATTGTTGGCCTTACACCCTACAATGTAACCGTCGGCGTGGACCATGACCTTTCTTCCAAAGTTATTACTGCACGTACCGGTAGTGCAGAAGACATCATCTTCCGAATCGACAAGGATGAGTTTGGTGGACTCATGGGTCGTATTCGCGATAATCTTGCAAATCTCTTTTACGCAGGTGGAGACGAGCGCAGGCTTGAGCTTATCGTAGACCTCAGGCTTCCTGTTTTCTCATTTCCTCCTGAGCTTTCTCCAACATCTCAGCGATTTATGGAAGAACTCAATCGATGTCAGAAAGCAGCCATTATGAAAGTGCTTTGTGCTGAGGACTACGCTTTGATTCTTGGAATGCCTGGTACTGGCAAAACAACTGTTATTGCGGCCCTACTTAAATTGCTGGTGGGGCAAGGCAAAACAGTGTTGTTGAGCTCGTACACTCATTCGGCGGTCGACACCATCTTGCGGAAGTTGGACGGTGCTGACTTTAGGATCCTGAGGCTAGGAAACATCGACAAGATACACCCTGAAGTACGGAAGCACACCTTGGGAGTGCGGAAGACAGCCATATCAGTAGAACAACTTGAACAGCAACTTATGACTCCACCAGTTGTCGCAACAACATGTTTATCCGTGGATCAGTGAGTCAACTGCGGTAACGATGAAAAAAAAATCTAATTATAAATCATAGTGCCTTGTTCACCCGACGGAAGTTTGACTACTGCATTGTTGATGAGGCATCACAGATCACACTTCCTACTTGTCTAGGACCGCTGAGATACGCAGAAAAGTTTGTTCTGGTTGGAGATCACTTCCAGTTACCACCCCTGGTATGGTTGCTCACGTCGGATTCCTGTATCAACTTTTTGACAGTTTTACTCCAGGTTCGAAATACTAACGCTAGAAAGGGCGGCCTGGAAGTATCATTATTCCGACACCTTTCAGATGCCCATCCAAAGGCGGTTGTGGATCTTTCTTATCAGTATCGGATGAACAAAGAAATTATGCTTCTGTCCAATCATTTGATTTACAATAACCGTCTTCAATGCGGCTCCGAGGAGGTTGCCGAGAAATCCTTAGTGCTACCTGACCCAACATTCTTACGACATCTTGAAAAGGAGTGTAATACATGCTCTGAGCATTGCTGGCTCAAGAGGCTGGTTTCCGAGAAGTATGTTCAGTATTATTCCTCCCTAATTTTTAGAATTGACAAGATGTTTGTTAGCTGTAAAGCTGTCTTTGTAGATACTGATCTAGTCCCTGCACACGACTCTCGCGTCGGAGACTTGGTTCAAAACGAAGTTGAGGCTAATCTTGCGTGCCAAATTACAGAAACCCTTCTGCGCTGCGGTGTGTCTGAGGGGCAAATTGGTATCATCTCCCTGTATCAGCAGCAAATTAAACTCTTGTCCCACCTTCTTCAAGACCGACAGAAAATCGAGATTTTAACTGCAGACAAGAGTCAGGGTAGAGACAAGGAGTGCATCATAGTATCTATGGTGCGGTCGAATGATGGTGGCCATGTGAGTTTATTTTATTTACGCGATGTCTTACGGTTATTGAACTACTCAATAGCTCGGAGATCTCGTAAAAGATTGGCGTCGTATAAACGTGTCCTTCACTAGAGCAAGATCGAAGCTTATTATAATTGGCTCACGGAATACATTGAAACATGACACGTTACTCTCACAGTTCTTTGAGCTCATGGAAGAGCGTTCTTGGATCGTACGCTTACCTCCGGGAGCAGATAAAATCCATGCGGCGGCATTTGATATTGTCTCTACAAGTAGTAAGCGGTCAGCAGAGTCCGAGGACGCGATCCCTGGATCCTTGAAGGAAAATATTCCGGAGAATGTTGGCAGGCCCAAGAAGAAAATGAAAACAAAGGAAGATGGACAGCTAGGTCAAGGATTCTTACGAAGCCGACCTATATTGACGGACATTATCCATGAGAATATGTAATTGGTTAGACATAATAGGACAATCATCTTTGCTCTCGGTAACGCATCTTACATACCTCACTTCGCAATATACCACGATATCGGTTAGATTTATATGTTGAACATGATAACATTCAATATCTGTACCTATGATAATTCAGTAGATTTTACAGAATCCATACCTTATAACTTCATAAAACAGATTATATTTGGATTATATATATCTAGCCGCAATTGATTACACTAGACGAACACCGAGTTCAATAAAAAGAAAGAGAGAAGCCTCAGACCAGTGATTAGAAGGATAGTACTCTGGCCTCCGAGTCGGACGTTGGAACGAGGTAGTAGGAAGTAAGGCTACTTTGAGGCTACTTGCACATGTTATGCAAGAGCTTTTCAATTATCGGGGAGAGCTCAGAGATCTTGCCAAGCAAGGCAATCTTGCAGGAAGTAAGCGTCGAAATGCAAGAAACCTAGTGCCTCATGCCAGGGAATGCACTAGGTTTCATATTCCTATGTTGAAATATCAGAAATTTGATAAAATGTAGACATGCCACTTCAAGTTGACAGGTAATCACGTGGGATGACTTATGTATTTTTGTTTACCTAGACAATGTTGTCTGCTATTTGTCAATATTGTTGAATATTGTCCAGTGTTCTCCTTGCTTCCTTGTTGCTTCCGCGACGCGTTGAAGTTGATTGAAGCAAAATCGAAGCTTCCGATGGGGCCATATAAACGCAAAACGTTTGTGGTGCTTACTCTCTCGTGCTCACCTCAATCTCTGAATCTGCACTGTTGATCTTGTCAGTTATCGCCCGAGGTTACTAAATGTCCGACCCTGACCCAAGGACTCCTCTCCCCACCCGGACCCCTATCACATCAGTCGATAAATGTACAACTACTGGTATCAAGCTTCCTGGGTTTGGACTACCGTTAAACCACACTGAGGAGAAGTCGTTCCCCATTCTACTCGATGCAGAGAGCTACAGTCTCCGGTGAGTTGCTTTGAGCTCTCTGACAAGGAAAGTTTTGAAGGTGGTGACTTTCAGAGGGAGACTTATTACTCTTCGAGAACTCACCATGCTGCATATCATGGATGAGTTGACTTCTAAACCAGGATGGGAGAAGAAGGTGTTAATCGTTCATCGTATATGTCTTTATATGCGCACGCTAACCTATTGCAAGATATTTGACGAGAATATCACTACGAAATGGAAGAATGAACTCCTTCCTCTGGCCAGGACGTCTCTGAATTGATGGTTAAGTACATTTTTGACGAGCTGCGATACAAAGCCGACGTCTTCGCCGCTACCAATGCCATCATGGTATACGACGCTGGTGTCGTAAAGAGCGACACGATAGTCCCCCCTGAATTTAAGACAGCTCTATTGGAAGCCGTGAAGCCTCTTGAAGACGTCCCCGAGAACATGAAGGACTGGCATCCAGGTTCGGATAACAAAGTTCTTGACCTTGTTCACCCGTCTCTGTTCCCTCTGGTCTATGGTCTGAGCAGGATACTCCCCGATGAACTAATGGGAGTCAGGGATGGCTTGAAGATGTCTGGCAAAGGCGAAGTTATCCCTGTTCGTTCAGCAGGAGAGACAGGCCTGAAAGCATGCAAACCAGACCCGGACGCATCTCGGAATCCATATGGACTTATTCCATCAGCAAAAGGTGTCTTCAGCACCAAATTTCAATGGCTTCCCTGCGACGTGGACATCCAAGGCGAAAATGCAAAAATTATGAGCTACATCAATAATCTCCACCCCGAAGAACACAACAGTCTCTATGGGTTCATTGAGCAACTCATTGACTATTCGATTCCTTTATAGGATATGGCTCTTTCTCGTTCACGTGCCGGCGTTGACCGACTATATCCTTCATGGGAAGTCTTTCGGAATCCGGCCTTGCTGGACTCTGGCGTCGAAATGAAACGCATATTATTTTTTAGTCCCCAGTATAGCCCTGAATATGACGATCTCTCTGATTCAGAAGGACCGCAGCAAGAGAAAGACGAGGATAAAGGCGACTACATAGATCGAAGGTATGAATGGTGGGAGACAACACGCATTTGCGTCCAACCTGAGCCAAGAGAGTTCAAGCTGCCCACAGCCAATAACCCGGTGAAGCTCCGCGATGAGTACAGACAGTATGGTCTGCAGGTAATCGTGAAACTAGCCAATATTGTCTTAACACCTGAGAAGCCTGAGTACAAAGGTGGAGCGTGGCATGTTGAAGGGCAAATGGTATATTATTTAGTGAACCATATCGCCACAATGTAATCGACTGACTTGCATCTCTAGAACGAGCATATCGTCGCCACCGCGTTGTATTACTACTCCTCAGAGAATATTACAACATCCCAACTCGCATTCCGGCAGCAGTGTGACAGTGACAGGCTTACATCTATCCACTATCCACAGTATGATTTCCAGTGGCTATCTGACATCTTCGGATTGCACAACGAAGGTCCTGCAGTACAGGTATTAGGCGGTGTGAAAACTCCAGAGGGCCGTCTCCTGGTGTTCCCCAATACGCTGCAACACCAAGTGCAGTCATTCAAGCTCGAGGATCCCACGAAGCCAGGCCATAGGAAGATTGTAGCCCTCTTCCTCGTCGATCCTAATATCAAAATCATCAGTACAGCCAATGTTCCTTGCCAAAGGGAAGATTGGTGGTGCGACGAACTAGAAGCTAATAATTGTCTAATGAAGTTTCCTACTGAATTGCGAGATCATGTATACGACCACGTGGAATTTCCTATTGGGATGGAGAAAGCAAAGGAAATAAGGGAGGAGCTAATGCATGTTAGGAAAAATTTCACGGTGAAGCAGAGGAAGAGATTCACGCAGGAACACTTCAATCTGTGTGAGCATTGATAAATGTATACGAGTCAAGTAGTAGTGTACAGTTATAAGTTATGGGTAAAGAATTGAAGAGTAGTTTTTGCTCAGGTCAACCCATCCTGTAGTAAGCTTGAGTACCTAGTACCAGGTATGCTGTCTTCACAAGCATAATTACAGAACCTTCACAAAGCACTAAATCGAATTAGTAAAAGCGAGTAAGTAATTACATACTGGAATACGACATAAATACACGAGTACAAGAGCTCCCCTCAGTTTTTTAAAAAGTCACCGCCCCCTAATCATCATCAACGACGATATATTCCACCTGGTCATCAGGCCCATCAAGAATCACCAGCCCGTTCTCCTCTAATTTCCTCTTCTTAGCCGGGCTTCCTTCCCCATTTTCCAGCTCATCCAGCTTGCGCTTCATGTTCCCTTCAGCAGTATCAATGCGAGGCTTCTTGCGAGGTGTAGGATCGATCTCTATGACGCCATTCTCATCTTCGATGATATTTATAGAGCGCTTTGGAGTGGTAGGTGCTGCTGCACCGGTAGGTGGTGGAGAGACGGAGCGCGGGGGAGGTTTACCCGTGCAGGAGGTTTGGGGAGGGGCGAGGGAAGGATAAAAGGTGGAGCATCGATGGGGTGGTTGGGTCTGCAATTAAACATGAAAGTTAGCGCAGCGCAACATCGTCGAGGAAGGTACGCACGGTAACTCTCCAATTCCTATGCTCAGCGTCGCAACTTGTCCTTCCTCATCAGCAATAGTTAAAAAGTTCCCCCGGATAACATTTAGACTTTCCAAAGTCCTCTCGAAATTATCCTCCCAATCTGGATCACTGAGCATCCTCTTGTCCTCAAACACGCTCACCTCCCTTTCATCATCCCCCATTATTCCCTTCACAATCTGCTCGAGGGTAGTTCTCGCAGTATCGCATAGAACGAGGGCATATGTGTCCCTACACACACCACATTGCGGGTTAGGTGGTGAGAGTGTAATAGTGCTCAGAGGAACGGCAGGTTTGAACTGTAGGTGGACATTTCGGAGTTGGTTATAGGATTTCCGGAGGACGTGGAGAGCCTGAAGGACGATGAGACCAGAAACAATGGCATTCGTTGTGGCGATGGCGGGGATGATGTTGCCTGCCATTTCTACAAGTACCAGTGTTAGCGGGTAGAAGCAAGGTGGGGAGTGATAACAAACCTTTTACTTCCCATCGTGTCTTCCCGTCGATGCCATACGCCGCCGAACGCAGGTTCGACACTGCGGTGACAAAGTCAAGAGTATCATCGTCGTCCTTGTCGAATGAGATCGTGTCCTCCCCGCTTTGCAGACGTGTAGCAAGGCGATTTGTACTACAAAGAACTTGTTCATATGCCCGCACGCTAAGCATGCAGAAAGACTACGAACCTTGAGACAAAGAGCTCCAAATTATCCTTCAACGTCAGCGCCTTCTGATCCTTCAATCCTGCTACATTAGCGCTTGTCCCCGTGCCCGTTTGCTTCTTATCGTATCCGCCATTGACCTGTTCCTTAACCCTCTCCTCCGCCTCCTTCAGCTTTGCCACCCCAACCTCAGTATTTCCTTTCTCCTGCTCAACCTCAACACCAAGAGCACCGTTAACCCTCCCACCCTTACGCAGACCTTTCACTTCCCTTGCCACCCGCTCCTTCTCTTTCTTCAAATCAAATGTCCCGTCCATGATCGCTCGGAAATCTAATGGCACGGGAGGCGATCGTGTACGCCACATGTCTGACATAGAGAGAAGGTTCTGAATATCGCTCTGGAACACTTTTGTAAATGCGAGTTCAGCTGCTGAGACGGAGGTGTTGGCAGAAAGGGTGGGGGAATGACGGAGGGCAGAGCGCACGGCGCGGAAAGCTTGTGCTTCTCTTCTTAATGCGGCGATTTCTTGTGCTGTTTGATTACATTAGTTACCATGCATATAGAATGGTAAATTTATAACCATACCGTTCTCTCCTTGTTTCTCGGCCTCATCCAATTCACCTGCAGCTTCTTCCTCGTCTTCGCCAAAAAGTTGTCTAGAGAGCAAAGTCTATTAGTATCCAGTTTTAGAATAAGGTATTGACGAAGGCGCGCACCCCATGAGATAACTCTTACTCCACACGATACAGTGTATAGGTTGACTGGGCGTCGAGCGGATGGTACAAACGGGGAAAGTTTTGGGTGTTGGTTTGGGAACGCAATCAAAGCATTCTGTGCGATCCTGAGAGTAGAGTAGAGTGTCAAGTTACAAACACTGGTCAAATAAGGAGTAGGAAGTACCTTCAGCAAAGGCTGCACCTGGCCCAAATAGCCAGCTGTACCACTCTCAACAAGCGGAACATCCGCCGCCATGCACATCTTGTTCACATGTCGGCGTGCGTCTGTGATAAACTTCTGTTAGCATACATTCACAATCAGTTCTTCCCTGGAAAGAGAAGGTGAAGAGAAGTAAGGAAAATGACCAACCGAGATTATCGAGTGCGTTTAGCACGATATCGAACTGCTGGAACCACTGAATGTCGTACTGAGGCTCTTTGATATTTCCATGGATAGGCGTAATGCGAACGTTGGGGTTGAAGGGCCCCGCAGTTTGTGCTGCGATCTGATGACGTGTTAGTTGATAGTCCTTCAAACAAGATAGACGAAAGAAAGAAAAAGGCAGCCGAAACGACGGAGGAGGTCATAAACGACATGACGACCAATATAGAGGCCGGAAGCAAATCCAAAAACATACCAAGGCCTTGCTCTGCTTAACATCCTTCTTTTTGAAGAGAAACTGTCTGTTCAAATTGGACAAGTCTATGGTATCCAGGTCCAGAAGTGTGATATGACCAAAACCCGTCAGGACGATGTTTTTGACTATGTGGAAGTAAAGAGGCCGAAGTAATGACCACAGTGGAATGAAGAGAACTTTGTGTATAACTCACGCAATTCACATCCAATACCACCAGCGCCTACGAGAAGCACCTTTGTATTGGCGAGCTTGTCGTGCAGCTCGGGACCCAGTATTGCTTTAGCATGTGCGGTGCGCGCTTTGGCTGTGGACATGGAAGTCTGAATTTGTTAAGGACAGGTGAGAAATTGGACCAAGTTTAGCTGTTACAAATTTATAAGGCAATTGGGATGGCAGTGTAAGTCTGTGATGGAAGAGGAAGAAGAGACAGCGCAGGAGGTAGCAAAGTAGGGATGAAGGCGATGAGTAAAGAGTGCAAAGAGCCAGAACGGCGTCTTGCAGTTCGATTCCAGACTGAGAGCGATCGGCCGTAAATTGGACGCGGTGCTTGTCACGCAGATGCGTACAGTCACATATACATGTCACACTATCTACGGACTGCATGCAGTACATCTGACATCAAGCTACGACGAGTATCACGTTCCAGTTATATACGTTAAATGAAACAGTCTGTGCACACGAATGAACCTTGAGTCTTGCCACCATCATCATCATTAGATGAACTTCCACGAACGCACAGAAGCATGTAGATCGTCTCAACGCGTCTGCTCTAAATAGTAAATACAGTTCAAAAGGGAAGGACGATGAAATAAAACATAGCTTTTCAAAGAGAAGCGTGCACAGATACGAAAGTAATCCGGATTTCCATAAAAGAAAAATGCAAGTAAAACTTCCACCATCCGTTCATAATTATACATAGGCGCGAGTGTCAAGCAACGATATCTTCCCTCACAAACCTGTAAAAATCAGCAACAAGGTAAAGACTTCCCGCAATAACAACCAGCTCCTGCGCCTCCTCAACCTCCTCACCCCTTGCAGCCCACTCCAACGCACCTTGTACTCCTCTCTCTTCCATCCGAACCTCCGCATCTCCCCCAAGTAACGACTTGACAGTCGCACCGATCTCCGATGCAGGTACAGCTCGCACCCAGGGCATGCCTTCGGGAGGTGTGAACTCTGCTACCGCCACTCGGGTGTGCACTTTGATATCTTGAATGGAGGGAAGGGTAGGGGGTAAGAGGGGGGATAGAGTCTGTAAGGGTGTTTTTGGAGGTGAGTGGGATAGGGCGAGAATGTATGTCAGTCTGAGGCGCTTCTTGGGCGGGAGGAGTGAAATCAGGTGGGTGATGTACGATGATAGTGTTGCTGCCGATGATGGATTATGTGCTCCGTCTGCTAGTACAACCGTTGGCTTCGAGGATCCAGCAAGAGTGAGAGTGTGAAAGGATAGACGACCAGGCCATTTGGTGCCTTTAATTCCTTGCTTTACACTTTCAATCGTGATTCGTGTTTTAAAGTCGATCTGAGAAGTAGAAGGCGGGAAGGAGGGTGTGTTAAGAGCGCTGAAACGATACCTAGCGCTATACCAACATTGTCGAGCTGGTGTTCTCCGTGTAGTGAAGTAGCGCATGTAGTTGCTCAGTAAAGCAGGGAAGTGGTGCAGAAATGGGCTGTAGAGAAGGAGGGCTAAACACCGGTGATGCAGATGATGGTAATGAGAAAGCAGGGGGCACAGGACCGTCAATAGATTCGTCCCAGTTCCTCTTGCTCACTTTCACTGCATGTACCAGTATACCGCCGCGTTCGGATACAGTATCGCGCACAATATGCTCCACCCCCTGGTACCGCTGTTTCCCCATTACAAATGCCCTCCCAGGTCTCACGATGCTGCTTTTCTCCTTTGCGATCTCTTCTACAGTTGATCCTAGGAATGCTTGATGGTCCAAATCCACACTAGTCAGTGCAGAAACGAGGATACAATCATCGGGCATAATGTTCGTTGCATCGCGTAGCCCTCCCATGCCAACTTCAATCACTGCGATGTCCACTTGTTCATCCTCGAACACAGATAACGCAGTCGTAGTTAGAATCTCAAAGCTGCTCAACTCTACATTGTGTTCAGTGCATGCTCGTTGGACCTTTGCTCGTGTTGTTTCATAGAGGGTCTGTGAGATAGGAGATCCATTTATGACGATACAATCTGTTACAGACACCAGATGGGGGCTGTTGTACCGTCCTACTTTGAGTCCGGAGGCACGTAGGATGAATGAGAGATAGGCAGAGACGCTGCCTTTGCCATTTGTACCTGCGATATGGATTGTCGGTCTGGTATATGGGGGCAGGTGACCGTAGAGTTGTTTTATACGTGCAAGACTCAGATCGATTGACATTTTTGGGGAGAGGATGAGGAGAGGAGAGCAAGTTGAAGGAGAGAATCAATTCAGAGTCGACGCGGTAATATTGGCAGTGGCACGTGCTCTATATAAAAGACGGTGACCGCGTTCCTCCCGCTCTTCTTCACTGGTCACCATCCACGATGGCTCCACAACGCCTACAACCGCTTCACCAAATCAGCCACGAATTGTCCGCATAACAAACCACGGAAAAATCAGGCACTGGGTTACCAAGTCCCTTGAATTTCTGGAGGTTTGTTTCACTTTCCTTCATTTTCTTTCGTTAACCCTTACACTTTGGATATACAGGATGAGGCCAACATGGATCAAACCCTCGTCCTACACACTCTTCCCTTCTCCAATACAGCTGAAAATCACAAGGAAAAAGAGAAGAAGGATGAAGACAAAGGATCCGTATCCACAACCCTCAGTGTCGTCCCCCGTCTCATCTCCGTAGTTGAGATCATCAAACGAGAGTACCTCCGTCGATTAGGAGAGAAGAAGAGCTCAAGGCTCGAAGGGCTGTACCAGTATAATGAAATTAGTATATTGGAGGATTTAGAGCAGCAACCGAAAGTCGCGCAGACGGAGGAAGAGAGAGCGAAGGGAATTCTTAGTGCTTTGGAAGGGAAGAATCAGTACGTGTGTTATTTCTGAGCTGAAGTTGGTGAGTAAGTGATGTTTTGTAGTGTTAAGCAAGTGCAGACACCTTACATGAGGATTACCCTGGCGTTAAAGCCTGTAGAGGGACTGGTTGAAAAGGGAGCTACGTGTGTTTTTTCATTCTCTATCTTTCTTTTCCATTTCATAACTTCTATGCATGCATTCTTTTTATCACTTTTATTTCTTTTCCACGTTTTATAATTCAGTACTAAATCCATCTGTTATTCTAGATTCCAGCCTCCTTCCAAACGCAAATTGTCCAAATCCGCCAAAGCGCGAATGAAAAGGCGGACGAAGAAGACCGCCGACGCCGGGGACGCTGAAGCAGCAGAGGCTTCATCATAATGGCGAATACGGTGCCTAGCCAAACGCGGGCAGGTATGTCTGTCGGTGTTGCCGCTCATGGGACCTCCGTAATCGGCTTTCTGGACGAGATCTATCGTCTCTTATTTTTCGCATTGCTTGAATCTCGTATTCTATTACTCGATACCTCAGCTGATGGACTTTCATGGTCGACCAACCCGACTACTGGATGAGTCTTCTTGGTTATCTTTCCCGCTCTCCGAACGTCATGTTTTTATTTAACAAGTTGTATACCCCAGCTGTGCAGATATGGATTCTAAGGCATCTACGCTACATAATCCATTTCCGTGCAGATGGTCAATTTCTTCAAGCATCCTGAGCCGCTGTGAGCGGAGACAAAACTTGCACTATCACCCATTCAATTGCGGATCGCACTAGACAATCCTCGGCTTTCATTTCATTCAAATGAATACCGTTCATTGTATCTCTGTTATACGTCACTCGTCTGCCTTCGTATTCCAGAAACCATTCCTTGTGTAGAGGCGACTTGGCATGGGCTAGGACTTGACGCAAAACTCTCGAGGACGTCATCGAACGAAGCACCCTGTGTTTGTGATTAGAAGGCCTGTGACGTGGAGAAAACGTGATGAAGATGCAAGCAGCTGTAACCTACGCGTAGGACGGAGGTTCCGATGCCCCCTTTACTGCTCACTGTGGACAGTAGTAGCCCAAGAAAAACGAGTGTCCTATGATTGGGGTCTATCCGCATCGCGTTACCATGACTTTCTTGTCCCATCCGCCACGGGTATCCGTATTTACAACGGGTAGTATTGCCTTGAATGTGTCTAGCCTACCGAGTCGGAGTGCGCTCGGTTGAAATGTATGTAGACTGGCAATAATATTGTGGTTTCAAAGGGGTACGCGTACAAAGAAGATGGCAGGCATTTCACTACCTTTGGACACCGACGCCGATCCGAGCTTTGATGCGTCTTGAACTAACTCGTTGAGTGTCAAATAAGCATAACTACCATTCGCGGGAAGCACGTCTCGTCCCGCCCCCGGAGCCACTTCTTCACTCCCTCTCTGATCCCCCTCTGCAAAGAGAAATGGGATGATGAGATAGCAATACCTAAGGCAGGATTCCGAGGATATTGATACTTAGGCTTCCCGAGAGAGGGGAGGATAGAGAAGTGTGCTGGAGTAGGTAGACGTGGGCGTGGCCATTGCGATCGAAGAAGAGCGTAGAAAGAAGGATGCTCTCTTCCGCTTTCTTATTTCCTTCGTTGTCCAGATTTCATTAATTTTTCCTCGTATAAAAACTCGAGTGCGCTCGATGGGACGATGTCTTCCGTGTTTTGTTCTTACTCTCATCTCCCTTGTTAGCCAGGAGCTTTCTCTTCCCTCGTCTTCACTTTCCTTATCTTGAGCTTGCTGTTTGCCCTTCACGATGGCGAGAATTAGTTCCAGGTTCAAGCCACTCCTCTTTTTCTCTGTCTTCGCGACGTTGAAGGGCGTCCTTGTCGACGCGGCGCCAACCATTCCGTTCCCACTTCAACCCCGTCTCGTAGTGGCGCATTTTATGGTGGGGAATACATTTCCCTATACTTATGACGACTGGGCTGAAGGTCCGCGTTCCCTTTGTTATCAATGAGGCGCATATACTCATGCGCGTCCTTATTCTTCTTTAGACATCATCCTTGCCTCATCGAAAGGCATTGACGGCTTTGCTCTGAATGTTGGCGCCGATTCCTGGGAGCCTGCGCGCGTAAAGGACGCGTTTTACATCGCGTCGCAGTTGATGAAGGATCCCGAGCCGACCAGCCTCTCTGCTGTCTCTTCCACCGCTTCCAGTCATTCAGCTTCTTCCTTGGTGCCGGGTACGAATACCCATCATGTGTTAAGCACAAGCACGACTTCTAAGACGAGTAAACTGCCTACGTCTCATGCGCTGAGCACAAGCTCGACATTCACGCATACGGCTACTAGTACTCATCATGCGTCAAGTACAAGGTCAACTTCTAAGACAAGTGCACTGGCTACGTCTCATGCGCTGAATACGAGCTCGACGCACACGCATCCGGTTACTAGTGCTCTTTCTGCCAGCACTACCAAGACAGCAAGTTCTTGTACTAAGAAAACAGAAGCGTACGCCCCCTACTCCTACCTCGGAACTCACACCAGCACTCGCCCCCCGAGCGGACTACGTTCCGCCTTGGGCTTTTCCCTATGGAACAAACCACACCAACTTCCGCCTCTTCCTCTCCTTTGACATGACCTCCTTCCCGTGTGGATCTCTTTCCGACGCCGAGCAGCTGAGGAACTTTATCCGTTCGTACCGTCGCCATCCGAGGTATTTGCGATATGAGGGTAAAATGCTCGTGAGCACCTTCTCTGGGGAGAGCTGTACGTTCGGCCAGGAGAACACAACGGAAGGGTGGAGGCGGGCGTTGGATTTTGAGCTTAGGGACGACGTACATTTTGTTCCTTCTTTTTTTGTCACTAATGGGAGTGCGTTGGAGAGGTGGAGTAATTTTGTGAATGGTGATTTTTATGTAGGTCTTTTTTACGTTTTTTGTTTGCAGAAGAAGGCTGATATGTGTATTGTGATAGTGGGAAGGAGCGTGGCCAAAGGGGAAACTACTCCATCGAACCCTACCCGGACTACGAGCATCTGCGATACAACTACGGTAAAACCTACATGGCCGGCATTTCGCCCTGGTTCTTCACCGTAAGCCTCACAATCTTTTTACCTTTTCTTCCTGCTCATTTATGCTCACAGCACTATGGTCCCAACTCGTACAACAAAAACTGGGTTTTCCGCTCAGACGACTGGCTCGCCGTTCAGCGATGGGAGCTCATTGTGCAGAACAGAGCCTACATCGACATTGCGCAGATTATCTCGTGGAACGATTATGGCGAGAGTCATTACGTCGGCCCTGTACATGGCGCGCAGCCGGGTAGCCAGTCCTGGGTCGATGGGTTTGATCATACCGGTCAGTTATACTGGTCTATGCGGAGACGTTATACTGACGTTGTGATTTATAGCGTGGCTGGATATGATGCAATATTACATTGACGCGTATAAGACGGGAAAGTACCCTGACATCACGAAGGACCAGATTTTCCTCTGGGGTAGGCTGTTCCCCCGCGACGCAGTGGCGACTGACGATCCTGTCGAAAAGCCCACGCATGCTGACTGGGTATATTGCATCTCTCTTCAGTTCACATATTTTTGACATTATATAATAGACGGAAGACTATATCTGGGGCCTCGTTCTCCTCACTGAACCCTCTCATATCTCCATCTCCTGTGGTCCTTCCAATCTCTCCGCGGATCTCCCAGCAGGAGCAAACAAGATTAAACTGGACCTCACGCCCGAGCATCTGGCGAGTCTTGGGGAGACTTTTACGAGCTGCCAAGTGACGATGTTGATTCAACGGGATGGGAGGGATGTAGGGAGTTATGTTCCCCTTGGGTTTACTTGGAGGAATGTGTCGAGGGTGGAGAGGTATAACTTTAATGCGTTTGTGGTTGCTACTCCGTAGGTTTGCTAACTGATTGCGACTTATTCTCTCGTTTCGTTTCGTTCGCTTGTGTTGTATTATAACTTTCCCCGTTTTCATTTTCGCTTTCGTTTTGGACGCAGACGACACAGGATGTCGTACGTTATTGTGTTACTGTATCTGTCTCATTCACTGACTGCATGTACTTCATTAAGCTTTGTTCGTTAATTGTAATAAAATACATTTGTTCTCGTGAGCTTTGGCGTGGATCGTAATCGTCCATCATTAGAAAAGGTATCATAAAGTGAAATTAGTGCACAAAGCGTGAAGAGCGTAAATAAAGCGTGCAAGCAACGTGCAAGGGGTATCGTAAGGTGAGTACGAATATAACACAACGAGAGCATGAAAGCAAATGCAAAGTCAATAGCGGACTAGCCGCACAGATTCCAAGTGTTCAGACATTTAGTAAGACCGATGTCTGTGGTGGTGACGGTGGCGATGGTGTCCTGAGCTAGGGACGTGGATAACTGTAGGTTGTTGCTGCGAGTAATATTGCTGCGGGTATTGCTGTGGATACATTCCCGCACCATACTCCATTCTACCTTGAGCAGGCATCATCCCCTGACCATATCCCATTGTACTGTTGTATGGCATTTGGCCACCGTAGTACCCTCCGCCATAACCCATACCATGGTGGTGATGGCTATGTAAAAAGCCTCCTGGATATGGCATACCGGGCGCTAGCCCGCTCGCGGGCATAGAGCTCGGCATGCTACCAGGCATCATCCCTTGGTTCATAGGCATGCCCATGCCCATTTGTGCTTGCTGTGGCACCATCATAGGTGCAGAGCGAGCTGCCGTTTCCTGAGCTAGCTCTTGTGCTGTTAAGGACGGAGAAGCCCCGTACGAGGAGTATGTCCCGGCGTATCCAGGCATCGGGGAGGGTGGAGCGGTGTTCACGACGTAGATGGGTGCTTGACCCGTTGTAGTACCTGGGTAGGCTTGCATGGTTGATCGGAAAGAGCGAGAGTTGTTCGTGTAAAATAGACTTTGCGTTAAGTTAAGATTTCAAATCGGAATAGAGCACGATAATCGTTTGGTGGGGCGTATGAGTCGTTGATAGCGAAAATCTTCCTGGGGACGAGGTCGCTTTATAAGATTCCAGAGCCAAGCCAATGTTAATCATCTTATGAACAGGATTCTAGAAACGCTCCAAAGGTGGGCAGTGTTGGAGTGCACAAGAGTGCACACATGCGAATGCCGAGGGATGCAGAGCGCAGTAATCGGGATCCGGGACAAATGGCTATGTCAGACACTCCACGGAACAAGTCAGGGGACGTGTAACGTCTAAAATGACTTCACGGTGGTAGCTATTCATCGTAGCTCATCGTTTATGGCATGACTCAACGTTAACTAATGATTTGCCGAAGTAAAAATAGGATTGGAATTTAGAAAGCGGTAAAAATATGTATGACATATGCTGCATTCGAAGCGAGGTATACGGAGTGAGAATTGGCTTGTGATAATTCTCTGTTCGCCGCATTCAAAAAAGTTGTAAGTACTTGTGGGAGGAATATGACTTCGGGATTTCGGTTTTCCTGATAACTCAGAGCCTAGAGGCATGATCAAGGACGGACTGCAGTATCAGAATTTTCAGCTCATAACTTGCACTCAGTGAAACGTTATTCCAGTTGTAAGTTGTCTGTAAGCCCGATGTATTCTGACAATACTTAGTAGTGTAATCATTATTAATTGTAAGTCATTAATTGTAAATCATGGGTATCATCGGATTCGTATCTATAAGTGTATTTAGCGCAAGTCAGAAGATGGTTGTATAATCACGTACTATTAAATCATTCGGGGAGTCGGCGAAATTGAACGCGTGCGTGAGCGCGAATGCCTATGACGTCTAGACCGACGCGAGCTGCGCTCAATATGGATTATAGTCGGACCTTGACCTTGAGGAACCTGATATGCCCCAGGTATCGGGCCGCCGTTCATCATACCCCCAGAAGCTTGAGGCACCATCCCTTCAGCGGTGGGCATCATTCCGCCCATACCTGGCATCATCCCACCACCACCAGCAGACATCATTCCCATCCCACCAGGATGCGTCGTCCCGCCTCCGGAAGGCATCATCCCACCTTGTATCCCGCCATACATCACGCCTGTTGATCCACCAGGCATCATCCCCGCCATCCCAGGATGAGAGCCCATTATTGTCGCTGGCATCTGGGGAACAGGCATGGTCCTGGACATGCCGCGAGATCCTTCCGCATCAGCTTCTTCAGCAGCACCTTCTTCGCGCTCCGCTTCTGCAGCCATGGGTGCTTGTCCTGGTATCATGCTCGCACCTGCTCCAGGGGCAGCACTGGACCCCATTGCGCTGGCCATTGAGCCTGGTTGTGGAGGCATGGAACTTCGTTGCATCGTACCCTGCTGTACACCAACGGGTGGTATTGAGCCAGTACCCGGCATCATACCTGCCCCTTGCACGGGTGGAACATTGATAATGTACACGGGTTGCTGGCCTGTTGTTCCTGCAGCTTGCATCGTAGATTATTAAAAGAAATAGAAGTAATCAATGGAGTAAATATATGTCTTGAATTGATTACAGGTGATGAATGGGATAAGAGTCGTGTAGTGATAAGTAGTCTCTGTCGCTGGGATAGCAAGTTATGTTAAGTTTTGAAATTGAACAAACGATGGTAGATATACTTACCTGACGTACGCCACCATGCCTTGTTGTCTGGTGCCAGTGACGAATATGCGGTCAGCGATAGGCTCCACTCGCCTATGTCAATATAAATATCCTAGAAGTTATATAGATGTGTCAGCGTACTGGAATACATCGCGCATAAAGGCGTTATCCATGAGAAACAACATTCAGATTATAGTCAGCGCGTTTTCATTTTCGGGTGAATAGAATATTTTGAGCTTGCAATGCCGAGATAAAATTATGTGTCGTATATTTAAAAAGTTGACATTTAATAGCGTATATAACTTTGTTGTAGAAGAAGTAAGCAGACAGCACGCGTATGGTACTAATGAATACTCGGGAAGTCCTCACTGAAACCACTGTCGTTCATTAACGGCAACTTCACGTGCGGCTTGCGCTTATGACCCAAAGAAGAAATTCACAAAAAGGGTATATCGATACATGTTATTTCCTGATTCAAGTTGTTGGTATGTTCGTCATTCGGTACTGAGATTGAGTATACTCTATTGCGTGTCAGAAATATTAATGGGTATATTTGAATAACGAACCACTCACTGTAATCAATATCTATCACGAAGAGAGCGGGAAATGGGAGTTGGAGAGCGAGAGCGTGAACGCGAACGCGAACTGGTGGAAGAAAGGGAGCGTGAATGGCGATGCCTATGTCTTCGATGGGGGCGGCCTATCCTTATGATAGTCGGTTGGGTCTGTGGCTGAGCTTGAGGATACATCATTCCGCCTCCAGGCATCATCCCCCCACCAGGCACCATCCCTCCGCCAGGCATCATCCCTCCACCATGCATCATACCCGCCGAGGGCATCATACCACCCATAGGCATCATCCCTCCCCCAGCTGGCATCATGGTGGGGGCCATCCCATTCATGGACATCATACCAGGTCCAGGCATCATCCCTCCAGCAGGAGGGTACATTCCTCCGCCCATATGCTCTGTGTTCATCATACTGTAGCCGCCAGCAGGCATCATACCAGCTTGAGGTGCCATCCCCATCTGCGGCATCTGAGACATCCCGTATCCTGGCATCATGCCATGCATTTGGCCGCCCATCATACCTGGCATAGCCGCGCTTCGTTGTCCATATGAACCTTCGGAACCAGAATCGGACCCATGTCATCGCGAGCACCCATTCCTGATGCGCCAGGCATGTACCCTCCACCACCACCAACACCACCACCACCACCACCACCACCAGGTTGAGGGACGTTGATAACGTACACGGGAGCTTGGCCTGTGTTAGGGTAGCTCATTGCGGGAAGGATATGTCAACGATGTGTTTAGATTTAGAATTAGAGTTGCTAGTGGGCCTGGCTCCAAGAGGATGCTGAAAATCCTCGAGTTTAGAAAAAAACTCGCGTGAAATTGGCGGGGTAAATTGAATTCTGGAGTGTCATCGCAGAAATATGAGATTATAACAACCAGAAAGCGCCACTTGGTCTGCTTTTTTGTGTGTGGAGAGTGACGACGATGCGGTCAGCGACATGCTCCACGGCGCCTTTGCGACCGATTTAGCACTGGAAAATGGGATAAGACAAGCCCGGGAAGCATATCAGTGAATTGAATTCAGAAGCTGGCTTGAGCAAAGTTCGAGTAAGTATTAGCTCTTGGAACGCGATGGGTACGCTGGATGGTTGCTGGATGGAGTACCAGCCAACGATTCCGAACTTGACCAAATATCCGCAAACGCGTCTTTGTCACGTGGGTCAATAATGAGCAGGATTGTCGTTGGCAAGTCGCGACTTGTCCTCTCCCAGCTTCAACGCCAGCGAGCCTGCGCCTCTATTTTACTGGCCTTCTCTCCAGAAATATATCGGACTGGATCAAAGTGGCTATATTTTTTTGGACTGTAAAACTCTCCTGGTAGAAGCGCCGAGTTCAAGTCATGCCTCCAAGGTCACAGAACACAATCGAAAAGCCTCTGAAGAAGGCAAAGTTATCGTCGACAAAAGCAAAAGTGGTTAAACTGGGAAGCCAGCCTATATATTCCGTGAAAAGACGCGACCCATTGACAGCAGCACGTATCCAGTCATGCATATGTTTGAACTGGAATTGTAACTCATTCTAGAGAGCAGTTTTCAAAATCCCAAACACCCCCATCTACATTGGACACTGAGAAGTCGTGTTCACAACAAATTAAGGCGAGAAAACCAACGAAGGGGAAAGAGAAAGCCTATGACCCGCCTGAAGACCAAGGTGCGCTGCAAGCATTTTGCTGCATTATTGTGCATATCTGAACTGTGTTGTAGATGACAGGTTATGGATTGATATGTACGAACCGACAACAGAGGCAGAACTCGCAGTTCACGTCAAGAAAGTAGATGACGTTCGCCGGTGGTTGTCAGAAGCGTTTGATGGCGGCCCTTCTGGGAAACTCACAAGATACCGTGTAGGTGACGTCCAAGCTCGGCTGGTACATAAACTAACGTATCCTTTGTATAGAGGATACTAGTCCTTACTGGCCCTGCTGGTACCGGCAAGACTACAACAATTCGCATTTTATCGCGTGAAATGGGATTCGAGATCTTGGAATGGCGTACTGGTATAGGAGAAACAACTAGCAGCAACTTTAGTACGTCGTTTCTTATACATTCATTCCTCTAGTTAAGTCTCAAGTATGATAGACGATACAGGTGCTGCATCCAGCTCTTCTCCAGGACATTATGACCTCGATTACGAAAGCCCTTTTGCCAAATTCGAAACATTCCTTAACAGGGCTGCCAACTGCCAAAATATCTTCTCCGCGTCAAACTCGTCAAACTCCCAAACAAAATCTCAGTCCAGATCACGTCAAATACCAAAGCGACATGTCATTCTACTTGAAGACCTACCCAACATCCTCCATTCTGGAACACAGGCACAATTCCACACGGCACTTCATGCCTTCGTTAACTCAGCACCCGCAGTTCCAGCTGTCCCATTGGTTATCATCGTTAGTGACGCTGGAAGGCGGGGAGAAGAGGGCGATGAGCGGTTAGCTAGTGGGATGTGGGGTAAGGACAAGAACCAAGCAGTAGATGTACGGACAGTACTTTCAAAAGAGCTATTGCAGGGTCCGTATGTAACTCAAGTCGCGTAAGATCCTTCGACTCGCTCATTTCTCCTGGTCATTACTTATCTTTCGTTTCAGTTTCAACCCCGTCGCTCCGACCATTCTACGCAAAGCCATCCAAGCCCTGTTAGATCGACATTTTTCATCCCCATCATGTACGCAGTCTGCACCTCCGTCTAAGGAGGTTCTAGATGCTATTATAGAAACGTCGAATGGGGATATAAGAAGTGCGATAATGACACTCCAGTTTGCATGTGTCATTGAGATGCAGCCAAAGGGAAGACGGAAGAAGGGAGGCACAAAGAAGGTCATGGAAGCTATTACGCAACGAGAACAGAGTCTGGCCCTGTTCCATCTGCTAGGAAGGGTGTTTTATAATAAACGTATGTTCCAGTATATCCTGGCTAACCGTACGTGCTGAACATCTAATAGGTAAAGGCGACCCTCCATCCGCGTCTGCTTCGGCGAAAGATATTCAACGGGAACGGGAGATAGATGAAAAGCTCAAGGAACAGCCCAAGCTGCCACCTCATCTGCAGCAATTCACAAGGAGAACAAGTCGCGTCAATGTTGATGTAGGAACTTCACCACTGCTATAACCAATCAGACTAAAGTGTTTAACCTTTCAGACGATGTATGCGGACTCGCCGATTGACTCTTCACTTTTTTCTCTGTATCTTCATCAAAACTATCCGCAGTTCTGTGATGATATGGAGCACTGCGAAGGCGTGGCTGACTGTCTAAGTTGGGTAGACTCAAGTGGCGGAGAATCTGTAAACATTGCCCATTACTTTGAGGTTCTGGCTAATGCTTCCTTCTCAGTGGTTCCAAACTAATCCTCACCAATTCCACATCCTGGCAATGGGGACTCTCCAAGCTCTCCCAACGCCAATGCCAAGACGAGGTCAGAAAGTATTTAGACCCGAGTACTTTGACGTTCTACAGAAGGAAAAGGACGCTTGGGATGGCGTCCGAGACGTCCGAGGCTGGTTGGTTGATAGTGCACTCCGAAAGGTGTATATCATATCGTTTGTTGCTTGTTTTTGGTTCTATATCTAACAAACGTCGTAGGAGGGCTCGCATTGGAGAGCTGGTGGCTGGTCCCGAATGGATGTGGTTACGGAGCTCGGTGGCGTGTTAAAGGCGAAAGACAATGATAAATCATTAGCCTTGGCTTCGAAGCCGCCATTCACCAATCAACTATTCTCCCGGATGGCGTTTTCTAATGGGATTGGGGATCAAGGGCAACAGATCTACGAGAACGATAATAACTTTGACCCCGGAGCAGCGCCAGGTGAGGAAGCTGCTTTTGGTGCTGTGAAGGATGATGAAGACCGTAACGGAGGGTGGTTGGAGACAGACGATATTGAGGATTTTGCATAACTTAAGTCTTTTGGTTTCTTGTGCTGTATTTATCGTTTCGCTGGGATACCCGGTCTATCAATCAATTCATATCAAGCAATTAGCTAGTAATATCTAGTAACGCATAAATTATGTTGCGAGAATGTGTATGTGTTATGTCACTCCATTCTTAATAGTAGGACCTGTTTTACTAGGTATATCTGAGTCAACTGAATAAAACAACCCGAAGCCACCAACAAACTCGGTGGATCCTTGCAGATCTGTGGGCCCTGAATAGTCAGGAAGTACACTTCCTACTGAAGAGGTTCGGAATGATTTGGAGGATGTCCACCCCGAGTGTGAAGACCAGAATGAATCGTATGTAGACGTTGCTGTTCCTTCGGGTGCCGGTACACGTGCGTTGGCCTCTGCTTTAAGATATGAATGTGCCCAGCTTGATTTTGTAGACAGAGATTGATCATCCTGGGGTGAGGGGTCCACTATTATTATGGGCGTAGAAATCTGTGGTGCGGAAGTTAGAAAACTTTGGGAGTTGGACGCAGTTGAGTTTGGAAAGAGGTTGGGTTGGGTCTCAGTGGGAAGAACATCGGGAACTAAGTTTGTGTCCAGTATAGAAGTTCTGGGATCTGTCCCGGGTACATTCGACGCTTGCGCGGAATCATTTGATAAGGGCTGTGAATATTGTGGTTCGCTTGTAGGAAAAGTTGGGTGTGAGTTACTGGAACTTGAAGGTGTTGGTGGATCTGATGTATGAGGCAAGTTGTACGAGCCAAGTTTGAAGGATAACGACGACTTCGATTGGGTGCTTAGAGAGGTCGTAAATGTGTCCGTCTCGGAGGGTTGCGTAGTGGTAGCTAGCAACAGAGGCGAAGGATATGGTTTGGGTCCTCGTTGATGAGAATGGTGGAAATAAAGGTTTTCGACCTCATTTAGGTTTTGTTTTTGCTACATGCAAGTGCAAGATATGGTCACAATTGCCCATGGAAAGATTGACTGGTGCAAATCGAAATACTTACCCATCCGTGCTCGACTTTTAGCCTGGCATACTGAAGACGCATCTGCAACTGGCGAGATAACTGGAGGATGCAGCAAAGGAATCGAAAAGTTTAATTATTGCTGCATCATGCTATAAGCAGAGATATCCCATAACACGCACATGTGTTGCCTTAGCTCTCTCTATGCTGTACTTCCGCCGTTTCTCGGCGTCATTGAGATTTCCTTGTGACAATGATGAACTTGAATTATTAACCATTTTACGAGAACAACAATCAAGAAAATAGGGATTCGCTGAAGAGAGTATGAGCTTAAGAAGACAAGTTACTAAGTATGTGCTATGTAGTACAACATCGTAGTTCCGGAATCCGGGACGCCACTGGCCAGCCAATTCCTGGACTTCACGAACACGTGTAGTCATCACGTGAATTACTAGAATCATCACATGATATAAGTAAACTGAACTCGTTTCGAAGTATGTTCGAAGTACACAAGTACTACTTACATAGTGCTAAACATTTGTTAGCGCGTTCAATCTTCAGAATGAGCTCTCGTACATACATCATACATAGGAAGATGGAACTGGAAAGGTGTAATGTCCCGCATCATTGATGGCTGCCATGTAGGACAACAACAACCTTAAAAGTTATTACTAACGAAACATAAGTATTCAACTTGTCCGAATGTCAATATAATTACAGGTGAATAACATGGTAGGCCCCCCAAACCCCGGGATAACATGTTGTAGCGCTCATTATTGAAAGAAGGGCTAGAAGAGATTTCAGCTGGAAATGGGACGCGTAGGAAGGAGATCAAGAATGTGTTTGGGTGACCTATATAAAGGGTGGAAAAGCTGCCGAAACCCCTACCCCAGAGTCAGGCGATATACTTCCCAGTCTATTGGCAATGGATAGTGATAGAAGAGCTAAGTCATCATCCTCCTGCAAACGGCAAAGTGTCAAAATAGCAGTTGCATCACATTGGAGAGGCGAGTGGTACATACGTTGAGAAATTCCTCAAGTTTCTTGAGCAACATCCCGCAGTCTTTCCTGTCTCGTCGATACTCATCTGAATCCATAAGCATTGATATGAGGATTTCAGCATAGAAACAGCAGTATAATGCATTATAAAGATCATTGTGTGCATAGTAGGCCTTAACACTATGGTTAAAAAACTGAGCCCTTCGGAGCAGGGTCATTGCCGGAGTACCCCGAACTTGTGAGCGAGTAGAATTATTTGCACAGGCTTTCAGTTCTGAGATGGACATGTCCTGTCGGAAGTTCCTTGTATCGCTGGCTGGCCGAGCGTTGAGCCTGTGCGTCGTGGGGTGGTTTAAATGAGGAATGCTGGGCAAAGAAATACATGGCATTAAAGACTCACACTAGACGAGATCTCTTAATTTCCATCAATCCCATTTCAACATCTAAATATAGTGGAGACAAGTCTTTGCCGTCACCCTGAAGATAGTAAAGTGTTGAGATAAACACGTATGGGTAAAAGAAGTAAATGAACGATACATACACCAACAAAATCAAGAAATTTCTCGCGAACTTCCCCAACTCTCAGTTATTTATCTCTTGAATTTACTGTTCTGAATCCATGATCATATGTACGAAGGCTTTGGGCTTTACACAAGAGGTCAATGTACCGTAAAGGTCGCCTCTCATCTTGCGCACACTAGCACGGGTATAGTAAGTCTGAGCCATTCAAACCAAGGTCAATGATGAAGCACCGCAAGCTTTGGCGCGGGCAGATTCTTCTGCTTTGTGCTTGGTGAATGAAATGCTATCGTGGCGTCCGGGAGTACCATGAGCAGCTGGTATGTTGATTGGTAGAGTTGAAATACGTTGAGGTGAGTGACGTAGATATTCGGGTTGCGAGATGCCCTACGAGTCCAGTATAAGGACGAGACATAGCCGGATGTAATGTTGACCAAAAGATCTGAACTGACAATACGAAGGTACTTGTTTGTAACGGATGATGCGGATGATGTAATACCCTAGAAGACGAATACGAGTTCTTATAGAGAAACGCGCAGTGTGGAGCATGGCGGTGCATAGGAACGGAAACAGACCTTCAGATGTCTATCGGGTGTTAAAAGAGCAAGTTGTGTTACTTGTGTACACAAAACCTTGTGACTGCTGAACGTTGATTAATGATTCCCCAGGTCTCCCTATGTGAAAGTTTGGTCATCCATTGTCTATACTCAAAGTCATCATTGAATCTATGGCGCATAAATTATAACATGAGAGTGAGACCAGGCTACTTCAGTATTAATCAAGATTGTAAACTTGGTGATTAGCCTGCTTGATAGTAGAATAACAATTACCAGAAAATGATAATAGTTCATGCACATGGTTTGAGCAAGGTGTGAGTCAGAAGGTTTGTGAGCATTGTTCATCACCACATCCATTTCTTTCGACGCGTCACTTTACAGCCCAGCAAGTAGTAGGTGAGGAGTGGGCGGGGAACTTGGAGTACCCTTTCAATCCAAAAGGCCGGAGGAACATCCTTGGAATATCCAATCAGCTCGCTAGCCAATGACTGGTACGCCTACAGATAATAGATTACAGTCGGAATGGACATCTGGAGTGTGTGTAAGTCGTCGTTCGAACGCAGGCTTGCGCTTAGGGCTAACAGCCGGGGTCCGGAGCCCTGCGATGGATTGTATTTGCACCTATGTACGCGTTATTTGTACCCTGCCGTAAATAACAAAAGACTCAAGAAACGCGAAGGGTGTCCTTCAATTTCAAACCACCAACCCATATGCCGCTCGCTCACTGCCAGGGATTCCCTTGTCTTTTCTCACCTTTAACGCTCTGGGTGCCTTTCGATTCGCATCTTCTCCACTTCTCTCTGTCACTTGCTGCTCCAGCCAACATGATCCACTCGTAGCCCGAGTGTCATCTAACCCTAAGGATTTATAGGTCACAGGAATCCATATTTAGCTTCTGGAAGACTCCCTACTCAGCTATCGATGAAGTCGGGTGTATATCGAACGGCTTGTGATAGCTGAACCTTTCACTCCGGACTTGTATGAGCAAACTACAGAACCAATGGAGACATTCTCGCCTCAATGACATCTACAGCACTCCCATTATCGCTCCTCCGGAAAGTGCTCATGCCGAATTACTTTCTCTTTTCTCCTTTCTACGCACAAATCTCCGTTTGTGTGGCCTCGGGACCCCGCTTCCTATGATTTTATCGCATACATGCCGCACTGGATTGCCACTTCAACTGGATAACCCGGCCTCGCTAGCCGTAAAGTCACTGTTGTGAGCATCTCTAGTATGTCGATAATGTTGTTAGTGGTCAGCGGGAAGGCTATACCGGAAACACGTGAGATTCACGATTGAGTAGAAATGATGATCGCGGATGGACACCAGAGGAGCGTCGCGGTGTGTTTCTCGGGAAATACGCTGTGGATTGAGAGGATTGCGTACAGTCCCAGGTCGTAGTAAACGTGCAGGTCCACTGGGTTTTCGTACTAGTCTGGTTACTCGGACTAAATTTACCCAGAGGCACCCCTGTGATTGGTTCTTCTAAAGATTTCGACCTGCTGTTTACGGCTGCAGTAGAGTCTTCAACATCTGAAGCTCACATACAGGACTCCTGGGGCCTGGGCCTCTGGCCTTTTTCCCTGAGCAGTTTCAGCCTTCATGGTGAGCGTAAGCCTCAAACCCCGGTGACGTTTTCGACGAATTTCGATCACCGTGGACTGCATGCATTTCACTTGAACCTTTCTCGTTATAAGGGGTCAAGAGAGTGTTTGTTGAAGTCCTGAAGCGTTGGCGAACGCGTCGAAATTCTATGGCTACGCGGCTGTGTGCTCCAGAGGTTCAGAAGTCGGGAAGTTGTGGAGAGATATCAAGGAAACGCACTGAAAAGCTTGGCCCCTGTGTCTGTGTCTTCGACATTCGGTAGTTTCGAATGGCACTAGCGGACATGCATCCGGCGCATGTTCAGCAGTATGCAAGATTTTCTTCAGCCTTACGTGTTTCTTTTCGCCCCCAAGTCCAGTCCTTCTCTTAATAGAAGGCTGGCTGCTTCTCTTATCGTGAGTTAGTAGTCTGGTTCTCACTTTACCACATTGTCTTCTTTGCTGGTTCCGGTGGAGGCTTGGGAGTCTCTGTGCCAACTGGACCACTGGGGCGTTGGTGCCCTGTTTGCAGCCGCTTTGTTATAACAGCTAGTACGCAAAGACTAAAGCTTCAGGGCCGAAGGTGGATTTCTGACGCTGCTTTCTATCCACACGCTCGTTACAATTGTTTTCCATCCTCTCTATCCTCCTGTGTTTGATGAATCACATCCGTATTGCCGCCGCGCTTGAGACTGTTCTGGGGCGGTAGACTGTGATTTTCATGTTTGCTTGACAGTTGTAGCCGAAGCTGTGATCCCCACGGGGAATGCAGCAGAGATTCGTTCTCGAGGTCGGCTGCAGCCTGATGGCTCAGTGAACTGAAGAGCGCATATACTCAGCCTCAGACAGGCCTCATGAAGTGGGAGTGGTATGGTATATGTTGATGAGAACTCAGGTTGGCTCTAGTAAAATGGTTAGCTTGCAGCTTGTGGCTCGTACAAGAAAGCACGTAGAATTTTATCTCTGGTTCAGGTGATACGAGCGGAAGACTGTACGCATTGCGAGAAGTGGGAGCATATGGGTGCGTATCGTTCTCATGTTCAGGAGACTTTCTACGTATGTCTTCTTTCTGGGCCAATAGCAAGGGTGTATGGTATAGGTGTTGAGTGGGGGAAGTATCCGTTGTAGTGATGGATATTACCCGTAGAGCAAGAACCTGGCGAACACATGCGGGGAATGGGAATGTAGCGGGGGAAGCCTTAGTGGCTCCGAGAGTGAAAGCTGCGCTGGGGGTTAACTGGGGGAGTCCTCTGTAGATTGTCAGGCGTGTGCCTAGCGTTTATTGCGCCGGTTCCGTAAATTTTTTCCTCACCATTACCTTCGCGGTAATACTTTCCGACAGCATTGCGTTGTCCAACTCATTTAATAGTTGGGGAGAATCAACAGATGGGTGTAAATGGAAGGTTTGTCAACAGCATCTGATTTGACAGATTCCGAAGGAGCATCTGCTGGGTTTTCTGAAATCCAGAATGAGGTGAGTGGGGTGTTTACCGTGTCGATTAGACTTTTGCACATACGTCATTTTTTTTAGCAGATTTCAAATTTCGACAGGAAGCAAGTTGGTACTCCCTCAGCACCCCAGGATAACGGATTCAAAGACAATCATAACGATTTTCACAAGGATCCAGGGAGATAACGCGAATCGGAGGATCGCGATAACAACAAATAGAGCGGATTTTTTGGTGCCAGTGTAATTTTATTCTGGGTTAGAACTCTGCCGAAGCGTTTGGGGGGTTTCTTCAGGATTTCACGTGAGTATCTTCATTAAGGGTCTAATGGTAAAGGGGTAGATCCCATCCATGTATAGTACCGATTCATTCACCCTCTGCAATAATAATATTCGCGATATCACTCCTGTGAGCCCTCCGGGCCATTATACGACATAGCCTCACGATCAAGACTCATTAGTCGCGCATATTCCAGCAATAGCCTTTATGTTAGCAGGTCAATAAACAATAAATCCTGACAAAATAAAGGCTGACCTGAAGAAATAAGCAATAATATCTTCTCTTCTCCAGAAAGTAAGACTCCACTCTCTCCCAGCTTTAGCTATCTTTCGAACAAGATCTTCATGAGCACCCTCGCCGTTGGCATCGCCACGAAAAAATAGCAGCGCATCGTGAAGGTCGGAAAGATCTAGTTGAATTGGTACATAATGCACCCACGGAGCAACGCGATCGGCATACCTGACAGAATTTATTCACGACTGGCGACAAAGTTAGCAATGCCATTAACTTACCATTCGGGATAAATGGTCGATTTGAAAACCATTGCATTGGTAGTCATCAACCGTTTGAATCTTCCAGACCACCCATTTCCATCAACCTAAACAAGTCATGAGCAAGACACGAAAACTGGGGGAAAGATATGATATGTACATCTATTACATATTTATACTTTCCGGCTTCGGCTTGGTTTTGTCGCTGCCTCCAAGCATAAGTTCGTTGAATTCTTTACAAAACGAATCCGGTGAACACAGAACAGGGTCCCCAACAAAGGCAATATCCATAAGCGCGGGGTTCAGCCGTGCCTTGCGGTATTCTTTTAGGGGCCCCACCTTCTCCTTCTTGCTCCGGTTAGGGGGCAAAACCCTTACGGTCCCATTCACCTCATTAGTGGTCCAAACCAGGAAATCTCGCTGTTGATGCTTCCAATGGGTGTCAACTTTACGCCATGTCCCAGTGCTCGTACCCCGCCACATGAGTCGTTCCTCAATCCTATCATCCCATTCAGGATCCTCCGAGCGAGGGAAGATATCTTCAACCCATCCATAAGAAGTAGGAATGCGAATATTGTGATGAATTGTAGTTGAGCACTGCGTAAACTCCGGCACCATTGTTTCCTGTGGCGTTGGGCCAGAGTTATGGGACAAAAACTGCCCATGTTGGTGAAAGAGCTGAGGATGCGTACAAGGATCCATAGACTTTGGATGATCGTATATAAATGTCTTTTTAGGCTGCGGGTCTGGCGGATGATCCAGGTTAACAGGTCTCCTTCCTGCAACTGAAGCTGGGGAGCAAGCAGATACCCAGCCAAGATAGCTAATTTTGGGTAGTTCTCCACGCTTGACATCTGTAATATTAGTTTCAGAAGTCTACATACATAAAGAGTGAACGAAAAAAGACGCACACTTTTTAAATGAAGCGGCGTTCAGAGCTGCCTTCTTCACAGCAAAGTCGGAAAGTCGATTAGGACTATCGTGGGGGGAGAATGTCGCACGAAAAGGTGGAAGATAATCATTAACTTCATTTAAGAGCTCAATAAGCCCCCGCGACCCAGCTATCAGCTGGTCGTATTTCCCTTTGTCGAAGGCATACGTGACTATTCTGATTTTACTTCCAGCTGTCTTGCCAATGGTATAAGAGTCTTTCGTTTTCTCTAGCTCAGCTTGAGTCCGAATGAGGTCTTCAGGACTGATTCCCCAGAACGGTTCAAGGTCGTGGTATATTTGGTCATATTCGTCCGGCAGCTGGACGTCATTCTCCACAACGTAGTTCCACCTTCTCGTCAGTGGTTTTAGTAGCCATGGGGTATACAGATAAAAAAGTACGAACCAATCATCGAATCCACGGGGAGGTGCTCGGTGGTATCTACGTCGATACTCTTGTACTGCTTCCTCCAGTGTGCGACTACTTTTTTGAGTTTCTGCTTCCAATCACTCTCCGCTCTTTCCATCAACTCGTAAATAGGATGCGGTCCATGTTCGTTGACCTCCAGAAGACCATTAAGGTGGTATTTATGCTTTCCCAGAGGAGGGGAAGGCTTTTTAGGGTTTTCTTGCGTGGAGTGCGTTACGGTTACTGTCACTGGAGGTTGGTGTGGTTTTGATGGTACACGAACAGAAATAGGGTGGTCGTTGAAGCAGTGGTTTTTTAAGGCAAAACAGACTACCGCAAGGGTACCTCCTATAACCACAAGCATCTTCGCGATCCTTTTTACCGTTAACCGCATACTGTACCGATCTGTATGGGGGCAACCAGGTTTCAGAGCGAGACCGAAATTTTTGGTGCAACAATAAAAACCATAGTCCAATAGTGCGTGACAGCCAACCAAATTAGCAACTGAATAGGCATAAAGTAAGGTATTATAGTGGATGCTGAGATTTATATTGGATCGAGCAAGGCAAATCACACACTTGCCTTTACTCATTCAATTCAACATTGCTGCTAGTATTGCCCATACCCAAAGTCATTGTTGAATCTGTGGCGCATAATAAGAGACTGAGACTAGTGTCGACGTCAGAGTAAGTAGTAGTATGCAGAGCGTTTGAGTTGACTTCGAAGTGTACATCCTCATTTGACTACTTACCCGCGCTTATCATGTTACCTTAGTCATTGGAGTCCTTACTGCGCAGGTGCTTCAAGTACGTCTAGAACTAGGATCCAGGACCAGATCTTAAATAAGCTGTAGCCATCTACTTGCCATCGTTCACCGACATCATCCAGTCATTGACCCCACCCTGCCACACTAGAGTACATTCATAGGTAGCATGCCTCTCCCTCCTCCAATCAACTTCCCTAAATGGCTCTCCGAGAATGCACACCGCTTACAACCGCCCGTGAATAATTTCTGTCTATACAAGGGAGGCGACTTTATCGTTATGGCAGTTGGTGGTCCCAACGAGAGGAAGGACTACCACGTCAATGAAACAGAGGTGCTCGGAATAATAAATACATAATTGTTGGTTATATCTCATCGATCATCCAATGCAGGAGTGGTTCTATCAGCACAAGGGTGGAATGCTGTTAAGGACAGTGGACGGTAACGAATTTAAGGATATTAGGATAGAGGAAGGAGAGATGTTCCTGTTGCCTGGTAAGTGGCGGTGTTGTAACTTGTCACTCGATGGCTTATTTCATCTCATCTTATCTGCAGCAAATACCCCCACAATCCAGTGCGATTCGCAAACACTGTCGGTATAGTCTTAGAGAGAGAGCGTCCCACAGATGCCATTGGTATGGCTTGATGTTGGAATTATATTCAGACTTGCAAAATGCTCATACAAATGCAGATCGGCTAAGATGGTACTGCCGTTCTGGTGCTCACAGCGAGCCGACGATTATCTACGAGGAATCCTTCCATGTCACGGATCTTGGAACTCAGCTTAAGCCTGTCATCGAAAAATGGATGAGCGATGAGAAGATCAGGACTTGCAAAGGTTGTGGCACTATAGCGGACGCGAAGTAGAGATAAAAGACGGAGGTTTGACGTGATGCTAACTTTTATTGATTAGATTGACGCTACTATATAATTGATTACCTATCATGTGAGCAATGCGGAACCCAAGTGGAAGGTGCTTATAACAGCTAGTAGTTACGCATGCTCTATTCAAGTCTAAGCATACAATCATCTTCCGCAACGCCCACGCTCGTATCGCTGCGTCTTTCTGGTAAATCAGAGAAGTTAACGGAACTGGAACACTACCGATGAGTATTTTCTGATTTTAGACACAAAGGGAACACATCGCGTCGGAATTCGACGTGTCGGAGAGAGAGAGCGATTGTCTATGCCACTCAACACATCTCCAGCAATATCAATACTTCCATTGCTACCGTGGTATAACCAGTAGTCCGCCATCGAAAGCTCCAATATGGACTCATAGAATAAACTGATGTGAGCAAAGGTGAGTAAGTATGTTGGCACATTTTCACGGCAGATGATCACAATTTGCAAACGGTCCTGTAATAATGACGTGAGGGAGGGCTATGCAACCTATTTTAATTAGCATTCGGACAATTGTTAATGTATAAGATATCGCTAGACCGTACGCCGCTGTCAAGGAGATAAATAGAGCATTTTAAATCGCTCTTGGAGCAAGTGACCTAGTGCGATGAACACTGCGAGTGAGAAATGCTAGGAGACGCTGAGTCTTGAGATCTGAGAGGTCTTGAGTAAGGCCGAAAATCATGAACTGGTGACCATCGAGAAGCCGAAGGAATTGAAGGGATCGACGGATCGTGGGAACAACTCGATCTCTTTTCGTCCACTTTCAGGAACGCGTTTATCCAGGTCTATCCTCCTGAATTCTCACCTTCAAGCTTCAAGGCTATTCTAGGTTCTATGACGACTTTCAGGTCCAGTATTTTGACTCACAGAGTACAATTTTCGAAAGGAGAAATGTTGAGGGTTTTATTCTAGTGGAATTTCTTATCAGTAGACTCACTGTGACCGATAACGCAACTGAAATGACAAGCTTGTTTCGCATACAATTTCCCTCAGACTTGCGATTTCATGAATGGAGCTTATGCTGGCAGATGTATGTATCATCGACGAGAAAGCCCGTTCTCGCACGGGTTGAAATTCCAATCGCTACACACGTTCCATAGCTCATCGAGGCCTGTAATCACGATGACCAAGTTCTTAAAGTTCTGCATCGCCTTTTTCGAGATTCCGCAGCATTCGAACTGCCAGATTAATGGCTGAAATTATCTCCCCCGTGACTGGATTGGCTGCATTGGACCGAAAGCTTTCTTTTCCCGAAATGGCAGTGTCCACTTAACGGAACTGGCCCCCTAACTCCCATTCGTTGCGCGTATAAGAAGGTCTTCAAGATGGATATGTCGCCTCAAAGCCCCTCTGTCTCTAGCCACTTCCAAATTCGCATTCTTCTCCATCACCATGTCTTACAACCAGGAGCGTGATAACAGCGACTCATATGGTTCCAGCAACAACGACCGTAGCGACTCCTATGCGCCTCTGGACGCGGGAAAATGATTCGATCTAACACCTATGGCGTCCGACTCTGGACGCGGTGGAAATGATTCGTCTGACACGTACGGATCGTCGAGGAACAACGACTCTTCTGACTCGTATGGCTCGTCGCGCCGCGGTGACGATGATTCTTCCAACAATTACGGATCGTCCAACGATTCTTCTTCCAATAATTATGGATCCTCTGACACCTACGGATCCTCCGGCAAGCGTGACAACGACACTTCGTCTAACACTTACGGATCCTCCAACGACAACGATCGTTCTTCTAGCAACACCTACGGGAAATCCGACTCTTACGGCTCCAGGAACGACGATGGCAACAACCGCTCCTCCGGCAACACATACGGTAATTCGGATTCCTACGGCTCCAAGAACAACTCTTCCGATTCGTATGGTTCCAGCAACAATTCTTCCAACTCTTACGGCTCCAAGAACGACTCTTCCGATTCATATGGCTCCAACAACAACTCTTCCAACTCCTACGGTTCCAATAACAACTCTGAATCCAAGAGCTCCAATGACTGGGTCGACAAAGGTGTTAACTTCGCTGCCAGCAAGGCTGGTTACAATATCGTATGTTCTTCTACTCCCCTTTCACCTACATTTTACTCACTACCAAGGCTTTGTTGCTGGCATAGGACGAGTCCACTGCTGACAAGATTGGTGATGGCGTGAGAGAAGGTCTTAAGAAGTTCGGTGGTGGCTGTAAGTCCCTTCGTTTATCGTGCTACGCGTGGCTTGGTGCTGATCATGGTCATTTTTCAGTCTAATTTTGTCTTTGGGGGTTTCAAGAAGTATATATGTAAAAAATTCAAGCATCCTATGATTTAGTTATTAAACGACATTCATTAAGCAATACGATTATGCCTACATATGCAACTATTATCATGTTTTATATCTTTGCGTGACGTTGAGCAGCGATGCTGGAAAGATGCAATGTGTAAGTTAAGTATTGACGAAACGGTGCGCGCGCCGCGAGCGCCACTGACGCGTTTCGATTCAAATTTGGCTTTATTGATTTCTGAAGTTTCGGCATCTTCGGCCTAGGACTTAACCACAGAATTCATGTTTTTTCTTATGTCTACAACCATACTTATTTACTTCTTGCTTCTTGTCCGAGGTTATCTTTTATATTGGAACTACTTGGATGTATAACAATTGAGGAAATATAAGTCCTCTGTCAAGACCAAGTCATTAGTGCTTACTACGGCTGACCTCTCGAAATGTTATACGATTCGGATATTAGTTTATGGATCTCCCTGCGACCAAATCTTATCTTGGTACGAAGTCGAACAAGTACGAAATTGTTATTTGCCACATTTACAATCCTAAGTATACGGAGCCGCGCACAGCACATGAACCCATGTAAGTACCACCGCCAATTCCCGCCTGTACACCTCAAGCACCTTGCTTGCCGCGAGAGCTTACAATTACACTCTTCGGGGTAGGTTTGCGACATGATAGAAAAACCCGAAGCTATCTAACGCCTATCATTAAACCGATAAGGTATATACACAAGGTTATCGTTCTCAGAGAACGAGATTGCGAGTTTAACCTTATGGATGGGGTATGCAAAAGGGAAATTTCTAGTGAACCTATATGTGAAGAGAATGTAAAAACTTTCTTTATGATACCTACAACCACATCCAAACGCCATATGTATGACTTCACAAAATGGAACGAGTTAAATCCGCCAGAAAGGCATGAACTCTAAGTCTATTTTTAGCGTACACTTACTAGGTTAGATTTAGCAAGTGGGCAGCGGATCGACTGGAGCATTGATATCGTATCAGGCCCATGCGTGTATTGGCATAATGGTCTGAGGATGCACGATGAGGGTGCTAGCACGCGCTGAAGTGAGAATCAAAAGAATTTAAACAAGTTAAAATCGAAGGATATGAAGAGGGCCATAGTTGTTTTCGGGGTCCGTTTCACTTGCTATCTATTATTATACTCGTCAGGGATACTTAAGTACTTGCCACGAGAGCTTGTATGCTTGATTCATTCCAGGTTTCCTGCACTATCGTATCTTGTTTCCTTTAGAAGTCTAGCGTGAAGTAAAGACTTGAAGCACTGGTAGCTGGACTGAGCGTTCCTGTTTTGTGTAATCACGCGTTGGCTTTTTGAGCGCGCAGCCGTAAGGTGTCTGAGTAGGAGGAAATGGTACCGTAGGCCGGAGCGGCACAGGTGAAATTATTCAAAGCAGCATGGCAGTGAAATTAGAATCGGGAGATGTTCGAAAATTCTGTGACGCGACAAGTTTTTAAAAATACAACAACTTGCGGAGCTCAGGATTATTTTTATCGTTGGACATGGACCACGCCACATGTATGTATATACATAAGACAAAAATGATACTTTGCACCTCTTAAAAACTGGAGAGTGCGGGAATTTGTGGAGGAGGACAACAGCTGTTTGGGGGGTCATACCGGAGACAGGCTCGGAAGCGCCGAAGGGGGCGGGCAGGGTTGAAATTATTTTCCTGCTTGCGATTCCGAGACGCGAGACGCTGGATTAGGTTAAAGGGATAAAAATAGCGAGCGCGTTGTTAGTTGGTGGAATGAGAAGTAGGTATTCGAGCGTCGAGAACTTATGAAAAGGAATGAAGGAACGCTGGAATGGAGGTGTGAATAGATAGAAGATGATGGAGTATAGTTTGTAAAAAAGCAGCGGATGGGATTGATTTGGTGGTTCCAGGGATGGGTGTTGGATACAAGAGACAAGAGATGTCGATGCGGGACAATGCGGGGTACTGGAGTGATAGATGCATGTAGAGAAGACAGAAAGAGTTGTCAAGGAAGGGGATGAAGTGGATCGTACAGAGGGTCGAGAGGAGTGTAGAACGGTCTGCCAAGGACTCGATCCAAGTGATTTCAGTTGTCTGCGGTCGTTGTGTGCCGTGTTTGGAAGGAGCGCCGGGGAGAATCCGGAATGAGTGCCCGGGGTCTTCCGAGGGTACACGCATTTTAATGGTGTATGCGGTGGGGTGGTTGGATTCTGGTGGTTGAAGTGTGTGGAGAAGGGGACTGGAGAGGATGAGATAAATAAATGAGGCGGCAGGGAGAGGGTTGTGAGAGGGAGAGGGTGGCAACGGTGCCATTGTGATTGTTGACAGCCAGCTGCAATCAGGGTTGTGGATATAGCCGGAGTCCAGCCGGGGTCCCATTCCACAAATTTAAGGTGCGAATGTTTGCCTGCGAAAGCCTTTCATTCAACCGTCTGCCATCCTCATCTCTCTCCAACTTTCCTTTCCTCTCCTTATACTCTCCCTTCTCCCTTTTCTTCTCCCTCTCCCTCCTCTTCTGAGGATTCACCGCAATGCACGTCCCCCGCTCTCTGCTAGCATTATGTCTAGCATCTCCCGCCCTCGCAGCCACCGTTGGCGAGTTCGAACAAATTGGTTCGACTCTCGTTAGTGCTATGATGGTTTGTCCTTTTATCTTTCTCCCCCCGTCATATCTCTCATTCTCTTCCAGATGTTCCTTGGTAATGAGGAAAAGGTGTATATTTGGACAAGGCAGAAGGAAATGCAGCCCAGGTGGCTGGGCACCCTGCGTGGGGGTCCGTCTTGTGAGTTTCTTTTTATTATCGCCGCACCATCCGTGTCTCACACCCCCACTCCCAAAGGGACATATCTACCCGTCAGACGACTGTTATGGACGTCAAGACGAACGTGTTCTGCTCATCGGGCATGCATTTGCCCAATGGCTCTTTTATCACCCTCGGTGGTAACGGTGCTGTGGGACGCGGTGGCAATATTGGTTCCCAGCTCAACCCAGATGGCTCCTCTGCCGCTTGGGATTCCGAGTACCAGGATTTCGACGGTCGCAAGGCAATTCGCGTTCTCAATCCCTGCACATCTACCGACGACTTTAGCTCCACCAACTGCCAATGGTACGATGACCCCACCGTCCTCGCCATGTACAACAACAGGTGGTATTCTGCTGCTGAGCCTACTGGAACCGGTGAAGTCGTCATCATTGGCGGCTTCGTCAACGGTGGTTACGTTAACAGGAATTATCCCAACCAAGATCCCGAGTTCGAAGGTGGTGCTGCAGACTGTACATACGAGTTCTACCCACCCCGAACCACCAAGCCTCAGACTTTCAATTTCCTCATCAACACCTCTGGCTTGAACGCCTACGCTCACTCCTTCCTCATGGCTTCTGGTAAGATGTTTGTCCAGGCCAATCTTTCAACAGGTAAGACATCATTTCCCCTGAACTCTTGCGTACCCTGCTAATCATCCCTCCTCTATAGTTCTTTGGGACTTTGAAAATAACGTGGAGACTGCTCTTCCCGATATGCCCAACGGTGTTGTGCGCGTGTACCCTGCCTCCGGTGCCGTCGCCATGTTGCCCCTGACCCCCGACAACAACTACGAACAGACCATTATGTTCTGTGGTGGAAGTGACATGCCCGAGTACGCTTACGGAAACTACTCGTTCCCCTTCATCAACACCTGGAACTATCCCGCTTCCAAGGACTGCCAGCGTATTACCCCTGAGCCCACAAGCGGAGCTGCTGCCTATGAACAAGACGATGACCTGCCCGTGGGTCGCACCATGGGTCAATTTGTCATCCTCCTGACGCCACCCTCTTTGTTGTCAATGGTGGCGAAAATGGTACCGCTGGCTATGCTCAGGCAACTGGAGAAACCGCTTCATTCGACTTGATGGGCTTCGGAGAGTCTTTGGCTTCAGGTCCCGTTGGTCAGCCCGCCATCTATAACCCCAAGGCTGCCAAGGGTAGCCGCTGGTCAACCACTGGTCTTGGGACGTCGAACATTGCTCGTCTCTACCACTCTTCGGCTATTCTTCTTCCCGACGCTTCTGTCCTCATTGCCGGTTCCAACCCCAATGTTGATGTGAACACTTCAACGATCTACCCTACCACTTACGAAGCTGAGATTTTCTACCCCCCATACTTCAGCAAGACACGACCCGTTCCGACTGGTGTTCCCGCGACTTTGACTTATGGTGGTGCTTCATTCGATATCACCATCCCTGCGTCTTCCTACTCGGGCGCTGCCAATGATGCTGCCGACAATACTATTATTACGATTCATCGCAGCGGTTTCACCACCCACGCCATGAACATGGGCCAGCGTCTTATGCAGCTCAACAATACCTACACTGTCCAGTCTAATGGCAGTATTGTTCTCCACGTTGCTCAACTCCCCCAACCCCAACCTGTACCAGCCCGGACCTGCCTTCCTCTACGTTGTCGTCGACGGTGTCCCCAGCAATGGTACCTATGTGATCGTCGGTAACGGTCAAATCGGCACTCAGCCTACATCAACCGCCAGCGCACTTCCCTCAAGCGTCCGTCTCGACTCTGCCAAGGGAAGTGCTTCTGGTTCAGCCAGCACCGGCTCCACCAACACCACTGCAAACAGTGCGAACGGAGCATCATCATCTCATACTGGCGCCATTGTCGGTGCCGTGGTAGGCGCTATCGCTGTTATTGGAATCCTTGGTGCGCTTATTGGTATTTTCCTTGCCCGGCGCCGCCGTGCGTCGAGTGGGGCTAGTGCCCCCGCAACCTCGTATGCAATGTCAGGAGGTTCTGGTGTCAACCCAGCGGCGGCGCTTGGCGCTCGCGGGGTACGAAGTTCTGACTCTAGTGCCTTTGTGCCTTTGCAGCAGGATAATTATAGTCAAGCGTGGAATGCGAGCACAGCGAGCTTGAATGCACCTTACAGAGATAATATACCGAGTGGGAGGCCGAGTGGGACAGGGATGAGTATGGATTATGACCATGACCCTTATGCTGCTAATCATCACGGCGCTGGCGCTGGTCAGAATTCGCAGTATAGGTATTGAGGTGGTTTAATGTCGTTTTTCGAGGTAATGATCTTCTCGGCTCCAAGGACTCTTTTCTACAGTAAATATCTCTCCCCTTGTTCCGTCTGTTTGGTTCACATTTTTTATTTTCCCTCTTGTTTTGCAGTACAGATATTTTATCGCCCTCGTCGACCACGTCTAGAAGCCTCGATCCATGCTCCTGGCATTCCCATTCATGTTTCTTGAAGTCCCACTCCACTTTTTGCTCGGTGTTTTTTTATTTGTCTCCCTCTGTACGATTGTTCACGCCCCCCATGGATGTTTTCTTGTTTGCTGTCGTCACTCCGCTCGCACTGTTACGTTCGATTTTTATCCTGCTCTCTTCCTCTCCCCTTTACCATAGCGTTTTCACGATCTTGATCAACCCCATTCCTATCCCACACTACCTATACAGGAGCATCGGCCTTAACTGCGAAACTAAAATGGACTACGGACTTGTAGATAATACTTTTTTCTCTTTTCTTTTACGCGGATTGAACTACATATCGTCGACATGCGCAGTAGCATACATACTCCCCCCACACTCGTTTGCAACCTTTGAACATTTTACTCTTTACACAATTTTACAGTACCTTTTTTTAGTTGCATGCTATGTCGGATGTCTTTGGTATTGTAGTTGTTTTCCCGGATCCAAGGGAGCGTTGAAAACATTTGTCGTTGGTGTGATTCTGAGTTGCAAAGTTTAGAGGTAATGATTTTTCTTAGCTACGACGTATGTCGTACATGATGATAGTTGCAAACGCGTTCTTTCCGCAAAATCCGTCTGTTAGTCCGAACTTCCGACGACAAACTTGCGTCCACAAGACTAGCTACTACAAATGCTTACCTATGCATACGCATGCTCAATTATCACCAGTAAACTAACATTATACATCGTAGAGACCTGTCTAACCTTAACTACTTTTCCGAGGCTGGTAAAACTCTCCGGAGAACCCATGACGTCACGGATGAAGTTGACTCCATGCCGCTGATATGCGCCTATTATCTGTGCCCTCGTCGCTGATTGCATGCGATATAAGTAAAAGGCTCTGAGCCGCCACCTGCCGCCACCAAGCACGCTCCATTCGCCATGGCCCATCAGCGATACATCCACATTCTCGACGAAGCCCCGAAAAGCCCGTACAATAACAATGACATAGAATCGGATATAATCTCCGAACTAGCTCGAGCATTGACCAATGTCCAGCGACACAATTTAAACATTAATCCTCATACCCATGAAAGCATCTACGTAGGGATTGGAGGTGAGCGCTGTAATTGCCAAACGCGCCTTTTTTCGATCACTCAAAAAATGAGCAGGTGTTGCATTATTGGATTACAGACTTGCTGAACTTCGGACGCCTGCTGAAGCGTTATCAATTTCTCCGAATACCCTTATCGCTACCGCCGATCAGAGGATAGCTGCTATTCTGAACGAAAGAGGTGTAAACCGACATGTTCGAGATACAGGACGTGCCTCGTTCATAGAAACCGATGTCGGGATTGCGACTTTGGTATTGAAGCGCTTCCCTTGGACGGCTGAGAGAGCAATAAAAGAGCGCTGGGAGTCAAGCCAACATCTGCTTCAAAATGCATTGTCCCATATTGAATCAGAAGACCACCACCATATTTCCGAGGATAATTGCGAAGTTCTGTATGGACGCGCTGGTTTGCTATATGCGTTGCTATCACTTAGATCTACTCACACCCGGGGGACCAATGTACATCATTTATACAGAGAAGCCGTTGGAAGTCTTGAGTCTCTCACTTCGGATGAGACGATCGATAAAGTTATGCATTCCATCGTACGACGTGGGAAGTATGGGGCGAGTGTATGCTACCAAGAGGTTGGGGATCGACATGGGATACCCCTTCCGCCGTTGATGTGGGCATGGCACTCCAAAAGATATCTCGGTGGCGCACATGGAGTCGGTGAGTTCTTTTGACCGTCCCTGATATGGCTTTCTATTGCCTTTTCCTCACGTGCATTTCCTTGAAGCTGGGATTCTTCATGTATTGTTGAGTTGCCCTGCTAATCTCCTTGCGAAGTATATCCAAGATATCGTTGCAACTGTCGATTGGTTGATTGCATGCCAGGATAAGACTGGGAACTGGCCTTCGACAGCCCCCGGGAAGCAAGAGTTACAAGAAGATGATCCTGATGAAGCTGGGGAATTGATACAGTAAGGGTATTCTTGTTTTGGGTTGTATCTTCATATTAACACATGAATGAATGTACCTGCTGTGTAGGTGGTGCCACGGTGCACCCGGTATACTCATACTACTTGCGACTCTCATTAGGCGTTCCAAAGAAGCCGGTCATAAATTCCGGCTATCCTCTACATTTGAAGATAAAGTCCACGCTTCTATATCCCATGGAGCCTCCATCGTATACCATCATGGATTACTTCGTAAAGGCGTGGGTCTTTGCCATGGTATCGCAGGTTCTGTATTTGCTTTGCTTGCGGCCGCAGATGCGTCGAAGGAAGCTGAAAATCACAAGTACCTCTCGAGAGCGCTCCACCTTTCGCATCTGGCCACCCAGCACCACGCATTCACTTCGGAAGGGAGCATGCGCGTTCCTGATCATCCCTGGAGTTTGTATGAAGGTATGGCGGGGATGTGTAGTGCATGGGGAGAGGTTGTAAGTAGAATGAGGGTTACTGGTCCGCGGAGATGTAGTGGGATGCCTGGTTATGATGATTTAGAATGATTGAAATAATTTAATTTAATTTGGTCAACTCAAATGGAAGGAATAACCTGAGTGAAAAGACTTGTCTCGTAGAAAAAATGATGCTATATTCTGCCACTCGGAGATATTATTATAGTTTGCGACGGGACGCATTGGATTATGAATATATAGAATCGTTGCTCACCAATAACCATTAAACCACATCCCCGCAATTCCCAATTCCTTCGACTACTCCTAAACTACAACATCGCGAGGATTGCACGACCCCCATACATTTCTCGATCCTTCCTGAAGCTCCTTCAGACAGCGAAACGAATTGAAAATGGCATTTGAGGGATATAAGAGGAAGGGATGAACAAGCTGAAGTATTTCATTGTTCAATACCATGCTTAAGTACCTATCACGTGCCCGACGCTTTCCGATGCCGCCGCGTCGGAGACTCGGAACAGAATCCACTTGTTCCTTCATCTCCCTTCATCTCCCCGTTCTCCAGTCTCTCCCGATCCTGGTCCCGACTGCTCTTCCACTTACTCACTTACCGTGTTCCGACCTCTACCGTCGGACTCATAACCGCCGGGATCGCAGGGAACAACATATCTAAGATATCCTAAGGTGTCTCGAGAGATCCAGGAGGATCCAGGGAGATTCAAGGAATGCGACATATCGGCTAGGATTCTGTATACAATATGTACACAGGTTGATAGGAACTTCAAGCTTATCATATTGGTTCGTTAAATAAGTAATCAGTCTTCGTTGCCTCCTGCAAGTAAATAGCTCCTCGGACCTGGTGGTACCCGAATCATCATATCACTCTGGTATGTTCTTTCTATGTTTATACGCTCTTGATCAGAAATAACACGAAGGTTGAAAAAGGTTAAATTAATGTCGATGGACTTGGTTCATCGTTAGCCTTGCAAGTGCGCTAAGAATCGAGATTGAGACTTGTCTTTCGCCAGTGACCGGGAAATGTTCCATCAGAACTCCCACTCGATTCTTGCTTGTCCTCCATAACGCCCTCAAACTACAGCCTTTCCTGGCTGGTACACCGTTCGCGGAATACAGAAAAGCAGCGTTTTGGGGATATGTCTAGATTCTAGAGGACGAAATGAACAAGTGTGTTAATAGTTACCGGAGAACTGATGTTACTTACTGCACGTGCCCGACGCGTTCCGATGCCGACGCGTCGCTCTCGGAAGAATAAGATCTCACTTATTCCTTCATCTCGAACTTCTCCAGGCTTCTCCACTCTGTCCCGACTGCTCTTCTACCGCTTTCCGTCCTCTGCCGTCGGTGGTGTAGCCGCCGGAATCGTTGGCTACGGCGGCAGCAAGAGATCCAGGGATTGGACGAATGATTTATCGGCTAGGCACGTCTGACAGGGGACCAGGAACCTATGTTTTTACATGAATGCGGGTGGCTAATGGGTGGCTTTGAGCTTCCTGCAGTGCTTCTTCAAAGGTTCTACCTTTACTTTCTATTGCAAGGGTACAAAAAGCTTGTTGCATCTGACGATACCCCACGTATCATATCACCGTGGTATGTTCATACCGTTTGGGGCATTCTGCATCTTCCGTTGTCATTCATCCACCTGAGGTCGTACTAAGTACCGTGATTTTGATATGAGGCTTTCTTCCAATCATATAGCCTCTATTTCTTACACATATATTTTACCAGTAACCTATGTGACGGTTTATGGACTAAGATAGATCTTCAGCCTACGCACTTGGATATAGTTGGTTGGATACCTACCTTGTATACACCGCAAATCCCATCTTTCGGCCGACAACATATTCATCCGTGCAACATAAATGCAAGTTAACAGTTCTACTGCACACTACACTTAACTCTGCATCCTAACACTGCTCCCACAACTATCGTTCTTCGTGTGTGTTCCGCGCGCGTAATTAGATGATTATGGAGATCACAGTGGGTCGTGTCTGCTTGCGTGAAGTATTGGGGGTATCCAATCAAGGCTATCGATGTCTATCGGTGTGATGGTATGTACACTCGCTTATAGCCTTTTACAATCGGGAACCGCGTATACTGACATGGTTTCGATATACAACTGTATATGTCATGTATATTTACCTTATTTAACAGCGAGGAGTTAGCAGATAGCATACATCTGCATTGTACAGCCATTTACCCTCGCTTACCCGACGTCCACCAATCACTGGCGAAATCTCGATTAACGGGATATATCTGTTACGGGTGCTGCCCTGTGCTGCCATGCTCTCCATCAACTCACCATCGTATGCATTACACCGGGCACCGAAGAGACGCATATAGATTATCCTGCATTGGGTGAGCGGACCAATAATTTCTGTCCCAGACTGCGATGGGACCAATCTAAAGCTCCATTTTGTGTCACATCTTCATTTCGGAGCATCATACAATGGTGAGGTGTACATACAATGATCAAGCCAATTGACATTCAGTCCGCCTTCTATCGGATATCCGAAGGTGATAATGTATGTATACACTATTTATTTACGTCTGCGGATACAGCTTGAAGCGTCCGACCTGCTGGGGAATCACAACCTGCGATTCGGTAAACATTAACACGTTCAGGTTGACACAACTCCTATACTAGACTTGATAGGTTTGAATTGCGCTGCTTAATTCTGAAGCTCGGGTTTCACGTTAAAGTCGAGGAAGCATGTTTAATCTCGTCGTGAGTACATCATACGCCACACCGCGCATTTAATGACAGGAGACTGAAAGGGCGTCAGAAAGGTTAGTGTTTAATAGTAAGTTCTAAGTGTTTATGTGGAAGATGAGTTCTGTGTGGACAGGTGTGGGCGTCCGTCGTTCCCGAATTGAAAGCCAGTCTAAGAAGGTCATTGCAACAATAATACATGTAAGTAGAAACGAAGATAAATTATGGACTCCGAAATATCGTGCCACCGCAATATATGTACATATAGATCAATAGAGTGGTCACTTAATCGTTTCCACTGTGTGCCATCCCCCGGGATCGTTGTATCCAGTATATAAGAAATTCGACTGGATTACATCCAATGGCAAGAGTGCTATTAAATTTGCCGTCAAAGTCACGAACAGAAACTTCATAGCTGTCAGTAACATTTGCAGTCATGTAGTCTGTGCAATGAATCAATGACCCATTTTCATAGCGCCAACACATGGCGGTAGAATCAAATTCTGAAACACTCACCATCTTCGAAGAGGCCGTATGCCCACCGGAGGTAATTGGTCACGACAAATCTATGGCCCCTGCTTCTGCAGATATCTTGAAGCTACAAATATTGAGTAATTCAAAGGAGTGTAATGGTTCAGGTATAAAGCTCACCACTGCCCAGAGTGTGTGTGATTTTCTATTATCTTCGTCTTCCAGAGTATCCAAACTGCCATCTCTAAACTGAAGTTTTTATGAGCTTAAGCAACTTTAAGTTCATTGGTAATAACTCACGCCTTGTTCCATCAAGAATTCTTCAAAATCTGTGTGCGTGAAGTTCCACGGTGGAATGAAAAGGATCACTACAGGTACGATGTTGGATGCATCAGAAGGCTACATCAGTTGTATAGCGTCCCGCACTATCAGAGTCATAGACTTACTAGGGCAAATATATCCCACCGCGCATGATGTGCCGTGCACAGATGGTTTGAAAGTTTGAAATCTAGAGCTCTTGACATGGGAGCCAAAGGCGGAAGTTTCTGTATTAACCGTATACACTCCGAAGCCGTTCGTAGAACATAATGTTCCATAACAGCAGCTAAATCGTCTTCATTTTCGATATTGGATAGAAAGGATACGTCATCGTCGCCATAGTCAACAAAAGCACCCTGGGAAGGGAGGTGCAAAGTAGTCGATACTTCTTCCCTGACCATATTCTCATTTTCAAGAAATACATCTCTTAAAGCGACATCTAGATCTGGAGATACATCATGTTAAATACAACGGCATCAACGAAACACAAAGGAACTTACATTCTCTGGTTGCTCGAACAAAGTCAGTAAAGGGTATTCTTTGTACCTGTTGTAATTTGCGCGTCCCCGTTGGCCGTAAGAGTTCTTCATAATGAGGCCATTGAGGTGCGCTTTCGGAGGTTATCATCATCGACACCAATGATGGTTTATCGGGTCTGCTGAACACAGGAAATTGCACTTCGGATAAGTACGTCCACAATGGGAGCGTGGGTTCGACTCCTTCACAAGGATCGTAGTTACTCCAGACATCAGATCCGCTCTGAACAAGTGATCTGACCATTGTAAGGTATTCAAGTCTGGGTGGAGGGGCGTTGGAAGCGCGTGGATGGAGATCGAGTAGGTGGTGGTAGTTCGTTGTTCATCACGACCAAAAGGAACTCTTTATAGGACAATGAGGGCCAAAGATGATCAGTGGAAATTGCAATGTTCGAGGGCCAAAGCGATACAAGCGTTAGAACGGATGGGTAGCCTAGAAATGAAGAACAAAGCAAAAAGAACACTAAGCGAGCGCGGAAGCACGCGACTTCTGCCTACTGCCAGCACTCTTGATGTATCATCTGAAACCCTCCATTACAGACGAATCAAAGATGTCTAAAGGTTCGAACTGGTTAGAGTTGCACGGCAAATAGACGATTAGTTTAGTTAGGAGTACCACTGAGAACCGATGTCGGGTGTATATTTGGCGCTGAAAGATGTGTGCACATGGTAGAGCTATCTACGTAAGGTCCAAGGTCCATTGTTGAAAGCGTTCATAATCAAGAACAAAGCACCTACCTTTGCAATGGCTACCCCAACGACACAAATCTCTAAGGACCAAGCTTTAGCTGACTTTAAGATCTGCCCTTAATTGACGCAACTGGCAGATTTTGAAAGAACAGAGTATCACTGCTATAACTATATGCCAATCGAAAAGCCATGTTTTCAAACGGTAAGTATCGTACAAAAAAATATCGAAAACACTGCGCATTACATGGTCTATAAGGTTCATAATGGGGTATCGTTCCTTCACCGCATCGAGAAGGGGTTTTCTTAGCACGTCGACCACGGTTAATCAATGCGCTTGGGGAAAATGCCAAGTGGTAACCGGAAAACCGCCATATCTTCAGCAGAAAGAAGCTCGCTGAGACCAATATAATACGCAATGAATGCGGTAATAACCCCGATGATACCACCAGCCTTCGAAGTACTAAGAGACGAAGTGACATTAGATTAAAACGTACGTGTGAAGCAAATAAATGCACATACGCAGCACTTCCTGAAAATTCACCTGCACCAAGAAGGATGAAGGTGATTGTAAGGCAGGAGAACAGAGCAATGAAGCCGACGTTCTTTCGAAGAGCGGCAATACTAAAGAAAGTGAACGAATTAGTTAGGGGTCCTATTTTCCAAGGAAGCCAAGACAAAAGAACAAGATAGAATTCTGGTTCGATATATCTTTGACCGTGCAAAGCTATGCATTTGGCAATAGTGAAAAAATAAACTCACAGGAGGAAGAAAGTGACAATAGCCCACGTGATCAAGTAAATGCCAAGGGCACCACTCAATTCTGCCTCACTTTCATAGGCAGCAGTTACACCAGTCCCCGGAATGAGAATCATGGCGTAGGACATCCAGAAAGCACCATAGGATGTGAAAGCTGTGCGAACAGTCTGTCAGCATACAATTCCAAAGTAGTTGAAAATGTGATCAAAATAGACAAAATAGACCACGCAGTGCAAGATCGAGAACAGTCATGGCTAAGATAACCGGCTAACTACGACCAATTGGATGATGTCGATCTCAGGTAAAGCTGTCGCCGATAGCGCGCATCTGTGGGGCAGATGTGGGGAAGTAGGGAAGTAGAATAAAACTCTTATACGAGAGCACTGTATGATAAGCGGGAAAAAGACTTCCGTAATCCAAGGCCAAGGAACGGGATGTAAAGACACGAAGTAGAAAAAAAAAAAAAAAAAAATGCAACGGAAAGAGACATACCGGTACCACCAAAGACATTTCCACGAGGGAACTCCCACATACCAGCAAGTAGCTGAGCAAGACCACCACCGAAGATAGCCATGCCAAGGACAACGTTGGGATGAGAGATGCCCCGAGCTTGAGCATTGATGAGCGAGAGGATGAGAGTAGTTGAGGCGAAGGAGAACAAGCCACTACAGGTTGTTAATGGTTAACTATTAGTACGCATAGATGGTTCAAAGTGCGCGACTTACAGTGTACCGGGGTTGGCGATGAAGGTTGGGGGAGGCGGATGGTGGTGGAGGCGGCCCAGGGCATCATGGGGGCTGGTTGCCTGGACTTCAGCCTTCTCGATGTCGTGGTTGTGGTGAGACATTGTTTCTGTGATAAGACAGCCGCAGATACTGGAGACGAGGGGGAGGAAGAGGCAACGAGGTGGTTTGAGGCCATGGTACGAGCTATTTATTTCCTCCCGATCGTATCTTGGTTTGCTTGTCCCCTCGCCTTTCCAAATTGGGTAACCAAAAGAATGAACAGATCACCCTGAGATCACGCGGAATTTTATCTTGTCGGTGGGGCCGCATGAACGCCGCCCACATCACAAAGATCTATCCCGGTACAGATGGAGGAAGGGAGGCATTCTGAGACAGTGCCTTGTCAAATTTATCGGATCCTCCCAAAATTTCTAGCACACTCATTGTAGGTTATGGTCCGTAGACCAATATCTTGGGGATAGGTACAGAATGGGTACCAATCCTCGACTAATTCGGCCTTGCCAAGTGTCGCTAGCCTATCTATTTACCTCCTCGAACTTGAGACTGCCGATTTTACCGCCAAAGATTCCAATTGACTTTGGGGGACGTGAACACTGTGTGAACAAAAGTATCAACATAAACAAAAACATAGCGAACAGCCGAGTTTTTGCCTCCTCCGAAGATGTCGCTGTTTTCCAATGACCCATCTTAGAAATCCCGTCTAAAGTATTTCCGCCTTGCACCTCCTTGCTTTGCTTCATGCGTGCCTAGCAAAATGCTTAGCAGTGCGATGTCTCGCATCTATGACCAGTGAGAATGCGGGGTAAGGTGCGGGTTGGGTGCGGGGTAGGTTAAACATTCTAGAGGAAATCTAGAGCATCACTATCAGAGCAGAATCATAGACTATCATGGATCAATGCGTAGAGACTCCTTAGACAGGCAGCGGAAACCAGCTAAGCCCGCGCATGTGTGTATACGTGTAATGGCTTTTTCCGTCGGATACTGCGGCGAAGATTGTAGTAAGTCATACGGACGGCTCCTATCAGACCATTTTGTTCTTAGCTCTCAAAAGGTTAACTCGAGCAAGATGGCACATCCTCCTAAAAACCTTGACGGGTTTGCCTCGTTCCACAATAAAAATAGAACTTATTTCCACGTACCTTCTGAAACCGCCTGCAAATGTCACCAACATGGCAGCTCCAGCATAACGTTGAATAAAAATGTATATAGCCCTGTTAAGGAAGATTATTCCCGGCGTTTCAGTGTACTTCAGTAAGTACGGGATGCATAATTTTGCCTGCGTACATGTTACGTATCGTAGGGCAAAAGAATGGCGAGTTAATTGGGGAATTATGGGCATGCTCCCTGGAGACTCGAAATTCGGGTTGGTCGTTCAGCGGGAAGGGTATGCAGTTGGTATGCAGTACAATGATTTGTCCTTTTCCGGTCAAGCGCTGCTGCGATGTTCGGTTGGAGAAGGCTCGTGAATTTCGGTCCTGTGTACTTACATTCATTTGACAGCAGCAGGGCTTCTCTCTGGCTTTTCATCTTCATAACGCTACAATCCGCCTCCGATTTGCACTTTCATAGTCAGTGACCACGAGATCATGTATCACTAAGTACTAGTGTACTGCAGGCGTACTCGCTAACGAATATCGCACCCTGCTGGTTCTATTGAACTCAGCTTCTACTTACTTACTTAAGTAAGTACATACTACAGGAAAGCACTAGCAGTTCTGCATACCTTGGTCCCGAGTCCCGACATTTACATTGAGAATCCAGCGCAAATCGTAGCAATTGTTGTTACATACGTGCCAAAATTTTGAAGCGAGACATTTCTCCATGGGCACGAATGCCGACACTGAGATTGAGCATAACAGATGGGTGGGTTCAACTGGACAGGGGAAGTGATGGCAGTATGTAGGAGATAGGGTTACTGACACCGGAGTATCAACGAACTTAGCCGACGCACGGATGACGGAATGTTTCATATCAACGCTGAAGGGCATCAAGACGGTGTAGTCTGGTGTAGTACATAGCAGTTACAGTTACAGTTCAATATAGGGAAGGTGTTTTCCCGTATTGTTCCCGTACGTGTCCAGAAATCAGACACGAATGTTGTGGTGGGGGCGTATGCCCCACCAAGAATAAATATCAGAGTGTATTTGCAAACGACTTTTCTTTAAGCAGTGGCGCTCGACTATGTCTACAGGAAGCAAGGCCCATACCAATATTTCAATGTCCTGATGAGAGAAATTACCTTCCTAAACAGGGAATATTTTGCTCCAAATTCCCTTATAAAGTTTAGCGAAAGCTCACTTCAAGTGGTGCAAATACGTTCTATCATGCTAGATGCGTTGAGGACGTTTTTGGAATTTGGGGGAGAGGTAAAGTCGTAACATATTCTCGCGAAAGAGTGTAAGTACCAGGCACGAGTGATTGCGAGTGAGACTTTAGTAACGTAACCCAAACAATTCTTACCCACCATCAGTGGTCAAATCGAAGCCTGGCGCAGAAACACATACTTATGTATAAGAACAGCCTACAGGCCAAGAATAGGCTTAAAGATGCCTGCCTCCTAGATGCGTACTTATTGTGAAATGATTTTGAAGGAAAGGAGAGCCGCCAGCATAAAAGATTCAAATCCTCAGTACTCTTTTCCCTTGGAATCCACTGTGTGAGTCTCAAACAACTGATCCAACCATAACCTACCATAACGGGAATGAATTCGCTTCTGGGCTAAAGCTACGGAAGTTTCAATTTTCAACGAAGAGCCATGCTCACAAGACCCAGTATTGATTGTTGTTTACATGACCGTCACCAATAAGTACTGATATATCGATACATCGGAGCACGCTAAGACTTGGAAAGACACTCAAGGAAACTCAAGGTATCACATGCAGGGTATCACCTGGACACATTTAGTAAACAGATTGAAACTCTCCCGGCATTCTATACTTTTCCTACTAAAAAGTCAGTTACGGAAGCAGAGAATGTTAAGGAATGTAGGAGTTGTGTGGGGAGCTCCAGGGAGCACCGTGTTCAAGCTGCGTTAATCAACGACAATCCGCATTCTCGAAAGCACTTATGATGAGTTCGTGCTTGAAACGTGCTTCAAGCTCACATCTCTTCTCAGCAATACGCCCTCTCTCTTTGAAGAATTGATATTCTGGAAACGAATGATTATCATGCAATGTGAGTAACTCACTGCACCGTAAGTTCGCATGTGTGACAATACTAATGTGACATCAACGCTTCCCTCCAAGAAAGTGATGCATATATCAAAGCATTCCAGCTGCGGCTTTACTGAGGGGATGTTGAAAACACTTGAATCTACAGCCACACGAAACTTGTTCTCGTCGGGATATCCAGGTTCTTAGCGACAATCTCCATGTTGCGTCCATTCTCTGTTCTCTTCAAAACGATTACACCAGCTGATCCCGCCACTCCAGAAGCGATCAAGAACTCTTCGCCTCCTTTGGCAGCAGGCCAAACTCCATACCTCTAATCTGATCAAGCCCAGTAAACACTTGGTTGACAAGTTGAAGGCCCTCGTTTGCAGTTCCTTTGTTGACATGCTCAAAGATCGCAATCGAATCACCGCGAGGGTCTTGAGCGCCAGTGTTTCTGTTAGAGACATAAATGTAGAGCGTCGGGAACTCGGCGGTGGGTGAAGGGATAAGGATTTCACCGGCCGCAAACATTGCCCCTGCCGGTGGATTGGGTGGCAGAATCGACACATTGGCCAGGATCGTTGAAGTGCCATTCGGAGCCGCAGGGATAGCTTGGACAGTCAACGTCGATGCCAACTCATGGAGGGTGAACAGGCGGTCGTCTAAAGTTGCGTGCACATGAGTACAAAGCTGGTGGTATCGGTTTCAATTCAGGCGGCTGCTCACCATAGATTGCAATATGCCTAGGGCCACTTCCACTTGGCTGCGGGATCGAACCTTGAATCTTGAATGTACCTGGCGGTCCGTTTTGGACGAGCCTCCAGATCATGTCGCCTCCCTGTAGTGATACACGAGGTAAGCAAATAGGTATAATACGATCCTAAAACGGAAATTAACTTACCAAGTCGGGCACGAGGATTTCGTTTCCATGTTCCAGCGCCATGTGAGGGTGTGATACCCCGCTTGACAGTTTTGGGAAAGTGATCAAAGGCGCCGAGTCACTAAAATGTTCAGGCGACGAAGTTGTGGGTATTATACGCCCATCGCCAGAGTTGTAGTTCATGATTGCAACTTGTCCAGTAGATAAGGCTACAGCGAAAGCGGGGCTATCACCTCCGGACGAAATTGTGTCGATCGCAGATGAAAGGGAACCATCAGGTTTGATGTCAAATGATTGGAGAGCACCAGCAGCTATTTCATTCACTGTACTAAGGAAAAGAAACGCATTAAAGTCGAGGCCCCATTGAAGGTCGTTCGACACGTACTATAGAATGCTGCTGTTGGTTGGGTGAAGTGTGATCCACGAGGGGTTAGATCCAGTGGGTGACTTATTGAGTAAACTTAAAGAAGAGCTACTAGGGTCGAAGCGGTAGGCTGCAACGAATACATCGTATCCCCCCGCGAGAATCGTGAATGAACCGGCTGTACCAGTTGAAGTTGGGGCAGCAGTTGTAGTCGTGGGGGTCGCAGGCGAGCTTGGAGACGCTGCACCCGGAAGACATTGGGAATAGTCTTAAAGGAAGAGTTAAACACAGAAAGCTAATGCGTACAGTAAGCTCTTACAGTCATTCAACTTCGTACATGTTGCACCGGAGACACAAGCTGTTGATCCACTCCATCCCTTTCAAAAGACATTTAATGCATTAATACAGATGTAGGATTTGTGAAAGACGCACAATACCACCACCTGGTAAGGATACGAAAGAGATAGTGTCAGACGCAGAATGGTTCTAAAAAATAGCTCGCATACATTGAGCATATAGTTGGGACTGTCCTCGGACAGTCCAAGCCAATAAAGCAAGAATTTCCACGGAGTAAAGTTTTCGAACCATTCCGTATATCTCTCCCACCAAGAAGGGAAAACAGCAAAGAACGTTGAGAGAAAGCGAGCCTTTTATCTCGTTATCGAAGGCAATGTGAAATAATCCAACGATCAGGTGGTGTCACAGCAGACCAGATGTCCACCTGGGATAGGTTATTTGCGAAAAGAATCGCATGCATCGCCTAAGAGGTAAGTAAGTATGAGCCGAAGAACTAACCTCCGTGCGGCTAGATATACGCAATAGTCGGACGAATCGCGGACGATACCAATATATGTTAACGATTCCAAGGAGGAGTTGCGCAAGAGTATTCGGTTTTGCCGTGTCACTGAGCGCTACCGTTATCGACTAGAAGAAGCGTTGTTGCACCACATCAAAGTATTCTTGAAGGAAGTTATGGGAAAAGAAGTGATGTATTTTTAGATTGAGAAGACTGTTACTGTGGTTGCAATAATATTATTTAGGACAATTGTCGGAGAACAGGGAGATATTTTCTGCTTGAAAAGCTACGCCAAAAGTTCCCCGAAACTTTACCACTGTTTAGACGAGTCGCCAGCAAATTGCTGGGAATACGTCACGAGGATCGAGATAGTAACGTCTTTCGTACTGATAAGGACGGCGATGAGTCTCGACGAGTTCATCGATATCTATACGCTCACAGGCATACATCCTGAAACACAGGAGACGGTAGGGTGAGGTATTTCGAATAAGTATCGTCATTGCGGAAGAATATATGTACTTGCCGCGAGTTGCGACCAATAGCTGCATGCCTTTATAGCCGCTCATCGATCTTTCCACGGGTCTAGCGACAACGCAACTCAACATGCGGTCAACTGGTGATAAATTCACTGATTGTTGCCTGGTACTGTTGGAGGTTAATACTAGCAATAGGGAGGGAGAAGTAAACTAACCATAATTAAGGCCCTTCCTCAGTTTCCATGTCTGAGGCATCGGATTCGTCTGTACTGCCCTCGATTCCAGCTTCAAACACCGAATCTTCTCCGCCACTCTCAGCTTCAGATAACTCAGCTTCTACAGGGGCCGATTTCAGGAAATGCCATTCCACTCGCCTGAGTGACGGGGGTCGAATATATACAGTTCCATCCGCATTTTCTCCGGTTCCAATGCCTCTCTTCCTGGAGACCCATTTCTCTCGGAATGTGTTATCCTCGTACATAACTTCCATACAGCGATCACATTCGCCAGCCCACATATGCGGGTTACCGTTATCCGCTAACAACGTTTTCCTTTTCCAGCGTCGGGTACGGTGATATAGACCTCCTCTAGATGTTTCAACTGGGACAAAGCTTGAGCATAGTGTATCTGGTCCAAGTATGACAGTAAGCCGGAGTAATGGTAGGTTTTATGAATCAAACGACTTACAGGAAGGCCGAGCCCATCTGTGTAAGCGATCTTGTCGGGACCAGGAGGAAGAAACCTGGGTTCGCAGCAAGTATGACATAAACCACACCAAATCCGTCGCTGCCGCATTCTAAATATTTTGAGATCCTGTAGAGTGTAGCTAACAAAGCTTAAACGCATGCGGAGAAGGCCACGAAAGGCCACGGATGTCGAATTCAACAACATGACAAGAGGGGTTGGTGAACGGAATTCGCTCTGGAGGGTCTTCCGGTGATCTCCAATAAGGTATTAATGTACGTGACAGCCAGTCCAGTCGAATAGCATCCAAATGCAAGAAATTCGAAATATCCCAGACAGATATCATAGCGGAGTCGGCTTGAACGCAGTGCAGGCGTCTGTATCAGATTACTTAGTTACGTTTGAGCATAACTTAAGAGAAGAACTACCTGGTCCAGTCAGTCAGGATTTTCGGTAATATATTGTCTATATAAGGTATGTCGAGGGGCGATTTAAGAAAGAGAGTTCGGAACCACAATTCCAGGACTACTGAACGGTAGGACTTAGAAGCTAGTGACAATGAATGGACAAGAGACCAAGGAGGTTTCGTGCTAGAACCCGGTTCTTGAGATGATGGGGTGGTAGGGTATGCATCAAAAACATAACGAACAATTTCTCGCAAGATTTCAGGAGGAACGTAAAGAGCCATATTTCAGTAGTTGCAAGAGCCCATGGTAAACACAGGGCCTGAAGCCTGAAGCTTGAAGGCCTGAATACTGATTGATGTCGGCGATATCGGTGTAATAGTCGTGTGATCATTACGCGTTTGAGATGAGTCGCGTCCAAGTCGCGTCTCGACTGAAGTTATTAGTATACGTAGGACACACTTTACACGACCCACAAAATATCTACATCCACGAATTACTGTATAGAAAATACTATAAATTGAACATGACGTCATTGTGTTTCTAAGTAATATGTCATAGCATCCCGGTCGGTACTCATAACCCTTGCATATTCCAAGATCAGTCTGTTGCAAAGCTACAGGTGAACAGGTGAAAGCATTTACAAATATTAAACGACATACCGAAAAACATATGCTGTTACGTCCTCCCGTCTCCAAAACGATTTACTCCATTCTCTCCCGGAGAGTGCGATTTTTCGAGCCAGCTCATCGTGAGCACCTTCCCCGTACATGCCACCGCGAAAGAAAATGAGCGTATCATACATATCCGATAAATCTACCTGTACCGGAATATAATGCACCCATGGCTGTATTCTGTCCAGGAACCTATATGTCGCGCATTAGATATCAGTTCTTCAACCACTTCCAAACCACCCCTCACCATTCGGGGTAGACCGTCGCCTTGAATATAAGTGAGTTGGACGTAATCAGCCTCTTGAAGCGACTTGACCACGCATTTCCATCAACCTGTTCAGCTTACCGTCAATAACAAGCAGGAACTATTTGCAATACACTAACATCTATCACAAACTTAAAGTTTCCTGCTTCTTTCTGAGTTTGTCGCTTTCTCCATTCATATTTCTCCGTCAAAACTTTGCAGAATTCGGGAGCACATTGAATTGGGGCTCCGGCGTAAGCAATATCTAACATAGCTGGATTAATCTTCGCTCGAGATATCATAGTACCGTTTCCAACACGCGCGTTTTCATCTCCCGGTGCAATTAGTATCGAAATAGACCCATCCATTTTATTAGAAGTAGTAACAAGCCTGGCGCGTTGTGTGTCCTCCCAAGGGGATTCTAGAGTGTGATATATTCCGGTATTGCTTCCCCTCCAAGATAGGCGTTCATCCAGTTTATCTTCCCAGGGGAGATCGTCGGTCCTGGGCCAGATATCATCTACCCAAGAAAGCAAAGAAGGAAGTTGTATGTCACTGTGTAGCTTTGTAGAACAGTATGAGAACTGAGGGACTTCCGAAAGATGTGATTTAGGCCCTGTTGGATTTGCAAGAAACTCGCCGTGTATATGTAGCAATTGTGTATTGCTGCAAGGATCCATAGTGACGGTGTGATCATAAATGAAGCTTCTAGTATGTATTTTGGAGTTCGGGACGCTATCACTGGTAGTGTTTGACTTTGACTCCGAAGACGGGGGGCAAGCATTTGCCCATCCCGTAAGCCTTTCGGCTTCACTCAGCTCGGAGATATTAACATCTAGAGAAATATTTCTTCAAGTATTTCGTTAAGCATGTACCTTGTACTTACAGGTACCCGACCTTGCTGCATCAATCAATAGTTTTTTTGCATTATAATTAGACATGAAATTTGGATTATCATGAGGAGAGATGACCGCCCTGAATGATGGCAAATACTCTCGGACTTCATTAAGCATGTCTAATATTTCTTCGGCACCTCTTAAGCGATTCGGGTGGTCTGGGTCCGCAAATGACATTTTAACGACTGATACTTCTCCGGTGCTGTCCTTTCCAATGGTATAAGAATCGTTGAAAGACTCCTGTTGGAGCTGAAGGCGCTGTAGATCGCTAGGGTGGTAACCCCAGAAGACTTCCATATCCTTCCAAATTTGGTCATATTCGTCAGGAAGTTGCACATTATTATCTTCAACGTATTTCCACCTATAGCGACATCGTTGTAAACATAGAGGCGGAATAGTTCAGGCGAATATCATACCAGTGATCAAAACCTTTCGGTGGGTATCTTCCGTATCTCCTCCGGTATTCCTTAACGGCCTCTTCCAAAGATTTGCTTGATCGTTGGTGTTTCGATACCCACTGGGATTCCGCTTTCTTTATCAGCTGATATATTGGATGAGGTCCATTGGGTTGAACTTCCAGCAACCCATTAGATAGATAAACGTACGCCGGGATGGGAGCATCCGCGACATTCATATTCCCAGACTCCACGCCGTCGAACTCATGGTTAGCTTGACCCTTCCAGACGAAATCTTTCGTGTGACGAGTAAGGGCTTCTCGGAAAAAAGTAACGGATAGGACTGCGACCAGAATAAACAAAAAGATCACGAGCCTAACTACCCTTGCGGAGGGCATGAAAGAGAAACGAAGTGAACCTGGTAAAGGACGGCGAACTGCATATCAAAACACACATGTGAGAATTCGCTGACGATGTCAGTGTCAGGTCGACCCGTCGACGCCCATTTGCATGATAGCGCTCCACATGTCGTGGATAGATCGGTGTAAACCACAGCCCTTAAGGACCACAAGCATCCAATCTTCCATGCCAAATTATTGAAAACCTGAGTAGAAAAAAATCGTCAACACATTGAAGTAGTGTTATAGTTTTGTCCTCGCAACAAACGACAAGCGGAAATTCCAAACTTACTTGCCCTTTGAATTGAGTCCTGCCAAGATGAGTATCTATCTCTCATGAGAAGCCATCATTCGAACATCACGAATACATTGCAATCTGACATGGCGTGTACAGCATTAGATTGCAATATGCTGTAAGCGGCGGCTAGCCTGAGCTGAAACTTGCAAGTTGCCACTTCTAATTGACTTCTGTGTAAGGTTACTTCTAAGTTCACGAAGCTGGGGAGCCAACGAGCGGAGGGGGAAATTGAAGTTCCGAAGCGGAGTCCGCCGGACCGACGAGTCTCACTAAAAATATGCAAGTTATTTTTCCTGTATCAAGCCGCGGGCTACCGCGGCGTTCCTTCCGACTCTTCGTAGTATCTTGCAAGATTCTAGAGACGTGCAGAGCAATCCAATCCTTCCGGAAATTTTTGAATAATTTAGTATCTTTATAATCTTCTTAAGATCTACCAGTAAATGTTACATTACTATGTAATTAACTATTCCAGGCACTCTTAATCAAGTCTGCTGCCCGTTCGGCAATGATATATACAGGCGCCTGGGTATGGGCAGAGGTCACGAATGGCTATAGATAATATTTCAATGACTTCAGCTGACAAAATTCGCAGGATTCCTTACCATAACTGATGCGTCTACTATTCGTAGGCCTGTTACGCCTTTCACCAGCAGGTCTGGGTTGACTACACCATGTGTGTCGTTTTCTCCTGACATTGCGGCTGTTCCGACAGCATGAGCTGCAGAAAATGCGTTATTTCTGAAGAAATTATCAAAGTCTTCATCCTCTTTGAGGTTGGCTGGGGCACCGGCGGGTCCGAGGACATAATGTCGCCATGCAGGCCCGGCAAAGAACCGCTGGGCACTCCTGATCGCCTCCCGCATAACAAAAACATCGAAGTCAGATTCAAGAAGCGCAGGATCAATGAGGGGCATGTCAAACGGATCTGTTGAGTTAAGGGCAACAGAACCTCCTATACAAATGGCATACTCGTGATCTGGTCACACGTAAATAGAGAGCAAGTGCCTTACTTGACACGGGAGTTACGACTGCGGCACCGACTCCTACAAAGTGACCAGGACCTGGGAAAGGTCCGCCTCCGTTCTAAATATAACATGAGCATAGAAAAGGTACGTCTAGAAGATCTTACAGACCGACATAGCAAGTTCAAAATGCGGTGTGTTTTTTCCAGCCGCAGGATCAGGGAATGTCTTAAAAATAGAAGAATTGTCAGGAATTCGCAGCCATGCCACCTGGTTAATGCCTGTTGTGACGAGAGGTCCTGTATGGGATGCTTGCCACTGCTGAAGGAATTGATCGACCAAGGTCTCGTTAGTATTGAGGCTGGAAGATAATAAGCGAACTGTAGCAACGGAGCTAGGATCATTACCAACTTATCGACGGTGTTATTCGAGTTTGCAAACCATACACTGCTAATAACAGGTTGATCTGAGAGATTTTTACCGACGCTCGGAAGTGAAATGACTGGTGTTATTCCAAATGGTTTTAAGTCTTTGGGATCTCCTATACCAGAATTTAGAAGAATCTGAGGAGTCCCTACTGCACCCGTAGACAGTATGACTTCTTTAGATGCTGTGAGGAGTGTCCTTGGTCCTTCAATCCATGAACAAAAAAGTTTCGATATTGAATTAATTCTAAGTGGACGAACCTGTGGGGCTGCTTGCTATTTCGATCGTGCGGATTACCGGTTGATTACCTTTATTGGACGTTTGCAGTACTCGAGTAACATGGGTCCCTAAGAGAATGTCCATGTTCGAGCGCGAAGTAAACTGCGAAGCAAGATACGAAGTTGCTGCACTGCTCCGGCTGCCCTTGCCTACTGTAGATTGTAACCATGCTTTCAAAAGATAAATACAATAGCTGTTGAAACAATACCAGTAACTCACAAAGTCCAATAGGATTTCCAGAATTGGCATCTTCATTAAACGGGAATTCTTCTTTCAGGTCTTTTGTGGTTTGAATAACCATACCATCAGTACCTTGAGGAAATCCAGGCAAGCTAACAGAATTGATGCCGTCCAAGCTGTGTACAGCAGGGTTAAACTGTCCAACGGTGTTATGAAGATCCGCTGGGGCTGTCCATCGCTCATTCTACAGAATGCCTAAGCAAAATAAATGAAAGATAATTATTATATGAACCTTGCGAATGAAAGGCTGAATGCTATTCCAGGACCATCCAGGATCTCCAGTCACTTTTGCAAAACGATCAAAATCTGAGGACGAGCCCCGTGTGTAAAACATAGCATCTTAAGAAGTTATTATTATTACTGCTACAGAAGTGGATATTTTACGGTGGGAAGGGTAACTTACTGATAGAACTACTACCCCCGAGAATATGACCCCTTGTATAAGGAAGGATATGCCCATTGAGACCTTTTTGCGGTGTAGTAGTGAAATTCCAGTCGAACTCGGACCTTCCGAGCCTGAATGCAAAGAAAGGCACTTCTGAATTGAGGACACCTTCATTTCTGTATGGATGATTAAAATTGTGCAACGCCGAGTCATAAACAGAGCATACGATGGACCAGCTTCTATTAGAAGGACTTTGAATGTTGGAATCTCAGTCAAACGATTGGCAAGGACTGCTCCCGCAGTTCCACCTGTGCAATATCTTCAGGAATTTATGTGACAGTGCTACATGAAAGAGCCAACCTCCGGCGATGATGAAGTCATATCCGGTTTCTGACAATCCATCGATACTATTATGTATCGCACCTAAACATCCTATCACCACTAGAACTGAAGTGCCAAGCAATGAGAGCAATATATGCATCGCACGTAGATGTGGGAGGGTGGTAGACAGGAGTCATACGGTGGAGTTCCACTTCGTATAAGTAGTTTTGAAGAGGCCGACCACATGTTTTAGCAGTTGCTCCTCAAAAGTTGTGACCGCGAAAGAATGATGCTTCTTTTCCTCCCAAATGCCGAGGGCCTCTCCATTTCGATCGATTTTCACACCTTCGTGCCTGATCTTGGAGGGGAGCCTTTGGACACACTGAGTAGGCATCAAATTAACAGGATAGTTAGTAAGCGCGGAGCTATCTCTGCCGCCCGCATTCTAAGAACATACTGAAATAAATGGTTTTCACCATACAATACACATGGCCTCCATAAAGCGTGTAATCGAAGATTCGACTTTCCCTTCCGCAGCAACGGAACACCTCTCGTGCTGATGTCAGAGACGTGGGACACAGCATTTCTAGGAAGTTATGCGATACCTTGCCTATAGGTGTAACTCCTTCTTGACTGATTCTCCCAAACATTCTGCCGTAAAGTGCCCCCAGTATTTTTCCTGCCACGAATGAGATTTGCAGTGGGAGAGAGATAAACGGAGTGGGCACCTTTTCGGCACAGCTACGCTGACAACTGAAGGTAAGATCAAGGTAAAATATGTATGTTAACTGCTTGCTTGAGCTGACCTTTTCGAGTCTTCAACCCATAAGTGAATAGAAGAACCCCAAGATAAAAGCGCACCATGATAGCCACCAGCTAAGATGTTGAGAATCTCGGGATTCTGGATCGAAGCTCAGTGGTAATGATGCATGGGAAATCTTCTCATTGATGTTACTTCAGCTGCTAATTTGGCCTCAAGCAACGCAGGGCACCTGTAGAACGAGCGCGGGGATCAACGCTTAAAACATTCTAGGTACATCGAATATACTACTCACGAAAACCAAGGGTTCAGCTCAATAAAAGGGCTCTGGGATGGAGAAAATAATAACAAAATTGGGAATTGAGTATGGTGGCCAGGGGACAGACATCGAACCGACTTTCGAATTTCAATCCCCGAACGATCTAATCACAGACCAACACCAACTTGCCACTGCCCTCGCAGGCAACTTCCACTACCTAATTTTATTTAAATCTATTAAACTACAGCTATGCACTGCAGTGACATATTTTTAAGATTCTTCAATGCCCAGCAGCGGCCCGCTTTGTAGCAATAAAAAATAGATAGCGGGACCGACTCATTCACGATTAATAAAATTAGCGTACAGTGAGACGAATGGCCACAATAGTAGTAGCCAGAATCTGAGGAGATGACGAAGAAATATGTTCTGAATATACATTATTGAAGCTAACATGAGTCGCGGCTACCAGCCGCATGAGGGCCAGTTCTGCATGGTCGGGGCGTCGGAATTTACAACTATTTCTGATAGTATTTGGTATTAAGGTTCACAACATTCTGTGCAGTTGAATAATTGCTCACTGCTAATAAAATACTTTTGAGAAGAAAGATCCTTCGGTGAAGTTAGTCCATCAGACGAAGTGAAGTAACAAGTAACGTAGCAAAAAGGGCATCGAACAATACCCATGAAATTGAAGCTTCTCCCCATAATTGGACTGGCCCTTATTGTAGCTCTACATCGTAATAACCCCACATGAGTTAATTCGCGAGACCGTTGTTCCAGAACATATTTTCGGGTTGCGATGGATATCTATCGTGCTGGTAACTGAACTGCTTGTAAGTAAAGAAATTGAAGTAGAAGGATGGCTGAGTTACCAGGTACAAATCCACGTGGAGTGAGAGCAACAACCGGCCTCTCAGAACCAAGTCAAAATAACAGATCCTCATCAATTCAATACGTCTTCTAAACTCCGCGTGTAAGTACGCCATAAGTTCCAGTATCTGAACAACGTGAGTGTATCTTCCAGCAGATACAAAGAGAAAAAGCTCACTAATGGAGTTACTAATGCCCACTACGCGCCTTCTGGGAAAATCAATAACTTATCCATTAAGTCCAGGCTGACGGGAGGTTGAGAAGATACAGTTGGATCGTGGCTTCTGAAGCTGGGAAGCGAGAGCCGTAACTCGCGTGGCAAACGCATCCTCGCAGCTGTAAATAGTTGCGACGATCAAGAACATAAAGTACCGCGAATAAAATGATTTTAAGAATTGAATGTCGCAGTCTGAGTAACAAAACATTAGCGATCACGAATTCCAGATCACCTAGTATTCCTTGAATACTTCTTCAAAGGACAAGAAATTGAAATATAGTATGTGGAGACTCAATAACATTCTCCGACATACTGCCGATAATAGCAAAATCTATTACCTAGCATGGATGATTCTCATAAATCACCTTAACCTGACACCGTGTAGGAAAGAATGTATGTGGCGTGAAACGGAGAGAAACATAACTAGACGATTTACATAACATCCCTGCGACCGTTGAGCTCGTGTATTTATTTATGTAGAACACTTCTCAAGCAAGACTCAGAGTGATTGTGGTTTGAGTTTGGCATCCTTTCGACATGCGATCACAATCAAGAGCAACCCATGCAAAATATCCAGTCTTGAACTTTCGTATGCACAGCATTCAGGCCAGATTTAGGCCTACTAGTACACGACGCGTTGGTGTACGGCGAGTGAAGTGCAATATACTTTCGATGTCATTATTTCAGGAAAGCCCTTGAGTTTATATTAAACGGCTGGCAAGTCCGATAAATAAGTAACTATTTGATTGTATGGCACGGCGAACTTGATGTTATTTTAAGAACCCAACAGTATTCTGACCGGCCTCTAAGAATTTGCGGGCATGGGCTATGTCAGAGTGTTGAGCCATGATCGATATAAGTAGACTGCAAGTACTTACACGATCGTGAGATAGGACAGAGGAAGAGCATGAACGGTGCTGGTGAAATTTAAAAGGCGGAAGTTTGTAGTTCATAGCAGTCACGTGACATATATGGACATTCCGATAGAGTATTTTAGGTACTGTAAGTAGTGTGCGTTGTTTGTACTCCTTACCCACTAAGACACTTTTCTACTCTTCACTTCTTTTGAGGATGCCCGGGAGCGCCCAACCGGGTTTCTGACATGCAGTGAATGACGGAAGGAAGCGCGAGATACTTTTGGCATAGAACAAACCCAAGACAAACCACGCGGATATCACGGATAAGCATTTGGAGGAATAATAATAGTCGCCATTCGCCAGTGCCGTAACTGAGCGTAATTGGCAAGTAAATGATGGGCTTGATGGATCCCAGGGGCAAACTTTGGGCAAACTCCTTACACGTCTTACACATTAGAGCCTTGGATAATGCTGGCGTGAAGCTCGGCGCCAGTCTCCGTGGTGTGTAACAGCAGACTAAATGTTCATCAGTCGCAGAAATCGGTTAAAAAGGATTGCGAAGGTGCTTGTGGTTATAGGAGGTACCCTTGCAGTACTTGGTTTTGCCTTACGAAACCACTGCTTTATCGACCACCCTATTTCTGCTCGTGTACCATCAAAACCACACCAACCTCCAGTGACAGTAACCGTAACGCACTCCACCCAAGAAAACCCTAAAAAGCCTTCCCCTCTGCGCAAGCATAAATACCGCCCTAATGGTCTACTGGAGGTCAATGAAGATGGTCCGCACCCTATTTACGAGCTGATAGAAAGAGCGGAGAGTGATTGGAAGCAGAAACTCGAAAAAAGTAGTCGCACACTGGAGGAAGCAGTACAAGAGTATCGACGTAGATACCACCGAGCACCTCCCCGTGGATTCGATGATTGGTTCGTACATCTGTTATCTGTATGCCCCATGGCTACTAACACACTGGTGAGAAGGTGGAACTATGTTGTGGAGAATGACGTCCAGCTGCCGGACGAATATGACCAAATACATCATGACCTTGAGCCGTTCTGGGGAATCAGTCCTGAAGACCTCATTCGGACTCAAGCTGAGCTAGAGGACAAGAAAGATTCTTATACCCTTGGCAAAACAGCTGGAAGTAAAATCAGCGTAGTCACGTATGCCTTCGACGAAGGGAGATACGACCAGCTGATAGTTGGGTCGCGGGGCCTTATTGAGCTCTTGAATGAAGTCAATGATTATCTTCCACCTTTTCGTGCGACATTCTCCCCCCACGATGGTCCCAACCGACTTTCCGACTTTGCTGTGAAGAAGGCAGCTCTGAACGCCGCTTCATATGAAACATGTGCGTCTTTTGTCGTTCACTCTTTTGTGTATGTAGACTTCTGAAACTAATAATATAGATGTCGAGCGTGGAGAGCTACCCAAAATTAGTTATCTTGGATGGGTATCTGCTTGCTCCCCAGCTTCAGTTGCAGGAAGGAGACCTGTTAACCTGGATCATCCCCCAGACCCGCAGCCTAAAAAGACATTTATATACGACCATCCAAAGTCTATGGATCCTTGTACGCATCCTCAGCTCTTTCACCAGCATGGTCAGTTTTTGTCCCATTACTCTGGCCCAACACCACAGGAGACAATGGTACCGGAATTTTCACAGTGCTCAACTACAATTCATCACAATATTCGCATTCCTACTCCTTACGGATGGGTTGAAGATATCTTCCCTCGCTCGGAGGATCCTGAGTGGGATGATAGGATTGAGGAACGACTCATGTGGCGGGGTACGAGCACTGGGATGTGGCGTAAAGATGACACCTACTGGAAGCATCAACAGCGAGATTTCCTGGTTTGGACCACTAATGAGGTGAATGGGACCGTAAGGGTTTTGCCCCCTAACCGGAGCAAGAAGGAGAAGGTGGGGCCCCTAAAAGAATATCGCAAGGCACGGCTGAACCCCGCGCTTATGGATACTGCCTTTGTTGGGGATCCCGTTCTGTGTTCGCCGGATTTATCTTGTAAAGAATTCCAACGAACTTATACTTGGAGGCAGCGACAAGACCAAGCCGAAGCCGGAAAGTATAAATATGTGATAGATGTACATATCATATCTTTCCCCCAGTTTTCGTGTCTTGCTCATGACCTGTTTAGGTTGACGGAAATGGGTGGTCTGGAAGATTCAAACGGCTGATGACTACCAATGCAATGGTTTTCAAGTCGACCATTTATCCCGAATGGTAAGTTAATGGCACTGCTAACTTTGTAGCCAGTCGTGAATAAATTCTATCAGGTATGCCGATCGCGTTGCTCCGTGGGTGCATTATGTACCAATTCAACTAGACCTTTCCGACCTTCACGATGCGCTACTATTCTTCCGTGGGGATGCCAATGGCGAGGGTGCTCATGAAGATCTTGCTCGAAAGATAGCTAAAGCTGGGAGAGAGTGGAGTCTTACTTTCTGGAGAAGAGAAGATCTTATTGCTTATTTCTTCAGGTTAGTCTTTATTTCGTCAGGGTGTATTGTTTATTGACCTGGTAACATAAAGGCTATTGCTGGAATATGCGCGACTAATGAGTCTTGATCGTGAGGCTATGTCATATAATGGGCCAGAGGGCTCACAGGAGTGATGTCGCGAATATTATTATTGGAGAGGGTGAATGGATCGGTACTATACATGGATGGGATCTACTCCTTTACTATTAGACCCTTAATGAAGATACTCACGTTGAAATCCTGAAGAAACCTCAAAGCGCTTCGGCAGAGTTCTAACCCAGAATAAAATTACACTGGCAACGAAAATCCGCTCTATTTTGCTGTTGTCGCGATTCTCCGATTCGCATTATCTCCCTGGATCTTTGTGAAAATCGTTATGATTGTCTTTGCATCCGTTATCCTGGTGTGCTTGGGGGTAAGGATACTAACTTACTTCCTGTTGAGATTTTCAATCCTCTAAAAAAATGTCGCATGTGCAAAAGTCTAATCGACATGGTAAACACCCCACTCACCTCACTCTGGATTTCAGAAAGCCAGCAGATACTCCTTCGGAATCTGTAGAATCAGATGTCGTTGACAAACGTTCCATTTTCACCCATTCATTGGTTCTCTCCAACTATTAAATAAGCTGGTTAAGACAATGCTGTCGGAAAATATTACCGCGAAGGTAACGATAAGGAAAAAAATTACGGAACCGGCGCGATAAACGCCTGGCACACGCCTGACAATCTACAGAGGACTCCCCCAGTTAACCCCCAGCGCAGCTTTCACTCTCGAACCCACTAAGGCTTCCCCCGCTACATTCCCATTCCCTGCATGTGTTCGCCAGGTTCTTGCTCTACGGGTAATATCCATCACTACAACGGATACTTCCCCCACTCAACACCTATATCATACACCCTTGCTATTGGCCCAGAAAGAAGACATACGTAGAAAGTCTCCTGAACATAAGAACGACGCATACCCATATGCTCCCACTTCTCGCAATGCGTACAGCCTTCCGCTCGTATCACCTCAACCAGAGATAAAATTCTGCGTGCTTTCTTGTACGGGCCACAGGCTGCAAGCTAACCATTTCACTAGAGCCAACCTGAGTTCTCATCAACATATACCATACCACTCCCACTTCATGAGGCCTGTCTGAGGCTGAGTATATGCGCTCTTCAGTTCACTGAGCCATCAGGCTGCAGCCGACCTCGAGAACGAATCTCTGCTGCATTCCCCGTGGGGATCACAGCTTCGGCTACAACTGTCAAGCAAACATGAAAATCACAGTCTACCGCCCCAGAACAGTCTCAAGCGCGGCAGCAGTACGGATGTGATTCATCAAACACAGGAGGATAGAGAGGATGGCAAACAATTGTAACGAGCGTGTGGATAGAAAGCAGCGTCAGAAATCCACTTTTGGCCCTGAAGCTTTGGTCTTTGCGTACTAGCTGTTATAACAAAGCGGTTGCAAACAGGGCACCAACGCCCCAGTGGTCCAGTTGGCAGAGACCCCCAGGCCTCCACCGGAACCAGCAAAGAAGACAATGGTGAAAAAGTGAGAACCAGACTACTAACTCACGATAGGAGAAGCAGCCAGCCTTCTATTAAGAGAAGGACTGGACTTGGGGGGTGAAAAGAAACACGTAAGGCTGAAGAAAATCTTGCATACTGCCGAACATGCGCCGAATGCATGTCCGCTAGTGCCATTCGAAACTACCGAATGTCGAAGACACAGACACAAGGACCAAGCTTTCCCGTGCGTTTCCTTGAATATCTCTCCACAACTTCCCGACTTCTGAACCTCTGGAGCACACAGCCGCGTAGCCATAGAATTTCGACGCGTTCGCCAACGCTTTAGGACTTCAACAAACACTCTCTTGACCCCTTACAACGAGAAAGGTTCAAGTGAAATGCATGCAGTCCACGGTGATCGAAATTCGTCGAAAACGTCACCGGGGTTTGAGGCTTACGCTCACCATGAAGGCTGAAACTGCTCAGGGAAAAAGGCCAGAGGCCCAGGCCCCAGGAGTCCTGTATGTGAGCTTCAGATCTTGAAGACTCTACTGCAGCCGTAAACAGCAGGTCGAAATATTTAGAAGAACCAATCACAGGGGTGCCTCTGGGTAAATTTAGTCTGAGCAACCAGACTAGTACGAAAACCCAGTGGACCTGCACGTTAACTACGACCTGGGACTGTGCGCAATCCTCTCAATCCACAGCGTATTTCCCGAGAAACGCACCGCGACGCTCCTCTGGTGTCCATCCGCGATCATCATTTCCACTCAATCACGAATCTCACGTGTTTCCGATATAGCCTTCCCGCTGACCACTAACAAAATTATCGACATACTAGAGATGCTCACAACAGTGGCTTTACGGCTAGCGAGGCCGGGTTATCCAGTTGAAGTGGCAATCCAGTGTGGCATGTATGCGATAAAATTATAGGAAGCGGGGTCCCGAGGCCAAACAGACGGAGATTTGTGCGTAGAAGGGAGAAAAGAGAAAGTAATTCGGCATGAGCACTTTCCGGAGGAGCGATAATGGGAGTGCTGTAGATGTCATTGAGGCGAGAATGTCTCCGTCAGTTCTGTAGTTTGCTCATGCAAGCCCAGAGTGAAATGTTCAGCTATCACAAGCCGTTCGATATACACCCGACTTCATCGATAGCTGAGTAGGGAGTCTTCCAGAAGCTAAATATGGATTCCTGTGACCTATAAATCCTTAGGGTTAGATGACACTCGAGCTACGAGTGGATCATGTTGGCTGGAGCAGCAAGTGACAGAGAGAAGTGGAGAAGATGGGAATTGAAAGGCACCCAGAGCGTTAAAGGTGAGAAAAGACAAGGGATTCCCTGGCAGTGAGCGAGCGGCATATGGGTTGGTAGTTTGAAATTGAAGGACACCCTTCGTGTGTCTTGAGTACTACTTGAGTCTTCTGTTATTTACGGCAGAGTACAAATAACGCGTACATAGACGTAAATAAAATTCATTACATGGGGCTCCGGACCCCGGCCTTTGTTAGCCTGTGTTCGAACGACGACTTACACGGGAATGCAGATGAAATGACTGCTGCGCGGACATCTGCTTCGTCTTCTACGAGTCTGTCGGACAGCCTCCCGGATTCCTGCCGGTATCTGAGAACGTTATACGATATACCGCAAATCCAGCTACTGCGAACTCTTGCGAGAAAACGTTTTACGGGCGCTCTGGGATCAATCAGCGCAGTTCAAGCTTGAAGGAGGGAAACTTAAGTACCGTGAAAGTTCAAGCAGCAACACGTGTGGAGAAAGCTCTGAAACTTTTATCCATTTCGACGAGTACTTGTCCATGGTGGCCCTGGTGCAGATGCTGAAGTAGGGCGGGATCTGTCTCCCGCAACTTAACTATGAACGCCTTATTCATGAAGTCCGGTTGTGTGGTACTAGTCCTGGTGCCAGTATGCCCTTCAATGGCAATAACCAAGCAATAGCACTCGGTCTCTTCCTCACAATGACATGACACATGGTCTATTGAAGTCTTGAGGGCCGATTGAACTTCCTGTCCATTCCGAGCGTGTCAGTCACCCGCTAGCGAGCTGACTGGATATTCCAAGATGTTCCTCCGGCCTTTTGCAACTTGCTGGCTCGTAAAATGACACGTCGGTGGAATTGGATATGGTGATAAAAAACGGTCACAAACTTTCTGATTCAAACCTTGCGAACTATTATCATTTTCTGGAAATTGTGTTATTCTACTACCAAGCAAGCCGATTATGAAGCAATCTTGACTATGTAATTCTGAAGTAACTCTCACGGTTTCTGCTTATCGTTTATGGAATATTTTTGTTACGCAGTAAGTTCACTACTATTTCCTTGGTCGTGCTTATTATCGTCACTTAACTACAAATTAGTGCTATTGAATTTGCGGATAAGTAGTCTGGTTGTAAGTAGCTGCGTCTGTTACTTTCTGCAATTTATAATGTAGGCGCTAACGCTCAGACGTTCAGTCTTTAAATAGCTTTGATAAAAACAGTTGAGCCTACGCGTGTTTAGAGGGGTTCACAGGCAGTCACAGGTGGTCACACGGTACGTCCTTACGATGGTTGATTGATTAGGACCGAAGGTCCCGAAGACTTGTTACAACTGAAACCATAAGGAAGTTCGTCAAATGCGCTCGTCTTCTTTATCTATACAGACATATCGTTGAGAAATCCTCGTTTTTATCTTTACTGCCTAGCGTTGGTGACTGGTCATTGCTTCGATTTCTGAGCCTCGTTACATGATTAGCTCTTCGAGGGCTCATCGAGGAAGTGAATCATTTACGCAAATGGGATCCAATATCACACACTTTCCATTCCATGGGAGAGCCCGCAGCACGGTCATTCACCGGTGAAGTGCAGCCCAAGTGTGTATGATTATGGTTTCAGTCTACTTTTCGTGAGCTTTCATCTGCTCTTATTCCTTGATATCTCTCTTTGCCAAGACCTGTTGCGCCCATACCGAAATTAACAGAAGATGGATACTAGTGCTGCATTGTTAAAACGCTTGGATTATGGGCCTCCACACATGAGTACACCAAACATCCCCTTTCCGACGGAAACATGGTCTTCGAAATCGAGATACCCTGCTATGCTGGTAAGTTACCGCGCTGTGTTTGATCCTTTCTTTCTATTGACCATACGCAGCTCGAAACCTTTCTATATGGTACGCTCCTTCGACACTTGCTACTGGGAATATTACTGACCATTGATTAGGCCTTTATATCGTGGTATTTAGTCATTGTGCATACCTTCTTATGAAGAGGGGGAAGACCCAGCGGTTGCTACTTTTGTCAGCGCTGGCGATGTTTATGCTGGCGTCAGCAGAACTAGCCCTCACATTCTTCTTCTTCTTTCGCTATATTCTTCGCAACCAGTTCGACAAGCAAGAGCAACTTCCGAACTACAAGTTTGTGATCTATCTAAGTGCCAAGTGGGTACAAACTGTGCTAGTTGTATCTCTTACTCATTTCATTCGTTAGCGCGATAACTACTATGCTGTTTGTGGGTGCTACGTTAATCATTCTTCTCATGTCTAACGGTTATGATGCATTAGATATACCGCTGTTATGTAATGTGGCTGAGGAAACGTGTTGCAGTTCTACCGATAATATTTTTAATATCCGGAACTGGTAAGCGAAAGGATCTCAAAATATCTCGAGAGACGTTCCTTTAACTCGCGTACACAGTTCCTGGATATGTCTCTGCGACGAGACCAGTAAACGAAAGTCGACTAGTGACTGCCTCCTTCATAGCTATAGTTACTGGAAACATCATGGTAACCACGTTGATTGGTGAGTTTTTGCATTATACCAAAATTTATAACTAGCTTAAGGTCTGTAGCGGGAAGAATTGGTTGGACATACTGGAAGTCTAGATCCATCATAGGTGTAAAGCCCGGAAAACTACGTTTCTTGTATTCTGCTATGTAAGTTAAATGTCCTCTTCTGTCTATCTATCTCCTCAATGACAATAGCCTTGAATCCGGAATGTTGTATACCATTGCAGTGCTGTTGTTTCTTCTTGTTCACCCTGTGAGCCAATTCCACCTGCTTATGTCATTTTCCGTGTTTGATTTCCTATTCAGTTGGTTCTCGATGTATCTCTTACACACATTGCGGTATGTTGATCGCTTTCAAAAGGTGTATGTCTTATCTTCTGTTTTCTACAGGGATTGGTCGTGTCGTCTATGCTTATCAGAGCAAACAGTGGAATGAAGGGAAATATTAGCACGATTGCTACCAGTACATCCACCCATACTCAAGATCGATCGGCGGTACTCACAATGATGGTTTCGCATGGCCAAGTAATTCACGAACAGCCCGAGCTATCTCTTTCAAGAACGGATTCCACGAGCGTAGATTCCCAAATTTCTACCAAGGTTTACGATTGATTACTAGTATGCCGACTTGCCAAGTGGGTAGCCCGATCCACGACCTTGTAACTTTTACACGAATGCCAACAATACTTCCCACTGGAGCATCTTTGCATATGCAGCTAATCCACTTCTTGTGGTGAGCAGGTGGCTACTCATTCGACCAATTATTACACTTCAGTTTCAAGTAGAAAGAAGGTACTCTGCTGTAATGTATATTGGACATGCATGTCACGAGTGAGGCGCTTCATATCATATGTTTGATAAGTGTCCAAACGTATTTGGGTGCCTATTAGACGAATGCCTTAAGAAAGCTTTTAGCGTCTATTCTTGTCGTGTGCGGGTGCTATAAATAGTTGTGCGGATGGGGCTGGACGGCTAGATTCCAAATATTGCCCATGTTTCCTCACGCCCCTTCACGTTCTTCCTTCTCCTTTCCCATCCTTCACCCCATCGCTGGGACGCGGCAGATAGCGCGGTTATAAACCATTCACCGGGACAAACATACAACGTGTGGGTGCATCATTTACCGGAGTGTGCAACTTGTTCTCAACTCCCACCACAGTGCACCTCAATCCGTGGCTGAAATTACACCCTACTACTCATTGTTATTCTTACCATTGCAACGATCTTCACGCTTCATTCTGGCGCCCTTACAAACGATGTCGGTAGAAACTATAGGTGTTGCAAAGCGTATCAGGACGGGAGGGCCGCTGCTCACTCTAGCGGACTCGGATTCGGATGTGAGCTATTCATCGTTGTATCAGTATACTGCCGCCATCTTGGTGAGTCGTCACGAACGTATATACCATTCCTTCTCTTTAACACGCTCCACTAGTTTGAAACGCTACTATTTGGTAAGATAGAATAAGTTCTGTGGGTCCTACGCCTATGACTGACATTCGTAATCAGGGATATACACTGCGTTATTTATTGTCTGCGTTCGAATTCTTGTATCGCACAAAAGGACAACGCAGAAAGTCATGCTCGCTTGTGCAATAGCGATGTATTTACTTGCGGCAATCGACATAACCCTTGCAATATCGTATCTATATCGATACGTCCTACGACAGCTCGAGATACCGGACGACAACATACATTTTAAATATCTTATCTATATTACAAGCAAGTGCGTATTATCCTTTGTGCTCTAAGAATGCAGCAGACCAACCAAATACTCGATAGTATCATCGCAGATAGCCTAGTGGTATGTTATCATGTGGAGTCTAGTAAGAGTTTAACTTCAGCTTAGTTGTAGATTTATCGGTGTTACACCGTGTGGGGCAATAGCAAACGAATAATCATTGTACCTTGTCTAATGCTGATCGGTGGATCAGGTAGGTCTGTCAAGGCTACGAAAGGCATCATGCTAAGTCCTCCATTAGCATGTGGTTATACATTTATTGGCTTATCTGGTCAAGAATACCGCTTTAGAAAACTCCTAAATGCCTTCCGTATCATAACCGTGTGCTTAAATGTCGTTGTGACAACCTTAATGGGTATGTTATAGATATCTCCCTGCATATATTATAATCCGAACATCTTGTAAATAGCCACTCGTATCTGGTGGATAGGACACAAGGCTCGAGCAATACTAGGCCCAGGAATGTCGAAGAAATATAATACGGCTGTGGCAATTCTGTAAGTCAACCTTTATTTAGGGATGATTCAGAATTCATTTTCTTCAGCGTCGAATCCGGATTTATCTACTCCGCCTATGTGTTGGTGGATGTAAGTTTAAATGATTTTGTGAGTATATTCCTCGGCAGGTAGAAAACACAACACTGATGTAATGTCGTAGTACCCCCTCGATGCAGGTCTTGCACAGATTGTGGTAAGTAGTAAAAATTTACATCATAAACCGACTCTAAGATATAATATGCAGGGTATGGTTCCCACATTAATCATTGTGCAAGTGGGGCTTGGCCGCAACACTCGGGACGTCAATACGACAGTCACTGCAATGCGAACGGAGCAGGTTGGAGCAACCACTTGCGGACCGGACTACGACGCTCCGATGTCCGAAACAAATCCTATACCGGCTCCAGCTACAGTATACCCACACGTAACCCGCGACTATCCTCCATTAACAAGATCCCATTCACCTCCACCGCTCAGTCCTGTTCCCGGATATACAAGTACCATCGGGGACGGTGAGGATCACCTAAAGTTGGATTTGGTGGATAGTAGAACGTCATGACCATACGTGCTTTCTTTTTTAGTGCTCACATGGGGAGGTTAGTGGACAGTGGATTATTATGATTATGCAACCGTTGGGGAGATTCTTCCATGAGCAGCGGATACCCATTCACCCGCGCCGGAGCTGTAGGTGGAGGATGACGTTGTGTATCATAAGGAAGATGAATCGGCTTGTTGCAGGGAGAGCTTCAAGTGGTACGATTCCATCGCGCTGGAAATCATATTATGGCAGCAGTAGTCAGCCATTGCTATTCTCGATACCTTCCGCCCATTGGGAGGGATTGCTGCCGACAGGAAGCTGAGCAGAAGCCTCGGACAGACGAGGTGGTTACAGTGGATTGTGTATCGTAATTGTAGACTACCGCCCTATGACCTGGTTCCTGGATCTTTGAACATCAATTGTAGGACTGATGTTATCTGATGACATGGATTAACAAGTGAAGAAGTGAAGCAGTCGAGACTTCTGGTAAGATAAGCTGATACAGCTGAGAGAAATGAAGCACATGATCTCGGAACATGATCCCACTGGACCCCAACGGAGGGGGTGTGATAAGGCCGTGCATTAAGAACACCATTGTGCTGGTGTGTCGTGAGAGTACCCTAAGACCAGATGATCTTCGTTTAGACAGCTGTACGGCCCTCTCTTACCCTTACGCCATGTCATCCACTGCGAACAACCAACGCAGATCCTCTACGTCAAAAAATCCGCAAAATCACACAGTACGACATGATAGCCGCACCAGTCGGCCTAGTGCGCACCATCATCATACATCGTCCTCCAGTAAGAAGTCCAACCATGCCCACCATGCTAGTGCGGCAGCGGCGGCGGCACCGAATGAGGTACCAACCCGCCCACCAAATGTGCAAATGTCAGCGAGCCAGATGGATACCAGATACGTGAACATGCTGCTGGCCGTGGACGGCATCCCGCGGATCCACAATATGTTAGCTTCATTTAGCACTTGGATCCTTTTAGCAGGATTTGTGCTCTTTCCAGGGACATTCACCAGTCTGCAAAATATTAATGCATCGAGCCAAGTTGAGCAGCGTTTGGTGGACGCCGTGACGCAGGTTCCACTGTTGGTATTGTTCATTTGAAAATTCCAAAAAGTCGAATGAAAATAATATATTGCAGTTTCGTTATTGCGTTTCTATGCTGTGGAATTGGCGCGGCTGGTATGTGTTACCTATGGTGGAGATGGAGGAATAATTACATATGGCTGGTTAATCAGATATTCCTGTAAGCTTGCCACTGTTTCGTAAAATGAGGAGGTACTTACGACATGTCATGGTAATTCGTTCTGTGATATACATAGGCCTGGCCTGCTTAATTCCCTTGCAGGCGTTATATCGACGTTAGCCAATGTATTCGGTGTGCAACACGGCGAGTTCTCGACAACGGGAAAGGTTACGATCATCGTGACGACGATTACGGCGGGTATTAGTGGGATTTTGACGCTTTTCTATAGCCTCTGGCTAATAAGGCGGGTGAAGAAGGAACATGACAGGGTGATTGGGAAAGAGAGAGCTGGGAAGCATGGGGAGGGACTTGTTGAGCAGATGAAGAGGAAGGCGAACGAGAAGGAGCCAGTTAAACCCGGAATTGTTTAGTAGTGTACTGTATGAATACGTGCGGAGTTTCAATTTTTCTCTTGACCGACCACGTCCCTGTCTTTTCCTACTCTCCTTCCCTTCTTCGCTGGACAGCACATTTCTCTTTGTGCTCTCCTCGCCGTCGTGCACCAGTACTTTCAGGCGAGATGCCTCGCACAGATGTCTACCAGTTTAAAAGGTGCTTGACGCGCATGGTAGGCTTTCCTTGAACACCTTTTCATCGTTGTCATGTACCAAATCTCACTACAGTCATGGGACCCGCGGAACTTGTTCAATCTTTACACGCGTAGCAAGGCCATGAGCAGAAAGACGCTCACATACTCTCAAAGCCATATGTCACTATTCCAAATGCGCTGGCAATCTAAGGCCCTCGTGCGCGGATACCACGGCGATTTTATACCTGAAAAGATCTTCAAGCGCTGGTTTTTGCCCGACACTATTCCCGATGGTCGTCCACGCCGACCCGTGCAGAGGGGAGACGACAAAGCTGCATTGGAGGACTTTGCGAGGAGAAAAACGAAAGCTGCTGTTCTACACAAGGAGATGGATAACAGAGGGATGGCTCCCGTTGGAAGTTTGATGTTTTCCGAAGTGGAGAGGCGACTGGACGTGTTCGTTTTTAGGTGTTGTTTCGCGCATAGTGTATATGAGGCACGGAGATTGGTTATTCAAGGACATGTGTCGGTGAACGGAAAGCAGGTGGATACTATCATATTTGCTCATTTAGTGACTGCCTACTGACAGGGTATTACTTTTTTTTTTTCAAAAAATCTAGAATAAGACAGCGGGGATGCGTCTTGCTCCCGGCGACCTGATCTCGGTAAACCCTAAAGCGATCCGTTTCTTCTTCCCCCCAGAAAAGACTGGCTACGTCCCCGTCGAGCCAGATGCAGAGGAAAAGGGGCTTACACCATTCGCATTACCGGCATATGCGTCTCCGTGGATATACATCCCGCCTTATATCGAGCCCTCTTTCGTTACTTGCTCGGCAGTGTATGTTCGTCATCCGACGGCGCGTCCTGGGTGGTCTGAGATAGGATCGCCGTACTCGGCAGATGGGCCTGTGATGCGGTTCGCCTGGGAGTGGTACGTGCAGAGGAGGCCGCGCATGAGGTCGAAGAAGCAGCTGGCGCGCATGCCAACGGATAGGACTATTGCGCCGGAGGTCATCGAGCGGGGCAGAAGGTCGTTCAGGAGGGACATTGAGCGGATAAAGAAGGTGGCGGCGACTGCTCGGTCGTTCAAGTAATGTAACTTGCTTTCAAGTACTGCAAAGATGTTGGAGGTGGATATAGGAGTTTTTAAATAGGACCATTTTTATTATTGTTAAGACCGAGGCCGACGGGGTGTTAAGTGGGAGAGTGCTCCGGAGTGATATGTCATAAAATTTGAGGGGTGGCAGATAAACAGAGCAGCAATGGAGGAATAAGATGATAATGACTAAATTATGCGTGGGTAAGACGCATTAGGCCACAGCCCCATCTTTCCACTTAATTTTCTGTCTCCGCCCCCTCCTTCGCAACTGCCAACAACCAATTCCCCCTCTTCTTGTCCAGCACTCCCATTCCATTCCTATCGACCACCATGGCTTCCATTATCAAGGCCCCGGTCCACCTTCCTCAAGCTAAGCCAGACCACAACTCCACACGCCCACCAAAGTCCCGCCTGGGGCTCTTTTTCTGGCGCCAGCGCATGTGGTTCGAATCAACCTTCGTCTTGTCCATGCTCGAACCCTGGGAGAAAGTCCTCCTCTGTATGTTCATCGTTCTCGTCACACCATCCTCAATCAGGGATTACTCACTCTGTGTTTCTCCATCTTCTCGCTTGACAGTATCTATACTTGCCATCACATTCACCCTACTCATGAGTGGTATATTTACATATCTTCCCCGCCATGTCCTCTTGATGCAACGACGGGCGGTCTACTACTTGTGGGGCCAAGATGGCGACGAGCGTCTTCTGTGGCAATGGCTTGGATTGGCGGGCGGCGATGCGAATTCCAGCGGTTTCGGGCTTCTTAAGGAGCTATAGGTTCGGAAGGAAAACATACGGATATCTTTCATTGTGAGTCCTCGAGTGCCCCACAGGGTTCGCGAAAATAAAGAGATAGGGTGCTGATGGGACTCGCTTCTCTGCAGGGACTCTTTCTATTTCAGATGTTATATTTTATAGTACACGTACCCCTGCAACATATTGTTTTTATATAATTCTACTATGGAATCGGATTCGCCGACCAGTACCGGACAGCGCGTGCGGCTCCCTTGCTTTAAATTTGGTGCCATATTTTGAAACTCCGATCATTCCGCTCAATGGCTGATACATCCACCAATAACCATCTCATAATTCATCAACTGTTGTTTTATATGTAATCCTACATAATCTATCTTGCCCCGGGTCGCTCTCCGTAAAAGTAAGCATTCTTCTGCATCCCTGACATTCCTTTCTCCTCTACCACCACCATGTCCACCTCCACCTTCGCACCCCCAGCGTACCTCCCACCTGCCAGGCCAAACCGCAAGGTGTCGCCCCCACCAAAGTCCAAGCTCGGTCGCCAACTGTGGCTCTGGAAGATGTGGTTCGCCACCACCTTTGGTCTTACAGTTATGGAGACCTGGGAGCAGATCCTCTTTCGTAGCTACTTCCTCTACTATCCGTCTTATATCCATTAACCCAGATCGTCGCTGTCAATTGCCCTACAGTATCCGTCTTTGGCATTCTTTTATCGTTCTTCTTAATTGGCGCTTTCTGGTACCTTCCAATCCATCTCCTCGTAGTCGAAAAGAGGGCCGTCTATTACCTCTGGGGCCACGAAGGCGATGAGCGCCACTGGTGGAAGTGGTTGGGCTTCAAGGCCGCAGGCAAGATGTCCGCAGCTTTCAACGAGCTGTAGAGCTAGCAGGCTATCCAGAGAAGACCTCACCGGGGCGTATTATCCACGTGTTTTCTTGTACCCGTGAGTGCCTTTCCCTGAGGTAACCGTAGAACACCGTGATCTTACTCAGTTCCATGTTCTAGCTCTTGTCTCTTGTCAATGTTTTCCTGATTCCTGCACTACCCTGCACGCGCGAAGCGTGTCTTGCTTTTTTTGTACTGTTAGAGATTGCCCTGTTTTACCACCTGCATTTTCCATTACTTTACGACCTGCCCCCATACCAAGTTTACATACATACACGATATACAAATGATTCCACGACTCCCCCTTCATTGACGTTATTTATCTAATGACATTCATTTTGGCTCCTTATCTGCAACACGAGGAGAGGTTATTCCCTGCGGGTATAGGGTGCATTCGGCGGATTCAAGGAATAAACTAGAACATGCATTTCTCACATCGCGCGCAATGGTGGGCTGGCTGGTAGAATGTTGTTCTGTAAATAGAACCCGAGTGTTCCGAGTCGAAGCAGTTCCGGTAACAACTATCAAGAGCCTTCTATCTTTAAACTGCAGGCGCCATGAGGTTAGCAAGTTGCATTTCCCGGTGGCTGACTTGAGTAGGTACTGCTTACAAGCACAGCTTCTTGCCACGAATAGGGATTAATGGAGAGTCGTTCCTTGCAGTTTGCCATCTATGAATTTTCAAAAATGCCAATTGTATCTATGTGTTGTGTAAATAAAAGTACATGAACGATGAACGTGAAATATGAGAAAAATGGTACAATGATGGACGTGTGAATGAAAATGAGATGAAACAAACGAGCGTAGTTCTAAGTAAATACAGACTAAACAAACCTCATTCGCAACTTATATAAAGATAACGCGATAACGTTATTTGCAAAGTAGCTCAGGAAATAACAATGAAATGGGGGGGTATAATCTGGTCTAATAAGTTCTAGCAGTAGCCGGCTACCATCCGAAAGTTCTATGAATAACACCGTCAATACGCGCCACAACCAGACAGCAAAGTAAACAGAAAACGTACTCTTCATGGATCTCAATTCCACCAACTTGGTCCCGCCTGACGGGATCAACGCCCCCAACAGCCTTGGCAACATCATCACCTATCCCAACGGGCCCACACACGCCGACTAGGAGACCGGTGATTCCGACGGTGTCCTTTACTCCAGCGCCCAGGCTGACTGCGCGTGAGATGGCTGAGTCAAGAACTTTGCTGATCCGAGGGCGCCCAGGCGCGAGAGTGAGTCCTGGGACGTAGAAGTCGTCTGGGAAGGGGAACTTTCCGGTCGCGGCACGGGTGTAGTATACGCTGATACGGACGGGGGTGAAGATGGACTGTTGGATTATGGAGGTGAGGGCGGGGAGCAGTGGAATAAGAGATGCTGGATGGGAGTGGCAATTAGTTTCATCGGAAAGCGTGTTTGTTAGGTGCTTACCTGGATCTTGGATTGACCATACAAGTTCGATCACTTTAACACGCGAGCGACCTTGCACATCCTTCTGCACGAGATCTTGGATGGCAGACAGCGCAAAAGTGACGCCGCTTCCTCCAACCACGAAGACAGCTGCGGAAAAGCTTGCAAAGATGGTGTGGCCAGGTCCGCCATATGGACCCTCTACGATCACCCTAACCTGCCTTCCGATGATGCCTGCTTCCACGTATCCACTGATTTTAGACATCTCATATAACCTATTCGTCCATGTGCCTGCCTTCTTGACCATGAGCACCATGCCTTCCGGACCATTGCTGACACTGGCGATTGTGAAAGGGTGGGTTTCTGACCAGCCGAACCATCCCAATCCAGTCGAGAGAACGCGGAGGCGGACGTGTTGACCTGCGCGCCAGCCACTGTTGAGGTAAGGAATTTCGACGCGGGTGAGATCTAATTCTGGAAGAGGTCTGAGGGTCGCAGTTGAAAAGCTAGTCTTGATGATGCGCAGCAGATGATCAAGTCCCCAGATACCAGCGACGGCGAGCATATATGGGAGAGTGCTCGGCTGATGCATGTAAACCTATGTCCATTACTCAATAAAATACAGGTGAAATGAGAAAGAAGACACGCACTGCAGGTACCACAATTATGAATGCCACAACGTGAGAAACCAAGAAGAGATTATAGGCTCTGTTGCGAATAGCTTCGATGGAGAAGAAAAACAGAACGTCGAGGCAAATCAACGCGATGAAGCCCCAGGTGTTGCTGGGTTGCTTGATATTGGTCATGAATGTACCTGCCATAGACCATTTGTAAACTGAATGATGTCGTCAGTATAAAATTTCAGTCTTGATACTAACAACGTACAGTAATAAATGCTGTGGAGATTTCCTGCAAGAACAACAGCCCTACCAAGAAAGCGGTGCAGGTAATTGAACTGCTTCTAGTTAGCAACTGGGAAAACAATGGGGGACAAAATATTCACCTTTTCATATCCGAAGCCCAACAAGCCAACGAGAACGTTATTCTTCGTAGCGTAGTTAAAAACGAAAGGGAGATGAGCTACTGCAATCCAACCAGTGCGCATAGCGTCGATCAACGGGTTGGACTTATAACAGGCTTCGAAGAGAAGAATGTAAAAATACACTGTTACAGTGATCGCCCGGGCGACAGAGAAACCGGGAGAAACCCTAACCCGGAAGGGTGCGAGAACCGGTCGCAGAAATTTGGGACATGTTGAAAAATGGGGAGGATATGTCATCTCGACAGGAGCCCCTTTCTCGTCAAGCCGTTCGACATGCTGAGCATGAGAATAGGAGTGAATAGTGTGAATATCGTCCGAGACTGCACCAGTTGGAGGAGGATAAGCAGGTTGATTTGCGCGAACGGATCTGCAAGGGCGATATGGAATGCTCCTCAGAATGAACCCGCTTGACCAGTCACCAGGAGAGCCAAAGAGTGCAATTGCTCGAGGAGAGCGAAGAAGAACAGCCAGTGCCAATGTTGCAAGAATGAATATGTTGACGTTGTAAACCATAACCATGGGGTCGACGGTGTCACTGACACTTGCACCAACGCTCGCCGCTCCTGTAGTCGCTGACCCAGTAGAGGTCGCCGTCGAGTTCGCGGAATATAATGAAGACATGGCCAGCCTGTACAAACCAAAAGAATAAAAGAGAGTGGGGAGACGGAAAGAGAAAGGGAGAATAAAAGAATAAAATGTCTAGCGAGTACAGAGCAAGGAGCAATAAAACGAATTGAGAGCACGTCGATACCGCAGCGAAGTGCGTTAAGTCGGAGATGGTTGACAAAGATGACGAAAGAAGGAGCTATCACAGGGCTGGAGGGGCCAGGAGCACAAGGTCGTTGGTAGGCATGAACAATGGTCAAATACTCCAACGTACTCCCGTCATTTGCACAAAAACTTCACAAAGTTAGAGCGGCATGTATAACGCGAGGCCGAACCGACAGGTCGAACTATGAGATGACTTTCTAAATCTGGAAATGATAAGCAGATCTAGCCTCATTAAATGATTCTCGCACGGTATCATCTTCCGATAGAGCACGCTTCCTTCCGTTCCTCCATATGCTTGTGGGGGTTTAATCACCCTTCATTGCAACCACTTCTCTAAATGGTCGAATGCGGAGGATCGGAAAGGGGTCTTAAAAACATGCCTAAGTCCCCAATCAGATAAGTAAAAAAATAATCGGCACAGGAGCGAGCTGCTAGACATGCGCGGCGAGCGTGTGTATGCATTTTCTAAACGGAGCGACGTATCAACCTTTCAACGTCGAAAGTCATTCAATAATCACGTACACCGCGGTTCGTCCCTTGCGGTCTCACATCCCCTTCATGGTTCAACGTCGAGCTGCGGAAATAAGGTCCGAGGTACAAAGACTAATCCTTTGCAACCAGTTGTAAATACTGTTTAAAAATAATATGCGAACGATATTTATAAATTAGCATTGTCGATATTTCTGAACAATGTAATGTCCTGCTCACAGCTGCGTCATAACTCTTCCCTATCTCTTTATTACTCTGAAAATAATCCTTCAATGGCGAGCATTTGGGTTTCAATAGCAACGATTAACAAATTGCGATGTTTCATCACAATAGACCAAAGTAAAAAAGGAAGGTTCCTTCATTCGATGAATCTCGTAAAAGCACATAACAAAGCATATCTTGCAGTTAGCCAAGAGGTCCAAGTGCGGCTTAACAACGACGCGATGAGATAGGATTTCAAGTGGTTCTGTGAATTTCTTGGTGCTAGCGTAATACTACTACAAGACCAAGCTTATCTGGCCCAAATTCAGGTGAGTGCATTCTTCAAGACTTGCGTTAACAGCAGCACTTCAATGAGGACACACGAACTCACCATAAGCTTTTCTCAATTCGTAACTTACACAATACATACCCTCAAATTCGCCGTATTACAACCAGCATCATTAGCTCGACGAGCTCGGCGAGTCGCGTATCTGCAATGAAATCCGCTGAATCTCCTTGTTACTCACCATTAGGGCATTACGATCATCGCAGTAAGTGAATTGACATCCATTGGGAAATGGAAAGTGCGAATCTTTAGTTGCCAGGCAGGAGCATGGAAGCGAGGCGGGTTGTTGTTCTCAGGAGCCCAGCGTTGTCATGACGGATCGGACCGTCGTGTCGGCAGTGCCACCCGGGACCCTCTAAAGCAAATAAAGGACAAATAGACTCCTTACAAAATTAAGTATAAGTATAGCTTCAGCTTCAGCCTTAAGCTTACTATGTACTAAGTACTACAACTAAAGTCTAAGAGTAGCGTTTTTGACCTTTGCGCCGTTGGTTCCATGAAGAGGATTTATTTCCAGTCTAAAGCCATCCTACATAACTTAAATCGTCTATTCCTTCTTTTTCTTAATCGAAATATAAACAAAGATGAAAATTAAATGTAATCAGAAGGAGATCCCTTGCACTCCTTCGCCTACTGTAGTCTAAAGGTCATAACAAGAACGCAAATGGGGTACAAGAAGGCCCGCTAGTCACGGCTCACATCGCTTGAAATAATGAAATTAGTTCCGAAGGGATAACCAGAAATACGACATAAGAAATCTTACCGGCCGAAAAGTTTGACCTTAAGCCAATCAGTTGCGACGAGCGTTCGGTTGCGCAGAGAGAATAGAGTACTGAGGTAGGCGCTACGCCAAAAGAGATAGGTAGCCACACCACCGCTTGCGAACTGCATTGGTGTCATTCAATACGATACGGGAGGACTGGGTACAGGAGGTAACTCACGTTGCCGTTCATGAAAGGGAGGTCAGCAATAGCCTTGTCAGATCCAATGTACCTAAACCGAAATGTTAGAAAAAGGAGTCCGCCTCACAAAACGTAACACATACGCAAGCGACCCCTGATGAGAGTACTGGAAGGGGCGAAGCTTGACTTTTGCTACTTGGCTCTGGAGGCTCTGAGCATCGGAGATAGCCTTCTTCTTCTCCTCTTCGTCGGATGCGGTGGCGGCGGCACGCTGAGCAGCAACAAGTTCCTCTTGGAGTTTGTCACGCTTAGCAATCTGTTCAAGCAGGCGAGCGAGGTAAGCTCCTTGTTGGGAAGCGACCTGGGCAGTGGGAGCATAGGAGGTGGCCGTGCAATCTCCGATAGCGAAGATGCTATCCTCTGCACCTTTCATGCGGAGGTAGTCTGCATTAGGAATTCAGCATAAGGACTAGGTATCGTAAAAATAACGAGAATCTGACCATCGACCGAGATACCGCGTCTGTTGTTTTGAACATCAGATAATTTAGTCATCAAGTCCTGAGTGATCTTTCTGCCTTTGTTACCCTGCCAAAGGGGTCAGCGAAAGCATTCTGAAGGTAGAGTTGGGTATACACACAGCAGCCCAAACAACAACTCCGCATGGGACCTCTACGACAGTCTTATCTGGCATCTGAAGAACGACACTGTTCTCCTTCACCTCCTTTACCATGGTCTTGGTCAAGATGTCGATTTTACTCTCCTTGAAAGTTGACTCCGTGTAGTCAATTAATTGCTTACTGAACATAGGCAACACCGAAGGAAGAGCCTCAACAAGAGTAATCTTCACGCGGGGAGCAAGCTCGGGGTACCATGACCTTAGGTCATCCTATTAGGAATAAATTAGTTACCGACGGTAAGAATAGTGGAATTCTGCTTGCCTCGAGGAAATCATGGAGTTCACCGCTGACTTCGATACCGGTAGGTCCACCGCCAACGACAACCATGTGCAACAACCTGTCAATCTCTGCAGTGTCTTGGCCAGGGAACGCAGCAGTCTCAATGCCTTAAAGTTCAAGATAAGTATCAACTCGTGTACGCTAATGCAAAAATATTCACAGTCCATGAATCGCCTTTGCATCTAAAACCGAGACATTAGCCCTAATGGACGCTAGATTACATGAATTCCTCGCCTTCTCTGCATCTTGCAACTCTTTCATGAAACAAGCATGCTCCTTGACTCCAGGGATGTTGAAGGTCTGCACCTCAGCGCCAACGGCATATACTAGGTAATCATAAGGAATGGTTCTTGACGAAACGGCACCCTTGATTTCGGAGTTGTCTAAGGAGAGAAATTACCATCACGTGGTGTAAAGACGCGTCGCGGATGGAAGAGCGCACCTTGGAACGTGACGGTCTTCGCGACAGGCTATTAATACACAAAAACACAGCCCTCAGTGACGTCTTCAATGAGTGAAGGATATCTGAGCTTACATCCACTTCAGATGCCTCGGCTTCAATAACAGAAACATTCCTGGTCTTGTGGCGGGCGATGTAGCGAGTCGGCTGGATAATGGAACGGGCACTCAGGGTACCGACTGCGACACTGGGTAGGAGAGGGGTGAAGAGGAAGAAATTCTTGGGGCTAATGACCACCTGATTGGCGGAAGGATATCAGAAACACCGAGTTAAGATAGAGATGGCGGGCGAAGTGGACGTACGATGTTGTATTGCTCATTGTCAATGTTCTTGAGGAGACTGGTGGCTCCCCATCCGCTACCCAGAACAACGATGGTCTTTTTGGAAGGATCAAAGGGCTCTTGAGCACCAGGGTGCTTTTCGCGCTGTGTGACGTAATAAAATGTACCAGTGCCGGCAATGATGGTTATGAGAGTTGTCCTTCCGAGAATCTGGAGGAAATTTTTCCACCGTGACTCGCGCGGGGGCTCAGGCTGCTCAGGGGCTGGAGGGGGGGCCTATAACGAAAAGTGAACACGGCGCTCAACGGCACGCAGGTAGAAATAGACTCACGGAGGAAGATTCTGAGGAACGAATGGGGGTTGTCGAAAGAATGCGTCTTCCCAGGAGTCTTTGCGACGGGCGAGTCAAGGTTCTAGATTGGACGAAAGACCTCGCCAGGATAGCTGTGGAAGAAACATGAGGAGGGTGCTCTAGGCGTGATGGGAGGCGACAGACCATGGCTCCGTTGCATGATGAAGTACAAGAGAGAAAAAGAAGGGTATACTGGACCGTTGACCTGTGGGGTGGGCAACCACAATTTACAAAGGTATAAGATAAGAAACGAGGAGGACCGGAGCAATTCGCTGCACTGAGTGAACTCTTTCCGTCATGTAAAACTTTCCGAGCACGTGTGAATAATCCTATATATAGAAGTCATCAAGTGGCTGTGTCATCACTCTCCTCGAAATTCGAATCACCTGCCTCTAGACTCTACATTCAAATATTCACCTCTGCATCCACTTCACCTACCGTGCTTAATAACGCCTATTCTATCCACTCTGACCTGCTTTTCGTCTAATACTACTTACTCGGAATTTTATCTCAGGCGATGCCTTGTCATTGGTCCCGCATTTGTCCCGCATACTCTGGACGTCGTTCTTTGAGAAACCAACCAATCGAACGCACGCGTACGGCGATTGAAATCTAGATCGCACAACAGTGACATTGGAGCATCTTATCATTTCCGCTTCACCCAAGTCTCTTGTTGCGTCATTTGGCCCTCATACTTGTTTGAAAGCTGATACAGGTTTGTCTCTCTAACACCCAGCTCCCTTCCTACGACGGAATCACATATCTGATTCTTTCTCCGTCGTGCTTCCGTCCCTCTCGCTGCTACTATCACGCATCACAAAATCGTCCATGCCCTCACGGGCTTTGCCCTCAACGGTGTTCACTGGACCCGTGAACCAATGTTTCCCGCCGTATTTCGGGAAGTAATAATAGCCCACAGCAAGGGCAAGAACTCCGCCTATTATGCGATCAGCTCCAACTCACGCAGAATGTCCTATTTATTCACCGAGGACAACAACCGTGTAGTTCATTTCATTTTTGTCTGGATGAGGAGTCGCCGGAAACAAGAACACAATGACCATGAATACCATGAAAGCTACGGCAGTGGTCGCAATAGGAAGGCTCTGAAGGTGTACGCTTAGACAACGTAATTTGCAAGGGAGAGCTGGCCACATACAAATTTACCAAGCGTAAATGGTCCGTGCTTGATACCCCTTCCTCCTAACCATCGGGCTGCAATGGGTATCGAGAAAGTGATGTACTGACCAGCTACCACTAGAGAGAAGATTGCGCCAATTGCACTAGGTCCCGCAAATGCAAGAAGACCGAGTAATGCTGAAACAAAGGCAGAAAACCATACGCAATGGACTGGTGCTCCGGACTTCTGATTGATTTGATAGAGCCATTTGGAGAATGGGAGAGCCCCGTCACGCGAAAATGCGAATATTTGCCTGGAGCAGGTTGTAATCTAAAAATAGATGAGCTATTTATTTCATGTGCTTCCAAGTTCATACCATGCTCGTTCCCATTGTAAATCTATAGTAGGGTTATCAAGTGCTACAATCAAGAATTAAACGATAGCCGAGCTCACTGTACTGTTACTAAAAATGCCCAGATCGCAAGCGCTCCTTTCTGTCCAAGAGAATTGAAAAGTATCTGACGTGCTATTGCATCAGGGATGAAGGAACATCGGACTTTTGACGAGGAATAACTACCGCTGCCAATGGTTGCCCTGTAGGACTGTTTACAATACTCTGTGTGTCTGTGCCCATGAAAAACGCAAGTACGATGTTAAGAGCTGCATCGAAAGCTTAGAATGTGTCAGGCGGGTAAGTGAAGACCATACCCCATCCAAAAAGAGAACTGAAGGTTGTCGACAAAAGTATAGCGTAAGGTATCGCAACGCTAGCATTAGTTGCTTCTTCGCTCATGTGTACTGTACAATCAAATGCGCCTATGACTGCGTCAGAACACAGAATCTCATGCGTGTACCTACACTCTGCTCACCGATGGCCCAAAGCGGACTTAGGAAGCTCAAAATGAACGCGTATCCGTTGTTCCAGCCAGATACTGGTATATACATAAGGAATATGATATTATAAGGAAATCTGAAAGAAACATACAGTTGGTGAAGTTCCCAAAGGCGTACTTTGCGTTATTCATAAACTCATGAGGCGTTGCAGCGGGAATGGCAATTATCACTGCGAGACACAGACTGGCTATTGTTATACGGAAGGTTGTCGAGAAAAATGGGTCGCACTTACAGAACGTTCAATATCATGTAAGGCATCTGTAGTCTTGCTATTACCGCTGGATTTAGGCTTGCGATGGATGCATGACACAGTAGCAAGAAACAATATACTCCGCTAATATCGAATTACTCAAATTGAGAAATATAAATATCACGGTCAGTCTCACAATGTTTGGGCAACGGTAGGCTGGAATTTGAGGCCTGAACCAATGCTAGCCGCTGCCATGACTTGCACCGCACAACCCCAATCCACGGAGGCAACACTGGCGACATTTGAGACAGTATTAGAGTCTAACAGACGTCTGTGTTGAGCAACAGTTGAGAGCTGTTATGAGGTTCTCGTACATCCTGTGATCCAGGAGAGGAAACGACGCCATTTTCGTGATGAAATATGAAGGTCCAATAGTAGAGTCCACCAGATGTAGGTGCAGCTGATGCAAGCTCGGCCATTGCGAGTGCTATACATGTCATGAATACCCAGCATGTCAGCCACTGGTAAATCTTATTAGCAAACGTCTCATATTGCGTGTTGCCACATTGTTCCAACTTACACCCCAAATCATAGCAGAAGCTCCTCCATAGGGAATGGAGAAAATGAGGACCGATCTTTTCAGTCTTCAGATTAAATACAATGCAGTACACATACTCGCAACCTACGCCAGTGAAGGAAGGGGACCAATCACGCTAAAACCTACGCCAAAGACCTCAAAAGGCGAAAAATTGCGTTTGAACTCTATACTAAGGAGTTAATGAAGACTATATCACTTCTGTTGTTTTACTGACCTTGCTTGTACCCTAACGTAATTAACAGAGCAGCATCTTTGTCGGAGACACTATCGTCTACCTTCACTGTAGAAAGCTTCGAGGTGACTTTTTCTTCAGCCATAGACTATAGTACGGGTAGAATACCGAATAAAGCCTTACCTATACTTATATAGAGTTCGTGTAAATAATGCACAGGACAGATACAGACTTACATGTCCACCAGTGAGAAGCGTGTTACATTTTGAGAGCACGAAATGAGTAACATGAGGCGCCGAAAACCGTTATCTGAATCCCATGTCATTGCTCAGAACTTGGGGGATATGTAGCCCTATCGTCCAATAGATAACGGCGCAGATGAATACTCGTGGGTACTATAAATGATGGCAGTTCCTACACATATGGAGAACACTTCATCACCTTTACCACATTGTAGAGCATCACACTCTGCTCGGAATGCCTCATAATTTTGAGCATATGTACTATCATATGTCCGCTACCACCATGCAAAATTCTGTATTTGATAGATAATTATATGTTGTGGTATACATACTGTAAAGTTTAGAAACTCTTTATTTCATGTTTCTTGTTAAGCAGCTCGTAGAAGTCTCTGTAGTGGGATTTTCTATCTGATATCTTGGATGGATATATTGTTTATATAATATAAAATATTCAAGTTCGAAATTTCAGCTTTAGAGGACCTCCTAAAGTCAAGATATTTAGCCATTTACACTGGCCTTCCCTCTTGTCAGGTCTGAGAAGGTCAAAAATTACATGTTTAAATACTGTATAGACTGCTGAGACATCGCTATAACTTGCATATAGATGTAGATTGGCTGAAATAGATGGCATATATTTCACATAGAGCAATATATTCATTGATCACCTTGCTTGCAAGGTACTCTCTTGGGTGAAAATAGGTTGCAGATCCTAGGTTACCTCTGTTGGCAGTGTACCCAAATAATCGTGGGATGTGGTATCGCTGATAAGTGATACACAGTTGATGTACAGTGCAGCGGATTGTCCCCCAGCCATGTACCATTTTCTATGTTACTCGCGTTAATGTTATCTTTTGTTCTATGAAAATGATTCACATTGTCTCGGATTGTAGGATAAGTACACGATGCTAAGAAAGAATCAATTTGAGAATTCTTGCCAGTGGAATTCTCGGAAAACATACTTACATCAAACTTGCACTAACTTACACTTTTGGAAAATGTATATGTAGCACTAAAGATATATCAGTGTGAACGAAGCCCCAGAAATTAAACAATGGATCTCTTAAAAGAAGTGCTGAAAAATTAAAAATCAAATAGTCTAGAGTTTTATTAAATTTAATTAATCCACAATGGCCCGAAACACAAATATGAACGATGTACAGCTGCTCGAATCTGTGCAGGTGTGTCAGGACACAGTTGTGACGTATGTAACTAATGTGAAAGGGGGGATATGGTGTGCACATTTCTACTTATAATTATAGTAAAAGATACATCATGATGTACTACAATTACTGACATATATACATCTTGCCATAGCAGTAATTGCTGTAAATGATGCATCAGATTCCCAGTGTTTAAATTGGGCTATAAGGTGCTATTTGGCTCACCATATACCAAAAGAACTATACAAGAAGTCCGAAAATTATGAAATGCTAACTAGGCTCATTACTTTGCTATACAGTACTATATAATGAAGTGTATTTGCTAGTGATTGCTATGGCATGCTGTCGGATAGCTACATAATTTTAGTTTGCTATGGGCTGCTATGGGATTAGCTGATGTGCTATGTCTAGCTATGAGAAAAAATCTGCATTTGCTGATGTTACGAGCAGAGTGTGATGCTCTACAATGTGGTAAAGGTGATGAAGTGCTCTCCATATGTGTGGGAACTGCCATCATTTATAGTACCCACGAGTACTTACTAACAATAGAGTTTGTCTTCGACATATGTAATTACTGATGTCCAGAAATAAAATGCGCTTTATTTCCAGCTTTCACTTGAAACCGCCTAGCTGAGGCTAGAAGTGGGTAATACTTAACGTTAAACTTGCGTTAAACATTTACATGTAACTTGAATGAAGTACTTCGACTTTGCATCGATGTCACAAAATCGTCACAAATTCAAGTTCTCTCGAGTCTCTGTCAAGTCTCTGTCGCCTTCTGTTGCAACCTAGCTCTTACTTGGCTCCCTCTACTCTGTGCTTTTAGAAAAGTTAACTTTCGAGCTCGAGGCTTGCATCTCGCTGCGGATGAGCCTAATTTATGCGTCTTTTGTTCTCACCTACTTCTCATATCCATATACCAGCAAGGACAATGGACACAAATTGACGATGACGATCTCCTGGTGTCCATATCACATCGAGAGTCTGGATAACACTGCTGCCTCCCCCCATGATTGCGTTGGCACGCTCTCGGAGACGTTATTCCTTACCCCAAATCATAAGTACCAACGAAACTAGATACCAACCAGATGTTTGGCATCTTCTCATGTGAGTAGACTCATTTGGCTGCTTCCTGATGAATTTACTCCGCCGCTCTTTGCAGAACACTGAACAGCATATCCATCACCCCACAGCTGTACACGCTAGCGTTGAGTTATAGCACTGTAAAGAATGGTGTGCATTCTAAGTTTGATCCCCTGCTTCTGAGAGCACGCTTCGTCGGCGTCAACCTTTATAGTATGAGCGAGGTTGTGCCATACTCAACCCACACTTTCGCACCATACTGGAAGACCAACCTCGTCAGTATTGTCGAAAGGATTGGTGTATCTGTATTCTTACACCTTTTCCTTAGATTCTTACAAGCTATGGCGCAAAGAAATGCAAGACTACAGAAGCTTTTTACCTCGCTCCTCGGTGGAAGAAACACGGTTTCTGTCAGCCAGAAAGACCTGTTCCTGGAAGGTCTTTGTGCCCAAGAAGATCCAGCAGCAGCCGTAGGATTACTAATTGCCAGTAATGTTGGATTGCAATCTCTACAAGCTGCAATGAGATTTGATCTTGGAAATACATTTCTGAACGGGAATGCGACAAATGTGTTGACCTATCTCAAGAAGGACGAAATAAAGAAATTAGACAACGGAAGATATTTAGAACGAGTTATCCTCGCGATAGTAGAGCCGCCTATCTTTTGGGTTGCCTTTCGCAGTGCTTTTGACCGCAAGAATTTAGATAGTAATGCACAGTGAGGCTATAAATCCTAAATCATAACACTGTTTACTGATGAGCTCGTAGGATCGCCTTTGCGTGGCTCTTATTGCAACTAGTTTCCCTTTCGGATCCAGGAAAATCACTTCCTTACCGCGACCTGGCTCAAGAGCAATATTTACCAATGTTCCTGTCATCCAGCAACCCCCATGTTAAGACTATCGGAAATAATATCAAGAATGTTCTCAATACGACAGGTGTTGTTCTTCCTGATGCAGGTCAAGCTCCAGGAGGCCGACATGATAACGATTTTGCGGACTTCCGCCAGATTGCACTGCTACCAACTGCTGCTAGTGAAATCAACTGCAAGGAACCTCCTTTCCTCCGCTCCAGTGAGGTTTTGGAAGATCCAAAGACGAAGGATGGTCGTGTAGCTATCTACCTTGATTCCCAATTTAGGCTACTTAGAGAAGACATGCTATCTGAGCTCCGTGACGAACTACAGATTGCGTTAAAGCAGAAGAGCGGCAAGCATCGCGGACTTGTTCTTGAAAATCTCAAATTCAGAGACATCCACTTCGGCTATGAACGGCGAGACTCGCGTTGGAGTGTTACGTTTTCCTTGAAGGATGACCTGCCACAATTTAAAAAGCTGAAACCTAAAGACAGGAAGAAGTATCTTGTGGATCATCCGCGAGTCCTTTCCCATCAATCTCTTGGATGTCTCATTTCTGGGAACCAGATTATTGCTTTCCCTTCCATTCATCGTGATGAAGATCAACTTTGCAAGGATCCTCCGATTTTAACTTTACTATTTGAAGGAGAGCTTTCGACAACCCATGCATTACGAGAATTTAAGGCGTCAGAAAATCTGAGATTCATTACCATAAATATTGGTTTTTTTGCTTACGAGCCTATTTTAAAGGCTATACGGGAATCTAGGAGCTTGCCTCTATCGGAAGAGCTTCTGTACTGGGAAGACAATAGCATGTTACGACCTCCATCTATGCAAGCTACCCAAATCATCAATATCCTAAAGATGTTCCCGTTAACAGATCTTCAACCCCTGTTGAAAACACCCAAATCCATTGTACTGGCGAAGTCACAACTAGATGCCTACCTTGCTGGCCTTACGCAGCGGGTGTCCCTCATTCAAGGGCCTCCAGGTGATTCTGAAGCAGCTACGTGAATCGGGCGGTGTACTTATCATTGATTTTCCCTTTTATTAGGTACAGGTAAAAGTTTCGTTGGTGCGCTGCTTGCCAAAACTATCCATGATTTCACTAGTCAAAGCATACTAGTTGTCTGTTATACAAACCATGCTCTAGATCAGTTTCTTGAGGATCTTCTGGATATCGGAATCTCTGCGGATAGCATCGTTCGACTTGGTGGGAAATCGACTGCACGAACGGCACCTTTAGCACTTCAGAAACAACAAACGGTTACAAGCTTGGCTGGAGTGACTGGATGATGATCGACCAACTTAAAGCTGGACTAAAGTCACTCTGTACCGATCGCTTCCAGAAAGCTTCTTCCCAATACAAATCTATGAATGTCAAGCTTACAGATCTCCTCGACTTCCTTGAATTCGAAGAGCCGGAGTACTATCACGCATTTCAAGTCACCTCAATCGATTCTGATGGATTGCAGATCCTTGACCGGAAGGGACATCCTCTCGATAAAGTATATCTGTTGAATCAGTGGATTCGAGGATGGAATCCAGGACTGCTTGCTGGAAGCCCAAATGTAATCAACTCAACAAATATTTGGAACATGAATCATGGAGATCGACGAGCAAAAGTGCAGGAATGGAAAGACGCTATTCTTGGAGAAACAATATCAAATCTTTATTCAATTGCGACGGAATATAACCAATTCCATGCACAGTTATCCCAGAAGTTCTCCGAGAAAGATATATCGATTTTACGGAATAAACGAATCATTGGTTGCACCACTACAGTCGCTGCTAAATATGCTGATACCATACAAGCTGCATCCCCGGACGTCCTTCTAGTGGAAGAAGCCGGCGAAATTCTAGAGAGCCATATTTTAAGTGCCCTCGGGAAAGAGAAGGAACAACTCATTTTGATTGGAGACCACAAGTACGAGAATCCTCCGAACCATTTTATATTTTCTTATTTGCTCTTCTAGGCAATTACGGCCAAAGGCCAATAGCTACGCACTGACGGTTGAGAAAGGAGATGGTTACAACTTCAACATGTCCTTATTTGAAAGACTTGTTTTGAAAGGCTACCCTCATGGAACACTCAATGAACAACACCGAATGAGGCCGGAAATAGCATCGTTTGTTCGCGAGCTTACATACCCAGAACTAACTAATGCCCCAAGTACACAGAACCGGCCTTCTGTGCGAGGAATCAGAAGCAATGTTATCTACATTCACCATAGCCACCCCGAAGATGATAACCCACAACTGATGGATGCCATATCCTCAAAACAGAACACCTATGAAGTAGAAATGGTGCTTAAAATTGTCCGCTATCTTGCGCAACAAGGTTACGGGACAGATAAACTCGTGATTTTGACACCGTACTTAGGGCAACTGCAGAATTTCCTTGCGTCTCTAAAAAAAGATACTGATCCTATCCTAAATGATCTCGACTCATTTGACCTCGTTCGCGCCGGGCTCGTATCATCTACCAGTGCTCAAGTGAAGAAAAATCCCATAAGATTGGCAACTATAGGTTTGTCTCAGAATTGCCAGTGCCCGATCACTATCACTGACAGAATTACAGACAATTACCAAGGAGAGGAAAGTGATATCGTTATTGCAAGCCTAACGAGAAGTAACTCAAACAATGATATTGGATTCATGTCCGCACCAGAGCGTCTCAACGTTCTTCTCTCTCGTGCTCGTAACGGATTAATCATGATCGGAAACTCCCACACATTCAAGAATGCACGGAAGGGTAAAGAACTCTGGACAAAGTTTTTTGAGCTTCTCAGTAAAGGGAATTATATGTACGACGGTTTCCCTGTACGTTGCGAAAGACATCCTGATCGAGAAGCTACACTGGTGCGTCGTGTATATTACCTTGAAATAAGTTTAAAGGAGTCTTATCTGGATTGTGCATATATAGAAACAACCCCAAGAGTTCGAAATCGAGTGCCCAGACGGTGGCTGCAAAGAACCTTGGCGAGTCTTCTCAATACTAGTTATTAAATCTCCTTGGAGGTGCTCATTCATAAATTAGCGGTACCAAACTCAGCTGTGGGTTACACGACTGCCCTTCGAAATGTCATCAGCTTTATGACCACTCTAAAATGCTCTGTGAATCCCCCATGTCTAGCAAATGCGATAATGGTCACAAACAATCCTGGATGTGTCATAAAGGTCCACCGCCAGTTTGCATTAAATGCGAAAAAAACACTAAGGCTGCGGAGAAGCGTCAGAGGGAAGAACTGAAGAGGGAGCAGAAACGAAATGCCGAGCAATTGCTACATGATCGACGAATGGCAGAAATCGAGGAGAAGATTAAGGCAGAACGAGCCTTGATTCACGATGCACAATTAGCGGAAGAAAGGGAAGCAGCTCTTCGTCAAAAGCAACAAGAGCTTGCAGAGGCCCATAGATTAGCTGTGAAAGCTTCAACGCGCAAGCCACATGCCGCCCCAGTGTCTCCTCCACCCGACAGCGACAACCCCCCAAGCCAAATCACTCCCACTCCGGAAGCGCAATCCAAGCACCATCCAATATCGCAGTCATCTTCGGCTTTACCAGCGAAACCACCAAATGATCCTCCCACGAAGTCTAAAAAAACTATGCAGAGTGAAAAATCTTTGCCGACGGTTCCGCAGAGTCGTCAACCGAAGGAATCTCCATCTGAAGTTGAGTGGAAGCGACAAAAGGCTGTAGAAGGAGCAGATAATCAAGCTATTGATTCTATCATGGAAATGTCGGGGCTGGAGGATGTAAAGGAACAGGTTCTTCGTATCAAAGCGAAGATAGACACTGCAACGAGGCAGAACGTGTCACTCAAAGGAGAACGATTTAATATTGTGCTACTGGGAAATCCTGGGACAGGTGATATTATTTTTGATTGTATGGCCATAATTCTAACTCTGATGATTAGGAAAACTACGGTGGCTCGTAACTACGCCAGCTTCCTAGCTTCTGTCGGTGTGCTTCAGGGGAATGTGTTTGAAGAAACGACAGGATCTCGGCTGGCAAATGACGGTGTGTCTAAGATCGAGAAGAAAATAGATGAAGTCATTCAGAATGGAGGCGGGACGATTTTCATTGACGAGGCCTATCAACTTACTAGCGAGCATAACTTTCAAGGTAAACAGGTCTTGGATTTCTTACTTGCAGAAATGGAGAATAAAGCCGATAAAATCGTCTTCATATTTGCCGGTTATACCAAAGAAATGGAAAAATTCTTTGAACATAACCCTGGGCTAAAGAGCCGTGTTCCTTATGAACTCAAGTTCGATGACTATACGGACGAGCAGCTCCTTCACATGTTTTGCAAGTACGTGGATAAGGAATGGAATGGCCGCATGAAGATCGAAGGTGGAGAGGAAGGGTTGTTCACTCGCATCATGATACGCAGACTTGGTAGAGGTCGAGGGAGACCTGGATTTGGGAATGCCCGTGCGCTACAGAACTTGAAATCTCGATTACGTGAACGGCAAGCAGAACGTTTGCAGCGAGAACGTAGGAATGGGGGACGTCCAGATGACTTTTTATTGACGCAAGAGGATTTGATTGGGCCTGATCCAACTACTGTCATGAAGAAGAGTGCTGCATGGAAAAAGCTGCAGGATATGATTGGACTCAAATCGGTGAAAGATTCGGTAGCCCAACTGTTTTCTATCGTCGGAACCAACTATCAGCGTGAATTGAAAGAGCAAAGTCCTTTGCAGTTCTCCCTCAATCGAGCATTCATTGGCTCACCAGGAACTGGCAAGACGACGGTAGCGCAGCTTTATGGGCAAATTCTTAAGGACCTAGCTATGCTCAGTAATGGAGAAGGTAATTTTTTTTTGCATTGCTGTGGAATATTAAGACCCCTAACGTCTCAGCAGTGATCTTGAAGAACCCAGCTGATTTCGTTGGAAGTGTCCTCGGAGAATCCGAAAGTAAAACGAAGGCTATACTCACTAGCAGCGTAGGCAAAGTGCTTGTAATCGATGAGGTATGTTTAGCTGGATACTAAAAACGACTGTGTCTGAGCATTTGTTAGGCTTATATGCTGTATACAGGCACTGGAGGCACTGGAAATCAGTCAGACATCTACAAGACGGCTGTCATAGATACCATAGTTGCAGAAGTACAGAGCACCCCTGGTGAAGACCGTTGCATCCTATTATTAGGATATAAAGAGCAGATAGAGGAGATGTTTCAGGTACAGTAGCATAATAATAACATTTACGAAAGCAGAATGCTTACGACGTCACCGTAGAATGTCAATCCAGGCTTATCGAGGCGCTTCGACATCACTAATGCTTTTAACTTCGAGGATTTTAACGACGATGAATTGCTTCAGATCTTGAATCTGAAAATGAAACAGCAAGATCTTGAAGCCATAGACGAGGCGAAAAGAGTCGCAATTGAATACCTTAGCCGTGAGCGAAACCGTCCCAACTTCGGCAATGGCGGAGCAGTGGAAAATATACTAGGAACAGCGAAGTGTCGCTGCCAGTCTCGACAGATATCATCTGATATTGACATTATTCTCCAACCAGAGGACTTCGATCCTGACTTCAACCGAGGTCACAATGCCAGCGCAAATCTTGCCGAACTTTTCAAGGGCATTGTGGGCTGTGAGGATATTATCAAACAGCTCTCAGGATATCAAAAGATTGCTGCAAGTTTACGAGGGCGTAAAATGGATCCCCGCGAAATGATTCCTATGAATTTTATTTTCAAAGGACCCCCTGGTAAGTAGTTTGCAGCCAAGCGAATGGTATGTACAGAATAAAACAGAACTCATACGACATCCTTCAGGTACCGGAAAAACCACGACCGCGCGCAAAATGGGCCAAGTCTTCTATGATATGGGTCTCCTCTCATCTAACAAAGTTATTGAATGTTCGGCCTCTGACCTCGTCGGTCAATATATTGGACAAACGGGACCAAAGACACAGAAGAAGTTCGAACAGGCTTTAGGCCAAGTCCTTTTTATTGATGAAGCTTACAGATTAGCCGAGGGCCACTTCGCACAAGAGGCCATGGATGAACTAGTTGGGATTCTAACTAATGAAAAGTTCAAGGGAAAGATGGTTGTCATACTCGCAGGATATGACCAGGACATTAATCGCCTTATGCAAGTTAATTCTGGACTGACGAGCCGTTTTCCGGAAACAGTTCTCTTTAAGAATATGACCACTAAACAATGTCTGGAAATGCTGGACAAAGAGCTGCTGGCATGTCATATCCACCTCCCAGCTCTTGTGAAGCCCTCCTCTCCGAGCTATGTGCAAATGGAGCAGCTAATTGCCGAGTTATCTAAACTTTCGTCCTGGGGAAATGGACGCGATGTAAAGACACTTGGAACACAGATGGTTCGAAAAGCACTGGAAGCTGCAATGGATGATGATATTTATGAAGATGGCACTTTATTACCGGATGATCTGGCAATAGTATGTATTGCGGAGATGCTTCAAGATAGGCGGGAGCGTGAGTCGAACGTCTCCACCAGATCTGCACGGCCAGGAGAGCCTCAAGTTGCACCCCAGTTCAACATGCCGAGTCGTCCGTCATTCACCACATCCATATCCACAAAAACTGCGGAAGCCCCCAAACCTCCTTGCGAGACAGAGAAAGAAGAATCAGAACAGCAAGCAGAAAATAACAATAGCGATAATCATGGTAGAGATCCTGGAGTCTCCGATAAGGTCTGGAAGCAGCTCCAAAAGGACAAGCAAGCATACAACATGTTTGTGAAGCGCTCCCAGGATGCCGTTCGTGAGATGGAAGAGAAAGTGAAGGAAGAAAAAAGGAAGGAGGCCGAAATACGCGCACATATACAGAAACTTGAACAGAGAAAGAAGCGCGAAAGGGAACAGGCTGCCTTGGAGGAACTTAAACGTAAACAAGAAGCAGCACGACTGAAGGAACTTGCGGTCAAGCGCGAGCGAGAAAGAAGAGCTGCTGAACTGGAAGAAAAGAGGAACGCGGAGGAACAGAGAAAAAAACAAGAGGCAATGGTGCAGCAGAAACTACAGGACATGGGTGTATGTGAAGCAGGGTACCAGTGGATTCCAACTGGAGGAGGCTATCGTTGCGCTGGCGGTTGGCATTTCGTCAGTAACAATGAGCTAGGGATATAGGATCATGGATGGGTCAGACTCAGAAGTTAGAACTCTTGAGTTGACATGAGCGTTACATAAACGTCCAAGCTCAAGTTCTATTTATAAATCAATCTTACGCGTAAACGGCCACTAGTGGTATCTATATCATTCTCTATCATTCTTAATCTTGTCTACAAACTGGCTAGCTTCAACATTCAAGACCTTTCACATGTCGTAATTACTGTTATCATTTCACATATAATTATAAATCATGACGGGTCTCCTGCTCATTGGCAGATCATTAGCAGTATAGTACAGGGAACAATGGACATCGCCGAAATGAGGCGATGTACCACATAATTTCAACACATTTATACCCCGGGATCGAAGGATATTCTTTATTCTTACACGCCTCCTATACACTAAGACGTAGACTCCCTGTACATTGACGCACTCACAATGTCTCTTGACTTCCAGTTTGGAGTGGAATACAAGCCATCGATATCATCTCCCGCTACCGTTGTTAAGAATTTAGATGAGATAGGCGCCAGTAAGCATTTCGTTAGGTTCTGAACCATACCTGCAGTTCTCATACTTTCAAGGTTACGTACGTATTCAATGGGTTGATTTTACCAATGTTGTTCGATACCGTGTCCTTCCAGTCAAGTACTTTAAGGACTTACTGGGCAGTAAGAGGCCTGGAGTTGGTATAACGAAAGCATCCTTTGGTCTCGTTCACCTGAATATGGCTGCTGGCTTCACTGCGATGGGGGAGTACTTATATACCCCTGACCTCTCAACGTTGCGGTTGTGTGGTTATGCTCCTAGGCACGCGGTGGTAATGGGCTGGTTCGAAGAGAAATCCCCAATAATGACGCCAGATGGTAAACAATCCGTCGAAGCAGAGATCTGTCCACGAAGAGCTTTGCAACGTGTTGTACAGTCAGTGGTAATCAGCATCCTGGCTTTCATTGTTGGTACTGATATACGGCTTACTTAGAGAAGCAAAGGCGGTATCTGATGTCGATTTCCTTGTTGGAATTGAGACAGAATTCATTCTCCTCAAATCTACTGACCCGATTGAAGTTGTCAACAATCATGCTTGGTCTGCTTCCCATGGACTTCCATCTGGTACAGTGGAGGCCACAGTAATGGAAGAAATTGCTGATGCATTACATTTATCTGGAATCGAACTACAAATGTACCATGCGGAAGCAGCACCGGGTCAGGCGAGTAATTTGACACTTTCTACTCTTACTGGATTCATACTAACTGAATATGACCAGTACGAGATTGTAACTGCACCACTACCGCCTCTGGAAGCGGCCGACGCTTTGGTACATACACGAGAGACTATTGCTAATGTTGCAGCCAGGCACGGTCTAAAGGCCACATTCGCGCCTCGGGTCTATATGAACAGCGCAGGTAGTTCTGCGCACGCGCATATTTCGATACATTCACCTCGATCTCCGAAGTCGCATGAGGGCCTTTCCTCGTACGAGAGCTCTTTCCTAGCTGGAGTGTTAGAACACCTTCCGGCTCTGGTGGGTATCACATTGCCTATACCAGCATCGTACAAGAGGGTGGCGGATGGTGTATGGTCTGGAGGAACGTATGTATGCTGGGGAACCGAAAACCGAGAATGTCCCATCCGCTACACTAATGTCGGATCGCTTACTGCTCGACGCTACGAACTTCGCTTCATCGATGGAACAGCAAATCCATACCTTGTACTAGCTGCGATACTGGGATGCGGTCACTTGGGAATTCGGTCAAAAATGCAGCTAAACATCCAAGATTGCCCGGGACCTCAGTCCGCGGCTGATATGGGTGAAGAAGCGAGAAAAGCGCTAGGTATAACGAAGAGGTTGCCGCTGAGCTGGAAAGATGCGCGTCAGAATCTTTCCAATGATTCTACCATTAGGAGTATATTTGGTGGCAACTTTATGGAGAAGTATTTGGCTGTAAACGAAGTTAGTGATGATCAAATATCTGTGTCTTTTCCAAAATCTAACCCTGTCTACCAGACACTTGGAAATGTACTGGAACCGGAATCTGGAAGCGAAAGCGAACGTTTGAAGAGTTTGGTGGAGTTTTACTGAGCTTGCTGATAAACAGGTCTCTGGAACTTTTCATCTAGATAATATGCTATTTAAACCCTGTACTCGTCGTAGTCACTCATATACTATGGGCATTGCGATATGATTGGGTGTGATCATATCTTCTGACATTTGTTCAGAAGATGGTTGTCGATCGTGGGATAAATGCTACGCGCTACGGGAATCACTTTGTATCATTCGTACCCTTTGATCATAAACGTAAACTATTATGGACGCATATACTCCAAGGTCACGTCCTCCAGGAGGACGCAAGAAGAACATCGGACTGTCCGCCAAAGAATACACGAAAGTGTGTACTCATCGTCTTCGTCATCCAGTCGCTTGACGACAACCACCATCCCAGATAACAGGAACGATCGCTTCACTGAGGCGTAGTAGATTCCCAAATGACGATGTCGACGACGACGTCGACGCAAGACGTAGCTCTATGCATTCTGGAAACTCACAAAGTACGTGGTAATGTTGTCGGCGGTGGCCATTTGGCTGATATTCCGTTCTTCAGGTCATAATGAGACCTCGTTTATTGCGGAAACTTCGTTCGTCCGCGCACCGCTGAATACACGCGTCGTATCAAATACAAGTGTACAGAAGGTTAAGGGAAAGGCGAAACAGGAATCTTTGGACCGTGTACCCTTGGAAATTCAGGAGGCGATGGTCTTGGAGGACTTATTATACGTGCTCATGGTACGTCCGATGCGATCCTACCATACTTCATTCATACCTGTTTTTCGCAGGGAATAGAAGGAGCACATATAACATACCATCCTGAATACTCTCCGGAAGATGATGATCCACTACGGGGCATCCGGTTTGTCATATCGACATCGCTTGATCCTTCCCTTCGAGACTTAGTGGAGCGGATACTGCCACTCGCGACATATTATACCGCAATCTTCGCGTTCATTGAAAATCGAAGTCTTTTGGATTTTGGACTGGTGAACCATGCACTGTGTGCTGCTATTCGGGACATGCTGAAGGCTAGTTGATACGTTCCATTGATGTTAGACCGCTTTTGACGTTTGTACAGGACTATCAAACTCTTGTTTCTCAATTAGAACATGCATTCAATACCTCCCCAACGTTTTCACTACAGAAGCTTTGGTTCTACGTTCATCCGACTATCCACACTTTGTCCCTTATATACCAACTTACGCTAGAACTGGCAACTGCAGATGACCCTACTGATGGCCTGGACGCTTCTTCATCATCATCTTCTGAAGTAGATCCTGAAGAAGAAGCTCGTAATGAAGCCCTTGGCTTGGGTGGTGCAAAGCTGAAGGCAGTTTTGTCGGAGATAGGGAAGGGTGACTTGGGTGGTGCTGGGGGAAGTGGGATCGCAGTCAAGGGGGGAGAAGTGCTCACCATAATCTATGAACGAATGCAAAATATGAGTGGCGACCCAACTGCAAGTACGGTCTACGGATCCCTTTTGAAAGCCGCAGGGAAACCTTACGTTGATATGCTACGGCAGTGGGTGTCGACGGGGAGGCTAGTGGATCCGTACGAGGAGTTACTAGTGAAGGAGAGCAAGTTCATCAATCGGGGGATATTAGAAATGGACTATACAGACGAGTACTGGGAAAGACGATATACTGTAAGTTTTCATCGTTAAGACTTGGTTATATGCACTCATTTAAGACTTAGCTAAGAGATGGATCCACCGCGACTGCTTCGAAGCGACATCAAGCAGGTGTTCCTCCTCCTAGATCACCTGGTGGTCGATTGCCTGGCGGTGCATGTATACCCCCTATCCTGGAAGGATGGAAACACAAGATCCTGTTAGCAGGGAAATACCTCAATGTCATCCGAGAATGTGGCATTCAAGTTAGCCGGGATCTTGAACAAGATCCCGGATTGATTTTTACGATGGATGATGAAAAGTAAGTCTTCAAACTTTAATCAAATGGTAAGCTAATGGTCTGAACAGATTTTACAAATTCCTTGAGGATGCGTACTCCTACGCCAATCGAACCCTCCTTCAGCTGCTCATCAAGGATCAGCAGCTGATACCACGACTCCGGTCTTTGAAACGCTACTTTTTCCTTTCACAATCATCCTTCGTCACACATTTCCTTGATCTTTCTGCCACTGAGCTTCGGAAGCCCCCCAAATCTGCGTCAATTGTAAAGTTACAAAGTTTGTTGGATCTTGCTCTCAATACGGATGCACAAGGAGAGGATACACTGTACAGAGAAGACGTGAAAGTGACGATTGCGGACAGTGGGCTGTATGATTTCCTTCTCAAAGTTGTCAGCGTCAGTGGAGTGATTGGCGGTGAAGAAGGGGATGGAGAAGGACAGGTAAATCAGGAAGAAAACAGAAAAGAGAAGGATAGAAGTGATAAGAAGGGTTTGTTTCATTCGTTCACCAATTCGGGTTATAATGGCTGAAAGTATTTTATAGCTATGGAATTTCTAACATTCGATTACAACGTCAAATTCCCCTTATCCCTGGTTATCTCGCGAAAAACCATCCTCCGGTACCAACTTCTCTTCCGCTTTCTCCTTCACCTCAAACATGCCGAACAATCCCTCTCCGCAATGTGGATCGAACAAAAGACGGCTGCTTGGCGTCGCCCCGTTCCGCAACACCCCGACTTCGACAAGTGGAGGTTAAGAGTATGCTTGTTGAGAGCGAGAATGTTATCTTTTGTACAACAGATACTCGCATTTGCAACATTCGAAGTTCTAGAGCCAAATTGGCGCCAACTTGAAGCAAAGTTGGATAAGGTCACAACCGTGGATCAACTCTTGAGGGATCACGTAGATTTTCTGGATACATGCCTGAAGGAGTGTATGTTGACGAGTTCGAAGTTGCTCAGAGTAATATCGATATCTACTCTTGTAATATCAACTGCTGAACTTTGTCACTTAGGCATATTCGAAAATAATTCAAGTATGCTCAACATTTGGGATGTACACTTCCGCGCTATCCAAATCTGCCAACCATGCCTTCGCAGACGCAGCTTCCCCGGAGAGTGATACAAGTATGGCTAGGCGGTGGGAAACACTCAGCAAGTTTGAAACTAATTTTCACCATTGGTAAATCCACAGCCTTCCGTACTTTCTACAAATTTATTCTGATTTCGATGCAGGTTCCAAGTTCACTTGAACTGCGTACAATTCTACGCCTCAAGCGAGAATGTCTCACTGTTACCGCTGGTTGTTCGCTTGAGTGGTATTAAGGTTGGACCATGATCTATAGGTTGTTATTTAGCTTTCGGGGCCACTGTATATAGATGTAGGTTGTCTTATCATTCGTAAAGTTTTCAGAAATCCTTGCGGTATCGATAAGTACAAATGCAAAGCAAGAAGATGGTATAGAATTCCGTCAAGATTGGATGTGTTCCCTTTTAGATGCTCTCAGTGCATCACCTTTAACAGCGTTTACGAAAGCCTCGACACCACCAGCAACGTTGATATCAATATCCACAGCCCATGGCTTAACGGTATTGACGACCTCAGCGGCATTGTATGCTGATAACCCCTGGCTATAAAGTATCACGGGCATTACCCATCCTGGCGCTTCTTCAACTTCAATTACTGTCTTCGCAATGCTCCACTCTGGATCATCTCCGACGAGGTCGAGAAGTACGAAGTGATGCAGGCCTGGGCGAGAAAGATCAGTACCTATTATGTGACCTGGCTCAGAAATATTTGCTACGGTTCGTCGAATTACCGGCACAGGTATGTGAGGAATCCATCCGGCAGGAGTGCCTTCGTTAACTTGAACCGCGTCCAATTGTGCAATAGCCACTGCGTGTTGGATATCACGCAATGTGTGGTGTTCAGATGAGAATGCGCCGACGATGAGAGGGCGCGGTGCGGCAGCAGTTAGTGCTTGGACGTGAGACCTGAACCATGGTGTTTGTTGCGTGGGTATGCTTGGGGAAGAGATAGATGAAGGTGGTGAAAGACGGGAGGCACGTATTATTGAAGCTATCGACGCTGCTTGTTCTGGGGCGATGAAAAACTTGCTGGAAGGGTCGAAGACGAATGTAAGGATATCCACACATGATGATGTCAAGGCGGCGACTTCGTCGACTGTGCGCACCCCTGTGACCTTCACCCAGATTTTCTCCTTTGACTCGTTGGCCTCCTTTAGCTTGGGCCAATCAAGGAGGTCGCGGATGAACTTGCCGGTGTCATTGGCACGCATGAGGGCTTCACCTACCAAAACAACGCGGACACCTTGCTCCTTGTAAGTACGCACATCTGCTGGGCCAGAAATGCCACTGAGTGCGCAGAGTATGACGTCTTGATCTCGTACGAGCTCGGCCAGACGGCTAGTCGTACCCATGTCAACGTTGAAATCGTGTAAGTTGCGATTATTTACCCCGATCACCTTCGCGCCTAGCTCAATGGCGAGCTGCATCTCCCGTGCGTTGTTCACCTCTACGAGAGGCTCCATGCCCAATGTGAGCGAGTATTGGTACAATTCTTTGAGTCGATCTAGAGAAAGCATAGCTACGATTAGAAGGACAGTATCCGCACCCCATAGACGTGCTTCAGCGATTTGGTACTCGTCGAGGATGAATTCTTGCGCAAGATGGCAGGTCTGTCGGGGAGTGCGTCGACTGCTTGGCGCGCGAGACGCATGTCGAGGAGGGAGCCTTTGAACCAGGTAGGTTCTGTGAGAACTGAGATAACCGATGCACCTGAGAGTGCGTATGTCAATGCCTGGTGTGCTGCATTTGCGGAGAGGGCGATAGGCCCTTTGGATGGGGAGGCGCGTTTGATTTCTGCCATGAGGGAAGGAGAGGGAGAAGTCTGACATGAAGATGGGTTTCGTTTCAGACGGTGAACGAGGGGTATGAGAGGTGGTGCGAGATGGAGTGATAGGAGTGTGGTGAGGTCCTGAGGTGTTGTGCCCGGGGTGGTTTTCGCAGCTTCGACATCTTTGGCACGCTGTGCGTAGATTGTTTCGAGGATGGTTGGCTGTTTCGTGGGTGACATGTCGTTATAAGCGTTTTCGAATAAGACTTTGAATTCCAACTGGAGAGAGAGTCTTTATATTACGACTGAAAACACAAAAAACGGGCGCAGGGGATGTAATGTACTTACTATGAAGGCGGGGTACTTATCTGCTGGACGATCAATCTAGCCGATGTTTGTCTCCACCTCCGTTATCAAACAGAAGGCGCGCTCGGAGCGCTCGAGTTTTCTTCCATCTTTCTACGCAGCTCAAACGCAACTCCATTTGAACTTTACGATATTCTCACTTCAACTTCTAGAATAGCTTCTAATATTATGGTCTTCAAATTAGTACTTTTCTGTGTATATTGTATGAAGTGGTCACTGCCCCGGATCGCAATTGTTACTTATCTATTATTATCTCTCCGTATGATCTTCAGGTACCTATTACTGTCAAGTACATGCATACTTATTATCACAATGAAGACATTCATATGGAGCCTTTGGTTCTGAAATGAGAAATGCTTAGCGTCTCCTTTATGAGTCCTTCATAAATCACTTCTAGGTTCCGTTCATACAAGCCTAGTCTCTGAAAATTGCGCGTCTATTGCGCATAATAAGCAGTTATTCTTAGTATCATAGTATCAACAGGCGGGTTTCAAGACCCTTGATAGGGTAACACGGAGAATAAAGGATCATAAAAATTGGGCTGAAAACATGCAGTTGAATGTAAGTATGCTGGTATTGTACGGAAAGATGAGGGCTACAATAAAATAAATAAATAGTACGAAGCGCAATCATGTTTGCGCCCGATTATTCTATCCTTCAGATGGAAAATAATATACGCCTTCTAGTCAGCTCGCCAAGCTCCCCGTCCTACTTCTAGTAGTTCAGACGTCATCCCACGACCCCCACGGAATTAAATCCATCGCTTTTCAGGATTCCGCCACGCGTAGTCACGCAGGTCTGTCAAAGACCCTCAGACGACGTGGGTTGTGCTTCTACAAACATTTTGAGTCTTCGGACATTTAGAAAGATTCGGGAGGAATCATTGGCATACGTCCGCCGATTGCCCTCCATGCTTCTTGGCGTGCTTGGAGGGCTTTCAGGAGTTTGTACAACACCTGTCGTACTTGAGGCATGAAGACCTCAAGCACCTGGGGAGAGGGATCCTCTGCGAGACAGTTCTCTAGGATTGTTCGTAGTTCTTTGGGAAACGAGTGGATTTCACTGCGGAATAGATATGTTAAGACGATGCAACAATGAATAGAGATACACACCTCAGGTCAATTCTGTGATAGGTAAAGGCATGCATCGTCGAGTTGAATTCCGTGGCTGTCTCGACGAAAACATCGCTGACTTGGGATTCGGTCGCACGACCAATGCTCCACTGAGCGAGAATCTCTCGGAGGCGTTTGGTGGACATAAGCAGATCCTTGACGCAGGCAGGAACATCTCCGGGAGTTCTCTGTGAATAGGCAGACATGATTGAGTATGAGTATGGGATATGTCGGAGCAATGAAATGGAGTGGGTTATATAAATAATGAAGAGCGTACTCACTGGTATTTGACTGAAGGGCTGGCTATTGCTCTTGGATGAGTTGGTGCTTGATGAAGATGTCCGTGATGGAGTGGCAGCCGCCGGATAGCTATTGTACATGATGAATTGCTATTTTGATGCTGTGCAGATGGTAAATATGACTCTGGGCAGCGAGTGAGGGCGAAACGCAAGTGAGCAGAGGCGGAGCAGTGGGAGACGGGGGGACCAGGAGAATCACGGCTATGCAAGGTGAGTGAGCGTAAGACTGAAAGTTGTCAGAGTTAAGGGTGCTGCGAACATGCAGCGTCTTTTTATGTTGAGACGTGATTGGAAATTAACAGCAGCCGACATTGAATCTAGAAAGGATCGTCACTGCTGTTAACCGCGCGCAGAAAATTAGAAGTGGGATGACAAGTTGCGGTACGTCCAGAGAGGGAGATGATATTCTAAATGGAACAGATACGACATGAAAGACGGAGAAGTAAACCAGACACATAGCCTCCCAGTGTGCGAAAATCCTCACGTGTTTCCGTTCCGTCTCCTTGATTGGCTGACATGTCCACAATCCACCACTGCCTCCACCAACCCACCTCGTCTCGCTGTTTCACGCAAGTATAACCATCAGTGCCACTCGGTGATAACTGATAATCATGCCTCTCTTACCCGCCTATCCTCTTGGCTGTGTCTACTACTAGAGCTCATTCAACCCAGGAACATATCTGCTCACAGAAAGACAGCACGTACTACTTGACACTCCTATCAGTATCAACCTACACTCTATTTCACCACACTCGAATGATCGTCATCCCAGGAGCAGATGCGCGTACACGACTCTTCTCCGCACAATCCCATTGCTTGCACAGCGTTCTTCTATGACTATGACTGTACACCGAGGTGTCCTGTGTGGTCCAATTCCATACGATATCCAAATTCTTACCGGATTCCTCGGTCTACCGACACTGCCACCTTCGCCTATCCATGCCTCCTTGGACTCATAGCGTACCCAACATTGACGGTCGCACCCTGGAAAATGCAAAGGACTATCACAGAATATCGTCGACGATGCGTAGCCAGCTGAGACTTGACAATGATCACCATCAATTGAAGGATCATCGCAGCAGTTCCGTTGATCACCAAATCTTTATCAATGGTTTGGTTGACGGCTTCTATCTTTGTATGCTGCTTTATTCCGGTTCCATGACATGACATATTAAACGCGCTAAATTGGTGGGTGCGATACGTCTGAACCCCAACGTGGCAGTTTACCATCTTTGGAGAAACTTTTAGGAAATGAGTATTGATCGAATCAAATCTGAAGATGTTCAAGTTCAACTGGATGCCCTGTAAATGTGCCAATAATGCCGTTTGTGGAATTGTTCTGACGGTCAACGTTCTCCTGAGCTCATTTGTCATTGCTGAATGCCCCACATACAATTGATCTACATCAATCCCAGACGTACCTCACTTACAGTATCATAATTATCTTGTCGTGACTCATTCGACTCTTCCAGGATGGTAATCAACCCGTTTAAGTTACAGTATTGCAATGCAATGCTGGTGGTTATATGCAGTTACCTTTGTTTTAATAATCCGAGGTCGGGTAATACTAGGCCGCAGCACTAGATACACAAAAGCATACGTGCCGAAACGCTCATGTGTCTTGACTAATGCACGCAGACATTAAGGCGAGGCAATAGACCGTCAAACAAAGCCATTACAGTACACAATCTAAAGGCACTGCACAGCATCACTGCGCGTCTCTCCTAACAAAACTCACCGAAACACCCGCGATACCCAAGGTGGGACCCATCGCGGCTTGGAATACCCTTTCGGTCCATGATTCCTTACTTTCTCCTGCTTGCAACAGAGGCTCAAGACGCCATTCTCGTAGAAGCATAGACAGGAAGCAGACGCCTTCTATAATGGCAAATTTGCGGCCAATACATGTCCGGGGACCTATTTGACAATAATTCAGACGACTTGTACATGAGAAGAGGCAGAAAAGACGAGATAATACCTATACTGAAGGCAGTGAGTGTCTCGGGTTCTGCATCCCCTGTGCCTTGCCATCTGGAAGGCTTGAATTTCTGGGGCTCATGGAAATAGCGGGGGTTGTATTCTAAGCGTGGAAATGAAATGTTAAGATGTGAATGGTGTGCATCATTGTTCTACAGCAGTGGGACACCTACGAAGTGAGACCATGTCGATCAAAATCTATCGAAACGAAACATGATTAGGCCATCTATACATGAGAGAGAGAAATAGGAATCATACTCGTGTATCCTTCGGCACAGGAACAATAGTGCTTCCCTCCTGTCCAACGGGATTGGGAATATTGAGCTGCGTATCTTCTTTCACCTCACGAATTATGACAAAGCCTGGGGCTAGTACCAGTATGTGAGATACGAAGGCATCCTGAAACGACCTGGCAAGACTAACGATACATCCGAAGAGCTTCGTAGAATACGGCTTGAACTTGATCAAGTTTCGAATAACACGAGAAATCCTTATCAGATAGTAAATAAAAGTATTCGCAAATGAAACGGAATAAACATACAGCGTCGCCCTGAGTCCCTATCACAGAAATTATGTGTTTATGGAGTTGCTCCTGGATCTCGGGATATCGCGCCAAGTATGCGGCTGCTACCGAAAGTACAGTAGCTGTGGTCTCTGTCAAAAGTTTAGATTTAGCATCTAAATCAGAAAGATATTATCCACAACATAAGAGCATACCGTGGCCTGCAAAGAGCATCAGGAACATGTTTCCGATCTATCACCAATAGCCTTGTCAGCTCATGTCCCCGTCTCTGTAGCGGTAAGAAATGACCCCATACCAGCTCCTCATCTGTCAATTTGTTCTTCCCACTCTCCTCGTTGGCTCTGACGAGAAGTGTGAACACATCCTTTCGATAGTTCTTTGCATCTGTTTCACTTCTGAATTCGGCTTGCTTTTCCCTAGCTTTTATTTTCAAGAATTCTTCGAGTTGGTCTGCAGCGCGGAGGGTGTTCTTAATTCTATACATGTTGCATTGGAATGAAAAGCTTCATAGAAAATAAAAACAGCATACTTCTCAATGGGAAGACTTAGGAATATCTTCGGCACCACGCCGAGGAATATGGACCCATCCAGAACAGTATGCAATGCATCATGGATCGTGGTTTCACTGCTGTCGCCAGCAGTGGGGAGAGCATCGGCCCAGTCGAAGCCAAATCCGCATTTACCGATGATTAAGAGAGCAAACTAAGGTGCTTTAAAGTACGGTGCAATTAAATGAAAGAAAAAGGTGTTACCTTAAAGGTGATGTCCTGCATCGTGTTTATTTCGACAGCTTTAGATGTATCCCACCCTGAGGATGAGCAAAGGCGCCTGTAAGTGCGAGAAGACTCCTCCCATACGAGCTTAAACCTACAATCATAGACCATCGTAAGTAATCGCTCTCAGTATAAATAAAGATAGGAATATACAGGTCGTTGTTGAAAGCCGGTCCAAGAATGCGTCGATGCTTTCTCCATGCGTCACCTTCTGTACTGAATAGATTCGGAGACCAATATCTGATAACTATTAGAAAAGATGCTAGCTTTCTGTGTCGGGGGACATACCCTAGTGGTCCATGCTGGGAAGATTTCCTAAATTCGGTTTTATGAGTCGTGCCCGGCCCGATAAGCTGTTTAATAACTTCAAGATTTGAAGTTGTCATAACGGGAGGACCTTGTAAAAGGGGAACGGTAACTGTATTTTCGCCATATTTCTCATGAACTACGTTATTCATACTTCAGCGACGGTTAAATGGGCGAGAAGTGGGGCGCACCATAATCGTGCCAATGCCAGCCAAAGTGACCTCCCATGTTCCACCATGTTGTGGACCCAACGATGGACGGAAAAGAGAACGGGCGGAAGAGAACAAAACGGCGTGGAAGTGCAGAAAATGTCTACCACACACTCAAGTTAGACCAGTCAAATGAGTATCAGTTTAAGCTTAAACTGCTTACAGTTAGATAGCTAAAGATTTTGACGAGTCTGGTTATGATGATGACAAGCAATGTGGTCAGTAGGATAGTAGTCCACATTTTGGCATCCACAATCGAATGTTGCAGAGCTGGGTCAAAGAGCTGTGGGATTTAGACATGTTGGGCATGGATAAGTATAGTTGCTTGCAACAACCGAGCGGGCGTCACGAGACGATAGATAGCACAGTTTGGAAGGCTATGTCACTGTCAGTGTTTATAACATTTAGCAAAGGATCGTCAGTCATGTGGTCAGTACATCAAGCCGGGATTCCGGGGAACAAATACTCAGAGAGATTGAATTGGCTTTGCTGATAACAATGAGATCTTGATGAGAGTTGAGACGAAATAGAATATGAAATAGTTGTGAAATAGTAGACGAAAAGAAAACACGAGACGAGTATTCCGAACAGTTTTCAACTTATAATTAAAGTAGACTTCAAGTGAGCGCTTGAGCAATGAATATTAATTGATGAACGACTGAGTTAGTAAGAGGCAACCAAGTTGAAGAGGAGCTTGCTCAGGCTGTTCATGTTCACGTGGGAACGCATAGCGGGCCGCTAACTCCGCGTCATCCCCATGGACCACGCTGTTCACCGCAAGTTGCCCCGGAAGAACCTTCAAAGTCCAAAATTAAGACGTTGTTGAGACGTCTAATACCTTGTCCGGAATTCTTTCTTGTAGTCTTTGGGCTTCGTTTTTCTACAGCCGAATTTGATTATGAATACTGCGGTTTGACCCAGCTGAACTGGCAGCTCTTGGGCAGCTCCGTGCCAATCATCCGTCCGTTTCATGCCGGTGACTACTGCGACTTTAACTGCCCTCGACACTTTCTTCGACTACCCTGGCCCTCTCTAGCTCTTGCTACGTTCTTGCATCTGACATCAAACGTACAAAGCAATTTAGCCCAGCAGACCCTTCGCATCACCTTCTCTCTCTGCTTCTCAATCTCATCTGGCAATTCGCCCGGCCCCCACATGGCCCTACATCACCCCACCTCCGACTTTATTCCTGCTCTTCCTCAAGAGCTTATATTTCTCTGCCAGGATGTCTATCCCATTTCCCTTCCTTGTGTCGTCTACTACTTCCGCATGCTCACGGCAAAGTTTATCCTCGCCCTCGCTCACCTCTTGCCTCTGACGCGCTCTGCGCCTCAGGGCTTTCCTGCATCTGGTAATGGTCTGTGGTATACCGCTCCAGGGGACGTGTGGTCGAGAGAATGGCTACCTATTGGGAATGGCTATCTTGCCGGTCCGTCTTCTCATATCCGCAGGCTATCTCATTGTTGTTCATGCATTTCTACAAGCCATGACTCCTGGAGGGACCGTGCAAGAAACAGCTCAGCTTAACATCGAGTCTCTTTGGTCAGGTGGACCATTTGCAGATCCAGTATGCCTCGAAACCTATTTTCTCCTCGTCGTGTTTAGACAGTTTTCATCTATAGGCTTACAATGGTGGAAACAAGCAGCCTTCAGAGCGAGTCGCTACAGCCAACGCCATTCAGCAAATAAGACAAACAATATTCTCCAGTCCCACGGGGGATATTGACAGTAAGTATTGCTTTATTCGCGGCTCTACGACTTGATTGCCTATTTTTGGTAGACATCGAGGAACTGGCAACCGATGCGGGGCAGTATGGCTCTTATGCTGGTGCGGGACATCTCCTATCCACTCTTAACGTTACGGGTGCCGTGTCTAGTTACACAAGGTGGCTTGATCTGGATACAGCAGTGACCAAAACCAGTTGGACACAAGCCGGATCCGCTTTCCAAAGGTATACCTTTTTAGTCTTTCTTGAACTCAGCTCATACGTCAACCTAGAACGACATTCTGCTCTCACCCCACTCAGACGTGCACGCAACACCTCACTTCCACGCATACCCTCCCAGCCCTCACTTTCGCCTTCTCGTCTGTCATTGAAGGGCTTCCAGCACCTAATATAACATGCAACGGGAAAGACACGCTCATTGTTCGAGGACAAGTGTCCACCAACCCACCCAGTATGGTTTACGAGCTCATATTCAAGCTCTTCCCCGGATCAAGCGGGCAGAGCCAATGTATTCAGTTCCCTGTGCCTAGCGGAGCGGCACCCAACGGCACCCTGTCTTTGGTGGGGGGTACATCCAAGGAGGCGTATGTAACCTGGGTCGGGGGGACCAATTTCTCACAGGACAAAGGCACCTCGAAGGATGGGTATTCATTCAATGGACCCGATCCTCATAATGCGCTTCTTGCTCTCATTTCTACTCCTGGTCTGACGCAATATGCATCCCTTCTCCAAACACATACTGCGGACGTGCAGCGTGTGTTGAACGGACGTTTCTCCCTAGACCTCGGCCAGAAGCCGCAACTCAGCTTGCCCATGGATCAGCTGAAGGCTAAGTACACCATTGACAATTCTGGGGGTGGGGAAGAGAATAGATATTTGGAGTGGGTGTTATTCAATTATGGAAGGTATATGTTGTTTAGCAGCGCTCGGGGGACGCTACCAGCCAATTTGCAAGGCAAGTGGGCAGACGGGGTGGGGAATGCATGGAGTGCGGATTATCGTGAGTTGTTGTTTCAGCTGTCTGATCGACGAGAATGTTCACGATAAAACGGGCAGATTCGAATATTAATATTCAAATGAATTATTGGAGTGCGGAAAGTACGAATCTGGATGTGTCAAGCTCATTATTTGATTACTTCGAGGTTCATATTCCTGATTCCTTTGTTTGAATCACTAACTTAGCGTCTGAAAGAAAAACTGGGTCCCTAGGGGAGAATATACCGCGCAAGTCTTGTATAACATTTCAAGGGGATGGGTGGTTCACAATGAGGTTTGTGTTGATATACTATTTGTATCTTTATTATCAGGGATTGATTTTGATGTAGATGAACGTACGTGATTCCATGGTTTCGAATTGGAGACCGTGACATGTATTTACATTTAGATATTTGGACATACGGGTATGAAAGGTGGAGGGAACACCGCTCAGTGGGCCAATTATCCTGGTATGAAGACCCCATATCTCCAGATACAGACCGCACTAATTGTCGATTTAGAGGCGAATGCCTGGATGGTGTCCTTATTTCTTTACTAGAAATGATATCTTTCTCTAACGAATTATTAGATGTTCCATGTTTGGGACCACTTCGACTTCACGAACGACGTAGCTTGGTGGAAGAAGCAAGGATGGCCTTTGCTGAAGGTCTGGTTTCCTTCCTTGGTTGTATTCGCAGCTCTTTAGTGATATCATACATTGTAGGGCGTAGCACAGTTCCATTTGGACAAACTTATTCCAGACTTGCATTTCAATGATTCAAGTCTGGTTGTGAATCCGTGTAACTCGCCAGAGCAGGTGCCTATTACATTCGGTGTGTACATGTTTCACTTTTCGGCATCACGGAAGAACATAAAAACTAAATTTAACTGATTCTGCTCTGTAGGATGCGCACATGCGCAGCAGATAATCTGGCAACTATTTAACGCTGTGGAGAAAGGGTTTGCGGCAAGTGGAGACACCGACACCGAGTTCCTTGCTGGTACGACTTTGTTTATAGGCTTGTAATCTTGTTCTAAGAGAGCTGCAGAGGTCAAACAAAAGAAGGCACAGATGGACAAGGGGGTGCATATCGGGTCTTGGGGTCAACTTCAAGGTCTGTTGCTTGTCTACTGTATGGAGCCTAACATTTACCGACGCTTTGAACTCAGAATGGAAAGTTGATCGTGACTCTCAAACTGACACACATCGTCATCTGTCGCACCTTATTGGCCTCTATCCAGGTTATGCTGTTGCTTCGTATGATTCTTCTGTCCAAGGTCAAGAAGGATATACTAAGAGCGATGTCTTGGCTGCTGCGAGTGTCAGTCTAACTGCCCGAGGAAATGGAACTGGTCCAGATGCTGATAGCGGCTGGGAAAAGGCATGGCGTGCGGCTGCCTGGGCACAGCTAGGTAATGAGGATATGTTTTACCACGAACTCTCTGTAAGCCACTCCTTTGTTATATATATATTTCACGAGCGCCGACACGTGAGGGTTCCGCAGTACGCCATTTTTGAGAACTTTGGGGACAACTTATTCAGCTTGTACAATCCTTTCGACCCCAGTCCTATCTTCCAGATTGATGCAAATCTAGGCTACCCGGGGGCAGTTATGGTTTGTGGCTTCTATCTATGTCGATACTCTTTATATTTACTCCTATACAGAATTCTCTTATCCAAGCTCCGGATGTAGCGAACATCTCCACGCCACTAGCGATTTCCTGCTCCCTGCACTGCCCTCCCAATGGCCATCTGGATTTATCAAAGGTACGCGTGTTCGGGGCGGAATTACTCTCGATCTTTCGTGGGCTTCTGGAAAACCAACAAGTGCGCAATTCAAGGTGGATAATAGCATTGTACCAAGACAGGTACAGGTAGTATATGGAGGAAAGGTAGTCAGTGAATTTAAGACTGCTCCAGGGTTCATGAAGAGTTTAGACCATTTTGGGTAAGAAACTTTATAAAACATGTTCTATGGATTTTGTTTCGAGAACGGTGCGAATAGAAGTCCTACAGTATTTTTGTATTGACGCTCAGATGAAAATCTATAATGGAATAAACTTTGGTCTTATGACTACCAATCGTTACCCAATCGTCTACTTGGCTTTTCACAGCGGAAAAACCTCGGAGTAAATATACCAACGCAATGAAGCCTCGAACAGGGCACCAGCGGCAAAGATCATTATATTGATATATGAATCCATAACCCTTTGTGTCATTACAACCCGACACTCATTTTTTGCGATATAAGTTGCAGAGTCAAGTGATAGGAAATATTCGATTTCTGCTAATATTGAACTTCACCTTCTAATCCAAACATTGATCTGCCAAATACAGTAGATAAATTTCCTAATTTGTTGCTACTTGAAGCCATTTCAATTTTCAACGAAGTACAACTGAAATTTACTTTAGGTTTACTTTTTTTGATAAGGATCCTGTTATACCCACGACATCTCGTATTAAACGTGTCATTTGACTCTTGAAATGCTAGAATAGAACTTAATAGATACCCATTGGAGTCATTGCTCTTGCACGCAAACTCTCATGATGACTGCATTCACCTGCATTTCCAGAAGTCAGGTGGGAATTCAAGCCACCTCCCCTGAGAAGCATAATAACAGTATTTCCGACGTTTCTCCGTAGCATTTTGCATTTAAGCCACCTAAATTTCAAACCTACTATACACAATATCCACCTATCCTCATGTCTCAAGCCAATGAAAGCACCAGTGTTCGCGATTCAGAACGCTTTGCTCAGATCAAAGGCAACATTGCGTCGCTGTATCCCAATTTTCAAGCCAATGCTATTCGCGCTTGGAAAGAAGTCATTCCCGAGCTCAATGTTACGATAGATCAAATTATCCGGGAAGGAGCAAGCGTAAGCTGCAAGAGGAACCATAGATAGTAGATCCATAATTCTGACTAAATTTTCTAGTACATTCCCCAGGTCGAGTTCTCGAACATTTATGGTTTAAGCCAGAAAGAAATCGAACGAATTAAAACCAGAGGTGCCGTCGTCGTCAGGGGAGTGGTGAGTCAGGATGAAGCGACTGGATGGAAGACCGAACTAGAGAATATCATCAAAGTCAACCCAGATGTAGAACGTAAATGGTGCTCTCGATCTTGCGTCGCCTCTACCTAACCATTATAATTAGGCATTCCGCCGAATCATCCGCTCTTCGTTGAGCTATAGTACGTTCCGCGACGTTTGCAATTTTTTATGAGAGGTTGCTAAGCTAAACACAGTTGGGCGAAACCTCAGATCGATGCACGAGCCCATCCAAATATGCTGGAGCTTTGTGTTTGGTTTAATAAATTATACCATGTAAAAAACGACAGTACGACGGAAGGCATAGATCTCTCGACACCGTTGACATATGCGGACCGTTTCCGCATTCGACCTCCCGGGATGCCGTGTGATGTTCTACCACCCCATATTGATGGTACGTGTCTACGTTTGGGTCATGATCTCCGTAAGTACTAATTTAGGAGTGAAGGAGCTACCATCGAGCGCTGGGAAGAAACCACGGCTAGGAAGTGCTTCGAAAACATATTTTCCGGAAACTGGCGAATGCATGATCCTTATGACATTGATCCTCGGGTTGATGCAAGGACTTCACTATATGGCAGACCGAACCAAGTGAGTGTAACTCTCCCTTTCAGATTGACATGCTTTTTGACCATTACCTATTACTAGTGCAGTGTATTCAGGACTTTCCAAGGGTGGCTATCAATGACGTGAGTAGTCAGGATCACGAAATACCCAATGACTCTGGATGAATAGTACTTACTATAAATCTTTTTAGAGAGACCGGACCAGGAGAAGGAACTCTCAGACTACTTCCGGACGTGCATTTGGTTAATGTCTACTTCACGTTGCGCCCCTTTTTCCGTCCATTGGTCTCTGAGACATCCTCTGAGATTTTTGATGCCGATAACTGGGAGTTCGGTACGCGGAGCCCTAAAATAATTGAAGATGACTTAGCCCTAAAACCATTTACAGATATATCTTCTCCAGACTTTCCAGGAATTGTCCCCAAAAATGGGGGCTACGTCTCATGGCCTTCAGCGAGCTTGCATCCACATCTAAGACTAAATGAAACTATGACTTCTGTCCCTAAAGTGTTCCCTGGAGATACAGTATTTTGGCACCCGGATGTAATACACTCCGTGGAGAAAGAGCACCACGGAAAGAACGATGCAGCAGGTTAGGTCTTCTCAATGTATGGTGTCAAAAGTCTAGTGAGCTAATAAAAACTTCTAGTAATGTATATCCCAGCGGTACCATTGACACCTTTGAACAAAGCCTACGTTGACAACCAGTGCAAGCTGTTCTTGGACGGAAAGAGACCGACCGATTTTCCACAGGGTAGATCGGAGAAGGGGTTCATAGGGACTGCTACAGAGAAAGACATAAAGTTGCCGTTGGGACGAATTGCGATGGGATTGCCGCTTGTGGTATAAATGATTCTGAAGAGATGACTGTATTCACCTTAAACTTGCCATATGTTGCGTTCAAGTTCAATGCGTTGTTCAATATGGTTAACTGTAACATAGCTCTGGCAAATGGTTATGTAATAAAATATTTGTTTGACATTGCAGATTTTGCCAAATAGAATCATAAGCGCCTTGTACTTTGAAGCCAACTTGAAGCTTGAAAATTCAACTTAGTTTGCAATATTTCGTGCCATTTTAATAATGTAAATGTGATTAACTAGGCATTGGCACAATGCAGTTCAAGAAAGGTGTAGTATACGCAAGTATTCTAACAATACTCGCTCATTAAGAAACTAGAAATGAGTAGACTACGGGAAAGTTCATATGAATAAGTGGAGGTACGCTATGGTTTAAAGTGGTTTAAACCTACAAAAAGCCACCTAACGTCGCTTTATAGTTGGTGTTGCCTGACGCAACATAGGGGTTTCTTCAAAGGTATCATGACGGCTCACATTGCCTGAACTTTATCCAACAAGATCGCCCATTCCATAACCGTCATTCCCAACCTCAACGCCTCCTCCTTCAACTCCTTGTCTCTCGTCTCCTCGGAGAGCCTCTTCATAGCTCTCAAGTGCCCCTCACCCGTAATACCCATATTTGCTAGTATGGGGGAAATGTGCAGTAGCGACGGTTCACATGAATCCAGGATTTGGTCAAATCGCACAACGGGAAGCTCCTTGATACTGCTTATTGTGCTACCTGACTGGGTTGGATGAAACGATGAAGCAGATGGCCGTTGTCTTATTGGAGTCGATTCTTGAAGTGGTGTTCGTAGCCTACGTGGTGGAGAAGGAGAAGACCCGACAGGCGTCGAGGTACGAGGCGGCGAATCGTCAAAGTGTTGAGGGTTTCTGTTATTTAATGGGCTCGGAGGAAGCGGATCTGCTGTCTTCTGAAACCGTTCTGGTGTTTGGATCCTTGGAGGTGTACGATTCACCATCGGTGGCGTGTATTGTACTGCTGGAGCAGGCTGTTGAACAATCTGGGGTGGTTGGTGAACAGCTTGCGGTGTGTGATGCGCAGCTTGAGGAGTGTGATGAATAACTGGTGGCGTATTATGGAGAGCAGGAGGGGTATGGTGGACAGGAGGTGTATGGTGAATAGGAGATGTATGATGGACAGGAGGGGGTGTACGTTGGACTGCTGGAGTGGCATGTTCCATTACTGGCGTGGAATGGGTTGCCACTGGTGATGCGTACATGACAGGGGGCGTATTATGTACAGCAGGCCCGGGTCTGTTAACTGGCGGTAATGGCGGGGGTGGGGGCTGAAGAATCTGATTCCATGAACGATTGGAGCCCGATCTGCTGTTATGGCTATAATTCGTTGTCCTCTGCTGCTGACTCTCTGATCGGCGCATGTACGAGCTATTGGAGGTGGAGTTTTTTCTGGGTGGAGTTGGTAGATGCTACAAGGGAACGTCAATATCGAGGCGCATGTTTCAGGGGGCACACTTACCCGTAACTCAGATTTAGGAGAAGCCCTTTCAATGCTATACATGTCGCTTTCTATTGTTTTCGCTTCCTGACTTCCCCTCGTATACTCTTCTTCGTATCTTTCGTCCGGAATAGTCGTCCTAGATCTATTTTCATTATTCACTCCCATATCTAGATTCATCCGATTTTCCACCCTCGCAACGGGCTCCATGTCGTGCGTTTCTTCAACAGGATATTCATCCGCCTCCATGAAATACACACTCATCCTCTCAACATTCGGGTCTGCCTCCCTCGCAACTTGCTCTCGCCATGTAGCAATAGTGACCGTTCTTTCTGGAGTATTTTCCACAATCCTCCTATCGACCACCTCGTATTCTTGTCCAGGCTTTGGACCACGTCCGCTGAGTCGGTTATTAACAGGTGTAAGTCTCGTAGGTCGACTGATAGCCCTGGTATCTCCCAGCGAAAGCTTGCCCCGCGTATGGCCCCTTCTAGCATTCGAGTTTGCGGGAACTCTTCCTATCTGCCTACTCTCTCGCCTCTCTACATCAGCCCCAACCTTCTTCGCCGTAACCTCTACCTCCGCACCCCCACCGAACATCCGACCCATTTCATCCATGTACCTTCCGTACTCTCCATAATGCTCAAACTCACCCTTCGGCTTCGCATTAACATGTGCAGCACCTTGATGATTATATACCTTCGCTCCATTAACAGGCATGCTATGGCTGTACACATGTCCCCCTGCCTGTTCTGTTGTTGTTGTTGTTGCTGCTGCTGCCGCTGGTCCCAGTATGATCCGGCAGGTGTATAACGTTGTGGTCCGGGGGTTACAACGGTGTTGGTAGCCGCGTCAAAGTCATCCGGGAGAGGCGAGGACGTCCTCGTGACAGCAGACTCTTGCACTCGGGTACCCCACTCGGTTTCTGGCCCTCCCCTCGTTGTCGTTGCCCCCGTCTGCGTTTGTGTTATGGCGTCGAAATCATCATCTAGAGGCCGCGACGCCGGTGGTGGCCGTTTAACTATGGGCTTTCCCTGTCCCTGTCCTCGCCGATTTGGAACGAGGTAGTTGCCGCCATAGTCTAGTGCGCAGTTTTAAGTAAATTGCCATATTTAAACCCAAGTAACTCACCATTGGCGTGGTCAGCGGAGTGCGTAGGGTGCATTTCTTCCGGCGCGACGAGAACCGACGAGTCGAAAGTTCGCTCCGTTTTTTTTCGGAAATTTATTGGGAAGCACCAAAGCATTCGAAGGAACTGGAAAGGGGTTAAGATGGACCTCTTATGACTGCACGCAGGATGTCATTCTTAGGTCCTATGGGTATGTAAGTTGCACGAGGCTTCATCATTGCTTCATCATGTTTTCTTTATCTGGGGCATCTTTGGTGGACACGTGTGCTCGGCATTGTGGATTGTGAGAGATGGAAGAGGTAGAAGGACCAGATGGTTGTGTGTACTTTGTATTTACAAGATTGAGATCATGATATAAAAATATCGTCAACTCGGAGAATGGATCCAACACAACCGCGGAGTATTTGGCTGTGTTTAAATCAGAGGACATAGCAGAACTTGGAAACTTGCAGTGCAGTGGTCACTGAGCAACACCACTATCGAGCATGAAAGTAAGTAGCTCATCCATCCTCAGCTTCATTGGATCTCATCTCTAACCAGATCGCAGTCGAAGGATGTTGCCACGGCGAGCTTGACGCCATCTATGCCGAACTTGCCAACCTCGAAGCCCAAAATGGTTACAAGATCGACGCGCTGTTCATCTGCGGCGACTTTCAAGCGATGCGCAATGAAGCTGACTTGGAGGTGATGGCATGTCCGCCCAAGTACAGAGCTTTGCATGACTTCCACCAGTATGTACTTCCGTGCGTACGAAGGATTGCAGTTAAGATAACGGGATAGTTTTATTTGAAACAGATATTATACTGGAGAGAAGGTTGCTCCTGTTTTGACGATTGTCATTGGAGGGAATCATGAAGCGTCCAACTATCTCTTTGAACTGTACGCAGTCTTACCCGGTGCTTATCAAGAAGTCATTTGACATGGGCATAGATACCACGGCGGATGGCTGGCCCCCAATATCTACTTCCTCGGCCTGGCAGGCTGCGTGCAACTAGATGGCTTACGAATTGCGGGTTCGTCAGGGATATTCAAGAAACACGATTTTCGATTAGGTCTATTTCTATCTCGCCTTGTCCTCCTTAAAATCATCTAATTCCTCATCAGGGCACTACGAAAAACCGCCCTACGACTATGGAAGCATGCGAAGCGTCTACCACACACGCGAATTCTGCGTGCGCAAGTTATCCCTCGTTCGTCCGTTTTTCTCTCTCCCCCGTTTACCATCCTTACGCATCGTAGCTCACGTCCCCGACGTATTCCTCTCCCACGATTGGCCCGCCCAAATCGAGCAGTATGGCGACACTCGCTCTCTTCTCCGCCGAAAACCGCATTTTAGAGAGGAAGTACAGAGGGGAGAGTTGGGGTCCCCTCCGATGATGGGCCTCCTTACGAATCTGAGGCCCCGATGGTGGTTTGCTGCGCATATGCATGTACGGTTCGAGGCAGTCGTTGTGCATGAAGAGGTGGTCCAGGTCCAGGAAGGAATGGTAAAGGTGGTGAGGGAAGAAAATCCGGAAGAGATTAAGATTGATAGTGATGAATTTGAAGATGCCCCAGCAGAGAGTGCATCAGAGACAGCTGTCCTCGAGGTGGTACCAACCAACCCAGATGAGATTCGCCTGTCAGACGAAGAATCCGAAGTTATCCAGCCCCTCCTCCACCCACCATTGTTAGCTCCGAAACGCGTTTCTTGGCGCTGGACAAATGTCTCCCAAGAAGGCGATTCATAGAGGTTCTTTATCTTCTTTTTTTCTTTCGCTCCTTCGTAACTTTACAATTTTTCTTATAGGTAGTCGATATCTCCTCCTCTAACTCTTGCCCCGCTATTACTACACCCTCTACACCCCAATTATACTTTGACCCCGAATGGTTGGCAATAACACGCGCCTTTCAGCCCTTCTTCTCTCGCTCCAGACACCAGCCCGCTTTTCCGACCGAATCGGAGGCCCATGCACTCATTGCTACCTCCCTGGCCTGGGTTAACGAGAACATTAAAACGGATGCAGAGGGAAGGATTCCAGTGTGCGAGTGGCAGAGGTTTGAGACTATCGCTCCAGGGCCTGGGCAGGTGTCGGGAGGAAGCGTGCAGCCGCCGTATTACGCTAACCCGCAGACGGAGGCATTGTGTAGGATGTTGGGTGTTGAGAATAAGGCTGCACCACCAATAGAGTTAGTTATCTAGCCATTGAAATTTGAGATGTGCTTGTACTTCTGTGCTATTTGAACTTCTTGATGTATGTCTTATGTTACAACCTCAATTTGCATTAATACTATCTTGTTCCTTCAAAGTTACAAACTGGAAGGAGGCCGGTCAAAAGTTGACCATGTCTACATTGATAACATCAATGGAGTTACAATGAATGGAAGATGATTATTATAGTACAAAACAGTAATGGGTAATGGCTACAAGACACCACAGCGAAAAAATGCTTATGATCGCTCTCCACGTAGACGGCGAGCAAGGGCGAGATCCTTGGGTTGACTGTAAAATCTAGTTAGTAAAGCACAAGATATTTTTTTTGGACAACAAACATTGTAACACCTAAGTATATGTTATCAGTCTGACCGGATTGCTTGAAATTAAATAAACAACTCACGTTTAGCATGGATAGCAGCCAAATTAGTGTCTTCGAAAAGTGAGACAAGATATGCTTCAGCGGCCTCTTGAAGAGCCATAACGGCAGAAGATTGGAAACGGAGATCAGTCTGACCAGAATCCAATTAGAAAACCTCAACATGCAATAAAACACAAACGCACCTTGAAATCCTGAGCAATCTCACGAACCAGCCTCTGGAATGGGAGCTTGCGAATGAGCAATTCAGTCGACTTCTGGTAACGCCTGATTTCACGAAGGGCGACAGTTCCAGGGCGGAAACGATGAGGCTTCTTCACACCACCGGCGGCGGTCTAATACAAATGTAAGTTGAAAGAAGTCGAAGGCAGTTTAACATGTGCATACAGTAGCGGTCTTTCGGGCCGCTGACTTGGCGGCTTTAGTAGCCAGCTAGAAAATCCATCGTCAGCTTCGAGTTCGTTACGAAGAAAATAACCTATCACGAACCTGCTTACGAGGAGCCTTACCACCAGTAGACTTACGAGCTGTTTGCTTGGTGCGAGCCATTGAAAGATAGACTTTGGAGAGTAAATAGACAGAAGTCGGTGGTGGTGATGGTTGTAGTGAAGGAAAAGGTCGGAAGACAGTTTTACTCTTATATAAACGAAGGTCGCGATCTCTGTTTGATCACGCTTGGCGTCGACGCGTTTTATCACGTGACACAAAACGCGTTTAATGACGCGACGCGTTCCTGAATTTGGTATTACACCATTGTCCAACCATTGTCTGAGACATGAATCATGAGGCCTGAGGGTACGTTCCAAGTATATACATACTGATATTCATTATTCCTACATGAAATACATTTAAGGAAAGAGTACAATGAAATCTTTAATCTACAGTTTGGCCTTGACCTTCCTGGACTTTTGTTTCTCGTATTTGTCCTGCAAGACTCTTCGCAAAACTTTCCCAGTAGGCGACTTTGGAATCTGAATTAAATCATTGTTAGCTGGACACTCCACTGACGTATCGTCAAATTGACCTCTCGAACTATCTCAATACCACCTCGCAGCCACTTATACTTACTCAGGTGTTGCCGATGCCAACTATCCAGCTCTTTAATTACGGATGCAGTACCAAACTTCTTCCCCGAATCACTGAGGACGACCCAAGCACGAGGTACCTTCTCATCGGATGTGCGCCCACCACTAACTCCAGCGACAGTCACATCAGAAATCAGTTGCTTCGGATGGGACAATAGCACGTTCTCGATTTCAACTGGGGACACCTGTGATCCAGAAACCTTCAGCGTGTCCTAGAAGAGAAGAGAATATGAGCCCTCTTAGTTACATGCATGCAGAAGGAAAGAGCCCACTTTCGCTCTATCAGCGAAGCTATCCGCACAGAGATGAGCACCACACATCACCCAGAGATGGAAGTGACATACAAAAAGTTCCCCTTCTCATCCACTCTAAACTTATCCCCCGTATGCAACCATCCATTGAAGAACGTCTCTCGGTTCGCCTTTTCATTATTCCAATACCCGAGGGCGATATTATCCCCTCTCAACCACACCTCCCCAACCTCATCCACTTCCGCATCAGTCCCATCGTCTCGCATGACCTTTGCCTCCATCCCCGGTAATAAAATACCAGCAGACCCAGAGATCCGCTCGACTCCGAGCACACCGGGTTGTGGTTGTCCCAAGGCGGATATTGTCTATAATTAGAAATGACGTTAACATATTTAGGGACGACGAAAGAAAGGAAAATCAACGCACGCATTCGGACATGCCATAGCCTAAAATACAAATGAGCGTCAGAGGGAGTAATATTTTAGGAAGAGCATACGTCGTACATACCTTCGCCTAGGTTGGCATCTTTGGGGATGAGCGAGGCCATCTTGTCTCCGACCTCTGGAGGGAGATAAGCAGCGCCGCAGCCTACTTGAGTAAGAGTGGTTAAATCAGTTTGGCGGATCCTAGGGTGATTCACCAGTTGCACGACAACCGATGGGATGAGGGTTAGCGTTGATATGCGGTATCTGGATCACCGGTCAAGAAAAATATTGGGAAAGGGGGATCAAAGGAGGATACTTGGGGATGAGCTGCAATGCAGTATCGATATTCCACTTGGACATTATGACAAGTGTGTTTGGAGTGATCATTGCTCGGAAGCAGTATACATGTAGACCGTAGGTGTGGTGTAGTGGAAGGAAAGCCAGCGAAATTGGTATTCCTTCTGGGGTCTTCAGAGGTTGGGGCTGAAGGTTACAACTCGCGTCAGCCGAACCATACAAAATAGGCCAAATTGCGAAACAACGAACCGGATGGACTGTCGCTGTAACTTGCCTTACAACCATTACCTGTGCCATAGAATATATTATATTTCCATGTGATATCATTACAGCTTCCCATCGACCGGGTAAGTATCCGATACTTAACGCAACTTATTTTAGCTCACCTTTCGGTAACCCAGTAGTCCCGCTCGAGAAGACGAGATACGCCAGCGTGTCCTTCGTCGCCTGTCGAACAGGCACAGGTGTGATTTTATTCTTCCATGCATTGAAGATGAGGTCATGCACGCTCTTTCGGGCCCTAACATGTCCGCGCAAGATATATATCTTGTCGGCAGATATTCCTACTTCCTTCGCTGCCCGCGTCACGAGTGGAAGGAACTTTGCATCGACAAAGATGCGGGTGACCTTGGAAAGTGATAGCACATGCTTGAGTTCGAAGCGTGTTGAATAAGAGGAGATAAGTGCGAAAGGTGTGGTAATCATCAACAGAGACTGAACCAGGGTGATGTATTCCTGTTGGAAACAATAGTCTTAATTGACTGCGGAAAGGAACAACGAGGGCGGACGCACCGAAGAGTTTTCACCCATGATGCCTACTATCTCTCTACTGCTACCACCATTGAAGCCCAGTCCGCCTTGAGAGGAGGATGCACTGAGTGCTGTAGCCAGGTCCTGCACATCAGACTTCAATTCAGTGAATGATTTCTTCCTTCTAGTGATTGGGTCAATATGTGCAGTGAAATCGGTCCATTCTTTTTGGTCTTCTCGATTGTAGATAAAGTTGTAGGCGTTGGTGACGGGCAAAGGAGGAGGATTGGGATACGGAGACTTGATGTACATTGCGACGTGTCGAGCTATCCAGAGACTCGAGAACTCGGCGATAATGGAATATGGACAGGGGAGATCATTTTGTAACTTTTATAAGTACGGGGAGTATGTGGGGAAGGCAGGGGAATGGAGAGATGAGAGACCGGAAGAGTTGAAAACCGTGCAGCCGGTTGATCAGTCTTGTGATTCAAGGTCGCCAACCAAATCAGTCCCGGAAACAATCTGACATCCTTCGCCCACTCACTATGTCAGACTCTGACCCTATATTCTTCGACTTGCTTGCTGCAGACGACCTTCAATCCGCGTTGGAAATCGAACTACAAGGTTCGGCACGACACCGCGTCTCGGGGCCAATTGCCACCAACTTATCATAATCATAGGCTTTCCACCAGATGAAGCAGCTACCATCGACAGCTTCAGGTTTGATCCCTCTACATTTACTCCCATCCAGACATCTCACACCCTTTAGGTTGCGACAGTCCCAAGCGGGCGACTTATTTTTAGGGGCATATATCCCGGGTTCAGCTAAACGCGAGCTCATTGGATATGTCTGCTCGACACTATCGAATGCAAATACCTTGTCACATGAATCGATGTCTACTCATGTTCCTGGTGGCTCATCTGTGTGCATTCACTCTGTATGCGTTGCGCCACAGTGCCGCCATAAAGGGGTAGCTTCTCTCCTACTTAACGAATACGCTTCGCGGCTCCAAAAAGCGCACCAGGCCGGGGCGCCATATGAAAGATTGCTACTCATAACCCACGACGACTTGATACCCCTATACGAGAAAGCAGGGTTCACCATGCTTGGGCGAAGCCCAGTCGTGCATGGCTCAAAGCCATGGTTTGAGATGCGGCGTAATCTCTCTGCTTCCATCCCCGCTATTCCTAATCAAGATGTCTCCAGACTTCCGCCTGCACAAGTGGGTTCCGATGGTATGCCTCCTGGCCTCTGGGAAGCGCTGAAAAGCTCGACGCGCAACAGACAAAGCGGACGCTTGATCCATAGCTTCGAAAATGGCATCGCCGGTGTTCTCACTAACAACACTGGAGGCTCAGAAAATAAGTTTGATCTCCTTTGCCCTAGGGACGGCTGTGGAAGCTTGATCTTGAAAGCAGGTGTGGCAAAATGGGTGGAAAGGGCAAGCGTTCAGGTATATATGCATAGCTTCATCTATCCACTTTACATCTGACATTCCAGATGGACCCAACAACCATCCTCCGAGTCCCTTTCTGCCGGCTTTACCAGCCCCGCCCGAGACTACACAGTGGTGGCTGATCACTCCCTCGCCGATGGAATTTGAGAATATAGGATTTTCTCGCACCGTTCCTTCCATTGACCCCAGCGGTACAGTTCGAACTTCTTTCTGTTATACAAATTCTTAACTATCGTTTGCGTAGAACCAACATTAAAGTTATTGGCATGTGCCGAATGTGATCTTGGACCACTTGGCTGGTGTGAGCCTGGAGGCAGCGAGTTCTGGCTGGCATGCTCCCGTGTTGCATATAGAGTAGAATAGCTTGCAAGGAATGGAACTCCATGTACTTAATCTCAAAGTGCTCACATGGTCTATCTGATAGGTACTTGGGGGTGCTGTGTACATACTGTAAGTACTGTGTCGATTGTCCAAATGTTGTATAGTTTAAACATACGAGGACAACGTGGCCTATTTTTCTTTTCAAGTCCCTCTATGGACTGTAGAACTTAGACTACAGAGACTGTTCATGAAACTACAATCTCAGCATCCATAAATAATAGAGTTTCCACTTCTGTCATATCCCTAAATTCTCCACATCCAAATTACAGCGTACACTTCCACTTAAGAGTCAAGGCTAATACAAAACCTTACTTAACCTCTGCACCTCGTTCAACAACACATCGCCTTCCTTTACCAACCTCTCATACTGCGCATTCTTTACCGACGGCCTGGTAGTCTCCACCACGCCATGGACCTTATCTATTGTGCAGTGTAGACGGCCAAGAGAGATGAAGCGGGAAGCTCGCTGGGTGAATGAGAAGGTCAGAATGCTCAGATGTGAGGTGACGGAAAATGTACCTGTCGACGAATTGTTCGGTAACGCCGAACGCTCTGCTTAAGCTTTGTAGCGTGAGCGAGCGGTAACTCTCGAGGAGCTGGGCATATGCGAGGATGCGCATCTCGCGAACGTAGTATCGCGCATGAGGGTTCAGGAGACGTGAAGGGATGAGAATGGTATTTTCGAGAGTTGCTGATGGAAAGAGTTAGTCTAGGAACGGAGAGGAGATGATGAATACGTACCAAGTGCAACAAAGAACTTGTCATAGTGGCAGTCGTAGAGGTTCTTAACCAAGTCGCCTAGTACGGGTACATCGGGTAGAACAGAGTTCACTTCGGGGGCCACGATGACCTAGCGAGAAGGGACATTAGCAAGAGTTATGTGGATGTAGATACCTGGAAGTCAAGAAGAGAGGGAAAGGGTTGGACTATCACCCAACAGGAAATCCCCGTCGTTTCCCCATCTTCATCACACTCCAAACACTTACCTTCTTCTTTAAATCCACCCTCCCCAGAGTCAAGCACCCAGCAATAACAGCCAACGCCACGAAATCATTATAATCTACTAGCTCGCTCGCTGTGAACGTACTTAGCGCGTCAAGAAGCAGCTCCGATGCGCGCTTGAACTGCCGGATTCCGAGGAGGTGGAGTGCGCGGTAGACTTTGAGTCTGTTGCGCCTATCCCAATCACCTCCAGAATCGATTAAACTGTGTGAAGCGATGTGGTTAGTAAGGTCAGATGAAAATAATAATATGGAAGGTGAAAAGAAGGGGTTGGGAGTAAGGGGTAGAGTTCGTACGTTTCAGCTTTGTTCAGGTTCTCCACAACGATGTCGTTGTCCCCGAAGAAAAACCCGATTCGGACTATGGTGAGGACGATGTCGATTCGTGAGCCCAGACCCGGAGTTTTTTCGAGGGCTAATGATTGTGCTTGTAGACTGCGGTCCTGAGGGAGAAGGTGAGATGGTTAGTGATGTGAACATAGAACAGAAGATGTATTAAGAGGAGAGAAGCTTGAGTTGCTTCTTATTATCTAAAATTTCCTCCGTTCCTTGACCTTAGCGAAGGCAGTACCACTCATCTAGACCCAAGAATACAACTTGCAAAAAATCTCACCTTATCTCCCACTCTCGTCCAAAAGTTGGCCTTGGCCCGCAACGCATCTGAAATATCTGTCTCACCCTCTGTCTTCTCCGCCTCAGCGAGACGTTCATCAAGTTTTGCCAGTTCCTCTTCATTTTCCTTTTGCATAGAAGCCAGTAATGCCTCATCTCTGGGAACAAGGGTTGATGAGGTACTGAGCAATGAGGCATAGTATGCCCCCATTTCTATTCCCGGTGCAATTAATCAGCCAGAGAGGTAAGAAGTAAAGGAAAAATAGGTACACACGATCTGTTTTAATGCCTTCTATAAGCTCTTTTCGTGCATTATCGTGAAGACTTGTGAAGGAGGGATTAGAGAGCACGAAGAGATGTTGTGGGAGTTTGAGATTGGGGATGGGCAGGACAATATCTTCGGCCATGGTTGTCTTGCTGTGGTTCAATAAGTGTTATAGGCCGATATAGAGGTTGAGCTCGTCGTTGTTGTCGTTGTCGATGGGAAGAAAGTTCGTTGTATGAGGTAGTTCAGCAGAGATCGCGATTCAAGCTCAAGCTCGACGCGTCATCTTAATGTTCCCACGACCTCCAACGCGTAAGCCCTGTAAGTACGTATGTTCCCACGCATAACTGCTCTATTTCCTTCTTAACAACGACTGCGAGCAACTCCGAGAGTCTAGAGCCTTTGTCCTACTGATCACTGCAAATCACTGTCAATTGATGTCGACGTCGTCCTCACTGCTTTGCTCCCAATCAAGATGGCTCAGGACTGCCTGCAGAACTGAATTATATTTAATTACTCTGGGAAGCCGGGCTGAAGAACTCAACACAGAAAATTTAACCAGTTACGAACAGGTCCCAACGCCCAATGTGATCTGGAGTCTAGACTCTGAAGCTTGCATATGGAGAGTGGAGTAGCACCCAAGGCGTAATTTGCAAGGGTGGCTATTCGAAACGACAAAGCGGAACTCCGATATGGGCTTATTTCTACGAGTTGAAGTTCGTTCGTCAAGCACTTAATGCGGCTGCTTGTTTTGCTTACGGTATGCTCTCGACTTACCGGTCAATTGCCGGTTGGACTATCTTCTAATTTACTTACTCGTGGCGAGCGCATCCTCGCCCAACCCATCTAGGCCAATTACTGGCTGGATATTTTGGTGATCAAAAAAGTAGGAACAAGTACGGGATTGGCTGGGATTGGATGAACTTCAAACTCTCATCTCATTGGTGCATATCTCGAGACTCGACAAATAGCTCCGAAATCATCATCTCAACATGTCTATCGGATTTTTCTCTGCCTGAAAGAAAGCGCCATTTCCGCGGGGATTGTTGACACTTACTCCACAACACGCAGTGATTAATCAACAACCAATCGCTTTCTTCATTTGAGCAGCGGCATTCTGCTAAAGTTCATGCCAATTCATCAAACACAGCCCTCCCCGATAATCTCCTTGCCTTTCTGTTTCTGTAGGATCGTCCTCCATCGTCAACTTTATCTTACTCCACACGCTATATACTTTTCACGGCCGGTTCCTAGCTCTGAATGATAATCCGCAATCATATTCCAGCTTGGTAGCCCTTAGCATGCATGACAGTCGTGCACTAATGATGGTTATACAGTCGTCGAAGTTTCTTCGGACAACAGATGATCGCTGGCCAATGAGCAGAAGTGGGCATTGAACGGACAGCTACATGGTTATCCGCTCCTCTCCACTCCACTTTCTTATTTTTGTGACTTGACTCATAATTCTCCTGTCGAGTGCTCTTCGTGTACTGTAACCCAGTTCGGTGCATGGTGACGAAGTAATATGACGCATACTCGACTTTGCACTCGTCCCAGATGTTACCTGACAAAAACGAAGAAAAACATGGGCACAAGATAATGACCTTGGATCGTCGCTGCTATATTGTCTTGGCTTGGGTGGCAACATCTGCGTTCGCGTCGTCGCCTTTTGCACTTAACGTAAAAAGACTCTGTTCTCATAATGCGTTATTAAGGCTCAAGGATCCATTATTTCTGAACGTACTGAGACAGGCTGATGTGAGATATTCGACGTTGTCTTTGCTTTTGCATGATCTTTTTCTTGCCAAACCAATCAATGTCTTGTGATGAGAATCCCCGGTCTCGGATACTGGACGTTCACTGATTTTGGATGGTAGGGGGCTAGCCGCAGGTATAGATGCTCTTGAATTTCTGCAAGTTTCTCTAGACTCGGTCTTCACAGCACTTCTGAAGACCTTTACTCGACTCGAAGTGTTCTCAAGCTCGCCTCCATCATCACTGTTGTTGCTCTTGTTGCTTTCTATGGTGTCTGTGCTTCACCCAGCGTAGTCGAATCACAACTGTTCGTGATGTTGTTGGTGCCATTAGGCTGGGGCAGGTCCTCTCAAAAAAGCCTTGGTACTACAATGCTGACGCGCAATTAGAACTATGCTTATTAAACAGAAGTTTGGTTTAAATCCCTCTCAGCAAACTCTACTCTGGGCTTTCTCTCTTGCAATTGCTGCCCAGATTCCTGGGTGCTATACCGTCACCCTTCCCGTTAATATGAACAAGGGCCAACAACTGACAGCTCTGCACTCGTCTTATCCCTGCATATGGCTTCACCCGTCGCTCATGGGAGAACACTTTCGGAGAATACAATTAAGCGGTTGATTGAACATATACTACGGTCACTCGCATATTTCAATTAACGAGTTCCAATCGGGCTCTGATCCCTTCTTTGGCTTCACCGACCGTAACACTTAGCATGAGCTCGAGTTGTTACTGGTTCCAACCGAAAGGTTGACTTCAACATCACCGTCAGACAAAGTTACTGGCAGAGGCTTTTTCACCTTCCTCTGGTTTGGGCGGGACGACGGCCCTGACATTTTCCTCCGTTGACATATTCTGTCATTTCTAATTTATAGCGTCCGCATTGATGCCCGTCGCGAACCTGGTGCAGGCCAGACCAAGTTTGTCGAACACATCGCCAGCTTTACTTTGTCAAAAGTTGCCTAAACGGCCATAGTTGATTTTCCTTGCTTAAAAGCTTCTATTCCTTTCGACTGAGTCTATTAATATACAATATATATATGTCACTTTCACTAGACTTCATTAGAACAAATGTCTTTCAATGGTTTTATATTTACTTCTTGTAATAACTATTGCATTTCTGTATGTAAGTAGACGTATATCTAATGCTACTACCCAAACCACATTTTACATTCGTAGAGTAGCCGGGCAACACTGTTGCCTCGGAGTAGGGGGTGTTCTCGTTAAGGCCTACGAGATTCTTGAATTCAAATGGTAACGTTAACTTGGTGTCTCTGGGACTGTTTGGTGTAATAGTACTAGGTATATATGTAAAGCTTCGGAAGAGGGGTATGGTGACTGTGAGGGACAGGCTAGGGCAGGCGGGAGCGCGTGAAGGGGGAATAGGGTAAATAATGAGTGTAAGTAATGAAGCGGGATGTCGACAACGAAGCTCGAAGGATGATGGTTGGGTAATATAACTATGTTGGAGAAACTGTATGTAATACTTAAAAATATGAATAAGCAGTGTAGAAAAGAACAAAGAACGAGATTTCTTTTGCAAACGAAAAAGAAAATACGAGGCTATGAAGATAAAAAAATGCGCAGTCTTGGAGCCATATGTAAGCGAGGAGGAAACTAATGAGAAACCGAAAAAAAAATATAGCATATTGCGTGAGGATGAACGTTACTATTCTCTAACATCCGCGGATGCTTCTGCCTCCGTAACGGCATCGTTCGTAGGCGTGGTTTCGTCCACAGGTGGCGTAATGGTATCCGTTTCAGTTGTCGTAGAAATCCCAGTTCCGTTCTGACCAGGAAGAGCTATACCAATCTCCTGCTCCTGCTCCAATATCGTCACAGATGCTACCTCCTCAGTGGATGAGACGCCTTCTTCGATGCCAGCATCACCACGCACAGGCCTCTTCCCAGCTCTCACATTTCCGAGATCAGAAATGGATGGAAACGTGAATTCCGTAGGTTCATCCACACTCTCCTCCTTTTCATCACCCTCCCTGTCCACATCGGGCGCTTCCCCAAGGTCAGCCAGTCTCCGCTGGGAAGTCTTGCTCTTAATTCTAATACTCCCCGGCCTCTTGAAAATAGATTCAACAAGAATCTCGTTCACTTCACTTCCACTATCTCCTGCATCGTACTCGTCCTCACCAGCACCGCCTCCCATCGCAGAACTGGCACCAGCCTCCCACTCTCTCGTCCTCCGCCTCCCACGGTCCACGGGAGAGGACGACCCGCCATTGACATCCGGCGAACCAGAGCCGGATCCGGTGCCAGCGGATCCCTCGCTCCCGCTGCCGTGACTAGGGCCGTGTCCATGGTTCGCAACGCTTCCCACACCAGGATAATGCATTGGCAACATGTAGGGAGGGTGGTATGGGGGACCTTGTTGCGAGTAAAGGTACGAGGGAGGGTGATGATTGTTGAGGTTGATGGGGGAAATCATGCCGCCGGGAGACATGAGAGTGGGCATTGGGGATGGGTGAAGATGAAGAGGTTGGGGTTGGGAGGTCGAAGGACTAGAAGCAGATGAGGAAGGTGCTGAGGCATGATTGGGATTATAGTGGTTGGGGTTGGAGCGTAAAGGATGCTGGGGTAGGACTGATTGAGAGGTCGATTGCGCTACCGAGGCAAAGAGCGCGTATGGGTTCTGGTGGTAATGATTTATCCGCGCTTCTAGCTGCAGGAAGCATCAGAAATGTTGAAATAAACATGAGAAGAGAAACGGAAAACCAACCGCTCTAGCATTACGCTCTGACATGTCCAATTGATCGTTCAGTGACTTTATGTCAGCGCGCATCTTCTCCTCTCTCAGTCGCGCGGCTTCCAACGCACCCTTCATCGACGCCAGTTGAGTTTGCATGCTCACCGAAGGTGGTGGTGTGCCAGGAGTGGGTGCTCGCCGAGGCGTGTGGGCGCGACGCGGGCTATTAGTATTGGCTGTATGACCACTATCGTTGAGTGGCGTAGACGGACGCTTTCTGCCGGTATGGGGAACAGTTTGTGGGGAAACTTGAACAGAACTATGATCCAGCGTGGGGAAAGAGGTTGAAGAGTGAGCCTCTGAATCCTCGGAAGTGGATGTGGATGTGGAGGGACCAGACCCCTGGGCGGACGCGAAAACCGAAGGTCCGGGCTTGGACACAGGCACAGCAGGCGGAACGGCCAATGCTGAGCGTTTTTTCTGCAGCTTCGGCTGGGTGATTGCGGGTGACAAAGGGGAAGCAGTGGTTGCGAGCGCGTGGCTTTGTCCATCCCATTCCCAGGGATCTTCTGCGAGTTTCGATGTGCTTGGCTTGGACTTGAGGGTAGGTTTCTTGCTTGGGGACGTCGCTGTTGGAGTAATAGTTGTGCTAGATGAGGTGGCGCGATTAGGTAGAGGCGGGATTCCTGTGCCGGAGGAAGCTGCAGAAGTATCATGCTCGAGTTCAGTCAAGTTCGGGCCGGCAGCGGTAAGATCGTCCTGAGGTGGTTCAAAATGTGCTGAATCAGGCGTAGGCAACTCTATTTCCTCTTGGATACTTTGACTGTCCGCTTCCGAAACGGTGTGTGCGCTGGGAGTACCAGAGTAGATTGTCTCCTGAGAGGTGGAGTTTGTAGTAGACTTCGACGATCGATGGCCTACGACGTGCCACTCGGAGTTGGTGCTGGAAGAGAGGGAGTTGGCTGCGCCCTGGCTAGCAGAGTGCGTAGAGCTGTCGACGGAGGGATTGCGTCGCTGTCGTTTGCTTTCATCTTCTTGGTACTGCGAGATGTCGTCGCCCTGATGTTCCAGAATCGACTCCTGAATAAGGGGTAGGGGACTGTGGTTGACACTGCTGTCTGCTGACTGTTGCTCCTGCTTTGAAATTGAGAAGGGGGATGGCTGGGACGATGTTGAAGCAGGAGTAGAAGTAAAAGATTTGGTACTGGGGATATTATTGATCTTCTTTGCACTCTTCAGGAGCTCCTTGTGAGGGTCTTTGCCTCTTCGTCTGCGCTCCTTTGAGCGACTTGATTTTGAATTCTCCTTGTGGTCGATGCCATTGCCCGCATTTTCTGGTGAAGGATTATTTTCGGCGTTGGTGAGAGGACTGCGTTGACGAGGGTCCACAATGGAGCCAGCAGAGTCGCGCTTTGCTTCAGCCACGTCAAGGCGTTGGTTGCTAAAATATGAGACAGTACGAATAATGCAGGTGTAGATGTGGGAGTGGTAGCGGAAGACAATGACAGCGATGAAGATGCCTAGGAGAACAGTGGTGCCCTGCTCAGCACCGACTTGCATGAGGAAGAGGTGGACAAGGGAAGAGAGGAAAGTAAGGGCGGTGGATGCAGAAGCAAGGGAACGAAGAGAGGGGAGGAGGAGAGAGAGAGAGGAGGATGAAGAGAGGAGAAACAGTCGAACGTCGGACAGGATGGAATGACCTCCTCGTCCAACTCGACCTTCACTTTTGCACTCCATTCTGGGTGAATAGTGCTATCCCACGGAATTTTAGTTCCGAAATTCCCTAACTAGGAAAGATAGTGGTTGAAAATGCTGACTAGGCACGCTATGGCTTACCCAATAAGGATGAATAAGTGTTGAAATTGAAACTTCGGATTATGGTCGGTCAGGTCAGCGGTGTCTCTTCGCAGAGGCAGACAAGATCAGAGCCTAGTTTGCCCTCGATTCTTCTTCTGCAGTCCTGGTTGTGCTTAGCGATGTCCCTTGTGCTCTCACAACATAGCATGTGTGCGCCGTGTGCTTGTGCTACTCTTAGATCTTTATTTTTATTTCGTTGCAAAAATATCTTATCACAAGAGCCTTGACGTCAATCCGGAGGCAGATAATTAATAATACTTTACTTACCTACTTCCATTACCACCCTGGTCTCATGGAAAATTCTGTCTCTGCACCTGTCCGTATCGCACTCCTCATCTGCGGCGCACTCACTGGCAAAGCTTACGCCGATAATGGCGACTACACCAACGTCTTCCGCCACTTTCTATCTGCCTCTCTTCCCGCCCCCTGCGACTATGTCGACCCATACGACGTAGTCACAGCCCACCAATACCCCACAGATGCTCAGTTAGACTCATATCACGCCGTTTTATACACCGGTTCAGGTACGTCTTTTGCATATTTATAAGGCTAAGCCCACCATCTGACCTCGTTCCTTTTCCCATTCTTTTTCCATTCTTTGCTGGCACTTTCGAATTGGCCCGACGACATTTTGGTGCATAAACCGTCTCCATCTCCGTTCCATATGGCTCTCATCTTCATGTGGCATTCCCGCGATTGCATACCACTTAATTTGGCACGCCGACGTCCTTCATAACATTGACTTCGCACCATCATCCACTTTCCATCGATCATTTCTATCGCAATGATAATCAACACCCGATGACTCAAATCAGCCGCATCGGCTTACGAGAATATTGAATGGGTTAACAAGCTCGTTGCTTTTACAAAGCATGTCGCAGAGAACAAACCGAATGTAAAACTCATCGGTGCGTCTTCCTGCTTCCTTTCCATTCCGTTCCCATTCATTTCCCATTCATTTCCCCTTAGCATCCTCTTCCTTACCATGCTCGTCATCTTTTTTCTCTCCCCTCTCCCTTACGTACCCACTCCTCACTTACTAACTCCCCTTCCCCCCGCCAGGTATCTGCTTTGGGCACCAGATCATTGCCCGCGCCCTTGGTGGCGAATGCGTTCCCAATGGCGGCAAATGGGAAGTTGGGCCCACCCCCGTCAAACTCACGGAAGTTGGAAAGCAGATTTTCGGCGTGGAAGAGATGAATATACAGGAGATGCATAGGGACCATGTGCCGGACGTGTTGCCGGGGTTCGAGCTGCTAGGCGGCACAGACGTGTCGGCCAACCAAGGCATGGTCAAGTGGCGCAGTGGCGCAGAGAAGAAGTCGTTGAAAGATGTCCATATTATCACCCTCCAGGGACATCCAGAGTTCACCGAGAATATCGTGAGCAGCCTGGTCGAGGCGCGATCCTCATCGGGAGTGATTGATAAGGAGGCAGCGGAAGACGCTGAGAAGAGGAAGCAATGGCGCAACGATGGAGTTAGTGTGGTTGGGAAAGTGCTGTGGGGGGTGCTAGGCGTTGGAGCATAGACGCGTGGAGAGATGAGGACAGAGATAGATTAAGTCATTGTAACATTGTAAGAATACCCTAATGATAGATACATGTACGTACACGAGAACGTTGTATGGTTGACGGAGTGATGGATGATGCTGGGAGCGCGTCACAATTAATTATATCGTTGTGAACGCTGATATGATGGATGGCAGTGGCAGGAGAGGTGCGGGGGGATCGGTTCCGGATTTGCACTAGCGGGTGACAATCAGGACGATGTTGGGACGATGAACGCGTTCCAAGCGCGGTAGAAGTTAATGGACGTGCGACTGTCTGATCGGATAGATATAAATATAAATAATTTGTTTATTTTCCCATGCGCACTGCGTATGTCACTCTAGTTCCTCCGTCGATGCGCTTACACTTTTTTGTCTTCTGCCACTGATGCAGATGTCTCTTCCCCCCTCTAAACACGCCCGCATACTTTTAGAGATTCACTGCTGCGGCTCGTACGAATCTGTATTGTCGGCCTCTTGGATCTATCACTCCACTCCGCCGCGACATCTTGCCAGCATCCGTTCCAGCCAAAGTCTACGAACCTTGCTGCAAATTTGGTGATATTCCACCCTACTCCATTAAACCGGTTTATTCCCCGCCCTGTCCAGGCTCTCCCAACAAGGACCCTATATCTCTTATCTTGTTACACTATTAGACGACATGTTATAATACGGCTGATACGGCCACTTTGACACCACCGCCAAGTGTGAGTCTTCGACACTATCCAAAATCGGGATATATTCGCAATCCGTAATTGCCGAAAATCAAAGCTTCTGCTCTCGATTCATATGATAGGCGTTGATTTGCGCACATACATAGACATACATCTGGGGAAGTTTCCTTTCCTATGCCACAAACAAATGATCAGATCCATGGTCATTTAACGGTGACAGTACTCGGTATCGCGCAATTGTCTATTATTGCAATGTGTTGTCCATGCGCCGTCTACCTGAACACTACCTCCTTTTAGTCTTTTAGCCTGCAGGTCCAACGGCAAACCCAATTTTTCGGAACTGTCCTGCTCGACATCTAATTACGAGAACGATTCCTTAATACATACATCCAACTCCTTTATCCGGGAACGAACAAGAATTCGCAGCGGTATTCGAAAATATTCCAACATTCCATTCAACCCTTCGAATATTAGATTCGATGCACGGCTATGTTATATGTCTTGATAACGAGTGTTTTCGACATAACATACCGCGGAGGGTCACTCGCATAAAAAAAAAAAAGGAAGCCAAAAAAAAAATACGCGAAATATATTGCTATGTTAGTTCAGGGCGTTCACAACTTGTATCAACGGCCAGCACAGGAAGTCAAGTTGCCTTTGTACTTTAAATTAACGTTCTGTATGGTCTTGACGGATTTAGCTTGTTGCGTTGTGGCTCTGAATAGCCGGTACTTATCGGGATCCGAGATTAGCGCATCTTGTGTGCCGTGCAAAATTCGGCTTGCGCTCGTCATTGAAAGGACCGAATGCGACAGAGAGGACTCTATTCTAGTCTTTTCATCATCCCAGTTCGCTTGCTAGGAGATTAACGTTTGATGTTGATGTCTTTACGTCTCACTGAGTATAGTATATATATTCAGTGCGACTCGCCTCGGAACTGCCTTGTGCTCCAATCCCCAATCCGCCCCACTTCCCCACAATGCTCCCGTCCGATACACCGATTTCCAGCATGCCGTTGTTGGACTCCACTGTATTCTCTTTTGCGAGCCGGTTAGACGAGGTGTCAAATCTTCGTCCTGACTCTGTTAATATTAAAGTACTCATGGAGCAAGACTCTCGGAAGCGTCGCCAATGGACAGAAGAAGAAGACGATGCTCTGCGAGAGGCCGTACGCATCGGTATGTATATTGCTGGCTTTATGGATATCATTAATTCTCCTTTGCAGAACATCCCGAGGGCGGTGCTCCGTATAAATGGCTAGAAATTGCCAGACATATTCCTGGACGATCAAATAAAGATTGTCGGAAGCGGTGGTACAATAAAATGTCTTCCCCCCAAACACTAAAAGGGGGCTGGTCTCCAGAGGAAGACGCCCTCTTAACGAGAGCGGTGAAGCGATATGGCACGAAGTAAACATTTTTGCCGCTGTTCATGATAATTTTTCTGATATATTTCGCTTTAGGTGGCCTTTGGTCGCGGCCATGGTTGGCACCAGAAAGAGCTGTCGTAAGCATTGGCCTTTCACTTCCTATTTTTTCATAGCCTTACGCATGTGCTTTAGAATGTGCCCGCCGGTGGTATGACACCCTCGATCCCAACATCGACAAGGCGCCATGGACAAGAGAGGAGGTTAGACTTTTCTTTATCCTACTGTCTTGCCGTATTATCTAACTCGGCCGAATATTACAGGACGAACGACTGATTACCGCCGTTAATGAACATGGTAAAAAATGGTCGTACATATCAAAAACCTGCTTTCCAAGGCGAACCGGTTTAGCAGCAAAGAACAGGTATATAGGGGTGCTCTGTCTCATGCAGATTAATATTGACAAATGTACGCCACAGATTTTTTGCTCTTGTCAACTCCTCTCTGCGCCGTCGCAGTGGCGATTATGCAAGTCAGAGTGAAAGAGCAAACAATTTCGCAGCTAACTACATCAAGTCAGACGCAAATGATGTGCGGCTCTGGTCTGCATCTGACCTGTCGCCATCTCCCCTGGTATCACATCGGAATATGTTCGAATTCGACATACACTCTGGGTCGGCTTCGAGTTCATCCTCTTCCTCATCCTCCAGGATGCACTCACCGTCTACACCATCTCTCGATATGCCGCCGTCGCCGTCGGAGAGTGATTCATTCCTAATAGCAAGGCAGCAGTGTCCGTTGGCGACGGCGATAAATAACTTTGAGTTTGAACTGTCGTGCCAATTGAAAGCCGTCTCTTCTCTTGCTTCTCCACAGACCTCCTTCCCGTCTCCGATATCACCAACGTTGTCTTCTCCGTATCATTCGGAGAGTCCTATAACGTCTCCGACGTGGGACCTTTGGGATCCAGAAATCATGCATATGCTACAAGAATCAGATGCTGCTAGACGGGTATTTTGAAGAGGGGACAATATAATTACTTATTTACTATGATAGCGGTCTTGATTATTAAATCGTGTACTTACTGGACTTTGTAGCTACGGTGGTGGGTAGATAGATACACTTGTACATTACTATATTTTGAATCAACAGCCCGGAGTTTTATAAAACGTATGTTTCTTGTAGAAAAGTTGACAATTTACCATATAATTTCCCATTTCGGCACGTGATGTAAATCGGTAGTATTACAGTAAGTGTTTATACTATATTATAGCACTTTGCTGCATACAACTCGGTCGACTGCGAGGTCATCCACTCCTACTCCGTTTCCGGTCTCCACTTCTTTCTACCACCATGACATTACCGAAGCTTACTTCTTTGTCCACAAAGACACTTTCTCTTCTCCTCGAGCGGGAGCGGCTACAAACTCTCCAGTCATTCAATGACGGGAATAATACCACAAACAACCTACACTTACCTCAAATAACGAAGAACCTCTCGCAAATGCGAGCAGGGATATTGGAGTTGGAGAAGAATGGCGGACAGGCTGAAGCTGTGAAATTACTAAAAAACCAATTTGAACGGATGAGAGGGATGGTTGGTGTGGACATTGGCGTTGAGAGGTGTGCAATTCGCTGCCATTGTCTAGAGTTATAAGGGTTATTGGTTGACAATCACACTGGTTAGTCTGGAGCCACAACAACCTGCCAATCTAGTATCGACTTCTTCAGCCGATTCATCATCGTTACCACCGATACCACCTGTGCCACCCATTTCTTTAGAGCCGGTTTCATCTCCCTCTCCAGCCAACGGTTCCTCAGATGAAGTATTCACACCATATACAGATGATCCAGATACCGACGTCGAACCAGGAATTATGTTGCAGACACAACGACGGTTAATGGATGGTGGGCCTCATTAATGGTTCTCGTTTCTGGGACCTTGCCCGTTCGCTGAAGTTCATTTTAGAGCAGGATGTTCACCTTGACCATTTATCCAACTCAATAAGACGGCAACATCACATCTCATTGCAGATTAATGACGAGTTGGATACACATACTGGGCTCTTATCGGACCTCGATAATGACCTCGACCGTACGTCCGGAAGATTAAGTGGAGCACGGAGGAGGTTAGATAGATTTGCAAAGGGAGCTAAAGAGAATGGTATGTGGCTCCCGAATCCGCTCTTCGATGGGGGCTGATATATCGTTTGTGTACAGGGAGTACGGTAACAATTGCCCTTCTCATACTGGTGTTACTCATCCTCATCATAATCTTCAAAACGTGACCTCTCTATGTTTTCTGCTTCGCTGTTCTCGTCTTCGTTCTCTACCTGATGGTATCACATAGTTATCTGGATATGCTTAAGTATGTATGTATGTCTCGCGCATCATATTTATGGCATTTTTACCTTGCTTCTCTAAACATTCCAATATTGGCATGCTTGCCTTCATTTATTAGGCGAAGTTCGTTCCTTAACTTTATGGAAAAAAAACCTGACACTGGACGGAGATACTTATATGAGCAGGGTTCTAGGCTGTACGAAGTTCGAACCTGTACTACAGTGCTCAAATCTTGATCATCTCCACTACTCGTCTCGTAATTTCTTCGCATCTCAGCATGTAATGAAGTCCGGAGCTTGCCGAATCAATTTCGAAGCCTCTTGTCTCGGTCGATACTAAGCCAAGGAGGCATGATCAAGCCATGCTGTTCGGTTATTTTCTCTAGGGGGTTGTAATAGGTTCTAATGGGTTACGGACACTTAAGCGGCTAGCCAACTGGGCGGTTGCTACTTCGCTATATGCAATCATTGCAATGCACAATCCCGAAACTGCAGTCTTGCTCACAATGTAAGTTTGTTTAAGTCTGGCGTTCGCTGCAGACTCAGGCCGCCAGTCTGTCAGCATGACACTCATCATGTCGTATTGGTGTCGTATTTTCAGTTAATGCGCGAGTCAACAGGGGCGCAGTGCAGCCCGATTTATGAGCTCAGCATGTTCAACGTGTGTCCTGATGGGTGAAAGGCCTCTAAGTATAATGCATGAATACAGATTCAAATTGTGGTTCCTAACAACAACTTATCTTCCGCTACTCTCTTACTACTTAGTATATATGTATGCTCTACGAAAATGTACCAAGTAATATAAGATCATCATCTTGCTTTCGTCAAGCAAGGTTCCTGCTACAACTCCCAATCATCTCAGGAGCATAACAAACCTGTCTCGCAAATTGCATCGCTTGCGAAATATGTCAAGTTCACAGCAAGGGTTTGCCCACATGTTTATAGATTCAGACATTTATTGATTTGTTAAGTATTTACCTATCTTGTCAATATCTTGTTCTTTTAAATGTCTGTAACATCAGTCCATATCTCTTGTCCTTTGGTATGTTATCACAGATGCAACCCTCAACACTCTATCCTACTAGACAAGTTCAGTTTGGCATCCAAAATTCGGAATAATGCAAAAAAAAAAAAAAAAAAAATGCCCACGCCGAGGTTTGAACTCGAGACCCTTGCATGTCAATGAAAGGGATATTAGATATCCACATAAGTACAATGCTCTACCACTGAGCTACACGGGCTACACAAGTTGTTTAGTCTGAATAAAATTTGGACTTACACTGTATAGACGTGTAAAATAACATTTTCATTAATAATCACTTCATGTTTCCCCTAACTAAGTTGATTTATGTAATTTATAACATGTAAAGAGCCAACCTATTAAATTGTAAGGTAGGTTTATTTAGATGTAGAAACATGTATAAGAAGTGGACAACTGAAGAGATCACTTTTACTACTAAAACTTTTGTGTAGTGCAAAACTGTCACGAATGTCACACTATCATGTGTCTAGTAACCGGTTGACAATTACTTACTTATATCATACGTAATAGGTCCAGTATTGGATAGTAATACTGGACTTGGGCTAAATGTGCTTAACTTACAACTACAGCCTCTTCCAAGTCATTTCTACCAAATATCCCGAGATACTTATGGCGGCAGGATAAGTACTTAAAAGTTTGTTATTTTATCCAACATTCATCTGTATACTTACATTAAATTTTACTCACACTCCCAAGTTGTCAGTTGAAGCAAAGGAATGCAATAAGTAGCCTCGTACTGGTCAATCTCTCATTTCTTATTTCGAAGATATAGATCAGCATTTATTTGAATGTGTCCGATGTAAATCACATAAACGTGTATTAAAAATGTCTGGATAATTGCCCCCGGAAGAATTGAAAATAAAACAAAAGAGACTTATATGATTCTCCGACAACTCTGCTCCAAACCTCCAAATACGCTACGTATTTACAGGTTAAGGTTAACGGGGTTGCAGCCAAGGGCAACAAGGCCACCTAAGTAAGATAAGATATTAGTACTTGTAGCGTAAGGAAAGTCGCAGTTAGCTTACTGAAGTTATTGTTCTCGCAGCAGACGGGCTGAGCAGTGCTATCGAGGGTGTCAGCTGACTTGTACAATGTTTAGGAAACTTTAACAATTACCAGCTAGCACCAGAGGCAACACCAATAACGCTGATGGGAGAGCAATCTAAGCCAACCTGAGCGGTGATGCCTTGGACAACGATTCCGAGCAATCCAAGCAATCCAGTAACAGAGGGGTCCTTAGAATCTTGAACGTGCTGGCCTGTAATGTAGAACGCATCAACACCATGCTACTGATACATTAGCAAAACTTACAGCACTGAAGATTACCAGTGTTACATTGGCTCGCGCTACCATACCCTGGAGTAGGGATAGCGAGGGTGGAAGCTGCGACGGCAGCAGTGATAAGGAGCGAGATCTTTGAGAACATATTGGTATATGGGTTGTTAAACGAGTGTGGTACAACTGCAAGCTGAGAAGAGTTAGATGATGATGACTTGGGCGAACTGGGGGGTTTTATAGTTTTTCGACGCGCATTTTCCCGATGAATTGACCTGTAAAGTTGTTCATCTTCCATTCGTGTATTGACACACATCAATGTTGTTCGAATTGTTTCTTCGCTACTACTGGTAAGCAGCTGGTAACGTCTGGTGGCATGCTGAATAGGCACGATTATTAATCATGTGGCTGAAGCGAACGGCTTCATCATATAGGAAGTCAATGTTTTCTTCGGTGCTGAAGATCTCACCACTTCGTATGAAAGATAAAATGCTTCTAGCCAGTGATAAGCGCACAAATGACAGTTGAGGCTAAGGAAAAACCATTGTCAAGTTAACAAACTTAGGAGAATCCGAAGCATCACTCACTGCTAACTTATACATCGAGCAGTGTGCTGTAAACATTCATCGATGGAGTAAATATTGCCGTCATTGTAAATATGTAGTGAAATAAATTAAACCCAGATTAAAAGTCGAGGTACATACTCACCTGTTGGATATTATGAGGCAGAAAGGGGCGCCCAGCGGCGGTCATTAAACAACAGGAGTCTTTCAAGACCCAAGTTATTGGTTACTGAAGAGGGCACCGAGACAACAATGTTATATATATGATCATTCCAAATGACAAATGCCCGACACAGAAGGTCGCAGTTGTGACCCGTCGCGACACGGATGGACGATGAAAGATGTTGGGTCAATGTTGAAAATCAATCCGGTTTATGAGTTGCATCCATGCAATGGCAAAAGTAACGTTATCACCAAGTTATCACGAAGGCTAGATTTTGTGGTTCTTAGCTGTAAGAAATTTGTTGTACGTAAGATACAAGCAGAAAATTAGAATTGTTGTGAGCTGATCAAAGGTACTTCTTGGATGCTGGGCCAAAGAGACGATTCCCAAATAGTGCGTAGGAGCTATATATGCTGGCCTACTTGCGGCTGGTACAGAGGTTCGACAGAAGTAGCAGATTTCAGGATGAATAACTGAGGAAATGCACGAGAAACTAGAATTTGCCGTCCAGTTGCCGTAGTAAATTGGTAGCTGAGCACATAAGTATTCAGTTTGAGAAACAAATCGGCCAGCTCAAAGTTGCCATAATCCCTAAAATATTTGAGGGAAGAAAAGATGAATGAAAGAGTGCGCGACTATGAGGGCGAGACTGAGGTGATGGGTAAGGCAGAATAACGCACCGACGGAGCACACAGCTCCGGATATTGATCAATACAGACAGCAACCTCACCTCCAACGCTCACCATCGTCGACGACCACCTTAAATCAACAGCATCTTAACCGTACAGCTCTGTTTCGCGGCTTCTAAAACCTTTAGGATTTCAGTGCTATACCCCAATTAATAAAGCTAGAGTCATGGGAGAGGTGGTCAATGTTCTTGTAGCATTCGCGGTCATTGTATTCATTTTCCGGTGGGTGACCTCAGGTATGTAATTTCTTACCATCACGCATTGCACGCTCTCTTATTCAAGTGTATGTATTTCAGACAACAGCAATCCCAATGAACGCTCAGCAGCTGACACGTTGGGCTTCCGTCCTAAGGATGTTACTCAAGATATGGTGCACTCCACTCCGCTTTTCGTCACCTACGACGCTCTAATTGCTGTGTCTGCATTTAGATTAACACAATATCTCATATGTTTCCAGATATACCTGTGTATGTAGCCTGGTTCTGGGAAAGGAACTGCCCTAACTTTCTGTTTAGAGATAACATTCGCTATGACTTGCTGCGAACCGGGAGCGTCGAGTCAACAAGTAACAAGATATTAGAACGTGGTTATCTTGATGCTGTATGTGCTCACTATTCACTTTAGTACTTAACTCACAAACCATGCGAAATAGCCGCCTGCAGCTTATTACACGCTCTACCCGAGACAAGTTAACACGAACAATGCCGGCGCAACAACAACTGCAAGGTCCTCTAGTTCGAAATCAATGAGTCTTTGATTGCACGCTATAACCTTCAGTCACGGGTGGATAAGGAGAAGGTCGACCCAGAGGAGATTGGCGGCAAGGCAACTTGGGAAGATACCCCAGAAAAACGGGAGGCTAGTTTGAGGGAGAGGAAAGCGAAAATGATTCTTGCAGCTAGACAGTGCGTTTTATTGACTCCTATACGTGATGAAACATTGACTTGCAACAGGAGGATGTTAGAACAACAGCAGAAGGCGGCATCAAATGCTACCGCATAATATACGGTGCATTTATGTGCTCTCTACCTACTAGTGTACCGCAATCCGAGGAGTATCTAAATTCATAGGGTATCACATTTCATTCGGATGTAATTCATATTTCTATCTTCCAACAAACCCAATTCTCTGAAAATTGTCCGTGCAACGGCTTTCAGGCCCTCCAACATATTTTGGTGACATATCAACTACTTTGACATTTTCTATGCAGATAATGAAGTTTGGACGATTTCATTGGCAAACGGCTTACTCTCTGAAGTTTACCCGGTCCTTATAAAGGTCACACTACTGGTCGGATTATTTCGTATATTTTCTGCTCATTTCTTCATCGATATTTAGTTCTTCAGATCGCTAGGCAACATGAAACGCGCTCTAAGCGGTTTTGTTGCGTGCCCACAAATGGACTGCTGTAAAATGTCCTTAGGCATTCGTATAAGTTTAGACTTTGCAGTGGTACTGGGCAAGCGCATCCCAGCATGTCACTTGTCACTTATTCAGTATGTCTCGGGACGGGACCTCCCTGTCAGTCACCGACTGACCCATCCTAATCCGTTTCACTCCAATCAACTGATGTGTACCAGTCATCCTCCAGGTGCTCCTGAGTGTCTGGTCTAACATTGGATACCACTATAGTTATGCCTTATTATTCCGAATTCACCTGTTTTTCAGAAACGTATTTAACCAGAACTTTCCTTGTATGCTATCAATATTCACTGCAAGTGCGCGTTAATCTGTGACCTGTTGTATGCTAAGGATAGAATAACCGCCAGCTATTTCAATCTATGCCTAGTATCCTAACATTGATTCTATTTGCTCTGGGAGCATTTTCTGTTTCTAGAGCGTACAAGATACTAGGTTATCTGCGGGTGATAGTCTTTTCTCCTGATAACAACCTTTCGTCCTTACGCTCCATCAATCTAGTCCCTGAAAGGCCTTCCTCACTCTTTCATTCTCTTTCATCCATTTGACTTTCCCGGTCTCATAATACCTTCGGGTTGATGGAACGCTGGAGCTGATTATGGTTGGAAATATCGGCTACGTTGTAGGTCTTTTTGCTTCAGTTCCGCCGAATTACTTACAATTAATGTACGTAGCAAGAAAGAAGTACGGAGAAAGTATTATGTTAATTCCTCTGCTTCAAGGAGGCCCTACCATTGTGACTTCTAACTTGGAGGTTACTCGCCAATTCATTGGTATTGGTGGTTCATCTGGAGCTTTCAGAAGTGATTGGACCTTTGACGTTAGACGCTTCTTGACTAATTTTACTCTCCCTGATGAACTACTCTACAGAACCTGGTCACCAAATCTATTCACCTCGGAAGGAGAGGACTGGAAAAGATGCAAGAGAGTGCTTCTTCCTGCCTTTAATAGCCAGCTGTAAGTACCGTTTGGGGGCCTCGTACAGCCAATAAATTTGATGTGTCTAGATATAACCTTGTATGGGACGAGTTTCTCAAGACATATCACCAGCTGATATCACGGGAAGGCTGGAAAGATCTTCAAGAGGTGCGAACCAACAGAGTACAAGATTTCACGTATAAGGTAACAACGAGTTCCAAATCAAATGCTCAGCGCCTGACGTTTCATTAGTTTGCAATGCTTGTTATAGGAAAATGCGGATTTGGGTTTGACTGGACTGATTCGCTGCCTTCTACCGACTCATCGAATAAAATGACCCTTGAGAAGGCAATGCATACTATTATTGACGGCGCCATGTTTTCAGGCCTCGTTCCTACCTTCGTTCTGAAGATGCCAATCCAAAGGCATGGATTTATACTATAACCCAACCATATACTTCTCCAACACTTTAGTATAGAAACCAGTTTACGGGTTGCCGAAGACCTTACTGCTTTCATAAAGGCGCGAGCAGTAGAGAAGCACAACGGGTTTATGAAGTACGGAGAAGATTCTGAAGGATATCGTAAAAATATATTCACATTGCTCATAAAGGCCAATGCTGAAGAGAGCGGGAAGCATAAACTCACTGACCAAGAGCTAGTGCGTTTCGTTCAGTTAATCCTGCATGCCTCAGCGCTTTAATTCTTCCGCAAGATAGGAAATGTTTTTCTGATGCTTTTTGCTGGACATGGTAACATTCATGCTGTGTATGTCTGCGTGGGACTACGACTGATTTTTTCATTAGAAACTACCGCTACCGTTCTGACTGTTTGCTTCGCATACTTTGCAGCATACCCAAGCATCCAAGAGGATACTTACCAGCAAGTGATAAATGTCTTTGGATCTGAACAAGAGCCAGTGGGCGAATCTTTCAGCTGTATCTTTGACGGCACTTCATGGTCGCGTAAAGAGTTTTGAATGCTTTTCGGAGCTTGACCAAGTTCAGAGTGTGCTCTTTGAGTGTCTGCGATTGTTTCGTTAGTGTAATCCCGATGCTTATTAGTGCAGTGCTAATGATTTTGTCAGCTCCTGGATATGCTATAATTCGCGATACTGTGGATGACACTGTGCTAAATATCCCAAGCCTGACTGGTGGAGAGGGAACCACACCTATTCCAGTTCCTAAAGGTACGAGTGTGCGTAACTTGTCTAATAAACTTTCCACTGTGTTCACCTGAAAGGTTCAAGGTTATTAGCGATATGATTGGAATTCGTAAATGCACATGATGTTCAAGATGAATTATCTGATGGAAGCACGCTTTAAGAGTATAGCTCACGGTACTTCCATATCCTACCGAGTTCATTCCTTCTTGGTAGAAAAGCGGAGATAGCGAACCTGAAATAATAAGTGCCTTCAGCGTTAGTGAGCTCCTTCACTGTATTACTTTTGCGTGATTCAATTGCTCAGATTTCGTTGCAGGACCAAGAACTTGCATTGGTCGCAAATTTGTTATTGTAGAACCTTGCCTCACCAAAGAGAGACTATGGAGGATTGGATGAAGAGAGTAGTGCTGGGTTTCACAAGTATGCATAAATCGTACTTGTGCTCATTTCGGTCTCCCAGCAGAACTACAGAAATCCAATTCATCCACCACACCCTTTCAGTCTCGTTGCAATAGATAGTTTACCTTAATCGCTATCATAATTTTCTCAAAATACTACTCTTACTCACCGCGATACGAACCTGAAGCGCGAGAGTCAAATGTAGATCAATGCTTAACAAGGAGAAAACAATTACCAAAAAGCTCTGATTACTGCGTGAAGTGAATAAAGTAGAACAAGGGCGGAAGTGAAATACTGCATGCTGATCAACATGTTCCTATAGGCTACACATCCCATCCCCTCTTTTAGCTGATGAATTATATGCTCACCGTAAAGTTTGAATAAGCCTAGAGCCACGTATCTACCTCCACCTCCTCTAGAACCCACCGGAGTGCTCTTTTAAGTACTGAATTCTCAATGAATAAACTCACAAATCACCAGGAGCACATAGGTGTGCTTTTATAGCACAAATGAAAAAAGAAAGATAACAAGCAGAACTAATTGTACAACAGCACAATCAAACGACTGGCAAATCAGATCATGCAACCTTCACACCGCCCCAAGCAACCTTTGGCCCTCCGGTTCTAGGTTGCTTGGTCTGTACGTCCCCAGCACTCGGCGCCGCAGAATTGGGAGCAGGTGCCGCTTTTGGAGCGGGTAGGGGCATGTTGCGAAGATCATCCAGGATCTTCTGCGTCCGCTCGGTGTTTTTGATGAACCAACCGGCGTAGCGGCGTCCGACAGTAGATTCAGCGATATGGACCATGTTCTATAAGGCGGCTTAAACACAAGCAGCATGATATACAGTTTAAAAGAAAACATACCTCATCAATCACGAAGTTCAAATCGCTAGTTGTGATAATCTGTCCATCCAACAGTCCATTAGACTCAGCTCCAGAAACACGACTTATGCTTCTACTCGACTGCTTCAGCACCATCAACTCTTGAACCATCTCCTCTTCATCGGCATCTAAGAAGTTGGCCAGCTTCTTCGCACCTAGGCTAGTATACAGCTTGAGGAAGCTACGAAGAGTGGGGACAGGGGATTGGGCAGCAACGTCGGCAAGGAAGAGGCTAAGGTGGCGGTGAATGGCGTCGACTTGGACAGGAGAAGCTTCGGTAGGTGAGTCAGAGGGCGAGGTAGGGGAGAGAATGGTGGTAATTGCAGCGGGATCGTCGTAAGGGGGAGGATTAGCAGTGATAAACTTCGGGCACGCATAGAGGAATAGCTCCTCAAATGCTGGGAGAGCATCGGGACTATATAAAATACGATAAAGATGAATCGTCTTCGACGTAGAAGAGAAATACGCACCCTCCACGGGACATTTTAGTAAACTGATCGCCATACCTCTCTTTCGCAATGTTGGCAATGTTATCATCCAGTCTGCTGGGCGAAAGTGCATTGCAAACAGCAAATAGAGCATACATACGGTCAGCGGTCTTGCTGATCTGATCATATTGATAACTCCTGGTGTGGTATTGTCGCATGCGCATAATGAAGTTTAATATAGTGACGAAAGTACGAATAGCATCAGGATATCGCCTAAGCATGATGTAGCAAAATCCAACATAGTAGTACGTGGTGACGTGACAGGCAGTAACACGGGTGAATGGCGACTGGAAAGCACTGTCAATTAAGCTAGACATCGCGCAAGAAAAAGGAACAGACCTTTTGGTTGAGTTCGACGCCTTCCATAACCTTCAACGCAAGTGTGAAATCGCCAAGAAGAACATGAACTCGGAGGAGTCCAATGATGCTGAAATAGCCGAGCATGCGATATAGGGGACGTTGACCATATTCGCCGACAATCTCACTGAAAAAAGAAGGTAAATCATCGGTCTATAATGACATAAACTGACAACGTACGCAATCTCCTCGGGGGTCTTTCCTTCACGCTGAGCAGTGATGTACTCGCTTATTCTCGATTTTTGCATCAGAGAGTAGAGAACATTGAGGACACTGTACGAGCTCCATACCTTCACTACGATAAGTGCCACAGAAATATTGGTGGGACATGGAAGAGCTTACAGGTCCACCGTCAGCCAGCATCATCAACTCATCTTCGGTCTTCGACTTGATCTTTGAGCGCCAGGCGCAGAAGTTTTGGTATTGATAGATAAACTCATCGATAATATCCCAAAGCCATTGCTCTGGAAGTTCAAGTTGCACAGGGCCATCTGAGTCTACATGTGATGTCACAAAGATGTTTTATGGTATGGAGTGATAATACTGACTGAGAAGGTAGTTGAACAACTCGCAGCTGTTCTCGTATGAGTGGAAGCGGTCGTCAATGTTGGGTTGGAGACGGGAGTAGACGTGGCGATAGTAAAGTTCACGATAGAGAATCAAGAAAATAGGGTCTGGATTAAGTGTAAGACGTCAGAAATACAGAGAGAATGGGAAAGATTGTGGAGACGCGCCGTCGTTCACTAAGGGTGCGATTACTTCTGCCTCCGGCCACTCCGTCTTCGAATAGAACTTTTCGGTGTACTTATTCCATCCACTTTCGTACGCGACCGTTATCTCCTGGAGATTATTTTCCATCACTGCTTGGTGAAAGTGGACGATGAACTACGTTTTGTGAATACCATGCCCTCGTTGATCAAATACTCCAACTTACGCCTTTCACGACGTCCGGGATTTGTGCAAACGCAGCTTGCTGGGCCATATGTTGCTGCATAGCAATGAACGTAGTCTCATCGATCTGAGGCTGCTGGATGTGGGCTAAAGAGATAATTATTGAGATAGTCGAACATTTGCAAGAATGAGATCACTCACCATCCTCATAGTGACCATTTTGGCCATAGTTTCCAATGGCAAGGGACAAGTCGACGTCCTCGTCAATATCGGCATCTGTAGCCCAGGCTGGTACCCGTTGTTGCGACATTTTTTAAGATAGGCAGAGGTTAACGCGAGCGACACTGACCGTCAGATTCAGAAAATTGAGTTTGCCGCTCGGCAATTTCCGATTTTGTGCGCCTTTATCGTTCTCCGCCAAAATTACAAGTCGAATACTTACTCAGAATAGTAAGTGGTATATAAAATATTTAAACATGATAAATATATGGTATACAGACGATGTCAAAATTATTTAAATGCCATCAATACGTTGTTCTTCACGATGTAAAGCAAGTACTTAAAGAGGTGTGCACTGTGCTTGTGGCACCAAGTTAGACGAGGACTTCATGAGAGAATACCAGAGCTTTTGATGATTCCCCTCCAGCTCTTGAATACATAGTCGGAGAATTGACCGATGTTGTCAATCGAAGAGTCAACGGTGGCAGAGGTCTCAAGAAGAGAATCGAGGAATGCTGGGGCAGTTGCAGGAGAAGCCAGCTGGTGGAGCTCTAGCAGTGACATGAACAACGGACACAAATTAAAAGACGTAAAGGACGTACCTGCGGCTGTGTAAACTGCAGCTACTGATGTACGGCGGCGATACCAAGCAAGCTATGTCATGGGTTCAGTAAACAAGGTCGATGAGACTAGCTCGTAATACGAACTTGCACAGACTTGTCCTCGATCGCGTAACAAGCCTCATCTGCAACACGTGCGGCGTGCTTCAGTGCAGGCATTGGATCCAGCGGAGGAAGCCCATTCTTCGGAGACGCTAGAAGCGCAAAAGCCTTTGCACAAATGAGATACTAAAACAGGAAGAAGACGCGTTGAACGCACTTCAGAAAGGTGCTGAAGAACGGGATCATTGTACTCTAGGCGCTTTCGAAGAACTTCTCTCAAGGAAGACTTGGGTTGGGAAATAGACATTTGTTTTAGACCCTCATCGATCCAAGCGTTTATGAGTGCTTTCCTTGCTTCATCGCCATTTCCAAAGAGGGCAGAAACGGCGGTGTCTGACAGAGGTTCGTGGTGAGGTTGTGGCAAGGAGAGGGCAGAGCGCGCAAGAGCCTCGCGCGTGAATCCGTGTGTTCTGACGAGTGGCAGGGCGAGCTTTAAGAGGTGGTACCTGTGTGCGTTTAGATGGACGACATTGGAAAGGGAAAGGGAGGAGGACGTACGTCGAGGCAGCCATTCCGGAGCAAAGTCGGCGGACACAACTGGCGGAACGGAAAGACAGCGTGGGAAGAATGGTGAAGCCTCGATTAACCCTTAACCCGATAATCTTGCCTTGCTGATAATTCAGAATCACAACTCTGCTCTCTCTCTCTTCTAAACTCTTGTATTTCGCGCTTCATCGCCAACTCAAAAATGCCATCTGACTGGGGTACGTTGCCCATCGCGACTCCAACCTCTGTTGACCATCTCCAATCACTCGCGCAGATGAATCAGACAGCGATGCCCAGGTGAAGGAAAAGGCGAAAAGCCCCCCTCCACCCAAGGTCGTCCCCAAGAAATCCAAATGGGAGGGAGAAGACGAAGATGAAAATGGCCCTGTTGTACGTCTTTCACTCAGCCCTGCTCCGCACTCCGTTGTTTACGAATTGATCTCTGAGGCAGAGCGACTGGGAAGAGTCATCTGAGGAGGAAGAAGAAAAGCCCACAGCTGCTCCAGTGGCACCACCGAAGAAGAAGGGCACCCTCAAACAAAAGCTAGCTGAGAAGGAGGCCGAGAAGGCTCGGCGGAAGGTTGTTGGAGAAGACATTGAATATGACTCCGATGAAGTCCTCGATCCTAGGGAGAAGGCTCGCAAAGATAAAGAAAGAGAGCTTAATGCTGATCTCAACAACGCAGCTGAACTCCTTGGTTCCGCTGCCCTCGGCGGTGCGTACTCTGCGCTATAGCTTTTTGGGATAGCTGATCCTCATCCAGCTGCTCTCATCGTCATTTAGGCACCTCATCATCCGAGCTGGACTCTCTGATATCCGCTCAGCCACGCACAAAAGAGGACTTCCAGCAATTGTCTGCTCGTATTATCGAGTTCATTATCAAGCGCCACCAGAATAAGCCACTTTACCATGCGTTTGTCGAGCACCACGTGCGCGAGCTTGCTATGCCATTGAAAGACATAGAGGTGCGGAAGGCTGCAAGTGGCCTCACGACCTTAGCGAATGAGAAGCAGAAGGAACAAAGGGAGAAGACCAGTGGCAAGAAGAAGCCAAAGAGTGCGACTAAGCCTGCACTAGGAGGAGCTAAAGTGGCCTCAAGGTGTGTCTTGCTATTTGATTTTATTATCTTCACACTTTACACTGAAATTTAACTCTCTTCCTAGACTAGATACCAATATATATGATGAGGCGCTTGATGATTTCGGTACCAATGCGGATGATTTCATGTAGAGTGGATATAAGATTCATGCTAATGTATCGATGTTTCAATAATATCAATTTACGGGAACTATATTTCGTTTCATTTCCCCATTGTTTTAACACGTATACGTTGGTTCGTATAATAGATTGAAAGTTGCTTAGGTAGATCAGATGCAGGGAATCTTGAGGCCTTGAGGAATGATTATCTTGTCACGTTTATAACTGTTAGTACTACCACATGTGACATGTGACACAGAGACAGTTCCTTCTGTCACTCTCAAGTCCTAACCTTCCTCTTGCATATACCTTGTACCAACCTTGTGCTGTCACCAATCCTTCAGTGAAGCGTTCCCATCGGTCAAGACGCCAAGGCTTTGCGGAATGCTGTAAGGCCACGTTCATATTTCACCATCCAACTTACGCATTGTTGTCGTGGTGTTTGGACAGTAGAAGCTGAGTAGAAAGCAGTGAAATATATATTCATGGCTTATACTAGGCTATCGGGAAAGACAGTTGCGAAGCTGGGGCGTTATTTTGGGATGATATTACGGTGCAATAGAACGTCAAATGTCAACAAGTACATATGGTGTCCTTGGAAAAGCTGTTGTGTGCTATGCCCTTAACTTCAAATTTTATATTACAGCTCGACGATCTACGATGTTGGAGAAATGGATGCTTATCGGCATGGCTTGTAGGATGCTACGCTCTTCAGCTACTCTCTAGGCTTCCATTGTTGCATTCGATTTGGCTTTCAACGAGTATGAAATCAGCTTTCTTTGTGATGCCATCGAAACACAGGCTTGAAACCTTGTTGCTAGCGATCCTTTGTCATTCACCTTGTTGCACTCTCGTCGTCATGAAAACAGTGCAAGTGAATACTTTTCAAATGGATCTGTACAGAACCACCAGGACAATGTTCCACCGTAATGCTGTCTCAGGTTGCGATAGCCTTCTATCATACTAAATTTCTGGAGTTCCATGTCAATTCTGGACTTGCTGGAATTAACTATGTGACACGAAAAGATGCCCGCTTTCCATTGAAAGAGAACTAGAAGATGAGGATGTCGCTGCGCCGTAAGCATGAGGCAGAACCTAATCATTGGCGTGGTGCTTGCGTGGTACACAAAAATATTATTATAATTGTAGGCAGGCTACTGTCGTCAACTATATTCCAAAGTCGTTTCATCTCAGCGGCATTGGACCTCTTCGTGGAGTCGTGGTCTCAGATATTTCGTCAACCGTAATTGGGTACGGCTCGACTTAATACCTATGTAGTCTAATGGTTTCTGTTGGAGCATGCCAAAATTGACCTCTCAGGTTTCTCTTGTTCCCGAAACTTCCGATGGAAGACGTATCTACTTCCCAACGCCTGCATATTGGAATAAAGGCGATGTGCAGAACTATGTACTATTAGTAGTGGACTATTCAAATTCCCTTTACATTGGAAGTCGGTAATCACTAGCCAATCACTAACTAATCGTTATAACTTATTTGGGATGATAACCTCTACACCATTAGAGTTGCGGAGTAACCACAGGATATTGGAAGAAGCGCCCCAATAACTACGTTAAGGATGAAAACGAAATCTGCGTTCCAAAGGATGACCGTACATGGCAGCAGTGGAGCTCTCCACTGTCGCACCAAGTATACAATATTCCGTTCAATCCCACGTGCATGACTGGGTAGGTCGGCGACCCAAAGTAACGTACTGCTTCATTCGATACCTGCCTAGTTGGGCTACAGTCTACGCTGCAAGCCACTTGCGTTCATTGTTGTTCTGGGGCCCCAAGGTTGATCTGCGGATTCATTTGATGTGGAATCTACGTCTCGAATACAGACAAATTCTTCTTTCACAGTGAAGTGGAGAAAACACGGAGTACCTATGTAGTTGCTCTAGATCTGTCTCCACGCAGCCGTACAATCAACGTACAATAGTCCTAATTAACACCCCGCACATCTGTACGTGGTACCGGTCCCGTTTCCGTGTGTATGCCCGCCCTAACAGGTCCTAACATGAACGTGTTCGACGGAAAGTTCCCAGCAAGTTCCCAGTTCAATAATTTTCTGGGGTGCGCACTGAAGTGTGACACAAGTTTGACGTATCGACTCACGTACACACCTACAGACGTCATCATTGTCGTGATATTTCTTCATAATAGTCATCGAGGCAAAATTTGAGTGACACATATGTCAAAGTTCGTAAAAGAAGCCGGTTTCCAGATTTACAAACATCATCTGTTGGCGGAGAAGTCGACAACTTTGATGCAGAAGACCCCAGACACCACTGACTGCTTTCGTCATGGTTGACTTAGCAGAAAAGCGCGGAAACGCGATTGAAGTATGTAGTTCTTATCACCTATGTACATATATGTATTCCACTGATGGCGGGATGTAATGACGATGTGAATCGTGTAAGTGGAGATAACATTAAGAATATCTTTTCGCAGTGTCGGTGTCTGTAGGTGTGCGCATCATATTTACTGTAGTCCAGAAAAAACATACTGATTATCGTATCGTATCTAAAACATGAAAACATTCATAACCGCATTGACTAAAAAATTATACAGAAGAATTGTTGTGCTTATCACCAATATAGTACATTCTAATAATAAAACAATGTACGTAGAGGGAGGGCAAATGTGAATCGTATGGTATATAAAGGTGAATATGCAACAAGGTAGGTACAGCGTGTTTGACTGCGGTCTGAAGTATAGTAGGACAAGATAGAAAGAATGAAGTACTCCAGAACGCGGAAATGTACGCTTGGACAGCGGACACGCCCACCTGGGGTTGCAGAAGTCCCAAAATGCAAAAGTCTAGATGATAAAATGGAGTTGTAGCGCGTAGAAAAGGAATGAAGTCATGCATTGTCGCTCGTTTTATAAATACCAATGGAAAAGTAAAAGTTCTAATATCGTAAAGTCCATAAAAACGAAGTCCTTAGTACGAGAACACCATGAGCCATGGGTTCAGTACAATCTAGTGAAATAATTGGCGTTAGCGTTTGAAATGCCCATGAGTAATACATTACTCACTGGGAACAAGATATGACATCCCGCGTTGAGCCTGGACATAGCAACGTAGGGAGTTAATATTACGACACTACCGCATCCAAACACAGACAAGACTTACGCAAGCGGGAAAATAACGGCCCATGCCGTACCATCGACACGCCATTCTAAGGGCACCAACGGCGTACTTATAATAATCATGCCGGCAACGAGAACCAGAGATACCAACAAAGGGAACCAGAATCTGTTACACAATTGGATAGTGAGTTTATATACTTAGTTCGTGATGCATCGTGTTGTGCGCACCGTTTGCAAATCTTCGGTATCTCTTTGAAGAAATTCGACCGTTGCACCTCCTTAACGGTGGCTGACCATTGAATATTGTACGAGAATAGATGTGCGAGGAGGGCTTGGGTAAGGGGGATGGCTAATCCACCGAAAAAGAAGAAGCTGAATGACAGAACCGGTCGGTCAGCGTGGGGAGCGAAGCAAAGAAACACGGCAATGCGCGTGACGGCATGAGGCACTTACAAGAATGGAATCCACATGAGGTTTTCAAGGAATGCGCCCAACTGGAGGAGAACAGTGTCAAAAGTCGATCTGTAGCCATAAGCCTGAACCAAGTACCAGTGATTTAGTCCCGAGGCGATATTCGAGTAATGTGTACCCGATGGTACCAGATCCCCAGAATACAACCGAGGTGGCTAACCAAATCTCGAAGCTGTGCATGAAGTACCCATCGACCGGGAATTGGAAGCCCAGAAGAACATAATTGATAATGGAGATAGTGATGCCACCAGCAATACCATCTAATAGAAGATCAGAAAGAGTTCTCAAAGTGGAGATTGAATATACTGACAGTAAGAGAACATGTCTAATAAAATTAAAAAGCATGAAAGCATGAGTTATGTAAATTGGGGGGCCTGATAGCAATGAAAGAACTCACAAGCCATCATGGAGATCTTGTAATGCATGGGAGCACTTGACCATAAGAATCGGTGGATCTGATGCGCAATAGGACCTTTGCGCAACCACTGAACAATGGGATTGAAAAGCAGTCTATACATTGTGAAGTTAATCAGCGGAAGTGGAACGCAAGGTTGAAACCTACTCGTTACAGCCGTAGGCATACTTTTGCCACCTGTTGAGTTCATCATCAACACTCAAAGAGACACCTTCCTTGAAGCTGCCTTTGGAGTAAGTGGCCCAGCGTATGATATATCCCTTGAGCATCAAACGGAGTGCTATGTCGAAGTCCTCGGACACGTTAGATTCCGACCAGATTTTGACCTGACCATCGGCGGGATCAACAAACGCCGCGTCTTGGATGGCTTTCCACCGCAAGAAGGCGTTGTGACCCATGAATGGAGCAACTTCGCCATTTGCGCAAGCTGGCGATAACAAATGAAGTAAATTTAAAATCCCCAAATAGTAATTTCAGATTATACTCACAGATGGAAATACACCTGTTGATGCGCCTTGTGAAATATGCAATACCGTTCTCGAAATAATGGTGCGCGACCTGCATAACATCTAAAGTTCCGAAAAATGTCAGAAAAAATAACAGTACAAATGAGTATCAAACCCACCAGATTCGTGCTGAATTATGGCAACCGTAGGCGACTCAGCCATCTCTCTAGCTGCATCGCGCAAACAATCCTCAGGGACAACAGTATCGGAATCAACAATGAGGACAATCTCGCCGATACGGGTGGCGCGTCCATTGGCAGCCCAAGGCCTAAACTTCTTCCCACTCTCTTCCCACATTTCCTCAATGGCCAAAGCGAGTGCCTTTTCCTCTAAATCTTCCTCGCTCGCATATCCCATAGCAGCGGCGCCATTTGCAATGTTAGCATCAGCAGTACCCCAAACGACGCTCTCGTCACCCTCACGATTCTGGTACTGCATACCATACTGCGTGGGTCCGCTGTTGCCATGGCTGTGGCTGGTGCCAGATAACGAGCTGCGTCCGGGGTTGTTGGCACGTGCATTGGCGAGGAGGTTCTCGAGGTGCTTTTCAGCCTTGAGGGAGAGGGTAAGCCCGTAGTTCATGTTGGAAGCCTTCTTGAACCTTCCAGCACGATTGAAGCCACCAGGGGCAGAATCATGCTTGGGGCGAGCAACCCATCCAATGTTGTGGTTGGCGTAAAACGCAAGACGCTCATCCCTATCAGGTGCGGGTAAAAGCCGCATTCCGTCATCGTTAATGAAGATCGTAGACGTTCCACCTTGTCTGGCATATGTCTGCATGGCCTTCTTCAAAGATGCGATAGAGGGCGCCAGCACGGCGTCCAAGCTTTCTTTGTACACGGGCATCTGGATGGTAATGTGCGGGAGGTTGTTGTCGACTTCCTTGTTGGGCCTTGGAGGGATGGCAGAGTAGTATTTTGAGTTATCGTGAAAGTGGGCTATGGGACCAACAGCCATGGTAATGTTTTGGACAATTTGGAGGGCAAAAAAGAGGGAGACGCAGTAGAGAAGGGGTGCGATGGCAAGGAGGGCAAAACGGATGAAGGAGCCATCCAAACTCCACTCTACAAGCAGAGTGCTTATACCATTACCGATGAATACTGTAGAAAGAGTCAGAAAATAGATTGTAAAACAAATCTTTACTGACCGAATGCCAAACCAGCCGCAAGCCCGTTGTAGATGGGCGCATATAGCTTGGTCTTTCTTACATTCACCTGCATCTCTGGATCCTCCTCGGTAATAACCTCCACCTTCTTACCATACCACTTTCGCCTTACTTTCACATTGTGTGCCTTTCGTCCCTCCATGCCAAGCTTCTCCTTTTCCGTGTCTGGATCGTCATATTCACGACCATGCTCGCCGAAAAGGCCGCGGCCCACAAGGGAGCCAGATGCTTGCGGCCGTAGGACACCATTTTCAGAGGAGACACCATCGTTAACGGAGGCAGCGGTAGAAGTAGCCGTGACTGTGCCTACAATACCGGGTCGGGAGCGCCAGAGGAGCTTAATGAGGCGTTCTTCGAAGTCATTGCACATGGGTACAATGCGGTCCAGGGAGTCGGACCAAATTACCAATACGCGCTCGTCACGCTATAGAGAGAAGAAAATGCGTTAGCGGAAGAAGAAATGGGTGAGGCAATAGACGTAAAAATTAAGAAGGATAATATTAATGATTGAAGTAGATTGAGGATGTAGGATGTAATATAGAAGGTTTAAAAAGGGAAGAAAACGTACAATAAATGCAGCGCATTGCTCCTTCTCCGCCTGTGGGAGCAAGAGTATCGTCTCAAGGATCTGGATTCGGGTATTCGCGTCGACATAGATGCTCTTGTCTTCGGGGCTTCTGTAGATTGTAGGTGAGTATTGATGTGAGAATAAAGATAGAAGAAAAAAAGGGAGAAAATAAAAAACGATCAGAAAAAAACGTGGTTGAAACGGAAACAATTTGCAAAATCAAATGCGAATGTGCAAGGCACCGAGAATAAATTTTGAAATGGAGAAAATGAAATAAAAATGACACGGCGACTGTCATTAACAGCTTGCAAGTCCGGAAGTAACCAAGGGACAGAAGGATTGCAACACCTCCTAAACATGCTGGGAGTTACGACTGCGGGCAGCAAGGAAAAAGCGGATATCATGTCCCGCCATTGTGAAAATTCAGTAGCTGTCGCAACCATCTCCTGACAGGCCCTCGGTAGGGGGTTAGACCCTTCCGATAAGCAGAGTGCTGTATTGACATCGCTCCGCCGAGAAATCTCGAGAGAGAAACCGTTATCAAATGAAGACGGTCCTCCTCGACTATCGATGATCACCCTACTTCGGGTCGGAGGCCGGAACGATAACGATAATGAAGGACAGGGTGAATGGAAGCGGAAGCATAGGTAGTGTTGAAGATTGCCTGACGTTGGCAGGTGACGGTGGCGCGACAGGGATGAAAATAGCAGGAGGGGGGCGGGATGGATGGTTGATATGGCCAGACGGAAACAAAATAGAGAAAGGGGCGGACTCTAATCGCCGGAAGAGGGTAACTGATCTGCGATCAAACTGGACCAAATGGAGAATTTCGCACGATCATTGAGGTTACGCGCCTCGTTTGATGCGCAAGGCGTCAAGAGTCATAGAAAAATGGATAACGCAGAGCATGAAGGTACTCAGGAGGGTCGCATGCTGACTCCAGAAGACACACTGCGCGTTACGAACGAAATAGAAGAGAGGAAAAGAGCAAGAAAAGGCGGGTTATCGCGTCGATTTGCATCTGGCGGCTGACTGCCAAAACGGAGGAAAAGATGCATATATGCGCGCCAAGAACGAAAGACGTCATCGAGAAAGTGGAAAGAACACGAGAAAATGAATTTCGGGGGAGAACTTACACTTCAGCGAGGGCAGCATGGACGGCGGCTGACCGAACTTTTACTGCGACGACGGGGTTGAGAGCGCATACAGCTGTCTCAAAGGGCTCAAGAGAGGCGTTTTCATAAGGGAAAACGCGGTATTCAGGGATACCGGTGCCTTGAATGTGGTGGGTGAGCAGTGGAAGAAGGGAAGAGGGAAGAGGGAAAATACCATCGGATACTCTGAGTGCGACACCAGAAGAGATGTTCTCTTCGTTGGGACGGAACCAGGCGTCGCCCTGTGTCTGACGGAACAGCCAGTGGAGGAGGGCGTCGTTGCGGTCGTAGTCCATGTTGTAGGACTGGAGTCGTCGCGCAGCGTGTCGTTCGTATTCAGGTTGGAGGTGGGGGGAAGGAGGAGTGTGTTGATGGGTTGAATTAAAGCAAAGAGGGCAGGCAGACGGTCAGAAATGAAAGTGATATAACGGAGACAAGTGATTGACAGGTAGTGAGACTTACGAGTGTATCCTAAATGGTGAGGAGAAACAGGAGAAGGGGGAGAGGGGAAGAGGGAAAGAGAACGTGGAGACTAGGACAAAAGAGGGCGATTGGCAAGGGAGGGAAAAGAAAAGCAACGAACGAGACGGAGATAATAAATTCGGGGAGGAAGAAGGATGGAGATAGGGTGTTGAGGGACGTGATGGAGAAAATAAGGAGCAGGAGGGAGAGGACGAGGATTCAGTAGGTGGCTGCCATTCTCGGAGAGATCTGAGTGGCCCGATCAGGATTGCCCTCGGAGGTGGCCAGGGTCCTCGGTTGGCAGGGTTTGATAACCAAGCGAGGGCGTTGCCACGGTGCAAATGGAATGACGTCAGAGGTCTTGTCATTGCGGCGTCACCTTAGGAGGTTTGAGAAGAGAAAAAACACGGTGGAGCGATGTACAAGCAGGAAGGGGGTGCCTGGCTGCAGAGGAAGATAGCAATAATAAAATATAATTTTGCTGATTAGGATATCGATCCCCTATTCTCTTCCGCCAACAACTCCGCGTTAAAATCATTGGTTGTCTGCCCCCAGCCATCCCCATCCACGTTCACATTCACGTCCACCATCCACCATGTCTTATCCTCCCCGCCGCAGCTCCAGGGAGACCCGCAGACTCAGCGGCAGCTACCTCGCCACTGCCAGAATGAGTACTGGCTCAGCCTCTGAGGAGGACTCTTCTCCCCCTCTCGCTCCTCCCCGTCCCTTCTTCCTCGCTGGTGGCGAGCGTGGCTCTTGGTCCGCCTCTTCCATGGACAATTCGTCTCTCGACCCTCCCTCTGACTCTGACCGAGAGGCTCCTCTTCCTCCTCCTCCCCTTGCTGCACGTGCCCCTGCACCCAGGACCACCGCCGTCCCCGCCCCTCGTTCGTCCACCGCCAGGGCCGTCGCCCACAGGAACCACCACCGCCGTCGCTCGTCCATGGCCAGCAGCACAGCAGCACACTCCTCCACCGCTGCTGCTGCAGTTGCTGCAGGGGCGGACACCACCCAGGACAGCACCCCTGCCCACAGTGAGGCTGACCATGGCCAGATGCCCAACTGGTCCCCCGACACCTTGTATCAGGATGCGGGCATCGCGTCCCCCAACACCGCTGGCTCTACCGTGTTTGACAGGACCTCTCGTCCGCCTCCTTCCAGCTTTCCCTTCCCTTTCCAGCAGTATCCCGGAAATCCTGACCCCGGCCTAGGAATCCCCGGTGTCAGCCACCGCAGATCCTCGCTCGAGAGCGTGGGTGGCTCAGGCTACCATCCCCTCTCCCACTCGAGCTCTCTCACCGACCTCAGGAGACCCTATGCGCCCTTCATGCAGGGCAGCGAGTTGGGCAGCGTCACGCCCCCCAATGCCTCCTCCAACTCCCTCTACAGGAACAGCGTCGCCGCCAACATGATGCTCGGCTCCCCAACCCCCATCAACGAGATGGGTGTCATCCCTCGCTCAGCCAGCACCCAGACCTTCCGCGCCCCCTTTCTCTCCCCCGCCAGCCGCCCCAACTCCTCCCTCTGGTCCCCGCCCCCCCACCATAATCAGGTCACCAATCTCAGTCCCAACGCCTCCTCTTCTGCTCTTGCCGCCCCAGCATTACCAAAGAAGGTCCCACTTCCCAGCACTCGCCTCGCCGCTCCCATCGAAAAGAGCGAAAAGCCCTGGCTCACAAAGCCAGACCCCAGAACTCGCCTCAGCTGGTGGCTCACCTTCCTCTGCATCGTCCTTGGTATTGGAGGCGCCGCCGCTCTCTGCTGGCGCGGTTTCGCTGGTATCATCAAGCTCGATCCCAATCAGCTCTGCTTGGTCCTCGATGAAGAGTTTAATGGCCCTGACCTCGATGATAGCGTTTGGTCCCGCGATGTCGAGCTTGGCGGCTTTGGCAATGGCGAATTCCAGATGACCACAGACTCCTCCGACAACCTTTTCTTCCGCAACTCCCAGCTGTACATGTTCCCCACTCTCTCTGAGGACGCTGGTATCAATATCAATGACGGCACATTTACTCTCGATGGGTGCACCACCGACAACTCCACCGCGTGTTCTGCCACCGCGAACGGCCAAACCACCGTCATCAACCCCGTACGCAGCGCGCGGATCAACACCAAAGGCAAGAAGAGCATCAAGTTTGGTCGTGTCGAGTTCAAGGCCAAGTTACCCAAGGGAGACTGGCTCTGGCCTGCTGTGTGGATGCTTCCCGACAATGAGACTTACGGTCCTTGGCCTGCGTCCGGCGAGATTGATATCATCGAGGCAAGAGGAAATGGTCCAGAGTATTCTGCTCAAGGCAGCAATTTCATTAGGAGCACTTTGAACTATGGACCCTTGGCTGCCGCCATTAATCAGATCTTTGGATGGCAAGCACTTAAGAGGTCCAGCTTTGATAAGGAGTTCCATACCTATGCGCTTGAGTGGGACGACAGATTTATGAGGTTCTTTGTCGATTCGAGGATTCATGTCATGTTGGATATTAGAACGACCGGGAAGAACGAAGGCTTCTGGGACCGCGCTGGATTCCCGCAGACGGTGCAGAACGGCTCGTCGCAGGCGGTAGTTCAGAATCCATACGGCGACAGCAACGCTGCTCCGTTTGACCAGTGTACGTGGTTTATTCCGTAGTTCTCGTGACGGACCGGCATTGACTTGTGTTTGCACAGCATTTTATCTAATCATTGATCTCGCTGCCGGCGGAACATCCGGGTGGTTCCCTGATAAAATAGGGAATAAGCCATGGTTCGACGGGTCGAACAGTACGTCTTGTGGCTGAACTGAATGATGAAAAAAAACTCACTTGTTATTTGTGTAGGTGCTATGCGAGACTTTGCAAATGCCAAGGATACTTGGTTCGCTACTTGGCCGGAAAGCCAGGAAGATCGCTCCTTTAGAATGTACGTTTGGTTTGGTTCTTTCGTGGTTGCGTTTAAGGTACTTATAACTTCTGCGCAGCGACTATGTGAAGATGTGGGAGAAATGTTAAACACATTCCACCCTCTACGTAATAACCCAATGAACAGACATAGATTCCCTTTCATTTTCCTCGATCGTATTTTTATACCTACGCTGTATCCCTTTCCACATGCAAAAGTATTTCATCATACCAGTATCACGAACCTTCTTTTCTTCAAACACATACATACCTTTGTTCAGCATACCGGCGCTTCTACCTTACTATACCCTACCTATCCGTCCTTCCGAACTTCTTGGACTATGTTGCTACAATCCCTCGACGCAGATTTGTTTTTTGTTCTCGGCTTCACTCTCCACCATTCCATCCGCGATTAGACTCTACACATATACGCAGGTTTCCTTACGTCATTATTTTCAGTATTTTGCAGTGTAGCCTACGGTACATCCATTCATTCGCATTGTTAACATCGTCTTGCATATGTGGATGTGCCAAGGTCGTTATCATGATTTTTATGCGTGCGCATACGTCAGTATTTTTTTTGGACTATAAAATTTTCGTTATGTTCCAGATGTGTTTTTATATGATATGAGTAATAGATATTTTATTGTTTTATCAGTGGAGCGGAGTGTCTTATCGCGGGGATCATTCATTTCCTTCGCATGATTGGTAGCTATGACGCAGAAAAGGTCGGAGGCATTGATGCCTGCAATTGAATTTATTCGAAGACGTTCACGTTGATGGAAAAATCAACTCTGTATCATGTCACAACAGCGGCCCATTTATACAGTATTTTTATATTATGGCACCGAAAACAGGCGGAGCGGCTCCGAGCAGGCTGCAAGATATAACTAGCAATGTAATGCAAATATACAGAAAATAAACGTGGCCAAGTGATTCGATATAGCAGTCCTCTACTACAACTTCAATCTCCAGTAAAGGCAGCCCTGATTAACTTTGGGAAGGTGGAGAAGTACAAGGAGTAGGAGAGAGTCCGCGAGATACAACGTTGATCAACATCTTCACCACCGAAAAAGTAAGCGCTGAATAAGGACAAAATAAGCTGTTAAACAGTCTTCCAAAGGATCTCCCTCCATTGTACCACATTCACAAACCTTCCAATAAGGCGGAGACACTGAGAATGGAAGCTGAGGGCGGCACTGCTGAAGGAAGTACTTTCGTTAATTCAGGAATTTCTTCGCATGAATTCTGAGAGCAAGCAAAGGCAAGCAATCGTCCGGATATCGTGTTGGAAAATGACGGAATTAGAGCTATCGTAACGGGTGGGGAGTTGTGTAAAGCCACCGTAGGATACAACAACGCGCATTTGCCATATGGTGCGCGCAGGTGATAACCTAATATAGATTGGTCGTACAGCTCGGAGTGGGTAAAGAAAAGAGGGGCGGTAACATCTAAAGTTTGTGTGACGTCTGATACGATCGTGGCCGTAGTACTACGTGAGGCGTGAGGAACATCGTGATGCCTGGATGGGGGACAAGTCTTCAGATGAAAGACGGGAGAATAAAAAGGAAAGAACGTCCAAATGAATGTTGCACCCTTCTCCACTACGAAGAGCGGAGGGTCAGTGGATTTAATCGCTTATCAGTAAGTAACCCAGTGCGGTGTTAGGATATGCTGCCACCCAGAGCAATAGTAAGTGCATTCATTGTAGATGTTCATTTACTTGAAACCCTCTGGAGACGAGAAGCCAGTTCAGGGATTATGTATAGTTGCTCATAGAGGACCGAGCATATACTAGCCTCGTAGAAGACGGCTTACTTGACTTTTGGTTAGCTAGACTAGTAGTTGTTAAAGTAGTCCGGGTTTGAAGCAGTAAAGTAATTATCCAAAATGCTTTCAGGAAGGTCAACAATGATTGATGTAAGGATCTTGGAAAACAAGAGCAAGGGATGAAACAAGGAGATGCCCACAATCACATATGATGAAGCATACATACGTACAATATTATAAATGAACAGATGCATTCTGTTGGAACAAGGGAGAGAATGGTTGTTAGGTACCATTTTTGAATGAACCCCGATTACGACTTGTGAGGAAATATTCTCTCCTCAATCCAAATTAGTCGCGACAGTTCACCGTAAATTGGATTGGGACTCCGGACTCGCAAGAAAGCTTGAATAACAGGTAAAATATTTGTGAACGGCTCCAGACAGCACTTTTTTGGGACATAAGAACTCATGCAAACTGGAATTTGCTGATTTTGAGAAAACTGCCGTTTGATGAATCTTCTTCAACTTCCGAAGGCGGAATATGGATATTGCGTATTCCGAGAAAGGGAGAATCAGATTCTCAAATAGTATCCGGGGGTCATGGTGCCGTTATAGTGTCACAGAGATAACAGTTATTGGCGTGAGCATTGTGGAACGTACATATGGCACGTTGAATGGGAGTGTCGACGAAGCTTAGAAGTTTGCAAGTAGGGCTTGTTTAGGTGGATCGTGCCAATCAAAGTCTGGTTTATTTGTAGATATCTTCGGCTCCTGAATAGCTTCGGTAAATTTGAAACAGTGCATGACTGAAATGAACGGACCACTGGCAGTAGTCGGTAGGGGGCACATCTAAAGAAGCGGGTCTCAGTAAAGAGCAACGTCTTTGTACATAGAGTATTGTCGACTATTTGCCACCGAAACGGCGGGAAGCAGCCCAGATCGGTATCATTCAGTCATCCGAACTTGAATCCAATTGAGCCTTGAAGATATCACCCGAGCCAAATCTTGGCAATGTAAGTGGGCGATAACGCGAGACGTGCACAGACATTATGAGGCATTGCAAGTCGGTCGACGGCGCTAGAGAAAATTAGGAAGGTCCACCAAGCAAGTATACCATGTTCCGATGGGTTTCAAGAGAACTTTGATAAGCAATGCATCGACCAGTATAGAAGCGTAGATCCTACATACTTTTACACCCTCTAGTTTCGCTTTGCGGTATGGGAGTCCCCTGAATTGGTCGAATGTGTTTCGATCCCTCCGCCAAAAAAATAGGAACGTTGTAGGAACCCGCTTTCCGGTCAGATAACTAGGAAGCGGATCGACGAGTTCGATTCTGGTGAGCTCATGTAGCTCACATATGCCGAGAAGATCCGCCCATAGCTGCTAGTAAACAAAAAAGAATAAAAGCTATTTTACATATGAAGACGGAAAGAAATGTCTCAGGAGGAAAGTTTCAGGGATCGAGGATGAAATAGAATCGGAGTGTAAGATAAAGTTGGTTTAGAGTTCCTAGTCACCGGGGCCTGTATTTAGTAAACCTGTAAATGCCAGATCGGAATGAAGTCCGAATGCAAACAAGTATAATTCCCGGGAGGTCTCCTCTAAGGCATGAGTCGTGACTCCGGAGTCCGGTTCCGAAGTTGACTGAACTTATTAAGTATCAGCTTATAAAACATAACTAACCCAACAGCTGCCACAGGATAATATATTTTATTTACATAATGGCAGGCAGTAAAGTAATATTACAAATGTATCGAATACATATAACACAACAGTGGTGATAGTACGTTTTGAATGCAGCGATTGCAGGTAAGTAAACGCAGCTGCCGGCTACGAAATGAAAATGCGATGCAGCACAAACACAACGGCTGTACTTACATATATATAGTCTTACTATGTCTGCTTTTTGCGGAAGGAACAACCTGTACATATATTAACAAATAGCATTATCACAATTCACAGTATCATTCTTACCTTCTGTCAATCTTGCCTTTCCACCTGTAGGTTGGCAAAGAATAGTGGAGCACGCAGAACAGACGACAACAGTCTGTGCATGCGAAAATACAGTAGTGATAGCAAAGCATCCTAGAATAAGTAGACGGTTAGATATGGATGAAGGTATACTTAAAGCCACAAGAAATAATAGATACCAGGGCATTTTACATCCATAAAGTATGAGTTAGGAGATTGTACAAGGCGCTTGAGCTTATGCTGTTTCTTTTCATATTCAACTGAAGGATTCAGGAGATCGACTGCGAGAGTCTATTGAATCGCGAAAGCAACGCGAAACGCGCAAGCGGAGGTGTCAATGCCAGACTAGATAGATTAACAAGTAGATAACGAGTCAAACGCACCATTTTGTTGGATATGAAGGCTTTGAATTCTTAGAATGTAGTTGCTTTATTTCCGACTGGGCATAAACCGTTGTACAACTTGCAAGAACGGAAGAGAAGGTGAAAAAGTCGTGAGAGACCTAGGTTATAGCAGGTACATACATAAAGTAAGTACAGTCACAAACCAGCGGCTCCGCGCCGATTGATATCTCTTTGCTCGCAATGACAGTGATCAACAGGCTACATCACCCAAACAGCAACGCCACATCGACTCGCCTTGGAATAAGTATGTAGAATAAGTAATTCAAAGTTCACGTTGAAATAAATGACGTCGGACTCGGAGCGTCAATGGCGACGTTAATGTGACCTCAAGCGCGCATGAAAAAAGGCAAGAGGATCAATGAACAGAAGTACTTAACGGTACTAGGTAGATTGGTTGACATACTAAGCAACACGGCGAGTTTATTCCAAGTTTCCATTAATTTATGAATTTATTAGTACATAATAGATGCTGCTAGCCTTCCGCAGTGCGGCTAGACTACAGGTGTGTGTCTGCATCATATTTTTAACTAGCTCACTGAACTAATAGCTGAAGTGAAGTATTCATGTCACTCCTACTATTGATAATACTTTGCTAAGGGTATCTAAGAGCAGTGGTTTCTATTTTAGACGCAATCATACTTAGGGAAGTATTCAAGCTGTCTTAATCTTCATATGTACAGATTTTGCTCTAGTCAGTTGATCGTAACCTGCAAATAAGTTAGCGACATCATCTTAATCAATTTACAAGACATAGTAACATACCGAATTTGCTCAAGCTAATGCCGCGGCCACTATTCTTTACTCCGGTCCATGCCAAAGCCGGGTCGAGATAATCGCACCTAACAAACTTCCGTTCAGATATACAGAATATCACATAAGATTTAAATGTGTTCACCTATTTAGGAACACGGTTCCAGTCTCCAACTCGTCCGCGAACTTGAGAAACACTTCTTCTGATTCTGCATTGCCCTCTGCGTTGGTCCACACAGATGCAGTTAATCCATAAGGAGAGTCGTTCATCAACTTTATAGCCTCATCATCGGATGACACCTAAAACTTGCATGTCAATGTAAAAGCCATGCAATATTACTACGGCCACTTACCTTCTGAATACCGACTACAGGCCCAAACGTCTCTTCCTGGTGAATGAGGGAAGTATGGCTATGAACTTCAAAATTATGGTATTCTCATACCATCATGACATCCATAGCTAAAGAAAAGTTAAATATATTGCTAAGTGTATAGTGTCTTAAAAACTTACAGTGGTTTACGTCTATCAGAACCTGAGGCGCGACATAGGTTGTTCCTCTGAAGACAATTTTAACTCACAATATCACGGTATAACGTAACTTTACATACTCCTGTGCTGCAGGGAAAAGATCATCTGAAATGAGTGCTGTCGCTCCAGCGGCCACTGCAAGAAAACATTCAGCAATTCCGTGGTGCATGCTAGATCAAATTTGAAGTGCACACCGGCGTCAGCAACTTGCTTGCGAATCCTAGTTGCACTTGCCAAACTGACAACGGGTCCAAGGTTCGTGTCTGATTGTGTAGGATCGCCGAGACGGTATTTCTGATACATGTTAACTATGAAAATCCCTTTCCGTCCAATGCCTGACATACCTTGGTTAACTCGACAAAATTCTCAACGAATGTATCAAAGATTGATTCATGGACGTAAATTCTCTGGTCCCAATCAGATGTATTCTGGTGTTGTTTGTCGTACAACATACCTCTATGGCACAACAACTCTGTCCTGAATTGAAAAAGGAACCTATTGAAAGATATAAAAAAATGGCAAGCTTGAATAAATAAAATGCATTCACCATCTACGAGCTCGGCGACAGTATAATTTAAATCAGCATCGGGGCGTACGTATGCTGGATCCTTTCCTCCGAGCTATTACGAACCAATGAAGCTATCGGTAGGCACTGAGGTTGGTGAGAACAACACACCTCCAATGCAGTGCCTGTAAATCCCTTTGCAAATGCAGCAGTTTCTGCGACAGAGTGACCGCCGGCAACACTTCCGGTAAATGAGACGAAATCTACGAGAGGGTTTTGAATAGCTTGCGTGCTGAGCTCCGGCGACAAGTGAACAACTTGGATAACGTCTTTCGGGACTCCGGCTTGCGTCAGCGCCAGTGCAAACCGTTCTGCTGTAAGCGGGGTTTGAGGTGAAGGTTTAAAGAGCACAGCGTTGCCCGCAATGATAGCAGGTAAGACGCTGTTGATGGAAACCAAATAGGGATAGCTATGGGAAGTAACAGGATAAGGGTTTCGGATAGCGAAAAAATGTGAAAGACTCGCTTCCAAGGGGCGATAACAAGAACGACACCCAATGGTGTGCGTTTGATGAATCGACGGAATCCAGGCTTATCGGTATCTGTGAGTGCGATGTCCGCAAGGGCGGAAGATGCAATTGATAACATGTACTGTGCGCGGTCCAGGAAGCCGCGAATCTCTCCTGGTGTTTGTGAAATGGGGCTAATATGCGATGAGTGTCTGTGCCACTAAAGGTTTGGAATGAGGTACTTACCGGCCCATTTGTAAAGTGAGTTCTAAAGGTATTTCATCGTTCATCTTCTTAAACTCATCCTTCAGAAACATGTAAGGGTTATTGTAATGTCGTTAAAGAGACATTGAACATACGATAAACCTGAATCCGATTGCAATCCGTTCTGCAAGAGGCACTTTGCTCCAAGACTTTTGAGAAGCAGCAGCTTTATTAATGATCCCTTCTAAATCTTCGGGTGAAGAGTATGCACGAGTAATAAGAGGCTTTTGAGAATGAGGAATTATAGTTGTCTGGGACATGATGGTGGTTAATATCCAAGTTGGTATTGGTTTACGCGAAGACCAAAGCGTGTCATCTAATCTATATACTTACTGCGTCAAATCACGTGTTAACATTAAGAGTCCTCAGAGTCACGGCGGCGGGAAGTACTAAACGCAAATTGACATAGCATTCGATAGAAAGATAGCATTTAATCCAGCTTAACAAACAGGCCTCTTCGTTGTGATATCCTGGAATCCTCCGTACTGCTCTTATTGCACAGCCCAAGGGGACGGGTTTAAATTTGGGTTAAATGTAACGAGATCGAAAATGAGCGGCGAGACAATGTATTCTGAAAGGAGGAAATTCCATTAGATTATGAGTTCTTAGCAGTGTAGAAATGCAGCAGCTACAAAGAAAGTGTCAGCAGCATCAGCACGGGAAGAACTTCAAGAAAGATCACTAACAAAATTTGTCAAGAATAGTCGAGTCGATGATAATGGTTGCAAAGATGATCCCAAACTTTAATCTAGTGACTATGCAGCGACTAGTGAAGCTTTGAAGGACGAATCGTCTCGAGTCTGAAGCCGGGGTTCCATGAGCAATAACAAGTAACAAATAGAAGGGTGAATCAAGGAATGCTAGAACGGTTTTCATTTTGGCATCCTAATACACAGAACACTAGGAAATTTCAACGCCAGAACTTGTAACGCAGAGCGTAGTATATAATACTCTGGAGGACGGAATGAATTCAACTTTAGTTTCTGAGAAATTTCCCGCTATCACCGACAAAGCACGTGAAGACGCGTATGCACCTGCTTGCGTACCACTACTTGTACTTACTAGAACTCATCGCATCCTTGCCTCATCGACTTTCATCACCTTCCTTTCTATTCAACATGGCATCTCCTTCCGTCTTCAAATCTCCAGGATTTGACTTTTCAAATCAATTAAGGTACAAACCGCCCTGCTAATGCGATTAGTTAGCTGACCGCCCAATGCAGGAATAACTTCCTCGCGGAGAAAGGTCTGCCTCTTCCCAAAGCAACAAGCACCGGCACAACTATTGTGGGGTGTCTTTTCAAAGACGGAATAGTTCTTGGTGCAGATACGCGTGCTACGGAGGGAGAGATTGTCGCGGACAAGAACTGTGAAAAGGTGTTGTCATACGCGTCATTCGTGCATTCCATCTAACTCTGCTATTCCGAATTTCAGATCCACTACATTACTGATTCAATTCGATGCTGCGGAGCTGGTACAGCAGCCGATACCGAGTTCACAACTGCCCTCATTTCTTCCAATATGGAACTCCATGCTCTGCATACCGGTCGCAAGCCTCGGGTTGTGACAGCCATGACAATGCTTAAACAAATGCTTTTCAGGTGCGCCCACCATTTTTGTAGTTCAATTTTAATCCTCACATCTTATATTTAGATACCAAGGTCATGTCGGTGCTGCCCTCGTACTTGGAGGCGTTGACTCCTCTGGTCCCCATCTTTTCACTATCCATCCTCATGGTTCAACAGACAAACTTCCCTATGTCACTATGGGCTCCGGAAGTTTGGCTGCCATGGCTGTATTTGAAAGCCAATGGAAACCTAACATGGAGGTTAGTGACATCTGTTTTCTACCTTTGTTTATCGTCCTAAATGATTGGAACTAGCGTCAAGAAGCCCTTGACCTCGTCATCTCAGCAATTAGTGCAGGTATTTTCAATGACTTGGGATCCGGTTCAAACGTCGATGCGTGTATTATTACTGCCAACCACACTGAAATGCTTCGAAATGTCGAGATGCCGAACGAGCGAGTAAAGAAGGAGAGGAACTACAAGTTCAGAAGAGGGACTACCGCTTGGAAGAAGGAAGAGATTAGAAAGCTTGTTATTGATGAACAAGTAACTACGCTTGCGACGGGGGATGAGATGGATACCTCATAGACTGGGCAGTCGAGCACTTTCTCATGATATCTCTCTAGTATGAATTGTATAATCAGAAATGCCTTTTCGAAACCGTCTGTAAGTTACATAATGAAACTTGAGAGTTTGGATTTCGTCAATGTATAACGATATCGACAGTCAAGCCATTCTTGACTTGAAAGTAACGAAAATAAGATTCGTGCAGTGCCAAGGTTGTGAGAGCGTCGAGTCATGCAGACATGAACTCGGACGCGAAATCGCGTCAACGGTCACATACATGAATCTTACTCATATGTGAGGTCCTTACTTTTCTTTCGTCTTCTCTCTTCTCTCAAATTAGTGCAACAATGTCAGTAGAATTATTCTATAGTCTCTCCAAGCCACTTCAGCGCCGAATAGACAGAGCTTTCGAGGTGACTATCAACCCAGATGCAAGTAAACGATCCGCCAAGAAACGTACACCTGTAGATACGGGAGGAGGGTTTTTCCTCGACGATTCTGTTCCAATAGGAGGCGGTGGATTTATACTAGATGGCGAGGAACCTCACGCTTCTGGGTCTGGTGGTGGGTTTCTTGTGGATGATCGTGAAGGGCGTTCTACGCCTCTTGGAGGCGGGTTTCTAGTTGAAGATGAAGAAGAAACTACAAAGGACTCAACACATATTCCTCTATCTCTCGTTCCTGCTGCTCTGCAGGAACTTGATCTACCTCCTGACGATGATGAGGTACTATCAGTGTTTCGGAATGCCGCGTCCGGGTGGTCATCTGCCACCAATAACGTCCGACCTGACGATGTCGATGAGGAATTCGTTAGTCGGGATGATTGGCGGTCTGTATGTGCTGTTCTACTTGAACACGAAGATAAAAGGTGTGCGGGAGATGATCAAGAAGACATGGAAATGCAGGAGGAGAGTGAGGATGACGGAAGGAGTGATGAATACAATGATGACGATGCTGAGAATTCTTCAGAGGAAGGTGCGGCAGATAGCTTGGAGGATGAATACATAGAAGGCGCTACAAATCGGAGACGAACGCGGAATGCTGCTCGAAGGGCTAATTTCTCACCTTCACCCTCACAAACGTCGTCAAAGCCGAAAAATCTAACTGCACGTCAGCAGAAGGCTTGTCTAGAGGCATTTGCGCTGTTCTTCCCAACTGCTTCTGAGAATGAATTATCCAAGCAGAAGATTATGATTAAGGATATTCAGAGTGTCGCCAGTCTGCTCGGGGAGAAACTTAAAGCCGAGGATGTGAGCTTTGTCTGTAATTTAGATGTATGCTTTCTAACTGGTGTAAGTAGATGATTGAGATGTTGGAGATGTTCTCAAGTTCCCCCGATAAATCTATGGATTTGACGGATTTTGGTAGAATGATGGTTTCTGCGAAACTAATATAGCCTTGGCCGACACTCTGAAGAAGTGTTTAGCATTACTAAATGGTGTTGTACATCGTGTACGGTAGTCTATGGTGGGTTGTTATAATTTCAATCTTTACTTGTTATTAATCCACTTGGCAAGATTGGATATAAGGAACGTGATATTGATACAAGTCTCTATTCCATGCCAGAAACTTGTATTTTATATTTTCTTGGAGCAAATAAGAATATATTATTTGGAACTCGATATATGGACACGTACATGTGAACTAGAAACATTGCTAGTGACTTCTTTCGCACATAATTAACACGAAGAAGACGATCCAAATGTACCATAGCCACTCCCAATCCTCTTCTGTGAAATTTATGCCGTGCCGTATGCGAGATATCCACGAAGTAGCAGGGTCAGCTGAAGCACAAAGTGTGTTATGCATTCGTCTGCTACTCAGTATTGATGCCTATAATTACGTTTTAGGATGTGAATGCTGGTGGTGATAAGCCAGGATTCAGTCGAGTTTCCAGTGCTCCATTGGATGGGGGCAGCAGCTACGCCGGTGACGAAAGCAAACAAGAAAGTCAAGAAGACGTGGATGGTGAACATGGAACAGCGGAAGAGGGCAAGAATAGTGCATTAGACTTTTATACTAGGAGAGCGGCGTGAGTAAGGCAGAGAAGGTCGCTATGTACTTCCATTCTGCGACTCTGAGATGTAGTAGAGTGTGTTCTACTCTGAGTCTCAGGGTTTCCAAGTTCCATGTTGTGTGTTGGTCCTCGGCATTTCCAAATTCCAAATTCCATTTAGGGTCGATGAGGATCTCGGCGCGGTTGATGGGCCATCGATCGGGTCGGTGATTCTTATCTTATCTCCATCGTTCCCGGCCGAGCCAGAACAACTGTCTCAGAGACTACTTAGTCTAAGTTACTTGGTGCCCCTCTCTCTCATACTTTGCCTCCATCCCCCACTCATCCTCATCTCATTACCCATCCAATTCATACCAGCCATGTCTCGCCAATTCTTCGTCGGAGGAAACTTCAAAATGAACCCCGTCTCTGCAGCCGCAAAGGACTCTCTCGTCGGCGGTCTCAATAGCGCTGAGCTCGATCCTAACACCGGTTCGTTCATCTGTCATCCAACATCCTATATAATCTACCGAGTCTAATGTTCTGCCAGAGGTCGTCATATCACCCCCTTCCATCTACCTCATCCCCGTCAAGGACCAAGTCCGCAAGGAGATCCAAGTTGCTGCACAAAACTGCTACTTTAAGGACTCCGGTCCCTTCACCGGTGAAATCAGGTATGTTCCCCTTTTTTATCTAAAAAAAATCGTCCTGATCTCATCCTCGAAAAGCCCCAAGCAGCTGGTCGATGCTGGCATTCCCTACGTTATCCTCGGTATGCTTTATCATTTCCTGTCTCTTCTCCTCGCGTGCTTATTATCCTCCAGGTCACTCTGAGCGTCGTACTATCTTCCACGAAACCTCGGAACTCGTCGCTACCAAGACCCGCACCGCCCTCGATGCCGGCTTGAAGGTCATCCTCTGCATTGGCGAGACCCTCGCAGAACGCGAGGCCGGTAAGACTGTCCAGGTTTGCGAGGAACAGCTCAAAGCTGCTGTTGAAGTTCTCAAGGAAGAGGACTGGAGGTACGCGTATCAACTGTGTTGACATAGTGACGTCCTCTGACACGACTAAAACCGTTATATAGCAAAGTCGTCGTTGCTTATGAGCCCGTCTGGGCTATTGGAACCGGAAAGGTAGCCACTCCCGCTCAAGCACAAGATACCCAAGCCGATGTCCGAGCTTACCTCGCAAAGGCTATCTCGCCGGCCGTTGCAGATTCAACCCGCATTATCTACGGTGGCAGCGTTACAGCTTCGAATTGCAAAGAACTTGGTAAGTCCGCAACCATCGCCTGCATCTCTCATATCACTTATCACTTGCGTCTTTAAAGCTACCCAAAAGGATATCGATGGGTTCCTTGTTGGTGGTGCTTCGCTGAAGCCTGAGTTTGCTGATATCATTAATGCTCGCAAGGCATAAATGAAACCATATGATGAAATAGAAGCTTGTATTTTACTTGTAATTTGTTAACTCTAAAACCTTTTCGGTTTTGTCTAAAGCGTCAGAGTAAATCCACACCAACATGTTAATTGAGCATTCTGCACCTGTGAAAAGAACTACACCTTTTCATACGCTCTAAGGATCATTCAAATAGCTGCAATGCATTTGCACACGCGGGCGTTATACCTTAGAAATCGTATTCTTTTACAAGAATCGTTTTAGTTGTTTCGTAAGCATAGGGGAATAAAGAAGAGGTATCCATTAAGAACCCTCGAGCTAGTCACAGCACAAACAATCCTACGGCCTATTTTCCCTTTCCTTTAGTAGGCTTCTTGCCTTTGCCAAATGACTTTCCCTCGAACCCAGGGCGTGCCTTACCTGGCTTTTTGCGCTCGTTCCGCATAGCAATGTTATCCGAGCGCTTCTTCTGCTTCGCATCCATCGACGCCTTGAGCTGCTCCTTGCGTTCACCCCAGGCCTGCTTGCTCTTCGTCTTTTCTTTCTCCTTCTTTTTGACAGCTTTCTTCAGACGCCCTTCATCATCACGCACTTTCACGCCTTCAAGTCGAGCCTCAGCCTTCTGCCATTTCTCGCGTTCACTAATTTCCTTGCGTTTCTCTTCAGGAAGCGAAGCAAGTTTCTCTTTGCGTGCCTGCAACTGAGCAAGAGCCTGAGATGGGTCGGATGTGGTTTTGAGCTTTGCGTGTTTGCTGGAGGACGCGATAGAGGGATGCGAGATGGCGGAGAACGCAACGTTGGTGACTTTTGATTGAGCGGTGTGGTTGGCCATGGTGTCCTGCTCGTCAGGGACAAGAAGTTGTGTCTGTATATGAGTATTGATTAGATCTGTGCAAGAGTGTCAAGCAAAATTATGGATACCTTATTCGTCTTTGCTATTTTCGCCCTATCTTCCCTTTCTTTAGCGGAGTCTTTCTTCTTGTCTTTGCCTTTTTTCATCTCTTCTTCACGTCTAATCTTCTCCCTCGTCTCCTTCCGTCTACGTTCACGCATAGCTGCCCTCTGTCGTCTCCGCTCTTCCAAGAGCTCGTCTCTGTCGCCAGCTTCTCCACCAATGCCCCTTCCACGACGACGTAGCTGTTCCATACGTTTGTGTAGTTTTTGACGGAGTTCTGTTATGCCTCCAGAGGCAGGGAGGGGGACAAAGTTGGTTTCTCCCTCCTTGTCTTGAGTATCTTCGTCGTCATCCTCATTTTCTCCTTTCTTGCTAGGTGATTCTTCACCGGCATCGAAGTCAATTTCCATGTGGTCATCCTCGGAGTCGTCTTCTCCTTCAGTGTCTGCCTTGCGCTTTCCTTTTCTCTGTACGGCAGCCTCTTTTTGGAGGTCAACAATCGACTTGTTGTTTTCTGGATCGAGCTAAGGGTAGAATTAATGAACGAAGTCTTGTATTAGAGTGGTAGCATACTCTTTCTTTCATCGCTTTCTTCGTTGCCTCTTTTATGGCTTGCTTCGGAGCTTTCTGCTTCTTGCTATGTTTTTGGTATTTTAATGCAGCCTAGAAAGAAGTGTCAGGTTGGTTGGATATGATTCATTGAAACGAGAGGATTTGCCTGTTCATCTGCGTCTTCTGCTATAATGTAGTATTGTGCTGGAATGAGCTTAAGGAGGGACTCGAACATGTCATTGTGTTTCTCGAGGGAGGCGCGAACTTGAGAGACTGGAGTGGGCATCGTAGAAGCCGGTCGGAATCTGTGAGCCCGTAGTGGCAAAATGGTAGACTGGAGCTTTGGACTTCGCGATGAAGATGAAAAGAGGAATGTGAAGTTAGGGTTAGGGTCTATGGAAAGTCGCGTCAAGAACTTACTCTAAACTTTGACTAAACTTCGTGCTTGCAAACTTGCTCTAAACGGTTCGCAAGCGTATACGTCGCGCCGGCGTATTCTATACATCTCCTGCTACATGGTCATGCCCTGGAAGCCAATATGTAACGCACGAGTCATAATCTTCAAGCGACTGAAGTCGAAGAAGGCTTCGTCTCATCCTGTCCGAACCAGAGGCACCACGCCTGAAGGAAATAAAGTTTACCCAACTATTGTATCTCCCAAAGCTCAGGATTCTGCTAATCAATCTGAAGGACACCAGCGATATCCGTATAGACAGCTTCACGGTGTGTTCGTTGAGCCACCTCCGAATTTTTTTTAGAACTCATGCGACCTCCAATTGTAGCGATCCCCTTCTCTCGCTCTCCTGAAGATATTATCATTAGGTTATCAGTGATTGCTCACTGGATAACGAGCAACACTACGGTAGTTCCTATCGTGCGGGGGTTTCTATCTAGCTTTTTTTCTAATTTACATAAAAAATGGAGTTGGTTTCCTAAACCATTACGTCCAGAGCGGCTTGAGATGGTCTACTTTCCTGCATGGATTATAGAAGGAGAGTTGAAGGCTAATGTTATTTGCAATGGTACCGTGCGTCAGATTTTTTTAGTCTTCAAATTAAAATGATTAACTGTTAAGTATCGACAGAATGGTGAAAAAATTGAGACAGAAGCAATTGCACATCTTGTGAATACGTAAGGATAACTCTTTCCTTGGCTCTACGGTGCTGACAAGCGCTGACAGCTATATTCCTGGTGAAACCTAGTTCTTATTCGTACTTGTTCAGTCCTGACAAAGTACAGGCTCGGACACCAAAATCCTTTCTAGTGTAACCCTAAAACATTTGCGAATACCGGGACGAATACAGGGCGATTCTGACAAGGAAACGGCCTGGGGGCCTAAGCCAGTACCATTTACAGATCGCCTTCGTACGCAGTTCGAGCGTCCAGTCACCTGTTTACCCTTCAATATCTGGCCTAAACGCATAGTTGACCTCGTTAAGGATCAAAGGCCAACGGTCAACGTTGGTAACACGTCCGTCCAGCTGATGTCTTTAGAACCGACAATGGTATGTGCGCTAGATTTTCATGATAGTGGAAGCTTAATGCTTACTCTAGATCAGGCTGTGATGTTTCCCATTCTTTATCCTCTTTATGTGGCTAAATACAAATCGATAGTTCCTGGCGAGAGACGTACATATACTATAATAGTTGAAGCAACGGATATATGTGTGCGTTTGCTATGATCATTTTCTTGTTCGTTTGTCTGATATCAGACTTAGGAACGTGTATTTGTCGAGACTGCTTCTATAAATCCCGACGAATCCTCCTATAATGCATTCAGATTCATTAATCCTGCAAACCTCGCAGAACCCAATCGGTTACTCCGCTATTTGCCATCCGATAACAGCAAGAATCTCCCTTTATATGCTCGTGTTACCGGCTGCCATATATTCGGACTTGCAGAACAGCCTTCCCCATCCGACGTAGAATCGTTAATTGAGCTTTTTATGTCTCGCGAAGACACTCCGGAAGCTTTGGCTAAGGCATCTATACACGATAAAACTAAGCGGCCGGGAGTGGATCCACTCCATACGGACCCAAATGATTGGAGCGTGCGCGAGTGGAAAAAGGCAACGAGGTCGCTTGTACAGCTGTGGATGAAATTGACGGACAAGCAAATAGAAATTAAACGGAAAGCGCTTACAGAGGTAAGTACATTGTAGTTGGGAGCACTGGTACGTTGCTAATGCAGTTCCGATCAGGGCAAGCTACATGACTCGAAAACTAAGACGCTGTTGAGGAACCTGGAAAAAGCGAAGAAAACTGTGCAGTTGAGGAAGTGGTGACTTTATTTTGAACCACGCAATGTGCATCTTTATCATAGTAAATCTTTGGTGATGTATATACTACTTACCTATGTGTAGAAATTCGAGCCGTTCCACTCAAACTCTTTGGAAAGCCATAGTAAAGTAACATAGCCATTGTTATGAGGCTTAACATCATGTTGAATGGGATCAGTCGATGTAGTGAAGGAAATGACTAGTACGAGTATGCAGCAGAAAACCAATTACGATAACACGAACGACGACAATAAAAAAGAAAACGACAGATGTAATAAGGGGTGAGTAAGAGACAGAGCAGTAAGTGGTGTGTTGTAGGAATATGCTGTGCGAAGAAAGAGAAACATTAAAGAGAATGTAAAGATGAAGATGGGGGAGGAATATAAATAAATAGAGGTTTGCGAGACGGGGATATCAACGTGGTTAGTGATGAAGCAAAGTCCGTTTTCTTGTTCTTCTGGATGTGAGTATTGGTATTCCCGCAGAGCTCTCAGTGTATTTATATCTGGTATCTTGCATTCTGGGTAAAGCAATGAAGGTGAAGGGTAGGGTTGCAAGCCGAAACGTGATCGAACAGCTCCGCGCAACGTATGGGCGACCGGCGAGCTGGCAAGGATTGTGCAGCATGACAGCGATAGACTGAAGTGAAAGGAAGCAAAGAGAGAAGGATTAGTCAGGTCAGGGTATTAGAACTCAAAAATAAGCCTGAAATACCAACCGCTCGAAACAGCTCCCCTCCCCACTCCATACAGCCTCCAGTCCCTCCTCCAACCCACGAATAATAACTCTAAAACGTACAAAGATCCCTTCCTCTTTTACCAAACTCCTCTTCCTCCTCTCTCTTCCTCCAACACACACACACACACACGGCCACTGACTACACATCGACGTAGATTAGAACTGGCTCTCCGACGCCTTCGATTTCAGGTATCACACATTTGAGATCGAAGGCTTTGGCGAGGACAATTTTGAAAATCTTTTGGACGTTTATGGATGCTGAGGTCGAACAGAAAATGAGTGATGCGTGCATGGCGCGAGCGAAGCGCTTTGCCTAAGTGGGGTATATGTTGTTAGGAGCGTGCTGGAAAGAAGGGAAGGTGCTGTGGACACGAACCTGCTTTGTGATTTCTTCTTGCTCGTCCCGGGGGAATGTAGCGAACTGATCAAATTTTGTGCCTATTAAAAAGGGGATTGCTGTCTGCGACAGATTAATCATGTTAAGTTGAGGCGGCAGCGAAGGATAGGTAGAAACAAGAACCTTATTAAAACCCCTAGCTTGTCGATACCACTCCTTTACCGAATTGAGAGTCGACTTTCGTGAGAGGTCGAACATGAAGAGGATAGCAACTGCGTCGTTGCAAACGAGGGGGAGCATGTTGACGAACTCGCGTTGACCACCTAGATCCCAAATTGAAAAGGTTATTGTCGTCCGGCGGACGGATATCGTTTTCTCCATAAAGTTGACGCCTTGAGAGAGAAAAGAGGTTGGATTGATTAGAGGAAAGTTGAAAAGAGATGAAGAGAGGAGAGAGGGGAGACATGACACTCACCCAGCGTCTGGATATAATCTTCATCGAAACTGCCCTCTACGTACTTGACCATGAGACTGGTCTTTCCGATCTGCGAATCACCCACCATCCCCACCTTGATCACGACACTAAAGAATGATTGAGCGCGTGGGGAAGACGAGAGGAGACGTGGAGGTGGTTACCTGTTCTTCTGGTCATCGCCTTCTAACTGGGAGATCTGACCACTTGGCCCTGGTGCAGGGGTCGAAGTCGAGGAGGATGCAGAGGATGTCATTAGGAATGGAACGGGATGAGGACGAGATAGTGGTTAGGCGGGATTAGTGAAGGAGAGGGGAACGAGAACAGGAGATGGAAGACTGAAATGAAGAGGACGCGTTCCAAGGGGAGTGATGGGGGACAAGGACGAGGAAGAAGAGGAAGAGGAAGAAAAGGAGAGAGAGGAAAGAGGAAAGAGTGGGGAGGACGTGAGTGTCCTTGGATGGCTGGGTATACTGCACCCTAGCACCTAAGCCAGAGTCAGACGATGAGTACAATGAGCTGGATGCCCTCGATGCTGTCCTCGATGTTGTCTTGGATACACTGCGTGTATAAAAGAGAGATTATCCGCAGACAGATCGTTGTCGTCGTCGTCGCCGTCGTTGTCAACCCACGGCCCAGACAGAACACAGAATAACCGTAGGAGCGCCCACCCTTACACCACTCACCATTCCCGATGCCAAACAAACATCCCCAATTGTTCCCTCTCATTGTCCTCAACCCTTGCTCTTCTACCACCACCTCTACCGTGGTTATTCGTCTGCTCTGCTCAGCCGCCTTTGCTGCTCTACACACCATCTTTCTAAACCTCCTGTCTCACATACTACTCCCGCAATAAATTCCTTTGAATTCATACTGGCTGTTCTCGATCCTAAACGACCGGCCTATATCATGCATTTATCCGTGCCATCCCCTCGGCGATAAATTCACAGCCGTTCCTTGTATTTCCTCGACATGCAATCTTCTTCCAATTTCTGCGTCCATTCTCAGAAATAGCACGCTATTCTTGATACATTGTTCATCTGTTCTATCTATACCGCACAGACTACCGTGTCCTATCACAGATAACGCGCTCCATACAATTCTGAGCCATGCTGACATACACTAGGTGAGTATCCTCGGACTCCTATTCCTTTCCTATCGCGTTTACCCGCTTGGTAACCACTCAGCGTATTCTAGACAATTACCATAAACCAGCTCGTTCTTCGCACGAAATGTTTGCGATCATTTTGCAATGAAGTATTCGTTCAACTCACTACCATGATCATTCTTCTCCGACGCGGTCGAAGGTTGTTAATGATATGATGCTATTTATCAGCTTCATTATGACGGTATACCCCGCGTTTACTTTCAGGTCTATAGACTTGGTTATTCGACTCTGGAAATATACCTAGCTCCAATGCCAGTCGGCACCGAAATGTCCAATCATAGCTGGCCTCTGTTGCGATGCGATGTCTACCATACTTATCGCACAAAGTATCCGTATGACGCTTTTAACCCACGGCTGGCGGCATCTGATCACTAAAAGAACAGTATATCCCCGTGTTGAATCCCTTGCTAACCGCGTGGCCGTCTCATCAACCCCGCATAGAACTCTATTCTACGTCTAATACGTATCCCGCTGGTGATGCAGACCCGTATACATATCATCATCACTTTGTCCATGCAACACGGAAAATATCCCGGTCGTATCTCGGCCTGTTCTTTCAAGCCACGTCGAAAACACACCAATTGACTTCTCACTGTATTCTCCACACCCATTCAACTCACCTCAGGGCCTTGATATTTTTCCGACTGCGTAATGAGGAGGTAGGTCACGGGGCGACAACCTCTCTCCGAGTTGTACCCGCTGCACTTTCGTTTTTTGACCCCGGGGTTATTTTTAGAACACATCGTATGTGGGGACGGGGAGGGAGAGGATCATTTGGTGCGTTGCACGGATGGAGGTATCTCGCTTCCTTATAGAGGTTATGATCAAAGTACTTATATGCGTGGTTAGCGAGTTACAGGTAGGCAGAACTTTCGTGTACCCCCACATTTGTGTGATTTTAGTTGGGTAACGAAACGATGTTATTACGCTTTGGATTTGGTCTTCTACCGCTTGTCGGGTCTGGTAGGTTAAGCACGTCTTGTGTATACGTATATTCGACTCACTGCTATAATGTATAGCTTTTGCCCAAGTTGGCTCCCTTTACACTGACTCCGACAATGGAATTACATTTTTTGGGTCTACAGATCCAGTCCACTCCATGACAATCGGTTATACGTTACCGCCCGCCGATGCAACAGGTGATCTCGCAAATGAGTTCATTGGTGAAATTGTCGCGCCTATTGCTACACTTTGGGCGGGTGTATCGCCTGGTGGTGCTATGCTGAATAATCTGTTGCTGGTTGCGTGGCCGTTTAATGGAAAAATTGTGTCCTCAGCAAGGATTGCCACGTGAGTGTGTTGTTGGAGATTTGAGAAGATTCTAGAGTTGACCTTTCTTTTATCCACAGGGATTACGTTCAGCCAACGTTAGCAAAGTTTATCTTCTAACAGCCGAACCATGTTTTAATGCGTTAGTCTACAGAGCTTTGAGCGGCCCAGTCCTCACTACCTTACCGAGTTCCAAAGTGAACTCAACACACTGGAAGTGGGTGTACCGTTGCCAGAACTGTGTCTGTAAGTACACAACTTTCTTTACTATGCTAAACTGATGCAGGATATTATAGCTTGGTCTATTCCAGGAGGTGGAACGGGAAGTCTTGCAACCAACTCTGCGGGCGCGGCTGCTTGGGCTTGGTCAAACGTCGGTGTCGATGATCCCTCGGATCCGCAAAGTACTTTCCAGGAACACACCGACTGTTAGTTCCGAACACATTGATAGACATTAATCACTTACTAATTTCTCTTATAGTTGGTTTTTTCGGTGTTGATTTTTCCGCCGCCCACAACTGTGCTGCAGAGTATAATAACTGGGCTTCAGGAGGAACCGGTGCAGGTAGCTGCACGCCCACCTCAACGACTACGACTACAACCTCGACCGCCTCGCCAACTCCGCCAGCGTCCGCGACACCATTTGATTACATTGTTGTCGGTGCCGGTCCAGGAGGTATCATTGCTGCAGACCGACTCTCTGAAGCTGGTAAGAAAGTCGTTTTGATTGAGCGTGGTGGTCCCAGCACTTGGGAAACTGGAGGCAGGTACCAGCCTACCTGGCTTCAAGGAAAGAATGTATGATATTTTCACTGGATGCGTAAGTTTCGCGCTGATCAGAGCATATATAGTTCACGAAGTTTGACGTACCTGGATTATTTGGTGTGCATGGTTTTTACGAAGCGTTTTCGGTTCTTACTCACTGCAACTTCAGAGACGATGTTTACGGATAGTAATTCTTTCTGGTGGTGCAAAGACATTACTGTTTTTGCTGGATGCTTGCTCGGTGGCGGAACTTCTATCAACGGAGCGTGAGTGTTACCCTTGTTCCTCGTAGCTGTTGAAATGCAATTTACGATGTTCATAGTCTTTATTGGTATCCGAACTCGAACGACTTCGCCACCACTGCTGGCTACCCAGCATCTTGGGGTAACCATCAACCATACACGGACAAACTAAAGGCTCGACTTCCTAGTACCGATAGCCCATCGACGGACGGCAAGAGATATCTTGAGCAGAGCTTCAATGTTACTTCCCAGCTGTTGAATCTTCAAGGATATCGCCAAGTTACTATCAACGATGTTCCGGACCAGAAGGACCACGTTTACGGATATAGTGCTTACGATGTATGTTTCTCACTTGTTGTAACATACGCTGAACTTACATTACTTTAGTTTCTGAATGGAAGGCGTGGCGGACCTGTTGCCACATACTTCCAAACTGCGAAGGCACGCAGTAATTTTGTGTACAAGCAGTATACCCAAGTATTGAACGTTATTCGTAACGGCGCTCAAATCACTGGCGTACAAACGAATGATACCTCTGTCGGTCCTAATGGTGTCATTCCTCTAACATCAAAGGGTCGTGTTGTCCTTTCCTCAGGTTCTTTTGGGACACCCCGGATCTTGTTCCGCAGTGGTATCGGTCCCAGCGATATGATTAATTTAGTGAAGAGCGATGCTACCGCGGGGCCTAATCTTCCTCCTCAGGCTGACTGGATTAATCTTCCAGTCGGGATGAATGTATGTGTATTTGTGTAGCATAACGTATGGCAGGTACTAATGTACGATTATTAAGGTCTCCGACAATCCATCTATTAACGTAAGCTATTTTTTTTCTACATTCGATGGAGATTTACATTTTTATATAGTTGGTCTTTACTCACCCATCTATTGATGCTTACGAGAACTGGGCTCAAGTCTGGAGCAACCCACGACCCGCAGATGCATCACAATACATTGCCAGCCAGTCGGGTGTTTTGGCTCAGGCATCGCCAAGAATGAACTTCTGGCGTGCGCTTTCTGGTCCCGACGGCAAGACTCGCTGGGTATGTGAGCCAGTATACCATTGTCGGCGTGATTCTAAATTACCATTAGGCTCAAGGAACCGTCCGCCCTGGTGCCGCGTCTGTTACGACTTCATACCCGTACAACGCCAGGTGAGCAAAGGAACATTCTGACGCAAATAGTTTGTTGACGACTCTTAGTCAAATATTCACCATTACAACATACCTGTAAGACTTAACGTTGGTTCTTTTATTTCGTCATTCACCGTCATTTCAGATCAACCGGAATTACCTCTCGGGGTCGCATCGGTATCGACGCGGCGTTGACTGCGCGACCTTTGGTGAATCCATGGTTTACGGATCCTGCTGACAAGACTACTCTTATTCAAGTTATTAACGACCTTCTCGCGAACGTGAAGCAAGGTGACTACTACTCCTCAAAATAGAATTTGTACATTTTGTGTTGATTCATTACCTAGTATCTGGCCTGACGCTCATTACTCCTGATAATACAACCACCATCAACGACTACGTTAACAACTACGATCCCGTGAGCATTTATATATTTTTCGGCATTTTGTTTCATAATTCTTACGGTTTGTTCCAGGGATCGCTCAACTCGAATCATTGGGTCGGCTCAGCGAAAATAGGTAGCAGCTCAACCAACGCCGTTGTCGATGAAAACGTGAAGGTCTTCAACACCAACAACTTGTTTATTGTTGATGTAAGTACGGTAATTTCGAGTGTTAAATTGCAATTCTAACGAATACTAATTTATAGGCCTCTATTGTACGTCGAACTGTGTGGGTCCATTTTAGAAAAGAACAAAACTAACAGTGCTACTTGTTATAGATGCCCACTCTTCCTATGGGTAATCCGCATGGAGCTCTGATGTCTGCTGCCGAGCAGGCAATAACTCGCATTCTTGCTTTGTCTGGAGGTCCATGAACTGACTGCTGAACCAAACGCCACGCGCCAGAGCTAATTATTTGTACGACAATGTTATGATTAAGCACTGTAATTTTGACTGTAATTATCGAATACAAGTAGTAAAAGAGTTGCAAACGAACGCATCGTGCATGTGAATTATTCTCAACTTGTTCTCAGCTCAGCTTGGATCAGGAAAGTTGCGAAGCTATCGAAAGAAAATATCCAAAAAAAAATTAAAGCACTTACTTATCACTACAATCCCGGGGCCTGACCTTGAGCTCTCGATGCTTGTAACAGGTGCTTTCATCGGGCAGTGGTTTAGCAGTGGTTGATGATTTTCATTGACCTTGTTACGCAATTGTTAGTATTACGCGTCGCGTCGTATTTGTGTACTCCTAATGATGTCGCCAAATAACGATTCGAGATCTGAGATCTAATCGAGAATTTGCAGCTCACTTTTTGTGGCTTTTAAGCTTGGCTGACTCGCAACATAAGCTCAACTCCCTCTCTCACTGTCAGTCTGGTATCAATGGGCAGAAATAAAGTGCGTGTCTTTGTTATGCACGGCTGCTTTTCTGACTCTGTTACAGAGAAATGCGTTTCGTGGCAAACCGAAAGATGACCGCTCAGACCTAATCGAGAAGATAGACATGCACAACGAACGCTTTTCGGCCTACTACAAAGCCCAGAATATCCTTCCAGACGAAGAGTGGGAGTCCTTCTTGGACTGTATGAGGCAGCCTCTTCCCACAACTTTCCGTGTTGCTGGAAGTCGACAGTGCGTATCGTAATGGCCTCGTCGTACGTTGCATAATGAAATCATTTCAGAGTTGCAAACACATTGAATGCTACCATTAAAGATTCACATGTTCCATCATTGAGCCATGCAGAATTCGAAGGACAAAAGATTGCACCCCCAGCACAGATACCATGGTACGTTAGATCAATTATTCAACTTTTAATCTATTCTCATTGCGTTTAAGGTATCCCGATGGGCTAGCATGGCATTTCAATGTACCCAAGAAGGTCTTGAGAAAACAACCGGAGTTCAAGAAGTTCCATTCTTTCTTGGTGTTTGAGACTGAAGTAGTACGTCGTCGCTGAACGGATGTTTGGTACTCCTCTCTAACTGCACTTTAGGGCAATATATCCCGGCAAGAAGCTGTCAGCATGCTTCCTCCTCTGTTCCTTGATGTTGAACCACACCATAAGGTATTACCTTTCGAGATTTCAGTTCTGAAGAGTTAATGAAGACTTTTAGGTGATGGACATGTGCGCTGCCCCGGGTTCGAAGGTATTTGTTAGATCGCGTCGTTATTCTGCACTTGCTAATTACTCCATACTATAAAGACTGCACAAATACTGGAAGCGTTACATGCTCAAGATACCCTAACTTCCACCTCAATACCGTCTGGTTTGGTTCTCGCCAATGATAACGACAACAAGCGAACGCATCTTCTCATTCACCAGTCTGCTCGCCTACCCAGTCCAGCTTTCATGGTAACGAATCTTGACGCTTCCAACTATCCTGCTATAAAGTTCCCTGTTCCGACAAAGGGGGGAGGAACAAGAATAGGACATCTTGCATTTGATAGGATTCTCTGTGACGTTCCTTGTAGCGGTGATGGAACGATGAGGAAGAACTTGGGTATTTGGAAAACTTGGCAACCTGGAGACGGAAATGGCCTACACAGGTATGTTTCTACTGCGTTACTCGAGAATATCATTCAGTGAGATTTGTAGCTTGCAAGTTCGCATCCTTCAGCGTGCAATGCGACTCCTCAAGGATGATGGAAAAATTGTGTACTCTACATGCTCGCTCAATCCTGTTGAAAATGAAGCCGTTGTCGCAGAGGCGTTGACGTCGAACTTGGGTGAGGAATCTCCACAATTATTATCGCGTAAGGCTGACGGAACTTCAGATTTCGAGCTTGTGGATGTTTCTTCAAGACTTTCTGAGCTGGTTCGGCGACCTGGTCTGACCTCCTGGAGACCGACAGTGGATAAATCTGTTACAACCACTTACGCAACCTACGAGGAATTTATGGCCTCATCTATAGATGATACTCTGAAGACAAAACTTTCCGAGGGACATTGGCCTCCCAAGAATGTTGAGGATCTTAATCTTCCTCGATGGTTTGTCTTTTATACGTATTCCGCTAGTCTAGATTAAATGTTTCGTAGTCTCAGGATATATCCTCATCTTCAAGATACAGGAGGGTTCTTCGTTGCTGTTTTGCAAAAGAAGACAGCATGCGTTGCGAATGCATCTTCTAAGTGAGCTGTAAGGTACTTGATTTCACTCCTGCAATTGCTTACATCGTCGTTAGGGAACTGAAGCGCGAAGCTACTACCTCAGAGGAAACGCCCGAAGCGAAAAAGGTACGACTTACAGGAGATGACTCCGCCGAAGCCGAACCGGAGCAAAATAAGTCAGAAACAAAGGCTTCTTCAGAACCAATGAAGGTCGATTCGTCAAATACCACTTCGCCACCACCACCAAAAAAGACAGACCCAGTGTCCAATAGCTCATTTAAAGAGAATCCATACACATTCCTTGCACCGGACGATCCTATTCTGAAGACCTGCATGTTCGCTGTTTTCTTCTTCCGTCTTTATACCGTTCTCACTGTTCCGACTTTGCTTCAGTGACCGATTGCAGATGACTTCTGACTTTCCGGTGTCCAATGTTCTTGTTCGAAATCCAGCTGGAGATGCTGTACGTTCACTGTACATCGCCAATGACCTTGTCAAGACAGTGATCGAATACAATGACTACACTCGTCTGCGACTTACTGCAGCGGGAACAAAAGTATTCTCCAAGCAAGAAGGTGGCAAAGGAGCGGATGCCCAGTTCCGCGTTCTTGGAGAAGGACTTCCCGTCATACTCCCCTATGTTGAACCAAGCGCAGTTATAACCGCTGACCTTGGAACGCTGAAGACGTTGCTTGAATCTTATTATCCCCTCTGCTCAAGATTCAGTGATTCGTTCAGAGAAACAATCGAAAGTCCCCGTAAGCTGTCCACACGACACATCTCATCTTACGCGAGTTACTTACGATTTGCGATCAGCGACCGGCAGCCACATTGTTTGCTTTCCTCCTGGTCAACTGGATGGAGTAGTGTAAGTGCTGCTCCTCTGAATTTATAGCCTATAACTCATGTTATATGTAGCTTAACTCACGATCTCGTTCTTCCCATATGGAAGTCCAGCGTCTCACTCACATTGATGATAGACAAGAAGGCTAAAAGGTAAAATGCGATTTGTTATCTCACTACTTCTCGAGCTTACAATAGTGTTTGTAGTGCGCTCAGCCTTCGCCTCTTCGGAGTTGACCTAACCACATCGGCGGTGAAAGTCTCGGAACGGAGAACAGAAGAAATACAGGCGAAAGCAAGTGCAGAGGTTCCAGCCACTTCTCTCCTTACAGACAATGTTTGATCAAGAATTAAATTGGAGAACTCGGATTAAATTATATACGACGTTATTGTACAAGTGCAGGGTATATATGGTGTATAACAGCGAAAGCAATTTAAGAATGGAAGAGCAAAGTAACACCGAGGAATTTACAAGGATGTCATAACGGATCGTAGCCAAGCGTTACTTTCAATTTGTGGCCTATACTTCTCAACACATCGTTTCAACGCTTCCATTTGAGCCTCGGGGGTTAAATCTTCCATTATTATATCATCATCATCTTGTCCATGATCGGATGCCCATTCACGAAGAAGTTGCTCCATAATTATCACGCCTTCTTCTGTAGCCTCTGGGGATATTAAGTCATCGGACTCCTTGTCAGCTGCACAATATGAATCAATGATATTGCAGTGTAATTTCATAAAAGCTAGGGTACCTCCAAAATCTTCTAACTCATTCGCTTTTCTTTTAGCAAGCTATATCTAGCTCAGATGATAAAATCATAATAATAGACTAAGTGCTTACTTTTATCACGTTCTCAGGGAAGTTCGCTAGCTCAGCAACATGAATGCCGAAGCTTTGGTCCGACACTCCTAAAGCAACAATTAGCTAGCCCAAGTATCATCTCATAATGATCTTACCGGGTTCGACTTTGTACAGTAACGTAATATCCTTGTCCTGCCTTTCTTTTCCTGACTGAGACACATGGGCGACAACATGTAGATTTTTAACATGAGATATTTGTTGGTCAAGCGCAGTTAGCTCGTGGAAATGTGTCGCAAACAGACAGAAAGCATGTAGCTGCGATGCAATATGCCTTAGAGAGATATCAGATTAGGGAGAGGTGCTGGGATAACAAGTAATCGAAATTTACTGACTCCGATATTGCCCAAGCCAGACCGAATCCATCATAAGTGGACGTGCCTATGAGTTCCTGAGAACACGTCATAAATCACAGAGGGGTGGACTTTACCTCGACCCAGTTCATCTATAATGATTAAGGAATCCTTCGTTGCCGACTGCGGTGATGTTAGGAATTGTAACCAGGTTATATTGATATATCTTACCCGTAAAATGGTGGCGGTTTCAAGCATCTCTGCCATAAACGTTGATACCCCCTTCAATTGACTATCTCCTGCACCTACTCTGCATAAAATAGAGTCAAATATAGGCACCTGCGCTTCAGAACATGGAACAAAGGATCCGATTTGAGCCATGAGAGCAATCACTCCGACCTAAGTACGGCGTGCGGATTAGTTACTCAATGAGAGATTAACAAGGGGACAGACAACTGACTTGGCGAATGTATGTAGACTTTCCCCCCATGTTAGGACCGGCTGATAAGTGATCAGAACAGTGTCAAGCAATCAAGCACACTAATTAAATGTTCTTACTAATAATCTGAAATTCGCTAGCACCTGTAAGTAGGCTCAGTTGTTTGAAATTCAACCAAGGAATGAACTCCAGAACCTTTGATCATTTCCACATCATTTGGAATAAAATTTATACTGTCTTGTACCTCCAAACAAGGATGTCTGGCATCACGGAGAACCAAGTCACCAGAACCTGGAGGGAGGTCAGCGATGAGGTAATATTAAGAAAAGTTGTCTACCTATGTCAACTACATTCGGTCTAATGTATGGCTCAGGAGCGTTCACTGAAACATGCGCAAAACTGTGATTGGAAAAATAAGCGACTAATTTTGAGTTACAACAATGTATGATCACACCTGAGAATAACATCCAAATGGGCGATAACGTCATCTAATGACTCTAGAACGGGAGTATATGTGGCTATGCGTTCACACAGATATGTCATTAGAATATGTATGCCCAAGCCTTCACTTACCAGCAATATTAACGACTGCTTTCACCAGGCTGCTTTGAGTCTTTGAATACTGCTGAGTGTAGTCTCTATAGTCTTCCGCAAAACCTTTGAGCTTTTTTGTTGTGAAATATACCCCACTTTTGTTGGTTCCTAGTTCAATATACTTCTTAGAGAGATTTTTGCCATCCTATTACCATTTAGCATTTTTCACAGCAGCTGAATGAATTATTTTTAACTTACAGTTTTTGTCAGTCTAAAGCAATATCCGTAGACCTGACTGTTTTCTAGATGGAGCTTCTTGTCTAATTCCAGGTTGAGGTCACGACCGACATCCTGATGTTCTTTGTCCAGCCCATCGCGAACCTGGAATAAATGCAATCAAACCAGAACTGCCATAAACAAATTGAATAATTAACTTTGGTAAGGTTATTTGCTAGTTCCTTCAAATTGGGATCATAGTCAGGTTTGATAACGTAGTTATGGTTGTCAAGCTCTTCAAGGTCGAGCGTTTGCTCAACCATCTCAGCGTACTTTGATAAGGTGGACTCGTGTTCCTATATCATTGATATTCAGGATACGTCACGTTTATGCGAGAATCTCGGGCCTACACGTAGGATATTAAGATATGTATCCTCTAACAATGAACTGCAATCTTCATTTAAAGGCTGCACTTGCTCCAGCTGCTCAACCATACCAGGGAGCTATGAAGATAGGTGAATACCGATCCAAACCGCAACACAGCATGAACGTTACCTTCAGAACAACTTGATAAACGCGAACAACGTCCTCCAATGTGGCTACAGACTTTTGGAATCGTTTGCTCAGACGGTGCAAATCTGGAAGAAGTTTCATGTAGTCATCCTACAAAAACTCTGTCAGTAATCTCGTCAAAATTACTTAGGTTAATTCATACCTGCAGTGATCTTCGTGCGTTGGTGTCCTCCACGAAAGTTTCCACTAAGTTTTGGCGCTTCTCTAAAGTGCAAGAAGTCAGCGGTTTAGATACCTTTACTAAGTACATACTGATTTCATGTAAGTTGATCAGTGGCTGTTTTAGCCATGTACTAAGAAGACGAGTGCCTTGCGCCGTTTTGCATTTGTTAAGAAGACCAAGAAGCGTCGTATTTCTTGTCACCGTTCCCTTTAACAAATATGTTCATGAGGCAGAAAGACGCTTGTCATCAAACGACGTACTGCGTTTCCGGGTGCTTCGGTTAAATTTAAAGCTCTAAGCGCACTCGCATCAAGTTTCATATATTGCGTTAAATCATGCGTTCGTATGGTATATGCGCCAAAATTGGAAGAATCAGATAATAAACCCAAGTATTTGATCAAGGCAGAAAGTGCGGAAGGCGCAGTAGGCAGTGATAGTTGAGCTTGGTAAAATGTAAGTATAAGTAATGTTTAGCAAAGCAAAAAAAAAAAAAAAAAAAAAGCTTACGTATAGTAGCAGATGAATCTGCTGTGGTGATAGCTGCTGTTGATTCTTTTAGTAAGCGGGGTAAGTCGTCAACTATATTCTTGGTCGTAAATTCGCCTGTTAAGATGTTGAAATGGTTATCTACAGCGGACAGAAAAGGTACACACTAGGTTTCCGTTCCGAAACGACAACTCCGCAACGGTCAAGCACTGCTTTCAACTTATTTAAGTCAATATCACGATCGGTTGTACCAGAAGTCGTCCCTGTTGGTATAATCGCTTCCTTAATCGAAAGCTGGATCACAAGCGACTATTTCTTGTTAGCACATTAACAAGTTAGATGTGGAGAAACACACCTCTAGATTGGAGAATAGGTCATTGTCGATGAAGTCCGATACTCCAAGTTCGCGAATGCTGGTATCTGCAAAGGCAACACCAACAGTCTTGACTTGGCCTTTAGTTCCAGAAGTTCCCGCGGGTGCTGTAGCGAGCTTTATAGCCATAACTACTGGGGCAGAAAGAAGGTCTGAATTGACAAAGAGAAGATCCTCTACAGCTTGTAAATTTCCAGGTGAAGCCTTATCGATAGCTTAGGTATGAAAGCAAGGGGCAACAATACAAACAGTATCTCACCTCTTTGTCCAGTTTGAACTTTACGCAACGTTTCCCTTGACCTGGTTCTGGAACCCAAATCTCGACACGAAGTTGACGAGTAGTAAGAGCTTCCCTAAGTAACATAAGTGCCACGCTGACTTTTAACGACACACATGGAAGTCCTCCAGCTCTTCCGCCAGCCCCAAGATATTTTATCACGGAATTCGTATGGTACACATGTTGGGCGACGAAGAGTGCATCTGGTCCATATACAGAATAAAACGGATCGCTTCCAGTACGATGAAAGAGACGAAGAGTTCCGGTTTCAGGGGATTTCGATTCAAGTCTATGAAAGAAAGTTATGAATCCCGGATCCGTCGATTGGTCTATTTAACATTAAAGATACGGTGTACGTCTCGTGCTAGCACTAGTTAGAACGTACCAGCAAGACCGCCAGCAACTTTTTCTTTACCGTACATTTGGGACAAGGAATAAGATTGCGCCTTAAATAACGCAAAATTGGTTTGATATGTGATTTAGTGTGTTTGGGAAGTGGATTTGTTAGTAGTCCTGCAACGCAAGTGACAGCAATTGCAAAGACTTTAAGCTAGGTACTTAGTGAGTTCGGAATTTTGTCCATTGGCGCGTCACCATCATGATTTTCGTAACGCGAACTGTAACTTCACGTGATAGAGTGTGACACCTAAGTATACTTAAGACTCAAACGAGTTTGCGAATTTCAATTTGGTTTCCTTCGTCATTGAACGTTTCCACCAGACACCGCACAAGTTCAACTCAGATTCAACATTCAATTACTAGCTAATAAGTACTGTAATGCAGGTGACAAACCAGTATATCATATAGAATGGAAAACTGTCCATTTTTTGTTGAAAATTCGAACGTCACTGCCAAGTCACTGCAACCTCCCTCGACACTGAAAGAAAAGTCCTTGTTTCAGTTCTCCCGTTCGTGTCAATGTTATGTAGGCGCCTGGCCTATCCATATGAAATGCTCGGACAATATACGGTAGTTTTGAGGCCTCTTGAAACACTCCGGAATCTACAGAGAAGCTGTTTCTGGGCCTGGATCCACTCGTGAGGTCAAGACCCATTAAATTTTTAGGAAAGAAGACACTGAAGTGATGAATATGAATCATGGTGTCCGCATGCTAGGCTTCGTTATCGTAGGAAGTATCGAGCGAAGTGAGATGATGTGACCTGGTGCACGAAATACTGTAAGAGGCTCAGGAGAAGGCCATCAGCGGCACCATCCACCGGTGTGCGTACTCTTGAAGGAAAATATGCCAATCTGTCAGACCAAGGTATCTTGGTTATGTTTCCAGAGCTGATACACATGAATTACTAGAAGATCAGCACTTAGTTCAAGCGCGAAGCTGAAGGCCCGAGGGAAAGCAGAAATAGGCAGGAATCAGGAAATATCCAAAAATAGACATAACGTGACTTACGAAGTTGCGATCCGCATGTTCGTGTAATTGGAAAAGACACCTTGCAACGTATCGGTTTCATCAGGAGACCTCGGAATAACGCAGGTACTCGGCGAAAAACAGATCACATATGCATGAGATCATGCGCGAACCTTTCTTTGGGTGTCTTTTACAGTCTCAACGATTCAAATGCTCGCGTGGAACAGAGTCACATCCCACCACGACATACGCGGCAGAAACCAACAGTCATTGTGGCATCACTGGCACAACACTGGCATGCGACTCCAAACCTCAAGGCCTCAAGTCCCTCGAGTCGATATACTACATTTGCTGAAGCATAATACTTATCTCAGGAGGTAATATAATGCTTTCCAAATCGGAGTTGCTTTCAATTTACGGCATAACGACCAGAGAGCCCAAAATGACTCTTGTGAGCGTTGCATACGCAAACTTCTGTGGTTCGCAGAATATATCTAATGTTGCTATCGCTGCCACTATGCTTCCCCTTGAAAACTTGTTTGATTGCACACTATTGTTGGGTGACTCTGTCTTCACATGGCCTCGTATCGTCTGATCCAGGGTACAATTCTAATGACCCAGCAGGCATCAATCGTGAAGACGATAGTTTCGGATGTGCATGTTCTCAATCCACGTGTCGTACATACCTTGACTACGTCTAATATGGCGAGAGCCGCATGCTGTCTTCAGTGATTCTCATCGGCCTATACTTTTTTGTTCACCTCCGTTCGACTGTTTTTGGAATTGCGGACGTTAGCTGAAGTACAAATATCCCGAGAAATGCTAACACCTCCAATTGCTATCAAGGAAGGCGCACTCTTCACATCTTGGACTTCTCCTGCAGTATGCCTCGCCAGTCTTCTGTAACGCGGTTATTGCTGCTAGCAGCAATTACTTTCGCTGTGGCTATCGTGGTCAATGCTACGCAAGTCATGCACCGTCCCTCTAACTACAAAGAGGCCCCAAACAGGTTTGCTATTGAAACCAACCCGAAGACTCATGTCATACAACGACGTGCAACGAACAAAGCGTCATTCGCATACTTCACTAACTGGGGTATCTATGGAGCTAACTTCCGTCCGTGTTTATGCATTTCTTCCTACATACTGAAGACGTCTGATTTGCGGCTTTAGAACCGACCGATATTGTTACTGGACCTTTGACTCGTACGTAGCCAAGGAACTTTCTGTGAACCAGGAATTAATCGTATCTTGAAGACATTTTGTACTCCTTCGCGGACACGGATGCCAGCACGGGGGCAATCATGCTCACCGACCCCTATGCTGATGAACAGGTAAAAATACATTGACACTGCTTGTTTGCTGAATTGTCTGTTGAGTAGTATAACACTAATAGAAACACTTCCCTGGGGATTCGTGGGACGAAACAGGAAATAATCTATACGGTTGCTTGAAGCAACTTTATTTGCTCAAGTTGCAGAAGCGCAATCTGAAGGTTTTGTTGTCCATTGGCGGCTGGACGTATTCGCAATCTGGTAATTACACTGCCTAAGATGTAATCATTTTCGTTGACACCTATTTCTGTAGGTCACTTTAATTTTGTTACTTCGGCCTCTGCTCGTGCAACTTTTGTTTCAAATGCAGTCCAGTTAATCGAAGATTACGGATTTGATGGAATGTATGTTTTACAACGTATTCACATCAGTCTCGTCACTCATTTTTATTCATTGTGAAGTGACCTCGACTTCGAATATCCCTCTTCGTCTGACCAAGGTCAAGGCTTTGCAGATCTCATCACCACATTACGTACCGCATTCGATCAGCTCCAGGCCAAGAAAGGAGACAGTACATCATATTTGATTACCGCTGCTGTTGCTGCCGGAGCAGCCAATTATGCAAACCTCAAAGTATCTCAAATGAATGCAGGACTCAGCTACTGGAATCTCATGGTTCGTAAGAAATCAATAATAATATATTTGGTCAATGATAGAGAGTTTTTCTACATACAGGCTTACGATTATGCTGGATCCTGGCTGACTTACGCCGATAACCAAGCCAATCTCTACGGAGGTGTACGTACCGGCGTTAGCACTGATTCAGCCGTCCAATACTATCTCTCCTCAGGCGCTACAGCCTCGAAGATGAATTTGGGTATTTCCTAACGCATATTGCTTAATAGCAATGTAGATTAACTGAGTGTTAACTAGGTATGCCTCTCTACGGACGTGCATTCGAGAACACAAATGGCATTGGGCAAGCTTACAATGGGGTGGGTATTGAATCAAATTTTAGCTGAATTACTGCTGACTATCGACATGTTTAGATTGGTCCTGGAACTATTGAAGCTGGGGTGTACTCTTATAACGTACTTCCCCGTGCGTAATATTTCTATTTCATGGTCACCGGATGCTGACCATTTTTCGCAATATTCAGTTGCCGGCGCGCAAGTGTTTGAGAATACTACTGACGTAACGAGCTATTCATATGACTCATCTAAAAAGGAACTTGTTTCTTATGATACACCTAATATTGTCAAGCTGAAGTCTCAGTACATAAATACCAAGGGATTGGGTGGCTCCATGTTCTGGGAGGCAAGTTACCAGGTTCACTATCACTTTAAGCTGTAGTTGACGGATCCCGGATTCATGTAGTTATCGACAGATAAAGTAGGAGCAGATTCCTTGGTGGCTACTGCTGCTGGGGTTCTTGGAACTCTCGATCAAACCCAGAACCATATCAAGTACTTATGTTGCGTTCTAATTTATAAACATGTTAACTAATATCAACTTCCTCTTAGCTTCCCCGACAGCAAGTGGGATAACATCCGCAACAACATGGGCAGTGGAAGCAGTACGCCAGGATCTACCACTACCACTACCACCACTTCGACTCCCACAGGGGGAGGAGGCAGCGGTCAATGTGCAGGAGTTGCAGCATGGTCTTCTTCGGTAACCCAAAAATCTTGGTCTATAACACTGACACGTTCTAATAATATCTATTATATAAAGACCGTTTACACGGGTGGCAATACTGCTACCTACGGTTAGTCATTCTTACGATCGGTTGACTTTATTTAAATCAATCGGACTAGGTGGCCACTTGTGGTCTGCCCAATGGTGGACCGAAGGAGATACCCCTGGAGGTGCAGGTAAGTGTACAAGAGTCAAGTTTTTCCCCCCTGAAATAACCCCGTTTCACTCTAGCTGGCGTTTGGGTTGATAAAGGTGCTTGCTAGAGGCGTCTTACTTACGGGTCTTTCAACTTATTTGAATTGTTTATTTATTTATGGCGAATGTAACTTCTCCCGCGTGCGTGCTTTGTTCGTTCTACGTGATTTATAGAAGCCACAAATTCGAAAGCAATAAAGAGGATCGCAATAAAATATGTATCATCGCTACAGGTATAATGAAGAGCAGAAAATAACGGAATTTGGGCGTTCCAACATCTCGGATGATTTTTCAAATTTCTCTTTCAGTTCGGTATTACCGATGACTTTGGCTGCTTGAGCCATTTGCCGCAGTAACTCTCCAAGCCGCCTGAAGACTCGAATAATACTGCCTTCAAACTGGTCGGTGAGCTAGGAAATAAGAACGTCAGCTTCTACTTCAATAGATTATATATGAACTCGGAAATATACCTTGCATATATCTGAGAACGAGGCTCCCCTGCACCACTGAATGACAGCATCCATTAACTCGACTTTAAATGAGGAGACATATTCGTCTTCGTCGATAGCTAGTTTCGATTCCTTAGAAACCTTCGCTATTCGTCGAGCGATTTCTTGCATAGTGCGCAGGGGCGCAGCCAATTCTTCCTTAAGTTTTGTTGTCTGTTCACTCTACAGAGGAGAGTCAGACAGAAAGTTAAATTAGAGAAACATCAGGTAGCAAACCTTTTCAGTAAAGACAAAGCAGCTGAGCAAAGCAGCGCATTGTTCCGGCGATAGTGGATTGAAAATGCCATTGAAGATCAGTTCAGTCAGAAGAAGTTCGTCTCCGGAGCTGATTTCACATGCAACACGGCCTTTCATATCGACGATATCTGCTGATGTAGTGAAACCTAATCTGCGGAGAACACGTTTACGGCACTTGAGCTCTTCCAATTGAAGAACATCGTGAGTGGCTTGAATCCGCTTCTTGAGGTCACGAATACGCTCCTGATTCTCTTTTTTCTTAGCATATAGAGTATATAGCTCAGGTAATCGAGGGTCCTTGTGTAATGGGCTCGAGAACATCTTCTCTTCCATTATTTCAATTTTCTAGAGTAAAAATTTAACTTCAAGTGTGTTATTAAATGATAGGAGTTCATACCTTTACGAGCTCTCTGAATTTCTCATCTTTGATACCCATATTTTGGACAGGATCAAGAAGAGCAATACCGTCAGGGAATCTACGCTGAACTTCTAATACACTTTTCCATGCTGTCTCCCGCGCCTGATCTTGACGCAAGTCCTTGGGTAGAAAGATTCGAATATGACTAATCCCGTCAATAGTCGATAACAGGACCGGTACGACCAGCGGAGTTCCTTTTTGCCCAGCGGCGCATGGTTGAATTCCACCAGGAGTAGCAGTAATAACATTGCGATCTTTGGGTGTTGAGCTGCCAGTGGCACAGTTCAGGAGAACGTCAATGATATATTGTTCGTGAGGTGAAAGTTCTTCAGGTCGAGGTGCAGATCGGTTCTGTGACAGATATAAATGAATGGGAACAGGGAGAAATCTAGTCGGAATACCTTAGGTGGTAACCGTTTTTGGTAGTTGATTACAACCCCCCAGCCGAAGTCTAGCTTTTGATGTTTCACCTTTACCAATCGACCAGGCTGAAGAAATGGTAAAGAATATGTAGGATGTGTAATAACTTCGCGAAAATCCGCAGACATTTGATCCAACTGCTGACGGTATTCGTAATACTGCGCCACCAGTGCCTCGTCAGGAATAATAGTCTTGCTTTTCGCCTCTTCTTCTTGTCTTAACTCTGTGAAAGAATTGAACATATGTAAATGCATATTTTGACGGAACCATACCATCCTGCAGCTTCGGTATGCCAGCACTGCTTTGGAACTGGAAGAAACATCTCTCCAGCATGTACTCAGGACTTATCCCTTCAACCTTCATCAGACTCAGAACCATATTATACCCAAGCCTGAAAGCTGAATCCAGTCTGTCTGCCTCTCCCTTTACCATTGTCTTTGCAGCAGAGGGCTCGAGCTTTTCATCGCACATCATAATCACCACACCACGCTCATCAAGACCACGACGTCCAGCCCGTCCGGACATCTGGATATACTCGCCTGAAGAAAGGTTGCGGAACTCTCTGCCGTCAAATTTGCGAGCAGCAGTGAAGACGACAGTTTTTGCAGGCATATTAAGACCAATGGAGAAGGTCTCTGTAGCAAAAAGAACTTTGATGAGGCCCTCCTGGAACAGAATTTCGATAACTTCTTTAAGGATAGGAAGAAGACCACCGTGATGGATACCGATACCGCGGCGTAGAGAGGAAGGAGGTTGGAGATTTGAGGAGTTGACGATCAGCAGCAGCCAAGTTCTCAATGGCATTGTTAAATATGTTCGTAACAAGCTCCTGTTCATCGGTAGAGTTGAACTCAAATTTCGACATTTGAAGGGCCAGACCTTCACATTCACGTTTACCGAACGCGAAAACAATCACTGGGTTGTAGTTTTTGAGCATGATCATTTTGATGATCTTCGAAATGTCGGAAGGACCTACAAGACGTTCATAATCTGACAATTAAAATGATTTGTGCAAACCTTTCTTATCGCTACCCTTCTTTGTCTTCCCCTTCCTTCCTTTCCCACTCTTGGGATCTGCCGGATCCTCGCCTTGACCGTCTTGTAATTTTCCCATTGCCTTGCTGAAGTTATCTTCCCTAAACTCGCCCTTCTCATTCACAACGAGATATATACCTTCTCCGCCAGAAGGGAAAAGGTAGTGTTGCAGTGGCGTTGGTCGAAAATCGGTATATACGACGTGACAGGGTTGATCATGAGACTTTGTTATCCATTCGGCGAACTGCATTGCGTTAGGAATGGTAGCTGAGAGGAAAACATAGCGAACGGTGTGTGGTAGGAGAATAATTGTTTCTTCCCAAACGACACCACGTTCTTTATCACGCATGTAATGGATTTCATCGAAGATCACCCAGGCGACTTCACGCATGATTTCGGAGCCACGGTAGAGCATTGAACGTAAGATCTAAAGAGAAATGAGATGGATGATACTAATAAATCAATGAAGCGCACCTCGGTTGTCATAACTAGACATGTTGCCGAGGGATTAATAGTAACATCTCCAGTCATGAGACCAACATCTCCAAATTCTGCAAGCATTTCACGATATTTCTGATTGCTCAGGGCCTATAAGGTAGGATGTAGTGGGTTATAGATGGTCTGTATACTCAAGGAGACAGGATAAGAACCTTAATGGGACTGGTGTAAATAACTCTCTGTTTTCTATTAAGACATTGTGCGATAGCGTATTCGGCTACGACAGTTTTTCCGGCACTAGTATGCGCAGAAACTAGGAC